>JAGYZC010000002.1:1458960-3858960 GCA_020091625.1 Termitomyces sp. 'cryptogamus'
CCATCACTTTTCAGCTTGAGAGCTCACGAGTAGCCTTCGCCGCATCATACTTACGGGCATCGCCTTCGACCACTACACCGCGCTCTCTCCGGTTCGACCCAAACAATCCCGTACTCTCCCATTGGCTCGCTTTCACTCAAGAGTTCTCGAGTAAGTTTGGCGTCTTTGACACCGTAGCAGAGGCGGAGGAAAATCTCTTCAACCTCCGAATGCGCGACAACGAACGCTTCACGACCTTCATCGTACGGTTCGAACGAGAGGCCTACGAGACCGGCTGGAATTACAACGCCCTCCGGTTCGCCCTCCGTCGTGCCCTGCCCCAACGGATCAAGGACGTCCTTCGCCTCGCGCCCAACCAAACAAACCACCTACGACGGGTACAAGGCGCTCGTTACCCAGGTCGACCAACGTTATTGGAAGATCGCAGCGAAAACACGGCGCCCCGGACCTCGTGGAATACTTCCGGTAACACCACTGGCAGACCGGAGCAACCAATGGCATCCGACCCTCCATCCCGCTAGCCCTGCTAACCCCGCACCCCGCTTCCCCCCGGGCCGAGGAGTCCCCAACACAAATCGGCCCCCGGACAGCGACCACCCGCCCAGCTCAACGCCGCCGACCTCCACGACACCCCAGTACCTCCGGATACCAACCCGACGACCGCGACGACAGCCTGGACCCCCGCCAACGATCAGGAAGCCCTATGCGCAAACAGGATCCAGGACAGTCAGTGGATTGACGTGCCGGAAGAAACGCAGGAGAAACGACGAAGGACGGAAGGAGGGCGCGTGCATCCTATGTGGTGAGCAGGGACATTTTATTCGCAATTGCCCTAAACGACAGGTGATGGGACGCGCCGTGTGGACGATCGACGGAGAAGACTGTAACTACCAGTTCACGGAAAACGAGTCGGCGGTTTAGGTCTGGAAGACGCACTAGACCGCGGACCACATCCCGACGTCTTCTCCGCCCCAGCCACACTTCTCCGCGCAACGATGCTCGCCCCCGACAACCCCCCAGCACACCTCCCCTCCCACTCCTCTCCCAAAACCTCCTCCTCCTCCTCCTCCTCACCACCTCCCTTTCACACCGACAAGCCGTCCCACACTAGTCGACAGCGGTGCCACCGATAACTTTGTTGACGAATCCCTGGCAGCGCTTGCCCCACAACCCCTCCGCCGTCTCCCCGCCCCGATCCCCCTCAAACTCTTTGACGGAGACTCTACCCCAGCGGGAGATATCACTCATTGCCTAGAAACGACCCTGACCTTCGCCGACGGACAACGGCAAGAACTCCGGCTACTCGTCACAAAATTACACCCCTCCGCCCCCGTCGTCTTAGGGTTCTCATGGCTCCGCTCCACCAACCCCCGCGTCGATTGGCCCAGTCTCACCCTACCCTACGCCTCGACCGGACAACCCCGCCGATTCTGGCTGGTACCCTTCCATGTCCCACCCCCCTCCGAGAGCTCCGAGGCCACGATCAACCAACCCCGGACCCCGCCGCAACTTCGCTCTAGATCTGCGCGATCATTCGTCATCTATGTCCGACTTGGCGGCTCGCTCAAGGAGCTCTCCCGCCCTCATAGACAGCGGCGCCTCCGGTGTCTTCGTCAGCAATCAACTCGACCTCCGACGCAACGACCTCGACAAACCCCTCGAGCTCCAACTCTTCGATGGGAGCCCCGCCACGACAAGAATCACGCAGTACCACGACACACACCCTCACCCTCGACAACGACCTGCAGTTCCAGGCCCGACTCCTCGTTACCCAGCTACCCCCGTCGACCCCGATCGTGCTCGGACTCCCGTGGCTGCGAGACGTCAACCCCGACATCAACTGGAAGAACCTTACCATGCAATTCCCCGGCCCCGAAGCAAGGTTAGCAGCCGCCATCCACCTCCGCTTCCAGCCTATCCCGGACCCCGACGCCACCCCGGATCCGACTGCTACATCCACAGGACCCGACCCCGTCGACTCCGGAAACCTCGACATTAAAATCATCGGCGCCGTCCCCTTCGCGCGCCTCCTACGGAAGGCACCCCCGCCTTCCAGTTGCAAGTCACGCCGGCCCTACCGGAGAAATACCTCCGCGCAGGGACTATCACGCCAGAAAGGAAGACGGAGGAACAGATCCTATCCGAAGTAGTTCCCCCGGAGTATCATGAATTCGCTGACGTGTTCTCCGAAGGAAGTGCCAAGGAACTCCCTCCGCACCGCTCCTACGACCACCAGATCGACCTCGAAGAAGGCACCTCACCCCCGTTTGGCAAGATCTACAACATGTCCGAAGTCGAGCTCCGGGCCCTGAAGGAGTACCTCGACGACATGCTCGGCAAAGGTTTCATACGTCCCTCGATCTCCGCGGCTGGCGCCCCGGTCCTGTTCGCCAAGAAAAAAGACGGATCCCTCCGACTCTGTGTGGATTATCGGGGACTCAACAAAGTCACCAAAGAAGAACCGGTACCCCCTCCCCTCCCCTTAATCGGAGACCTTGTTGATCGCCTTCGCAGCGCCAAGATTTACACGAAAATCGACCTTCGCTCCGGCTACAACAATGTCCGGATCGCCCCGGGGCATGAATGGAAGACCGCCTTTCGCACCCGCTACGGCCTCTTTGAGTATCTTGTAATGCCCTTCGGAATGACTAACTCCCCCGCCACCTTCCAGTACTTCATGAACGACATCTTCCACGACATGAACGACGTCTTTGTCATCGTGTATTTGGACGATATCCTGATCTATTCGAATTCGCCCGCGGAGCATTCGGAGCACGTCCGCCGTGTCCTGGAACGGCTCCGAGAGTATCACCTTCATGCTAAACCCGAAAAGTGCTCATTCCACACAGCGGAAGTCGAATATCTCGGGGTCATCGTCACCCCCGACGGTGTGCGCATGGATCCCGCCAAGGTCGACGCAATACTCAACTGGCCCTCCCCGCGGAACGTCAAGGAGGTACAGTCATTCTTGGGGTTTGCTAACTTCTATCGCCGCTTCATCGACAACTACTCCGGAATTACCAACCCCTCAACCGGCTCACAAGGAAGGACACCCCTTGGGATTGGGACAGCAAGTGCCAGAGCGTATTCCTCCTCCTGAAGAAGGCCTTCACCTCCGCTCCGGTCCTCCGCCATTTCGACCCCTCCCTACCGATCGTGCTCGAATGTGACGCCTCCGACTACGCTATCGCCGGGATACTCTCCCAGTCGAACTCGGAGGGCAAGGATCTCCGCCCCGTCGCATTCTACACCCGATCAATGATCCCCGCGGAACTCAACTACGACATTTACGACAAGGAACTCCTCGCAATCGTCGAAGCCTTCCGTCAGTGGCGGGCCTACCTCGAGGGGTCCCCGCACCGCATCCAAGTCTACTCCGACCACAACAACCTGCAATATTTCACGACCACGAAACAGCTCAGCCGCCGCCAGGCTCGATGGTCCGAAACCCTTTCGGAGTACGATTTTACCATTCACTACCGCCCCGGGCGACTCGGCGCAAAGCCCGACGCCCTCACTCGAAGACCCGACGTGTATCCGAAGAAATCGTTCGAAACCGAACGAAATGCATTCAACCATCGAGTGGTAATCCCACCTGAACATCTACATGCCGTGCTGATTTTAAACGAAGAAGGAATCCTCCAGCAAATCAGGAATTCACCCCCGGACCCCTTCTTCAACCAGCACGACCCCCGCAACAACCCCGACGAGTCGAGCGTAGACAACCCCTTTTCGCTATCCCCGGACCACCGCCTGCTGCTCCGAAGTGGACGAATCTACGCCCCGGACCACAAGTCCATTCGCCTCGACATACTCCGGCAGCACCACGATCACAAGCTCCGGGGGCACCCAGGAATTCGTAAGACCCTTCAACTCATCTCCCGGACTTATTTTTGGCCAGGAATGAAGAAGGACGTCACGCGATACGTGAGGGCCTGCGAGCCCTGCCTACGGGCCAAAGTCCCCCGCCATCGCCCCCACGGACTACTGAAACCCCTCCCCGTTGGTCGCCGCCCCTGGTCTTCGATATCGATGGATCATATCGTCGAACTCCCCGATTCCGAAGGTTTCGACGCAATCCTCGTCGTCGTCTGCCGCCTTACCAAGCAAGCCCTCTTTATTCCCTGCCACACCACTGACACCGCCCCGGATTTCGCCAAACTATTTTTAGAACACGTATTCTCCAAACACGGGCTTCCCGACGACATCGTCTCCGACCGTGGCCCCTATTCGTGTCTCATTTCTGGAAATCGCTGTGCAAGGCGCTCGAGATCAAGACCAGCCTCTCTACCGCCTATCACCCGGAAACCGACGGGCAAACCGAGCGCGTAAACCAGACGTTAGAACAGTACCTTCGCCTCTACGTTAACTATTTACAGAACGACTGGCGCGCGGAGCTCCCCCTCGCCGAATTCACCTACAACAACACGCCTCATTCCGCCACCGGAGTTTCCCCCTTTTACGCCAACAAGGGCTACAATCCCCGACTCACACTGTCCCTCAAGGACATCCCCTCCCACGTTGCCCACGAAGTCGCCGAGGACCTCCGGTCCCTCCACCAATTCCTCCGGGACGAGATCGACACCGCCAACCAAGCCTACTCCAAGCATGCCGACGCCCGCCGCCAGCCGACCCCCGACTGGCCCCCCGGCACCTTGGTCTGGCTCGACCGACGAAATCTTAAGACCCGGAGGCCCTCTATCAAACTCGACCACAAACGCCTCGGTCCATTCAAGATCCTCCGGAAGGTCTCCACCCACGCTTACAAACTCGACCTGCCTCCGGGTCTAAAGGGTCTCCACCCTGTATTCCACGTTCGACTCCTTGAAAGGCACGCTCCGGACCCCTTCCCCGGCCAACGCCCCAGCCGACCGCCCCCCGTCGAAGTCGAGGACGAGTACCACTACGAGGTCGACGAGATCCTCGACTCCCGGGTAGTTCGCGGCCGACTCCAGTACTTGGTCCGATGGAAGGGCTACGGGCCTGAGGACGATACGTGGGAGCCCCGAAGGAACCTCGACAGAGCCCCCGACGAAATCCGGGACTTCCACCGACGGAATCCCGCCAAGCCCCGGAACCCCCGGGACTGACCCAACACAGATGGCAATAGTGGGCGTAACCCCCGCCTCTGGGTTCACCAGGGATTCAACTCCCACCAATACTCTCCTACGTGTTTCCACTTACTCCTCTCCTCGCTCTATCTGAAACTCCTCACACTCAGCAGAGGGTCCAAAGACTGTATAGGCACAAACGATGTACAGGTATATACTTGAACAAGAAAGGGGCAGGGAACAAGTCAGCGACGGGGTCCGAATTCCCCTCACTCTCCCTCCTCCTCCGACCCTAACCCCGCTACCCTTCCCACCATGACCACCTCCAACTGTGCCACTACCGCCGCCAGAACCTCGGGTTGCCCGGGGAGCGGTTCCCCCACGTCCGTCGCTATCTCCCACCACGCCCCGGGGTCTGCCGTCGCCCTCCGCCGATGCCCTGCCAACAGACGCCCCATCTGCGTTACCCCTTGGCCCAACTCCGGCGGAAGGTCCCCGGGCATCCTCGCCAACCCATCGTGGATGGACCCCAGCGCTGCCGACGCCCCGTCGAGAAGGATGCGATGCTCCCGGGCCCAGTCTGTGGAACCCGAGTCAACGCTAGGGAAAAGAAGGCGGGACAACCACTCACGAAGCACTCCTCGCCGGCCCGAGGCCGCCTCGTTGGCGAGCCACTCCTCCCGCCGTCGCGCCCTCTCCGCCGCCGCCCGGACTTCCCCAGCGCCGGAATCCTGCCGAGTCTCCCGCGCCCCTGGGCCCCCTGCCTGCTGCGCCGCCACTTCCGCCGCTTCCGCCCGCGCCTGCAAATGCACCGTCCGCACCTCCAACTCCTGCAGACGCGATAATCGCTCCGTGGCAGTCCCGACGGCGACGTCCTTGTCCTTCCGCGCCAGGTCCCGTTCCCTCCGAACCCCGTCTAACTCCCGTCGAGCCCCGTCCCTCTCCTCCCGTACCCCCTGAATCTCCCCCTCGCGTGCGACCAACAACCGTTCCAAGCCCTCTACCCGACGCCGCAGATAGGCCTCCGCAACCGACCACGACCCGTCCGCGGACTGCTCAACGGGGACTCCGGACGTAGGGGAATACACCGCGGAACCGGGGGGGCCCCCCATTACCTGCTCGCCCCGCGCCCGCTTACTGGGACCCGCCTCGGGTGAAGGGGACGCCCTCCGTTTCCTCTTCTCCTGCCTGGCAGGGGCCCCCTCCTTCCGCCCACCCCGCGGAGGGCCCACCTTCATGACAGACGCGCTAACCCGTTCCCCCTCCCCAGCCCCGGAGCCCCTCCCCGACACCCTGCCCTTCCGTCCCTCCTCCAGCTGTGCTGCGACCCAACCCTGATCCCACCCTTGCTCCGCCGCGACGCAAACGGCCCGCCAACTCAGGGTGACGGAACACTTCTCGTGCCGCGAACGGCACGGGAGGCACACCGACGTGTCCTGCCGCACCCCCGATGCCGGTTCCTCAAACTCACACTGCTCCCCCCGTCGGGTACAAGACGCGCACTGCAAGGGCATGTTGGTCCGGGAGACACGAAACTAAGTGGCCACTCACCGGGGCCGCCGACTGACACCACTCGAGGGTGGGGGGACCCCTCGCCCGACCCACCGCCTCGGCAAACTGCTCCGGCGTCACCTCCGCCTGCACCACCCTCGAACCCTCTGGAACAAGTCGAACCACCCCCGGGCGAATGCCAGGCTTGGAACGCGTAGAAGTAACCACGCCCGCCGGGGGCTGCGTCGCATCCGCACCAGACGGTGGCCCTGAGGGACCAGCCACGGCCGCGGACAACTCTGCGAGGGGACAATCAGTGTTCTGGGATACATAGAACGGGCCGCACTCACGACTACGGTACATCGCCTCGACCCGACGGCGATCTCGGCGACCCTCTGAATCTTCGGAGGACGACGGCTGGGAAGGTGGGGACGGCGACCTAGATGCTGTGGGAGAATAAGCTGAAGAAGACATCGCAACAAGCTGGCGGGCTCCTGGGTGCGTCCACCCCTTTTTAATGAATCAAGAAGGGGCCCCTGACGAACGGCGGCCGCACCTCGACTTCCTTCCCCACGCCGCCGCCGCTCGCTGCGGTTTGATCAATATTGATCAACTTCGATTCCCACGCCCTACCGATGCCCGACTCGCTCCCCGCGTCTCAAGGGTCTCGACGCTGAAGGGGGGGTGATGTCACGACCCGCTCCCTAGATCCCTAGACACGGCCCCCAACCCCTCCCGATAACTCCCCGGAACCCCGCCCACACTTTCGACGCCCACACTGGGCAACTCCGACGCTTCTCCGGCAAACCCCGACGGCAACTCCCTATCCGTAGCCATCAACACCCCCTTGAAACCTTCCCCCACCGTTCCTGGACACGTCATACGTCCCCGACCCCCTACCCTAGTTCACCCGACCCATCCCGGAGTGCCACGACGCCCCGGAACGGCCGCGCCCCCAACTGATCCCATCAGAATACCGCCGCGGCCCGAACTTGGGTTGTACCCGACACCCGTCGACTCAGCACAGCCCCGTCGACCCCCGCCATCACATCCGCCGCCCTTGGAGGCACCCAGTAGTTGGTATATAAGTCATAGAATGACTCCTCGGACCCTAGTCTTGATATTACATTTTACCGGTTTCCTATGTTTCGTCTCTCGTCTTGTTTGTATTTCTGTTCCTAGGTTTCGAATCTATCTTTCTCAGTCTCGTCTCGTCTCCGTCTCGTCTCGACTGTACATATTTCCTTTGTTCCCCTGAAGTTCCCTTGCTCCCTACATCAGTACGAACTCCGCGCACGCGCCACGACCTGAACATTCCTAACGACAACCCCGGGCCTCACTACCCGCTCACCCCGGAACCCATCAAGCCCCGGTAACCCCCTATCCAACTGACCCCGCCCCCCGACAGCCGAGAAGCCTCCGCCTACCCCGCAATTCCCTCGTGCGTCCGCTAACGAGCTCCGACACCCACCCCGGGTCAACGACCAGTACCTCCGGTCTTAGACCCCTCTGAATCACTCCGGACCTACTCGGGCCGCTATCCCTAGGGGCCCCTCGCAAGCCTTCCCCACCTCCGCTCCAACCCCGGGCGCCTGGTTATAAACGCAGGACATCGCGTCCGCCTAGTAAGGACTCGCCAGTGTACTGAGCCACCGTCGTCAGCGGAACCTGACAGTTAGTGTCCAGTGATGATGATGAGACTTTGAGCGTGCCATCATCTATGTACATGTGGAGCATGGTGTCTGTCAGTGCGCTTTTCCTTGGTATTGGTCTACCTGTTTCCGTGGCTGTTGTCTGTCTCGCTTCCATTAGTTTCAGGATTTCACTGCCATATACTATTGACAGTATCGGGGAGACTGGTGATCCTTGTGGTATGCTGTTCTTGACTGGTTTCATCCTGCTCCTAATCCCATCCAGGCATACCGCTGCCTGTCTGTCACTGAGAAATGATGCTACCCATCTGACTAGTTGTACTGGTATACCCTTCCTCCTCATCTCGCGGAGCAAATGCTTGTGGTTAACATTGTCAAAGTAGCCTGAAATGTCGAATGTGAGTACCGACATTACTCTCCCAAAGTTCCTTGCTGCCTGAATGTCTTCTATGTGTGCCATTAGCACATCATGAGTTGAGCTGCATGGTCAACCCCCAAATTGGGTAGGTGGTACTAAATCACCCTTGCCAACCATGTAACTCAATCTCCTCGCTATGATTCCCTCTAGGACCTTGCCCATGCATTTGAGTAGCTGTATTAGCCTGTACGCTCTGGGTTCCAAGTAATCCGGTTTGTTTGGTTTCCTGAGTGCGACTGCAACAGCTTTGCGCCATGGCCGGGGGTGGTGACCTGTCTCAATGCAGTGGTGCATTAGTGCAAAAATTGTTTCACTTTCCATCTCCCATGCCCACTGGACCATATTGAATGGTTGTTGGCTGATTCCTGGTGCCTTTTTGATGCTGTGTCTGTAAATTGCCTCCCTGACCTCCTCTTGTGTTACCTGCACATGTACCATGTCATGATTGAGGGCTTGCATCAGGTCCGGTTCCTCATTTTCTGTTAATGTCGGTGGGGGTTTGAATAGCGCTGCGCAGAGTGCATCGCATTTGTCTTCATGTTTGATGGCTGTTCTGCCATCAGTCGTCCTGATGGCAGGTGATGAGTAGTTCCTTCTGCCTTTTGACCATCCTCTCAACCCCCACATCTTCTCGGGTGTCGCTTCCTTGAGTGTCTCGTTGATCCATTTAGACTTTTTGTGTTTGTATAATCTTTTGAAGTAGTTAGTCATCTTACAAATTTCATGGTGTATCTCGGGGTTTTGTGAGCCCCACTGCGCCTTAAATGCGTGTTGGTTCTCTTGGAGTGCCATCCTCCTGTCATTTGCTCTTGTTAGCGCTTCTGACCACCATGGTCTCGCCTTGTCTGAGGGTTTCCTTTCTTTTGCTGTAGTTGCCATTGCGCACTTCATCGCCTCTGTGATAAGCTCAACATCTAGGTCTAATTCTTCTGGGGTGTGGTTAGCTTCTAGGTTTCATAGTGACTCCCACCTCTCTGCATGCTTTCCCATCTCCTGATCAAATACGTCTTGCCAGTTGGATGGTTTTGTGTCCTTGAAGTTGTATCTTATGCCTGTTGGGTTCTACACCTCTGTCGCTCCATGGTCTATCACCCACCGGAGGGCAAAGTGGTCCAATCTGCAGGCTAGGCTCGGGTCAATCGTCCATTCTTTTGTGGTGTCTAGGACGATGGCATTGGCATTTGCCCATGTTAGGTCTATTACTGATGTGGCCCCTCTCCTATGGTGTTCGTGGTATGTACATACCCCTTTTTCATTAAGGATGGTGAAATCGTTCTCCTGGAGCCAGTCTACCAGGTTTTGTGTCTTGTTCAATGGGTCTTGGTCCCCTTTGCTCCATAAGGGGTGATGTTGGTTCCAGTCCCCGCTGATGATTACAGGCCTGTTGTGTGGGAGTCTGATCTCCCATAACCGGTCTGAGGCATCTCTCATTTGTTGCCCTTCCCATGGCTTTGGCTGATTGTATATGTTCACTACTGTGACTGTGGGGAAGTTAGCTTGAGAAATGTCCAACACCTGCATGTCGAGATCCTCTGCTATGTCTGACCATAGTGTCACCCTGAAGTCATGTCTTCTTTTTGTGTATGCCATCACTCGTGGCCTCCTATCGCTCGGTATATTCATTGTCGGGGGGATAGGTATCCAGGCTCCTAGGGCTGCTGGCCCTCTTTGCCCGTTTCCGATTTCGCCCCACCATGGTTCTGTTACTAATATTAAGTCAAATTTGTCTACAAATGTGTTGAGCATGGTGTAGCACACCATGTTGCTGTGGTTGGTGTTCAGTTGTGCTATACGGATAGGTTTGGTCCTCATCGTGATGGTACATTACTGTGTGTTAAACTTTGTGTGATTTCCTGGCCCTCCATCTCATCTGCCCATGACTCCTGCCCTCCGTTTGGCTCATTCAGCAGGTTTTCCAGCGCCATGAACCTGTTTGACTTTCTGGTGTTTGTTGCAGTGGTGTTTGTCTTCTTGATGGTGTTGGTCATGTTTCTATTTGTTGCAGTGGTTACTTCTTTTGTTGGGCTCATCTGTTCATTGTCCCTCTCATCGATCCTCCTCCTACTTCCTTTCTTCTTCCTCATCACCATCCCTCCCTCCATGCCTCCCCTCTCCTTCTCCCTTGCTATCATCTGGTATCTTTTCCTCTCAGGGCAGTTCCTCTCTGTTGCCAGGTGTTTGCCTCCGCAGTTTGTGCATTTTGTGGTCATCTTTGTCTGTTGTCAGGTTCCTTCTATTTCCTCGCTCTCATCTAGCATGCGCAGGTTTTCCTCTTGACAATGTTCTGCCTCACTGTGCTCCCCTGCGCACATCCAACACCTTTCTCCGCCTTTGCACTGTGAAGTGTGGTGGCCAAAGGACCAGCATTTGCTACATTGTAGGACAGGTGGTCTGTCCGCATGATGAACTACCTCGCAGAATGTTGAGTACATTGCTATGTACTTCCCTGCCAGAATGGTCTTTGCATCCTCTTCCTTTGCAAATTCCAGTACTACTGAGGAGTAGTCCTTGAGTCTCAGATCTGCTTCGGTTCTTAACCACCTGGGATTACCTATCAGCTTAACTTTTGACAGAATCAGGTTGAATCTTTTGATTTCTTCCATAAGGTCTCCGGGGGTGTTCAGGTCACCTTCGCCGTTTCTCCCAGTCCACATGCCGTTGATTCTGACTTTGTATTGTCTGTCATCTGTGATCATCTCGATGGTGTGGGCTGGCACCCCGAGGATATCAATGAACTCTTCTGCATGTTGTTTCAGCTCTTTGCCCTTTTGGTCCTCTCGGAGCATGATGACTAGGTTCTGGTTGTAGTTGTAGTGCGCTGACGCAACACACAGGTGTCTGGCTTTATCCAAGTGGGCAAGGCGGTTGTTAATGAGGTTTACGAGCCTATGGGGGTTGAGTTGGTTGGTGTCAAATTTTTCCCCGTGCGGGATGACAATTAGGCGTGCTGGGTGGTATTGGTCTTTGGGTGAGTGGGGCATGGTTTTCTGGCGTTGAGCTGTGTCTCTGGTTTGGGGCCTGCTGGCTTTAGTGGGCTTATATACGGGTCCCGTGGCGTAAACCGTCTGTGCCCCTTGAACCTCTGGTAGTCCTCTATTATTCTCCCTATCTGTCATCTGTCTCGCCTCCTGGCGTGCCACCAGTGCGTTAAGCGCCTTGGCAAGATCTTTGACTGTTGAACGTAACTCCGCGGTTTCCTGCAAAGCGCGAGCAGAATCAGCATTGTCCTCTTTGTGGTGTTTCTCACCTGCTACAATGATTTTGGGCATTAGCTTCTTCATGACTGTGTACGCAATTTCCGTTACTCGTTTCCCCCAGACGTGGTGGTCGGAGAACTTTTGCAGTTCCCTGCTCAGGTTTTCGAGTTGATTCACAACTATTGCCTCTGCCTCCGCCGCTATGGGTGTTTCCACTTCCATTTCCATCTGGGTGTCTGTTGGCGTTTCCGGGCGTCTCGTCAGTCTCGTTGGCGTCCTCAGGTTGAATTCTTCTGGGTGGTCAAAGATGTCCCTTTCTCCCTGTTTGCGTCTACCCAAGACTGACCTCGCTGGCAAAAGGGGTATATAGAGCCCCCTGTCCTTTCCTGGGGGGTCATTTGGCCCCCCTCTTGGTTGTATTATTACGCTCTCACCGTACATCTATACTGCGAGGTCTATCCTCCCCCTTTTTGACCGTGGGAATTTTGTGGTCAGGTGGTGGTGGCGGATCAAGAGCGTCTATGTCGGCTCACGACTGACTGTGAATAGGAGAATGTGAGTGAGGAGAAGAGGTGGAGTTGGAGTTCCTTTTGGTTTGAAGCATGACTTAGACAGTCCTGTGTGATTGTGAGCAAATAGAATCTATTTGGTTGCCCTTGCTCTCTTGCATGGATCCCGAGAGGGAAACCGCACTCAAGCCGGCATGGGCGAAGTACCTTACAAGATAAGTGCTACAAGAAACAAATGACATAAGAGGGGAAAGTGGATAAGAGGGGCGGGAGAATCAAAAAGCCGAGTCCAAAGGACTGACAAGCTCTGTGTGAGTAAGGAAAGGAAGCAGGATGTGGACTAAGACAGACCTGACAAGCTCTGTGTGAGTAAGGAAAGGAAGCAGGACAAGAGAAAGTTAAGCGTAGCTAGAACTAATATATGATGTCCACACAATGGTAGAAAGAAGAACAATGAGGCCATTGTCGACAAGCGACAAAGCAAGTGTGATATGGCCAAAGGGGTGCGACGCGACATGTCGAGGGTCGATTGAGGGTCGAGTCGCTTACATAGACCTCGATCAAAGGCTTTTGATCAATTCATCTATGTCAGCTCACGACTGACTGTGAATAGGAGAATGTGAGTGAGGAGAAGAGGTGGAGTTGGAGTTCCTTTTGGTTCAAAGCATGACTTAGACAGTCCCGTGTGATTGCAAGCAAATAGAATCTATTTGGTCGCCCTTGCTCTCTCGCACGGATCCCGAGAGGGAAACTGCACTCAAGCCACAGGAGCGAACAGAAGAGACAGAGGCTCAAAATTGATCGTGTGAGGAGCAGCCAAGTGGAGACATGCAGAAAGACCCAGAATTTGCTCCCGTGGTATGTCGATATACAGCTTGTAGGCATTGCTGCGCCAACGTCTGAGGAGCTGAATCTCGTGGTCAGCATAACCTACTGCAGCAGCAGCTGTGGCCACACCCCGGTGGAAGCTGTGGCCTGAGAACCCTGACAGATCGAAACTGCACTCCAAGAGGCGCTGCTTGAGTGTTGACACAAAGACGTCGCGTGTGAGGGGAGAGCCGTCGGGGTTTGCAAATAGGGGGGAATCATGTGGTTTGGGGTCGACAGTGAACATGGTGTGGAGCACTGAGACAGGACAGGTGAAGGAGCCGGTGGGGGCCTTGGCGAGCAGGATGGAAGTGCCTCTATGGAACGGGTCTGTTTTGGAGGCGGGGAGGTCAATTCTGACATGTGAGGGGGAATCCAAGGAGGGGAGGAATGTGACGCATCCTCGTGTAAGGTGGGATGCAGGGCTGAACTTCTCATCATGCCCAAGGGTGAACTCACCGCAGCAAAGGAATCCAGCCCAGGCAGACTTACATGCTGCATTGAAGGATGCTTGGAAGGGTTTAGAGACGTTGCCGGCGACACATGAGAGCTTCTGGAGAATGTCGAGGGTGATAGGCCGTTTGGGGTTGCGCTCATGCTCCCCATGATAGCGCTTGATACCCCTGATAACTCTGCAGACTGTCTCAGACTCACATGCACCAAAGGGGAGTCCTTCATCAATGTGGAGGGAACGAACGGTGGCGAGGTAGCCTTTAATGGTCTTGGGCTGCAGCGCATGGTCCCCAAGGGAGCAGACCCATTCCACAATGGCTCGATCAGTGGCTGGGAGATAGCAGCCTGGCTCGTCGAGGACACTGGGGTTGAGGCGGCAAAAATCAATAAAGGACTTCTGGCTGGTGGAGTAATTCTTTCTAGTGCTGGAGGCCAGTCTGTGCCATAGGTAGAATGCTGCTCGAGGTGAGAGGTTAGCGTGCGCATCGTACCAATGAGGTGGAATCTCCATGATGAGGGTGTGTGGGGAAGGTGTGGTGCAAGCTTGAATAGCTTGCTGTACTGAAAACGGGAAGCAGCATCAGCAAGTGTATTCTCTTCAGTGGGAATCCAAACAGAAGAGAAAGAAAAACCGAGGCAAGCTGCAAGCATGACGATGGTCCTTAAGACCCACATGCTATGGACTGAGTTCACTGTTCCTGAGTTAAGCCACGCTATGACAGCAGAGTTGTCACAGAAGAATGTGATGTGATGCCCACTCCAAGCATCCCCCCAGCATAGAATTGCATGGAGGATGGCGAATATTTCCTTGAACTGTATATCACGTTTATGGAACCGCCTGGGGACACGCGCCGAGAACCACCGATCCATGATGACTCCTCCAATGCCCTTCCTCCCACTCGCATCAGTGTAGATGGATAAAGAGGGCCGCGATGGAGATATGAGCATCACGCCATTCCAATGAGCGCTGAATGTCCTCCACCAACGAATGTCCGATGCCACGGACTTAGGAATGTGGCGTGACAAAAATGGAGAGGCAAATGAGGTTGAAAAGTCAAAAATGCGGCAAAGGAAAGTCCAAGAATGAGGTATAACCTGTGAAGCAAACTGCAGAAAACCAGTAAGTTCCTGTAATTCATGGAGAGAACACTTCCGCTTGGAGGACCAGACATGCAGAAGATCTGCCAAAAAAGCCCTCTTATCAAGTGGGAGCTGCGCCTCCATTGCCTCAGAATCAATCTCAAGCCCCAGGAACTCTAGTTTGGTTGTCGGCCAAATTGTCTTTGAGTCTTGGAAGGAGAGCCCCAGCTCCCTACCAAGACTTGAAACCCATTCGACAGCAGCATTTGGCGTTTCAGAGGGTACAGATGGGGAGAACATGAGGAGGAAATCGTCCAGATAGTGGCGGAGGGAAGCAGGAATGTGGCGCTGGATAATCCAGTGCAAAGCCTCGGCAAAGAGGTTAAAGATGTAGGGTGCAGATTTGAGACCAAACGCCAATACTATGAGGTGATAGAGACGTGAGCCCCATCTAAAACCCAGAAGATGCCAATCCTTGGTTCGCACTGGGACGTGTCGAAAGGCATCCTTAAGATCTAGCTTAGCCATCCAAGTGCCACAACCAAGGAGATGGATATCCTTAATGGCCCTGAGGAACATGTCATAGACAATGTGGCCTTCAGAGTCTGGGATCCTATTGTTCACCGAAGAACCATCTGGCTATGAGAGGTGGTTGATCAAGCGCAGCTTCCCCGGATTCCTTTTGCGGCTGACAGCACCTAGCAGTGAACATCTAAAATCTGGAAGGGGCGGGGAATTGAAGGGACCTGCAGCATGGGATTGCTCGACGAGTGAATTAACAGATGTCTTGACGAATTTGCTGGACTCAATGGTGGACTTAAGGTTTTTACACAATTGTGGACGTTGTTCACCGACGAAGCCAATATCAGCACCAAATCTACTTATATTGAGGATGCAAGATACAAATTTGGGATCGGGATAGTCACGCAGGTAGTAATGCCATGCATCAAAGACCAGGGGTGATGGTACTGGGGAGCGGGTGATATGCGGCATTGGAACAAGGTTACAGTGTGGGTCGGAGTTGGGCTGTGGAGGTGGTGGTGGACCTGGAGGGAAAAGGTGAGAGTTGGCGAGGTTAGGTGAGAATTCAGAGGATGGAGCCAAAACCGGAATAAAAACCTGTTGGCAGGCTCCAAGCCCGCCGAAGCGTGACCTCAAGCCTTCTTGCAGTCCTTCTCAGAGTGGTCTTTGCTGCATCTGCGGCACTTATGGATGCGGCCGTCAGGGCAAGAAGATGTACTGCAAGTGCCTTTATTGAAAGCGAAACAGGTTTCTGTGCTAATGTCACGCTCGTGCTTTCCTGCAGTTTTGCGTGATGCAGCTGGTGCCCTTGCATTGCCCAGGCAGAATTCTGTCAGGAGCAAGTCATCTGGCCTGGCCCAGCCAGTGTAAGAACCTGCAAGCATCTCTTGGCGGCAGTTGAGGTGGAAGTGAATATGGTACTGCAATACTGCCGCCCATTTGTACTTTTGATTGAGGCTTGCAAGATGTGACAGGTACCTTGCTGCTTCATGGCCAATTACAAACGTAGCGTTAGCATCACCAGAAGAGGCCGCAAAAGCTTGGAGCACTGAGAAGTATGTGGAGAGAGGTATGAGCAGGGCGTGGAAGGATGGATAATCCTTCGTGCTGGTAATCCGGGGACCGTTTGTGTCAGTGTGCTCCATCTTGGCGCGCTGGAACTTAGATGCAGGATCAAGCTTGCATAGGTCCATGGGGCGGAACTTGTGGTGGGCAATGTCCAGCAGCATACTTGCTTTGATGGCAGGAAAAAGGGCTGGTAATGACTTACCAGCGGAAGCCTGGTCTGTTGACACGAATGCTGGGAAAGCTGCATGGGGGATCAGTTGTGTTCTGCTGGTGAGAGACGACGTGAGGCCAGGCGATTGGTTAGCCAGAGCGGCAAAAGCACAAAACATTGTCATCATGCCCGCTAGTGCGGCATCACTGCTCTGTGGCTGTGACTCCATGGGTTCGGGGCTAGACCCTGGCTGGTTGTTGTCAGGCATGAAGGTTGGTGACGAAGGAGAAGGCATGAAGGATGTGAGAGGTGATGATGGCAATAAGAGAGGTGGGGATGAGCAGTAGTTTGCTAGGGCAAACCGACCATTTGGGAGACCAGGACGACCCGAACTACGCATAGTGCCTGCTTGAAAAAAAAAAAAAAAAAAAAAAAGGTGTCCTGCAGAATCAAAAAGCCGAGTCCAAAGGACTGACGAGCTCTGTGTGAGTAAGGAAAGGAAGCAGGACGTGGACTAAGACAGACCTGACGAGCTCTGTGTGAGTAAGGAAAGGAAGCAGGACGAGAGAAAGTTAAGCGTAGCTAGAATTAATATACGATGTCCACACAATGGTAGAAAGAAGAACAATGAGGCCATTGTCGATGAGCAACAAAGCAAGTGTGATATGGCCAAAGGGGTGCGACATGATGCATCGAGGGTCGATTGAGGGTCGAGTCGCTTACATAGACCTCGATCAAAGGCTTTTGATCGATTCATTTTTTTTGGGCTGCTATTGATATCAACTTATGCATAATGTCATTATGGAGCTGTCATGGTGAACCAATGTGGAGCGACAGCGTGATGTTACAGTGTCGTCACACGAGAGTCTTATTCCAAACACTGAGTGAACTATTGTAAGTCCTTGTATTGGAAAGAACTACTTTAGCGTAACCTAGACAATCTACTTATATGTCTAGTCGGTTAGGTCATTGCCGAGTAGCAGTAAGAGAGAATGATATATCATATGTAAGTCAAGTTGGTAATAGAAAGAAGATACCGGTCACCATTGTTACATATGCCCTCCAGGTATCTAGAACGAGTGATAGATGCCTAAAAGATATGAAGAGGAGTGGTCAACATGAAGGAGTGAATCTGAGCTGTTGAGCTCTCATGAACATATTGAAAATCGCGGGGTCGCGAGTTGAAATGTGACAGCAAGAGTTTAGAGAAGATAATAAAACAATTGTGGGGGATAAATGGTAGATTACTCGGCGAGGGTGTTTTTTCTCGATAAACTGATCGATAGGCATCTCTTTGTCACCTTTGCTGGATTCAGAAGTGGCCGTATCCTTTTGGGCACGCTTCTTTTTGTTAGAATTGGCATGGGAGGAGGTGGGGAGGCTAAAAACATTGGCGTTAGTGTCCTCAAAACAACGCTTCTTGAGTTCCTTTTCTTTGCGGCGGGAGTCAGATTGAGCCTGGTTATGGATGGCTTTGTGATGAGGGTGTTCTTTGTGCTAGCCCAAGCCTCCTGATTTACTTCGCCATCCAGCTTGATGATACTAAAAGCACGGAACTCGGAATAGCAATTGTTGACAACAGGGAATGTAAGGACAGATTGGGGAATGGGAAAGCTGTCGTAGTTATAGAGGCCAGTTTCTGATTTGCGAAGAATAAATTTGCAGGGATTGTTGCCCTTGTTACGATTATAAATGGCGGCAAACCCCTCGTACCCCTTAGGCTCAACTATATTTACAATGGGGCTATGGCGTCGGATGTTTGCATTGTGGTCTACATAGCCGAGCAGCTGAGCAGGGTGGATAGTGAGGTTGGGCTCGACAGAGGTGAGGACAACCAGACCGTTGGGTAGGTGAGTCGCATTTGTAATGATCTTTAGAGTGGAACAACATGGTAATAGAATTCAAGGAGGAAGTAAGTGATGGTATTGATGAGCAAGAAAGAGAGATAGATTTCAATTTGATACATCCACAAGGTGGTGGCGAATGGTCTTCAAGTCGGGGGGCATGCCTATAAATGTGTCTTTGAAATGGCAGGACCCCAGGAAGATCTGTAAAATGTTGATGGGAGGTGTGCCTGTACCAGTAGGTAGCTTGGAGATAATTTCAACACCCTGAGCATCTAGATAGGGTGGAATTAAGTCCAGCTCATTTACCTGATTGTAAGTCAGCCAGGTTTTATCTTCAGCTTGCCATAATACTTTGAATATAGCATTGGATTTTGAACCAGCATGACTTACAATCTTATCAGCAGCCCACTTGACTTTGTGCTTGGGTCCAGTGTCTGTGACAATTTGCGAGTAAAGTGGAAATCTTTGGTCATTGTTGGGGTGGTGTATTCTCAATATAGATGCATGGAAAACATTGTGTATTCCCCTTTGTTGCATGTGCAATGGTAGTTGTATTTGGAAGGAGTGATTACCAAAGTCTTTTAGAATCAAATACAGACCTACAAATTTGGGGATTAATTTTCATGCTAAGCCTTTGGGAAATACAGTCAAACCTCTCATGACCGATGGCCCTTGTAACTGATAACCCTTCAAACCAATGGGTTTTCGGCATCCACCGACTTGATTCGCAGGGAAATTTAATAACCCTCTGATACCCAATATTTAATGGGTCCCAGGAAGGGTCATAACCAATAATTTGCCCAGAAAGTATAGATTTTCATTATAATTAAATGGTTTCTCCTAAGTATATGATGTAAGAATCACTGTTTTATTGACATACCATTGTAATTTTAATGGAGAATTGAGAAAACAAAAGATACAACAAAGTTCTCAGTTCCTTCCCTCTCTGACAGTGCCAAAGAATCCTCTCAAGATCATCAAAGCAGGTATCTCACAACTGAAATCAGAGAAAGAGCTATGTAAACAAGATCTTCTTGCACAACCCTTGAGGAAGGAGGCAATCTTGGATGCTGATGAGACATGGCTGGACCATGAGGGGAACCTGGTTGATGAAGAATGGGTTCTAGAGCTTCTTGAAAGGGCTTCTGACTACAAGCATGGGCTGGATCAATTGGATTCACAGCAAAAAAGTATTGTTAAGTGGCTAATTCCAAGCTTTTATTTACTTATCAGTAATAAGGTAGTATCTGATATGGATCAGTAATATGCATGCCAGTTAAAAGGTATTCTTGCAAGTTTTGGGTGCCAAAGGTGCCTTGAGGAATTCCAGTCTCTTCAGCCTACTACTCTTCATGAATATTTCACTAAAAATTCAGATAGTCATCAGCAGTGATGTATATAATGTCTACTTATACTGAAAGCAAGCCTTAGAAGAGACTCTACAATGACCCCTCTTATACCTGATACTCCCTAATAACTGATACTTTTTGGCTTCCATGGAGGGGCCATTGGTTGTGAGAGGTTTGACTGTACCATATTCTTAGTCGACACATATACAAATTCTCCTTTCTTGAAGAGGACCAATATTCTTTTTCTGTTTGCATTTCTGGTTTGTTTCACATGAGCTGCTAGAATACAATCATGTGCATCCATTATTGCTGTTTTCAACCATTGTGTGAACACTCTAACACCCAGGTATTCATTCTTAGTTGCAGAATTCCATACCATAGTGTGCAGCAATCTTCCATAGTTAAGAAAGAATGGTGAGTACCCTGTACTCTCAGACCTTGCTGTATTGATTGCAAATTCAATAGCAGGTAACTTAGCTACCCAATCCTTTTGATTAGGATTTATACACTGCCTTATCATCTGGACTATGGTTTGGTTTGCTTGTTCAGTTACTCCATCAGTTTTGGGGTGGTAAGAGCTAGACATCTTTAATTGAGTGCCTATTAACTTGTGTAGGTGTGACCAAAAAATGCTTGTGAAGTAGGAATCACAATCACTGACAATAGCTTTAGGTAGACTGTGCAGCTTATATACCTTGGAGAATATAAGTTCAGCAATATTTCTTGCATTATAGTTTGTTTGGCTTGGTACCAGGTGTACCATGCCTGTTAGGTGATCAATTATTATGGTAAGTGAATTATATGTACCATTTCTATTCTTTGACTTGAGCAAAGGTCCTACAAAGTTTATGCCAATTACTTCCCATGGTTGTATGGGAACTGGCAGGGGGTTCAGTTTGCCATATGGCTTATAGTTTGCAGGTTTGCTTTGTGCACAGGTAGTGCATGGTTTACAATATGAATGTACATCACCACTCATATTTCTCCACCACATGTGTTCATGCAGATAGGTTAGGGTTTTCAGGCATCAAGGTGAGCTAGCATCAAATGTGCTTCTGGTATTGCAATTTCCTGTACATTTTTGCCAGCTACCAAGATGGAGGCAATTCACAATACTTTCTTCCCATTGGTATTCAGGTATAATCATTTATCTTCAGTGAGTTCAAAATTTGTATATTCATGTGGATTTTCTATCACTGTTGCTAATACTGGGTCTTCAGTATATTTGTTCATATGCTTCCCAATAGGTCTATGGGTTCCCACCCTCCAGCCATCAGTTCCATCAGTTAGATTGGATTTAGGGGCTTGATTAACTGTCTGAGTTCTTTAGGATGTTCTGATATTTGTTTTTCTTGTTCCTGTTCCAGACCCAGTTGTTTGTGTGCCAGAATTCAAATGGTAAGTTTTTTCTGCTCACTATCTTTGCCCTCCTTCTGTTGCTGAGGCCCTTTCAGCACAAAATGTTTAGATATCCCGGATGCAAACTCTTTTGACATCTCAGGATGCCCTGTTTCTGCTGAGTGTATTATCTTTTGTCTGTACACTCTCTTTGGCTTTGTGCTGCTGTTGGGTGTAGGCAGCACTGTTAGTGCCTGATCTGTTTGTCAATCAGTCTTGCTTAACTGCAAGAGATTGTCATTACTACTTGTTGGGAATTCTGTGCCTCCTGACATTATGTGGGAATTAGCACCTTTGGCCAAAAGCCCAGTGCCCTTGCCCTCCAATCCAACTAGTACTGACATTGAAATGAGGTGAGTTCCCACAGAATGATTATTTATGATATGTATACTCACTGTGAGCACAGACAGTACCAGACTCATTGCTTGAATAAACCCATGATAAGGCATCCAACAGGATATTTTCAGCACCTGGTATGTATACTACTTTGAAATCAAATTCTGAAATTTTCTCAAGCCATCTTGCTTGTCATCCTGGAAGATTTTTTTGATTCATTAAATGAAGCAGTCCCTATCAACTGTCAGGGATGGGCCATTGCGTTGCACAGCAATTCCAAGGTCTATAGATATTTTTTGAGCATACATTACATTACAACTATACATATATATACATATATAATACATTGTTCACATTATAAGTACCAACTGAAGTCATATTGTCAAATGACTACGTATAATAGCACCAATATAATATGTACCTAATTTGATTGACAAAAAGACATGTTGCTGGCCAACAATCATCAATTGCCTGTTGCAATGGCAAACTATAGACATAGATAGATGAAATAGTTAATATGTTAGACAAGTACAACTGTCTGATCACTCACAATCTTGTTTGATACTGAGTTAAACTCATACTTCTTCATTATTACCCTAGGTACACAGTGTCAAATGATTATGTGCCATGCACACCAGCTGAAAGAGTGTTCTTCATAACTGTATGTAAATGCTTTGTCTAGATGTTGTTGTGTGTTGTTTGGGTATGTGTGGAATGCAGCAACCATACAGTTGTTGCAATCAAAGCCTTTTAACATGAGATGGCAAGACTTGCAGTCAAAGTGAGTGTAAGAACTTCGAAATAAAGAGTGAATGGATAGGAAGCTTGATTGGTTGCTAAATATATGTACCAAAAGACCAGAGTGACAACATTCACCTGGGTTAAAACATCAAAATATCTCTCAGTCACTGCTTAAATGCTGAGTTCAGCCATTTCTCGCATATGGTGGCCACCCACTGACTTGATGGACATTTGAGGATGCCAACAGACAATGGTTGAGCATGGCAGGGAGGACATGGAGAAGTTGTGATGTCTGAAAGTAAAAGATACAATGAAAAAAACAGGCGTAAACATTTAGATGGTATGATACATGATATAACAGACAACATATGTCTGTTACATGGAATACCTTTGTGAGATTGAGTCAAAGAGTGGAACATAGGTGTAAGCAGACATACCTTCAAATTTCATGGTGTATATCAATTTTTGTTAAATACACTGTTTGTTTTTGTAAAGGAGATTGCTGACATAGTAGATTTACAGTTGCATAGGGAAAGGACACAGTCAACATGAACAGAAAATATCTTCAGCCCTATGGTTGCAACAATTATGTAAGCACCAAGTATTTGTGCCATGTACAAGGTAGACTATCCCTCAAAGACAAGGTAAAACTAAGGTCAAGTAATAGAATCTCTGAAGGCATAGAATGACAGACTCCCTCTTTCCAGGAGTGATAGCACTAAGATTGCTATAGCACATTGAACTTGAAGACTTGGATAGTAGCATTAATGGATACACAGCAGCATATCAAACTGGAAAACCAAAACAGTAGCATTTAGAGATACTTCCCTATGTAATCCATTTTCTAGATACCTAATTGCAGTATACCAAGAACAAAGAAAAATTCCATGCTTGATTCCACCAAAGAGAACAAGCAACCCCAGGATTTAACAAAACATGGGTCAGGTACCCTTCATGGTGATAACAGGAAATTACACCCTCTTATTCAATCGCAAAAGAGGATTGAAAAGGTGAGATGAACAAAATCAACTGGTAGTGAAGTGGAGGATGAAGAGTTGTGACTAGTGTCCAGATGTCAAAACCCAGTACACAAGTTCACACAAGTGTAATTACATAAACAGCTGCTGGAGCAACAGATTACAAATTGATCAAACTTTTGATTATTTTATATACACATGACACATAGATTCAATCTGCTCTTATGTACACTGCAATAGTCAAACCTTTTGCTCAGCATATTAACAAGTCCATACATTCTACAGAGTATGTTTCTTTGCACATTTGGTAACCCATTATTAGACTGTCATGGAACCATGACTTACCATTATTTGATATGAATCTACTTGTGAAGTGATTATCCCCATAACAAATGACACCTTTTATTTTATACTTGTATAATCTAGCATTATCCACAGCATGGATATCAATTGCATCATTTATCTGCACAGATATAGACAAAACATTGAAATATAATATATGCAGTGTGTGCATGAATTGGAATACCCTGACCAATTCACGACCACATTCCCAGCATTGTGACGCAGTGTGCAACCAGAACCTTTCCATATGATCCTTGATCAATTGACACTCTGATGTTAGCACAATCATGCAGGACTTCAACTGTGCTCACTGATGGCACCTTATGTGCTGTTCTGGACATGTCATCAATGAATCCAATATGACTTCTTTGTTCATAGATAGTTCACTGACTGATGCATGTATGGACATATATTCTCCAAAAGGAAACACAGAATGGTTTTTGGAGTTGAGAGTAGTTCTCAGCCATTCTCTGCATTCCTCAAGTGCTTTGTGATCTCCAGGACTAATTTTTGAGAATTCTTTCACAAGATGTTTACACATACATGGGCTTATATTACCCATATTGAGAGACCATTCTGCAGGATCTTCCATAAACAGGTTGAACAGTATTGAGATGACAGAGTCATATGTGTAGCTGTTTATCCTTCAATTACAGGGAAATGGGACATGGGATGCATAGGGTAATAGGGAGGAAGCCTCTATACTGTTATTATGTTCTAGAGGTTTGACCTGATATTCCAAAGATATCTTTGCACCTTGAGTGGGTACAAACACACTACTAGACTGGATATGTGGCTTAGGTGATTTTTGATTGGATGCTATTTGCCATGGAATATCTATAAATCCCAAATCATCAAAAGGATCAGTTTTTGACCAGCAGAGCACAGGATGCAAATTAGGAGGCGAATAAGATTCACTCTTGCACTTATGGAAGGAACTTATCAAGTCCGAATGCCTGGGCACATCATGCAGTCCTTTTGGTAATTTTCCTATGTATTGCAGGCTTGTTATTTCATCAAGAAGCTCTAGTTCCCTGAATTCTTGCTGTAGTGCCCTGCTGTCAGGTTCCGCTGATCACGGGGGCTCAGCTGCACTGGGCGAGTCCTTACTAGGTGGGTGTGATCCCCTTGCACTGGCAACTGGACACTCAAAAGCATTCTGGACACTGATTGCTTGTGCAGATAGTTGGTGGGATGTGATCCGAACAGGTCCGGGGAGGTCCAGAGAAGTCGGATTGTGAGGAAATGGGACGGGCTTGGCAGGGTTCAGGCAGAAGACCGTATGGGAGATTTGTGGACGTGAAGGGGTAGGAGGCTATGCGATCAATGGGAGCGGAGCTGGGGTTTGATGGAAGATCAATTGGGGTTGATGGAGTCTGGAACCGAGTGAAGAGCAAGGTTTGGATCTGGTGAAAGAGTGTCAGGGTTTGTAATCGTAATTGCGGAGTTTGTGAGGTCATTAAGGTTGAGGAAGACTTGGGCACAACAGCCAGACAGAGTCACCAAGACAGCATCGGACGAAATGAAATGGAGTCGAGATGGAACAAGAATAGATTCACGCGGAGATACAAAATGATAACAAGAATGATAACAAAATGGAGACAAGACAAGACTGGGAGACTGAGATAAGACTGGGAGACTGAGATAAGACTGGGAGACTGAGAGTAAGGAAAACAAGACATGGAACACGGAACACGAGAAAGAAAACAATCAGACCATAGGTAACATTAACAATAGGTAGGTAATATCAAGACTAGAGTATGAAGAGCTACTTGATGTCTTATATACTGACTACTGGAGAACTTTGGAGTACGTTGGCTGTGGTGGTGGGGCTTGGTAGAGCTCAATGGAGTTGGCGGGTGTTGGTTGCGATCAAGGGTCGGGCCATGTTGATATGTTGATGGGGTCATTTGGGAATGCGGGTTGCCCTGAGGTTGTTGTGATACTCTGGAATGGGTCGGAGGAGCCAGGGTGTTGAGTTGATGATGGGTGGCGAAGATCGGGAACAGCGGGGGTGGTTCTTGGGGTTTGGGAGATCCAGGGTAAGTGTCAGTGGCTGTGGGGAAGGCGTTGAAGTTGGCCAGGGGGCTGTCGGAGTTAGCCGGGGAGGCGTCGGAGTTAGCTGAGGGTGCATCAGGGCTAATTGAAATAGGCACAGGGCATGGGCGGAAGTTTGGCGGAGTGTTGGGGGTTTTGGGGAACGGGAGGTTGCTGAATGATGTGTGGGGGTCCAGGGAACGGGTCGTGACATCACCCCCCCTTCAGCATTGAGACCCTTTGAGACGCGGGGAGCAGGTTGGGGATTGGTGGGGGCATGGGAGTCGAAGCCAAGCAATATTGATCAGTCCACAGCGAGTGATAGCAGCATGGGAGACAAAGTTGAAGCGCGGCCGCCACTTTGTCAGGGTTCTCTTCAATCAATTAAAAGCCTTGGACATACCCTGGGATTTCCCAAATTTTGTCATGTCTTCCCCCAGCATTCCAGTAGTCTCCCCCACTCCATTGCTTTCTGATTTGGACAAGGTGGTGGTGTATGACAGAGGGGGGGAGGAGTTTGAGCATCGGCGCCATGCTAGTGCCAGGGACTGGAGTCGTAAGTGGTGTTGACTTGTCTTCTTGGGATGACTGATGGGGTTTCTGTAGAGTCGTCCATGGTGGTGGTGGTGGTGGTGGATTTCCTGGGGGTCCCGAAGCAGACCAAGTTTCGTCCCGCATTGCCGAAGGAGGTAAGCATGGGGCGGTCTGCAGGGAAGGCAGGGTTTTTGTGGGGTGGTCGGGGAAAGGGGGCATCCTTGGCGGTGATTCATGGGAAGCGCCGAGCCTCCCCATTCTTGGGGGCGGGACCCAGCAAGAGGCCGTGTGGGCGCAAGCCATCAGTGGGGCCTCTGGAGTCTCTCCTCTTTTCTCCTACCCTGGGCGTTCCCTTGGAATGGTCGTCGAGTCCCCCCACACCTATTCCTTCGATCACAGAGGTCTTCCTTTGCAAGCAGGTGGAGGCTTTGACAACGTTGTTGGCAGCACAGGAGGGTGAGCTCCAATGGGCGAGGGAGGACCGTGACACGGCATGGACGGAGAAAGAGGTGATGGAGCGGGAAAGGAACACATTGGTGCGTGTGGCAACGGAGCGAGCGTTAGAGGTGCGGGGCTTGTAGGAGTGTCTGATGCAGATGGAGGGGCAGCCTGCAGGGGAAGCGGAGGGGTGGGGACGAGTTCCAGGGGGGGATGCACTGTGGGCAGAGCTGGAAGCGGTGAGGCAGAGGGAGGATTGGTTGGCCAATGAGGCCACTTTGGGGCATGCGGGGATCCTTCATGAGTGGTCCTCCACTCCTCCGTTTGTTACTGACAGTTCATTTTCTGGGGTTAGGCTGGGTGTGGGAGCATTGGGTCCTCTTGGACAGTGCCTCCATGGCGTTCACGTCAATTCAGGACGGGTTGATGCAGGGGTCCGTGGTTCAGCCCCCGGAGTTGCAGCAGAGGATGGCGTGATTGGAGAGGTTGCTGGCGGGGCATCGGCGATGCAATGTGGTGGCCCCAGGGTCATGGTGGGAGGTGGCGGCTGATGCGGGGGAGGTGTTGCCAGGGTTGGCGGAGGTCTTGGCGGTGGTGCAGGCCCAGATGGAAGTTGATCTGGGGATAGGGTTGCCAATCTGGGGAGGGAGTGAGGGGGTGGGTGCGGGCCCCATTTCTTGTTGCTTTCAGACTTGCTGCCTCCCTTGCCTTGTATATATATGTAATTTTTGTATGTGAACATGTTCTTTTCTTGGTCCCTGGGTGTGTGAAGTGAGGTTTTAGTTTGTATGAGGGCAAAGTAAGCGAAACATGCAGGGGTGTGAGTGGGAGTTGAATCCCTAGTGAATCTAGAGGCGGGGGTTATGCCCGCTAGTGCCGTCTGTGCTGGCTAGTCCCAGGGTTTGTTGGGACGGGGCGGAGCATTGCAGGGAGGGCTCCCAAGGTTTGGCGGGGGTGGTGGGAGTTCTCCTGTGGAGTTCCATGGCATTTTGGGATGGTGTTATTGGGTTTGATTCTCGGAATTTCCGACCAAGGGTGTAGGAGTTTTCTTCAGTCTGCGGTGGGGATGTGCGCTGTGTTGGTACAGGAGGGCGGACCTTTGAATCTTTCACGTGTGTCCAGCGGGGTTCAGGGCTTTGGTTTTCTTGTCAGTGCGGTTGGCGGGAGGGATGGAGGTCTTCCCGTGATCTGGCCCTTATGCCGATGCTGGTGGCGAAGGCGGCGGGGCCCTCTTCATTGGTGGGGTTGGTGGGGCGAGGTTCATCCTTGTGGCATAGTTGGTCCGGAGGGGGGTCCTTGTAATAAGTTGGCAGGAGCTGGTTCTCCGGTCGTCCTGGGCTGTGGGTTTGGTCAGCGTGGGGGCGGAGATACTCCCTTAGGGTGAGGATCCAATTCCTTGACTTGGGTTGCCCTGGGATCTATGTTTTGGTGGGGCTGCATATGGCGGGGTTCTGTTGAGCTCCGGAGTATTGTATTCGATGAAAGGCATGCGGGGTTGGGGCTTTGTTGTGTTCCGAAATATTGGTTCTGGTTGTCGTCGCGCTCCAGAGGGTCGTGTTTATGGGCAGGTGTGCTCGGGGGTGTTTGGTGTGCTTTGGAGTGCCGGTGACAAGGGGGCGGGATTTGGGGTGATCAGTCCCCATAAGTTTCTCCTGGTCCAGAGTCGGGGTCTGTGGGTCCTAGGCCACCTACGTGACATTGCTTTCGTCTTCTAGGGCTTGGGGTGCTTCTTTTGGTAGGGGTAGTGCGGGGTCCAGTTGGCAACGGATCATCCCAGCGGAAAGACTTTGGGGGTTGTGGAGTGGGGAAACGGGCCCAAAACATATTTTGTTGGTCTGTTGTTCCCAGTGCAAGGACCAGGGGTTTGGGGTTGGTATGGGGGTTGGGGGGTGGGTTTAGTCTGTTGACGGGGTTAGGGCATTCTTCCACTTGTGTTCCAGAGTGGTCCGGGAGTTACTACAAATGGAGGGGGCGGGGTAGGTTTTGGTACGCTTCCTTGGGGGTTGTCTCTTGTCCCTCAAGGGTTCGGGGCGGAGTCAGAGGGGCCACTTCATCATTTCTTGGGCTCTGGGGTTGATCTCTGTCAGTTGTGGTTGGGTTCTCTGGGGATGTGTGAAACTTTTGGAGGAATTACTTTGAGGGTCCCGGAGTTTTTTTTTGTTTTCTTGTTGGGAGCGATCTATGTTGGGCGAGGGGAGTGGGACGGTGGTGGGCTGGGACTCCAAGGGCGGGGTCACGGCATGTGACATCCTTTGCTGGTTGTGGGTGGGCGGCACTTCCTTCAGTGTCAAATTATTGTCGGGGCATGCGGCATCTTTTTGGGGAGGGCATCAGCAACCTTAGGGTACTCTGGAGAGGGTACTTTGCATGTGGCCTGCTTCTGGGTACTCCAAAGAGGATACTTCGTATGTGGCTTGCTTCTGGGTACTCTGATGATGTGGTCCCTGTTCGATGGACATATTCTGGCATAGGGGCGGGATTCGGAGCTGGTGGTGATTTATGTTGTGGAGTTGGGGCTACCAGGGCATTGTTGTTGGGTTGGTGCCGTAGGTCCCCTTGATCAAATATTGGAGTCGGAGTGGAGGCCCTGGAGTCGTGTTGCCAGGGTCCAGAGCTGCGTTGAGGGGTTCAGAGGGGGTTAGAGGGGTGGGTCGGGCAGTTTTGGGCTGGCGTGGGGTTGTTTGGGTCGTCGAGCCAGGTGGGGGAGGTCCTTTAAGGATATTGGAGCGTGTGCCCTTTGGGTTGTCAGGTCGCTTGAGCAGCTGATCAACATTCTCTGGATGATGGTGGGGCTTCTTCCTCCCTTATATGAACATGTCAGCGAATTTAGAGTACTTAGGGGAACTACTTCATATAGGGTCCTTTTTCCTATAGTTAGTTCGGGGTGGCTCCTATGCTGGGAGTTCCTTTGTGGGAGGTGGTGGAGTCTGATGGTGGAGTTTAGGTTTGGGAGTGGCATGCAGGGAGGGTCGGCATCAAGGATCCTCAATGTCGGGGGTTCTGGATTGTGTGGGAGAAGGTGTTGAAATAGCAGTGCAGTCCGGAGTTGTCCCTTGTCGAGAGTTGGGGTGCCGTGGTTCTCCTCATTAACTTTGGGGCTGTGCTTTGGGCGGCAGGGTGGAGGTGCGTAGCCATTCTTTTCCTGACCGTCTAGAAGCTTGGGGATGTCTTGGTCTTGTTCTGGAGTTGTTGGGGTCGGGTTGGAGGTGTCGGGGCCCCTTCATTTGTTGGGCAGAGGTGATGGCAGAGTTGACCAAGGTCCCCAACTGACTGGAAGCAGGTTCTGGGGTTGGAGCGTTGCCTAGGTCTGGGGTTCTTGCTCTGTTGTTGGGGTTGTTGGGTTGAGCTTGATTTCGGTGATTTCAGGGCTAATTGTTGGAGGGCGTAGTTCCTTGGGGGTGATTGTGGTGAGGGTTGGGTGGTCAGTAGTAGGGTTTGGTAGTGTTGTTGGTGATTAGTCGCATTCATCAGTCTGTGGGGTTGCTAGTGGGTCGGTGGATCCATAGGCGGGCTTCAGGGAAGCATGTTCTCAGTGGTCTCATCTTGGCTGGCAATCCTTCGCGCAATGGGTGACTGTTTCGCGGCGGGTTGGCATTATTGTTTGTCAGAGGGTTGGCGCGGTGCCGGAGACATTGTCGCTCATTTGGTTGGATGGTCGCCAGGTTTTAGAATGCTGTTCTTTGGGTGACGTCGGGGTCAACTTTGTGTGAGGGAACAGAGTTGGCAGAGAGGGTAAGGGTGGGGTGGGAGATGATTTAATGGTCTGCATGAGGGGTTCAAGGTTGGGTGTGGGTTGGGGAGGGTGTCCGTGGGGGGAGCTGTTGTATGGATGTAACCGGAGCGGAGGGGACGTTTGGTGTCGGATCTATGACTCAATGTGCCTCGGCAAATTGGGCAGGGCCGTATGAATCATAAGGGTTTCCAGGCACGGGTAGACCATAGACATCGTAGTTATTTGATTGTGTGTGTGGAGATAGTGCGGGCATCATGGACGGGGTAAGGTAGAGTCTTGATATTATGTCAGGTTCCACTGATCATGGGGGCTCAGCTGCACTGGGCAAGTCCTTACTAGGTGGGCGTGATCCCCTTGCACTGGCAACTGGACACTCAAAAGCATTCTGGACACTGATTGCTTGTGCAGATAGTTGGTGGGATGTGATCCGAACAGGTCCGGGGAGGTCCAGAGAAGTCGGATTGTGAGGAAATGGGACGGGCTTGGCAGGGTTCAGGCAGAAGACCGTATGGGAGATTTGTGGACGTGAAGGGGTAGGAGGCTATGCGATCAATGGGAGCGGAGCTGGGGTTTGATGGAAGATCAATTGGGGTTGATGGAGTCTGGAACCGAGTGAAGAGCAAGGTTTGGATCTGGTGAAAGAGTGTCAGGGTTTGTAATCGTAATTGCGGAGTTTGTGAGGTCATTAAGGTTGAGGAAGACTTGGGCACAACAGCCAGACAGAGTCACCAAGACAGCATCGGACGAAATGAAATGGAGTCGAGATGGAACAAGAATAGATTCACGCGGAGATACAAAATGATAACAAGAATGATAACAAAATGGAGACAAGACAAGACTGGGAGACTGAGATAAGACTGGGAGACTGAGATAAGACTGGGAGACTGAGAGTAAGGAAAACAAGACATGGAACACGGAACACGAGAAAGAAAACAATCAGACCATAGGTAACATTAACAATAGGTAGGTAATATCAAGACTAGAGTATGAAGAGCTACTTGATGTCTTATATACTGACTACTGGAGAACTTTGGAGTACGTTGGCTGTGGTGGTGGGGCTTGGTAGAGCTCAATGGAGTTGGCGGGTGTTGGTTGCGATCAAGGGTCGGGCCACGTTGATATGTTGATGGGGTCATTTGGGAATGCGGGTTGCCCTGAGGTTGTTGTGATACTCTGAAATGGGTCGGAGGAGCCAGGGTGCTGAGTTGATGATGGGTGGCAAAGATCAGGAACAGCGGGGGTGGTTCTTGGGGCTTGGGAGATCCAGGGTAAGTGTCAGTGGCTGCGGGGAAGGTGTTGAAGTTGGCCAGGGGGCTGTCGGAGTTAGCCAAGGGTGCGTCAGGGCTAATCAAAATAGGCGCAGGGCATGGGCAAAAGTTCAGCGGAGCGTCAGGGGTTTTGGGGAACGGGAGGTTGCTGGACAATGTGCGGGGGTCCAGGGGATGGGTCATGACACCTGCTAGCTTTACCTTGAATCATGTACCTGTCAAATTCTCTTACAATAATAGTGCCATCTGCTGTGGTGCTTCAACACAGAGCAGTATAGTATGCCTGATGTGATTGACATTTGAACAGATCTACTGGATTAAATGGTCTAGTCTTACTTTGGCTTGCATAATCCATTATAGCATAGTTTACAAGGACTTCAACCTGTGACCTTGATATACAAATTCTTTGATCATTTGGTAAACAGCATTCTGTAGACATGGGTGTTTGAGTAACAGGAACAACATTTTCAGGCAAACCTTTGATCTGCACAGTGTGAGGCAGGTTCTGAAGCTTCACAAAAAGTGTATCTAGCATATGTTGACCTGATGAACCAACACAGGACTTCCATCCATATACATGACCTTTTTGATCATTTGTGATGCATAACTCCATTGCCAAACTCATTTTTATTATGATGGGTAACCTGATACATAAAGATAACTTACTAGCAATTTGATTGGTTGTGGATGAAGGAGGTTGTTTCCATATTTCTTTTTGAATGGATGGTGGAACACTTTTTGACTTACCAGTATGACTCTTGATTTTTGGCATCCCATTCACATTGTCATTCTGTTTATCAGAAATAGTATCTTCACTGAAAAAATCTATGAGTTGCTGCCCACTTTTTAATGCAAAACAAGAGCTTCCAAGCATGTTGATTGCATCCTTATCAATGTTATGGGCAGTGATAATTGAGACATTATCGAATACAGGATCAATTATACTAATATTGGTGTTTGAAGACACACAACATGATTGCAGGAATCATATGTCATCATTTGTGCATGTGCAATATCTCATGTTGATCAAAGAAGTCCTCAGTGCTTTATCTTCATCTGATTGTGCCACTTGTCTCATGTTTTGGCGCAATATAACCATGGTGGTGACCTGGTGCCATACAGCTTTACCCAATGCTGCCTGCTGATCTTTGATATTAGATGATCTGACACAGACTTTACAACTGTACAGTGACCCATTTTCTTTCCCTGCTACTGGAGGCAGCTGTGCAAAATCACCTGCAAATACCATGTTCATTCTACCAAATGGCAGATGAGGTTTTCCATTTATTTGAGATAAACACACTGATATGCAATACATATCAGTACATGATAATATTGAGACTTCATCAAAGAATACATACTCCACTCTGATCAGGCAACTCTTGACTTGTGCAACCTGCATTTGAGAATCTCTAGTCAATTCGTTAGTCCCAAACAAATAATGATATGTTGACTCTCCCAGGAGAGAGGCCACCATTTCCATAGGTGCTACAATAGCAAGCTGATGGAACTTCTGTCAAGCATCAAAGTAATGTTTCAAGGCTTTCAATACTTGAGTTTTCCCAGTACCCCCCATCCCTCCCATATACATCTTAAGCTGTTCTGAGTTGCAGGCCACCACATGATGAGCTACTATTCAAAAGGCTCTTGTCTGCTCTTTGTTCAGACAGAAGTCATAGACAATGTTGTGAATGGCTGGTTCCCATACTAGATCTACTGTTTTTGAATACAGGTATGATCAATCCACCACCTCTACAGTTCCAGGCACATCCAAGCATTGTCAGTTGGTGTATATTTTTCCCTGTGATGGAATAGAAGACTGTTGTTTGCTTAATAGAGATGATCTGGTTTTGTTTACTTTATGCCTCCAATATGCTTCAGGCTGATCTGATATGTTGGGAGAATGATCATTTACCACTTCAAATGTTTGACCCATTAATGGTTTATCCCACTGAATGCCATTCATAGTTATTGTCATATGAGCTATATCACCCCTTTGCCTGAATTCACATTTACCTATGTCCTTGTTGAAATTTAAATGTATTCCATAGTCTTCTGCACAAACCTCTTCCATTTCATCTACCTGATCCAATTGCTGAATATCAGATGTGTCTTTTGTGTCAAACCCCAGAAATGCCATACCATCTGACTTCATCTGGGCATAAAAATCATCATGGGCATCCATGCATTCATACTTAATATTCATATTACTCATTAAAGTACATTGAGCATGTGAAAAACCATACTCTGAAAAGGCTGTATCCCAAGTAGTATCTTTACTCCTGAGATCAGTGCCTAAACACCATGGCTTAAATCAAGTCAACATAGTAAGACAGTACTCTTCCCTTTCACCTCAATCATGTCAAGGCAGATTAGCACCTATGAAGTTGGGTACTTGTTTTTGATGAGGTGGATGCACTATGGTTCCATGAGTGTCTGCTAATGGATGATGTTCTGTGAAATGGAATGTCACAACAGACAGATGCCAGAAAGATCATTTTTCACATTCATCATTAGAATTATTTTTATATTTTTTAAATCTTTTTGACAAGGCAACGCGTTCACATCTAGCTGACCATTCATACAAGGACATGTCTTCTATTTCCCTACATTGATAAATGTAGTCAAATATGGGAGACAAACCAATAATGCATCCCCATTTCTTGAATATAGCAATCTTGTCAGAACAATATGGATCTTGCATAGATGGTTCTTCATCTAACCAAGCATGTTTAGCTTCCCATACAAAGCTAGGCCAGTGTATGTTAATGAATGAATGATCTGTATAATGATCTGGGTGTCCCAAGAGATACATACATATCATAGGTGAACCTATCTCAGATTTAGCACTAAGGACATTGGTCATTTTAGTCATGAGGGATCTTGCCTTTTCATGTAAAGGGAGTGGACCATTTACAATCTCCTGATTTTTTGAAAGAATAGTTCTAACCACTTCAAATGCAATGTACATTTTAAGGGACATCTTGGTGATGTATTTTGTAATGTAAAGTAACACTCCCTTAACAGCTGTACCTGACCAAAGACTAGTGACATCTGTGTTGCATCAAAACAGGTAAGTCAGTGCTAGTGTACCCATCATAGGATCAACTTCTGTTTGTTTGAACAGCTGCTTTGGAAAATGAGCCTTACATTTACCCCACTTGTTATCCATACAGCCCTTATATTCCTTGCCTTTTTTCTTTGTTCCATCCTTCTTAAAGGATGTACCACAAGTGTGAACATTACAACAAACAATGAGATTGTCCACTATGTAAAAGAAATGCTTCCACCAATTGCACATCTCTCTACACCTGACACAAGTAGGTTTGACATCGCAACTATCCATGTATCCATTATCTATGCCTTGACTATCATTATCTGTGTCTCAACTATCTGTGTATACACTATTTTGATGGTTTACAGTGGTACAGTCTGTATCAGTACCATATTGACATTGAGATGGGAGTGGATCCAGCATTGATTTTGTAGGGTCAATATAACCAGGTGTAGTCTTTGATGATTTGATATTATTTCCTACATTGTCCATTGAACCTGTAGTAAAATCCCCTGTGAAGGATGCTTCAAGATACTCTACTAGAGCCTTTTGAAAGGAAGAGTCCAGATCCATTATTCTGTGTCTTGCTTCTTCCAGCAATAAACTACTGCACAGCCATAGCAGCATATGCAAATATAATGTCATCTATCCTTGCTGTTTGACTTTACTATAATAAGCAGATGTGTTTCCATACAGTCCCTGTCTATCTGCACCCACTCCAAGTACATGTTTTATAGATGCAGTAACCATAAAATGAAAGAAACAAGCACTCACCACAGGATTTTGAGCAATTAACTGATAGGCCTTGTCAGAAGACACAGGAATGGAAGGGTGGAAGGATATGCCTGTATCTGCATAATATAAGCAAATAGAATGTCATACATTGATAGGCAATAGAGTAATAAACCATGAAGGTGCACCTTTTTCAATGACCAGAGACCATATTTCATTCTACATATGTTTTTTTGAAATTGGTGCACCCTCTACCTGACCAGACACTGCATCTAAATCATTTATTGCCTTGAAACATGCATGCTCTTCATTGGTACTCAGCTTGACAAGTTCTCCTTTAGCTATCCACTCAGCCACATTCTTTAAGACATTAGGATTGAGGCTGACTATACATTCTGCAATCTGACTGAAATTATTATGTTCAATGGCTAGAAACCCACCAGTTGTTGCTGCTTGCACCTGGTCATGACTGAATGCAGCAAAGGGAAATTCAACATCCCTTTGAAATTGCTTGTCATGGTACATCAAAAGTCTAGATTTATGAGCCTTGACAGATATTTCAGAGTTTCCACATCCAGAACCACCAAGCCCATAAGGAAACAGCCACAGAAACATTTGAGGGTAAACTGACAGGTCTTTCATCCAATTAACTGGACAGGAAGAATGACCTACAGCCAAAGCCTTGCCATTAGATTCCCAATGTTTCAACACAATACTCTTGAGTTCATCCTTTGTTTTGGCTGACAACTCCTCCCCAGTCAATCCATGCACTATGAACAGGCATTCCCCTGCATTGACGACTCCTTCAACAGTATGTACAGCAGGATCAACCATGTTTGCTTCATCTAGTGACTGTCAATACACTATGCTTAGGAGGTGCAGACTCCAAATAGCTATCTAAGTTCATGTCAGATATTTTGACATCAATATAGCCTGTGTGATTTAGTTTAAGCCATTCCAAGGCTTTCCTCACAGAATTTTGATGTACAAGCAATAGTAAACATCTAAGTTCCTCCTCTGTAGGTTGACAAGGACCAGTGAACAATATTGCCAACACATTGCCCATGTCTGTCCTGGGAGGGGGAAGCATATCATAGACCTTTTCTACAGGTGATTCAAAAGCTATCAAATGAGCCTTCATCTGTTTAAGGCCAGAAGACAACACATGTGCATAATACAGGGATTTGCAGATCTTTGCTACAAGTAGTTGCTCAATCCAGTTAAGATCCCTTAGAACATCTGGTATAGGACCTATCCAAAAGCCATTGGCAAGTGCATATTTTGGCATTTTACCCTTCAGTAATGATGATCTACAGTCCAAACACACTGAGTTGCATGTGTGATCAATAACTGGACTGCTTAATTCCCATATACATTCTGACATCAACTTTCTCTCAACTCTGGTAACACCCTTGATGCACAATACACTGAACAACCTTTTCAGACCTTTCATTGGCTTCATATTTCTTAAGGGATGTAACATTCTACATACTGTGCACCCTGCTTCCTCAATATTTTTTGGACTTGAAGAGCCACAGAAGGCTCTTATAATTTGAGCTGTCAATTTGCAAGTAAGAGAGGCTGGGAGAAAGTCAATGGTATTGTCAGTACAGGGAACATTATACTGAAGCTCCACTGGTTTCACCTTTTTGTGAGCAACTGCATGCCTTTGAGTATTCCTCAACTGAGGACTAAGTTCAGCCTTTAAAACTGTCATATTGCCATGACATATTGGGCAGCTGTGATGTGCAAAAGCAGTTAAAGCATCTGATTTACAGAAAGATTTAGAAAGAACAATACCATGATGTCAAGCAACGGTACATATTTGGCACACTGTAAGATGCTGGGATAGGGTAGATAGCAGAATTTTGGCATGTATATTTTCTGAAGAAATAGGATAGCCTATAATGCCTATCTCATTGACATGATCTACAAATTTGTACATGTATTGACCATTTGCCTCAGCAGTGTTGTGGAATAAATGTTCCTCAACATCAGCAAAAGAAAAAACATAATGTTTACCACCTCCATGCAGTGCAGTAGTTTTCTTTGATAGATGCTTACTGTTACAACTTTGTTCACTTGTGACCCCTGAAAAATAGACAGGTTTTAGCAATGTGGTACGTTCAGAGCATTGGCTACAGTTATGTGCAGCAAAAATGTAATCAACAAAAGTTTTACCAGAGTATTTGGGTGATGACAACTTGAGACAGGAAAACATCATTCTTAGAATCAATGAAGTTTCAATGCTGGGCCAAGCAGATGGAGCAACATATCCATTTAACAAACATTGTGCAACAAACACAGGAGAACATATGTTGTCATGAATGATGCAACAATTCATAGGTAGACCATGTCTGTGTCAGCAATGGAGAGCAAGAAAGTTGTGGCATAATACTAAATACCTGATCATGCATATTTCCAACTGCAGTACTAGAATGGGTGAATGCTCAAGTGACAAAGACCAACACAAATAAACCCATAGAGAGTAATACCCTTTGAGCATATGAGATAGTACATTGTAATACACATAGATATGACTATCATTTGAGCATTGCTCATATTGAACAATAGTGCATTGCTCTTTGGTAGGTTTGGAGCATTGCTCTATGACAATAGCTGATCCTTGACAAACACAAGGACCAACATCCATGACCTCATTGAAGTAATGGCAGGAAGCATCTTTTATTGGACTTAAATAAATAACAATAATGTCAAACAAGAATGGGGACAGACAACAATATCAACACTCATAAATCACATGATATAATGTGTGAGTACTTAAGTACCAATAACAACAATTGGAACAAAAGAAATACTCCACACACTGAGAGTCTCATGATGGCAAAAAGTCAACTGAGGATAGTATTATGTAAACAATTGCTGCAGCAATGAATGATGTAAGCCTCTCAATTAAGCAAGTATTACATAAACTGCAGATACAGCAATGCCTTACATAATAGGGCTAAAGCAGCAACATGGAATGGTACTTATGATCATCACTGGCCAGATCAGACTAATGAATTCCAATTGAGTGATCATAAGTATATTATTAGCATGTATAATAAATGACAGCTCAAATTAACAAATGTGGCATTTTTTAGATGGGGGCTTGTCAGTGCAGGTTTGAATGTCAGGTGTTAGCTCAGTGTCAGAATCCTCATCAGAGTATGGAGCAAGAGTGGGCAATTTAGGGGGTGTATCACTGACGTATCCATCTTCTGGACAATAATCTACTTCTGCATGTTCCTTGTCTGTGTAACACACTCAGCCATGCATTTCATTTTTGAAAGAGGGTCAAGCTCAAAATGTTTTAAGGATAAGGCCAAGTCAAGTCGCTACCTTACAGTCCCCCCATACATGACCATTGAGATATGGGAAGGCTAAGAAAGACAAGATATCAACAGTTCAGCAAAGATGAAAGGGAAAAGGTACACAAGATGATGAACATACAGAAATCAATAGGTTCAACCTTACAAATGGTGTATATTTCACCTGGCCATGTGAAGGACAACATCTTGCTAGGTGTTTGCCAGAGAACATATCAGAAAGTGAAATACAGTTATATACAAGCCATCCAGATCCTTCTTGTAGGGTAGCTTGAATATCTACATGCATGGAGGATGGAGGCAGGTTGACATCATCACTGTGAATATGACTTGTCCAGGCCATCTTTTTGTAGTGTATCAGAACACAGGCTTGATGAGCCAAGAATCCTGAGTAGACAGTGTCAAGTGCATCTATCCCTGTAAGTACACCATTCTTCCCTTCTAGTGCATGAGACAAGAAAAACCAGTACATCAATCTTCAAGCACAAGTGTGATTCTTGATAGATGATTCAAATGCTTGCATGTCTTGGCTATCCACAAATGACCATCCTGATAGACCACTGTATAGCTTGAAGTAGGTGCACAGGTACAACAATGCCAACACACCACTCCACATAGAGAGATCTGGCAGATGGGAACTATTGTATTCTAAACACACCAGAATATAAATAGAGGTAAAAAATAAAATAAAATAAAATAAACCAAAATAAATCAAATGATGCTTACCATTTTCATCTGTTGAGTCCACAAAAGCAAGAACATAGAAAGTTAACATCTACATTAGGATGTCATGTGAGGCCCAGCTATGATCCATATTTGAAACTGTGTTGGATGCAATGAAATGATGAAAAATGCTGACTATGGAGTCAGGCAGAGTCATGATGCAATAAAAATGCCCACTCCAACATATACAAGGTTTGGGAGTGACTACTGCATGAGGAAGATTTGGATGCATGATACTGGATAATTGTCAGAAAGGATGATATGTAAAATAATAAAATATAGAAGATGCATCATTGTTCCTGGCTTTAGAACAAGCAATTCTATGTTCCATTTCTCAGCCTTTGGTTTCCTCAATGTGAAATCATTGACAAAAAGCTCCCAAGAAGCAAAGTCCCTGTAGTCACTGGATTTAGGCATCATGATAAACCAAAGCTTAATACCTGTCTTGACCAGCAGGAAAGTTCCAAATCCATTGGAGTCTATGTGCCAATAATGATGAGTATTTGCAGTTGAAGCTATCCCCCAATGCATGTTGGAGATCAGGTAGAAATTGCCACTCTTGCAGTAACTATGTCCTTGTACCTTGTTCCAGGCAGCCAGATCACTAGAAAAGGGAGGCAAGGGAAACATTTCAACAGACCCAGGCAAGTTAAGAGCACTTAGAGCTCTGTGGTATGGAGCCTCAAGAGAGCAAATGAGATCCTTAGGAGTACCCTTTCTCAACCAATCAGTGCCCAATACAGAGAAGTCTGGACCATTCTATTGGATGAATTTCATTGAATGACAGACAACAAATGAACGAACCATGTAAATCCATGAGTTTGTTGAGTGCACATATTTGCAATAATGACCATCTGTTGAAACCAAGATTGACATGACTGACATTGCAAACAAGTATGCATGCATGGTCACACAATAGTAGGCATATTTTGGAAGGGGACCTAGTCTCATATTCCTGTTGAGTCAGGATTGTATAAATGGGCCATCATTCTGTATGACTGGATGCAACAGTGGAGGCATGCATATGGTTAAATCAAAGGATATCCCTCTTGAGCTGTTAGAATGCATTTGTTCAAGACATTCTGCAAATAAAAAATCATAATATAAATACATATGTGAGATTTAGGAACATATTCAAAGGTCCCTGCCCCACCAGGTATGGGTATATGAACCTTTTCACCCTCATGACAGATCCATTGGTGTTCAAGATCCAGACAATTGTCAATAACCAATGTTTCACCATGCTCATCATCCTGAAAAAGCAACTGAACTTTCAGATTGATGTAATGAGTATTGCAACACATATGGAAGACTCAAATGTCAAATCAATTAGGACTCATTCTTCCTCCTCCAATGTATTGACAACATCCTCCTCATCAGAAGACATGTTCATGTTGCTCTTTGGCTTTTTCTTGCTGCCCTTTGGTTTTTTACCTGGCTTTGTAATAGGGCCTTCATCATAATTATCACATTTTGGATTTGCCACAATACAGGAGGATTTTCTTGTTTGGTTTTCTGCTGTATTGTTATCAATAGATGGTTCAATCTCTACCCTGGACTCTGGGCCAGATATACTGTCTCCACTACTGTCACCTACATGTGAATCATGGTGATCAGATGTATTGATTGGAGAAGGTGACTAATTGGATTGTTGGGGATCATCACAGTGTGGGGACAACACAGAAGGGGATCCTATATCAATAGATGGATCCATCCCTCTTCTGGACACTGGGCCAGACAGTCCATCTTGACTCCTGTCATCTCCAGATAAGTTGTGGTTGTCAGATGTATTGTTTAGAGAAGGTGACTGTTTGGGTTGTTTGAAATATTCATAGTGTTCAGACAACCCAGAAGGGGATCCTACTCCAGTATGCAAATCATTAATGTCTGCCAACTCTGATTCATTAATGTCTGCCAACTCTGATAAAGGTAGAGAAGGATGGAAGGCATTGCTGACATCTATTCCTAACATTGCATTGAACATATGCAAGTCAATAGGTGAGGAGAAAGACATATCAGGCAAAATACAAGGGTTGTTGGGGGTTTGTTGAATAGATGACATGGTAACCCCACTGCCAGATTGATAAGAGAAAGGCTAGTCAACAGGAACAGATGACAATGGTGCAGGCAACCATCTGTCTGCAAACACAGATCCAAAGTAAGAATTGACTGAGAAAGAGTCAGCACCAAACAAAGAACTAGATGGTATGAGCCCAAAGGTGCTGAATATGTCAGAGGGCATATATGATATAGGCAATGTTCCATAATCAGACATATATGAATCCATGCTGAAGTCAAGCAATGTAAGAGGGGACAAGTAGGCCATGTCAATACCAGTCAAACCAGGCAATGGTTCTGATGAAGAGGATTCTACATCATTGCATTTCTGTTTCCATGACAATACAGTTACAACATCAATCCAGGCTGGAGCATCAGCATGTATTTTTGCAGAGAGATCCTCCAGAGTGGTTGACAATTCCTCAAGCAGATCACCTCCTTGTGTGGCAGAAAACAGCACCTTCCACAAAGCATGGTCAGCTTCAGAGATTGTTGATGGATGGGGAAGACCACCTATATGTCTCCAAAGCTACAAACAATGTAAGGATGCAACAACACATGAAAAGCAACAAGTTATAAGACACCTCTAATAATGAATCCTTTCCAGATAGTGATCTGTATTCTCAGGGCAGGAGCAACATGAGTAGAGATACCAGCAGGGCTATATACAACATGTTGTGCATCATAGTAGAACATCCAAATGTACCTGATCCATCTATTGTGGCACCATGTATGCTATGAAGGTATGCCAACTCTTCTCAATTGCTTGATCTGCTTTCTCTGACAATATAAGATTGAATATGACATCAAAATAAGTAGAATAATAAGCATACTCATCAACTATTAGTTATTTGATGGAGGACATGTCTGATGGCAGATACATGTTACTCTGAAGAACATAATAGATAAGTTGTTGAATAAATATAAAAATAAATAATATGATGGAAGGTAATAAAGATAAAAATGCACCTTTAAGAGACAGCTCAAGTGGAGAGCAGCAGACATAAGGTTAATTAGAATGTTGTGAACACTCTTTTTGGAGACCCACTTTGCAAGATTAGAATACAACTTCATTTGAGTGCTGGTAAAGGAAGATTGTGGATGACTCAAAAGTGTGTCATTGCCATTAGACTCAGAATTGACTTTGTGTAGGTGCTGTAACAAATTTTTCTCAAATTTGCTGAGTAGAGTGGGAAGTGAGTTTAACAGATTGACTGGCTATAGAAAAAGGAGTAAGGACAATAAATAGAATAAAGCTCTTAACAAGTGCTGTTTGACTGTTTTCTAATACTGGTCCAGCAGTGGATGGCTGGTGAGGGTTGGCACCATCCACAAGGGTCTGGATATCCAATATGCAATAGGCAAGAACTACTTTGAAAAATGCCTCAAGAGCTCTGTCCTTGGTTATGCAAGAAATAGGTACTCCATGAAGGGTATCTCGAAAAATAGCAAACACATTGTTGTAGTTAGCCATAGACTGATTAGTTTTGCAAACTGCAAGAGCACACACCAGATGCTAAACAAATTATAAGTGTTGAATTAATGATATTTAGGCTACTCAATACTTTGACAGGCCTATTCTCAAAATATTTACTGATATCAAGTGTGTTCAAAATGACATTGGAGTACCAAGAATGCAAACCAAATCTAGGGTTTCCTATTTGGAGATGAGGTAATGGCATAGTACTCATTGCCACCAGGGGAGAAAATGATGTTGAAAGAATGTTGAAATACATGACTCATTATATACAGGAAACACCAATTGTTGATCAAAGTTAGTCAGCAACTGCTGCTGCAGATGTATTAGTAATATGTCAATAACAATAAACATAGGTGTTGGTAAGAAATAACCCAGCCAAACACTTTGAAGCAGTAAATGCAACACTAATCATCGAACCAAGTTATTCATAGGTAAGCAATCCCAGCCAACACTACAAAGTGGATGAGATTGACATTACAAGAACACAAATACCTAACACATGAAATGTTCACATATACATAGGTATATATATATAGATATATATATAATATATGTATATTCCAGTCAATCATGTTTTCAAATAAAGATTGGCAAAATGATAACATCAGAAAGCACACAAAGTAAGAAAATATCATTCAGGTACAGGCCTTCCCTTTGCTCTTGTGGAGTTGACCCTTTGCAGGTGTATTGTCAGGTGATGTGGGACCAAGACCCAAGGCATACATCAGATCATGTAGGAATATAACAAAAAGAACATTGAGAGTAAGATACCTGCATGTAACACATAAGGATAATCCAGAAGCAAAGGACAAATGGCCAACCCACTTATGTCCCCCAGCTTCATACCAGTTTATACTGAATCCGACAGTGACAACCAAACCTTCAGCTAGTTCAGCATTGTTATTTTTATAAGAATGCCAGCTAGGCAAAGCATTGAAATCAGCAGGCTGAAAACAGAAAGGCCTTCCTGTCTCATTTTGACCATTGTAAATAGGCACTATAGTATGTAAGAACAAAGAACAATGGATTTATAACAGTGCAGTACCTTGCTGATCAAACTCAACAATGGGCTTGTACACATCAGACATGCTAGCAGAAGTAAAAATGGGTGCATTGACCTCTGTGAACATAGAATTGTTAAGGCCAACAGATGCAGGGCAATTCTTCTGCAGTGTTGCATATCCACTATCTGAACAATGTTACTTAAGCTGAAACATACAAGAGGATGTAGATCACATACCATTGTTGTACTTGGGTGTCTTACTCTCTCCTCAGGATACAAATGCAATGCCATGGCTGGAAATGGTGCTGCAAATCCCATCTGGCAAATTCATAACCTGGCAAAGCACAGCAAACTGTCAAAGGGATTCCTGATGGAATTCATACACTTCCAATCTATGCTATCCATACTTCTCAGCAGATCCTCCAACAGCAACAGAACTATGTATCAAGTGAGAAGCAGATACTATGCTAGAAGACAAAGAAACCCAAAAAGGTCTGGACTGGTTGCAGAGAGCCAGATGTTTATTGTTACAATGAAGATCTCTAGGATCTATTCTTGCTAGATGGATGTAGAATCCATGGTGAACAAAGAGAAGGCCATGGGACAGAGAGCTATATCATAGTAAAATAATAGAAACAGACATGCAAATTGTAGATGCACACCCAGTTTTCTAAACTCATATGCTTTGCAACCATGCAGATATAGGAATAATGAAGCTTTCCATCACTGTTATACTTGTCATATCCAAAAGGCTGCACTTTAAGCTGCTTTCTGCAGGACAGAAAGTTAAGACAACAGAATTTAATAAAATTTATGAGGCAACTGACATACTATAGATGTGGCAGACCCTTGTAACTAGGTTTCATGAAATCCTCTTGATATTGCAGCTGCATGATGGTATATTCAGCCAACTCATTGGTCTGATCAGTAGAGCCATCCAATCTGAGAGAATAAATGAGTCTGGATCATTTTCCCAGAAGAGTTAGAGTAAAAAAAAAATAAACCTACTGGTCATGACTACCAAGGTCTTTGCCAGACATATCAGCAGTATGAATAAGTAAGGGGCTGGCTGCAACAGAGGAAATAGCAGGGACACTTGACCCAACATCAGAAGATATATTTTCAATGAAAGGGTCATCATCAACAACAAAATCAAACATATTGTCACTCTGATAACTCCAACCTTTTCATATTTGTCTTCATCATTGCTGTTAGCATCCATAGCAGCAAGAGGCCTAGAAGCCAGATGTTTGTGGAGACTACAGAATGCATATAAGTTAACAAACAGCTGATACAATATTAATAGTACAACTAACTCAGAAACAATAGGTAATTCCTCATCAGAATCTGAAGATATTGTCACAGGACTACCAGGAGAGAGAGGTACAATAATTGCATCTGCATCAATAACAGGGCTGGATGGTTCAGCCTTTACTGCAGGATAGACCTGCATAACAGTGGACAGCTTTTTGGGTGTAACAGTCAGCAATTGCAGCATCTGAAGAGCCTTATGGGTCGGGGTACACATGTAGCTGCATTATGATCAGGCAATTCTAAGGTACTGTTATTACCCATAACATACACAGGATGCCCAACAGGAGTCAATTCAGAATCATCAGCATTTAAACTGGCCAACACATGACTATGGAACCAGTCAATATCATGTTGTTGAGAAAATAACAAACATACAGAACAGGCATGTCAATAACTGTAGCCCCAACTGTCTTCTTCTTCTTAGAGGAAGGAGTCAAAGGAGAACTCTCCAGACTGATAGAGGTGAGAATAAGCAAATACATGACTGCAACAGCTAAAAAAATACATGCCTCTTAAGGACAAGCAGAGCTTTATGCTTGGTAGGCAACCCATTGACACTATGTATAAATATATGTGATATAAGCAACCAGTAAAATGGTATGACTTGAAGTATAAGCATATGCAAAATCTGAAGAGTTACCCAAAGCTGTTGCAACATCAACAGGTGATCCAGAGACATTGTCAAATATGCTAGAGAAATGCGAGTCATTATATACATGTCAGAAGGACATATAATACAATGACATATGACTGGAGTTGGTCTTCATTCCTGAGGATATAGACATCAATATCTGTAAGGGTGACCTCTGGAGGCTGGGGCTCAATCACACAGCTGGCAAAGGGAAATCCAAAGTCTATTCAGTACTGTACAGTGTCTACTGAGATAACTACTCACTTGGAAAAGGGAAATCCAAAGAGAACAAGTGTGAGGATTCCCTAGGCCAGGTGTGATGCTTCAGAGGCTTCAGAAGCGTGAGAAACAACTGTACAGTATGACAGAGAAAAAAGACACAAGTGATGTGTCAGCAATTGGTCAGCAGTTATATAAGCCAGTGGCAGTGTCAAAGGGGCCACACTTGTCTGAATTATTGACAGAGAACCAGTGCAGCCTGAGGGCTGACACTAGGACTAATAGATAGGGAAAAGGAAGGAGAATAAAGAAAAACTATAATGGAGAAAATCTGACAAGAACTGGAGGAGGAGAAGGGGAAACAAGTGAGACATTCCCTGACATCACCCCCCCTCTAGGATGCGGCGCCTTGATGCACTGGGTAGAAAAAGTCACAAATTGCCTGGTCAGCTGGTGAAATAGAGTAGATGCCTCGAATCGCTTTGGGGGCATTGGGATGCCTACGATAGAAGTCCTGGACCAAGCCTGGTGCATGAACATTAGCCTGTGGTTCCCAAGAGATGTACTCAATGCCATGTCCCTTCTATTTCACCTTGAACTGCAATTTCCCTCGGAATACCCTGCTGTCCAAGATTTCCTCCACCTCATATTCTTCCTCATCATTGACCAGGACTGGTGGTGGGAGTGGCTTAGAGCAACAGCCTGGGATTGGATCCTCTAGAGCTGGAAACAACTTGACCACATTAAAGACTGGATGCAGTTGGCAGAGGCCTGTTGGGAGTTTAAGTCAGTATGCCAAAGGCCCTACCTTCTTCTCCACTGTGAAAGGGCCCAGATGATGATGTGACAGCTTCAGGGATGGCCTTGTTGTCTTAATGTCCAAGTTATCCAAGTACACACAGTCCCCAGGCTTGTAATATCCCAGTCATCCTGCCTCTCATTACAAAACAGGTGGAGATACTGTTCCAGTTCCTAGTTAACACGTTCTGTCTGCCCATCAGACTGAGGATGATAAGCTGTGGTGGTATGGAGCTTTACACCTAGCAGGCAATACAGTTCTCGAGTGAATTCTGCCACCAACTGAGGGCCTCAGTCTGAGACATACCCATCTGACAGACTGTGGAGTTTCCAGACATTCTTCCAATATAGGCTGGCCGCTTCCAAGGCAGAGCATGTGGTGTGGGTAGGTATGAAGTGAGCCCATTTGCTGTAGAAGTCTACCACTACCATCACAGTATTGTATCCATGAGCATCTGGGAGTTCCACAATGAAATCCACTGATGCAATACTCCAGCAAGCAGCTGGAATAGGAAGTAGGTGGAGCTGGCCCATGAGTGCTTGGCAGTGGGGTTTGGTGTGGAGACAGAGGTTGCAGGTGCTAGTGTAGGTGCCTACATATTGGGAGATCTGTGGCCACCAATAGTTCTGTGATACCAGCTCTAGCATCTTCCACCTTCTAGGATGTCCAGACACCTGAGAGTCATGATGTTGTTCTACAATGCGCCAGCAAAGTTCTGGAATGTTAGTCACATAAATATGTCCTCTGAAGGTCAGCAGTCCATCCTGAAGACCCCACTCATCAGCATGCACTGACTTGACTCCACTTGCCTGTAGAGCTTGTAGGGCCTGTGCAGCCTGGGCAACTGCATCCTCCTGTGCACCCTCCTGGTTCCCTTGTCTAATGTCCCTTAGGATGTTTGCCTCATCTCCTTGAGCCACAATCCCTTCTAGTGCATGGATGGCAAAGAGCTCTGGCTTGAGGAGGACAATGTTGTGGTTATCTCCTACTCTAGTGCCATGATCAGCCTGCCTAGACAGTGCATCTGGTTTGCTCATGCTCTGTCCTAGTTTGTGGTGCAATGAGAAGTCAAAGTTGGCCAGATACAGAGACCATTGAGCTTGACATCAATTGAGTTTCTTAGCAGAACAGAAGTACTCTAGGTTCTTGTGGTCTGTCCAGACTTTAAACTTATGCCATGCACCCTCAAGGAAATGCCACCATTCTTCAAAGGACCAAATAATTGCCAGCATCTCCTTGTCATGAATTTCATAGTTCCATTCCACTGCATTAAGGCTCTTGGAGTAGAAGGCTACTGGATGCCATTTGCCATCCTCCTTTGACTGCTGGGAGAGAACTGCCCCTGTAGCGAAGTTTGAGCTATCTGCTTCCACATGGAATGGAGAGTCATCATTGGAGAATAGGAGGACTGGCTTTGAGGTCACACTTTGCTTGGGGGCATTGAAAGCAGCTTGCTGTGGAGGCTCCCACTGCCATGCAGTATCCTTAACTGTGAGGTAGAAGAGGGGTCATGCATGGTGGGAGAAATCCTGTATGAACCTCTGATTGAAATTGACAAACCCAAGAAAGGCCTGAACTTCCTTCTTGTTTCTTGGCTCAGGCCACTCTGCTACACCTGCCACTTTAATGGGGTCCATCTTGGCCATTCCATGCAAAATGATCAAACCCAGGTACTCCATTTTAGTCTGTTCAAATTTGCACTTCTCAGGCTTTAAATAGAGCTGGGGTTGGCAGAGGCATTCCAAGACCATGCATGTGACCTGGCAATGCTCCTCCAGAGTTCTTGTGTAGATGAGGATATTGTTAAGATACACACAGACAACACCTTCTGCAATCAGATCATGAAAAATGTCATTCATCATAGTCTGGAAGGTGGCTGGACATTGGTGAGACCAAAGAACATTACCAGAGGTTCAAAGAGTCCATGATCAGTTTGGAATGCTGCCTTCCACTCATCCCCTTCTTTGATGCATACATTGTTGTAGCCCCAGTGGACATCCAACTTTGTGAAATAGCATGCACTTCAAAGGTTATTGACAAGTTCTGAGATGAGTGGCAAAGAATAGTAGTTCTTCACTGTCATCACATTCAGGATATGATAATACTGAACCAGACAAAGAGACCCATCCTTCTTCTTAATAAAGAAGACTGGGGAGGCCATTGGAGACTTGGAGGGTCATATTCATTCTGAGCTAAGATTTTTCTGCAGAAAAGCATCCAGCTCATCCTTTTCATGAGGTGCAAGTGGATAGACCTTGCAGCTGGAGGGCTCTGCATCTGGTATCAGCTCAATTGCATAATCCCACTGCTTGCGCTCTGGAAGTGAATTAAAGGAGGCCTTGGAGAATACATCCTCAAAGTTGTGGAGGTGATTGGGAATAGTGCTATGAAAATGCTTGGGCTGTGAGTTTGCTGCAAATGCCTCAGCCAGATGCTGAGAAATTGTCTGACTGGCCCAAATCTCTGCCACTGTAGGAGGGGGGTAGAGGGTTGTAGCATAGATCCAATCACTCACCTCTATGGTCTCATCTGGAGACTCTGCATCTGGAGTACAGGTCCATTCTCCTTCACCTTCCTCTTCCTCTGGAGATTCACACCCAACACCTCAGACATCCTTGTAAAAAGCCTCTCTATGAGGGAATGCCAGAGGGGGGGGGACTCAGGAGGTTGAGATCAACATAAGGGAGATGCCCAGCATGACAAGCACACACAGCAGCATGCTCACAAACTTTGGCTCTCTGCTCTTCACAGGCTTCTTTTGCACAGGTAACACAGCAACATGGGCAACAACTCATCTTCACCTCATCCTTGGTCCAGTCAATCTCTGGGTTGTGCTCACATAGCCAGGTGAACCCCAAGATTATGTCTTGCTTTCCCAAACTAATGACAGCAAAAGCAGCTCACTCTGAGTGGTTTTGGTAGTGGAGGACCAGGTCCACCACAGAGCAAATAGAGCCAGCTTTATTGAGTGTACCATCAACATTGTATACAGGGATAGGATGAGAAAGGGGGTGAGTGGTCAGGCAGTGTTGTTGCACATAGTCAGTGTCAAGGAAGAGGCCTGTTGCACCGCTGTCAAGGAGGGCAACCACACTTTGGATCTGCTGGGTGTCTGTCATCTTAATTTCTACCTGTAGCTTCAGGGAGTTGGTAGAAGGGGTGGAAGCAACAACATAATGATGGGAGAGGTGGTGTTCCCATGCAGGGATCCAAAGGCATGGGCTAGGGAGTGTGTTTCCAGCTGAGACATTAGCTGGAAGGGGAGTTTGTATGTTTGAGGAGGGGCTTATCATTTCAGGCATAGTATCAACAATGGCAACAGATATATTTGATTCTATGGACAGGGGGGCAAAACAATTAGTACTGGGCAATGGGGGCATACTGGTCATCCATTGCTCTTTTAAAAATCCTCAGACTCTGTAGGAACCTCCTCCAATACTTTGGCTGCTTCCTCAGAATGGACAGCTATAGGTGCATCTGGAGAGGGGGTTCCTGTGGCATCCCAGGCTGCAAGGAGTTGGATGAGCAGCTCTTTTTGCTCTGATGCTGACAAGTAGCAAACTTCTAGCCCTTGAGGACAGTAATGGGCAAAATGACCTGCCTTTCCACAGTGTTGATACAGCAAAGGGGTAGTGGACCACTGTTAGAAAGCATCAACATCCATTGGGACTCCTTGGGGTAGAGAGCACAGAGGAGCAACATGAGGCATGAAGGAAGGAGCTGCACCTGGTCATGATAATGCTAATGCAGGTGCAGAAGAGGGAGCTCAGGGGGTGAACTCTCCACAAGAAAAAGGGAAGGTCAAGGGTTGCATCTGCCACAATGCACATTGCAGTTCCATGAGCTGTCACTGCTTGCATGCCACTTTGTACCAGGTATTAACATGCTCATCATCTGGGTGCCCCTCTGCCATGCTGTCAATACAATCCCTGAGAGAGGAGTGGAGTCTGTCATGGAAGGTTAGGCAGAGTTGTAGACCTTTTGGATATTCAACCTATTCAACGAAGGCACAAAAGGAGTCAATGTACTCATCAAGTGACCACTTTCCTTGACCATACTGAGTTTGGTCTTGAAGGGAAAGAGCTGCAGTTTTGGCAGGGTCAATGGGGAAGAACTCCACTTGGAACTCCTTCTCAAACTCTGTTCAGCTAGAAAAACTCTTCACTCCTCTTGGGCATCAAAAGATATGCAGTGCATAAGTTGAGGCTCAACCAGCCTTCATGTAGGAGAGGACCCAGGCAATTTTCAAGGCATCTGAGGTAAAGGCTTCACTGCTCAGCTGGATATAGGTGATGCAGGACTGGAGGAAACATTCTCCAGCCTTACAATCTCCATCATATACATCAGGAAGTGCAGGACAAGGGAGTTTGGAACAAGGAGCTAAAAGGCCTAAGCCAGATGCAGATGCAAACTATTCTGCAGCAGCTGGAGCCAAAAAGCCTGAGCTAGGTGCAGACACAAACCATTCTGCATCTGCTGGGGGCATCAAAGGAGTGGTAGGAGCAAGGGGGAGATGTCCCAGAAGGGCTTGTGGAGAAAGGGACACTGCTTCAGTAGTCTGACAGAGTCCAGTGAGTTTAGCCATGTGGGAAGTAAGGGAGGCTTGGGTGAGTTGAACCTGTGTCTCCAGGGACAGCAAACAACTCCAGGCATTGTCCTGGAGGCTTGAAGCATCAGGAGGAGGGCTGGAGAGGTTGGCTGGGTCATAGGAAGGGCACAGGGGCACTAAGATACTGGTGGGGGAGAGACTTTTTGAGGAACCAAGTAGAAGCTCAAGTAACCAAACAGGGGGCTTCCAGACCAAAAATGGAGACTTGTTCTGCTATAAGGGCAACCTCTGGAGGCTGTGGCTCAATCACACAGCTGGCAAAGGGAAATCCAAAGTCTATTCAGTACTGTACAGTGTCTACTGAGATAAGTACTCACCTGGCAAAGGGAAATCCAAAGAGAAAAAGTCTGGGGATTCCTTAGGCCAGGTGTGACACTTAAGAGGCTTCAGAAGCATGAGAAACAACTGTACAGTATGATAGAGAAAAAAGACACAAGTGATGTGTCAGCAATTGGTCAGCAGTTACATAGACCAGTGGCAGTGTCAAAGGGGCCACACTTGTCTGAATTATTGACAGAGAACCAGTGCAGCCTGAGGGCTGAAACTAGGACCAATAGATAAGGAACAGGAAGGAGAATAAAGGAAAACTATAACAGAGCAAATCTGGCAAGAACTAGAGAAGGAGATGGGGAAACAAGTGAGACGTCCCCTGACATCACCCCCCCTCTAGGATGCAGCACCTTGACACACTGGGTAGAAGAAGTCACAAATTGCCTGGTTAGCTACAATGCCATTACAGACAAAGATTTACTCCCTCTTAAAAAGGATGCACATATGAGGTCAGTTAAGACAGTCAAATGTCAGATACAAAGAGCTGACTTACAAGGTCAGCAATTACAAATGCATAAAATACATGAAACAATTGGTCAAGCTTGATGGACTTGGGACTCAACATTTCAAAGATGCAATAAAGAGTGCCGGGTTGATATGCAACTATTTCAATTGCTAGTTTGCTAAAGGCCAACTCAAATGTTGGCAAGATGCCTACATAGGCCAGGACACAAGACACATTGATGTTACAAACTGTTTATTCATGCCAACATCAGAGGCTTCATCAAACAAAGAGCATTATCCATTGAACAGGGATTTGGACCCATACAGACTTACCAAGAGGATACTTCCCAAAGGTTTCATGGTAACTGAGGACAACATAGTTCAGTATTCCAGAGCAAGATTAGGTGAAGATGGCAAGCAAATGTAGGTAAATCTCATATCTCAAAAATATATATATATATATAAAGAGAAAACACAAGATTAAATGAATATATGTTACAGGTACAAATTATGCAAACTGGAAAGATTCAGAACAGGAGACATAGTAGCTGTTCAACTATTATTCCAGGTCATCAATCTGAGCAGAGGCAAACTGAAAATGCTCCTAGTATTGAGGTCCATTACACTCATTGATGAGAGCTTCAGATCAGTAAGCACATGTCACCAGAATCAAATGTATGGAATGATGCACATATATCTATATAGCCAACCCCACAATCTAACAATTCAGCACAGAGTGGAGATAAGCTAAAGCAGAAGCTCAGGGAGATAGTGAGCGACATCTCACACAGAATGGAGGTTGACTTAGCTTGACGTACCAAAGAACCATATGGCCACCCATAGTTCCAGGATAATACTGTAAAGCCATACATAAATATAACATTGGCAGGCATGAACATGCCTCAACATCAATGAGATTGACTGCCAAAGAAATGCAGGGGTTACTATGCTATCCAGCTGATCCAAATTACACAATCCATTGCTGTAGCAATGACTGACCAATCAAACCACCTTTTGTTAATTGGATTACATCATCCATTGCTGCAGCTGCACATGACTAAGCAATCCAGTGTTTTTTGTGTAAATAATGCAAAGTGAACACAATTATAAAATTAGCTCACTGAGATTACACAATCCATAACAGAGCTGATCCAATGCCCATGCATCCCTCATGACAACATTGATGGTAGTTGGTTTCTGACAACTCACAGTCATGTGTTTGTCACATCAAAATATGTCTCCTCCTGTGCCTCCTTCCAGAGACATCACACTCAGATTACACAATCCATCGCTGTATTGCCAGATGACTGATCAACTGTTAAAGTGTTTTTGTTAATCAGATTACACAATCCATTGTTGGTAATGGTAGCTGACCAATCAACCCAGTGTTTTTGTTAAGTATTCAATCTCAAATAATGAAAAGTTGACACATTCTAAATTTACCTTTGTAAATTTGAATCATTTCAATGAACACTGATGCGTTGCAAAAGTGTAATGAGAGAAATACAATCTATATATTGTACACACACCACAATCAAAGAACAGAAAGTAAACAAGAATAAAGAAAGACAAAACAAAATAAATGAAAACAAAAAAATAAACAAGGAAAAATAAATATAAAAACAATAAGAAAGAACTCACATGTTGTTTCCATTAATTAGCTGGTGGTTCATAGCTGAAATGAGCAAGAAATAGCTGGAATGGAGCAAAAATCAAAAAATTGAGGACAAGAAGGAATAGCCAGGAATAGCCATAGCCAGTGGTAATAGTTGAAGGGAGCAAATATTGAGGACAATACAGGAATAGCCAGTGGTCATAGCTGGAAGGAGTAAAATTTGAGGATAGCCTGTGGTAATAGCTGAAGGGAGCAAAAATCGAGGACAAGACAGGAATAGCCGGTGGTCATAACCGGAAGGAGTAAAAATCAAGGATAACCGGTGGTAATAGCCGGAGGGAGCAAAAATCGAGGACAAGAAAAAGATACCCGGTCAGACCAGATCACGTGCCTAATAGCCGAAGGGAGCAAAAAACGAAAAAGATACCTTGTCAGACCAGATCACGTGCATAGAAACATCACGTGGGATCAAAAATCGAGGACAAAATTTGGCGCTTGAAGATGGAGTAAAAGTGTAACGTTTTGCCTAAAATGGAACACGTCGGAATTGCACTCGACGAACCAGTTGGACTACCTGTCCCATTAGAACAAAAATCGTTACTATACTGTGACCCGTTACTCAGAGTGGACAAGGCTCTGATACTGCCAGTCATTTCCATAGCGGGAAACCCAACCGCTACAAAAAGCCTCGGCTACTTCGTAGACCTCGGAACTCCGTCTCAGGATTCGCCGACCAACTGATTACCATCACCTCACAGCCCCAATACTCTGGCCACAGTCTCGAGGTAAGCCCCTTCTTCCTCATACCTCTGACCCTTGTCTAAGACTTGAACGCAACAGGAACTTCGTGTCGCATTCCTGCAAGCAGGTCGCGAACTCACATCCGCCGAGATCACTGCGCGCTCCCCAGCCCCACCGCAACGCGCGTTTGGCACTTCTTCATACCCTTTCACTCCCTCAACTGCCTCGCGTCGCTTTTGACCACGATTTCAACTCGGTCCTGGAGGCATAAGTCCTCTGGGTAGGTTGTGATCTAGTGACGAGGTGTTGCTGCTGTACCGTACCAGGCAAGAGGTTCGTAGGAGCATCGATATGTTAGCTCGTCCAGGATGTCCTGATATTCTTGTCATTATCAGAACCAGGCGGCTTGTCTGATGCTCCTACGAAGGTCCTGATATTCTTGCCATTATCACGACTTGATGGGATGGAGAGCGTTCTGCAGGGGACTTGTCCCGGGAACTCATTTTTCAGAACTCATATATCATGGGTGTATACCCTCTCAGACACTGACGAACGCTCCCCGCGCCCATTGGTTGTATGTCTGTGGCATGATTTCATTTTCCATCATTGTTGTACTTATCCTCAATGCAATCACGCAACTTTCGAATCGCTGCGGTCTGGACACGCTGAATCCGAACCAGGGACAACGTGCGGTATCACTGCATTGCATTCACACTCATTCTGAGTGTAGTATGCCGGGTGATAATTCTTCGGTTATGTGTCCATGTGTGTAGACTCACCTGAGGAAATCTTATCTGCCCTTCAAGGGGCCCTAATACGTCGGCTTACTATCACCGCGATTCGCAAGTGGTGAATAAAGATATTGTGATCTTCCCCTGTAAAGGCCGGGATCGAACCAGGGATAATTCCACACAGTTAAATCTTCACAGCCATAGTGCGTTACTGGTGGTGAACGTGCACACTATGTGTCATTGTACGCGCTATGTACATATCCACCAAGTATCAGCGATTTCTCCTGACGGCTTTGCTTTAACTTCCTATCAATAAATCATCCATCCGTCTCAAGATCCAGGCCTCTTGATGCGAATGACGAGTGACCAAAAATTAAATTTCAGCACTGACCATTAAATCTGGACACACTGGATTCGAACCAGAGACGTGTAGCGGTCATGTGCCCATGCGTATAGACTAGTACGAGGATATACTGTTGGATTTCAAGCTTCCGGTCTCCCTTACAGAGACAAGACGCTAGACCCTCGCTTGCTCATTACAACCACTAGTTATGAGTCTAGGAGTCTCGACACGTGTGCGAGCGATAAATGCGTCAAAATTGTAGGCATATTCTCATTGAAGTGGCACCTGGATTCGAACCAGGAAAACTCTTCGGTTTCCAACCCTCTTCGCAGCTTTTTCATCGGTTGGCATCCTTGTGAAAGATGTCGGCCGGGATGCCGCTGGTAAACTCACTGTTCTATGTACTCACACCCGGGCCTATAGTCCTCCTTCGTACTCGCCGATAATACAATGAATAGGAAGGCAAAAGTACATTCATTTGTCTGTCTAACTCGAAAACGGGAATTGGCTCGAATGAATAAATAGTGCTTAATGACGCATACGGGGATAGGGAATTATCTACAATTCAGGGTCCCCCAGATAATCACTCGTGTCAAGTTGATTCTGTATCCCACCAGCATTAACTAACTCAGGTTGGGATGGCAGACGAACAAAACGACGGCCATAGATATGCGTCATCTCGTTCTCCTGCCTACGGGTCATTTCACAGCGTACTTTCCATTTTGGATTTGCACCGCTCTTGGTCAAGTACCGCTTGCATTCCAATATGTCAAAATCTGTGCTCGAAACATCAAGGGTGACCTTCCGGAGGGCGGGAAATCGGAATCTCGGCGAGCTTGCGTACAAGTCTCTGATGTCGGCTGTGGATGTAATATTCAAGGACCGTAGAGTTGTCATTTGAATGTCTTGCGCCGAGCTAGACAGCGGTGGGAGTAATGCTCGCGGTTGGTCCAGAATCGGGTCGTTGACTGCTCTGATGGTCTTGATATTCACATTCACAAGGTGCACTCTTCCCCTCTCCAAGAGTGTTTTGCATTCATCTATTGATAGTGCACAATCGAGTGTGAGGTTGGCAAGGGTCAGACTCGTAAACGCCGGTTGTTGTGTGAAGAACAATGGGAGTTGCTCTCTATTGCCTGTCCACTCAAGAGTCGTCAAATCGTCGGGAAGGAGGACCCTGTGTCTGGCAGGAAGAACGCCGATCCCACCAGTTATCCTGATCCTGCCCTGCGGGAGGGAGATAGTGAGTTTACTGCAGAGTCGACCACCACCAAGGGCATCCCACATGGAACCCAACCGATGGGTCAATAGGTCCAAATTTCCAGTCGACCACTCTGTATAGTAGCTCGAACTTTTATCAGAGTTGTCCATGACCGCTTCGATAGGAAAAGGCACCATGCTTGAGATACTCCAGAGACGGAAATTTTCAATTATCTCGCTATTTTGTTGTGCGATGCTGTCGAAAGTCATCTTAAAGCGACACTGAACGACCTGCAGAGTATAACCTGTTTTTTTCTTGCGAGAAGATAGTTTGGCGGAGGTAAGAATATTTGAATTCCGAGGATTCCTAGGTCCTCTGGTATTGCGACGAGAACGGTGATCTCCACCGTTATAAGGTACCTGATCAGAAGGGAGTGTGGTTTCGTGATCTTCCAGATGGATTCCCTGGCTTGTTGTTGACGTGATGGACTGGGAAGGGGGATTCCTTGAGAGCGCGGGATAGACTGCACGGTAAAACCAGATGGTGGCTCCAACAACTGCTGCCGAGAGCACAAGTTTCGAGGTTCTGGCCAAGTCTAAACTGTGAGAAGTAGCGTGCATCGATAGTTTCTACCTTATACCTTGTGAGAAACCTTCACAAGGACTGGCGTGAAATCCTTACGTTGATGAAAAAAAAAACGAAAACAGGAGTTGTATGTTTTGAAACCTCGACAAATGAACTTCTGAATCCGATGAGAAGGTCCCTTGAAATGTAGGCTTGGAAGTAAACTTAGTGTTTCTTTAAATGAAATGCAGACCTTTTGTCTTTTGACACAATGAAGATCTGTAGGTCTCTGGTTTCCAAGTCAACATGGTGATTATACCTCGTGATGGAAGACAATTGCAGTCCCTGTGGCTCGATCCATACTCAGGGTGGCAGTTAGCGAAGAGGCTTTTTGTCGAAAGATAATCAAGACGAAACAAGAAAAGGTCGCCAGAAAGCAAAACAAAAGAAGGTTTAATAAGGACCTCAATGAAAACGATGCTTGGGTTTTTTTTTGTTATATACGCAAAAAGGTATCCGGTACACAAGTAACAATAAACTCTGAAAGTTGGACTGCCAAGTACTAGGGAGGTGCGGTGGCGACGAAGACTTTGCTTTGGCAAAATATAGTTTGTTTATCGCCAGATAGAAAATCTGATAAAGAGGGCAAACGCTTACTATGCACTGCATCAAAATCGTGCTTTTTTAACGGAAGGGGTTGTTGAAGTCATGATGGTGATATTTCAGGAGATTTTTGAGACCAAGGAAAGACCTGAGATCACAACCTGAAATGGAAAACCGGTCCAAAGTCGACTCTACTCCACATGAGTTGGTCAGTCTAAGAACATCAGCAAAAGATATTAAACTACTACTGTTACAACCATCCTTTATGCGAAATATCAATCTCGACATCAGGAGCACACCGACTCCGAATCCTCTCTTTGTCCTCTTCCAGGATTCTCCCATTCAATGAAAACTTTATCAGCTTTCTCCAAGGGATTGATTCAAGATCTTGTAAGGGTTCAACGCTATCCCGAAGGCACAAAGACAGATCAACAAGAGCCGGGAAATCAAACATGCGAAGAGGTGTATAAATCTCCACTTTTTCAGACTTCAATTCCAACCTGCGCAGGTCAGGCAGCTGCCGAATTCCACGATGGAAACTAGATGGGCGAGGAAGAGTAGTGTCCAAGTTGTATGTTGACACTATTCTACCGAGCTCGATCGTCTTGCAGTGGACACCGTGGGAAAGGATGTATAGACAATCGTCGAGAGTCATGGCGCATGAGATTGTGATGTTTTCGAGAAACTGCAAGAATGATGGGGTGAGGGGTATCCATGAATGAAGCAACTGTGTTTGATAGCTCTTCCATACCAGGCTCCGCAGACCTACGAGAGCATCGGATCGAAGCACAGATGAGTTCGTATTCTCCCATCTTATTTCCACATTATCGGACAAGCGAATGTTGAGGCTGTTCCAACAGTCGTAGCCCATGATGTGACCGAGCTGAATGAGGTAACGCGCCAAAGCGCTCAAACCCTTCTCGTGACTCTGAGGAGTGGTATTACATGCCCAAAAGAAAACTCTAATATCGACGGGCTTATGAGAGTCAATGAGGTAAGGAGAGTTTTTCAACCGCATTTCGGGCTTATTCCATGGTGGATAGGGTGGAGAGCAGTGATCGTCATGCAGTACGATATCTACAAACTGTGGCTGCAGCTGAATCCGGTAAGAAAAAGACAAGTCCAAGTCATCAAGTTCAGGTTCATCTTTACCAAAGCTGATTCCAGGGACACGGCATGAACAAAAGTCAAACTACGAGAAAAAGAGCGGCTCACAGACGTCTGAACCCTGAACAAAGTGCATTCGACATTGAAGATATGTGTACAAGACCGCGGTTGGTTGAATCAGTCTGGTCCATCCGTATCTTTGAGGAAAACAGAATGAGAAAAGAGACCCTTGAATATAACAGAGCTAACTCACCGTGGTTCAGCTTCAAGAACATTGTAAAGAACAACCGTACTAAGTTCATATATATATGCAGCACAAGACCTCCCATTTTCAGACAAGGCTGTTGGCACAAGCGGCAATCGGACTCGACTACAGCGAGGAAAGTTCAACAAAGTACAAGGGACTGATGACTGATGGATGAAAACCTTCTAGATCCACAACACAGCATTCAGCTTCGCATGCATAATTTAGCGGTGGATACGATTTTGACTACTGAATACACTATCCTGTAGCGGCAACAAGTGCCAGTGCCAACGCCCCTTGCTCTCCCACCTCGAGACACATCATGTGACCGGTCGGGGGACAAATTGTAGCGGCTCGGGTTTCCCCGCTACGGAGTTTGAAGGACTGGCAGTTGCCAGAGCTTCGTCACCTCTGAGAGCAACGGGTCACAGAGTTGTAACGTGTTATGTTCTAATGGGACAGGTAGTTCAACTGGTTCGTCGAGTGCAATTCCGACGTGTTCCATTTTAGGCAGAACCGTTACAACAATAACTGTGATTTTACACTGTCCAAAGCATGTGCCATCGTCCTCGCTTCAGACACAGAAATGGAAAAAAATTACTTTCATTGCAATATTAAGACAAAGATAAATCAACAGTACAATACTAGCAGTACAATGCTACTAACAGTACAATATTACTTTGACGGCGCATCGTCAAAGACATTCCGGCAGGACCCTGCATCTGGACCCATATTGGGGCTTCGTAAGGCGCACAGGACTTGGTTATGCACGCCTACGCACGCAAGAAGAAGGGAAGGGGACTTAAAAGGCATTTTATTCATGTCAACAGGGAGCTAAAGACGAGAGTGTCGTGGTAGTATAGTAACAAGGTCTGTTTAAATTACAATCAGCAACAACCCCTACTGTTGAGCGGAGGACTAGCTAAACCGTACTGACGTCATAGGTCTGGACGCGTTACCGTAATCGGAAGGGGGCGCTGTAAGCCACACTGATATTTGCTATTCTTTGTCTTTTTTCTTGTTTTTTATTTTATTTTGGCAGTGGACCATGCCAAGCCTTGCCCACACAGTACAACAATGCCCAGACCACCTACTAGCTGACCAAACTCCTGAATGATGGCAAAAACATGTGGAAATAGCAGTGGTCGGTGTGCAGACAGAGAACTATGAAAGAGAGGGGATTTCAAGCCTTTTTGGAAGCAACTACTTACCATGGCTTGAAATTTCCCAGGGAGGAGAGTTCTTAGGCTTACAAACATTCAGTGGCTTCAGGCTTAATCATTTTAATTATATTTCAATTGAGCCTTGTTTTCAAGTCTGGCCCGGTCAATCTTTTAGGACGAAATCAATAAAAATCTACTTTACTACCTTCTATGAAGTGAGTCTGGTGTAAACTAGCCCCGAACACTGAGTTGTACTGAGTTTGAAAGGGTCCCTTCAACAAAGCCAAACTTACGATTTTGCATTCAACAGTAAGTATTCGGGAGAAACAATTCGGCCGCGGCCTGCACAAGCATCACTATCAGACAATTATGTATGTATGCAAAGAAAACAGCTTCCACTACGGAAAGTATGCCTCAATGTTGAGTAACATTCCTTCCAATTCATTTGCACCATCGTCCAAACCCTCTCCCTCGGGCAAAGTCCTATCCCAACGCCACACTTGTAAATCACAAAGTGCCGCAAAACCATCCGCCTTGAACTTCTGAGATCTAGACCGAGCCATAGCAAGAAGACCGCCCGACGACTTCTTGCACCACCTCAGGGCCAGGTGTTCAAGCTGTGGCAGAATCCTTGCGTTACCCTCACTCAAGTTCCGCGTGAGAACATCCGTAAATTTCTCTGTCACCGGAGGCTCCACAGTAAGATACTTAAGACTTGACATAGTTTGAGAAGAAAGTATGTCAAGCAATATATCCTCCGCGATCGGATCGCCCGAAATGTCGTAGATGTACTCTTTGAGGCTACATCTGGATCTCAACAGCAGTTCTCTAAACACCGATGGATCAGGACGGTACAGCCAAACTCTCTTTTGCTCGACATGTACAGAGACCAACGAAGGGAGTGTGAGTTTGTTAAATATTTCGTCGGCAGTTCTCATGGTGACCAGGTGGAGTTTGCGTAGATAAGGAAGGGTGACAGGCGCTTCGGGGGTCGGACGTCTTTCTGGAAATTGAAGGAGATGAGCATTATAGCATGAGTATGGGTCGATGAAATGAAGGTCGACGAGGTTCTGAAGCTGAGGTAGAACTTCGAAAAGTGATGCAATCATCATCGTTACTTCGATCGACGTAAGGCGAGACCACGGAATCTTCTTTAGGTTCGATTCCAAATAATCAATCTCCCAATAACCACGAGTCAATGACTGAGAGGAGTGAAATGCGTCCCAGACTTCTTCTAATGGTGGGAGCTTTCCGTAGGGAAGGTCTATGGAGTAGCGGCTTGACAAGACAGCAGTTTCGAGTATCGGAAGGCTGCCTGGCTTGAGCCCCGACAACACCTCAGGAATGCGTCTCGCGAACTTAAAATCGACCGCCTTCCAACGATGCGAATGCGCCATAAGGATAGTCATAACCTCCGACGAGAACGGGTTCGAAACCGGATTATAAGTATTAATCATATGCCCCTCAAACCCATGGATAGACTCAACGAATACAATGCTAAGAGGCGCGTCGCCCGACCGCTCGAGCCAAGCTTCGAGCAGGTGCATATTCGGCTGTCTGCGAGTGCAGTGAATGGCAATCAAGGACCAGAGAAGAGGCGTCGACAGCGCAATGGCTCTCCATAACATACAAACCTGCACTAGAATTGCAGGGTCTAGAGATGCGTCTGGAGCAAGGGTTCTTCTTCGAATTCTGTTGGTGATGGGAGGTCCCCTTGGATTCCAGTGGTTTCGATCTTCATTGAGACAGCCGAAGATCTCAAATAAGATCTCGACGGGGAGACGGAAAATTGGGGCGGAATAGGCGGTGTCTGGACCAGCTTGCCCGAAGATCTTGGGAACGGCCAGAGACTCTTGGATTGATGATACGATAGACTTGATGATTGCGAGATATCGTGAGACCTGCAGTAGATAAATGAGGCATGAATAGAATAAGTAAAAGCGAAAACATACATTGCTGCCAGTGTCCATGATAAACTTATGGTACGTAGACGAATCTAGCGGAAGCTGGAGAAAGTGTTATTTGTCGAATGCATTTATTCATGGTGACCAGCCCCATCTTATTGCAGAAAGAGAGTCCGACAAGCGCCCTTGTACTTTCTACAATGAATGTGTGGACCTTGTTCCCAAATTTGATGACATAGTACCTAGTAAGGACCTCGTTAACGCTGAAAATCGTTGAAAAACAACGGTTGCCATAGGCAACATGGGCTGCTATTGATATCACTGCTGGGGCCAGAAAATGTTTCTAATGGAAAAAGAGTCAAAGAAACCTGTCATCTGTTTCTTGGATAGCTTTTTACTATAGAAAAAGGCAAATTTCCTTTGTTCAAAGACTTTTTCCATTAGAAATTGCCACATAGGAAATGGCATAACAGGTTTCCTTTTGATTTTTTCCCAAGGAAACACAATTGAGTGCCAGCAGTGTATCAACTTATGCATAATGTCATTATGGAGCTGTCACGGTGAACCAATGTGGAGCTACAGCGTGATGTTACGGTGTCTTCACACAAGAGTCTTATTCCAAACACTGAGTGAACTATTGTAAGTCCTCGTATTGGAAAGAACTACTTTAGCGTAACCTAGACAATCTACTTATATGTCTAGTCGGTTAGGTCATTGCCGAGTAGCGGTAAGAGAGAATAATATATCATATGTAAGTCAAGTCGGTAATAGAAAGAAGATACCAGTCACCGTCGTTACATACGCCCTCCAGGTATCTAGAACGAGTGATAGATGCCTAAAAGATATGGAGAGGAGTGGTTGACATGAAGGCGTGAATCTGAGCTGTTGAGCTCTTGTGAACATATTGAAAATCATGGGGTTGCGAGTTGAAACGCGATGGCAAGAGTTTAGAGAAGATAATAAAATGATTGTGGGGGATAAATGGTAGATCACTTGGCGAGGGTGTTTTTTCTCGATAAACTGATCGATAGGCATCTCTTTGTCACCTTTGCTGGATTCAGAAGTGGCCGTATCCTTTTGGGCACGCTTCTTTTTGTTAGAATTGGTGCGGGAGGAGGTGGGGAGGCCAAAAACATCGGCCTTAGCGTCCTCAAAACAATGCTTCTTGAGTTCCTTTTCTTTGTGGCGAGAGTCAGATCGAGCCTGGTTACGGATGGCTTTGCAATGAGGGCGTAAGAGGGCGTTCTTCATGCTAGCCCAAGCCTCCTGATTTACTTCACCATCCGGCTTGATGATACCAAAAGCACGGAACTTGGAATAGCAATTGTCGACAACAGGGAATGTAAGGACAGATTGGGGAATGGGAAAGCTGTCGTAGTTATAGAGGCCGGTTTCTGGTTTGCGAAGAATAAATTCGCAGGGATTGTCGCCCTTGTTATGATTATAAATGGCGGCAAACCCCTCGTACCCGTTAGGCTCAACCATATTTATGGTGGCGCTATGGCGTCGGATGTTTGCATCGTGGTCTACATAGCCGAGCAGCTGAGCAGGGTGGATAGTGAGGTTGGGCTCGACAGAGGTGAGGACAACCAGACCGTCGGGTGGGTGAGTCGCATTTGTAATGATCTTTAGGGCGGAACAACATGGTAATAGAATTCAAGGAGGAAGTAAGTGATGGTATTGATGAGCAAGAAAGAGAGATAGATTTCAATTTGATACATCCACAAGGTGGTGACGAATGGTCTTCAAGTTGGGGGGCATGCCTATAAATGTGTCTTCAAAATGGCAGGACCCCAGGAAGATCTGTGAAATGTCGATGGGAGGTGTGCCTGTACCAGTAGGTAGCTTGGAGATAATTTCAACACCCTGAGCATCCAGATAGGGTGGAATTAAGTCCAGCTCATTTACCTGATTGTAAGTCAGCCAGGTTTTATCTTCAGCTTGCCATAATACTTTGAATATAGCATTGGATTTTGAACCAGCATGACTTACAATCTTATCAGCAGCCCACTTGACTTTGTGCTTGGGTCCAGTGTCTGTGACAATTTGCGAGTAAAGTGGAAATCTTTGGTCATTGTTGGGGTGGTGTATTCTCAATATAGATGCATGGAAAACATCGTGTATTCCCCTTTGTTGCATGTGCAATGGTAGTTGTATTTGGAAGGAGTGATTACCAAAGTCTTTTAGAATCAAATACAGACCTACAAATTTGGGGATTAATTTTCATGCTAAGCCTTTGGGAAATACAGTCGAACCTCTCATGACCGATGGCCCTTGTAACTGATAACCCTTCAAACCAATGGGTTTTTGGCATCCACCGACTTGATTCGCAGGGAAATTTAATAACCCTCCGATACCCAATATTTAATGGGTCCCAGGAAGGGTCATAACCAATAATTTGCCCAGAAAGTATAGATTTTCATTATAATTAAATGGTTTCTCCTAAGTATATGATGTAAGAATCACTGTTTTATTGACATACCATTGTAATTTTAATGGAGAATTGAGAAAACAAAAGATACAACAAAGTTCTCAGTTCCTTCCCTCTCTGACAGTGCCAAAGAATCCTCTCAAGATCATCAAAGCAGGTATCTCACAACTGAAATCAGAGAAAGAGCTATGTAAACAAGATCTTCTTGCACAACCCTTGAGGAAGGAGGCAATCTTGGATGCTGATGAGACATGGCTGGACCATGAGGGGAACCTGGTTGATGAAGAATGGGTTCTAGAGCTTCTTGAAAGGGCTTCTGACTACAAGCATGGGCTGGATCAATTGGATTCACAGCAAAAAAGTATTGTTTAGTGGCTAAAAGAGCTTGGAGAAGGTTTGAAAACAAAGGTTGATTTGAAAAGAAAGCATCCCAAGCTTTTATTTACTTACCAGTAATAAGGTAGTATCTGATATGGATCAGTAATATGCATGCCAGTTAAAAGGTATTCTTGCAAGTTTTGGGTGCCAAAGGTGCCTTGAGGAATTCCAGTCTCTTCAGCCTACTACTCTTCATGAATATTTCACTAAAAATTCAGATAGTCATCAGCAGTGATGTATATAATGTCTACTTATACTGAAAGCAAACCTTAGAAGAGACTCTACAATGACCCCTCTTATACCTGATACTCCCTAATAACTGGTACTTTTTGGCTTCCATGGAGGGGCCATTGGTTGTGAGAGGTTTGACTGTACCATATTCTTAGTTGACACATATACAAATTCTCCTTCCTTGAAGGGGACTAATGTTCTTTTTCTGTTTGCATTTCTGGTTTGTTTCACATGAGCTGCTAGAATACAATCATGTGCATCCATTATTGCTGTTTTCAACCATTGTGTGAACACTCTAACACCCAGGTATTCATTTTTAGTTGCAGAATTCCATACCATAGTGTGCAGCAATCTTCCATAGTTGAGAAAGAATGGTGAGTACCCTGTACTCTCAGATCTTGCTGTATTGATTGCAAATTCAATAGCAGGTAACTTAGCTACCCAATCCTTTTGATTAGGATTTATACACTGCCTTATCATCTGGACTATGGTTTGGTTTGCTTGTTCAGTCACTCCATCAGTTTTGGGGTGGTAAGAGCTAGACATCTTTAATTGAGTGCCTATTAACTTGTGTAGGTGTGACCAAAAAATGCTTGTGAAGTAGGAATCACAATCACTGACAATAGCTTTAGGTAGACTGTGCAGCTTATATACCTTGGAGAATATAAGTTCAGCAATATTTCTTGCATTATAGTTTGTTTGGCTTGGTACCAGGTGTACCATGCCTGTTAGGTGATCAATTATTATGGTAAGTGAATTATATGTACCATTTCTATTCTTTGACTTGTGCAAAGGTCCTACAAAGTTTATGCCAATTACTTCCCATGGTTGTATGGGAACTGGCAGGGGGTTCAGTTTGCCATATGGCTTATAGTTTGCAGGTTTGCTTTGTGCACAGGTAGTGCATGGTTTACAATATGAATGTACATCACCACTCATATTTCTCCACCACATGTGTTCATGCAGATAGGTTAGGGTTTTCAGGCATCAAGGTGAGCTAGCATCAAATGTGCTTCTGATATTGCAATTTCCTGTACATTTTTGCCAGCTACCAAGATGGAGGCAATTCACAATACTTTCTTCCCATTGGTATTCAGGTATAATCATTTATCTTCAGTGAGTTCAAAATTTGTATATTCATGTGGATTTTCTATCACTGTTGCTAATACTGGGTCTTCAGTATATTTGTTCATATGCTTCCCAGTAGGTCTATGGGTTCCCACCCTCCAGCCATCAGTTCCATCAGTTAGATTGGATTTAGGGGCTTGATTAACTGTCTGAGTTCTTTAGGATGTTCTGATATTTGTTTTTCTTGTTCCTGTTCCAGACCCAGTTGTTTGTGTGCCAGAATTCAAATGGTAAGTTTTTTCTGCTCACTATCTTTGCCCTCCTTTTGTTGCTGAGGCCCTTTCAGCACAAAATGTTTAGATATCCAGGATGCAAACTCTTTTGACATCTCAGGATGCCCTGTTTCTGCTGAGTGTATTATCTTTTGTCTGTACACTCTCTTTGGCTTTGTGCTGCTGTTGGGTGTAGGCAGCACTGTTAGTGCCTGATCTGTTTGTCAATCAGTCTTGCTTAACTGCAAGAGATTGTCATTACTACTTGTTGGGAATTTTGTGCCTCCTGACATTATGTGGGAATTAGCACCTTTGGCCAAAAGCCCAGTGCCCTTGCCCTCCAATCCAACTAGTACTGACATTGAAATGAGGTGAGTTCCCACAGAATGATTATTTATGATATGTATACTCACTGTGAGCACAGACAGTACCAGACTCATTGCTTGAATAAAGCCATGATAAGGCATCCAACAGGATATCTTCAGCACCTGGTATGTATACTACTTTGAAATCAAATTCTGAAATTTTCTCAAGTCATCTTGCTTGTCATCCTGGAAGATTTTTTTGATTTATTAAATGAAGCAGTCCCTATCAACTGTCAGGGATGGGTCATTGTGTTGCACAGCAATTCCAAGGTCTATAGATATTTTTTGAGCATACATTACATTACAACTATACATATATATACATATATAATACATTGTTCACATTATAAGTACCAACTGAAGTCATATTGTCAAATGACTACATATAATAGCACCAATATAATATGTACCTAATTTTATTGACAAAAAGACATGTTGCCGGCCAACAATCATCAATTGCCTGTTGCAATGGTGAACTATAGACATAGATAGATGAAATAGTTAATATGTTAGACAAGTACAATTGTCTGATCACTCACAATCTTGTTCAATACTGAGTTAAACTCATACTTCTTCATTAATACCCTAGGTACACAGTGTCGAACAATTATGTGCCATGCGCACCAGCTGTAAGAGTGTTCTTTGTAACTGTATGTAAATGCTTTGTCTAGATGTTGTTGTGTGTTGTTTGGGTATATGTGGAATGCAGCAACCATATGGTTGTTGCAATCAAAGCCTTTTAATGTGAGATGGTGAGACTTGCAGTCAAAGTGAGTGTAAGAACTTTGAAATAAAGAGTGAATGGATAGGAAGCTTGATTGGTTGCTAAATATATGTACCAAAAGACCAGAGTGACAATGTTCACCTGGGTTAAAACATCAAAATATCTCAGTCACTGCTTGAATGCCAAGTTTGGCCATTTCTTGCATATGGTGGCCACCCACTGACTTGATGGACATTTGAGGATGCCAACAGATGATGGTTGAGCATGGCAGGGAGGACATGGAGAAGTTGTGATGTCTGAAAGTAAAAGATACAATGAAAAAAACAGGTGTAAATGTTCAGATGGTATGACACATGGTATAACAGACAACATATGTCTGTTACATGGAATATCTTTGTGAGATTGAGTCAAAGAGTGGAACAGAGGTGTAAGCAGACATACCTTCAAATTTCACAGTGTATATCAATTTTTGTTAAATACACTGTTTGTTTTTGTGAAGGAAATTGGTGACATAGTAGATTTATAGCTGCATAGGGAAAGGACACAGTCAACATGAACAGAAAATATCTTCAGCCCTATGGTTGCAACAATTACATAAGCACCAAGTATTTGCACCATGTACAAGGTAGACTATCCCTCAAAGACAAGGTAAAACCAAGGTCAAGTAATAGAGTCTCTGAAGGCATAGAATGACAGACTCCCTCTTCCCAGGAGTAATAGCACTAATATTGCTACAGCACATTGAACTTGAAGACTTGGATAGTAGAATTAATGGATACACAGCAGCATATCAAACTGGAAAACCAAAACAGTAGCATTTAGAGATACTTCCCTATGTAATCCATTTTCTGGATACCCAATTGCAGTATACCAAGAACAAAGAAAAATTCCATGCTTGATTCCACCAAAGAGAACAAGCAACTCCAGGATTTAACAAAACATGGGTCAGGTACCCTTCATGGTGATAACAGGAAATTACACCCTCTTATTCAATTGCAAAAGAGGATTGAAAAGGTGAGATGAACAAAAGCAACTGGTAGTGAAGTGGAGGATGAAGAGTTGTGACTAGTGTCCAGATGTCAAAACCCAGTACACAAGTTCACACAAGTGTAATTACATAAACAGCTGCTGGAGCAACAGATTACAAATTGATCAAACTTTTGATTATTTTATATACACATGACACATAGATTCAATCTGCTCTTATGTACACTGCAATAGTTGAACCTTTTGCTCAGCATATTAACAAGTCCATACATTCTACAGAGTATGTTTCTTTGCACATTTGGTAACCCATTATTAGACTGTCATGGAACCATGACTTACCATCATTTGATATGAATCTACTTGTGAAGTGATTATCCCCATAATAAATGACACCTTTTATTTTATACTTGTATAATCTAGCTTTATCTACAGCATGGATATCAATTGCATCATTTATCTGCACAGATACAGACAAAACATTGAAATATAATATATGCAGCATGTGCATGAATTGGAACACCCTGACCAATTCATGACCACATTCCCAGCATTGTGACACAGTATGCAACCAGAACCTTTCCATATGATTCTTGATCAATTGACGCTCTGATGTTAGCACAATCATGCAGGACTTTAACTGTGCTTGCTGATGGCACCTTATGTGCTGTTCTGGACATGTTGTTAATGAATCCAATATGACTTCTTTGTGCATAGATAGTTCACTGACTAACGCATGTATGGACATATATTCTCCAAAAGGAAACACAGAATGGTTTTTGGAGTTGAGAGTAGTTCTCAGCCATTCTCTGCATTCCTCAAGTGCTTTGTGATCTCCAGGACTAATTTTTGAGAATTCTTTCACAAGATGTTTACACATACATGGGCTTATATTACCCATATTGAGAGACCATTCTGCAGGATCTTCCATAAACAGGTTGAACAGTATTGAGATGATGGAGTCATATGTGTAGCTGTTCATCTTCCAATTACAGGCAAATGGGACACAGGATGCATAGGATAATGGGGAGGAAGCCTCTGTACTGTTATTACATTCTAGAGGTTTGACCTGATATTCTAAAGATATCTTTGCACCTTGAGTGGGTACAAACACACTACTAGACTGGATATGTGGCTTAGGTGATTTTTGATTGGATGCTATTTGCCATGGAATATTTATAAATCCCAAATCATCGAAAGGATCAGTTTTTGACCAGCAGAGCACAGGATGCAAATTAGGAGGCAAATAAGATTTGCTCTTGCACTTATGGAAAGAACTTATCAAGTCCAAATGCCTGGGCGCATCATGCAGTCCTTTTGGTAATTTTCCTATGTATTGCAGGCATGTTATTTCATCAAGAAGCTCTAGTTCCCTGAATTCTTGCTGTAGTGCCCTGCTAGCTTTACCTTGAATCATGTACCTGTCAAATTCTCTTATAATAATAGTGCCATCTGCTGTGGTGCTTTGAGACAGAGCAGTATAGTATGCCTGATGTGATTGACATTTGAACAGATCTACTGGATTAAATGGTCTAGTCTTACTGTCATGACCCATTCTCTGGACCCCCACACATCGTCCAATGACCCCCTGCCCCCCCAGAACCTCCCCCAATGCCTTGCCAAACTTCCACAGTGCTCTGTGCCTACTCCGGCTAACTCTGACGCATCCTTGGCTAACTCCAATGGCCCCCTGGCCAACTCTGACATCTTCCCCGCAGTCGGCAATGCTTCCCCTGGATCTCCTGAGCCCCTGGGACCATTCCCCCACCATGCCTGACCCCATTACACATCATCAACTTGACACCCTGGTTCCTCTGACTTACTTTGGAGTATCACAATGACCTTGGAATGGCCTGCATCACCAATTGACCCCATCAACATATCAATGCAGCCTGCCCTCTGATTGTAACTGACACCTGTTGACTCTGTTGAGCTCTGCCAAGCCCCGCTGCCACAGCCAACGTTTCCTGGAGCTCTCTAGTAGTCAGTATATAAGATGTAGAGTAGCTCTTCATACTCAAGTCTTGATATTACTTAATGTTACCTATGGTCTGATTGTTTCTCTCTCATGTTTCATGTTCTATGTCTTGTCTTCTTACTCTCAGTCTCCTGGTCTTGTCTTGTCTCTATTCCATTATTGTTTTTGTTATCATTTCACATCTCTGCCTGAATCTATTCTTGTTCTTGTCTCCATCTTGTCTTGACTCTGTCTCATCTCATTTAATCCATCCCATCCATTGTGTTCCTATCCTTCCCAACCTTAACGCCTTTGCAAACCCTGCAATTACAATTACAAATCCCAGACACTCTTTAACCAACTCCAGACCTCACTACATGCTTGGCTCTGAACTCTATCAACCTCCATTGATCCCCCATCAAACTCTGGCTCTGCTTTTATCACTTGCGTAGCCTCCACCTCCTCTGCACCCGCAATACTTGCATACAGACTTGTGCCTGAACCCTGCCAAGCCCGTCCCCCTTCCCACAACTCGTCTCCTACTCCTCCAGACCTCCCTGGACTTGCTTGGATCAATCTCCACCAACTATCCTCACAAGTCCCCAGTGTTTGGAACACCTCTGAATGCCCAGTTGTTAGTGCAGGAAATCATGTCTGCCTAGTAAGGACTTGCCCAGTGTAGCTGAGCCCCCATGGTTAGCGGAACCTGACATAATATCAAGACTCTACCTTACCCCATTTGTGATGTCTGCACTAGCTCCACACACACATTCGCCAAACACTTCCGATGTCTATGGTGGACCCATGCCTGGAAACCATTATGATCCATATGGCCCTGCCCCATTTGCCAGGGCACATTGAGTTGCGACACCAAATGTCCCTTCCGCTCTGGTTACACCCATACATGGCTCTCTCCACGGACACCCTCCCCACCCATGCCCAACCCTACCACCACTCCCACAGACCACCTCCCACCCTTCCCCCACCCTCTCTGCCAGCTCCGCTTCCCTGCAAAGGTCAACTCCAACATCACCAAAAGCAGCATGCTAAACCCCAGCAATAATTTGACCCAATGATTGACAAACTTCTCTGACACCACACCCCCACCCCTCCAACAACAATAACACAAACCCACTGCAAAAAATCACCCATTGCGTGAAGAAGATTGCTAACCCCACCAGAACAACGATGAGACCACTGAGAATGCACTTTCCCAAAGCCTGCCTTTGGATCCACCAACCCACAAGCAACTCCGCAAGCCATCAGGATGAACCCAGCGAGTCCCTGACAGCATTGTAACCCAATAGCAGAACCCTGCTACCGCGCCAGCAGACCATCCAACTCTCACCTGCACCCACCCCCAAGAAATTCCGCCCTCCCACACTAGCTCTGCTGTCATCAGCATTAAGCTCAAGCCAGTAACCCCACCAACAACAGAGCAAGATCTCGAGACCAACGCTATGCCGAACCCCAGAAACCACCTTCAGAGTCAGTTAGGACCCCTTGGTCGACTTGGCCATTACCTCTGCCCAACAATTGGAAGGACCCTGATGCCTCCAACAACTTCGGAACAAGACTGAGGAATTCCCAAGCCCCAAGGTGGCTAAGAAAGGAAGGAACTCGCACCTCTGCCTGCTGACTTGAGAACGCACTCCAAAAGCACTCCCTCGACCCCACAAAGTCACCCAGATGGATCATGATGGCCTGACTCACAATCAGGGACCACTCCGGGCACCCCCACAACTACTCTGGAACTCTTGCCCACTATGTTGACAACTTCCCCCATTCGATCTGGAACCTCCGACATTGAAAACACTCGATGGTGACCCCCTCCAACAAGAACTCTGTCACCAAACTACACCACCTCCAGCAAAAGAACCCCCAGCATCAGAATCACCCCGGCAGAACAAACTATAGGAGAAAAAAGGATCCCACATGAAGTAGTTCCCCAGAGTACTCTGAACTCGCTGACATGATCATATAAGGGAGGGGGAAGCCCCACCATCATCCCCAAAACCCTCAATCAACCCTCTCGAGCTCCAAAAACCCCCAACAATAAAGAACATATGCTCGGACATCCCTGGAGGGCTGGCCCACTAAGCAACTCGAGCAAGCTCAATGGCTCAAATAATGCTGTGCCAGGTCAAGGCCACCCTGACCAACTCCTCTGAGCCACTCCGAAGCCCTCCATGCAACTCCAGACCCTGGCAATACAACTCCAGGGCCCCCGCCCCGACTCTGACATTCAACCTAGGGGACCTACAACGCCAACCAAAATGATGATGCTCTGCAGCACCCACCCCGCAATCACAAATTGCTGGATAACAACTCCGTGAAACCCCACCCATACACTGGGAGACATCTATCAAACCGGGACCACACCACCGGAGTACCCAGAAACAAACCCCATACAAAGTAGTTTCTCTGGAGTGCCCTAAAATTGCTGATGCCTCCCATAAGAAGTGATTAGTTTTTCCCCATTGCTACCCATCCCAAATTGACATTGGAAGGATGCCGCAACCTTCCAATGACAACTTGACATTGAAGAAAGTGCTGCCCGACTGGCAAGGGTGTCACACGCTCATGGAGTCCCAGACCTGCCACCATACCACTCCCCTCCCCCAACAAAATGCTTCCCCAACAAGAGAATAAACTCCAGGACCCCCCAAGTAGTTTCCCCCTGAATTCCACAACACCCCCAGCAAAATCTAACCACACTGATGGAGATCAATCCAGACGCCCAGGATGAAGAGGCGGCCCCTCCAACACAGCCCTGCTAACAAGTTAAGAACCAATCCCAATCTCCACATTTGACTCTGGACCCCTGGCTTGTACAATGGAAACAATGGACTGACCAAATGCTCCCTGGACCCCCTTTCCCCCCGCATCACCTCCAGAATCAACTCTATCAATGAACCACCCACTGAGCTACCCTCATCCCACAACCCCACATTGCTAACTCCCACTCTGGGAGAAAGAAACAATGCCCTAAACCCACACAGACCAATCCTGCTCCATCCCACCAAAACCAAGAGAGCTTCGCCAGTGAAGTCAACTCTTTGCCAACCCCCCACTGCCTCTGCTGCCAGCTCCACCCTGGGAAAGGATGAAACCCGCCACCTGAAGCCCCAAGCTCACCCCAAACTAACCCTGCCCTGACCCCCAAGTGTAAGGGAGCTCTGCCAGCAAGGCCAACACTCCGCCAACCCTCACACCACCCCGTTACTGGCTCTGCCCTGGGAAGGGATGAAAGACCACCAACCCCCACACCGCCTTCATACCACTGGCCCCACACACTCTGCCAACAAACCAGTAACCCTTAGGCCCTTAATATGGCCCCCAGACACAGCTCCACCAAAAGAACCACCTGCTCCAAGAGGAATAACTCCTGGGACAACAGCCCCCAAACCCCCCCTCGCCCTGGAGCACTTCTGCTAGAACGAGACAGTCACCCACCAAACCCCATGCTGCCTCTGCCAAAAAGAGGCCTCCACCAATTCAACCCAGGCAGCACCTCAAGTTCTAGAGAATGACAGAACTACGTAAGACTTCTCTAACCATCTCTGGACTCACTCTTGGCCAGGAATGGAGAGCAAGGTCACGTAAATGGCCTAGAACTCATGAACCCCAACTCCAGACCAGAAGAAACTCATGGAGGCTGGCCACCCCGAACCCCACCCCCTCGTCAACAACACTCCAAAGCACACCAAAACACCACCCAAGCACACCCATCCCTAAACACAATACTTTAGAGCGTGACCTTGACCAGAGCCAACACTCCGGAGTGCAGCAAGGCCCAAACTCAGTAAACCTCCAACAAAATACAATACTCCGGAGCTTGACAAAACCCCACCATGCACAAACCCACTAAAACACAAAGCCCAGACACCGACAACCAAAGGATGGCAACACCTACTTCAAGGGAGTACCTCTGCACCCCACTAATCCAACTCACGGCATAGCTGGCCTGTAGAATAGTCCCCCGATGAACTATTACAAGAACCACCTCACACTGGGACCACGCTTCTATGCTGCCAAGAACTTCCACCTCTGACTGGCCCCATCTCCAAGGACAAACTTCACCCCGCCACTCCTGCCACCATCCAAGGAGACCTCCGCCATCTCCACCAGCTGCATCAGTATAAGGATCTTCACTCCGCCACCCCCCACTATTGTCAAGAAGGACCTCCACCACCTCTGCCACCCATGTTGGCATAAGGGTCAAACCCCCAGAAGGCCTCCACCCCTCTGCAAGCCACACCAACAGAAGAAAAAACAAAACCACTGGCCACCATCAAGCGCACTCCAAAGATTCAGAGGTCTGCCCTCCCTAATCAGCACACTGCCCGACCCCACTGCAGACAGAGGACAACCCCTACAACTTTGGTCCAAAACCATGAAGGCCAAGCCCAACAACACCGCCATCAATGCCCCAAAATGCAATGGAACCCCGCAGGAAGACTCCCAACACCCCATCAAGCCTTGGGACTCCCTCCCATGATACTCTGCCAAGTCCCGCAATGACACTGGGACTAGCCAACACCAATGGCAAACAATGGGCTTAATCCCCGCCTCTGGACTTACTAGGAATTCAACTCCCACCTGCACCTCTGTGTGTTTTTACTTACTCTCATACAACCTAAAGCTCACCACACGCACCTAGAAGCATTGACCAAAATTGCATTAACAACAATATAATACAACAAAAAGGAGTAGGCAACGGGGTGCAGAGCAACAAGAGGACAGAGTCTGACTGTTCCCTCAACCCCTCCCCTCCTTGGAAAACCCCCTCCCTTCCTCCCCAATCCCCAAATCGATCTCTGTTTGGGCCTGCACCACTGCTAGAACCTCTGCCAACCCCGGTAAGGCCTCCCCCGCATCCACTACCACCTCCCACCACGACTCCAGGGCCACTACATTGCGCCGCCAATGCCCCACCAGCAACCTCCCCATCCTTGCCATCCCCTGCTGAAGCTCTGGAGGGTGATCCACAGACATCTGCATCAACCTGTCTTGGATCAATGCCAGTGCCGCAGAGGCACCATCCAGGAGAACTCAGTGCTCCCACACCCAGCCTAACCAAAAATGATTTGTTAGCAACAGAATGGAGAACTGGGGAAATACTTATGAAGGACCCCCGCACAGCCCGAGGTGGCCTCTCTGGCCAACCAATCCTCCCTCTGCCCCGCTGCCTCCAGCTCCACCTGCAACAAACCACCCTCCAATGCCACCTGCCACCCCTCTGCCACCTCTGCAGGTCATACTTCCTGCTGCATCAGACGCTCCCACAAACCCTGCACCTCCAACGCCCGCTCCATTGCTACTCGCACCAAGGTGTCCCACTCCCACTGCAGCACCTCCTTCTCTCTCTGTGCCATGCCCAGATCCTCCCTTACCCGTCAGAGCTCCCCCTCTTGCACTGTCAATGCTGTCATCAAAGCCTTCACCTGCCAATGTAGGAAACCTCCGCAATTGAAGGCGGGGGCTCTGGGGAACTTGAAGCTTGTTCCAATGGCATGCCTGAGGTAGGAGAATAAAAGTGAGGCCCCAGAGGCCCTGTGGCCTCTTGCTGGGCCCTGGAGATGCCCTCCATTTCCCCTTATCCACTGCTGCCAGCGCCCCCTCCCTCTGGCCACCCCGCAGAGGTCCCACCTTCCCTGCAGGTCACCCTGCACCCCCCTTCCCTGACACCCTGGCCTTCTGCGCCTCACCCAATTGCCCCCACACCCAATCCTTGTCCCACCCCTGCTCTGCAGCAATGCACACTGCCTGCCACTCCAACAAAATTGAGCACTTCTTGTGCCTTGTGTGGCATGGAAGGCACACTGAGGTGTCACGTTGTGAGCCCACGGAGGGCCTGTCAAATTCACACAGCTCGCCCCGCTGAGCACAAAGGGTACACTATAACTAAATGGTCAGTAAATGTGACCAAAAAGGCTTGAAAACTACCAGGGCTTGGTTCAAACACCACTCCAGTGTTGGGGGGCCCCGAGCCTGTGCCAATGCCCTCACAAACTCCTCCACTGTCACCTCCACCTGTGGAACTTGCTGCACCTGCAGAACTCCCTCCCCACCCCCCACTGCCAAAATCAACTGTGTGGGATGAACTCTAGTCCGTCCCAAGTCCCTCTCTTGAGTAGAGCCCCCAGAAGAGCCCAACACTGTTGCAATCCACCCTGCAAAGCTCCATCAATTACCCCAAAAAAACAAGTAGACACTACTTATGACCCTGGTACATGGCACTGACCTGACACCAGCACTCAAACTCCTACCCCTCACTGTTGTACACCACCACCTCATCCACATCAGAAAACCATGGAGCTGAGTAATCGGAGGAGGACATAGAAGAAATTTTGAAGGAACCCTGGGGTATGTCCAAGTCTTTTAATTGATTGGGAAGAACCCCCTGACAAAGTGGCAACCATGCTTTGACTTTGCCTCCCATGCCGCCATCATTTGCTGCGGATTGATCAATATTACTTGGCTTTGACTCCCACGCCTCTGCCGATCCCCGACCTGCACCCTGTGTCTTGAAGGTCTCAACGTTGAAAGGGGGGGTGATGTCATGACCTGTTTCCTGGACCCCTGCACATCATCCAATGACCCCCTGCCCCCCCAGAACCTCCCCAAACGCCTTGCTGAACTTCCACAGTGCTCTGCACCTACTCTAGCTAACTCCAATGCATCCTCAGCTAACTCCGACGGCCCCCTGGCCAACTCTGATGTCTTCCCCACAGTTGGCAATGCTTCTCCTGGATCACCTGAGCCCCTGGGACCATTCCCCCACTGTGCCTAACCCCATTACACATCATCAACTCAACACCCTGGTTCCTCTGACTTACTTTGGAGTATCATGACAACTTTGGAATGGCCCATGTCACTAATTGATCCCATCAATGTATCAGCACAGCCCACCCTCTGATTGTAACTGACACTCATCAACTCCATCAAGCTCTGCCAAGCCCCGCTGCTACAGCCGACGTTCCCCAGAGCTCTCCAGTAGTCAGTATATAAGATGTAGAGTAGCTCTTCATACTCAAGTCTTGATATTGCTTAATGTTACCTATGGTCTGATTGTTTCTCTCTCATGTTTCATGTTCCATGTCTTGTCTTCTTACTCTCAGTCTCCTGGTCTTGTCTTGTCTCTATTCCATTATTGTTTTCATTATTGTTTCATATCTCCGCCTGAATCTATTCTTGTTCTTGTCTCCATCTTGTCTTGACTCCATCTCATTTCATTTGACTCTGTCCCATCCATTGTGTTCCTATCCTTCCCAACCTTAATGCCTTTGCAAACCCCGCAATTACAATCACAAATCCCAGACACTCTTTAACCAATTCCAGACCTTGCTACATGCTCTGCTCTGAACTCTATCAACCTCTGTTGATCCCCCATCAAACTCCAGCTCTGCTTCCATCACTCGCATAGCCTCCACCTCCTCCGCACCCACAATACTTGCATATGGACTTGTGCCTGAACCCCGCCAAGCCTGTTCCCCTTCCCGCAACTTTTCCCCTTCCTGCAACTTGTCCCCTACTCCTTCAGACCTCCCCAGACTTGCTTGGATCAATCTCCACCAACTATCCTCACAAGTCCCCAGTGTTTGGGACACTTCCAAATGCCCAGTTGTCAGTGCAGGGAATCATGTCCACCTAGTAAGGACTTGCCCAGTGTAGCTGAGCCCCTATGGTCAGTGGAACCTGATGCTTACCTTGGCTTGCATAATACATTATAGCATAGTTTACAAGGACTTCAACCTGTGACCTTGATATACAAATTCTTTGATCATTTGGTAAACAGCATTTTGTAGACATGGGTGTTTGAGTAACAGGAACAACATTTTCAGGCAAACCTTTGATCTGCATGGTATGAGGCAGGTTCTGAAGCTTCACAAAAAGTGTATCTAGCATACGTTGACCTGATGAACCAACACAGGACTTCCATCCATATACATGACCTTCTTGACCATTTGTGATGCATAACTCCATTGCCAAATTCAGTTTTATTATGATGGGTAACCCAATACATAAAGATAACTTACCAGCAATTTGATTGGTTGTGGATGAAGGAGGTTGTTTCCATATTTCTTGTTGAATGGATGGTGGAACACTTTTTGACTTACCAGTATGACCCTTGATTTTTGGCATCCCATTCACATTGTCATTCCATTTATCAGAAATAGTATCTTCACTGAAAAAATCTATGAGTTGCTGCCCACTTTCTAATGCAAAACAAGAGTTTCCAAGCATGTTGATTGCATCCTTATCAATGTTATGGGCAGTGATAATTGAGACATTATGGAATACAGGATCAATTATACTAATATTGGTGTTTGAAGACACACAACATGATTGCAGGAATCATATGTCATCATTTGTGCATGTGCAATATCTCATGTTGATCAAAGAAGTCCTCAGTGCTTTATCTTCATCTGATTGTGCCATTTGTCTCATGTTTTGGCACAATATAACCACAGTGGTGACCTGGTGCCATACAGCTTTACCCAATGCTGCCTGCTGATCTTTGATATTAGATGATCTGACACAGACTTTACAACTGTACAGTGACCCATTTTCTTTTCCTGCTACTGGAGGCAGCTGTGCAAAATCACCTGCAAATACCATGTTCATTCTGCCAAATGGCAGATGAGGTTTTCCATCTATTTGAGACAAACATGCTGATATGCAATACATATCAGTACATGATAATATTGAGACTTCATCAAAGAATATGTACTCCACTCTGATCAGGTGACTCTTGACCTGCATTTGAGAATCTCTGGTCAATTTGTTAGTCCCAAACAAATAATGATATGTTGACCCTCCCAGGAGAGAGGCTGCCATTCCTGTAGGTGCTACAATAGCAAGCTGATGGGACTTCTGTCAAGCATCAAAGTAATGTTTCAAGGCTTTCAATACTTGAGTTTTTCCAGTACCCCCCATTCCTCCCATATACATCTTAAGCTGTTCTGAGTTGCAGGCCACCACATGATGAGCTACTATTCAAAAGGCTCTTGTCTGCTCTTTGTTCAGACAGAAGTCATAGACAATGTTGTGAATGGCTGGTTCCCATACTAGATCTACTGTTTTTGAATACAGGTATGATCAATCCACCACCTCAACAGTTCCAGGCACATCCAAGCATTGTTGGTTGGTGTATATTTTCCCTGTGATGGAATAGAAGACTGTTGTTTGCTTAATAGAGATGATCTGGTTTTGTTCACTTTATGCCTCCAATATGCTCCAGGCTGATCTGATATGTTGGGAGAATGATCGTTTACCACTTCAAATGTTTGACCCATTAATGGTTTATCCCACTGAAGGCCATTCATAGTTATTGTCATATGAGCTATATCACCCCTTTGCCTGAATTCACATTTACCTATGTCCTTGTTGAAATTTAAATGTATTCCATAGTCTTCTGCACAAACCTCTTCCATTTCATCTACCTGATCCAATTGCTGAATATCAGATATGTCTTTTGTGTCAAACCCCAGAAATGCCATACCATCTGACTTCATCTGGGCATAAAAATCATCATGGGCATCCATGCATTTGTACTTAATATTCATATTACTCATTAAAGTACATTGAGCATGTGAAAAACCATACTCTGAAAAGGCTGTATCCCAAGTAGTATCTTTACTCCTGAGATCAGTGCCTGAACACCATGGCTTAAATAAAGTCAACATAGTAAGACAGTACTCTTCCCTTTCACCTTGATCATGTCAAGGCAAATTAGCACCTATGAAGTTGGGTACTTGTTTTTGATGAGGTGGATGCACTATGGTTCCATGAGTGTCTGCTAATGGATGATGTTCTGTGAAATGGAATGTCACAACAGACAGATGCCAGAAAGATCATTTTTTGCATTCATCATCAGAATTATTTTTATATTTTTTAAATCTTTTTGACAAGGCAACACGTTCACATCTAGCTGACCATTCATACAAGGACATGTCTTCTATTTCCCTACATTGATAAATGTAGTCAAATACAGGAGACAAACCAATAATGCATCCCTGTTTCTTGAATATAGCAATCTTGTCAGAACAATATGGATCTTGCATAGATGGTTCTTCATCTAACCAAGCATGTTTAGCTTCCCATACAAAGCTAGGCCAGTGTATGTTAATGAATGAATGATCTGTATAATGATCTGGGTGTCCCAAGAGATACATACACATCATAGGTGAACCCATCTCAGATTTAGCACTAAGGACATTGGTCATTTTAGTCATGAGGGATCTTGCCTTTTCATGTAAAGGGAGTGGACCATTTACAATCTCCTGATTTTTTGAAAGAATAGTTCTAACCACTTCAAATGCAATGTACATTTTAAGGGACATCTTGGTGATGTATTTTGTAATGTAAAGTAACACTCCCTTAACAGCTGTACTTGACCAAAGACTAGTGACATCTGTGTTGCATCAAAACAGGTAAGTCAGCACTAGTGTACCCATCATAGGATCAACTTCTGTTTGTTTGAACAGCTGCTTTGGAAAATGAGCCTTACATTTACTCCACTTGTTATCCATACAGCCCTTATATTCCTTGCCTTTTTTCTTTGTTCCATCCTTCTTAAAGGATGTACCACAAGTGTGAACATTACAACAAAAGATGAGATTGTCCACTGTGTAAAAGAAATGCTTCCACCAATTGCACATCTCTCTACACCTGACACAAGTAGGTTTGACATTGCAACTATCCATGTATCCATTATCTATGCCTTGACTATCATTATCCATGTCTCAACTATCTGTGTATACACTATTTTGATGGTTTACAGTGGTACAGTCTGTATCAGTACCACATTGACATTGAGATGGGAGTGGATCCAGCATTGATTTTGTAGGGTCAATATAACCAGGTGTAGTCTTTGATGATTTGATATTATTTGCTACATTGTCCATTGAACCTGTAGTAAAGTCCCCTGTGAAGGATGCTTCAAGATACTCCACTAGAGCCTTTTGAAAGGAAGAGTCCAGATCCATTATTCTGTATCTTGCTTCTTCCAGTGATAAACTACTGCACAGCCATAGCAGCATATGCAAATGCAATGTCATTTGTCCTTGCTGTTTGACTGTACTATAATAAGCAGACATGTTTCCATACAGTCCCTGTCTATCTGCACTCACTCCAAGTACATGTTTTCTAAATGCAGTAACTATAAAATGAAAGAAACAAGCACTCACCACAGGATTTTGAGCAATTAACTGATAGGCCTTGTTGGAAGACACAGGAATGGAAGGGTGGAAGGATATGCCTGTATCTGCATAATATAAGCAAATAGGATGTCGTACATTGATAGGCAATAGAGTAATAAACCATGAAGGTGCACCTTTTTCAATGACCAGAGACCATATTTCATTTCACATATGTTTTTTTTGAAATTGGTGTACCCTCTACCTGACCAGACACTGCATCTAAATCATTTATTGCCTTGAAACATGCATGCTCTTCATTGGTACCTGGCTTGACAAGTTCTCCTTTAGCCATCCACTCAGCCACATTCTTTAAGACATTAGGATTGAGGCTGACTATACATTCTGCAATCTGACTGAAATTATTATGTTCAATGGCTAGAAACCCACCAGTTGTCACTGCTCACACCTGGTCATGACTGAATGCAGCAAAGGGAAATTCAACATCCCTTTGAAATTGCTTGTCATGGTACATCAAAAGTCTAGATTTATGAGCCTTGACAGATATTTTAGAGTTTCTACATCCAGGACTACCAAGCCCATAAGAAAACAGCCACAGAAACATTTGAGGGTAAACTGACAGGTCTTTCATCCAATTAACTGGATGGGAAGAATGACCTACAGCCAAAGCCTTGCCATGAGATTCCCAATGTTTCAACACAATACCCTTGAGTTCATCCTTTGTTTTGGCTGACAACTGCTCCCCAGTCAATCCATGCACTATGAATGGGCATTCCCCTGCATTGACAACTCCTTCAACAGTATGTACAGCAGGATCAACCATGTTTGCTTCATCTAGTGACTGTCAATACACTATGCTTAGGAGGCACAGACTCTGAATAGCTATCTAAGTTCATGTCAGATATTTTGACATCAATATAGGCTGCGTGATTTAGTTTAAGTCATTCCAAGGCTTTCCTTACAGAATTTTGATGTACAAGCAATGGTAAACATTTAAGTTCCTCCTCTGTAGGTTGACAAGGACCAGTGAACAATATTGCCAACACATTGTCCATGTCTGTCCTGGGAGGGGGAAGCATATCATAGACCTTTTCTACAGGTGATTTGAAAGCTATCAAATGAGCCTTCATCTGTTTAAGGCCAGAAGACAACACATGTGCATAATACAGGGATTTGCAGATCTTTGCTACAAGTAGTTGCTCAACCCAGTTAAGATCCCTTAGAACATCTGGTATAGGACCTATCCAAAAGCCATTGGCAAGTGCAGATACAGCAATGCCTTACATAATAGGGCTAAGGCAGCAACATGGAATGGTACTTATGATGATCACTAGCCAGATCAGACTAATGAATTCCAATTGAGTGATCATAAGTATATTATTAGCATGTATGATAAATGACAGCTCAAATTAACAAATGTGACATTTTTTGGATGGGGGCTCATCAGTGCAGGTTTGAAGGTCAGGTGTCAGCTCAGTGTCAGAATCCTCATTAGAGTATGGAGCAAGAGTGGGCAATTCAGGGGGTGTATCACTGACATATCCATCTTCTGGACAATAATCTACTTCTGCATGTTCCTTGTCTGTATAACACACCCAGCCATGCATTTCATTTTCGAAAGAGGGTCAAGCTCAGAATGTTTCAAGGGTAAGGCCAAGTTAAGTCGCTACCTTACAGTCCCCCCATATATGACCATCGAGATATGGGAAGGCTAAAAAAGACAAGATATCAACAGTTCAGCAAAGATGAAAGGGAAAAGGTACACAGAATGATAAACATACAGAAATTGACAGGTTCAACCTTACAAATAGTGTATGTTTCACCTGGCCATGCGAAGGACAACATCTTGCTAGGTGTTCGCTAGAGAACATGTCAGAAAGTGAAATACAGTTATATACAAGCCATTCAGGTCCTTCTTGTAGGGTAGCTTGAATATCTACATGCATGGAGGATGGAGGCAGGTTGACATCATCACTGTGAATATGACTTGTCCAGGCCATCTTTTTGTAGTGTATCAGGACACAGGCTTAGTTAGCCAAGAATCCCAAATAGACAGTGTCAAGTGCATCTATCCCTATAAGTACACCATTCTTTCCTTCTAGTGCATGAGATGAGAAAAACCAGTACATCAATCTTTGAGCACAAGTGGGATTCTTGATAGATGATTCAAATGCTTGTATGTCTCAGCTATCCACAAATGACCATCCTGATAGACCACTGTACAGCTTGAAGTAGATGCACAGGTACAACAATGCCAACACACCACTCCACATGGAGAGATCTGGCAGATGGGAACTATTGTATTCTAAACACACCAGAATATAAATAGAGGTAAAAAATAAAATAAAATAAAATAAATCAAAATAAATCAAATGATGCTTACCATTTTCATCTGTTGAGTCCACAAAAGCAAGAACATAGAAAGTTAACATCCACATTAGGATGTCATATGAGGCCCAGCCATGATCCATATTTGAAACTGTGTTGGATGCAATGAAATGATGAAAAATGCTGACTATGGAGTCAGGCAGAGTCATGACACAATAAAAATGCCCACCCCAACATATACAAGGTTTGGAAGTGACTACTGCATGAGGAAGATTTGGATGCATGATACTGAATAATTGTCAGAAAGGATGATATGTAAAATCATAAAATATAGAAGATGCATCATTGTTCCTGGCTCCAGAACAAGCAATTCTATGTTCCATTTCTCAGCCTTTGGTTTCCTCAATGTGAAATTGTTGACAAAAAGCTCCCAAGAAGCAAAGTCCCTGTAGTTACTGGATTTAGGCATCACGATAAACCAAAGCTTAATACCTGTCTTGACCAGCAGGAAAGTTCCAAATCCATTGGAGTCTATGTGCCAATAATGATGAGTATTTGCAGTTGAAGCTATCCTCCAATGCATGTTGGAGATCAGGTAGAAATTGCCACTCTTGCAGTAACTATGTCCTTGTACCTTGTTCCAGGCAGCCAGATCACTAGAAAAGGGAGGCAAGGGAAACATTTCAACAGACCCAGGCAAGTTAAGAGCACTTAGAGCTCTGGGGTATGGAGCCTCAAGAGAGCAAATGAGATCCTTGGGAGTATCCTTTCTCAACCAATCAGTGCCCAATACAGAGAAGTCTGGACCATTCTATTGGATGAATTTCATTGAATAACAGACAACAAATGAATGAACCATGTAAATCCATGAGTTTGTTGAGTGCACATATTTGCAATAATGACCATTTGTTGAAACTAAGATTGACATGACTGACATTGCAAACAAATATGCATGCATGGTCACACAATAGTAGGCATATTTTGGAAGGGGACCTAGTCTCATATTCCTGTTGAGTCAGGATTGTATAAATGGGCCATCATTTTGTATGACTGGATGCAACAGTGGAGGCATGCATATGGTTAAATCAAAGGATATGCCTCTTGAGCTGTTAGAATGCATTTGTTCAAGACATTCTGCAAGTAAAAAATCATAATATAAATACATACGTGAGATTTAGGAACATATTCAAAGGTCCCTGCCCCAGTTTTTTACCTGGCTTTGTAGTAGGGCCTTCATTGTAATTATCACATTTTGGATTTGCCACAATACCAGAGGATTTTCTTGTTTGGTTTTTTGCTGTATTATTATCAATAGATGGTTCAATCTCTACCCTGGACTCTGGGCCAGATATACTGTCTCCACTACTGTCACCTACAGGTGAATCGTGGTGATCAGATGTATTGATTGGAGAAGGTGACTGATTGGATTGTTGGGGATCATCACAGTGCGGGGACAACACAGAAGGGGATCCTATATCAATAGATGGATCAATCTCTACCCTGGACACTGGGCCAGACAGTCCATCTTGACTCCTGTCACCTCCAGGTAAGTTGTGGTTGTCAGATGTATTGTTTAGAGAAGGTGACTGTTTGGGTTGTCTGGAATATTCAGAGTGTGGGGACAACCCAGAAGGGGATCCTACTCCAGTATGCAAATCATTGACATCTGCCAACTCTGACAAAGGTAGAGAAGGATGGAAGGCATTGCTGACATCTTTTCCTAACATTGCATTGAACATATGTGAGTCAATAGGTGGGGAGAAAGACATATCAGGCAAAATACAAGGGTCATTGGGGGTTTGTTGAATAGATGACATGGTAACCCCACTGCCAGGTTGATAAGAGAAAGGCTAGTCGACAGGAACAGATGACAATGGTGCAGGCAACCATCTGTCTGCAGACACAGATTCAAAATAAGAATTGACTGAGAAAGAGTTGGCACCAAACAAAGAAGTAGATGGTATGAGCCCAAAGGTGCTGAGTATGTCAGAGGGCATATGTGATATAGGCAATGTTCCATAATCAGACATATATGAATCCATGCTGAAGTCAAGCAATGTAGGAGGGGACAAGTAGGCCATGTCAATACCAGTCAAACCAGGCAATGGTTCTGATGAAGAGGATTCTACATTGTTGCATTTCTGTTTCCATGACAATACAGTTACAACATCAATCCAGGCTGGAGCATCAGCATGTACTTTTGCAGAGAGATCCTCCAGAGTGGTTGACAATTCCTCAAGCAGATCACCACCTTGCATGGCAGAAAACAGCACCTTCCATAAAGCATGGTCAGCTTCAGAGATTGTTGATGGATGGGGAAGACCACCTATATGTCTCCAAAGCTACAAACAATGTAAGGATGCAACAACACATGAAAAGCAACAAGTTCTAAGACACCTCTAATAATGAATCCTTTCCAGATAGTGATCTGTATTCTCAGGGCAGAAGCAACATGAGTGGAGATACCAGCAGGGCTATATACAACATGTTGTGCATCATAGTAGAACATCCAAATGTACCTGATCCATCTATTGTGGCACCATGTATGCTATGAAGGTATGCCAACTCTTCTCAATTGCTTGATCTGCTTTCTCTGACAATATAAGATTGAATATGACATCAAAATAAGTAGAATAATAAGCATACTCATCAACTATTAGTTATTTGATGGAGGACATGTCTGATGGCAGATACACATTACCCTGAAGAACATAATAGATAAGTTGTTGAATAAATATAAAAATAAATAATGATGGAAGGTAATAAAGATAAAAATGCACCTTTAAGAGACAGCTCAAGTGGAGAGCAGCAGACATAAGGTTAATTAGAATGTTGTGAACACTCTTTTTTTTGCAAGATTGGAATACAACTTCATTTGAGTGCTGGTAAAGGAAGATCATGGATGACTCAAAAGTGTGTCATTGCCATTAGACTCAGAATTGACTTTGTGTAGGTGCTGTAACAAATTTTTCTAAAATTTGCTGAGTAGAGTGGGAAGTGAGTTTAACAGATTGACTGGCTATAGAAAAAGAGGTAAGGACAATAAATAGAATAAAGCTCTTAACAAGTACTGTTTGACTGTTTTCCAATACTGGTCCAGCAGTGGATGGCTGGTGAGGGTTGGCACCATCCACAAGGTCTGGATATCCAATACGTGATAGGCAAGAGCTACTTTGAAAAATGCCTCAAGAGCTCTGTCCTTGGTTATGCAAGAAACAGGTACTCCATGAAGGGTATCTCAAAAAATAGCAAACACATTGTTGCAGTTAGCCATAGACTGATTAGTTTCACAAACTGCAAGGGCACACACCAGATGCTAAACAAATTATAAGTGTTGAATTAATGATATTTAGGCTACCCAATACTTTGACAGGCCTATTCTCAAAATATTTACTGATATCAAGTGTGTTCAAAATGACATTGGAGTACCAAGAATGCAAACCAAATCTAGGGTTTCCTATTTGGAGATGAGGTAATGGCATAGTACTCATTGCCACCAGGGGAGAAAATGATGTTGAAAGAATGTTGAAATACACGACTCATTATATACAGGAAACACCAATTGTTGATTAAAGTTAGTCAGCAACTGCTGCTGCAGATGTATTAGTAATATGTCAATAACAATAAACATAGGTGTTGGTAAGAAATAACCCAGCCAAACACTTTGAAGCAGTAAATGCAACACTAATCATCGAACCAAGTTATTCATAGGTAAGCAATCCCAGCCAACACTACAAAGTGGATGAGATTGACATTACAAGAACACAAATACCTAACACATGAAATGTTCACATATACATAGGTATATATATATAGATATATATATAATATATGTATATTCCAGTCAATCATGTTTTCAAATAAAGATTGGCAAAATGATAACATCAGAAAGCACACAAAGTAAGAAAATATCATTCAGGTACAGGCCTTCCCTTTGCTCTTGTGGAGTTGACCCTTTGCAGGTGTATTGTCAGGTGATGTGGGACCAAGACCCAAGGCATACATCAGATCATGTAGGAATATAACAAAAAGAACATTGAGGGTAAGATATCTGCATGTAACACATAAGGATAATCCAGAAGCAAAGGACAAATGGCTAACCCACTTATGTCCCCCAGCTTCATACCAGTTTATACTGAATCTGACAGTGACAACCAAACCTTCAGGTAGTTCAGCATTGTTTTTTTTATAAGAATGCCAGCTAGGCAGAACGTTGAAATCAGCAGGCTGAAAACAGAAAGGCCTTCCTGTCTCATTTTGACCATCGTAAATAGGCACTATAGTATGTAAGAACAAGGAACAATGGATTTATAACAGTGCAGTACCTTGCTGATCAAACTCAACAATGGGCTTGTACACATCAGACATGCTAGCAGAAGTAAAAATGGGTGCATTGACCTCTGTGAACATAGAATTGTTAAGGCCAACAGATGCAGGGCAATTCTTCTGCAGTGTTGCATATCCACTATCTGAACAATGTTACTTAAGCTGAAACATACAAGAGGATGTAGATCACATACCATTGTTGTACTTGGGTGTCTTACTCTCTCCTCAGGATACAAATGCAATGCCATGGCTGGAAATGGTGCTGCAAATCCCATCTGGCAAATTCATAACCTGGCAAAGCACAGCAAACTGTCAAAGGGATTCCTGATGGAATTCATACACTTCCAATCTATGCTATCCATACTTCTCAGCAGATCCTCCAACAGCAACAGAACTATGTATCAAGTGAGAAGCAGATACCATGCCAGAAGACAAAGAAACACAAAAAGGTCTGGACTGGTCACAGAGGGCCAGACATTTATTGTTACAATGAAGATCTCTAGGATCTATTCTTGCTAGATGGATGTAGAATCCATGGTGAACAAAGAGAAGGCCATGGGACAGAGAGCTATATCATAGTAAAATAATAGAAACAGACATGCAAATTGTAGATGCACACCCAGTTTTCTGAACTCATATGCTGTGCAACCATGCAGATACAGGAATAATGAAGCTTTCCATTACTGTTATACTTGTCATATCCAAAAGGCTGCACTTTAAGCTGCTTTCTGCAGGACAGAAAGTTAAGACAACAGAATCTGATAAAATTTATGAGGCAACTAGCATACTATAGATGTAGCAGACCCTTGTAACTAGGTTTCATGAAATCCTCTTTATATTGCAGCTGCATGATGGTATATTCAGCCAACTCATTGGTCTCATCAGTAGAGCCATCCAATCTGAGAGAATAAATGAGTCCAGATCATTTTCCCAGAAGAGTTAGAGTAAAAAAAAAATAAGCCTACTCATCATGACTACTAAGGTCTTTGCCAGACATATCAGCAGTATGAATAAGTAATGGGCTGGCTGTGACAGAGGAAATAGCAGGGACACTTGACCCAACATCAGAAGATATATTTTCAATGAAAGGGTCATCATCAACAACAAAATCAAACATATTGTCACTCTGATAACTCCAACCTTTTCATATTTGTCTTCATCATTGCTGTTAGCATCCATAGCAGCAAGAGGCCTAGAAGCCAGATGTTTGTGGAGACTACAGAATGCATATAAGTTAACAAACAGCTGATACAACATTAACAGTACAACTAACTCAGAAACAACAGGTAATTCCTCATCAGAATCTGAAGATATTGTCACAGGACTACCAGGAGAGAGAGGTACAATGTTTGCATCTGCATCAATAACAGGGCTGGATGTTTCAGCCTTTACTGCAGGATAGACCTGCATAACAGTGGACAGCTTTTTGGGTGTAACAGTCAGCAATTGCAGCATCTGAAGAGCCTTATGGGTCGGGGTACACATGTAGCTGCATTATGATCAGGCAATTCTAAGGTACTGTTATTACCCATAACATACACAGGATGCCCAACAGGAGTCAATTCAGAATCATCAGCATTTAAACTGGCCAACACATGACTATGGAACCAGTCAATATCATGTTGTTGAGAAAATAACAAACATACAGAACAGGCATGTCAATAACTGCAGCCCCAACTGTCTTCTTCTTCTTAGAGGAAGGAGTCAAAGGAGAACTCTCCAGACTGATAGAGGTGAGAATAAGCAAATACATGACTGCAACAGCTAAAAAAATACATGCCTCTTAAGGACAAGCAGAGCTTTATGCTTGGTAGGCAACCCATTGACACTATGTATAAATATATGTGATATAAGCAACCAGTAAAATGGTATGACTTGAAGTATAAGCATATGCAAAATCTGAAGAGTTACCCAAAGCTGTTGCAACATCAACAGGTGATCCAGAGACATTGTCAAATATGCTAGAGAAATGCGAGTCATTATATACATGTCAGAAGGACATATAATACAATGACATATGACTGGAGTTGGTCTTCATTCCTGAGGATATAGACATCAATATCTGTAAGGGTGACCTCTGGAGGCTGTGGCTCAATCACACAGCTGGCTACTGAGATAACTACTCACCTGGCAAAGGGAAATCCAAAGAGAACAAGTCTGGGAATTCCCTAGGCCAGGTGTGATGCTTCAGAGGCTTCAGAAGCATGAGAAACAACTGTACAGTATGACAGAGAAAAAAGACAAAAGTGATGTGTCAGCAATTGGTCAGCAGTTACATAAGCTGGTGGCAGTGCCAAAGGGGTCACACTTGTCTGAATTATTGACAGAGAACTGGTGCAGCCTAAGGGCTGAAACTAGGACCAATAGATAGAGAAAAGGAAGGAGAATCAAGGAAAACTATAATGGAGCAAATCTGGCAAGAACTGGAGAAGGAGATGGGGAAACAAGTGAGACATCCCCTAACATCACCCCCCCTTTAGGATGCGGCATCTTGACACACTGGATAGAAGAAGTCACAAATTGCCTGGTCAGCTGGTGAAATAGGGTAGATGCCTTGAATAGCTTTTGGGGCATTGGGATGCCTATGGTAGAAGTCCCAAACCAAGCCTGATGCATGAACATTAGCCTGTGGTTCTCAAGAGATGTCCTCGATGCCATATCCCTTCCATTTCACCTTGAACTGCAACTTCCCTTGGAATACCCTGCTGTCCAAGATTTCCTCCACCTCATACTCCTCCTCATCATTGACCAGGACTGGTGGTGGGAGTGGGTTAGAACTGGTGGTGGGAGTGGCTTAGAGTGATAGCCTGGGATTGGATCCTCTAGAGCTGGAAACAACTTAACCACATTGAAGACTAGATGCAGTTGGCAGAGGCCTGCTGGGAGTTTAAGTCAGTATGCCAAAGGCCCTACCTTCTTCTCCACTGTGAAAGGGCCCAGATGATGATGTGACAGCTTCAGAGATGGCCTTGTTGTCTTAATGTCCAAGTTATCCAAGTACACACAGTCCCCAGGCTTGTAATATCCCAGTCATCCTGCCTCTCATTACAAAACAGGTGGAGATACTGTTCCAGTTCCTAGTTAACACGTTCTGTCTGCCCATCAGACTGAGGATGATAAGCTGTGGTGGTATGGAGCTTTACACCTAGCAGGCAATACAGTTCTCGAGTGAATTCTGCCACCAACTGAGGGCCTCAGTCTGAGACATACCCATCTGACAGACCATGGAGTTTCTAGACATTCTTCCAGTATAGGCTGGTTGCTCCCAAGGCAGAGCATGTGGTGTGGGTAGGTATGAAGTGAGCCCATTTGCTGTAGAGATCTACCACTACCATTGCAGCATCGTACCCATAAGCATCTGGGAGTTCCACAATGAAATCCACTAATGCAATACTCCAGCAAGCAGCTGGAATAGGAAGTAGGTGGAGCTGGCCCATGGGTGCTTGGCAGCGGGGTTTGGTGTGGAGACAGAGGTCGCAGGTGCTAGTGTAGGTGCCTACATATCAGGAGATCTGTGGCCACCAATAGTTCTGGGATACTAGCTCTAGCATCTTCCACCTTCCAGGATGTCCAGCCACCCAAGAGTCATGATGTTGTTCTACAATGCACCAGCAAAGTTCTGGAATGTTAGGCACATAAATGCATCCTCTGAAGGTTAGCAGCCCATCCTGAAGACCCTACTCATCAGCATGCACTGACTTGACTCCACTTGCCCATCAAGCTTGTAGGGCCTGTGCAGCCTGGGCAACTGCATCCTCCTGTGCACCCTCCTGGTTCCCTCATTGGATGTCCCTAAGGATGTTTGCCTCATCTCCCTGAGCCACAATTCCTTCTAGTGTGCAGATGGCAAAGAGCTTTGGCTTGAGGAGGACAATATTGTCATTATCTCCCGCTCCAGTGCCATGGTCCACCCACCTGGACAGTGCATCTGGTTTGCCCATGCTCCGTCCTGGTTTGTGGTGCAGTGAGAAGTCAAAGTTGGCTAGATACAGAGACCACCAAGCTTGACATTGATTGAGTTTCTTAGCAGAATGGAAGTACTCCAAGTTCTTGTGGTCTGTCCAGACTTCAAACTTATGCCATGCACTCTTGAGGAAATGTCATCATTCTTCAAAGGACCAAATAATTGCCAGCATATCCTTGACATGGATCTCATAGTTCCATTCCACAACATTAAGGCTTTTGGAGTAGAAGGCTACTGGATGCCATTTGCCATCCTCCTTTGACTACTGGGGGAGGACTGCCCCTGTAGCAAAGTCTGAGCTATCCACTTTTACATAGAATAGAGAGTCATCATTGGAGAACAGGAGGACTGGCTTTGAGGTCACACTTTGCTTGAGGGCATTGAAGGCAGCTTGCTGTGGGGGCTCCCACTGCCATGCAGTATCCTTAACTATGAGGTAGAAGAGGGGTCATGCATGGTGGGAGAAATCCTGTATGAACCTCTGATAGAAATTGACAAACCCAAGAAAGGTCTGAACTTCCTTCTTGTTTCTTGGCTCAGGCCACTCTGCTACACCTGCCACTTTAATGGGGTCCATCTTGGCCATTCCATGCAAAATGATCAAACCTAGGTATGCCATTTTAGTCTGTTCAAATTCACACTTCTCAGGCTTTAAATAAAGCTGGTGTTGATGGAGGCATTCCAAGACCATGCATGTGACCCAGCAATGCTCCTCCAGAGTCCTTGTGTAGATGAGGATATTGTCAAGATACATGCAGACAACACCTTCCACAATCAGATCATGGAAAAAGTCATTCATCATAGTCTGGAAGGTGGCTGGACTATTAGTGAGGACCAAAGAACATTACCAGAGGTTCAAAGAGTCCATGATTAGTTTGGAATGCTGCCTTCCACTCATTCCCTTCTTTGATGTGTACATTGTTGTAGCCCCAGCGGACATCCAACTTTGTAAAATAGCATGGACCTCAAAGGTTATTGACAAGTTCTGAGATGAGTGGCAAAGGATAGTGGTTCTTCACTGTCATCACATTCAGGACATGATAATCCTGAACCAGACAAAGAGACCCATCCTTCTTCTTAATAAAGAAGACTGGGGAGGCCATTGGAGACTTGAAGGGTCATATTCATCCTGAGCTAAGATTCTCCTGCAGAAAAGCATCCAGCTCATCCTATTCATGGGGTGCAAGTGGATAGACCTTGCAGCTGGAGGGCTCCGCATCTAGTATCAGCTCAATTGCATAATTCCACTGCTTGCACTCTGGAAGTGAATCAAAGGAGGCCTTGGAGAATACATCCTCAAAGTCGTGGAGATGATTGGGGACAGTACTATGGAAAGGCTTGGGCTGTGAGTTTGCCACAAATGCCTCAGCCAGATGCTGAGAAATTGTCTGACTGGCCCAAATCTCTGCCACTGTAGGAGGGGGGCAGAGGGTTATAGCATAGATCCAATCACCCACCTCTATGGTCTCATCTGGGGACTCTGCATCTGGAGTACAGGTCCATTCTCCTTTACCTTCCTCTTCCTCTGGAGATTCACACCCAACACCTCAGACATCCTCATAAAGGGCCTCTCTATGAGGGAATGCCAGAGAGGGGGGACTCAGGAGGTCAAGATCAACATAAGGGAGATGCCCAGCATGACAAGCACGCACAGCAGCATGCTCACAAACTTTGGCTCTCTGCTCTTCACAGGCTTCTTTTGCACACAGGTAACACAGCAATGTAGGCAACAACTCATCTTCACCTCACCCTTTGTCCAGTCAATCTCTGGGTTGTGTTCACATAGCCAGGTGAACCCCAAGATCATGTCTTGCTTTCCCAAACTAGTGACAGAAAAAGCAGCTCACTGTGAGTAGTCTTGGTAGCAGAGGACCAGGTCCACCACAGAGCAAATAGAGCCAGCTTTATTGAGTGTACCATCAACATTGTATACAGGGATAGGATGAGAAAGGGGGTGAGTGGTCAGGTGGTGTCGTTGCACATAGTCAGTGTCAAGGAAGAGGCCTGTTACACCACTGTCAAGGAGGACAACCACACTTTGGATCTGCTGGGTGTCTGTTGTCTCAATTTCCACCTGTAGCTTTAGGGAGTTGGTAGAAGGGGTGGGAGCAACAACATAATGATGGGGAAGGTGGTGTTCCCATGCAGGGATCCAAAGGCATGGGCTAGGGAGTGTGTTTCCAGCTGAGACTTTAGCTGGAAGGGGAGTTTGTATATCTGAGGAGGGGCTTATTGTTTCAGGCATAGTATCAACAATGGCAAAAGATATATTTGATTCTATGGACAGGGGGGCAAAACAATTAGTACTGGGCAATGGGGGCATACTGGTCATCCATTGCTCTTTTAAAAATCCTCAGACTCTGTAGGAACCTCCTCCAATACTTTGGCTGCTTCCTCAGAATGGACAGCTATAGGTGCATCCGGAGAGGGGGTTCCTGTAACATCCCAGGCTGCAAGGAGTTGGATGAGCAGCTCTCCTTGCTCTAATGCTGACAAGTAGCAAACTTCTAGCCCTTGAGGACAGTAATGGGCAAAATGACCTGCCTTTCCACAGTGTCAACACAGCAAAGGGGTAGTGGACTGCTGTCAGGAAGCATCAACATCCATTGGGACTCTTTGGGGTAGGGAGTGCAGAGGAGCAACATGAGGCATGAAGGAAGGAGCTGCACCTGGTCATGACAATGCTAATGCAGGTGCAGAAGAGGGAGCTTGGGGGGTGAACTCTCCACAAGAAAAAGGGAAGGTTGAGGGTTGCATCCACCACAACTCACATTGCAGTTCCATGAGCTGCCACTGCTTGCATGCCACTTTGTACTAGGTATTGACATCCTCATCATCTGGGCACCCCTCTGCCATGCTGTTGATACAATCCCTGAGAGAGGAGCGGAGTCTGTCATGAAAGATGAGGCAGAGTTGTAGACCTTTTGGATATCCAGCCTGTTCAACTAAGGCACAAAAGGAGTCAATGTACTCATCAAGTGACCACTTTCCTTGACCATACTGAGTTTGGTCTTGAAGGGAAAGAGCTGCAGTTTTGGCAGGGTCAATGAGGAAGAACTCCACTTGGAACTCCTTCTCAAACTCTGTCCAGCTAGAGAAACTCTCCACTCCTCCTGGGCGTTGAAAGATATGCAGTGCATAAGTTGAGGCTTGACCAGCCTTCATGTAGGAGAGGACCCAGGCAATTTTCAAGGCATCCAAGGTAAAGGCTTCACTGCTCAGCTGGATATAGGTGATGCAGGACTGGAGGAAATGTTCTCCAGCCTTACAATCTCCATCATATACATCAGGGAGTGCAGGATGAGGGAGTTTGGAATGAGGAGCTGAAAGGCCTAAGCCAGATGCAGATGCAAACTATTCTGCAGCAGCTGAAGCCAAAAAGCCTGAGCTAGGTGCAGACACAAACCATTCTGCATCTGCTGGGGGCATCAAAGGAGTGGTAGGAGCAAGGGAGAGATGTTCCAGAAGGGCTTGTGGAGAAAGGGACACTGCTTCAGTAGTTTGACAGAGTCCAGTGAGTTCAGCCATGTGGGAAGTAAGGGAGGCTTGGGTAGATTGTTTCTGTAGAATATTATAACATTTTTTTATTGTGTGTTTCTCAAAAAGTATCATAAGTTATGCTGACATGTGTTTCTTGAGAAGAATACAGAGTGTTTCTTGAGATACAACACTAAGAACAGGACAAAGGTTTTTTGAGAAACATATGCTGAAACATATCACGTGTTTCTCAAGAAAATCATCAAGAACATTTTAAATATTTTGATTATTTTTTCTTCAGATAAAACATGGAAAAATTTATCATTCTATGAAAGAAACATCAAGAGAATATTTTATATATTATCACGACTTGATGGGACGGAGAGCGTTCTGCAGGGGACTTGTCCCGGGAACTCATTCTTCAGAACTCATATATTATGGGTGTATACCCTCTCAGACACTGACGAACGCTCCCCGCGCCCATTTGTTGTATGTCTGTGGCATGATTTCATCTTCCATCATTGTTGTACTTATCCTCAATGCAATCACGAAACTTTCGAATCGCTGCGGTCTGGGCACGCTGGATCCGAATCAGGGACAACGTGCGGTATCACTGCATTGCATTCACACTGATTCTGAGTGTAGTATGCCGGGTGATAATTCTTCGGTTATGTGTCCATGTGTGTAGACTCACCTGAGGAAATTTGATTTGCCCCTTCGAGGGTCCTAATACGTCGGCTTACTATCATCGCGATTCGCAAGGGGTGAATAAAGATATTGTGATCTTCCCCTGTAAAGCCCGGGATCGAATCAGGGATAACTCCACACACTTAAATCTTCACAGCTCTAGTGTGTAACTGGTGGTGAACGTGCACACTATGTGTCATTGTACGCGCTATGTACATATCCATCAAGTATCAGCGATTTCTTGACGGCTTTGCTTAAACTTCCTATCAATAAATCATCCATCCGTCTCAAGATCCAGGCCTCTTGGTGCGAATGACGAGTGACCAAAAATTAAATTTCAGCACTGGCCATTAAATCTGGACACACTGGATTCGAACCAGAGACAACGTGTAGCGGTCATGTGCCCACGCGTATAGACTAGTACGAGGATATACTATTGGATTTCAAGCTTCCGGTCTCCCTTACAGAGACAAGACGCTAGACCCTCGCTTGCTCATTACAACCACTAGTTATGAGTCTAGGAGTCTCGACACGTGTGCGAGCGATAAATGCGTCAAAATTGTAGGCATATTCTCATTAAAGTGGCACCTGGATTCGAATCAGGAAAACTCTTCGGTTTCCAACCCTCTTCGCAGCTTTTTCATCAGTTGGCATCCTTGTGAAAGATGTCGGCCGGGATGCCGCTGGTAAACTCACTGTTCTATGTACTCACACCCGGGCCTATAGTCCTCCTTCGTACTCGCTGATAATACAATGAATAGGAAGGCAAACGTACATTCACTTGTCTGTCTAACTCGAAAACGAGAATTGGCTCGAATGAATAAATATAGTGCTTGATGACGCATACGGGGATGGGGAATTATCTACAGTTCAGGGTTCCCCAAATAATCACTCGTGTCAAGTTGATTCTGTATCCCACCAGCATTAACTAACTCAGGTTGGGATGGCAGACGAACAAAACGACGGCCATAGATATGCGTCATCTCGTTCTCCTGCCTACGGGTCATTGCACAGCGTACTTTCCATTTTGGATTTGCACCGCTCTTGGTCAAGTACCGCTTGCATTCCAATATGTCAAAATCTGTGCTCGAAACATCAAGGGTGACCTTCCGAAGGGCGGGAAATCGGAATCTCGGCGAGCTTGCGTACAAGTCTCTGATGTCGGCTGTGGATGTAATATTCAAGGACCGTAGAGTTGTCATTTGAATGTCTTGCGCCGAGCTAGACAGCGGTGATAATAATGCTCGCGGTTGGTCCAGAATCGGGTCGTTGACTGCTCTGATGGTCTTGATACTCACATTTACAAGGTGCCCTCTTCCCCTGTTCAAGAGTGTTTTGCATTCATCCATTGATAGTGCACAATGAAGTGTGAGGTTGACAAGGGTCCGATTCGTAAACGCCGCTTGTCTTGTGAAGAATATTGGGAGCTGCTCCCTATTGCCTGTCCACTCAAGAGTCGCCAAATCACGGGGAAGGAGTACCCTGTTTGTGGCAGGAAGAATGCCAATCCCATCAGTTATTCTAATTCTCTCCTCCGGGAGGGATATAGTGAGTTTGCTGCAGAGTCGACCACCACCAAGGGCATCCCACGAGGAATTCAGCTGATGGGTCAATAGGTTCAAATTTCCAGTTGACCATTCTGTATAGTAGCTCGAATTTTCATCATGTGTAAATGGGTTGTCCATGACCACTTCAATAGGAAATGGCGCCACGCTCATGGAACGCCAGAGTTCGAAAACTTCGATTATCGCGTTATTTTCTCGTGCAATGCTGTCGAATGTCATCTCGAAGCGACACTGAACAACCTGCAGAATATAACCTGGTTTGCTTCTGCGAAGACATAGTTTGGCGGATCTGGTAGGAATATAATTCGGAGGATTCCTAGGTCCTCTGGTACTACGATGAGAACGGAGATCTCCAGCGTAATAAGACGCCCGGTAAGAAGGGGTGGTTTCCTGATCTTGTAGATGAGTTTCCCGGCTTGTCGCTGACGTGATGGATTGGGAAGGGCGATCACGAGAGAGAGAGCGACAAAACCAAATAGTGGCTCCAACAAGTGCTGCCGAGAGCACAAGTTTCGAGGTTTTGGCCAAGTCAAGACTGTGAGAAGTAGAGTGCATCGATAACATCTATATTATCCCTGGTGAGAAACTTTCGCAAGGACTGGCGTGATGTACTTACGTTGATGGATAAAGGAAACAAAAGTTGTGGCCTATGTTATGAGCTCGAGAGTCCGATGAGACGGTCCTTTGAAATGTTCGCTTCGAAGCAAGTTAGTGCTGCAATAAATGCAATGCCGACCTTTTGTCCTTCGACACAATGAAAATCTGTAGGAGAACAATAGACCAGGTCTGTGGGTCCCAAGACAACATGGCAAATTGCCTTGTGATGTAAGATAATTGAAAGCCCATCTGCGCAGCTCAACCCGCACTCAGGCTTGCAGAAAGAGTAATCAAGATGAACCGATAAAAGGTTTGAAGCAAAACAAAAGAAACTCGATGAAACTGGTACTTGGGGCTTTTTCTTTGTCATATACATAAAAAGGTTTCCGGGGACGCAAGTAACGATAAACTCTGGAAATCGGACTGCCAATGTAATCGTTTTTCTTGTCGATAAATTGAAAATCTAAGAGAAAGAGGGCAAACGCTACATATGCACGTCATGTGCTTTTTGAACAGCGGTGGTTGTTGAAGTCATGATGGCGATATTTCAGAAGCTTCTTGAGAGCCGACTCTACTCCAAATCTACTCCACATGAACATCAGTAATACATATTAAATCATTTACTAATATTGATAACAGTCACTATCCTCCATTCGAAATGTCAATGTCAATATGAGGATCACACCGACTTCGGATTCTCTCTTTGTCCTCCTCCGAGATATCTCCTCTCATTAGAAACTTCTTGAGCTTTTTCCATGGGATTGATTCAAGATCTTGTAAGGGGTCAACCGTACCCCAAAGGTACAAAGACAGATCAACGAGAGCTGGGAAATCAAACATTCGAAGAAGTGGATAAATCTCCACTTCTTCAGACTTCAATTCAAACCTCCACAGCTCAGGCAGCTGCCGAACTCCACGGTAGAAACTAGACGGATGAGGAAGGGTAGTTTCCAAATTGTATGTTGACATTATTCTATCGAGCTGGATCGTCTTCAAGTGGACGCCGTGGCAAAGGATGTATCCACACTCGTCGAGAGTCATGGCGCATGAGATTGTGATGTTTTCGAGAGACCGCAAAAGCGATGGAGTGAGAGAAATCCATGAATGAAGTAACTGTATTTGATAGCCCGTCCATATCAGGCTCCGCAGACCTACAAGAGCATCGGGTCGAAGTACAGAAGAGTTAGTATTCTCCCATCTTATTTCCACATTATCGGTGAAGTGGATGTTGAGGCTGTTCCACCAGTCATAACCCATGATGTGGCCAAGCTCGAGGAGGTAACGCGCTAAAGCGATCAGACCCTTCTCTCGACTCTGAGGATTGGAATCACATCCCAATAGGGAAGCTCTGATATCGACGGGCCTATGAAAGTCAATGAGGTAAGGAGAATTTTTCAATAGCTTTTCGGGCTCGTTCCATGGTCGATAGCGTGACAAGCGGTGATGGTCATGTAGTACAATGTCTACAACCTGGGGCTGCAACCGGATCCTGTAAGAAAAAGACAGGTCCAAATCATGCAATTCAGGTTCATCTTTCCAAAAGCTAATCACAGGAACACGGGATGAGCAAAAGTCAATTTATAAAGAAAAAAGAGCGGCCCACAGACGTCTGAACCCTGAACAAAGTGCATTCGACGTTGAAGATATATGTACAAGACCATGATTGGTTAAATCAGTCTGGTCCATCCGTATCTTTGACGAAAACAGAATGAGAAAGAAGATCCTTGAATATATCAGAGCTCAGTCGCCGTGGTTCAGCTTTAAGAGCAATGTAAAGAGCAACCTTAACAAGTTCTTATAGATTTGCAGCACAAGACCTCCCATTTTCAGACAAGGCTGTTGACACAAGCGGCAATCGGACTCGACTACAGCGAGGAAAGTTCAACAAAGTACAAGGGACTGGATGACTAAAGGATGAAAACCTTCTAGATTCACAACAAAGCATTCAGCTTCGCATGCATAAGGCAGCGGTGGAGGTGATTTTGACCACTGCATACACTATCCTGTAGCGGCAACAAGTGCCAGTGCCAACGCCCCTTGCTCTCCCTCATTTATGGACACCTCGAGACACATCATGTGACCGCTCGGGGACAATAACTGTGATTTTGCACTGTCCAAAGCATGTGCGATCGTCGATTTTGAACAAGTGGCTAGAGTACAGTAAACAATCACCACTTGTTCCCTCGCTTCAGACCAGAAATAAAAAAAATTACTTTCATTGCAATCACACAATCAAGATAAAGATAAATCAACAGTACAATACTAACAGTACAATACTACTAACAGTACAATACTACTTTTACGGCGCATCGTCAAAGGCATTCCGGAAGGGCCCTGCATCTGGACCCATATTGGGGTTTCGTAAGGCGCACAGGACTCGGTAATGCACCCCTGCGCACGTGTGGTGAAAACAAAAAGAAGGGGAGGAGACTTGAAGGGCATTTTATTCATGTCAACAGGGAGCTAAGGACGAGAGTGACGTGGTAGTACAGTAACAAGGTCTGTTTAAATTACAATCAACAACGCCCCCTACCTCTCACTGCGGGCACCGGAAGTTGATTCCCTTCTATAATATCTGGGACGACTCCTGAGAAAGTGGCTGTTGTAGCGCTCGCGTGACCTCCACGTCATTCTCCGGGCTTGATGATAGCCAGAAAGCTCTACCTAGAAAACTTGACTGTCGTCATCCTATTCAGTTCATTGCCGATTTTCCCCGACTTTCTCTAGATATAAAAGAAGCTAGAATTAGTTGTAGAAAACCAGTCTTAACAAAAGAGGACTTAAACCAGTTCCTTCATCGAGACTCTAAGCTATTGTGACCGTACGCTATCTAATCGGTGGTCTACCGTTACATATTTTGAACTTCACAAGTCCTTGACTACCTCGATTCCCGTACAGTGGGCTACCCCGCGGTCTGATCAACCGTGCTCGTCCTAGTCGTGAGTCCTATAGTCTTAAAATGTCTACTAATACAGAATCTAGATACAATTTCCGCCTGAAACCTACTGCTGTGCGCCACACAGGGCGGGTCTCTAGGGCTGAAGAAGCGGTGGGCAGCGTGTATCGAGCTGCTCCCCCTCACCTTACATCCACTGCTCCGGCAGTGGACTCTTCGTCGACAGCTTCGGCGGACGTCAGGGATTCTGCCCCGGCAGAATCCCCTCTAACGGAATCACTTTCGGATGAAGAGACAAAACTGACTTCAGAAAAAGTTTTAGACGAAATAGAAGATAATCCTAGCACCAGTACTGATACTGAAGAAACTTCAGTAGCTAATATATTTGCTACTCCCCGTATTGATAACGAAAACCTGCAGGAAAACACCAATATAAGGTTTGATGAGCCTCGTCGACGGGCGAGAATTGAAAACACAAACCAGAATAAGAGAAACACGGCGGACCTAACCAGCGAGCAGGCAGACACCATAAACCTGGCTCGTAACGACATGACTCCCTCCCAACGAGAACTCATAGACACACGCAATCGGAATCTAAGCACGGCGACAGCACGAGCCATGACGGATAACGGGACATCGACCGAGAAAGGCAAAGGAACCGATCCTGGTAATTGGGGGAATGCAGATCTATAGAGGGAAGATTTAGAAGCAGAAGTGCAACGTCACATTTTGGACGAATGTAATGCTCACCGGGATAGCTTAATCACTGAGGATGACGAGGCAGCCGGAACTGGGGACCTGGAATCAGAAGAAAACGATTTCGAAGAAGAGGCTTCGAATCATTCAACTCGTGAAGAACTCCGTGAGAGATTACATATGAAACGGAAGTTGGAAAAGGAAATTTGACAGATGAAAAAGGAATTGAAAGAGAAAAGACCCAAGCGAAGTAAGCGCACAGGATCTGAGCCTATATCCAATGAGTTACAGGATATGATCACTAAAGTAACCCACCGGGCTCGCAGTTCGGGCAGGTTGGGTGTAAAAGAAACATCTTCAAAGAAATTAAGACCAGTTAACCAAGTCGCAAGAAATAGTGCGCTGGGGAGGGCGTTCGACCGAATCCGAAAGGAAGAAGGATCAGAACCATCAGACTCAGAACCTTCAAGTCCGTCAGAATCATCAGACAGCTCGAGCTCCGAAGATCAAGACAGTACTTACCCATCTTCGGAAAGTGATGAGTCAGATTGGTCAACGGACCCATTGGACCAGGAAACAAGGAAAAACCAGGAGAAGTATAAGAAGACAAAAAGAATAAGAAAATCCCTAGATCACTAATTAAGCCCACCCCGATGGCCAAGTACTCGGGGGTCCCCGACCTGCAAGCATTCTTACAGTTCATGACCCACTGCACATCCTACGTAAAGTACGGCCTTGTACAAAGGGAACGACAGGTGCTGGTGGTATCGGAATTCTTGACAGGCCGCACCTGGACCTTCTACTCGTGAGAAGCCTCCCGCGCCCTGGAGGAATGGACTCTAGAATGATTTTTCAAAGAACTATTTAATGATTGCTTCCCCATTAACTATCGCAATAAGCAACGAAACAAGCTACAACACTTACGCCAGGGCAAAATGACTGTCCACGATTATGTAGGAGAGTTACAAGAACTCTTTACCATCGTGGCCTATACAAATCATAAGGAAAAGGTGGTGAAGCTGTTCAACAGGTTTCATACCTCAATCCAGAGAGAATTATATTGTTTGGGGCTAAACCCTGAAACTTCCAAGTGGAAGAAAGTGGTGTCCAAAGCTGAGTTTGTCGAGATGGCTGAGTCTGTTGACCTAGAATATGGTGACGGAGAGTATTCTGGATCAAGTTTGAGGCATAAAGAAAACGACTGCTGCCATGGTAGGTCCAAGTGAAATAAATTCCATAAGGAACGAGAACACTACCAATGGGAATTTGACAGGAAGAGAAGTAAGTCTCCTTCTAACTATGGGAAGGGAACCAATCAGATGCCTGCGTACTCTGCAAAACAGGCGACATCACACAGCCAGGATGGTAACTGGAAATCCAAGGGAGAAAGCCCTAAGTATAAAAAGCAAAATGAACGCAAACAACTTACCAAGGAGGAGGAGGCAGAATACCATGCCCAGAACAAGTGCTTTAATTGCGGACAACAGGGGCACATGTCTCGCAATTGCCCCAGTGGGAGGTCGGCATCTTCCTCAAACCCTGGCAAACCTCCAGGATTGAAATTGTATAGTGTAAGGGTAGACTTGCAAGAAACAGATTGTCTAAGAGAAGAAGCCCTTGGACAGACTACCGTAGGTATCATGGTCAGCATGGTAACTCTGTCAACCAATCTGAATGACACAGTTAATATTAAAGAAGGAGGCTCACCTTCCTTAGTAAAGCAACTTGAGGAGAACCTGGAAGTTTCTAGCCCAGATGCAGCAGACTGAGCAGAAGGAGAATATGGTACCTTACCCAATTCAATAGAGGTATCAGAAGGGAAAGTTGCTCAGCCAGAAGATGACGATGACATTCTGGAAGGACCTAGCACTTCCACATCAGACCATTATTCAGAAGATGAAGAGAGTTATATGGACTCACTTTGTGATGTCTGCTTAGACTTGAAACTGAACATTGATGTCGAGGACCCAATGAACCTTGATCCCATAGAAGATTATTATGATGAAGTTTATTTAACTACTGAACAAGACTTCAGTCAAGAATCCTACAACTTTGTAGTATCAAATACTGAGGAAAGAATGGAGTTAGTCTGGAAGGAAGAGATGATGTTTGGATGGCCTGACCAGATAGGTTGTGCCACAGTCTGAAAATTAGATTTCCTTCTAGAATGCCTCCAGCCCTATCCTGGGGACCCCTCAAATGTGCTACAACTAAAAGGTCGATGATTCTACTCATATGAGATTGCTGGAGGTAACCTGTGTCTCTGGGACCATGTTTGGGATTGAGAATGGATCCTCCCAGCAGATGTTGTAGCTCGAGAAGAGTTTGTAGTGGGGATGTGGTATGCACTTGAATGTAGCAATCATATCAAGCTACCCATCACAAGACTATTGTGGTATAAGACTATGCTGGCCAAGAATGTGTGGGCTTGGAATGTGGCCAAGGTTCTAGAATTGGAAGCACCCTATTTAGGTAATGAACATGATCTCTATACCAGCCATAGGAAAAGATTTGACCTGATCCAATGTGAACCTGGGGAATGAGTAATCATCAATTGCCAACTCAGATTCAGAATGAGGATTGAGGAAAGACACCTTAAGAACCCCCTGTTCAACCTATGTCACTGGTATTCAATCAGGATTCATTGAGCCTATGACTCACCAAAGGAGGAAGGATCAGGGACTGATAATGATAACGGAAAACCCTACCTGGAGACACTAACTCTGCTCCTGAAGGGCCTGCACACCTTGGAAAGGGAAATAAGAATGTTGTTAGAACCACAGTCAGCCAGATACCACCGACACCAGGGTAATCAAGATCCTGTTGAAACAGGTGTGATAAGCAAATTGGAAGTATATGGACAGCAGGTAGAACAAGGAACTTACCCCGTGATTCAGAGAAACAACACTGGAAAAAAGAATGCTAGCCATACCATGCCAAAACTGTTAGTAATTGTTATCAAGCTAAATGGACATCCAGTACATGCTCTGGTGGATTCAGGGTTGTTAGGGAACTTTGTTGCAACAACTGCAATGGAGCAATTAAAGCTGAGAAAGATAGAATTGGACAAGCCAGTGCTAGTCCAACTGGTGGTACAGGGATTGCAGTCTAAAATAAACTATGGGATCATTTCCTTGGTCCAGTACCAACAAATCTCTGAACAACAATACTTTGACATTATGAATTTACAAGGCTATGATGTCATTCTTGGCACACCCTGGATATACCAATATAAGATCACCTTTGGGCTGAACCCTTCACAGGTAGTAGTAGGCAATAACACAGCAGCCCCTATGGTGGAGGGGACCAGTGTAGCTAGACTATCTTCAAGAGCAATGGAAAAATATGAAAATAACCTAGAACAAATTAGAACCAAACTCTGTAAGTATGCAGTGCCACTATGCCAAGCTGCAGGAAACACACCTTTACCTCTGTTGACAGCCATTAATCACAAAATTCCATTAATCAACAAGAAAAAGATATACTCTTGGCAGCTGTCATGCTGTCCAGAAGCTTTGAAATCACAGTGGAATGAAAAAAGGACTGCTTACATCAAGTCAGGATGCTGGGAAGTCACAGCAGCAGGGAACACTGTACCCATGATGTTCTTGAAGAAATTAGGGAAAGCTGGAGAACCACCACACCTGTGAATTGTAAGTGACTTAAGAGCATGAAATGCTAATACTTACAGAAAGTCCTTGTCTTTACCAGATATGGAAGGAATTTTGAGGCGAGCAGCATGCTCAAAGTACCAATCCATCATAGATGGACAGGACACATATGAACAAATCCAAATTAAGCCTGAACATGTCAAACATACTACCATGACTATGCCTGATGGAAACATGGTCAGTCATGTCATACAAAAGGTGACTGCAATGCACTGGCTATGTATCAAGTGTTGATGAATTACCTGTTTGCTGTGTATCTAGGTCAGTTCATGGATGTATACTTAGACAATATAATAATATACTCAGATGCACTAGAAGATCATGTCACACAGGTCAAATTAGTACTTGACATCCTGAAAAGAGAAAAGCTTTACCTGAGCGAATGAAAGCTGCATTTTTTGTGTTGAGAAATGAAAATCCTGGGCCACATGGTAGATGATGATGGGATCTGGATGGACCCAGATAAGGTGGATGCTTTAGTGTGGTGGAAAGTCCCCACTAACAGGGATTTGCTTTGAGGATTCCTTGGGGCTGCAGGGTACCTTGCTGATGACATTGACTGCATAAGAGTACCTATGGGAGTATTACATGTGTTAATGGGAGACACAGTTCCATTTTGTTGGGAGTTCACTCACCAACAAGTGTTTGAGGATGTGAAAAGATTGGCATCAATATGCCAAGAGCACCATAGAAAACCTTTGAGCTATAAGGAGAATGTGCTCCCTGTGAATATAATAATGGATGGATGCATTACTGGAATTGCAGGTGTTGTGAGCCAAGGTGATGATTGGAAAATGGTGGCAGTAGCAGCATTCTTTTCTGTTAAACTGGATTCAGCTCAGCAGAATTATCCTGTGCATAAAATAGAAATGTCAGCGGGAGTAGAGACTATGCTGCAACACTGTGACATACTGCAAGGAGTCAAGTTTCATTGGTTCATGGACCATAAGGGCCTGATCCACTTGGTGGAACAAAGGAATTTGTTGGGCAGGCAAGCACATTGGCTTGAAAAGATATCAGAATTTGACTATGATATAATCTATGTACCTGGCACCAAAAATATTCTATCAGATGCATTACTGAGGCTGTATTTGAATGACTCACCAGGAACTGTGCATGCAGGAAGTGAGTATATGTACTTTGACATAATAGATAATGATGGGCTGGGGAAACAATTAGTTCTATGCCAGTTTGGTTGGTATGGAGGGTGAGAGTGCCTCCACACCAGATGAAATAAAGAAATCTGGGGAGAATATAATCAAAGAACAGGAGCCCATCAGGAAGAAGAGAACTTACCACAGAAAATGAGTTGAGCCCACTGAAACTGGATGGCCAGAAACATCAAAAGAATTTGCAGCCTGTGCAGTGCCACATTTTGTCCTGAGAGGACCTAAGGAATGAAACAAGGGGGGGGAGGGTAGTCCAGCTACCCCCAACCACTCACACAAACCTACAAATAAAGACACAGGCAGAAAAAAGTTGGTTATTAAGCTGCCAGCAAAAAGAAGCAGCAGTTACCTAATGTTGGACTGACACCACAGCCAGGAATAGAAGATCCACCCATGACCATCATTGAACATAGCAACAACAAAGCCTTAGCAAGGAGATCCCAACAGCTGGAAAATCAGTCAGAAAACTTGACCCCACTGACACTGGAGGAATTCTTAAATGCTGGTAAGAGCCCTATTGATCTATCAGAATCACTCAAGGGACAGTATCAGGAGGATAAACTGTGTGCCAGTATCTTGGACAACCCAAAAGTGTTCTGGAACTTTGACATCATGAAAGACAACCTTATCTACCTAAAAATGATGGAAGAAAGTTATTATGCATACCTGCTATTATAGTACATGGCCAAAGTATCAGGGAAATCATAATCTCAGAAGCTCATTCACTGTTAGCCCACTTGGGGCCACAGAAAACATTACTTTACTTACACAACCAAGTATGGTGGAAAACTATGTCACACAATGTCCAGCTATACTGCAAAACCTGTACAACTTGTCAATGGAACAAGTACTCAAACCAGAAGCCCTATGGCTTACTACAGTCTCTACAAGTTCCAACACAGCCATGGGAGGTGATTGGTATTGACTTCGTGGGACCTCTGCCAGAAACAAAGGATAGAAATAGCTTGTATGATTCATTTACTGTCATTATTGACTTACCAACAGCTATGGTACATAGAGTGCCTAGTTGAACTAATTACACAACACAACAAGTGGCTGAACTGATCTTCTCAGAAGTATACAAACATCATGGACTACCCAAAGCAATAGTTAGCGATCATGATTCCTATTTTACTAGTACTTTCTGGACACACTTACATGAATTAATTGGTACTCAATTAAGAATGTCTTCAGCCTACTATCCTGAATCAGATGGATTGACCAAATGAGCAAATAAAACTATAGTACAAATGATCTGACAATGTGTAGGGGACAAACTCAAGAGCTGGATAACAAAACTACCAGCAATAGAATTTGCAATAAATGCTGCAAGGTTAGAAACAACCAGATACTTGCCATTCTTCCTCAATACCAGAAGGTTACCCAGACCCATGATCTGGAACAATGCTAAACCTAACAAGTTTGTGGGAGTAAGGGTTTTTGCACAACAATTAAAGCTGGCCCTCATGGCCACACATGATTGCATTTTAACAGCCAGAGTGAAACAGACCTGAAATGTCAATTGCCACAGACAAATAGCCCCATTTACCAAGAGAGACATGGTATATGTCTCTACTAAAAATTTTAACTACCCAAAGAAATTCATTTCTAAATATGAGGGACCTTATAAGATAACTGAGGACTATGGGAATAGCTCATTTCAGGTCAATATCTCCCAGAATATGAAGAGATGAGGAATATATAATGTGTCCCATGCAGCCTTACTGAGAGTACACAAACCAAATGATGACTGGCTATTCCCTGGACAACTGAATGAACAGATCAAGGAGCCTGAAGTAAACAAATGGGCAGCAGAGCAAATCATGGCACATCATGGAACAAAATCCAATGCTATGTCCAAAGTGCCATGGAAAGCTGGAGATAAGTATTGGATGAGTTACAAACAGGTCAAAGATCTTAACTTACTGGTCCCTTATTTAGAACTCCTAGGTTTTGAAACAATCAAGGAACTGACAGACAAAGGGAATGGGCAGCTACTTCAGGATGACCTTCAGATTTTCCTGGGACAAGTTTCATGCAGAGACTGGGGGGGAGACAAGCTAGGAGGAAACCTTTTAAAGCCCCATCCTAAGCTTGATCAGCCCCTCACCCACCTTCAACTTTCCTGCCTAGCTCCCTTTACTCCATCCCTTAACACTTTCTCTATGGGCCACCCCAATCCCTACAGTAACTGTGGACCTCTGATGGATGGACTAGGACATTCCAAACACCATTCCTTCCTGACTGTCAACCCCATTACTCACATGGTCACTCTTTGTGATCCTGAAAATCCAGACTGTGTCATAATCATTCACCCACTTCAGATCCAGCTCTACCTCAAATATGACTTGGAAGTCTGCCAGTCTCATGGAAATCCCCAGCTTGCCCATGCCTGTTGGTTACTCCCTGTTTGCTGAGATCCTGAACAAACCTTGCTAGTCCTGACAGTGAGTGTCAATACTGACTCTCCCTATATGATCCTGAGAACCAGACCTGGTCCTGAGTCAACAAACCTATTCTCCATGCATGTTGAATTCAAAGATGTGCCAGCAAGCCTCAGGTGCAGAGATGTATCTGGCATCCACGTGTTCCTTGATTCCATCCCTCTGGTCCATCTGCTCTCCAGCAATCTCCAAAGTTGTCCTATCATGGCCTTTGTAGATGTACTTGTGAATGTACTTGATGGCTTCCACTGAAGCACAGACCTCCACATTGATGTGACATTTGTACTTGGCTGAGAGATAAGGGTTGTATGGAACAACATCTTGATTATCATAACGATGACCATCCTTCTCAAAGAAGCGGCCATTGTCAGGCCTGGCATATTGAGGATAGCCATTATCTCCATACTGAGTAGCCTCTTGGAATTCCTTTGGGTATTTCTTGGAACATTTGCCATCTACCATGCACTTAGCATTGGGTTTGGCAGCTCCACATGGACCATGGACCATGTTGGCAGTAACAACCTGACAACAAAGATAAGTAACTGAATTCAGGATTCAAACAAAGCCAATACCTGATACAATTGAGGCTGAGTGACTGGATCTGGAATCTGAGCAGAGACAATGGAATCCACATCAGGTGCATCCTTGATCCTGTGATGGCGATGGAAAAAGATCAAGATGTGCATATGTGGAAGTCCTCTCTTTTGGAATTCAATGGTATGAACATAAGCCACACAGCTGCCAAAGAGACCTTCCTTGATCTCCTTTACCACAGCATTTCTCTTGAGTTCAAAAACTCTGGCAACAATATCAGGTTGATCAGCAGCTGTTTGCTTCTTCCCATTGACTGCAGGTTCCTTCAAGAGAGCTTCTTCAATTTCTGACCACTTTGGATTGGCAGTCATAGTCAAGAAGAGGTCAGGTTTTCCAAAATTCCTGCAGATAGCCATAGAGTCCTGGAATAATTGCTGCATCTGTTGATCACTTCCAGTATGGGAGGATGGGAGGATAACACGTCAGCTTTGTGGGGTGACTTGTTCATCTCCAGCAGCAGCATCCACTACTCCCTGATAAACTTCAGCTCTGATCTTCTTCTGACTGTGTTGAATCCAATTCAACTTGTTTTGTTCAGTGGAAGCCCATGCATCTACAACATATTGTTGAAATAGCCTCCCACTCCAGAGTAATGGTGCATTGAATTCCAAAGTCCTTTGCTGCAGCCTGTATGCATAATATGCTGTTTGGGTGACCTTTGCTGATCTTTGTTGATTCTGTGGTCCAAAATGAGAGCAAATGTTGGTGTGAAATCCAGGCTGTCCAGTGGGAAAGATGATGGTATAATGCAATGGAGTGTAATATGGGTGCAAGTGACTGATCTGCTTCAATTGACCTCCATGCAAGTGCAAGACTATATCACAATCATTTGATCGCTCTTCTGAGCCATCTCCAGGAATTACAGCTGCAACTCCCTCCTGTTCATTAGGGTCATTATAGTGTCGAGGATCTCCAAAATCAGCTGTAAGCTTGACAGAAAGCCTTTGTGATTGGCCTTCTGGAACTTCTCCCATGATCTGCCTGGCCTGCTTGTATAAGCCAATGAAGGGATTGACTCTAGCAAGCATATCCTGCAAAGAGGCCATTATCTGAGGATCAAGCCTGGGATTGTTCTGTTGACGAAAAGCCAATTGCTGATTGTGATCATCAAAGTAGAGCTGTGCATATACAGGCAGATTGCCTTCAATAGGAAGCAAGGCACCTGTCAAATGATGTAGTCCTCCATTGATCCTAAAGCTGTATGGTCCAGGTGCATTGGTAATAGCATGGTCAATTTTGACTCCCAAAGATGTGAATGCAAAGGCTGCATTGTATTGACGGATTGATGTTTTAAAGGTGTTAGAGAGAGGATGATGCCCATGGAGCAGGTTCAATAAATCTGCTGGAGCATCTCGAAGCCTGGGCAAATTTACTTGGCCTTGTAAGCAGCACATGCCAAACTTTGGGCTGTTTCTAGTAGACTTGGTGAGCTTTTCAGCATCAAAATGTAAAGCTTGGCAGTGTGGACATATAACAGTCATAGGACCAAGATAGTGTGGAGGGTATTCAACCAAGTAAGGTTGCCTTCCTCTTGGAACAGGCTGAATAGGACCAAGCTGTGGTGGAATAGGAAGTCCAAGGGGAGGCTCTGGTTCTTCTGCTGGTATATTTTCAGCAGGATTTTCTGGTTGTAGTGGATCATTGGGTAGGGCAGGGTCCAAGTCTTCTGCAGGTCTCTGTTGAGCAGGATCAACATATTCCAAGCCATCATCAGAAGACATGTCATCCTGAGGACCCAATGGATCATCAAGGGGAGGATCCAATTGCTCTGCTAGTTGATGTTGAGCAGGATCAACATATTCCAAGTCATCTTCATAAGGTATATCATTCTGAGGACCCAAATCATTGAAATCCTCTTCCAGATCAGCTTCATGTTGCTGTTCCCAACCTTGAAAGATTCTTTGAGCCATAGCTGCATTCAAAGGCCTATGTTCAGGATTCAGATCAATATGCTATTGAACTTTGTTAATTAAAGTAGCATCTTGAAGTAGTCTTGAACTGACCTCTGCTCTGAATAGCTCTTCTTCCTGTCTTGCTCTTTCCTGTCTTTCCTGGCTCAAAATAGCTAATGCCTGCTGCCTGTCCTGCTCTTGTCTCAGCCTTTGTTGCTCTTCTAATACAGCCAATGCTTGTTCATGTCTGATCTGGTAGTTTTCCATCTCCTGAGCAACATTAGGAGCAGGGGGAGGTGGAGCAGGTCTGATTCTTCTAAGTGCAGGAGCAGGTAGAAGAGGCACCATTCTGGGTATAGGATGCTGTAAAGGAGCATTCCATCCTTCAGGCAAAATAGTTTGAGGAATGATCACTGTAGGTTGAGCAATAGTGGGCTGATTGAGCCTATTGTCCCTTCCATGTACAACAGATAGAGATGGCATCATGATGGGCATAGAATTCTCCATAGGAACTTTTCTCACTCTTCTAAGTGGAGGAGCAGGTGGAGGAGGCACCATTCTAGGAATGGGATTCTGCAAAGGAGCATCCCATCCTTCAGGCAAAACAGTTTCAGGGATCACTATGGAAAATGGATCAGCAGCAGCAACTGGCTGCCTAATAGGTCTTCCTGAAGAGCTAGAAGTGGTGGTTATAGCTTGGTGATTAAGCCTCAAACCCTCAGATCCCATACCCCCAGATCCCATAGATTGATTAATACCCCCAGTTCCCATACCCCCAGGCCCAAATTGAAGTGGTGGAACAACCACAGTATTGATCTGTTCCAAAGATCTATTGTTTCTATTTGCTCAACAATTGTCAGGATCTGTCATTTGTAACTGTTCAAGTCTCCTTTGATTCCTAGCTTGTTGCCTTTGGCTTTCAGGAGTAGTAGGTGGTTGCCTATAACATCCATTGTTAAGCAATTTAACAGTCAAAAACCATTAAAATTGACTTGCATGATGAGATATTTGATGTATCAATAGCTCAATGTGGTTAAGGAGTTACTAATAAGCTTGTTAGTCAACATCAATCAATCAATAGATTTGACGAAACATACTTTGTCATGTGGCCTCCTTTCTACAACTTCGGAAATGCCCATTATTTGGTCATGTTGTGTCAAAAAACGTGCGAGGCGTGAAAAACAGTGTCCACTAAATCGCGTTTGGCCTGTTTCACATGTGCAGGCTATTTGGCATGTTTCACACATAGTCAAAAGATAGTATATGTTCAGTAAATTTGTATACTATAATTTTTTTTGGAAAAAATCTGTTCCAAGTGCGAAAAATAGCCAAGCTGCCCAAAAAGGAAGGTTCTTGGTCAGCAGCTGACAAATTTTAGTCAGCACAATCCAAAGTTGTTGCATATATTGAGTGCACAGCCACTTTCCCAGGAGTCGTTGCATATATTATAGATTGAGGCACAGCCACTTTCCCAGGGGTTGTCGCATAGTATATAGATTGACAGAGAACCAGTACAGCCTGAGGGCTGAAACTAGGACCAATAGATAGGGAAAAGGAAGGAGAATGAAGGGAAACTATAGTGGGGGAAATCTGACAAGAACTGGAGAAGGAGGAGGGGAACCAAATGGGACATCCCCTGACAAGTGTGTTAAAATAGCAGAACTCAGATTAATAAAACATGCAATAACCATTAAGATAAATGGTTAGCACATGTTACAAGATTTGGAAGACAATCATTATTGGGTGTGAACTGATTATAACAGCACACACAAGAGAGAAGAAGCTCAACCATGGCTACCACATACATCGCATCCTCATCAACTACATATTAGAAATCTTACTGAAGAGAAAATCATTTTACAACATCATGTTACTAATGTGTGGAAACACTTTGTGCACCATGTAGAGTTGTTCTGGCATGGAAAAAGTTTGCCAAAGCTGAATCTCCAGACACTAGTGCTTCTAGGTCTGTTGCTACTGCCACCTCTAGTGTCTCCTGTCCTGGTTTGATCCCTGCCACCTCTGTTGCTATGCCTGCCCCTGTTGTCAAGTCCAAACCTGCCAATCACACCACCACCTCTGCTATTGTTAGTGCTCTTGAGCACTTGGAAGCTTTGCTTAGCACCAGTGCTTTTGACTGTCCTCATGCTGTAATTTGGAGAATGCCATTCCTGTGGCAAAACTGGTCACACTATGGCACATGGGTACTGTCAGGAGCTAGAGTGCTACATTCAGCAGGTAAAATGTTGTCACAACCCTGAAGGAAAGGTGGTTCTGCCATCTGGCACTATGATCCCAATGTATCTTGGAAAGTGCTTGTACTTGGATTGCATCAATGCATGGCACCACTCACAGCCAGGAAGTGTTGCTACAACATTGGTGCAAGGGGTTTCCCATGTTAGCAGTGCTAGCAACAGGCAGCTGAGCTGCAATGAGCACATTCCTGCTTATTGAAAAGGAACTTCTTGCTCTATGGTCTCAAGACAATGCAAGTCTGCCTGGCACTTTTGCTAGCATCAGCACACCAACTAATGCTCATCTCCCACAGTCTAGTGTTGCTAAATAAGCCCCTACTGTTGCTAGACCTGTACATGTGGGACTGTGAAGCCCTGCCCCTTGTGCCAATTAGCACAGCTTTGTCTTCAGGCCACATATCAGCATTTTGTGGTACTTCTGCTGCTATTATTGCATGGATTAGCTCTCTTTTGTCACATTCAAATGTTGCTTAGCCTTCATATGCTGTTGCTAAGCCTGAAAATGCAGGACAAGCCCTTTCTGCCATCATTGTTTTTGTTAGAGTGCCAATTGACACATTTCTGTCCTTACAACATCACAAGTCATTGATTTTTGGTGCTTCCACTACCAATAGCCCATTGATTAGCACTTTTCCAGTATGTTCCAGCATTGCTAAGCCTCCTGTCACTTTACTAAATTCATGGATGCAAACCAATCCACTTTTGTTGCTGTCACTCCTAATATCATTTTAAACTACAAAATATCATCTTGTGCTGTTCCCATTGCTATTAGCATATCACTTTGCACTCCATTGTCATGCTCTATTGTCACTAAGCCTCCCATTGCTTTTGCTAAGCCAGGGGAGGCAAAACAAGCCATTCTTCCCACCATAGCTTCTGTAGAGGAGCCCATTAGCACATCTCAGATCTTGAACCACAAAATATCATCTTCTACTGCTTTTGCTGCCAATAGTGCCTCAATTAGTGCTCATCCCTTATGCTGTAGTGTTGCAAAGTCTCCTACCATTTTTGCTGAGTATGTGATGAAAAACAATCCATCCCTGCTCCTGCTGCTTCCAGTGTCTTGCTAAGCCTGGTAATGCAGAACAAGCCATTCCTGCCATTATTATTTTTGTTCAAGCACCAATTAGCCCATTTTTGTCTTGCAACTATAAACCATTGTTTTTTTGCCACTTTGGATGCTACTATCACACTAATTAGCACTTTCCCTTTGGTCCCTAACATTGCTAAAGTTTCCAAGGCATTTGCTAGATCCATGAATTCAAGGCAAGTCCTTTCTGCCATCAATACTTCAATTTGGATCAACAATAGCACACAGATTAGCACCTTCTTATCTTCAATCCTGGGCCAACACCTGGCAGAACCATTAGTGCTAGCACCCTTGTAAGTGCTCTATTATCCAGTTCTAGGTCCTATGCCTCCTTTGGTTTCTGCTACAATAACAGTCATTGCATCAAGAGTCCATGTATTTGTGATGTATTCTGCTTTCATCCTTCTCAGTTATTGTTCTTTGCTTAGATTAGTGACATGTTTTGACTTCTGATTCAAAACCCATACATGGACCACCTAGCAAATCATGGGACTTTGATAGCTGACTGGGTACAGTCAAACTTTTAATCCAAGGGAGGATGATAAGACCCTATTCTCATTAAGCAACAATTTCTGTTATTTCCTATATTTTTGGCAACTTTCAGACAATGTTGTTGAATTGATGCAAAGGGTGCTATGCACCTGTTTGGGTGGGAGTTTGCAAAGAACAGGAAGAATGCCTTCTGTATAGACTGTAAGGGCAACCTCTGGAGGCTGTGGCTCAATCACACAACTGGCAGAGGGAAATCCAAAGGTCTATTAACAGTAGTGGCACAGCAGAAACTATGTAACCACATACCTGGCAGAGGGAAATCCAAAGAGAACAAGTTTGAGGATTCCAATTGCCAGGACTGCAAATTTACAGAAATAAATCATGGGAAAGATGACATTGGATTTTGTGCATGTGCAGAGCCTAACATCATTGTCTAAGCCATTATCAAAGTCACATGACCTGAAAACAGAAATCCATTGTAAATGGCCTCAATATCAAGCCACTGATGATGTGATGCTAATAAAGTGGTACTGTCAAATAGCCCTGGATTGAGAGTGCATGTGACCAAAGAATGGGAGTCTGAAAGTGAGGGTCTGGCCGGAAATAAAGAAAACAAGATGATACTCTGAACATGTGAGGTTCCCTGACATCACACCCCCTCTATATGTGGCATCTTGATGCCTTGGGCAGAAAAAGTTATGGATTGCTTGGTCAGCTGCTGGGATGAGGTAGATGCCTTGAATTGCTCTTGGTACACTGGGGTGCCTAGAATAGAAGTGTTGAATCCATGCTTGTGCATGCACATTGGCCTGTGGTTCCCAAGAGATGTCCTCAATGTCATATCCCTTCCATTTCACCTCAAACTGCAACTTCCCCCAGAACATCCTGCTATCCAAGATTTTCTTCACCTCATACTTCTCATCATTAACCAGGTCTGGTGGTGGGGGTGCCTTAGGGTGGTGGCCAGGGTCAGATCTTCTGGAGCTGGGAACAGCTTGACAACATTGAAGACTGGGTGCAGTTGGCATAGGCCTATCAGGAGCTTTAGTCAGTATGCTAAAGGCCCTACCTTCCTCCCTACCATGAAAGAGCCAAGGTGACAATGTGACAGCTTGTGTGATGGCCTTGTTGTCTTACTGTCTGAGCTATCCAAGTACACACAGTCTCCAGGCTTGTATATGGGGCTAGCATCTGCTGGTGGTCATAGTACCATGTCATGCCATCCTTCACCTTCACCTTCACCTTTACCAATACTGCCTTTGCCTCCTCCTGCACCCTCATCATCCTGTCCACAAACTTGTTGACTGAGTCATTTTCTGAAGGGCATGCCCAAGGTTCAAATCCCATGCAGGAGTGCCTGCTGGTGTCCAGGAAGAATGGAGTCATCTGAGTGGGAGAGTGAATATGGTTGTTGTACTGGAACTCTGCATCTGGCAGAAGCTCATCCCAGTCATCCTGCCTCTTATTGCAAAACAGGCAAAAATACTGTTCTAGTTCCTGGTTAACATGTTCTGTCTGCTCATCTGACTGAGGGTGATAGGCCATGGTGGTATGTGTTAGGGGATGTCCCATCCCCCTCCTGTCCTATTCTCCTTCCTTATGGTTTTCCTCTATTCTCCTTTGCTTTCTCTGTCTTCTGGTTCCAGTTTCAGCCCTCAGGCTGCACTAGTTCTCTGTCCATAATTCAGACAAGTGTCACCCTTTTACACAGCCTCTTACTAGACCCCTAGATTGTTTCCTTTATTTTGGGACTACTGCTTATTGTAGACCTTCCATTCTTAAGTCACAGGTACTGATTGAGCCACAGCCTCCAGAGATTGCCCTTACAGTATGGTGCTTCCCTCTCAGCAGGTGGTACAGCTCCTGAGTAAACTCTGCCACAAACTGGGGGCCTCAGTCAGAGACATGCATGTCTTAGCATGCACCTTGAAGGTTGTTGACAAGTTCAGAGATAAGTGGCAAGGGATAGCAATTCTTTACTGTCATTGCATTCAAGATTTGATAGTCCTGAACCAGACAAAGAGAGCCATGCTTCTTTTACATGAAAAGACTAGGGAGGCCATTGGGGACTTAGAGGGCCATATCTGTCCAGAGCTAAGATTCTCCTGTAGAAATGCATCCAGCTCATCCTGCTCATGGGGTGCAAGTGGATAGACCTTGCAGCTGAAGGGTTCTGCATCTGGTATCAGCTCAATTGCATGATTCCACTGCTTGCACTCTGTAAGTAACTTTTCAAAGCTTTTCTTTGCTCTGTCATCCAAAATTTCACAGTACTGCTCTGCATTCATGATTCCCACCACCTCTACCAGCTTTCCTACCCCATTCCAATGCATACAACCCCATACCATGAGATTATTCTCTCCTCCATGTTTCACAGTAGGTGTAGTGGTCTAGTTTGAAATGCCTTCTCCTCATAGCTTTCACACACACTGCTTTCCATCTGACCCAATCCTGTTAATCTTTGTCTCATCTGTCCACAACACTCTTTTCCAGTCTTCCACAGTCCATTTTGGATGCTCTTGAGCCCATTTAAGTCATAGTTGCCAATGTCTAGCTTTGAGCATAGGAACTTTCCTCTTTGTAGCAGACCAATACCCCTCCTTCAGCACATTCTAGATAGTCTGAGGAGAGACAGGGTTGGAAATGATGTTGTTGATAAGATTAGTAGCCTGAACAGCTGTATCAAGTCTCCCAGTTGAGATTTGTTGAACAATAGGCTGTTTATCCATGGAGTAAGCTTAGCTGGATGGCCTCCAGGATGGTTTTCCTTGTTCACCTGCAACTCTCTACCAATGCTTCTAATAATAGACTTTTCTAGACCAGTTTTAGCCTCAATCTGATGCAGAGAATACCCTTGAGCAAGGAGAGAAGCAACAGTAGAGTGTTGTGCAGGAGATGTAGCTTTCATGATGGTGGTTGAAGGTTAAGATGTAGTTCAACCAACTTGAACCACTCCCAAATATATCCAAACATCGTCACATGACTCTGTTGATATTCCCACATGCAACTTACTCTTTATTTCTGACTAAAATAGGGATAAACCTACAAAATTAGAGGTGCTTAAAAAACTGTCCCAATGAGTGAATATTTTCAAATGGCCATTACTCCATCAGTTTTGATTTGAATTACATAAACTTAAATGCAATTTTTAGCTATAATTCCATAGTATTGTACATGATCTGACCAGAATTATAAATACTTCCAATTCTTCATGCCAATGTCATCTTTCAAAAAGTATAAAACATCAGAACAGTTTTTTGAGCCACTGTACAATAGATTTCTGCTATCTGAATTTGGTTGTTGTTGAGTGTTCTTTCCAGAAGCTCTAGAGTAACTTTTTTGCCCAATGAGTGAATATAAAATATGGGCTACTAAGGCCCACATGCATTGATCATGTTTATGTGAGCATCAATAGTTGCTCACCTGGCTTATTTATCCATCTTTGAGGCCTCAGCTTCCTTGCTGCTCACAATGTCTGCTCAGCACTCCAATACAGTGTTAGCCATATCACTGGAGTCATTGGTTCCAGCTTCAGGGGCAGTAGGAGTAGCAACATTAGTTGCTACCACTGCTTTAGTGGGGCTGGGAACAACTTGTGGAGTTGTTGCTGGTTGGGCATTTATGGGTAATGCAGAATCGTCAACATAGTCCAATTCTGGGTTGGTAGTGGCTGAGGCCACTGACAAAAATGGCCCCTCCTCAGTTGGGGCTGCACTTGCAGAGGGAGCTGCTATCATGGGCATCTCTGCTAGCACCATCATGGCTCTCACCTCCTTCTTGGGTCAGTGCAAGAGGTGAGTGAAGATATCCACCTCACTGTAACACAGCCATTCAGCCATACTGAGGGGTGAGTGGCCTCTACTCCTATGAACTTGGAGCACTTAGAAGCACTCCCAGTTGTCAGTGGTGAGGGCATACCACCCATTGTACCTCTGTATGGTGGGGAGTACTCTGATGGTTCAGAGTCAATGAAGGCATTTGTTGTTGACTTGTGTGAACAAGTCCACATGAATTGCACTCCTGGACCAATGGTGATCAAGGAAGCATATGCCATAGGTATATGCATGATTCACCCAAGAGGGAGGCACATGGTTGGCCAGGAGGTGATGTATCACCTCTGTCTCACTCAAATTGTTAATTTGCATAGGCAGCACTTGCAGCCTACATAGCGTGAAAGTGTAGGAAGTAATGGGGTTAAACTCCCCTACATAGGACCAGTAGTTGTTGACTGCTTCTCAATAGAGATGCAGCTGAGCAACCACCATAGCAAACAGCCTCATATAGGCCATTTGTGCATGCAGTATAGTTGGGGCCAGTGCTTGACCTAAGATATAACCAAAGACTGAACGTCAGTCTACATGCAATGAGGCATCAATGGCCATGCCTGAGTACAGGTTCTGTGAACCTGGATGGCCATAGTGCAGGATGTACTGCACCCATGCATTGATGTTAAAATGATGGGTGATCAGGACTTGATTAAGTTCCACTCTTTATATATTGTTATCTGTGCAGCCAAGCATGGCTGAGAAATGTGAAGGTAAGGGGACCAGTATCCAATCATCAGTCCTCTTTGGGCAGGGAGGTTTCCAACTCTGCTGGGGTCAGCTCCATGACCTGCTGCATAGTGTGGTCTCTTAATTCTGGAGCTATATAGAAGGAGATCTGGTGGAACTCCTGAAGGAGGAGAGCAGCATGTATCCACTCCCTCATCATAATCTTCAATCCACCTTCCCAAATGAGCTTCAGGTTTCCCTACAATCATGTTGTAGTGATCAAAATTTGCAATGTCTACATAGACATTGTAGAACTTGCCATGGACCTTCATGGTCATTCTGGCTCCATAATTCACCATGGAACAACTTCTAATTGTTCCCAGCTGCAGAGTGATGGGTGTGGCAAGTGGTGCCACATGTATTCCAGCTACATGAGCAGTCAATGGTGTGATACCAGAGGTTGTACTCCCAGAATCCCACAGCATCCATGCTTGGTGGCCATTAACTTCTACCTAGGTGATGAGACACTCTTTGTCTTGTGCTAGCAGCACTGGTCAGTCCATGGTATCTTTAGCCACCATAATCCATACCTTATGCATGCAAACCTTGTTACCAGATTCCTTCTTCCCATGCTTGGCAGCAGGGACCTCTGTGAGGGCAAACAGTCCCTCACTATTACTCTCCTGAGTATAGTACTCATTCTTGTACATTTCCGATTCAACATACTCCTCATCATTCTCCTGAGTCCCTTTAGACTTAGCTGCATTATCCTCATCAGGCTTAGCAAGCTCTTCCTCCTGCTCATTGTCAGCATCCCCCATATCTGGGAGAACAGTAATATGTGGTGCTCACACAAACACTTGAGGAGCTGGCTTAGCTGGCTCCCTGCATTTGCAGGCAAAATGCCTGACCTTTCCACACTTGTAACAGTTAGCAGATTGCCTGGCATCCTTGCCTGGTTGGCCAGATGCTATGGCCACTACATTTTTCCCTGCAGCAAGATGTTTTCTCACAGCATGTACTGCACCTACAGGTCAGGAAAGCCCTGGGCCCAGACCAACTTATGGTTGCATAGATCTCAAGGCCATTCATACAGTGGGCCTCTTGACCAACCTAGATGGTTGTGAGTGGCCATGGTGTCTGACCACTTCTGTCCACTTAGCCAAGGCAGTCCCAAGCTTTGAAGACTGTGCTGCTGCTAACAACAGCTGCCATCCTGACCAGCTCTTTGTGCTGCACTCTAAGTAGTGCACAGCAGTTTTAATGCTATTCTTGTAGGCCTTTGCCTCCAAGACAAACTCCTTGACTATATTCACTTTGGAAGCAAGCCTGCCATTGCATTTTAACACTACAAGCATGTTAGAGGGTATCCCCTCCAAAAACTGCTCATGAATAGTGAATTTGTTGGGGAACATGGCCATGTTTTGAGCATGGTTGAGCAAGGCATCATAAATCCTTGCACTCCCTCATTGACTGCACACACTACATTACAGAACATGTCACACACATCCTGCATTGTCAAGGACTGTATGAATTGATCATACAATCCAAGAATCATGTCCTTGAATCTCCAGTGGGACTGGGCCCTGTTGACATGTATTACATGTTGCAGGTACCATTTCAGTATGCTCACAGTAAAGAAGTCCATTAAAATCAGGACTTTCTTGTGTTTGCACCCATCTCCACCATATTGGGCTACTGCACAAAATATGCAGATGCTCATTAGCCAGTCTTCAAGTTTACTGAATTTGGCAGATCCAGCATATGGAGTGATTGTCTTTAACAGATCACTCCTCCTATGCTTAAGTTCATCTGGAATTGCCAGTCAAACAGCAAGCATTTGCTCCATCATTGCCTATAGATGATCATGCATTGTTTGGCAGTGATACTTGTGGGCCTCCTCCACTTCAGGAGTGGTGAATCATCCACAGTGTTGTGGCAGCATTGAAAACTGCCATGGCTGTCTCTCTGGGAGGATTTTAGTTCTCCTTCCACCAGCTCTACAACCCCCATTGTCCTCTTTATCTGCTGGACCATTACTTGGTCCATTAGGATCTGGTGGACCTCCTCCTAGGAGCAGTGATGGTTCTTGACTAGGAAAGGGCAGACCTCTTCTGGGTCCCTCACTGTAAGGGCAACCTCTGGAGGCTGTGGCTCAATCACATAACTAGCAGAGGGAGATCCAAAGTCTATCCAGCACAGCACAATGTCTACAAGTAGGACTATATACCTGGCAGAGGGAGATCCAAAGAAAACAAGTCTGAGGATCTCTAATGCCAGGGTTTGGAAAATCTACCTAAAGTCACATGACCTTGCTATGTGGCTTCTGCACAGGATGCACATGGCAACTAATCATGTGACCAATCATATGACCAAAACATGTGCATACCTTGCCATGTAGCTTCTGTGCAGGACACACATGGCAACTGATCATGTGACCAATCACATGACTAAAACATGTGCATTGGCAGTTCCCTGACATCCACCACCTTCACCTGGCCCAGGCAGTCCATGGTGAGGAATTAAGGGCAGAGTGGATGCAGGATCACTCCCATGTGATTCCCATTAGAGATCTACTCCACTCATTGCTCAGTTGCCAGACCAACTAGTTGGCTGATGACATGCAGCAGGGCTACTCATAGTCCCAACATGCTCATCTACCAAGGGAGAGTGAAAATCTTGCTCTTCCCTTTTTATGGGCCTTATACATTTTGGTGGAATGTAATCCTCTGACCATGCATCATAGGCAGTATTCCCCTAGAACACCACCCCTTTGTCAACCTTCTTGTTACCTCCAGCACTAAAAACAGCATATAAAGTTCCATGAAATTCACAGGGTTGGTTGGAATGATTCCCTTACCCAGTGACTGCTGAATTGCAATATGTCTAGCTACTCTTGCCACTAAACATTGCTGGGTTGAGGTCTTTGGGACCTCAACCTGGTCTTGCCAGAATACCAACACCCTTCTACAGAGGATGTCATCTGGGTTCAATGGGCATAGTGGTGACTATGGAAGGTCAAGTGTTTGGGCCTAGGTCTGAACCAGGGTTTGATGGAACAGTGCAAGCTGTCTCACCTGAAACAGTGGATGTTGCCATGTCACACCATGGTGTAGGGAGGAAGAGTGGAGTGATGCCAGGAGGACTGCCAACAGTCACTCCCATTTGACCACCCTTGGGTGGTTGGATAAGCTCCATGATGGAGGGCACTTGAGTGCCCCCTGCTTGAATGTACCCAACAGTAGATCTAGAGGGTGCAGTGGGGGCAGCAAGCAAGGGGAAGACCCCCTTGCATGCATCTACTATGCTGCAGGAGGTCATAGTGACTCTTCAATGGTGATTACACCACTGAAGGGTGAGGAAGAACCTCTTCACAGGGCCACAGGCCCTGTTTGCTTGTGAGCAGGATCTATGCTGAGTCTACACACAGTGGGTCCCTCAGCATTCATCAAGACAATTCCAGAGGATGTTGGAGACACCTTGGATACTGATGGTGAAGTGCAGAAGATGAATGTTAAAATTTTGATGTTCTGATTGTAATCTGTGGCAGTAAACTTCTCTTTTGGAAGTTCAGCTTCTCACTCTGAAAATGAGCACATGCTTGTTTGATTTAAAAAATGTAATGTTTCCATTACAAGTTGCACAGCTTACTGTTCACACTTTGTAAATCAAAACCAGTCAATTAGTGCAGTCTATGGAGTATGAAGTAAGGCACTGCCTTATGTAATTACATTATGGGTATTTAAGGGTAGTGTCATGTGATGCTACCTTATAATATATAATTAAATAAGTATTACTGGATAGGATACTAAGGGGGGTGACAGGTGCTCCATTACAGTATTAGACAACACATTGTAACATTGCAATGGCACCATTGCAGACATAACATTGTTAACTTCTGCTACAATGCAGAGGACTCTGCTAGACATGTGGCATACAATACAAAACATGTTCTGCTACAATGTATGACACATGCACTTGTAGTGCCCTACTCTGGTTGTCACTCCCTATCAACAGCAATGGCATTTGTGGGTTCAACTCCTGTAGTTGGCAATAATCCTTCTGGGATGTATTTTGACATTCTCAATGGAATTGTCTTTCAAGGTTTTAAACCCTCTTTGTTTTTGAACTTTGTCATATTTGTGATAGTCAACTCTCACTTTGTATCAATGTTGTGTGGCAGCTACAGGTTGACTGCTGTAGCTGGCAATAAGTGAAAATCTTCATTGATTTTTTGACTTTTTGTTGAACACTCTGGCAGCTTGATCTATGTACTTGTGCTAGTGTGGTCTATCTGTTATCAGTATGGTGGACACCAATATGGCAGAATCAATGTTATGTGGTGGCTGCAGGTTTGACTCCTGTACCTGCAATAAATCTTCTTCTGCAAGTTTTTTTTTTTGAAGCTTATTGGAACTACAAGGATTGCAGACACAATTCTATGGTCTAGTGGAATTGCCTTTGAAGCTTGTAAGCCTTCCATCCCTGAAACTCTGTGTTTGACCCCCAGTGCTTGCATGACCAACCATGTTCCATGCCTTTTTTCTGTATTTTTGTTTAACACCTACAAGTTTTATTCAGTGGAAGCCCATGCATCCACAACATATTGTTGAAATAGCCTCCCACTCCAAAGTAATGGTGCATTGAATTCCAAAGTTCTTTGCTGCAGCTATATGCATAATATGCTGTTTAGGTGACCTTTGCTGATCTTTGTTGATTCTGTGGTCCAAAATGAGAGCAAATGTTGGTGCAAAATCCAGGCTGTCCAGGGAGAAAGATAATGGTATAATGCAATGGAGTGTAATATGGGTGCAAGTGACTGATTTGCTTCAATTGACCTCCATGCAAGTGCAAGACTATATCACAATAATTTGATTGCTCCTCTGAGCCATCTCCAGGAATTACAGCTGCAACCCCCTCCTGTTCATTGGAGTCATTATAGCATCAAGGATCTCCAAAATCAGCTGTAATCTTGACAGAAAGCCTTTGTGGTTGGCCTCCTGGAACTTCTCCCAAAATTTGCCTGGCCTGCTTGTATAAGCCAATGAAGGGATTGACTCTAGCAAGCATATCCTGCAAAGAAGCCATTATCTGTGGATCAAGTCTGGGATTATTCTGTTGACAAAAAGCCAATTGCTGATTTTGGTTGTAAAAGTAGAGCTGTGCATATACAGGAAGATTGCCTTCAATAGGAAGCAAGGCACCTGTCAAATGATGTAGTTCTCCATTGATTCTAAAGCTGTATGGTCCAGGTGCATTGGTAATAGCATGGTTGATTTTAACCCCCAGAGATGTGAATGCAAAGGCTGCATTGTACTGACAGATAGATGTTTTAAAAGTGTCAGAGAGATGGTGGTGGTCATGGCATAGGTTGAGTAAACCTGCTGGAGTATCTTTGAGTCTGGGCAAATTTACTTGGCCTTGTAAGCAGCACATGCCAAACTTTGGATTATAAATGGTAGACTTGGTGAGCTTTTGAGCATCAAAATGTAGAGCTTGGCAGTGTGGACATATGACGGTCATAGGACCCAGATAGTGTGGAGGGTATTCAATCAAGTAAAGTTGCCTTCCTTTTGGAATAGGCTGAACAGGACCAAGCTGTAGTGGAATAGGAGGGGACAGGGGAAGCTCTAGTTCTTCTGCTGGTATATTTTCAGCAGGTTCTGGTTGTGGTGGATCATTGGATAGGGCAGGGTCCAAGTCTTCTGCAGGTCTCTGTTGAACAGGATCAACATATTCCAAGTCATCATCAGAAGGTATGTCATCCTGAGGATCCAATGGATCATTAAGGAGAGGATACAATTGCTCTGCTGGTTGATGTCTAGCAAGATCAACATATTGCACTGCACAATCATCTTTCCCACTGGAGAGCCTGGATACCACATCAATATTCTTGCCAGACATGGCCCACAAGGGCAGCAAAGGACAAATAAGGTCTCTGAAACCTCATACTATGCATATAGGCTTCAACAAAGAACCCTGGTATTTAATGCTGCTCTACTCTGGAGTGGGAGGCTATTTCAGCAATATGTTGTTGATGCATGGGCTTCAACTGAGCAAACAAAGTTGAATTGGGTTCAGCACAATCAGAAGATCAGAGCTGAAGTCTATCAGGGAGTGGTAGATGCTGCTGCTGGAGATGAAGAGGTCACCCCACAAAGCCATCATGTCATCCTTCCTTCCTCTCATACTGGAAGTGAATGACAAATGCAGCAATTATACCAGGACTCTATGGCTATTTGCAGGCATTTTGGAAAACCTGATCTCTTCTTGACTATGACTGCCAATCCAAAGTGGTCAGAAATTGAAGAAGCTCTCTTGAAGGAACCTGCAGTCAATGGGAGGAAGCAAACAGCTCCTGATCAACCTGATATTGTTTCCAGAGAATTTGAACTCAAGAAAAATGCTGTGGTGAAGGAGATCAAGGAAGGTCTCTTTGGCAACTGTGTGGCTTATGTTCATACCATTGAATTCCAAAAGAGAGGGCTGCCACACATGCACATCTTGATCTTTTTCCACCATCATCACAGGATCAAGGATGCATCTGATGTGGATTCTATTGTTTCTGCCCAAATTCCAGATCCAGTTGCTCAGCCTCAATTGTATCAGGTATTGGCTATGTTCAAATTCTGGATTCAGTAACTTATCTTTGTTGTCAGGTTGTTACTACCAACATGGTCCATGGCCCATGTGGAGCTGCCAAACTCGATGCTAAGTGCATGGTGGATGGCAAATGTTCCAAGAAATACCCAAAGGAATTCTAAGAGGCTAGCTAGTATGGAGATAATGGCTATCCTCAATATGCCAGACCTGACAATGGGTGCTTCTTTGAAAAGAATGGTCATTGTTATGACAATCATGATGTTGTCCCATACAACCCTTATCTCTCAGCCAAGTACAAATGTCACATCAATGTGGAGGTCTGTGCTTTAGTGGAAGCCATCAAGTACATTCACAAGTACATCTACAAAGGCCATGATAGGACAACCTTGGAGATTGCTGGAGAGCAGAGGGATGAAATCAAGGAACACTTGGATGCCAGATACATTTCTGCAGCTGAATCATGCTGGCACATCTTTGAATTCAACATGCATGGAGAGCATCCCCCTGTATATCGATTACCTGTGCATTTGGAGGGCCAACATGAAGTCTACTTTCAGGATAATGAACCTTTGGAGATGGTAGCTGCTAGGCCTAATGCAAACAAGACTGCACTCACTGCTTGGTTTGAAGCCAATGCCAGATTCCCTAATAACAACACCACTTATCAGAGCTTTCCAACCAAGTTTGTCTATGAAGCTTCCAAAAGGACCTGGAAGGAGAGGCAGAGAGGAACAGCTATTGGGAGGATGTACTTTGCTTCACCTCAACAGGGAGAAAGGTTCTACCTTAGGATGCTCCTGACAGTTGTGACCAATGCAACATCATGGGCTGATCTCAGGACAGTCAATGGCCACACTTATCCTACTTACAAGGAGGCATGCAAGGCCCTTGGTCTTCTAGAAGATGATGCAGAATGGAGGCAGTGTCTTGCTGAAGCTGCTCCAATCCAATCAGGATCAGCTCTCAGACAGCTCTTTTGCACTATCCTATTCCACTGTGCTCCTACTACTCCAGAGGCTCTATGGGATGAATTCAAGCACTCCATTTGTGATGATCTTCAACACAGATTGGAGAATATCAGGCAGTACAGGGACAGAGTCTTTACTGATGAAGATGTTTATGACTATGGCCTTCATCTAATCAATAACAATCTGAAGAATTTTGGCAAGACTCTTCAAGACTTTCCCAATATGCCAGAACCCCAACAAGTTTGGAATGTGATTCCAGGCAAGTTGGACATTGTATAAAGAGTTGACATTGATACTGATCAAATGATTCCAGGAAATAGGCTTTTGCAAGAAGAAACAGATTATGATATTGAAGAGTTGAAGAGAAGGGTGGATGAAAACAAGGCCAGGTTTAATGGTGAACAACTGGGGGCCTTCAATGGAGTTATGGACTCTGTGGACAACAACTTGGGCAAGATGATATTCATTCACAGTGCAGGTGGATGTGGCAAAACATTTGTCTGCAACACTTTGGCTTCTGCTGTTCGGTCCAATGGAGATGTGACATTATGTGTAGCATCATCTGGGATTGCTGCCTTATTGCTGGAGGGTGGTAGAACTGCACATTCAAGGTTCAAAATCCCCATTCCTGCTCCGGATACATCCATTGCCAATATCAAAAGAGGAACTCAGTTATCTCAACTCCTACTCCAGACCAAAGTTGTCATCTGGGATGAAGTCCCAATGCAACACAAAAATGCCATTGACTCTGTGAATCAAGGGTTCAGAGACATCCTGGAAAAGGATGTTCCTTTTGGTGGAGTGACTGTGGTATTTGGAGGAGATTTTAGGCAAACTCTCCCAGTTATCCAATGAGGACTCAGGCAGCAAATGATTGCTGCTTCACTCAAAAGGGGAAGACTTTGGGATCAGATTCAAGTCCACTACTTGGTTCAAAACATGAGATTGGATCAGACTCCTGATAACATTGCTCATGCAGCTTGGTTATTGGATGTTGGTGCTGGAAAAAACCTTGGGCCTGGAGAAACAGTACAACTTCCACAAACCATGATCTGCATTGACAATTCTATTACTGGGTTAATCTCTTCCACTTATCCTCATATTAGTCATCATCAAAATGATCAGTATTATCTGGATCGAACTATTCTCTCTGGCAAGAACTCTGATGTAGAGGATATCAACTCTGAAGTTCTGCAGAAATGTCCAGGAGAAGAGAAAATCTTGCAGAGTGCAGACTCTGTCATATCTGATGATGGGAATCCTAATGGCCTTGGATTGTATCCAATGGAATACCTCAACTCTCTCAGAGCCAGCAGTTTGCCTTTGGCTAAATTGGCTTTGAAGATTGGTGTTCCTGTCATGCTGCTCAGGAATCTGGATACAACCAAAGGACTTTGCAATGGGACAAGAATGATTGTCACTCACATCAGCACCAGAGTTCTCAGATGTAGGATCATCAGTGGAGATGCCAAGTTTGCAGGATCAATTGTTTTGATTCCAAGAATCAACATGGATGTGTCTGAAGAAGATTTGCCAATTCCATTGCACAGGAGACAATTCCCAGTTTGATTGGCCTTTGCTATGACTATCAACAAGTCTCAGGGTCAATCAGTCAAGCATGTTGGATTGGACCTTTGATCAGGAGTTTTTTCGCATGGCCAACTTTATGTTGCACTCTCTCGGTGCACATCAGGAGATTGTATCAAAGTCATCTTGGACCCAGAAAACACATCAAGAAAGACTGCAAATATTGTCTATCAAGAAATACTGAATGGTTTACAAATGTAAGTGTGAATTTTGTTGGATTCAAGCAAAAAATTGCTAACTTCTATGAACTTCAACACCTAATGTCTATAGCTGGACCATGTAGTATAGATATTCTTAATGGTTTACAAATGTAAGTGTGACAGTTTAAATAATTGGTTGGTTAGTACTAACTTTTATAATTTTCAGCATCTCTAATATATACCAGTGGACATTGTAGTATTTTGTTAATAATGTAATATAGATACATGATTGGTTTATAGATGAAATCTCAGTGTATTGAATTGTAAGAGAAAAGCAACACTTGGTCAACAAAATACAAAGACCTAACCGAACGAAGTGAGGTTGGGTCTGGGATGAAGCACTGAGTTAGAAATACAAAGACCTAACCAAACAAAGTGAGGTTGGGTCTGGGACTTAGCATTGAGTTAGAATTACAAGGACCTAACCGAACAAAGTGAGGTTGGGTCTGGAATGAAGCACTGAGTTAGAAATACAAAGACCTAACCGAACAAAGTGAGGTTGGGTCTGGAATGAAGCACTGAGTTAGAAATACAAAGACCTAACCGAACAAAGTGAGGTTGGGTCTGGGATAAAGCATTGAGTTAGAAATACAAAGACCTAACCAAACAAAGTGAGGTTGGGTCTGGGATGAAGCATTGAGTAGAATATCGAGGACCTAACTGAACGAAGTGAGGTTGGGTCTGGGATGAAGCAAGAGCTACAGGCCCGTGCCAAAGGCACGGGGCATAGCTCGTCTTCCAACAACCTGGGAAGATTCCTTATGTAATGCTTATGTAAAATTACATAACTTGGCTGGCCTCTAATTTTCGGCCTTTTCCTTTGGTGTGTGGCAAAGATCAATCATTGCACCAAATCACTCTTTCTTTTGACCTCTCTTTCCAATCTGAAGCATCAACCATTCTCTCTGCTCTGATACTGTGAGAAGAAGCTTTGATTGGCCTGATAGACTCTACTGACCATCTTTTGGAGGTTTTTACACTTAACTGGCCATGTATGCTCTACTTTTTGTCATCTCCAATCACTGATCATAGCTGATAACCAGATTTTCACTATTGCATCCTTCTTTAGACTTTTTCTGAGCATTGAGTAGCTTTCTCTTCTTTCAGGTGAGCTTTCTTTTCTTTGCTTAATTGTTCAATGGCTGATTTTGGTGGTTGTTTCTATATTGAAGCTGAATTGGGCTAAGTATACTCCTTTTCTGAGTGTAACTTTTATGGACTAATCATGGCTGAAATCAGACTTCACTACATTCTTCATTAGGCTCCTTTTCTGAGTGTTCAGTAGCTTTGCAGGTATGCTTTTTCTATATTTGTCTGAGAACTAATTCAAGTATTATCCATTTTCTTTTCTAACCAGTTATTGGCTTTCTGCTTTTAAGGTAGATCTCTTTCTCTGGGTTGATTGAAAGTTGATCTTCATGTTCTTTCATTAGAATTTCGGATTGGATTTTATCTTCAAATTCTATTTGAGCCATTTTATATGTGGCTCTCATTCAGGTAAGATAGAAATGTTCCCTGCTTATTAAAGACTGTACTTGACTGATAATTTGGTAGTTTCTGTTCTCTGGCCTTTACTGCTGTAATCCTTCACTTTTGGACAGTTGTTGAGTATGTATCTAATTTTTTTAAAAAATTATAATAGTTATCATCAGCTTGAATTTAGGGTTAATCATCACTTTTTATTGGGGGCTTCCAATACTTCCTATCAATTTTCCTTGAAAGATACTGTCATGTGAGTGTTTATTAACTATTTTTTATTCTTTCTTCATCAACAAAGTTTAGGCAACATCATGCTCAGGAACCACCCAGTACTCCTGAGAGTCAGAGACAACAGTCTCGCTCTCAGAGTAGACTACAATAATTACAAATGACTGATCCTGATGATTGACGTGCAAACAGAGGTAATAGAGCTTCTTCTCATAATGTTGAACAGTTCAATGCTGCTATGCCACCTGTGCCACCTATGCCACCTGTGCATTTTGATTCTATGGCACAGAGTAGGAGCACTAATGTTCCTCCTATAAATAATGTGGCTTCTGGATCTTCTGAGAGACCTATGAGGCAACCAGCCATTGCTGATGATCCCTTTTCTTTCAATGCTCCTGTGGGCCAGAATATATATATACCTCCTGTAACACATTTACCTGAGGGTTGGGATGCTCCATTACAAAACCCTATCCCTCAAAATGTGCCTGCTGTACCTGTTTTCAGAAAGAATCAGCCTAGACATAGCAGACAAACACATGTGTCTCTTGCTCCTAATGTTACTATTGCATCTACTTCTTCTGGACACAGAAGGATTCCTGGACCACTACATGATATCTCCAGTAGTCAAGCTGATCCTGCACTGAATAACTTGACAAGAGGAGACATTGCTTATAGAGAAATGATGTCCAATTATAATGCATCTCAACAGCAACAAGCACTGGAAGCTTTTCAGGAGCAAGAAAGACAAAGAAATGTTGCTCAAGAACAAAATAGACAGAGGCTTGCTGCTCAACAACAACAGGGATTAGCTGCAGTGGAGCAAGAAAGACTGAGGTTTGTTGCTGAGCAACAAATGAGACAGAGGCAAGAAAGATATAATCAGAGATTAGCAGAGGAACAAAGACTTGCTGCTCAGCAAAGACAGAGACAAGAGAGATATGAACAGATATTAGCAGAGCAAGATCCTGAACATAGGCCTTTCAATCATCTTTTAGCTCAGAGAATTTTACAACTATGGGAGGGCCAACATATAGCTGATTTAGAAGAAGATTTCAATGGCTTTGCTCCTCAAGATGATCTTGAGCTGGAAAATATTCATGCAGCCTTTGATGAAATGATGCTGCACCCTCTTGAATATTTTGAAGAGCCTATGGACAATATGAATGATTTTGGAGAACAAATAATGAATGGTTTAGGTCCTCACAATGACATACCTGCTGAAGATGACTTGGAAAATGTTAATCCTGCTGAACATAGACCAGAAGAACAATTGGAACCTCTACCTGATAATGATCCACTAGCAGAACAACTGGAACCTCCTATTATTCCTGTTATTCCACAAATTGTACAACAGCCTGGCCTATTCAGCCTATTCCAAGAGGAAAACAGCCTTATTTAAATGAACCCCCATCTCATTACCTTGGTCCTATGAGTTTGATATGTCCACACTGTCATGCTCTACATTTTGATGCAGAAAAGCTCTCTAAATCTACTAGAAACAATCTAAAATTTGGCATGTGCTGCTTACAAGGCCAAGTGGATTTTCCCAGACTTAAAGATGCTCCACCAGAGCTATTAAACTTACTCCATGGCCACCATCCCCTTTCTAATACTTTTAAAGCATCTATTCGTCAATATAATGCAGCCTTTGCATTCACATCTCTGGGAGTTAAAATTGATCATGCTATCACCAATGCTCCTGGACCTTACAGCTTTAGAATCAATGGAGAACTCCATCATTTCACAGGTGCTTTGCTTCCTATTGAAGGCAATCATCCTGTATATGCACAACTCTATTTCTATGATCATAATGAGCAATTGGCTTTTCGTCAACAAAAGAATCCAACATTAGATTTACAAATAATGGCCTCCTTACAAGATATGCTTGGTAGAGTCAATCCATTTATTGATTTATACAAGCAGGCTAGGCGCATTATGATAGAAGTTCCAGAAGGCCACCCACAAAGGCTTTCTGTTACACTCAGAGCTGATTTTGGGGATCATCGGCAGCATAACAATCCTAATGATCAAGAAGGGGTTGCTGCTATTATTCCAGGAGATGGCTCTGAAGAACAATCAAATCATCGTGATATAGTCTTGCACTTGCATGGAGGTCAATTAAAGCAAATCAGTCACTTACATCCACACTACACTCCCTTGCACTACACTATTATTTTTCCAACTGGAGAGCCTGGATATCACATCAATATTCCTGCTAGGCATGGACCACAAGGGCAACAAAGAACAAATAATGTTTCAGAAACTTCATACTATGCATATAGGCTTCAGCAAAGAACTCTAGAAACCAAGGCTGCATTACTCTGGAGTGGAAAGCTATTTCAGCAATATGTTGTTGATGCATGGGCCTCAGTTGAACAAAGCAGATTGAATTGGGTTCGACATAATTAGAAGAAGATTAGAGCTGAAGTTTATCAGGGAGTAGTGGATGCTGCTGCTGGAGATGAAGAAGTTACTCCACAAAGCCGTCAAGTCATTCTTCCTTCTTCTCATACTGGAAGTGAACAACAGATGCAGCAATTATTCCAGGACTCTATGGCTATTTGCAGGCATTTTCATAAACCTGATCTCTTCTTGACTATGACTGCCAATCCAAAGTGGTCAGAAATTGAAGAAGCTCTCTTGAAGGAACCTACAGTCAATGGAAAAAAACAAACAGCTGCTGATCGACCTGATATTGTAGCCAGAGTATTTGAACTCAAAAAAAATGCTGTAGTGAAAGAGATCAAAGAAGGTCTCTTTGGCAGCTGTGTGGCACATGTCCATACTATTGAATTCCAAAAAAGAGGACTTCCACACATGCATATCTTGATTTTTTTCCATAATCATCACAGAATTAAGGATGCATCTGATGTGGATTCAATTGTCTCTGCCCAAATTCCAGATCCAGTGGCTCAGCCTCAATTGTATCAGGTATTAACTTGGTTTAAATATTTATTCTAGCTACTTAACTTGACTATTAGGTTGTTACTACTAATATGGTCCATGGTCCATGTGGACTTGCTCATTCTAATGCAAAGTGCATGGTAGATGGCAAATGTTCAAAGTGATATCCCAAGGAATTTCAGGAAACTACTCTATATGGTGATGATGGCTATCCACAATATGCCAGACCTGACAATGGCCATTTTTTTGAAAAGAATGGCCATCGTTATGACAATTGTGATGTTGTTCCATATAATCCTTATCTCTCAGCCAAGTATCAATGCCATATCAATGTAGAGGTCTGTGCCTCAGTGGAAGCCATCAAGTACATTCACAAATACATTTACAAAGGCCATGATAGGACAACTGTGGAAATTTCTAGAGAGCAGATGGAACAGAGGGATGAAATCAAGGAATACTTGGATGCTAGATACATCTCAGCAGCTGAATCTTGCTGGCACATCTTTGAATTCAACATGCATGGAGAATATCCTCCTGTGTATCGATTATCTGTGCATTTGGAAGGCCAACATGAAGTCTACTTTCAGGATAATGAACCTTTGGAAGTGGTAGCTGCTAGGCCTAATGCAAGCAAGACCACACTCACTGCTTGGTTTGAAGCTAATGCCAAATTCCCTAATAACAATACTACTTATCAGAATTTTCCAACAAAGTTTGTCTATGATGCTTCTAACAGGACTTGGAAGGAGAGGCAAAGAGGAACAGCTATTGGAAGGATGTACTTTGCTTCACCCAAGCAGGGAGAAAGGTTCTATCTCAGAATGCTCCTCACAGTTGTGACCAATGCAACATCATGGGCTGATCTCAGGACAGTCAATGGTCATATCTATCCAACCTACAAGGAAGCATGCAAGGCTCTTGGTCTTTTGGAAGATGATGCAGAATGGAGGCAATGCCTTGCTGAAGCTGCTCCAATCCAACCAGGATCAGCTCTCAGACAGCTCTTTTGCACTATCCTATTTCATTGTGTTCCTGTCACTCCAGAAGCTTTATGGGATGAATTCAAGCACTTCATTTGTGATGATCTTCAACACAGATTAGAAAATATATGGCAGTATAGGGGCAGAGTCTTTATTGATGATGATATCTATGACTATGGCCTTCATCTCATTGAGGACAACTTAAAGAATTTTGGCAAGACTCTTCAAGACTTTCCCAACATGCCAGAACCTCAACAAGTTTGGAATGTAGTTCCAGGTAAGGTGGCTATTGTATAGAGAGTTGACTCTAAGATTGATCAAATAATTTTAGGCAATAGACTTTTGCAAGAGGAAACTGATTATGATGTTGAGGAGTTGAAGAGAAGGGTGGATGAAAACAAGGCCAGGTTTAATGGTGAACAACTGGGGGCCTTCAATGGAGTTATGGACTCTGTGGACAACAACTTGGGCAAGATGATATTCATTCACAGTGCAGGTGGATGTGGCAAAACATTTGTCTGCAACACTTTGGCTTCTGCTGTTCGGTCCAATGGAGATGTGACATTATGTGTAGCATCATCTGGGATTGCTGCCTTATTGCTGGAGGGTGGTAGAACTGCACATTCAAGGTTCAAAATCCCCATTCCTGCTCCGGATACATCCATTGCCAATATCAAAAGAGGAACTCAGTTATCTCAACTCCTACTCCAGACCAAAGTTGTCATCTGGGATGAAGTCCCAATGCAACACAAAAATGCCATTGACTCTGTGAATCAAGGGTTCAGAGACATCCTGGAAAAGGATGTTCCTTTTGGTGGAGTGACTGTGGTATTTGGAGGAGATTTTAGGCAAACTCTCCCAGTTATCCAATGAGGACTCAGGCAGCAAATGATTGCTGCTTCACTCAAAAGGGGAAGACTTTGGGATCAGATTCAAGTCCACTACTTGGTTCAAAACATGAGATTGGATCAGACTCCTGATAACATTGCTCATGCAGCTTGGTTATTGGATGTTGGTGCTGGAAAAAACCTTGGGCCTGGAGAAACAGTACAACTTCCACAAACCATGATCTGCATTGACAATTCTATTACTGGGTTAATCTCTTCCACTTATCCTCATATTAGTCATCATCAAAATGATCAGTATTATCTGGATCGAACTATTCTCTCTGGCAAGAACTCTGATGTAGAGGATATCAATTCAGAAATTCTGCAGAAATGTCCAGGAGAAGAGAAGATCTTGCAGAGTGCAGACTCTGTCATGTCTGATAATGGACTGGCATTGTATCCAATGGAATATCTTAACTCTTTGAGAGCCAGTAGTTTGCCTTTGGCTAAATTAGCTCTCAAGATTGATGTTCCTGTGATGCTCCTCAGAAATTTAGATACAACCAAAGGACTTTGCAATGGAACAAGAATGATTGTCACCCACATCAGCACCAGAGTTTTTAGATGCCGAATCATTAGTGGAGATGCCAAGTTTGCAGGATCAGTTGTTTTAATTCCAAGGATCAACATGGATGTTTCTGAAGAAGATTTGCCAATTCCATTGCACAGGAGACAATTTCCAGTTTGATTGGCCTTTGCTATGACAATCAACAAGTCTCAAGGTCAATCAGTCAAGCATGTTGGATTGGACCTTCGATCATCAGTCTTTGCACATGGCCAACTTTATGTTGCACTTTCTCGGTGCACATCAGGAGATTGTATCAAAGTCATTTTAGATTCAGAAAATACATCAAGAATGACTGCTAATATTGTCTATCAAGAAATCCTGAATGGTTTACAAATGTAAGTGTAACTTTTGATAGATTGAAACACCAAATTGCTAACCTCTGTGAATTTCAGCACCTAATGTATATGAGTTGACAGTGTAGTATAGATATTCTCAATGCTTTACAAATGTAAGTGTGACAGTTTATGAATTTACTTTGTGAGTACTAACTTTTATAATCTTTCACTTTTCAATATAGACCAGTGGACTTTGGTGATTTCTTGACAATATAATATAGATATATGATTAGTTTGTATATAATATCTCAGCATTGAATTGTAATAGAAAAGAAATACTGAGAAATTGAATGAAGTAAGGTTAAGTCTGGATGTCAGCATGAGTTGAGAGAATGCAAAGAGTTAGCCAATGAGGTCTGAGACTTAGTATTGAGTTAGAAATACAAAGACCTAACCGAACAAAGTGAGGTTGGGTCTGGAATGAAGCATTGAGTTTGAAATACAAGGACCTAACTGAACAAAGTGAGGTTGGGTCTGGGACTTAGCATTGAGTTTGAAATACAAGGACCTAACCGAACAAAGTGAGGTTGGGTCTGGGAATTAGCATTAAGTTTGAAATACAAAGACCTAACCGAACGAAGTGAGGTTGGGTCTGGGATGAAGCATTAAGTTTGAATTACAAGGACCTAACTGAACAAAGTGAGGTTGGGTCTGGGATGAAGCATTAAGTTTGAATTACAAGTACCTAACCAAACAAAGTGAGGTTGGGTCTGGGATGAAGCATTAAGTTTGAATTACAAGGACCTAACTAAACAAAGTGAGGTTGGGTCTGGGATGAAGCATTGAGTAGAATATCGAGGACCTAACTGAATGAAGTGAGGTTGGGTCTGGGATGAAGCATTGAGTAGAATATCGAGGACCTAACCAAATGAAGTGAGGTTGGGTCTGGGATGAAGCAAGAGCTACAGGCCCGTGCTGAAGGCACGGGGCGTAGCTCATAATTCAGACAAGTGTGACCCCTTTGGCACTGCCACCAGCTTATGTAACTGCTGACCAATTGCTGACACATCACTTTTGTCTTTTTTCTCTGTCATACTGTACAGTTGTTTCTCATGCTTCTGAAGCCTCTGAAGCATCACACCTGGCCTAGGAAATCCCCAGACTTGTTCTCTTTGGATTTCCTTCTGCCAGGTGAGTAGTTATCTCAGTAGACACTGTACAGTACTGAATAGACTTTGGATTTCCCTTTGCCAGTTGTGTGATTGAGCCACAGCCTCCAGAGGTCACCCTTACAACCCTTTGGTAAGACATTTATTGGCCATTTCTTGTTCATGAATAGCACAGAGGACAGCTTTTGAAGCATTGATAATATCATTGGCACAGTTTTCAAAAGCACAATGAGTAGGTCCCATCACAGTACCATCCATGACAACCATTTTGACTGGTGCCTTGCTATCACTATCAACATCCAGAGCATTGTCTAGCATCATCTTGAAGATGAGTTTTTGTGATGCAGCATTTCTACCAGCTAATGCAGCATCTTTAACAGCTAGTGCAACATCAGGTCCAGTCAAAGGAGGAACAGATCTATGTTCATCAACACCAACTACACCTGCAGGGTCACCATCTGTTATTTGATCAGCAGTATATTTATATTTATGTGTGCATTTGGAACAAAAATGGTTTTCAGCACTTCTAATAAGGCCTTGCTGTCATAGTATTTCAAATGCTTTTTTTGTAAGACCGTTCAAGCTAAGATTGTCCTTAAATTCCATGGTCTCTTCTATGCTATCTGCAACTTGTCTCACTGTTTCCTGTATAAAGGCAGCCCATACTTGGCTTCTCTTGAAATCTGTATAGTAAATTTGTTCAAAAAGCTATTGCCACACAAAACATGCTCCACTGTACTGTATGACACACTACATGTGTATGTCTCTATGTGGTAAGCTGCCTGTGCATGTGGAGCTGTTGACACTGGCACCCAACCTAAGATGTACTCACAAAACTTTAGTCGACATGAGGTGAGGCATTCATGACCACTCCTCAATGTAGGTTCTGTGAACCTGGCTGACTATGGCACAGTATGTACTGCTCCCATGCATTGATGTCAAGGTGCCATTTGATTTGGACTTGAGTAAATCCCACTCTACGAGTGTTGTTATCTAGTCAGCTCTAAGTCCAGTGATATTGTGACGAGAATGGTGACCTTCAGTTGTTATAGGGTACACAATCAGAAGGGAGTGTGGTTTTGTGATCTTCCAGATGAATTTGCTGGCTTGTCGTTGGCATGATGGGCTGGGAAGTTGGATTCCTCTCTCTTTAGGAATTGGCTGCATGGAAACACCAGATGGTGGCTCCAACAACTGCTGCCGAGAGCACAAGTTTCGAGGTTTTGACCAAGTGTATACTGTGAGAAGTAGCGTGCATCAATAGCATCTACCTTGGCTTTGTGAGAAACCTTGTAAGAACTGGCGTGATATACTTCTCTTGATTAAAATAAAAAAACAAAAACAGAAGTTCTATGTTTTGAAACCTTGACAAATGAGCTTCCGAGTCCAATGAGACGGTCCTTTTCCTTTGAAATGTAAGCTTCAAAGCAAACTTAGTGCTTCTTTAGATGAAATGTCGACCTTTTGTCCTTTGACACAATGAAGAGCTGTAGGTCTCTGGTTCCCAAGACAACATGGTAATATACCTCGTGATGGAGATAATTGCAATCCGCGCGTCTCAATTCATTCTCAAACTTGCAGTGAAGAGACATTTTGTCAAAAGGGGATCAAGACGAAACGAGAAAAGGCCGCCAGAAAGCAAAAAAAAAAAAGAAGGTTCAATGAGGACCTCAATGAAAACGATGCTTGGGGCTTTCTTTTTGTGTCATATACACAGAAAGATATCCGGTACCCAAGTAACAATGAACTCTGAAAATTGGACTGCCAAGTACTAGAAGCCGCGGCGGCGGCAAAGACTTTGCTTTGACAGAATATAATTTGTTTTCTTATCGCCAAATCAAAAATCTGAGAGAAAGAGGGCAAACAATTGACATACACGTCAAAATCGTGCTTTTCTAATGGATGGGGTTGTTGAAGTCATAATGGTGATATTGTAGAAGAAGGAAAGACCTGAGATCACAACATAATGGGCAACCGGTCTCTTTGTAACAAGGCCGACTTTACTCCACATGGGTTAGCCAGTCTAAGAACATTAGCAGTACATATCAAATTATTGCTACTAATCTCCACTTTTTCACACTCCACGATAGAAACTGGATGGGCGAGAGGAGTAGTGTCCAAATGGTATGGTGACACTATTATACCGAGCTCGATCGTCTTGCAGTGGACACCACAGGAGAGGATGTATACACAATCGTCGAGGGTCATAGCGCATGAGATTGTGATGTTTTCAAGAGACCGCAAGAATGATGGGAAGAGGGAATCCATGAATGAAGCAACTGTATTTGATAGCTCGTCCATACCAGACTCCGCAGAGCTACAAGAGCATCGGATCGAAGCACAGAAGAGTTCGTATTCTCCCATCTTATTTCCACATTATCGGACAAGCGAATGTTGAGGCTGTTCCAACAGTCGTAGCCGATGACGTGACCGAGACGAAGGAGGTGAGGCGCTCAAGCACTCAGACCCTTCTCGTGACTCTGAGGAGTGGTATTACATGCCCAAAAGAAAGCTCCGATATCGACGGGCTTATGAGAGTCGATGAGGTAAGGAGAGTTTTTCAACCGCATTTCGGGCTCGTTCATGGTGGATAGTAAGCAGTGATCGTCATGCAGTACGATATCTACAAACTGGAGCTGCAGCTGAATACAGGAAGAAAAAGACAAGTCCAAGTCGTCAAGTTCAGGTTCATCTTTACCAAAGCTAATCCCAGGGACACGGCATGAGCCAAAGTCAAATTACGAGAAAAAAGAGCGGCTCACAGACGTCCGAACCCTGAACAAAGTGCATTCGACATTGAAGATATGTGTACAAGACCGTGATTGGTTGAATCAGTCTGGTCCATCCGTATCTTTGAAAAAAATGGAATGAGAAAGATGATATTCAATATATAAGAACTATCGACTCACCTCTAAGAGTGATGTAAATTCCAACAAAGAAAAACCGTACCGACTTCATATAGATTGCAGCACAAGGCCTCCCATTTTCAGCTAAGGCATGTTGACACAAGCGGCAGTCGGACTCGAGTTCAATGAGGCAAGTTCAACAGAGTACAAAGGACTGATGGATGGACAACCCTCTGGATCACAACACATCGTTCAGCTTCGCGTGCATATAGCGATGAGTGTGCTGCGACCACCGAAATTGACAACACATGCATAGTGTTGGATGGACTCCCGTTTTTCGTCAGGCGCTGAGCGTATGATGCATACATGCGTAACTGGTGGGTGTGGTGGATAAACCAATCTACATACACACTAAGTATCACCGATTTCTCTGGGCTTTCTGGCAGATTTGTTTTCATACTTTCTCAGGAGTGACAGGCTTACAAGCCATGAAAGGATACAATATAAGAATGCGAAGAGTGGACACATGTAAACCACGAACAAGCCACGTGCTCAGCTAACTCTTAGATCCTGCGTGGTGATCTTGCTCTACCCCAGTGACCTGACGATTCACAGCAGACTGGGTCGAAATTTTTTTTAGTTACGATCACTGTGATCATATAGTTGATGTAAATGAGTTGAAGGATGGCTAGAGTAGTGAGTAGGTGTGAGAACAAGCAGAGGCAAGAATGGATAGTTCATTGCTGTCAATTCAATTCAGGGGGCTCAGATTAGACCGGATATTGTCACGACGGCAGCCTCCAGGCCGCTTGTAGAGATACATTTGACGTAATCATCTTTCCCTGTGCAGATATGTTGCTTCCACTCGCCGCCCAGCTAAAGCTACATTTTTGCAGTAGGCAATGCAAAAGCATCAGTACGTCGATCTTGGATTCTTACACTTTCTGGGTCAAGCTACTACCGGCCAACCCACTTTCTGGCAACGAAAATACCAATGTTTTCTTCCGAGCACCACTCCACCATGGAGGCGCTGAACCTTCCCCCAGTGTCAAAGTGACCTGAATACTTGTCAACTGCTGGGACGGATCCGACAACGTGATAAGCCCTGTGTGTGTCCTATAAATAAACGCCGTATTGCCGTTGACAGCAACAGTGAGCGATGCACAAGTGGTATTAGGTTCATACGTGAATGCGCCGCCTGTAGCATCCCAGAAGACTGCCATGAGAATTCCATTGTCCTGGGTGTCATCGACGACAGCAGAGATGTGCGCATTTTTTTGAACAGAGCGAATTTTGGTCTTAGCCGCCCTAGAAGCAAAAGATTCCGCGGTGGTTCCAGGAAATACTGTGTACGACAATGACGACGCGTCCGCGCCCTGATGCTTAATCCATGCCGCGAAGAGATCAATGCTCATGAGCGGAGGCTCGGATGTAGTCCCAATTTTTGACCAATCACCAGTTTTCACGCCTACGTCAATGTACAATGCTGCACCAGCCTTCGCGAACCTGTAACCAACCCCGCCGTGCCACAAAGTGCGTGCAGCAGAGTATGAGTATGTGGAGGCACTGATCGGTGACCCATCGACGATGATGGGACCATTATGACGACGTTGGTCCAAAACAGAGATGGCAGGCGACTGAATGGTCGCACCAGTCAAATTAGAAACCATCACATGCTGTATGTCACTCTCTAGGTAGAACCACGCTTTTTGCCACTTCAATTTTTTTGTTACGGGATTCGTATATCGCATTGCCGCGACGCCAATTTTACCGTCCGAGGCACCGCCTACAAATGTTTCAAGCCCGAGAAGCTTAGTGTTATCGCAAGTGAGGGGTGTAGCACCATAGTCAGTAGTGATTCCTGAAATAAGATTCCAGTCCCAGGCTGCGGCGATGTCCTCGTATTCATCACCGCGGATATAGTTGTACGTCACACCATCGGCAAGATGGAATCCTAGTGGCTATTGGACCACACGCATTCAGCAGTGTAAACAGACGTAGAAGAGTCATACGCACGTTTTGTGAATTCGTGCACTCAGTATGCCTTGTTCTTGTTGACCAAAGTTTAAGCGTCGAGGTGTAATTTTTCCCTCGGTGAACCTAATTGTTAACAAAAGGCATGTAAATATCATTTTTGGTGTAAATGAAGAAGGATCATACCATATAGTCGTTGGTATAAAACATACGATTACCAATGAGACCTCCGGCATTCACGTTGGAAGGTGCAGACAAAGTTTTGGCAACATCTAACAACTTTTGGGATTTCCACAGTTGCCCCAGTTCTCCTACAGCTGTGAGGTTAATTTTGATGCCGTTCGTAGCTCCACTGACGGTTCATTAACCAAGGGCCGTGGTGAAGTGTTCAAGGTGACACTCACTTAATATCAGCTACAGGAAAAGTGATGAAGCGTCCAATGACAGACTAAGGTTGTAAAATTAGCTCCAAATGCGTCATGGACGGTCGATGACTCACCAAGTCCCAGTGAAGGGTTTGAGTTATGGTATTCCGAGTAATCATCCACCTATTCCCCTCGAAAAGTGTTTCAAAAGCAGCTTGTCCTACGGCATCGGCGGCAAAGTCGCTTCCGGCAGCTTCTATTTCGTCCCCCAGAATATCATTCGAACTGATACGGATGGTGAGTACTATCCTCAACAATCATTTTCAAATACGTACTAGTCTTTGCCTAGAAACCCAAATCAAATAGCGTTGTATTGTGAGTAATTCGCACGTACCATAATTACCATTATACAAGATACCATCATGTTGGCCTTGAAACAAAACGAGCATGAGTGCGATGAAGTCAAGATTGCTAACTTGCCTACCGAAAGCACCATCTGCACGTATTCCATCGGCTCTAACATCGTCCATGATGATAAGCTCTTTGTGGGAACGATCATAAGCATCAGCCAGCCAATCGATGTCAATAGTAAGCAATGCGAAGTCCATCCCAATTCTTGCGACATCAAGAGCATTAGCTCCAGTCATACCATCGACATTGTACTCGTAAGATCGGGTTGCCATTTGCTTAACAGCCTCGACTTGCGATGAGGTCAGCGTATTTTTTAGGAGAAGTGAGGCCGACGTGGCAAATTTCGGTATGAGAATAACCTGAGGATTAGCTAGTCAGAAACGTGGTTGACTGGAAAACGGAAAAGAACAAACATTGGAAAACCAATTGGTATTCCTAGTGGCGGGTCAGTTGTCAGCAAACCTTATTATTAAAATTCAGAACATACCATAGAAGATTGTCAGGGTTTTCGCAAGTACAACTCGAGCCCTCTGTCCCACCTGAATCAAGGCACGCCAAATCCGTGAAGTCGCGGCTATACCAGTAATCCATCGCATCGGATGTTTTTGATCTAAGTTTCTCATCTCCAGTATATTGCTCCGAATGATTCAAGCCTCCATGCCAAGCAGCAGCCATGAGGACTACTTCCGGTATTAGGAGTTACAAATACAAAATCGGCTGATCGATCACTTACCGATACGACGCCAGTGTTCTTGAGCAGGCCAATTCGCGCGACGTGCGTCACATCCAGTTGTATAATCCACCTCGGAATCGGGCCATTTGCCGTCATCATCGAGAGTCGAGAACCTGGAGATGTCTTGGCAAAGATCCCAAGAGGAGCAAGATTGATACTCACCAGCCTGAGATATTACGATTAGGGTCGACAGCAACACTGCCGATGATGTTTCGAACGCGCCGCTCGTAGAGGGTATCCAGTGACTCTGATCTGGCTTTCATCTTCTTCGAATAGCTCGGAGGGAAGACAACAGCACGCGAACCATATTGTGCTGGGACGGTATGTCCAGAACCTAGATGGCTAACACTGTATTGGTGTGCATGTGTCAAACTTGAAGGGACGATGACGCAGAGTAAAAAGAGTAAAAGAGTGTGGGAGTAGCGAAGGAATGTGGAGAGGCTTTTCATCGCGTTCTCCATCGTGTTCTCGGTTAACCGAGTGGGGGTTCAAGGTCGCCTAACATTCCTGCTGCAGGGTTTAAAAAGAATGGAGGCTGACTCAGTGTGCCTTTTTCGGATCCATGATTCAAAGGTTGAACGGTTGGGGACGAGACGATCGCTATGATGGTGTTTAGAACTGCTGGGCCTGACACAAGCTTTTCCAGTGGCGATAGTGAATTCGGAAGAAGGCCAACGATGCTCAAGCCTCGTTGAAGCTTCCAGCCACACTTCAAAATGTCAAGACCACCAAGTATCGAAAAATTCCATGAGATACTTCTTCGAATAATGGAGATTCTTTGAGACATAGTCTCATAGCCCCTTTTGCATCGGGTTTTACCTATGAGCCTACATTTGCACGACAAGAGTATTGCCAAGGGCGCAGTCGGTTGCGTCGCGGGGTCATGGCTGGCAATGAAGCTGAGCACCAATTTGAGTTGCCACATGAAAACCTCGTTTTCTTACATAAGCGTGGTCAATTATATTCGTCAATGACTTGGTTATATTTGGCGAATCCAGGCATGGTGTTTCGTGCAAATTCTTAAGAGGGGTTGGCAAGTAGTCGAGGAGCACGCCTCGCAAGCTAAGAATGACCCTCAGTTTTCATTTTCATCGTCTGCTTGATTCTTTGCTTCTCATTCTTAGAAGCTCTCGAGGTAGCCACACATGTGAAACAAGGGTATTGATGCAGTCCTCGTGCCAAAAAAAAGTGTGCAGAAGCGTACAGGTCTGTGTAAGTACCACAAGAAGGGCCGTGGGTAAGTCCATGAGCTTGAACAGAATCCAGCTCTCTTAAGCTTTGTTCCATAGAACTATTCCTTCGGACTAATTATATACTCGAAGTTTCGTCCTCTTAGATGGCCACTACACCCGACGCCGCTGCGGTTCGTGTATTAGGATTGACTAATAGAGATTTTGACAGGTTGAACAATAATGGAAACGGTGGCGCAATACAAGAGCCCATGCTCAGTACGCCGGCACATGAGAAGTCAGTCTGTCATCTTCGCCTTGAGCTTCCCTACTGCAATTGATTTAGGTTTCATCGGTGCAGTTATGTATATTATCAATATAACTGGTGTGCAAGAGGTAACACGGAACCAACTACGCATGTGCCTATGCAACTGTATACGCTCTAGCCGTTCCTCAATGACACCTCGCCGGCATGATACTTCTCCTCGTCCTCGTCACAAGAATTCATGATCCAATGGCAATTGTTAGAGTGGGTGTTCCATTACTAGTAATTTGCGAGATCATTGATGTCACAAAATCCATCCTAGTAGAGAACATGCATAGACATGACACCACTCATTTTCAGACAATGCATAGGAATTGAAACCCTGTGTATAGTTCTTTTACAAGCGACGACAATCGGATCACCAAGGACATCAGCCAGCGAGAGGAGGACATATACAGTAAGAAGAGACAAGGGTGGCTGCTTGCAAAACAACTTGAGGGGAGACGCGCTCCCGCCGTCGTCCTTGAACATTTAAATTCCGATTTTGCCCCCGTCACGACATTATGCATAATTTGACACCTATGGCAACCGTTGTTTTTCATCGATTACGAGGTCCTTACTAGACACTATGTCATCCAATTTAGGAACAAGGTCTACACATTCGTTGTAGAAATTACAAGGGCGCTTGTCGAACCCTCTTTCTGCATAAAGATGGGGCTGCCCGACAAAATAACACTTTCTCCAGCTTCCGCTGAATTCGTCTCGAATTTATCCATGGACCCTGGCAGCAATGTATGTGTTCGCTTTTGCTTATTCTATTCATGCCTCATTTATCTAGTACAGGTCTCACGATATCTCGCAATCATCAAGTCTATCGTATCATCAATCCAAGAGTCTCTGGCCGTTCCCAGGATCTTCGGGCAAGCTGCTCCAGACACCGCCTATTCCGCCCCAATTTTCCGTCTCCCCGTCGAGATCTTATTCGAGATCTTCGGCTGCCTCGATGACGATCAAAACCACTGGAAACCAAGGGGACCTCCCATCACCAACAGAATTCGAAGAAGAACCCTTGCTCCAGACGCATCTCTAGACCCTGCGATTCTAGCGCAGGTTTGTATGTTATGGAGAGCCATTGCGCTGTCGACGCCTTCTTTCTGGTCCTCGATCGCCATTCACTGCACTCGCAAACAGCCAAATATGCATCTGCTCGAAGCTTGGCTCGAGCGGTCCGGCGACGCACCTCTTAGCATCGTATTCGTCGAGTCTATCTATGGGTTTGAGGGGCATATGATCAATACTGAGGATCCGGTTTCGAACCCGTTCTCGTCGGAGGTTATGACTATCCTTATGGCGCATTCGCATCGTTGGAAGGCGGTCGATTTTAGGTTCGCGAGACGCATTCCTGAGGTGATGTCGGGGCTCAAGCCAGGCAGCCTTCCGATGCTCGAAACTGCTGTCTTGTCAAGCCGCTACTCCATAGACCTTCCCTACAGCAAGCTCCCACCATTAGAAGAAGTCTGGGACGCATTTCATTCCTCTCAGTCATTGACTCGTGGTTATTGGGAGATTGATTATTTGGAATCGAACCTAAAGAAGATTCCGTGGTCTCGACTTACGTCGATCGAAGTAACGATGATGATTGCATCACTTTTCGAAGTTCTACCTCAGCTTCAGAACCTCGTCGACCTTCATTTCATCGATCCATACTCATGCTATAACGCTCATCTCCTTCAATTTCCAGAAAGACGTCCGACCTCCGAAGCGCCTGTCACCCTTCCTTATCTACGCAAACTCCACCTGGTCACCATGAGAACTGCCGACGAAATATTTAACAAACTCACACTCCCTTCGTTGGTCTCTGTACATGTCGAGCAAAAGAGAGTTTGGTTGTACCGTCCTGATCCATCGGTGTTTAGAGAACTGCTGTTGAGATCCAGATGTAGCCTCAAAGAGTACATCTACGACATTTCGGGCGATCCGATCGCGGAGGATATATTGCTTGACATACTTTCTTCTCAAACTATGTCGAGTCTTAAGTATCTTACTGTGGAGCCTCCGGTGACAGAGAAATTTACGGATGTTCTCACGCGGAACTTGAGTGAGAGTAACGCAAGGATTTTGCCACAGCTCGAACACCTAGCCCTGAGGTGGTGCAAAGATTCGTCAGGCGGTCTTCTTGCTATGGCTCGGTCTAGATCTCGGAAGTTCAAGGGGTATGGTCTTGCGGCACTTTGTGAGTTGCAAGTGTGGCGTTGGAATAAGACTTTGCCCGAGGGAGAGGGTTTGGACGACGGTGCTAATGAATTGGAAGGAATGTCACTCAACATTGGGGCATACTTTCCATAGTGGAAGCGATTTCATTTGCGAAAATTTGATAGTAATGCTTGTGCAGGCTGTGGCTGAATTTTTCATCCTGAATGCATGTGTTATCTGGCGAGACTAGAGTCCGCAAGTAATTTACGATTGTATGTTGATTATTCTATGATCGTATCGTTGAAATTACTCTCGGGACTTGTTCACGTCCAGATTTTTATAAAGTGACGTTTTGCGCAATGGGCGAATTCACAATGTTGTGTCACTTGCTTCAGATGGTAAAAGTACATCTCAGCCCGTAATGGTCGCTCCAAGGGATCTCGAGAGATTCCTTGCCGGGCCTGGGTATCTTGATACGACCAGGGCGGAGGATTTCCATCTCCTCAGCGTTCAAGCCCAACATGGCAACCTTATCCACCCTGCTTGGCTCCAATCCATCTTCGTCCTCGTCCTCGGGGTTGACAGCGTTGAAGTCGCCAGCCATGATGCCGCGACCACACCCGGGCTCGCGCAGGTCATCGACCAGGATCTTGATATGCAGGTCGTGGTAATGCGACTCGAGGTGCACGTTGATGAGACGGACAGTCTTGGCCGGTGCAGTTGAGGAGACGATGTCCACGGAATGTGCGAAACTGGACAGGATGGTCATGGGGTTGAATGATCGCGTCTGCGGACCGAGGCTAGAAGTAAAGCGCGCGCTGGAATGCACGCAATGGGCACATCCGTAAAGTAATTTGGATCCTCGGGGTCAGTGACCAAGAGGGAAATGCGCACTCTGGGATTGGCAAGAAGCGAGGCGCGGCGTGACTCCGGAGGCTTCGGGCCGTCGAGGAGATGGGCGAGGATGAGTTTGGCACGTGCGACGGGCCGCGCGGAGAAGGCGTCGATGTTCAGCCTGTTGGCCGCGAAAGAAGGCCTGTGCACGGGTTCCCACGCTCGAGCAGGGAGAAAGCCATGACGCGTGATATTACATAAGGCTTATCATGACTTGTAACATTACATAAGGCACATCATGCTCTTACGCGCTCTCCGTCGTGCGCACGTCCACTCGCGGCTGTGCTCGACTGCAAGAGGCGGCACGTGGCAGCTGCTCAATCGCATCCCCACGCCTGCGTGTCTCGATCCCGCAGCTCCTCAGACCAGCACCACCACTTTCTTCCCGCCAGAGATCGAGGCACTGTACCGGGGAAACCAGCGTTTTCGCGATGCCGTAGCAGTCTCATCCACACCGAATGTCCTCAAGGACCTCGCAGCACAGGGGCAGCGTGCGTTCCTCCAATATTCAAATGGCGTGGAGGTGACGTGCCTGCAGGACCCCCCTTCTTATTATTAGACTGTTCGGATAGCAGGTGCGTAACGATATATACCATATCAGTACCAACTAAAAAAAACAGGGTCGGAGAACAAGTCATCTTCTCCGTCGAACCTGGAGTTCTCTTTACAGCGGGAAACGTTGCAAACCAGTTCCACGAACACGATCTCAATTCGCATGTCCTTCTTTCCCTCTGCTCATCCAATATAGCTCACTCTGCAAAACAGCAAAGCTGTCCTCGCATACGCTGTCGATACTCTACGCATCAAACACGTTATCGTGATGGGTCATTATGGGTGCGGCGGCGTCGCTGCTGCCACTCTGCCGCACGACGCTCGTGACCAAGACGATCCCGTACAAGCGTGGATTGCGCCAATCCGTCATATCTACGAGACTTCTGACAGGTATGCATATGTATCACCAACTAACTTAACGCCAATCTAACACTTTGAACCCTAGACCAGAGATTGCGAGTCATCGGGTGGCGAGAAGGGCGGAATCGTCCCCACCACACCTACACGATGGTCTGCTGCGGACTGTACATCGTCTGACAAAATATACTCATCCTTCTTAGCTGGGTTCCGTGCACTTGTAGAAGAGAACGTCAAAGCGAACGTACGACGCGTCGCTCGCTCAGGCGTAATATCCAACGTACGCCCTCCCACTCCTCTGAACCTCAAAAAAAACTCCTCTTCTGAGTCTTTTTCGTTATGTAGCACTATAAATCTCTAGAACAAGATCCGGAGCGCGTAGGCGTGTTCATTCATGGATGGGTGTACGATATCGAAACGGGAGAAGTTTCGGATCTTGGTGTGACTGTTGGACCCCCCGGGCGGACGATACCCCATTCCCCGTTCCCCTTACGTGCTTGAGAAGAAACGCTTTTAGGGTCATCGTTTGAATGTGGTACAAGTAGAGTCTCTGTCGGATGATATCACTGCATCAACAAAAGGTTGATTAGAAATCATAATCACGAGGTACTGTAGAAAGAGTATGTAGGTTACTTGCAATATCTGGACATTGCAGGGAGGCTGTAATAGTGGAGCAAGTCTGGTTGAACGAAAATGATCGCAAATCATCTCTGTCATTGTAAGACCCACCTGCATGTCCCACCTCTAATTAGAGGTGTAGGAAGGGGGTCACCTACCCCTCTAACTAGAGTCGATTCTGTTTGTTCTCTCTGATACCAATAATATATGGATATGTGGGTCAAACTGTCATGAAAGGAGAAGGATGCATGCACCAAAGCACTATAAATCTCTGAAACAGGGTGCGGAGCACGTAGGCATGTTCATTCATGGATGGGTGTACAATATTGAAATGGGAGAAGTTTTGGATCTTGGTGTAACTGTTGGACTGCCCAGGCGGACAATACCCCATTCCCCGTTCCCCTTACGTACTTGAGAAGAAACGCTTTTAGGTCATTGTTTGAATGTGGTACAAGTAGAGGTAGAGTCTTTTTCAATCCAAGGTTCAGATCAGATGCCTGTAAATCTGGAATTCATCCTATTCAGGGCCTTATTGCTGTACCTCATCTCATTTTATGCCAGACAGTTTCCAGTTTTATTCTTTGTACTAGCATCTTGTTCCATGTCTGAGCCCCAACTTATTCTCCATTCTCATCTCGGTTGCTATATCAGGTGAGGTGTGCAGACTCTCAGATAATACAATCCTATACATTCTTGTTCCTGCCTTGGTCATCTCTCCCTTGTGAAATCTAGGGATCATAAGGTGGCAGCCAAGAATCAGCCCTATAACTTTTTTTTCATCCAGACAAGACCCCTCATTTTGCACAAGGCTTCTGCTTGCAGACTTCTGTTGTCTTACACTTGCTCCTGTGTTCATAGTTACATATGTTCTCCTGGTAGGTGCCTACCTTATAAACACTGTGGAGGGCTTTCCAGAGGAAGGCTCTTGCGCCCTCTGTTAGGTCTTTATTCTTCAGGGATTTTCAGAGCCTCCCATTTGTTGGTGCACTCCAACTTGATGACTGTACTCCTCTTATAAGATTAGTTTTTTTGTTCTATTATTCCTCTATATGGGAGGGCTTGCAATGCATTGCATGTAGAAACATAGCCAGGGACTATTTCTATGGTCACATGCCTGTTGCTGTTCATCCCATCTGCTTGGGCAGGTTAGGTCCCTTTTTTTGTGAGATTATCTGCCCCTTCATTGTCTTCAATGCCACTGTGTCCTTTGGCTTTTGCCAGTATGGTTTGGCCAGCTTGTGCTCTCAGCTGGTACACTGTTGCTTATAGGATTTCTTTGTGTCCTACTCCAATCCACCCAGCATCTTCCCATTTCTCTAGTTGTTTGGTTAGGCCTTGTATGGTAAATTGGGAGTTGTTTGTGGCAGCATATATATGGCCATTGCTTCTTCTGCATTGTTTGACTGGTTTAGGTCCTTTGGCACTGCAGCTGCAATGTTACAGGTATCATCCTTTCCAAATCAGACCCCTGCACCAGCTTTTGTGTCTTCACACCCATTGTTTATGCATGATGCCATTTGTGTATACCTTTGTCCTCTGTGGGGGGCCGAAGACTCTGGGTTGCATTTCTGTTGCTGTTGCTTGCATGGTTGGTAAAGACCCCAAAGCATTCACTTATTCCTAGGTCATCATGTCTTTTGTGAATAAAATTGGTTTACTACCAGCCTCTACATCCTTCAGGTTTACTCCTTCAGGTTGGTCATTGTCAGCTGGTCCACTTTCTGGGTGCCATATTTCACTGACGTTGTCCAGTGGCTTCCTTGCCAATATTCCACATCTGTGGGAATCTTCACATCCAGCATCTCTGAATTGTTTGCAGCTTTGGCACTTACAGTTTTTCCTCGGTTTGTGCTCCATGCTGTGCTATGGAAATGTCATTCTAGCTGGATGCAGGAGGTCTTTCACATGTTGTGGTTCACTTGTTGGCATTTGGCCCTTGGTGAAGTGAAGCCACTGCACTTCAACTCTGCTAGGCCTATGTGATACCAGGCAGGCATTTCTAGTGTCAGGTCTTTGCTCAGCTCCAGAGGCTCAAAAGACACTGCATGTTTTTTCATCACTCTAAACATCCTTGTTGGTGAATCTGGTAGGTCATTTCTTTCTTATGTGCATTGAGAAGATGTTCTGGTACAGTGCTCCATCCTCTAATTTCCATATCTTTTTTATGTTGCTTTTGATATGAGAGTCTGCTACTGCAGCCCATGTTGGGCTTTCACCATAAATATTCAGATAGTGTTTGGCCTTTATTGACTCTATGGCTTCATTCCATGATCTACTGTTTAGCAGCTTTTTCCCCTTGCTTTGGAGGTCTGTACAAGTCACTCCATTCCAACTAGGTATTATCACCTCACACAAATCTGCAGATTGTCCTCTCCAATCTTGCAAACAGGCTCTGTATGAGTTTGTCTACCAACTACCATTCCTACTATGAGCCAATGCCCATCAATAGTGGAGTCTCTTCCAGCATGCTAGATCTGTAATGGTGTTGTTATGAGTTGTGCAGCTTACAGTATGTTGTTTGTAAGTTAAAAACAGTTGTTGACTCTGTCTATGAGAGTGTAAGTAAGGTGCTGCCTTACATGATACAAATAATACAATGAAAAGGGCAGCATCATGTGACACTGCCAACTGATAACTAGTTAAGTATGAATAATTAATATAGCAAATAACATAACTAGGAGGTCAATAGGATGCTCTGTTACATACCTCCCTTTGAGACTGGCAATGGTCTCACATACAGGTAAAAATGTAGTATATGAGGTGGGATATGGCATTCCACCCATGAAACAGCACTAAAACCTCAATGCCTTCACTCCATTGTATTGACATGCTCAAAGGCACAGAAAACTATGCAGTATGGAAGATCAAAATGATTGATATCCTGACAGATCTCAACTTACTTGATCATGTCAACAGTATTATTGCATTCTTGGAAGACAAGTTTAAAACTGACAAAAGAAAGACTTAGATGAAAAAGGACTGGAAGGCCCTTACAGCCATATGGCTGCATTTTGGGGATGCCCCACTGGTATACATTGTGTGCTTAGTGACATCAAAGGATGCCTGGGACATGCTTAGAGCAATGTATGAGGAGTGTAGCACCATAAGATTCTGACCATGCACAGGAAGTTGTTCTGTGTGCAATGCAAGGATGGCAGGAATATCTAGGAGCATATTCAGATCCTCAAAGAACTGGTCAAAGAACTAGGATTGAAAATTAGTGACAAAGAATCTAGTATAACACTACTCACCTCACTCTCAGACACTTGGAACCCCTTTATCCCAGCAATACATATGGCTACTTCTGAAACAAAGCAGCAAATTGATAGCATGGATGCTTGAGGAGGATTGCCAGATTTGTTCATGTGGCAGAGACACAGTGCTAGCAAGAAAATATAATCCCAACATGACTTGCTTTGAATTCAAAAAGAAGGGACATATTGCCATGCATTTTCCAAAGCACAAGAAAACCAGAGGAAATCTAGACCAGAGGTGAAGAAAGGGGAAGTGGTGTGGATGCAGAAAACAGTTGAAGGACTCATCAAAGACCAAAAGGCTCAGCAGGCCTCAACAGATGACTACACCTTTGCTTCCAAACCCCCTAGCTCCATTGACACTGTGCTAGCCTCTTCACCAACCCCCAAATTGATCCTGGCTGATAGCACATGCATGTTGTATGTTTTCCAAGATTGAGCCTATTTTTCATTGTATGTCCAGACACCTGGTCACCAAATCAAAAGCTTTGGATTTGCTTCTGGCATGGGCCAAGGCATGGTTAACTGCTGTGCAAAGTTGGGAAGGGCTCCATCTCTATAACACCAAAGAATGCAGTACATGCACCAGCTGCTCTGTTCAACCTTGTATCCATCAGCCAAATGACCAATGCCAGATTCACCCTCAGATTGAAGGAGAACCAATTACATTTTAATGCTCCTGGGTCAAAGAAGAAGGTGATTTGCACCATGAAAACTGGTGGTCTTTGCAGCCTTGAAGCATCAGTAAAACATCAAAGCCCTGACACAACTCTAGCAGCACACACCTGGGACAAGGGCATCAAGTTTTTGGGCATATGCACATGCCAGCTGTGAAACTTTTGAAAAGTAAACACATGGTAGAAGGCATGAACATTGACAGAAAGGATGGTGGACAACAATGTGAGGCTTGCATACAAGCCAAGATGTTACATCATTCCCAAAGGAGTCTAGCATCACTTCTGATCAGATTAGAGATTTGACTGCAATTGATCTCTGGAGTCCAGCCCAAACAACTGGAATTGGTGGAATATGCTACTACATGGGATTGACAGACAGAAAGGCATGAAGGATCATCACATACTTCATGAAAGACAAGATAGATGAATCTTCTGTTGTTGCACTTGAGAAATACCAAATGCATGTGAAAACCCAGATGGGCAAAGACCTCAAGACAATACAATACAAGAAAGGAAATGTAAACAATGCAGTACACACATGGTGTGCAAAAAACAGTATTCAGATACATGTTACTGCCCTCACTCTTCTGAAGAGAATGGTATTGCAGAATGGGTCAATTGAATCTTGTTGAACATGTGCACACCATGATGATCCATGACAATATTCCTAAATCTCTATGGCTGGAAGCTGTTTCTTATGAAATGTACTCAAAAATTGCTTGCCAACACATGCTCTGGGCAATGTCACACCTGAAGAAGTGTGGTCTGAGAAGAAAGCAGACATCTCTTGGCTCCAGGAATGGGGAACCCAGTGTTGGGTACTCCATGAAGGTGCAAACCTGTTGTAAATAGATCCAAAATCACAAAAAATGATCTTCATTGGGCTATCAGACAAATATGTCAGGTTTTGCTGACCATGGGGGCTCAGATCCACTGGGCAAGTCCTTACTAGGTGGACACAATGTCCTATACATATAGTCTGTACTCTGGCAGGTTCCAGACATGAGGACTTACAGGAGAAAGTCTGGGAAATGTTCTAAGTGAGTCTGGAGAACTCTGAGGAGTGCTATGGGTAGTGCAAGAAAGAGGAAAGTGCCAGGAAGTAAGGTGCTAGGTTCCAAGGGCAGCTATCAATAAGGTGGGGTTGTTTGGGTCACACAAAGAAAGGGAGCAGGACCAAGGGTTGATGGGACTTCAGGTATGGAGTGCTCAGTTCTGGGTCCAACTTGGAACAGGGTCCAAGCAAGTATGCAGAGTTGTAGGATAGGAATGGAGATAGAATAGATGAGGCAAGACAAGAGACAGGACAAGACAAGAGACAAGACAAGATGAGAATAGGACAAGGATATAACAAGACTGAGACAAGAAAGAGATGGGATTTAGACAAGTATGGAGACAGAGATTTGGAATAACAAGACAAATGGGCACTATTGTAGGTAATATCAAGACTACTGAGACTGATACTACTTTATGACTGAAATACTGTTGAGGGACCTCCTCTGGCACTGTGTGTCTAATAGTGGGATTCATTGGGGCTGCATTGGTTTGGCAGGCTGCAGTGATACATTGATGTGGATTTGTAATGCATGAAGTGTGCTGGAGTGTTCTGATCTGATGAGCAGGCCACAATGACACATTGATGCAGGCCCATGATGTGTGACATATGCCAGGACATACTCCAGTGCTTTACAATTTCCTCCCATGTCTTCTACTTTGGAGTTATCATCATCCCTGACCCCTCCCCCCTCTGATGAGAAACAGGTTGATGTATGGGCTGAATACAAGAGTTGTTGTGCAGAATCTATGCAGTGTTGGGACCAGGAGCAGGTGGATGCAATGCTCTGCTGTCATGCATACAATGTTCCTGTGTCTGATACTATACTGATCATGCTTGACAGGTTGTCTCTAGCCATAGCAGGCTCCTCTGGGAGGCAATGCTGCAGAGATTTGTAGAGGTGGTTGGGGAGGTGTGGGGCCCTTGACTCTAGTGTAGTGTCAGGTAGAAGCTCTGGTAAGTCATAGGATCCTCTCTCTGTGTTCTGTCTGAGCATTTGTTTAGTATGCTCTCTGTGCCCAGCATGGGGAGCAGTGCAGATTTAAGAAGCCAGTGATGGGGTTCTGCTGGGACTTGTCAGTTTGTGTTCTGTGCTGCACAAGGCCCAAGAAGTGTTTTGTGCTAGAGTGGCATGCAGTTTGTATAGCCATGGAGCAGGGCTGGAAGCAGAGTTGGGTAAGGGAGCAGCTGGGCAAGGAGCAGAGGGGCAGGGTGTCAGAGAGTGGGGGTCAATTAATAGGGCATAGGGAGGAGACATAGGTTGTGCAGGACAAGGGAAAGCAGAGGGAATCCTGCCCCCAGAGGCTGAGCCTAGCAAGAGGCCTTGGGGAGAGGCACTACTGACTAGCCCTCCTGGCTCCCGCATGTACTCTCCCAGGTTGTGAGCATTAATGGGTCAGTCAACCACCAACTTGTTCCTGCACTAGAGAATGGAGGAGTTGGTGGAGCAACTAGTAGCACAGGAGGAGGAGCTCCAGAAGGTGGAGGAGGATTGGGACATAGTGCAGAGAGACTGGGACATAGTGCAGAGAGACAGGCACATGGTATAGCATAACTAGGATACCACCATATTGATGGCTGCTAAGCAGGTCTTGGAAATTCAAGGGCTATGGGAGCAGTTGGGGCAGCTAGAGGCAAGGTCCATGGGAGGAGTAGAGGAATGGTGGGGGGCACCAGAGGTCAGGGTGTGGTGGGCAGAGGTGGAGATTGGAAGGCAGTGGAAGGAGTGGTTGGCCAATAAGGCAGCCTTAGGGCAGGGCAGCATAATGTGTGAGTCCCCTTCCTCTTCACCTTTTCATTTTACTGACCTAACTTGCTAAACTGGATCTGGGAGCATCAAATCCTCCTGGACAGGCCCTCAGCTACACTGGCATTGATTCAGGATGGCTTGGGCCATATGCCCACAGATCTCTTTCTAGAGCTAAGGCAGGTGGTGGGGCAGATGGGGTGGCTATTAGTGGGGTACTGGCAGTGGAACATGGTGGCCCTGGAGTCTTAGTGGGAAGTGGCTGCTGATGACATCCATTGCCACCTACCTAGCTGCCATGTAGGGAACACAACAACTAGCAGTTTCACAAGTAGAGTATGAACAGACTAAGTAAATGAGGGTTGCAAGTTGAGCCAGGTCCCAGAAAGCCTGCTAGATGCAGAAGAGGTGCCAGGTTGCTAGCACAAGGTCAAGAGATGGCAATAGCAAATAGGAAGGGAAAACTCTATGAGTAGACCCAGCTAGAGTTGAACTGAGATCACTAGGAAATAAGTTACTAGCAGAACAAGGCTAAATACTAGTGCTAGGAGCAGCAAAAGGGGTGTTAGTGACAGGGACAATAACAAAACAAAATAAGCTGTAGGTGCTAGTGCTAAAAGTAGACTTGACAAAATAGTACTCTATGGTGGTACTGGCTGAGCAAAACAATGAGGGCACTAACCCTGAGAGACAATGCTCTAGAGTTGCTAGACTTAGATCTGAAGTCTGGAGCTAATAATGAGGTGTGATTCTTCTGTGGTAGTATAGAAAACATGACAGTATTGATGGTAAGTGAATGTAATGAAACTAAAAGGGATCAATAATAGTGAGAAGGGTTGCTAGTAACATAGGCAAGTCAGGAGGAATGGCTTGTGAAAGTCAAATACTCAAAGTGTAGCTAATTTGACACCTGAAATGACAGCCAGTATGTTGGTTGCTAGGGCTGCACATACTAAGAAAATAAGATGAGATCAGGAAATAATAAAAACTGCAGTAATAATACCAAGAAAGGAAATATTGTTGGACTTTGCTAGGAGGGCACTAGGAAGAAAAGTCAGCAAGTGTGCTGAGGGTCTAGGCCACATGTGACAAAGTCACATGACCATTGCACTATGTAGAAACTGGGAAATCTGGAAGTTGCCAAAACATAGGAAGAGATGGAAATATGTACTCAGCAAGAGGAGGGTCTGATCATCCTCCCCTAGACTGTCAATTTTTACTGTCCTCAGTCAACTGTTGAGGTTCCATGACTTGCTAGCTGGTTTGTGTGCCAAATCTTGAGGGTTTATATAGTTCCAGCTCAACATTAAACTTCATCAAATTCCTCTCCAACTTTGCTTACTTGGACCAACTCTCCTCACTCTGAGCAAAAATGTCTTCTACTGCTGTCATTACTTCTGAGTGCATAGGCCTTGAGTGTGCTGCCCAAAGTCTTTCTTGGAAAGATCAACTGGCCACTGGCACTCACATGTGATACAATTGTGACAGATCCAGTGTTTGCAGTGTGTCAGCCTTCTTCACCTTGCTGCAATTCCTTGAGTACAAAATGGAGGACCTCTCAGGGGAAGGAATGACAGTACATTGCTTGGGGCATCACTAAGTTGGCAATGTTGCTAAGTATTTATCTCAGTTGGTAAGTGATTTGACTCCTAATAAGCTTTTCTGGTTTCAGCACTCTCCATGCAAGCTGCAAGTTACAAGGGCATCTGGAAGTAGAAAAAAAGGTGGATTTTGTGCTAGAAGAGGACAAGGGCAAGGTTGAGGGGGCCAAAGAAGCCAATGAGGAGGCTAGCAATGTTGCTAGGGGCTCAGAAATATCACCAAAGTGAGCAAGGGGCCCAGGAAAGGAAAAGGGCAGGACCAAGGCAGTGGAATCTGAGGTGAGTTACTGCTTTGTTGCTAGCAACTATTGCTAAGGCTTGTGCAGGAATTTGAAGACAATGACAATGTTGCTACAAGCCCAGTGGCATTGCATAAGAAGCACAAGGGCTCTAAGGAGGGCAAGGGAAAGGCATGGGATGAAGAGGAAGACTTTGTAGTGAGTTTGTAAATGATTTTATGTTAGCACCATTGCTAATGCTAGCACCAAATGCCAACCCAAACAAGCATTACTGACAAGGAGCTAGTTGGCTTGTCGAGGTATTGTAAGAGGTGGACAGTCCTGAACAAGAGCAGGAGAGCTGGGCTGATGAAGATTGGGTCAAAGAGGAAAGTAGCAGTCTCTCCTGCTGCATGGCAGGCATTCTTTCAGTGCCAGAGCATACTAAGCTTTTCCTTCTTTCCTAGCAACAGTTGCTAATTCTTCCCAGTGTGATAAATGTTGGTCAACCAACAACCCCAACTCATGCTGGTACCCAACTAATAGCCAGCCATGTTTTGCTTGCAATGCATTGAAGAGGGCCTGCTCCAAGAAGCACAAAACTCTTCAGAGCCAGGTTGGCAAGCAAGTCAATGCCAACTTTGCCAGGGCAGTTAAAGTCCAGTGCATTCAGGAGTTTGTGATAGCACAGGGGGCACTAGTGGCAGTAGGCATACTGATCACAATCAAGTGGTCAAGCTTGTATCTGCTGACTTTTTAGGATGAGATAACAGGGTGCAGACTAACAGCAGTAAAGGGGAAATGCAAGGGCAAGGAGGTGGTGGAAGATAGCAAGGAGGCAGAGTAAGAGGAGGGTGCCAGCAATGGGGAGGGTGACAGAGGCAACACCTCTGGTGGCATGGAGGCACCTAGCAACTACCATTGCTAGGAGCCTGAGCAGAGAAGAGATGGAGGTTGATGAGGAAGGGCCAGTTGCTGGTCCTAGCAGCACTCAGTGAGTTTTGATTTCTTCCTTCTAATGCCATCATTAATTTCTTCAAGAAAATCTCCTGTTCCCATGCTACCTCCAGAAGTGCCAGTTGCTAGCAACCTCTCTGTGCCTTGGTAGGAAGTTCTCATAAGTCCCTAGTCTGTTGTTTACTGATCTTATCTGACTCTTGTCTGTCACCCCATCCTCCCCTCCCATGCACCCTTCAAAATCTTGTCCTAGGTTCCATACATGTCCCTACCCCTCCCAGAAAAAAAAGCAAGTGTTGAGAGGGAAGATCCATGAGATAAGGCAAGCAGTGTGTTGGATGAATAAAGAGTGACCAACCATAGAAAGGATACCAAAAGAAACATCCACATTCTCAGGACATGGATGGGGAAAAAGCAAAGTGGAAAGTGGCAGTGACTAGCCACTGAACATGTGAATCCTTGATCAAATAGACAAAAGTCTGAAATTATGCAGAGGCCTCCACTCTCAAACACCACACCAATGTGTGTCCAATGTTGAGAGATCACTACAGAAGAGTGTGAGGCACATGTGCAACATACAAAGTCCTAACCCCTTTGAATTAGGCAAAGGCCTCTTCAGATTAACACTGCCCAAGGCACAAGGTGGATATGCAACAAAGATGAGTCATGGTGAATGGTATCAAGAGTCAACAAGGTGAGGATGGATAGGGGTTGGATCCATCAGGATATAGGTGAAAAAGCAGAATATTTTCATCTTCCATGCAATGCACATAGGGAGGTGCCAGGCCAAGGCACCACAGCAAAGAATCCAAGATACTGGGCCAGATAGTGAACAGTGAGGAATGGTATGGGTAGCAATGGGAAAGGGTGGTAAAAGCAAACTAGAAACAGCTTAGAAGAACCTTGAAACATAGGTTCAGCAAGGACAGAGTCATGAGGTGGGATGATGGAGGTGATGAACAATGATGACAATGTTGAACAAGAACCATGGCTTGGATTGGTGCAAAGCCAGGTATTGTTGGAAAGTGGTGGTTGACACAAGTCCAGCAGTGAAAGAATTGAGGCAAATGGTTCCACAGATCACAAGATATCTGTGGTTGATGTTTGGAATGATAATGACAGCACTGAGAGGGAACTTTCACTTGGATTGGTACAGAATCAGACATTGCTGAGTGGCACTGGTCAAGGCAAGTCTAACAATGCTAGAATTGAAGGAAACAGTCCAGCAGATCACAAGATATTGATGAATCAGTGTTTGAGCACAACATCAAGCATAGAGCATGAAGAGGGTGGGTATATGGGGCAATGCAGGTATTAGAAAGGTCCTAGAGATGAGTGAAAGAAGGTGCAAAAGAAACTGAGGCAAACCAAGCACTCCTTTCTAAGATATGACCCAATGTCTCCTGATGACATCCACCTTTCATCCTCAAACACATTCCATCCATCCCAAAACCTTCTCCAATCCTTCTGACAAAGAAGAAACCTTCAATAGCAGAAAAAAAGGTTCCAAAGGAGTTCAGAAAGGGATCCAGAAGTCAAAGGAAAACAGAGATATGAGTGAACAGCCAGTTCTCCACTATAGCCACAGTGGAGAGCTACTAGAGCTGGATATACAAAAGAATGTGACAGTTGGTTATGGGTGAGCCTCAGTCCCCAGTCCCAAGTGTGTATGATTAAATTCTATAGTGGAAAAAGTGACTACACACAGTGGTAAGGACAAAGACTGGGGGGGGGGTGTGTGCTACTGAGTTGAAAATAAGCCAGAGAGCCCATTCCATTACAGTCCTCCTGGAGAGAGGTCATTGATTTTGTCAATGAGTGAGTTACATGTGGTGCCAGTATGCTGGTTGCTAGGGCTGCACATATTAAGAAAATAAGACTAGATCAGAAAATAATAAAAACTGCAGTAATGATACCAAGAAAGAAATATTGTTGGGGACTTTGCTAGGAGGGTGCCAGAGGGTACTAGGGCAAAAGTCAGTCAGTGTGCTGAGGGTCTAGACCACATGTGACAAAGTCACATGACCATTGAATTGCATACAAACTAGGAAATCTGGAAGTTGCCAAAACATAGGAAGAGATGGAAATCTGTATTCAGCAAGACTAGAGTCTTATCACTGCAGATGTGGGGGAAGTCCTACCTGGGTTCACAGAGATTCTGGCAATGGTGGTGGCACAGATGGAGGTGGAGTTGGCAGTGGCAGAAATGTACAAGGGGATCCTGAAGGGGGGAAGGGAGTAAGGTAGCCCTGGATTTTACTTCTTGTTCTTCTTAGATTGTTTGTATGCTTTGTCATAACATCTTGTACTGTAATTGTATTATAATCTCTTGAACTTCCTTGTTTTGCTGATGTAAAAGAAAAGTATACCTCAGAATATGTAAAAGAAGAGGAATAAAATACATAGGAGGTTCCTGGTGGGAATTGAATCCCTAGTGAATCTAGAGGCAGGAGTTATGCCCACTACTGCTGTCTGTAAGTACTAGTCCTGGGGGTCCTGGAACTTGGTGGGTTGTTGGTGGCAATCCCAGAGCTTGGCAGGGTGCTGGAGAGGTTCTTCTGGGATGCCCAGGTGTTGTCTTCAGGTCTGTAGCCCTTCCAATGGACCAGGTAGTGTAATCAACCATGGATGAGGTGGAAGTTGAGGATGTGGTTGATCTCATAGTGGTACTTGTCCTTGACTTGAATGGGCAAGGGTTGGCTGGGGCATTGTCCAGGGAAGGAGTCCAGAGCATACTTTTTGAGAAGGTGGATGTGGAAGACTAGGTGGAGGCCCTTCAGGCCCAGAAGTAGGTTGAGCTTGTATGCATGAATCAAGACCTTCTGGAGGACTCTGAAAGGGCTGAGCTGCTTATGGTCAAGCTTGAAAGGGCCAAGTTGCTTGTGGTTAAGCTTTATAGAGGGCCTCCATGTCTTGAAGTTATGCTGGTCAAGCTACATAAGGGTGCTAATGGTCTAGTTAGGGTGGTTTCACATTGGGTGTTGGCATGCTTGGAGTAGGCTCAGTTGGCAGTGTTTATTTTGTCTTAAAGGAACTAGTAGAGGGACCAGAGGTCTTGGGCAACTTCATGGGCAACATGGGAGAAGATATCTTTGAGTGACAGAGTAAGCTGGAGATTGATTCCCTTGTTGGCATAGAAAGGAGAGACCCCAATAGTGGAGTGGGGGGTGTTATTGTAGGTAAACTTAGTGAGGGGAAGTTCTTTGCACCAATTATTCTGTAAGTAGTTAACATAGAGGTGGAGATACTGTTTCAAGGTCTAGTTTTCTCACTCCATCTATTTGATGGTCTTGGGGTGGTGAAGGCTGCCACAACCCATCCCTGGACCTCCCCAAGCATCTTCCACTTCCCCAAAATACCCCCTAGCCCCTCAACCTGCCCCCAGCCCTTGCTCACCCCTGGTGCCTGCCCCACCAGACTCTGACACTACCTTGGCCAACTCTGAAGTCTTCCATGCAGGCCCTGTTACTCCTCCAAACACAACTGAGCTTCTGAGTATCCCCACTGCTTCTTCTGAACTCTGGCACACACACATCACAGGCCTGCACCAATGTGTCACTATGGCCCACCTGATCAGACCCAACACCCATCCAGCCCATGTGGCTCCAACAAGCCCTGCCATCAGACCTGCAACTCCCAGAGAAGGCCCAGTAATCAGTATTTAAGTTGTAGAGTAATATTTGCTATAAGAGTCTTGATATTAATGATTGTGTCCTATTACATCTTGTTTCCTAGTTTCCTCTCTAGGTTCTGTCTCATTGTCTCCAATCTTGTCTCATCTCATTTCCAATTCTATTTCATTCTCATCTCTATCTCATCTTGACTCCATCTTGTCTTATCTATCTCAGTTTCCTTTCATGTGTGCCTGATCTCCTTTTAAGTATATCTCCATTCTGATTCCTGTCTATATTTCTATGACTCTGTACATTCCTGTCTAACTCCAGACCTTGTCCTATGCTTGGCCCTGGTATCCTTCAACTCCATCTGATCACCTATCAAAGCTTGGTCCCACTCCCATTACTTGCATGACCTCCAGTTGCCCCACCTTCCAAGTATTCAATCCCAGACTTGTACCTGACAAACCTCCATGCTTGCCCTTAGTCTTAGACTTCCCAGAGCCTTGCCAGACCTCCTTAGACTTACTCAGACCCTCCCCCAGCTTGCTCTCATAAGTATTTCTGTCTAGAGCTTCCTGGAGTGCAGGTTATGAGTGCAGGACATTGTGTCTGCCTAGCAAGGACTCACTCATTTAAGCTGAGCCCCTGTGGTCAGCAGAACCTGACAAAGGCATGTGGGAGTGCATTTTAGATTTGGTAGAGACTTCCTTCTTCATTCATAATTAGCATGGCATGAAGATGTTTAGGAAAGATTACCACTTGGTGGTTGAACACATTGCACTCAGCCTCAAACAACTTCTTGGGGTACACATCTGATCTCTGGGTGAGGGTGTTGAGTTTGACACCAAATCAGCTAGAGCAATAATGAATGGTGAAGTCATATTTGGAGAGGGTCTTGGACCAGCAGGCTTGTCAGTGGCTGAGTAGTTTGATGGTGGTAAAATATTGTAGGTTGTTGTGGTCAGAGTAGACCTGTGTGTAATGCAGGGCTTCTTTGAAGTAGACCCTCCATTGCCAAAAAGCTTCAACAATGGTGAGGAGCATCTTATTGTAGATGTTGTAGTTGAGTTCCAAGATGATCATCAAGCAGGTGTAGAAGGTGATAGGGCAGAGGTCCTTCCCATAGGGATCCATCTGGGAGTATTTCAGCAATGGTGTAGTTTGGGGCATTGCATTTGAGTACAATGAGTAGAGCAGGTTCAATGTAGCAGAAGATAGGAGCAGAGGTGAAAGCTTTTTTGAGAAGAGTTAATATACTCTGGCACTTGCTGTCCCAGCTCCACAGGGTGTCCTTCTGGATAACTTAGTTGAGGGGTTTTATGATCCCAGAGTAGTTGTCAATGAATTTGCAGTAGAATTTAGCAAATCCCAGGAAGGACTGTACCTCTTTAACACTCCAGGGTGGGAGCCAGTTGAGAATGGCCTTGACATTGGCTGGATTCATGCATACTCCATCTGGGGCAACAATGACTCCAAGATATTCAATGTTGTGACTCACAGCATCATGATACTGGATACTGCTTAATAGTACCTGCAACTTGTCAAGCCAGGCTTGACATTGTGGCCTTTTGGTCCAGTGAGTTGATCACTTCTATTGCAGGAGTTGTGGTCATCACAGAATATGTTAGGTTCTGCTGACCATTGGGGCTCAGCTTAACTGGGTGAGTCCTTACTAGGTGGATGCAATGTTCTGCACTTATAACCTAGCACTCCAGGGAGGTCTGGACTTCAGGTACTTGCAAGAGTAAGCTAAGAGGAGCAGTCCAAGCAAGTCCAGAATGGTCTGTGGGAGTTTAAGACATGGTACAAAGAAGGGTTGGGTTTGGAGAAGACTCAGGTACAAGTCTGAAGGCAAATACAGAGGGTATGGGGCAAGTGGAGGGCTACATGAGTGATGGGAGTGGGGCCAGAGATTGATGGAGGATCAATTAATAATGGAGGATCAATTAATAATGGAGGATCAATTAATATTGATGGGTTCTGAGGCTGAGCATAGGACAAGGTCTGGAGTTAATTATGAATGTATATGGCCATAAAAGTATGATCAGAGTTCATAACAGAGTTGGAGTTGAAAAGGATTCAGGCAATTATAAAGAAAATAGAGGCAGATGAGACGAGACAGAGTCAAGACAAGATAGAAACAAGAACAAAATAGAATTGAGATGAGACATCAGACTAGAGACAGAAATAGAAATGGAGACAAGGCTGGGAAATGTAACAGAGACAAATGTGTAACAAGAAACAAGTAACTACAGGTAATATCAAGACTACTGTAACAGATATTGTTCTACAGCTTATATACTAACTACTAGGCCTCCTCCAGAGACTGAGGGTGCAACAGCAGGGCTCATTGAAGCCATGCAGGATTGATGGGTATTAGTTCTAATCAGATGGTGGGCCATAGTGATATTCTGATTGAAACTGATAGAGATGTGGTCTGCTCCATAGTTGTCAGGGAGTTTCAGAGTGGTCAAGTAGGTCAAGGAAACAAGTCAGTGATATGTGCTGGGAGGGGAGATGTCAGAGGGGCCTGAGGGCTTGGGAAGAGAAGGAGAGTAATGGGGCCCATAGAGAACACATTAGAGTTCGCTAGAATGCTGTCAGGGTTTGCCAGGGAAGTGTTGGAGTTATCCAGGGCAGGCACCATGGGTAAATAAAGCAGAGTGGCTTGGAAAGTGGCTTGGAAAGAGGTCTGGTAGTCTGGAAGTGAGTTGTGACATCACCTCCCCTTTTCAGCAGCAGCAGCATGGGGAACAAAGTCAAAGCAAGGATTGTCATCCATCAGAAAGCTCCTCCAAGAAATTAAAAAGGGTCAGGATGTACCCTGAGGCTGCTTCAATTCTCTTGCAAATGATCTCTCAACCTCATTGTTGTTGTCAGCATCTCAAACTCCTCCACCTTCTAACAAGAATTGCACAGGCATATGTGCAGAATACAAGGATCAGCAGGCAAAGCTTGACTAGTAGCAGGACCAAAAAAATAGACTCAATGTATCATAGTTGTAGGTACACTGGTTCTGTGTTTGGGCTGGACTGACTCATTTTGCAGAGTTGTTAGCAGTGGTGGTGGGCCTGTCTAGAGGCCCCTCCCAAACTCCATGGTTGTTATTGCAGTCAGCCCTAGCTCTACAGGCACACTCATTAAGGCCCAGCCTAGGAGTGGGCATGATCCAGGTTTCAAGCCATCCTCCTCAATTTCCAAGGCCCTTTTGCACCAGTGGGTAGAGGCACTAACAAGGATGTTGGCAACCTGCAAGGAGGAGCTCCAGAGAGTGGGGGGAAATTGTGACACAATGCAGAGGGAGCAGGATATGGCATGGAGGGATGGAGATATGGCATAGTGGAATTAGAAGGCTGTTACACAGGGACTGCAGGAGCAGTTGGGGCAGTTGGAGGTGTGGGCAAAGCAGGGGGTACAGCAGTTAGTACCAGAAGTGGGTGTGCTCCAGGCAGTGGTGGAGGCTGCAAGAAGGCACAAGGAGTGGCTGGCCAATGAGGCAGCCTTGAGGCAGAGGGGGATTATGTGTGAGTCCCTTGTTTCCTCCCATTCCAGCTCTCCTAACACATGGCAGACTGGGTTTGTGAGCACCAGATTCTCCTAGACAGGGTATTGGCCACTCATGTATTAGTGCAGAAATGGACTGGCACAGATGCCTGGAATCTTTCTCCAGAGCTAGAGCAGAGGTTTGGACAGATGGGGCAGCTGCTGATAGGGCACCAGTGGAGGAATGCAGCAGACTCCAGTTTATGGTGGAAGGTGGCAACTGATGTGGGGGAGCTCCTACCTGGGCATCCAGAGGTTTTGGCCATAGTGGTAGCCCATATGATGATGATGATGATGATGAATCATTTTGTTTATCTTCAAGGCCTATTTTACACATGACCTTCGTGTTCTAAGCCCTGCAGTACGTAATGGGGGTGGTAATTACGGACACTCCTACTAGTTCTCCGGCCCGATCCCTTTTCAGCTGATGCCGGTTACGCCTCATAGCCACTTTACTACAATTTGACTTCATCGGAGTTCATACTACTTCCCACACCTAAGTCCCACTACCATCTGCCATTAACGTGCCCTCCCAATTTCTAAACCCAGCTGTACTCGGCAATGCTTACTGTGTGCGTGCTGGTATTGTCCCACAATGAGGCGCTCGGCCAGCTCATAGCCTCCCACTCCCACGCACCAGTAAGGGCTTCACGACTAACCCTTCCCCACGCCCAGACGCTACTTTCGGAAGATCGAACCCGAGATTCGGAACCTGCGACGGAATGAGCCAGTGGGCCGCCTATTGGCCCCAGAGGACTGTAGTGACAGACATGCCGCACCTTTCGGCTAGACACCCGATCAAACCAGCAGTCATGGTCGGTATTTACCGGACCGCACCGAACCCATCCAATGGACCACACATTATGTCGGCAGCCTGTTCGAACTATTGACTCCTATCCTCACGCCTACCCGTGCCACGACCCTGCTTGGTCAGCGAAGGCCTGGACCCTCTCCCAAATCCGTCGCACCGGGGAAACTTCTCTTTTTCTGATCTGTCACGGGCGTGGTGGTCACATTGCCTCATTGAACCACGTGCTGATTGCTCGGTCCTGGTCGGCCTGCACTACAAAGCCTGGCTAGTCAAGCACATGCGGGCGGAGGCTTCCCGGCGGCGTTGAAATAACCCACGTGGTGTCTAAGGTGTTTTCCACACAGGCGCACTCAGCCAGAGTCGAAACCCTGGCCTTGCACTCGCAGGTCACATGACCCACTTTGGGACGCGATGGTGCCAGCTGAGCCACCGCGCCCCCGGTAGCCCATATGAAGGTGGATTTGATTGGGAGAGTGGCAAGGGTAGTTTCAGAGGGGGAGGAAGAGTGATGGGGGGTTCTGGACCTTGTTTCCCTTTTTTCTTGCACCTTTTGCAGTTCCATTTTATCATATATTGTATTTTGTAGTTTGTGTCATACTGATTCTTGGATTGTGCTTTGACTGGTGTGAAACAAATGAAATTTCAGATTTAAGTAAGGAGATTGGAAATAGAATATGCAGTGATTTACTCATGGGAGTTGAATTCCTAATAAATCCAGAGGCAGGAGTTATGCCCACTAATACCATCTATGTCAACTAATCCTGGAGGTCTCAGAGCTTGGTAAGGTGTCATTGATGGGAGTCCCAGAGTTTGGCAGGGGTGCCAGAGCAGCTTTTGCAGGGTTCCCAAGTGTTGTCCTTAGGTCTGTAGCCCTTCCAATAGATTAGGTAGTGGGGTCAACTGCAGATGAGGTGGGAGTCAAGGATTTGGTCAACTTTGTAGAGATACTCATCTTTGACTTTGACAGGTGGTAGTTGGCTGAGGTGTTGTCCAGGAAAGGAGTCCAGAGTATATTTCTCAAGGAGGCAGATGTGGAAAACTAGGTGGAGGCCCTTTAGGCCCAGAGATAGGTTGGTTTGTAGGCATGAGTCAAGACCTTTCAGGGGATCTTGAAGGGGCCAAGTCATTTATGGTCAAGCTTGATGGAGGGCCTCTGGGTCTTGAAGATGCATCAATCAAGCCAAACCAGAGTTCTAGGAGACCAGTTGGGAGTGGGGTCACATTGAGTATTGGCATGCTTGGAATAGGCTTGATTGGCAGTGTTGATTTTGTCCCAGAAGAACTGGTGGAGCATCATAGGTCTTCAGTGACTTTGTGGGCAATATGAGATGGGATATCTTTAAGCAATAGTGTGAGCTGGGAGTTGTATCCCTTGTTGGCATAAAAAGGAAAAACTCTGGTGGTGGAGTAAGGAGCATTATTATAAGTAAACTTGGTGAGGGGAAGTTCTGCATACCAGTTGTTCTGTAAATAGTTAATGTAGAGGTGGAGATACTGTTCTAGGTCTGGTTTACTCATTCTGTTTGTTCATTGGTTTCCATAGATAGGCAATTAATAGGTTAGTCTTTATTTTGAAGGCCTTGCACAATGATTGCTAGAAGTGGGAGACAAAGAAAGGGCTGTGATTAGAGATGATGTCATCTGGGAGTCTATGCTTGGAGAATACATGCTTGAGGAAGAATAGCCTGGCAAACTCCAGAGTGTTGTTGGTAGTGTGGCAGGGGATGAAGATGGCTTGCTTGGTGAGGCAGCAGATGACAATAAAGATGGCATCAAAGCCTTCAGAGTCAGGAAGCTTTCTAATGTGGTCCATTGATATCAAGGACCAGGGGTGGCAGCCAATGGGGAGGGCCTTCAGCAGGCCATAGATGTGATGGTGGAGTACCTTGGCCTGGAAGTATGGTTTGCAGACCCATATGTATTGCATGACATCCTGCTTCATTTTTAGCCAAAAGTAAGTCTGGGAAATGAGTTGGAGGGTTTTATGGATTCCTGGATGTCCTTGGAGTTTGTAATTGTGATGCCACCAGACTATGCCAAGGTGAATGGGCTTGTGGTCCAGAGCATAGATACATCCTTCCTGGAGTAAGAGTAAATGGTCCAGGGGTAGTGTGAAGAGTTGGTCAGCTGCTGGCTCATCAGCAGAGTTGTTGCAGGGGTCATGCTGGGTGCAGAAAGGGTCCAGAGGTGCATTTCAAATTTGGTGGAGGATCTTTTCTTCATTCATAATCAGCATGGCATGAAGGTGTTTGGGGGGATATTACCACTTAATGGTTAAATGCATTCTACTCAGCTTCAAATGACTTTTTTGGATACACATCAGGCTTTTGGGTGAGGGCATTGGGTTTTGTACCAAGTCAACTAAGGCAATAGTGGATGGTGAAGTTGTACTCAGAGAGTGCTTTGGACCAACAAGCTTGTCAGCAGCTGAGCTGCTTGGTGGTGGTGAAGTATCATAGGTCATTGTGGTTGGAGTAGACTTGGATGTGATGCATGGCTCCTTCAAGGTCTCCACTGCCAGAAGGCTTTGATGATAGCAAGGAGTTCTTTGTCATAGATGTCATAGTTGAGCTCTGTGGGGATTATCAAATGGGTGTAAAAGGCAATGGGGCAGAGATCCTTCCCTCTGGAGTCCAACTGGGAGAGTATTGCAGCAATGGCATAGTCAGAGGTATTGCATTTGAGTACTATTAGCAGGGAGGGGTCAAAATGGCAGAGGTGAAGGCCTTTTTGAGGAGGGTGAAAACACTTTAGCATTTGCTATTCTAGTCCCAGGAGGTGTCCCTCCAGGTGAGCCAATTGAGGGGTTTCATGATCCCAGAGTAGATGTCAATGAACCAGCAATAGAAGTTAGCAAACCCCAGAAAAGACTGTACTTCTTTGACATTTTGCAATGGAGGCCAGTTGAGAATGGCCTTGACCTTGGTTGGGTCCATACATATGCCATCTGGAGTAACAATAACTCCAAGGTATTTGACCTCCATGGTGTGGAAGGAGCACTTCTTGGGTTTGGCATGGAGGTGGTACTCCTGGAGTTGTTCTAGGACACAGCAGACATGCTCTGGATGTTCCTCTAGGGAATTCAAGTATCAGAATGTTGTCCAAGTACATGATAACAAAAACATTGTTCATGTTGTGGAAGATGTCATTCATGAAGTACTGAAAGGTGGCAGGGAAGTTGGTCATCCTGAAGGGCATTACAAGGTATTTGAAGAGGCTGTAGCAGGTGCAGAAGGCAGTCTTCCATTCATGCCTTGGAGCAATCCAGACATTGTTGTAGCCAGAGCAGAGGTCTATCTTGGTGTAGATCTTTGCACTGCAGAGGCAGTCAACAAAGTCACCAATCAGGGGAAGAGGATACCAGTTCTTTTTGGTGACTTTGTTAAGTTCCCAGTAGTCAATGCAGAGGCAGAGAGAGCTGTCCTGCTTGGCAAACAGAACTAGAGCTCCAGTGGTGGAGATCAATGGACATATAAAACCTTTACTGAGCATGTCATTGAGGTAGTCTTTGAGAGCCTGGAGTTTGACTTCCAACATATTGTAGATCTGGCCAAATGGAGGGGAGGTGCCTTCTTTGAGATCAATTTTGTGGTCATAAGATTGGTGTGGAGGGAGCTCCTTTGCAGTTCCTTTGGAGAATATGTCAACAAATTCATGATACTTCATAGAAACTACTTCATGCAAAATCTGTTCCTCCATTTTTGACTCTGGTGGGGTGGTACTAGTGTGTAGGTGTTCTGCCAGTAGTGCCAGGGTGATCTAGAGCTGGTAAGCAGGAGTGCTGACTTATAGGATGCATGCAAAGGGAACAGTGCTGATGATTTCAATGTTGAGGGCTTCCAGGTCAGTGGAATTAGGTGTTGGAGTTGCAGCAGTGGGGTCTGGAGTTGCCTAAGGGTGCTAGGTCAGATATTTCAGACCTTTGTACTAGTTTTAGGGAATGTTAGGGAGAAGTCTTTGAGATGTATTCAAGGAGGACTGGGGTGGGAGTGTATCTTATTTCTCTTCTTGGTTTTCCTATGGTGGGAATGCTGGTGGCTCTGGAGTTGCTGGGGTTGGAGTTGGGGTTGTCAGAGTCTAAAGGGAACTGGAGGTGGAGGGGGATGGTGGCTGCTAGGCATGCTTGGAGTTGATGTCTCAAACTAGTTGCTGATGAACATGCTGGAGGCTCTGCTGTCAACAAGGGCTGGGAGGACTATAGAGGAGTTGCCCAGTAGAACATTGATGATCAATGATTGTGCAGACTTTGAGTGGAGTTGTTGGGGGGGGGGGGGTCCAGGGGACATTGATAGTGTCTTCCAGGCCCTCAGGGTGGGGTGAGATATCAAAAGGGACAGGTCTGGCATTGGGCAAGCTATCCTGGTCAAGGTGGAGGGTGAGGCTGAGCCAGTCAATGTGGGGGTTGGTTGTCATGAGAATAAGGAGTGTGGGAGCATGCAATTTCATGGCCAACAGCCAGAGGTCCTGTCAAGTCCATTGGCAAAAGTAATGGACATCTCCACACAAAGGGTGATGTCTTCAGTAGAGGTAGGATCACTGTTGAAGAGCTTTAGAAGGATGGGGGTGGGGAGGAGATGGGGGGTTGTAGAGCAAGTGCCACCAGGGATTTATCAATGAAGTTGTTGGTTGCACTGCTGTTGACTAGGGTGTGGACAGAGTTGGCAGAGAAGGGGAGATGTTTTGAGAGTGTCCAGAGAGAAAACCATTGTGCAGAGGAGTGTGACCAGGGTGGAGAAAATGTTGGTGTCTGATCTGCAATTTAGTGCATCTTCAGGACCTAAACTGCTGCTTTGTTTTCTGTGAACTAGTAATTGCAGTCCTCCCCACAGATAGTCCATATGGTGTGTCCCATTACCTGGCACTCAGAGCAACTACTGATGAAATGTCCCTGCTTGCCACATAAAATGTACATGCCCTCTTTTTATTGTTTCTCCTGTGTCTCCTCTAGTATGTCAATCCAGAGTCTGTTCCTGCTCCAATTTGTGCATAGGGCCTCTTTATCTTCTGTAGGGGTTGGGACATTGTCCAGGTCATGGGAATTGTTGGGGTTGAGATCCAGGGGCTCTGGAGTCTTGTGGAGGTTGGCTGCATTGAGTTGGGTGGGGGGCAGGGTCCTGGTAGTTGATTGGTACTGGCTGTCAGGGAATGTCCCATTCCCTCTCTGTCCTGTTCTCCCTCCTTATGGTTTTCCTTTATTCTCCTTTGTTTTCCCTATCTGCTGGCCCCAGTTCTAGCCCTCAGGCTGCACTGGTTCTCTGTCCATAATTCTGACAAGTGTTGCCCCTTCCACATGGCCTCTTACCAGACCCTTAGTTTGTTTCCTGCATTCCAGGCCTACCACTCATTGTAGGCCTCCCATCTTTGGACTACAAGTACTTTCAACTAAGAGCTATTCTTGCTCCAGTCTTCCCAATAACATTGATCAATCTGTGTGACAAGTGCCTTATAACCATCATACATGGACTGCTTGGGTGCAAGGCAGAGAATCTCCTTGATTCTCTGGAAGAGCATGCAGCAGAGGGAAAATGAGAGGGTGTTGTAATTCCAGCCTGTTTCATAGGCCTCTTGTTCAAACTAAATAATAAATGTCATGAACCATTCATTGTCACACATCTGGAGGTTGAAGAGGTCTTCTTCTGCTTCTGCTACAGTGTCACATACTTTGAACTTACTAGAAAATTCCTGAGTGAAAGCAAGCCATTCAAGAGTACTGGGTTGTTGGGGTCAAACTGGAGTGCTATGTAGTGGTCAAAGGTGATGCCCTGTAGGTATGAGGCAGCAAAGGCCACTTATGGCTCTCAAGTTGGAAGGTCATAGGCTTAGCTTAGAACAGAGTGAAACATTGGATCAGGAAGGTCCTCCATTTCTGGGGTTTGCAGCCAGTGAGGGGCTCTGGCTTCTGGATGTCAAGTTTACCTTTCCAAGCAAATGCAGTGTGAATGTTGTCTTGGGCATTCTGGGTTTGGGGCAGGGGTCTGGCATTGTAATAATAGTAGTAGTTATTCCTGCCTCTGTGCTGAGAGGGGAAGGTGTCCATAGCCAGGCTCCATCCACCTGGAGGTCTGCTATCCAGAGGTGGGCCAGTGTTGCCTGGGGAAGGCCCCAGGGCCCAACAGGGAGGAGAGTCCTCTAGGGGTCAGCAGTTCAAAGTTGCTGTTAGCCTCAGGGGGTCAGTTCAGCAGAGAGATTGGAGGAATGAGGGGTTGAGGCTAGTCAGGGGGAATAGAGGGTCTGGGTGCTTTAGGGCCCATGGGTTGATGTAAGGGGGCTGGAGCATATTGGCAGGGCAAGGGCACATTTTAGGGTGTGTTACCACAGGAGGCATGCAGGTCAACATGGGGGGGCCTGTCCTAGAGGGTCTCTAGGGCTCCATTCCAAGGAGCAGGTTTCCTGCTAGGGTTTTCTGGCTCATCAATATAGGAGAGGGTGTGGTTGGGGGCAAGATTATTGTTGATGGGATTGAGTTGAGGAGATCTCTGAGTGCATGGTTCAGGTCCTGGGGGTTGGTTCCAGGTGTGGAAAGCACTGGAAACAGAGTATGCTTGGGGGCATGCCAAGAGGCCCATGGTGTGAGCGGTGGGTTGGTCAAAGAATCCTCCTATAGAGTTGAAGGACTTCAGGATATTGGAGGTGGCATCGAGTTCTTCCTGATTGCAAGGGATAGGAGCTGGGGCTTCAATTCATGCTCTGACCAGTTCTTCCTGTTGTACATGGAAGGAGCAGGCTGGATCCAACAGGTCCTTGAATTGTTAGGAGTTCAGACTGGTGTGGTTTTCCTCAATCAGGGTGTATAGTTTGTTTTGAAGGTTGACATCTATTCCTAGAGTGTTCTAAGTGCTCTTGGAGAGAGTGCTCAGCTGGTAGCATTTGTGAAAGTCAAGAAGGTAATCTGCCCATGTTTCTGGAGTCCTGCAGATGTTGTGGTGTCTGAGGCTGATGAGGAGGGCACAAGTGCATTTGGCAAACTCTGTGGAGGAGATGCAGAGAGCAGAAGACTTTGTCACACTGCTGGGTGCAGGCTCCAACCTGTTGCTGTTTAGAAGAAGGTGGAGTCTGGACCAAGAATGCAGTGGAGGATTGGGGCTGAGGGGGGGGTAGTGGTCTAGTTTTTCTAGTGAGACCAGAGCTACAGCATGGATTGGGTAGGGATAGTAGGGCTCTGGGGTGATGAAGGCTGAATTGGCTGGGGCTGAGGGTGCCCATGTGGCTATCAGGGTCCCAGGCAGTCCTCCTGGTAGCATGCAGGGGTAGGTCCCTTCAGTGGGGTACAACAAGGAGCATTGCCAGTCTGGGTACATTCCCTGACTGATGGAAGGAGCATAGAGTGCCTGATTCTAGTCTGGAACCCAATATTGGGAGTGGGTGCAACATAGCAATCTGCAGGCAGGGTCAGATAGAATGGGGCATAATAAGTTTTAAGTACTGGCCTATTATAGACATTGGTTAGATAGCTAGTGGGTGAGTATGTGTAATTATGTGCAGACATTGAGAATGGGGTAAGAGAGAGTCAGTAGCTCAAAAAACTGTCCCAACATTTGATACTTTTTGAAAGATGACATTAGCTTGAAGGATTGGAAGTATTGAAAATTCTGGTTAAATCATGTAAAATATTATGGCATCATAGCTACAAATTGCATTTTGATTTATATAGTTCAAGTTCAAACTGATGGAATAATGGCCATTTTAAAATATTTACTCATTGGGACAGTTTTTTGAGTGTCTCTAATTTTGGTATTTAGTACTTTGTATGTCCTCCATTTGCCTTGATAACTGCTTGCATCCTTCTAGGCATGCTTTCTATCAGTCTTTGGCATCTCTGCTAGTATTCCATCCCACTCCTTTGCAACCCTCTCCCACAATTCATGCACACCATGAGGAGGTGTTTCATACTGCCTAAGCTGCTTCTTGAGGTACTCCCAGAGGTTTCAATAGGATTAAGATCAGGGAATTGGGCTGGCCACCAGAGGATATCAAAGTTGTTGTCTTCAAACCACTTCTTAGCCCTCTTGGAGTTGTGTTTGGGGTCATTGTTCTGTTGAAAGTAGTGGGCACCCTCCTTCATCTTCAACTTTTCAAAGCTTTTCTTTGCTGTCATCCAAAATTTCACAGTACTGCTCTGCATTCATGATCCCCACCACCTCTACCAGCTTTCCTACTCCATTCCAACTCATACAGCCCCATACCATGAGATTATTCCCTTCTTCATATTTCATAATAGGTGTAGTGGTTCAGTTTAAAATGCCTTCTTCTTGTAGTTTTCACATATACTGCTTTCCATCTAACCCAATCCTGTTAATCTTTGTCTCATCTGTCCACAACACTCTTGTCCAGTCCTCTACAGTCTAGAACTGATGCTCTTGAGCCCATTTAAGTTGTAGTTGCTGATGTCTAGCTTTGAGCATAGGAACTTTCCTCTTTGTAGCAGACTAATGCCCCTCCTCCTTCAAATAGCCTGTTTATTGCATGGAGTAAGCTTAGCTGAACAGCCTCCAGAATGGTTTTCCTTGTCCACCTCCAACTCTCTACCAATCCTCCCAATAGTAGACTTCTCTAGACCAGTTTTAGCCTCAATCTGATGCAGAGAATACCTTTGAGCAAGGAGAGATGCAATAGTAGAGCATTGTGTAGGAGAAGTAGCTTTCATGATGGTGGCTGAAGGTCAAGGTGTAGTTCAACCAACTTGAACCACTCCCAAATATATCCAAACATGGTCACATGACTCTGTTGATATTCCCACATACAACTTACTCTTTATTTCTGACTAAAATAGGGATAAACCTGTAAAATTAGAGATGCTCAAAAGACTGTCCCAATGAGTGAATATTTTAACATGGCCATTACTCCATTAGTTTTGATTTGAATTACATAAACTGAGATGCAATATGTACCTATGATGCCATAGTATTTTACATGAGTTAACCAGAATTTAAAATACTTCCAATCCTTCATGCCAATGTCATCTTTGAAAAAGTATAAAACATTGGGACAGTTTTTTGAGTCACTGTAAATCTGAAGTTTGGGGCTAATAATGAGGTGCAATGCTTTGATAGTAGTATAGAAAACATGACAGTATAGATAGTAAGTAAAGGTGGTGAAACTCAAAGGAGTCTATAATGGTGAAAAGGTCATGAAACTAAAGGAGTCAATAATGGTGAAAAGGGTCACTAGCAACATAGGCAAGTCAGGAGGAATGGCTGGGCAAGTCAATCACCCAAAGTGTAGCTAATACAACACCTGGAATGACAGCCAGCATGCTAGTTGCTAGGGTGGTGCATATGAAGGAAATAAGTCCAAATCAAGAATAAATGAAATCTATAGTAATAATACCAAAAAATGAAACATTGTTGGGGACCTTGCTAGGAGGGGCATTAGAGGGTGCTAGGGGAATGTCAGTTGGTGGACTGAGAGTCTAGACCACATGTGATGAAGTCACATAATTGTTACATCAAGTAGAAACCAGAAAATCTAGAAGTCACCAACACATAAAAAAAGACAGAAATCTGTACTCAGCAAGAATAGGGTCTTATCATTGTCACATGTGTGTGTGCCATCAAGTCCTTGTGATCTATTCAATACTCCCCTGGACTTGTTGGATCATAATGGTCTTGCCATTTGTTGTCTGCACTCTAGCAGCATCCCAAAGGTCAAATGCAATGCACTTGTATGGCTGCAGCTCAGGCAGGACTTCAATGTCAAAGGGGTGTCTTGCCTGCTTGCCCATGATGCAATCCTTGCATCTTCCAAGGAGGACATTTTTGTCATATAGAGGCCATCCATAACCACATGGCAAACCATGTTGCAAATTGTGCTCTTACCAATGTGCCCCAGATAATGGTGCCAAGTCTCAAGAGTAATTGGGTGGTGCAATGACTTGTGCTACTAAGGCAGAGGGAGGTGGAGGAATAAAATTGACCACAAACATAGTACTAGACATGGGACAGTGCATGATGGGTTTGCTATCAGCTATATGGAGCATTGTCAATGCTCAACCTGACTCCCTTTTGAACAAGAGAGCCAATTGATACAAGGTTGTGATCCAGGTTCAATGCATGTAAGGCATCCTCAAAAATCAGTTCAATGACCTCACTCCCATGCTTGACCCATTTCCAAACCCTGCCATATTCAAGGATTCCAAAAGTGCCCTTAGCCATGACACCAGTACTGGCAGCTGCCTCTAGCTCATGGTACATCTCACAATTGGTGAAAAAATGCCTATTGGCAGCCAAGTCTGCATAAGTCACTTGACTAGTGTAATTGGCAGCATGTGTCAATGTTGTGAAAGCTAGGCACCAAGTACTACTAGCCAACACCACCATGGAGTTTGCCTGGGGGTTAAGTGTTGTGACTGTGGTGCTACCTGGTGTCACTGGCTGAACAGCTGTAGGAGCACCACCACAGCCCCTTTTCCACCAGTCCAGGTATTGCCCCTCGAGCCCTCCTCCCTTCTGTAAACACTTATTTGTGATATACCTAAGTCATCCATAATTTGGGTTTGAGCAAGTGACAACTGGGCTTTCCTTGATGTCTGATCTGAGTAACTAGGGCTTAGGCTGACTTAGCAGGGGCAACAGTGGATGCACTATGGAGGAGCATGGCATGGGTTGTAAGCTGAACAATGACCTTGGCAGGTGTCCCCTATGCAACAGGGACCCAGTCACTGCAGCCCATGACACTGGCATAGACTTGATCAGATAAGCACATAACCATCTGTCATTGATTCCAGCATCTTGGTCATTTGCCCTTGCCCAGGCAGTCTGCATAGCTTTGAAAGTGAGTTTCAATGTTTGCATCATCAGCATACCTGATTGATGACAACTCTTCTTCTGTGTGGAGCAGGGCCAGGTTGGTTTTGCTATCATGCAGTGCTGTCAGAAACCTCCATACATCTGCCACTGACCCATCCATTTCAATGCCAGCACTAATAGGATTGACAGCATTGAGCATCACCATACTTCTTGCATATGCATCATGCTGGGCCCATTGATCCAAGGTAGGATTTGGAGAGCCCCATCAGGTGGTCTGCATGGGGGGGCAGGGGTCATCATTTTGTTGTTGGCAGAGTCTGGATTCATGATTTTGCCTGTGAGATAGCCTGATAGGCTGTGCCCACAGGCAGTCTCAATTATTGTTGTCTTGAACAGAACCCAGTTTGAACTGTTGAATTTTTTGTCAGATGGAGGCAGGAATTGGGCAGGATTTTGAGACATTTTGTATTTTCAGGTCTTTGAGTCAATTCTGGTAGGGTTCAGTGTTCAGAAAATTTTTTTGTGAGTTGTGCACAATTTACTAAGTGGCATGGGGCTGATAACCTGTTAGATATAATACTCAGTCAGTGTTCAGAGGTCTACAAAGTAGCTGAGGCTTTACTCCTTGATCCTGTGCCAAATTTGGTCTTCAAATTTTGTTCCCATGTGACCTTCCACATGATGTATAGCCAAAATATAGCTGGAGCTTGTCTTTGATTTTTGCTCCCTTCCAGCTATCTTTTTGCTGTGCATGTGATGTGAAAGCAACAATATAGCCAGAGCTTGTCTTCAATTTTTGCTCCCTTCCAGTTATCTTTCTGCTATACATGTGATGTGTATCCAATAATTTAATTTAATTTAATTTTTGTATATACTTAGGTGTAACAACAGCTCTGTAAGGCAGAGGCAATATTATGCTTGAAAGTTCCTAGTGTTCAAAAATTACTGCAATTGGGCAATTAAAATCACTTAATAAGTTGATGATCAGCTTGACTGCACCAAGCAAAGCCAAAGTCACATGTCATGCTTTGTAAGCTATAGCTGCAGCAACTGCTTTGGTAATCATAATTGTGTTGATATTGCATGTGAATGCCCCCATGATGATCAGCTTATGCATGCCTAGTAAGACCAAAGTCATATGCTATGCTTTGTATTCAATTGCTGTAGCAATTGCTTTGGTAATCATCATTGTGTTGATATTGCATGTGAATGCCCCCATGATGATCAGCTTGTCCATGCCTAGCAAATGCAAAGTCACATGTCATGCTTTGTAATCTATTGCTGCAGCAACTGCATTGGTAATCATCATTGTGTTGATATTGCATGTGAACTATGCTCCCATGATGATCAGCTTGTCCACCACATGTCAATGCATACCCCAAGCAACATCTCAATGAAGCATTCACTTATAGGTACTCTGGTACTAGACAAAAGGAAAGCAAAACTCATAATGTGTTTATAATGATGATTAAAAACATGTTAGTCCATTGTTCATCTTGCAATAGCATGTCAGACAATGATTTGACATGCCCTCCAACTAGAAGCCCTCTACTGATTTTTTACATGTCTTTTCATTTTTTTCATTTCATCTTTTGTTCTATATAAGGATGTTCCACTACCCTATTTCCTTTCAGTGCAGCTTTGCCACTGGCATGTGCAGCTTGGTGCTGGCAACATTTTTCCTCTCATACCTTTTTGTTGGGAAATCAGACAGAGAACCTGGTGTAAGCAGAGCATGCAATGTTACAAGCACTGAGAAGTGCATAGCTATGACAGATCTGTCTATCAGTCAATGTAATAAAGTTTAATGTCTGATCAGTCAATTCCACTATTACATGAGCTTGGTTATCCTCAACACTTCCCCTCAAGCAAAACATTTGCAACAGTCTCATAAGAAGGGGGGAGACCAGCAGTGAGGACAACAATGATGTCTTCATCAGAAGTGGAAACATCAATGGCAGTAAGACAGTTGGCAAGAGAGTGGACTTCTCCAATCCAGGCCTCCATGGTTTGGCCTTCCTTCATAGAAGCAGTGATGAAGGCACAACAGAGTGCAAGGTGACTACCAAAACCACAAGCATGATGAACCTTGGCAAGATTCTCCCAGATGGTGTAGGGGTTTGGGTCAGTCATATGGGCAAGTTGAGCATCTTCCACACTAAGAATCAATGTTGCCCTAGCCTCAGCCATCCTCTTCTTCATCCTCTTCACCTCCAGACCTTCCTTATCCTTTAGCAACACCTTCTCCTCAAACAAATCCCAATACCCCTGAAAAACCAGCACAGCCTCCATGCGCATTGCCCACTTGACATAGTTTGTGTGAGAGAGATGTGGAAAGCAAATAGAACCATCCATAGGTGCTGAATCCATCATGATGGTGACCAAGAAAGAAAATGGAAATAGAGAGTGGCAAAGATAAAAGGAGTAGGAGGTTGGATCTCAAGAGTCTCCACAAGATTTGGCACTTGCAATACAAAATGGATTTTGGCCTCCAGGGGGCAGGTAACAGATTTTGGCCTCTGGGGGGCAGGTGTGAAATTTGGCCTTCACAGGGCAGGGTACAAAATTTGGCCTTTGTGGGGCAGGGGTGAGACACTCAAGGTATTTGCGAGATGCTTAGCATTTGTGTTGGGAAATCAGACAGGCATAAGAAGCAGAGCATGCAATATCACAAGTGCTGAGAAGCACGTAGCTATGACAGATCTGTCTATCAGTTAACGTAATAAAGTTTAATGTCCGATTGGTCAATTCCGCTATCACTTGAGCTCGGTTATCCTCAACACTTTTACCAACCTAGTGTAGGAAAAAATATTTTTATTGAGAAGTCATTGTTATACTGTTCTCTTCCTAACTAAGTGATCAGCAACCCATTGTATGTAGACCTCGGACCTGCCGTGTGCCACAACGGCCCATCCTCAACGGTAGTCAACGACTGTATTGCTTGTATATACCTGTTAGATATAATACTAAGTAATATTGGTTTCCTGCAACTGCTCATGACCATGGGACATGCCTCAGTCGGTGTAGTCAACGACTGAGGTTGTCCCGTTGTTCCACTTCCGTCTATATCCATTCTCCTGTATAGTTTTTCTGCTGACCCCTGATCCCTCTCCCTTGCCTCGATTTGTCACGTGCTCTGTGTGCGCCTTCGAGTCCTTGTGAGCCCTCGTCGATACGTCTAAATAGAACGATTGAAGAAGCACTCACTTTGATGCTAGCAGAAGCTAATCTCCCCCAGAGCTTCTGGACTCACGTTTTGAATGCCTACCGACACATCCACAACAGCTGCCCCACATCCGCCCTGCCACAAAACATCACGTGGTTCGAAGCTTTGAAACAGCAGAAGCCTCGCATAGGTCACCTATGCATCTTCGGCTGCGCGACGTACATGCTACTCGGAAGAGACAAAAGAAGAGGGCTCCAAGGACAGTTGCTCCAGGAATCTTCATCGGATATCCCAACAACCAGGCTGGCTGGAGGATCTATATCCTCAGTACCAAGAAGATCGTCGTTTCTCGAGACGTTGTCTTTGACGAGACACGATTCCCGGGACTCTCCCTCTCCAAAATGCCACCCGTGCCAGGCCTGACGTCTTCAACAACTTCAGGGAATGGCTGTACTGTATATATGGTAATGGACATCTTTGCATATTGCATGGATGTGATGCATAGTGTTGAAGTGAGCATTGGACCCAATTGGTCTGGACAGTCAACAGTAATTTTTAATACAGTTTATTGACAACAATGTATATGCATGGTAGAAACTGCAGCGACAACACATGAGCAATGCTAATTCGAAGCTGAACAACAGCAATTTGAAAATGAAATTTGCATTGATATGCCCTTCCTTTCGTACTCCATATGCCATCCTCACTTCACTGAAAGCCTCGTAAAAAGCAAGCACAATACTTATACATCAGCAAAACCTGGAAGCTGATAAATCACACCAGTAGAACCCTACTGCATGTCGTGATACACAATAACACTCATAGCCAGTTACTTATACAGATCATCGCTCCCCCCGTCTCTATACAGTCAACTGTCTATCTTGTCCTCCGACTGAGCCTATCATATGTTGTTCAATTGTAATGTCCGGAAAAAACATCATGAAGGGTTTAACACGCAACCCTGACTCGACCGTGATGTTATCTAGCCAGGAATGAGAAGATAGGTCTCTTTCTTATGACCACTTGCAGAGTTAAACCCAAAGCCGCACTCTCAATCTTTTCGTCAGGAAATAAATCATCAAAAACAGCACATTTCCCGGGTCGAGTAACTTGAATCATGCGCAGGCTAGGCAAATTCCTGTTTTGAACTGCGACAAGAATCTCTTTGATCTGGGGCTTGGGATCGAAGAAGCAATACCAGGTAGCTAGCTCTACAACCTCGAGGCATGCATGAGGATTTGTAAAGTGTGAATCGGGAAACTCGCAATATTCAATGGGGAGATTCAAAAACCGCAGCTGAGGGAAAAAACCAATTATTTGGGCGATCGAAGCGCTTCTCCCAGCATATGTCAGGTGTGTAAGAGAATCTGGGATAGAACCTCGGCTACTGCTGAGATATTCAATCTTGGAAAAGCAGAACATGTCAAGATGTCGCAAGCGAGGGAAGTTGAATTGAGTCATCCTCTCCGAATCAAAGTCGTCGAGACGTAATGTGTGTAGATGCGGAAGAGTGTATGGTGCAGAAGTGGTGAATGGCGGCCAACAGGAATCTGTTTTTGCTGCCTTAAATTCTGACACAGTCAAGGGGTTGAAGTATCCGGAGGGCGTTGAATAGTCCCAGTCATCCTCAAAGACAATAGGAGCGTAGCAACGCCCATAAGAAATGACGCGCTGCTTTGGTTCCTCGTCATCATAGATGTCCTTCAAAGGATCAAACTTTGTGACGTGACCAATACTACATGCTTCGAGCTTTGTGAGATGTCGTAACATCATCTCCACGCGGTCCATACGTATTCCTAAACCAAATAAATCAAGACGACGGATGGTCTTCGCGCAACACACAGCAATAGTCTTCCATAAAGCCTTGTGAGTAAGGCACGGCATGTACAACTTGCTTCGGATTACTCGAGCCACCAGTATTTCCAGGTTAGGACACGCAGGAACTAGTCCCCATAAAGTGTGGCCGCCTTCATACCATGCCTCCTCGTCGTACGGAATGCTGCCCACACCTAAATAAAGGTCGAGTCGTCGGCATCGATGTCCTCGAGGAGTGGTTGATGCAGGAGATATGGAGTGCAGACGTTGCAGGAGAGTTGGAACATATTGGAATCGGAATATCATCACTACTTCATACAGATAAGTCTCCATAACATTGTGAAAAGTCTTCGAAACCAAAGAGAGAGAAACTTTTGTTTTCATGGAATCGCAATAACCTCTAATCACTGCATCGTGATTCTCGAAATAGATGGAGGGAGAAGTGTCGAGGACTTCTGGCACGAGCGTTGCTTGTCGCACGATGCTGGATAATACTTCCACAGGAAATATCATTGTGTGGGTTGGGTGAGCTCGCATGAGTTGGAAAAAGATGTCCAGAAACAAAATTTCTCAAAATGACGAAGGAGAGGAGAGGACAAACAGTTGACGAGACTCTGGTCAGGGTCCGGTCAATATAAAGCTTTCAACGTTGAACCCCAACAACAAATACTTCGGGATTTGCCGGAGGACAACCCCAAGATCACTCAAAAGCCCCCTCTCAATGCTCCCTCAGACGGCCAGGCCTCATGGAGTAGATTCAGCAAGAATAGCCACTTACATACGTTGTATTGGCATCACCCCTAGTCCAACACTACATATAATTTCCCGACCTATTGATATCAGATGGACCATGGTTTCCCACTGTACAAACAACAGATGAGATTTGGTGTCGTCGTTCCGCTCTAACCAGCAATTGATCGAATAGCAGTCAATCGTCATGAGAGTTACTTGTACATATGTCATGTCAACTCCAGTCTCCAGTGAGTTTGATCAAGAAATCGGATACTTTGTTTTAGGTATGTACGTCGTTACGGTAATTGTTACCACGCGTGTATCGTATCAGCTGATAATATAACTTGAAAAGGTGTCTGGCCGGAGTACTAGATGTTGAGGTACGACGTTGTGTCTTGCTTTATTTTATTCAATCTTTTTCCTTTTTCCTACTCACCATATGTTATGCCGTTGTCAAATCCCCACTCACCGTATTTACTATACTTTGTTCAAAACCTTATTGTTCACCTATAAATATTCCGATATGCAAATCCGTCTTCCCTCAGTTGTCTCACCATTGACGTTGCGACTCCTGAGGGTATGTCATTCATTACCTACCTTTACCTACAAAATACTTACTGTCACCTGTAGTCTAATTACTGCTTCGCACTACAGGTATATATATATTGTCTCACCATTGATGTTGCGACTCTTGAGGTCTAATTACTGCTTTGCACTACCCTGGAAGGAGTGCTCGTAGACCGTACCCCAAGATATACTGTAGGGGCTAGACATACTTATATTAACTTATGTAACCAGCTCTTTGAAATAAAGTTAACCACTTTGCCAGCACAGATCACTGATTCACACACATGCACACACCAACATCCACACATTTTTGTGAGTTGTTGTTGTTTTTGTGACTGAACAAAGGCAACAACACAAGGCATATTCTTACTGATTCTGATCTCAGCTATTACTTAGCAGAGGTAGACATCAACATTGTAACAGCAGATATGAATCCTTTTTTCTCTACTTAGGATGCTTACTTGAGAAACTTACCCCCACAGAATTCTTCTAATGTAGTTATGCAAAGCATCATTGTGGCCAAATAGTGGCATTGAAAAAATATTGAATGGCTTTGTATGGCACTGTTATATTCCATAACCATACCATGTCTGGCTTCCATGCAGCCTATGTTACACTCCTTGTGACACTAGCCCATGGCTTAGAGCTTGGGACAATCCTACACCTTTTGAATACATCATTCTTGAAAAAAAGACTGACATAATCAAGTTCCAGCTGCATTGTCATTTGAAAGACAAGCTTGTTGACACCACACAGGGTTACAAATGATCCAATGGTGGATGAAGCTGTTGTTCTCCATGAACAATCATACATATATTCTTGCAGATGGCTGTCTATCCCTATTTTAGGCAATGCTGAGTCTGGTTGCAAAGCATATAGCACAATCAATTGTTTACCCTTGTTTACCCAATATACTGGGGCACATCCTTGAAAAACAATTTCCTTCCTAGCCAACACATATGGTTCAAAGACAATTTCCTTCCTAGCTGATACAAATGGCTGAAAAACAATTTCCTTCCTAGCCAATACAAATGATTAATGGAGATCTTTGGCCGCTATGTAGAAGCATGTGGACAATTGTGTGATGATATACCTCCTTATACTCTGTATACTCAAATAAAAAGTACCCACAGTTGGTTTTATGTTGGTTTCCAATTATGATTATCCATCATTGAATATTTCTATGTAAACACATAATTTTTCCTTGACTTTGCCTCCAAACCTTGCCACTTTCCCTATGCCCTGCCATCAATCCTTGATGGCTCATTCACATGGATATGTTGGCCACAACCAGGCAAAGATGCTGGACAATCTGCTATGTGCTACAAGTGTGGAAAAGTTGGCCACTCTGCCCAAGAATGCAGGGAGCAGGGTAAACCAGCTCCTTGTATATTAGTGTGAACAGCACACACTGCTGCTCCCTTGGATGTGTGTGGGAGATACCAATGATGAGCAGGACAATGATCTTGGTGAAGTTTATGATGAACATGTGGATGAGTCAAATGGGACTCAGGCCAAGGATGAGGAGTATGTTAAATTAGAGACATACAAACATGATTATTATACCTGGGATAGTGATAGTGAGGACTATATGCCCTCACTGAGGTACCTGCTGCTGAGGGTAGAGAGTGAGAACCTACCAATGAGGTTGCATCATGTTTGGATCATAGTGTTGAAAGAAGCCATAGATTAGCCAGTGCTGCTGTCATGACCCATTCCCTGGACCCCTGCACATTGTCCAATGACCCCCCGCCCCCCCAGAACCTCCCCTGACACCTTGCTGAACTTCCACAGTGCTCCGCACCTACTCTGGCTAACTCTGATGCATCCTCAGCTAACTCTGACAGCCCCCTGGCCAACTCTGATGTCTTCCCCGCAGTCAGTGATGCTTCCCCTGGATCTCCTGAGCCCCTGGGACCATTCCCCCACTGTGCCTGACCCCGTTACACATCATCAACTTGACACCCTGGTTCCTCCAACTTACTTTGAAGTATCACAACGACCTCAGAACAGCCTGCGTCACCAATTGATCCCATCAACATATCAATGCGGCCCACCCTCTGATCATAACCAACACCCCTCAACTCTGTTGAGCTCCACCAAGCCCCACTGCCACAGCCAACGTTCCCCGGAGCTCTCCAGTAGTCAGTATATAAGATGTAGAGTAGCTCTTCATACTCTAGTCTTGATATTGCTTAATGTTACCTATGGTCTGATTGTTTCTCTCTTGTGTTTCATGTCCCATGTCTCGTTTTCTTACTCTCAGTCTCCCGGTCTTGTCTTGTCTCTATTCCATTATTGTTTTTGTTATTGTTTCATATCTCCACCTGAATCTATTCTCATTCTTGTCTCCATCTCATCTTGACTCTGTGTCTCATTTGATCTGTCCCATCCCTCATGTTCCTATCTTTCCCAACCTTAATGCCTTCGCAGACCCCGCAATTACAATTACAAATCCCAGACACTCTTTAACCAACTCTGGACCTTGCTACATGCTTGGCTCCGAACTCTATCAAAAATTTATCAACCCCTGTTGATCCCCCATCAAACTCTGGCTCTGCTTCCATCACTTGCATAGCCTCCACCTCTTCTGCACCTGCAATACTCACATATGGACTGGTGCCTGAACCCTGCCAAGCCTGTCCTCCTTTCCACAGCTCATCCCCTGCTCCTCTGGACCTCCCCAGACTTGCTTGGATCAATCTCCACCAACTATCCTCACAAGTCCCCAGTGTTTGGAACACCTCCAAATGCCCAGTTGTCAGTGCAGGGAATCATGTCTGCCTAGTAAGGACTCACCCAGTGTAGCTGAGCCCCCGGGGTCAGCAGAACCTGACAGCTGCCTGTGAAAGACAAGGAATGTCTTGTCACTTGGGTTGACATCAATGGCCACAAGGCATGAATGCTGTGGGATATGATTTGATTGTAGGGATGCTATTCATAAGGACACATAATGTCCTCCTGGACCTTCCAGAGTAACCAAGTGGTCATTAGAGCTCCTGGGTACACCCAACAGCCCCCTTGACCCCAGCATATGTCACCAACTTGTCTCCACAATCTGCCTGACCAGCCCAGAAGATTCCCAGCAACTATGGTGTGGCCTGCAATCCTATCAGTTCCTATCAGTATATCACCACAGCCTGCCAACTGATCACCATTAACCCCACATGGCTCCAATGAGCCCTGCTGCCAGACCCACAGTCCCTGGAGGAGATCCAGTAGTTAGTATATAAGTTGTAGAGTAATATCTGCTATGGTAGTCTTGATATTACTTACCTGCTTATGTCTGTGTTTGTTACATTTCCCAGTTTTGTCTCTGTCTCTGTCTCTGTCTTCTGTCTCCAGTCTCATATCATTCTCAATCTATCTTGTTCTTGTCTCAGTCTTGTCTCAACTCTGTCTTGTCTCCTCTGCTTCAGTTTCCTTTCATGTTGCCTGATATCCTTTTGACTCTAACTCCATTCTGATCATTGTTCATATTGTTATGACTTGTACATTCATAACTAACTCTGGACCTCATCCTACACTTAGCCACAGAACCATCAACACTATTTGATCTCCCATCAAGCTCCAGTCCTGCTCCTGTTACTTGCATGACCCTTGCTTATCCCATACTCACAATATCTGCCCCAGACTTGTGCCTGGACATCCCTCAAGCCCAACTCTTATTTGTACCTTGTCTTAGACTTCCCCAGACTTCCCCAGACTTGTTTGGACTGCTCCCCTTAGCTCATCCTCACAAGTATCTGAAGTCCAGACCTCCTTGGAGCACTAGGTTATGAGTGCAGGACATCACATCTGCCTAGTAAGGATTTGCCCAGTTAAGCTGAGCCCCCATGGTCAGCAGAACATGACAGATTGTGCAGTGCATAATGAAGATGTCACTGTGCATTGCAATCATATAATTGGCCAGAGACAGTATGTCTGTCTGTGACCTTGTCTTGTTGGGATGCAGAGAGGGAACAAGCATGTACAGTGGGAGAGTATTGATGTTCTGGGTTACATGGGCAGTAGTAATGTGTTAGGCCCAGCCAGGCCCAGCTCAAAAGCCTGAGCATGAGCATAGGGCTTTTCCAGGCTCAGGCTTGGATAATATCAAGCCTGAGCTGTGAGCCCAAGCCTGGCCAAAGTCTGACCCAGCTCAGGCTTGGGCCGCAGCTTTACTACCAGACTGAGCAGCCAGGGACAATGTGAGGGAGAATAGAATAAGTCTTTCACTACTAAAATGTACTTTGAACATGGACTGAAGTGTGAATAATGAGTTTTCACAACAATCATGGGTGAATATCAGTGTTGACCACATGGAAAAAATTGTTGGATGTGCTACTATATTACTATAAGTATAAATAAAGCTTTCTAACAAAAATTTCACTGTTTGTAAAGCTGGTATACCAGTACAACTCAGTCACAGAAAGCCGCGACTCAGGCCCAGGCTTCAGGGTTTCAAAATCCCAAGCCTGAGCCACAGGCCGTCCAAAGCCTGAACCATGGCTTGTGGCGGCTCGGCTTTTTCGAGTTCAGCTTCTGGCCAGCTTCAGGCTTTGAGCCGAGTCTGGTACATCACTAGTGGGCAGTGGAAAGTGCGATCCGTGCAAGCGTGGGTAGGTGAGTTAGCGCAATGGGCGGCATTGGGCTTTGTGAGGAGGCATCTAATAGTATATTTATTATTGAGAATAGATGTTGAATTAGGACTGTAATTCTGTTTTCTATCTCCACTTCGACATCATCCCAGCTGAAATTCGATCTCCATGCACCCTTAAGATACTAGTCAGCGGATACTTACACCGTCGTCGTTTTCATACTATGAGTGTACCTGGTATATAGTTATCTATTTGCGGTCCCTCCTCTCGAATACATGTCCTGCACACAGCAATTTGTGCTCAATATAGGGTCATCATGAAAGGTTGATTCGGATGCATACTCCCAGATTGTATTCGTAGTTCAGAGTTACACCAGGAATTGGCAGGGAGCACTAGGCGACCGTTACAGCTCGATAAGCTACTCTATCATGCCCTGCATGGCACGGGAATATTACTGTCAATCCAAGTTAGTGTCAGTCTCACCTGAAGAGAAAATTTAAACGAGGAAACCAACCAGGTGTCAAATTTCCATTTTATCATCATCGTTATCGTCATGTTCCACAATCGCGTCCTTTGTTCGCACAGGAAAAACGATTGTTGGCTCCGCGTTACCCATGCTCTCCACGCTCGCATGAATCGCAGTATATACATCCCTAGCTGCCCGGCCGGCTAACTCTCTCGCCTCACTCAGCACATTTTCATCTCCTGTACTCTGTTTCCAGTTTGTCCACACACATCCTGCCTGCACATCTTTGTCATGCCGAGTGAACATGAAAGCGAAGCAGCCGTCCGCATCCAAGATACCATCGCCCTCATCCGGATCCACTACCATTGCACCAGTATCCTTCCGCCGGCCAACAGCGACAGCACATATCACTCCACGCATCGGTGTGGATCCCGCATTGAGAAGCGCTAGCGTACTCGCATTCACCACCGCTGCAGTCAGCACGTTTGCGTTGGAGCTTTTTGAACCTAAACCAGACCCTGATGGCACAAGCGCCTGCGCGACAATCTGCACGAGCGTACGTGGGTTGTTTGCGAGAATCAGTGAGGGAGTTAGAAGCCCTCGAACGGTTGCAGCGAGAGCCTTCGCTTCTGTCGCTGGTACGTTCGACAGCGGACGCACGAGGACTTCAAGGGTTGCCTGAGACGCGTTTTCGGACGCAAGACGGACCTCGATGGGCCCACTGACAGAGCTCAGGGCGGATATGGGTCCAAAGCTGAAGCGTGCAGAACCATCGACGCGCGCAAGGCCGTCGAAAGTAATTTGAATCGCCCGCGACTCGTATGGTTGGCGTCCCTGCAAGCGAGACATGGAAGTTAGAGAGAAAATGACGGGCCGTTTGATCCGTGATCGATCAAAAGATCACTTGAATAAATTTTCAACTTGCCAGGCCAAGTGAATGTCTTATCAACGTTAATACCTTAAATTAGAGGTCAATAAATGAGGAACAGACAAAAGAATACAGAAGTGAATTGCATTACATGAAAGCATCATTGATAAAAAATTGTTCTTAACGGCAACGAATGGTATGTCCAAAATGTATTAAAGTAAGAAGCTTAGTACATATTCTACAAAATTATACTAAGAATCCATCAGACAAACGCTCTCCTCGCTGGCTCCTTTCCTGACTGTCCTCACGAACAAACCCAGAAAAAGTGCCAAACGTCCTCGAGACTCTGCGTGAACAGAGCCATGTTCTCAGTGTAACGAGGGAGCGCGAAAGTCATCGAGTGGATTTGAAGGATGTGGCATTTGTAAAAATGCGAGACTCGGTCAGTTTCTATAAAATAGATCCTGATGAGTATGTTCTAAGGAGACAACAAGAGTGCACCGACTAATTTATAGGATTCGTAGTGGGTCCGTGCGTTTCATTGTCACGTGTACCTGTACTTCTTGACGAGGTCGCTGATCATTACAAACGCGTGTCATACAAGGGCACGTATATACCCGAAACACCGACAGGGTAAGTATACAAGGGACCTGTTTCATACCAAATGAAAGACCAAATGCTCGCACAGACATCACGGCCCATCCGGCCGAACGAAAGTTATCTCACTCTGGTGCCTCTGCCATTCTTCAGAATCCTCGATAGATTTGTACGCGTCTTCGCAGACGTGTCATGACACTGTCCAGACGCATATTCTGCTCGGTTAAGCACTACTCAACGACACGGATACCATTTGTGTACATACCAAAGGCCAACGTCTATCGTTTTGGTGACTCTAACACTGCATCACCTGTCTTTCGCGATCTCTCTTGGACTATTCACGAGGATGAAGCGTGGGCAGTCGTAGGCTCTGGCTCTGGAGAGAAATCCACACTACTCGAGGTGGGATTTTCTCGTCCTATCTGTCAAAACCTCTGAGCATATTCAATAGACTCTCCTTGGCCACCTGCGGTTAGCACCAACTCCACCACCTCCCGGTGGTCTTTTCCCTGCTCTTACGGAGGCGGGCCGTGATCCATTTACGAACATCGTGTCTGTTTCCTTTAGCAACCGCCGCCGCGCCGCTGGAGACGCATTTTATGACTATAGTGCTCGTTATGGTGCTGTTCGCGAAGAAGACCGTATCACCTTGCGCCAGTCCATGTTTCCTGAGACAATTCCACCGCCCTTTCCAGAGCTCGAGCTGCCTCGCGCAGACGGAGATGCACCGAAAGGGATGCCAGATAAGGAAAGACGGGCGTTCGACGTGCTTGTAGACAAGATTGGGCTTCGTGACTTCCTAGACCTCCCAATCATTGTTTTGAGCAACGGACAGACGCGTCGTGCGCGTATTGTCAAGGCGTTGTTGAGGAAACCTGAATTGCTATTACTGGATGAACCCCTCAGTGCGTCATTGGACCTTACATCTCGAAGAACGTTGAATATTGAAGGTACCTTTAGCTGGTCTCGACGTTCAGAACCGGCCTACATTGCTAGAGGTCCTTCGTACTCTACATGCAGCCAAAACTCCCCGTGTGATACTTGGTCTTCGTACACATGACCCCATTCCCGAATGGATCACGCATGTTGCTTTTGTACATGGGTCCAAAGTTGTGACAGGACCCAAGGATGATGTGGTGCCTAAAATTACACATGTAGATGTCGATAGACCCGTTGTCCAGATGGCACGCTCAGGACAGGATAAGCTACTTGTGGACATGCAAAATGTCAGTGTAAAATATGGTCCTAGATCGGTGAGTCTGTTTCGTTTCTTCAATAATTACGGCTCTAAGCGTTGGATTTACGTAGGTCCTCAGAGGCATCGATTGGCAAATCCGCCAAGGTGAGCGATGGCATCTCCAAGGCTCAAATGGTAACATAATGTCCCTCTGTCTCTGCACGATCTGACCTTTGACATCAGGCTCTGGCAAAACAACTCTCCTCTCTCTTCTGACCGGTGACCATCCTCAATCATATACTCAGCGCCACCTGCACCTCCATGGACGTCCGCGGTCGCGAATCTCAACGCCACACCTCCAGTCTCTTACAGGTGTCTTCTCACCTGAACTTTTCGATGCCTTCCCCCGTCACGCCGGCATGCGTGTCTGGGATGCTATTGGCACCGGTTTTGACGGCGGCTTTGTTCCACTCGGTCGCGAAAATGTGGGGCTTGGTGTCTTACAACCCGTGACCGAAGCCGATATCGCGTGGCGCGTAAGTCGGTGCTGGGAAGTGCTAGAGGCTCTCAGTCCTGCGACGTGGGAGACCGGTGTCGTTCCAAACGGCGTCTCGGCACGTGCCGTAGCAGAAGAGTTTAGTAAACGCAAGTTTGTGGATTTGTCGGTTGGCGGGCAGCGCATGGTGTTACTCATGCGTGCGCTCGTGGGTCGTGCTCCGTTGATTCTGTTGGATGAGGTATGGAGCGGAATGGGAGAAGGGATGGTGAGGGCAGCGAGGCGGTATCTAAGAGAAGGCGGAGTGGGACCCGAGCAGGGGGTGATTGTTGTCACGCATTGGGAGGAAGAGGTACCGTGGGGTACGGAGGATGGTGTAAAGCGATTCAAGATTGATGGTGGTGTGGGACAGGTTGCATAGTTCTCAAACCACGTTACCTCTTGTCCTGTCTCCATTCGACAATCTCGGAACTCGATCAGTGATAGGTTCACTAACCACCACAAGGCGTATATCCTTCTAATTGACAAGTAGCCCAAAACGGAGACCTTTTCTTGAACAACGGTGCCAATACCCAACCTTGCCATAAGTACTTACGGGGCACAAAGCCTTAGACTTTGCCCAGGAAAATATATGAAGATCTACGCGGCACCAGCGCCATTTCTTGCCACGCTGTAACGTAATGATTTCCTGCTGTGATGAGATACAATGCTTCCAAACAAGCAAAACTAACTTTCCAGATGACATAGAGCCCAATAAGTATGATATGATCATGCAGGCGTTGGGAAATCAGACAGAGAAAAGAATCAGAGCATGTGGTGTCACAAGTGCCCAGAAGCTTGTAACTACAACAACATCTGTCTATCAGTGAACATATTAAAGTTTAAAGTCCATTCAGCCCATATGAGCTTGTTGTCCTCAACACTTCTCAAGCAAAACATTTATGATGGTGTACTTTTCCTTCCTCATTGCAAGTATAGCTTCTCTAGCAGATTTCTCCTCAGGCTCAGATGGAACAACAGGGCAAGTGAGATTCTGATGACTTTTTTCATTGAGTGAGTGAGTGAGTGAGTCTTTGTTATTATTTTCTTCGAGGCCCTAGTTTACACCTGACCATTGTATCTTAGGTCCCGCAGTACGTAATGGGGGGATGGTAATTATGGACACTCCAACTAGTTCTCCGGCCAGATCTCTTTTCAGCCAATGCCGGTTATGCCTCATAGCCACTTTACTACAATTTGACTTTATCGGAGTTCATACTACTTCCCACCACTAAATCCCCGTACCATCTGCCGCTAACGTGCCGTCCCAATTTCTAAACCCAGCTGTACTCGGCAGGGCTTACTAGCATGTGTTGGTCATGTCCCATATAGGTCTCTATGCCCAGCTCTGGCTGCCAATTAACCCACATCACTAGCAAGGGTCTCACGACTAAACCCTTCCCCATGCCCAGAGGCTACCTTCAGAAGATTGATCCCGAGATTAGGAACCCACAACGGAATGATCCAGCATCTGCTCCAATGACAGTCATGCCGCACCCTTCAAGCTAGGCACCCGATCAAATTGGCGCTTCAACCAAACCATCTGATGGACCACACAATGCATTGGCAGCCTGATCAAACTATTGGCATCCTATTCTCACCCCTACCCATACCACGACCTGCTTGGTCAGTGAAGACCTTAGCCCTCTCCCAAATCCATTGCGCCAGGGAAATCCTCTGTTTTTCTCATCAGATCACAAGCATGGTGGTCACCGTGCCTCATCGAACCACATGCTGATTGGTCAGTCCCCACCAGCCTGCACCACAAAGCCTCCCAAGTCAGCACATGCGGGCAGTGGCTTTCCGGCGGCGTTGAATAACCCACATGGTGTCTAAGGTGTTTTCCACATAGGCGCACTCAGCCAGAGTCGAAACCCCAACCTTGCACTTGCAGATCATGTGACCCACTTTGGGATGCAATGGTGCCAGCTGAGCCACCGCGCCCCTTACTTTTTTCATTGAGTAGGTGAGTGATGACAATGTTGAGCATAAGCTCTGTCAAGGTGATGGCATTGAGAGAAATGATGACTGTCTCATAGGGAGGGGTAAACCCACAGTGAGGACAACAAAGATGTCTTCATCAGATGTGGGGATGTTGATGGCATTAAGGTGATTGACAAGAGAGCATACTTCTTTGATCCAGGCCTCCATAGTCTAGTACTTCTTCATAGAAGCAGTGATGGAGGCATGTTGGAGTGCAAGACAACTACTATAACCACAGGCATGATGAACCTTGCCATGGTCCTCCCAACCCTCATGGCTCTGGCTGGCAGGCCTGTACTTCCTACCTCCCATGCCCTGCCAACCCCAGGACCCCTTCTGGTGGCAGGCCTCTATTAGCAATGGGCTACCCACCTGGTACCTCTGCACCCAACCAGGAGGTCCACCTGCAAGCAATGGCCTCAGAAGAGGAGGAACCTCTGGAGATTGGCCAAGAAGGATGACAGAAGCCCCAACAAGGATCTCAAGGACAAACAGCTCTAAGCCACCTAAACATGTAACACCAGGCACCCTTGGATTGCTGTCTCCAAAGCCACAAAGGAACAGAAGGTGCAATCATCACCATGAAGCATACAGTTTTGGCACTGAAACAGGTCAACCAAACTCTGAAAACTTAAAGAAGGACTCACAGGGGCATTAGCACTACACCACTCTCAAGTAGGGATACCAGCAGACATAACAACAGTGAGAGAAGACAAAGTAATCACTGGAACCCACAACATCAACCATGCTGGTGATCTCCAGAGAACCAACTGGAACTCCATTTGGTCACATGCATGTCTTGAGAGTCTCAATGCTAGAAGGAGAGTATTGTCATGACCCTCCATGGCCCCATTCCCCTCCTTTGACTTACTTCTCCTGGACCACCCCAATCACTCAACCCCACCATCAACCCCACCATCAAATCCTGCCATCAACTCATCAAGTCTGCATCAATGACCTTCCCCATTAGGATGGAACCTCTAAACTTGCTCCACAGAACCCCTACACCTGTTCCACACTTGTTCAAGACCCCCAGTGGTGCTGCCAAACCTTGTTTTGGCACTGCTGCTCCACTCCTGGTCTCAGAACACATCCTAGACTCCAGACCTGGTAAAAAATATCGAAGGTCTTCAGACACTTCCAGCTGGTTCTGAAGTCACAGTCTTTGATGCTGAGACAATTAGCCTTACTGTATATTTACCTTTCTTTCAAGATTCATAGACATTGTCACTGATTACTATAGTTTTGCTAATTATGGTGTAACTGAATCCCAGAGTCCTAGCAATACCATGTATAGGATTGAAGGCAAATTGCCATTGATGATCCTTGAAGTTGTCAATAAATCAATCTTCTCCAAGACCAATTTCTTTGTTCAATAATTCTGCAAACACTTCAACCTCATTCCTTTGAATCCATCAGATTGCAATCTGACCCAACCTCTTCCAGTAAGCAAGTCTTCTCCAAATCCATCCCCAATTTAATTCACTATGCTCAGCATGGATCAATAGTCAGAAGCAAGGAAAGTGTGATTGTCAGAGGGCAGGATGTGCCTAAAGGAGAGTTATTTTCCATTGCATCAAAGTCAAAGGCAAAAACACCAAGGGTGTGTGCAAACTTGTGTTTCAACCTTGACAGGCTGACCTTGTCCATTGTCAGGGGCAGAGTACTGACTTTCAACTCAAGGATACAAACTTGGTTGGCAGGGCTCTGTATGATCTAATACATGTGAGAGTGTGTGTACATGAGTTTAAAGTCAAGAACCCCTGAAATGCACTAGTTCAACATAGGAACTTGTGACATGTTATACAGAAGAGGTCCTGATGACTTATTATGTTTGCTATATAGTAGGAATATCACTTTGTGTTAAGAGCATCCTTTTTTTTTTCAAGGAGTGTTACCCTATTAGGTAGCAGTCAGCCATTAACAATCTTGCCCCTTTTTAGGAGTTAGCTTGTTGTACCTGCTGGGTTGCAGAGGAAATGTTTTATACACACTCATGGTGTTGAATACTATGTGGACTCCTGCACCAATGTCATCCCTTATTTTTGAAGACTGCAAGTTGGGCAGTGAATATTGAATATTTAAATACCCACTAATTTACTAGAAAACCTCAGCTTACCTTGGCCAATCCTTTGGCAAGTTGCCTTTGTTCACCAGCAAGCCTTTCCGCATCTCTTTCATCAGTCTCCACCCTTGTTGCCCTCTTGACCTTGGGCAAGTAAGCAGTCCAGTTGTATTCTTACATCAATTCTCCTTATCAAGCTGTCTACATCTCTTGGGATAGTCCCCTTGCCATTTCTTTCTTTGTTACCAATTACTCTCCTACTGTCTACACTGTGAGGCCCATATTGCTGATGTTGCTTCTGTAAATAATAGTTTGTATAGTCTCAACTTTGCTCCATGGACACCTTCTTCCATCTTCAATCATATTTCTCCTTGCTTACTATTTCCCCAATACTGAGCCTTACCCACATGTCTCCCTTCCTGTTCCACCCATTCCTTCACTGTCTTCCACATCACCTCTTTGCCTGGTGCCCAGCACTCAAGAAGCATATGCTGTATTGAGTCCTTGTAGTTACATACCAGGAATACTGCCCTATCTGTAAGGGCAACCTCCAGGGCAGTGGATCAGAGTCACACAGCTAGCAGAGGGGAATCCAAAGTATATTAGTGGAGTAGACAATGATACAATCAGTAACTAATCACCTAGCAGAGGAGAGTCCAAAGAGAACAAGTCTAAGGATCCCTGCTGCTTGGTGTGGCACATCAGCAGGCAGCAGAGGCATAGGAACTACTGTACAGATGACTGGAGCTACTCCTAACACTCGAGCAATGACTGCTGAGGCAATACAGAGAACTTCAGGGTTCTAGAAGGAGCCCTGGAGATGTCAAACAAGCTGCAGAGGTGCTGGAACTAGTCACAGAGGTTGGAAATGGAAGTTCCCTGACATCACCCCCCCTCTAGCATGCAGTGTCTTCATGCGCAAGGTAAAAAAAGTCCCTGATTGCTCAGTCTGCTGGCAAGATAGGGTAGATCCCTTGTATGGCATGTGAGGCCTCTGGATGTCTCTGGTGGAACTCCTTGACAAGTCTGGGGGTGTGTACATTCTCCCGTGGCTCCCAGAAGATATCCTCAATCCCATAGCCTTTCCACTTCACCTTGTATTGTAGTCATCTCCAGAATAAACAACTATCCAGGATTTCCTCCACCTTGTATTCTTTGTTGTTGTTAACCATCATGGGGGGCAGCAAAGGGGGCAGACAACACCCTGGAATGAGATCTTTAAGGACCAGAGTTAGCTTGACCACATTGAACACTGGATGAAGCTGGCACATTCCCATGGAGAGCCAGAGTTAGTAGGCCAAAGGTCCTACCTGTCATTCCACTGTGAAAGGTCCCAACTGACAGTGTGCCAGTTTTTTTGAGGGCTGGGTAGTCATAATGTTGGATGCATCCAGGTAGACTTGATCTCCAGGCTGATATTTGCACTCTGTGGTCCTCCCACAGTCATAGTATTGCACCATGTCATCCTTTGCCTTTGCCAGTGCTGCTTGGGCCTCCTCCTGCAACCTCTTCATCTGGTCCACAAATTTGTTGACTGCCTCATTCTCTGAGGGCCAGGCATGGGGCTCAAAACCCATGCACAGATGCTGTCCCATGTCAAGGAAGAATGGGGAAAACTGGGTGAACATGTGAATGTAGTTGTTGTATTGGAATTCAGCATCAGGGAGGAGTTCATCCCAGTTGTCTTGGTGTTTGTTGCAAAAGAGGCAGAGATACTGCTCTAACTCCTGGTTTATGTGTTCCATCTAGCCATTGGACTGTGGGTAGTAGGTGGTAGTGGTGTGGAGCTTCACTCCAAGCAGTTGGTAGAGCTCCTGAGTGAACTCTGCCACAAATTGTGGTCCCCAATCTGAGATGTAGGCATTGAAGAGACTGTGGAGCTTCCAGACATTCTTCTAGTACAGGTTTGTGGTGCCCATGGTGGAGCAGGTGGTGTGGGTCAGAATGAAGGGTGCTTGCTTGCCATATAGGTCTACCACCACCATGATTGCATTATAACTGTGGGCATCAGGGAGCTCTACAATGAAGTCCATGGATGCCACACTCCATTGTTCCATGGGCATGGGTAGTGGGTGTAACTGTCCATGGGGAAGTCAGTGCTGGAGCTTGGTCTGGAGGCAGAGATCACAGGTACTAGTGTAGGACCCAATATACCATTGTGGTGCAAAGAGGAGTTGAAGTTAGCAAGGTAGAGGGACCACTGGGCCTGTTAGCAATTGAGCTTCTTGGCCATCTAGAAGTATTTGAGGTTCTTGTGATCCATCCAGACCTCAAACTTGTGCTGTGCACCTTCCAGGAAGTGCTGCCACTCCTTGAATGACCAGATGATGGCCAGCATCTCTTTGTCATGGATCTCATAGTTCCACTCCACCATGTTCAGGCTCTTGGAGTAAAAGGACACTGGATGCCACTTCTCATCCTCCAGAGATTGCTGCAAGAGCATAGCCCCAGTAGCAAAGTTGAAGCTGTCAGCCTCCAGCTAGAAGGGAGAGCTGTCATCCAGGAAGAGGAGGACAGGTCCAGAGGTCATGGCATGCTTGAGAGTGTCAAAGGCTGTCTGCTCCAGAGGTCCCCAACTCCATGGAACATCCTTTCCAGTGAGGTCAAATAGTGGACAGGCATGGTGCAAAAAGTCCTGAATGAATCTCTGGTAGAAGTTTGTGAAACCAAGGAATGCCTGCACCTCCTTCTTGTTCTTGGGCTCTGGCCACTCTGCTATGCCTGCTACCTTCACCAGGTCCATCTCTGTGGTTCCATGTGATATGATCAGGCCAAGGTACTTGACCCAGGTTTGTTCAAACTTGCACTTCTCTGGCTTGAGGTAGAGCTGGTGCTGGCAGAGGCATTCCAGGACAAGGCAAGCAATCTGACAGTGTTTCTCCAGTGTTTTGGTATAGATGAGGATGTTATCAAGGTACACACACACTATGTCCTCCACTATGAGGTCCCAGAATATGTTGTTCATCATGGTCTGAAAGGTAGCAGGGCTATTGGTGAGTCCAAAGAACATAACAAGCAGCTCAAAGAATCCCTGGTTGGTTCAGAAGGCAGCCTTCCACTCATCTCCCTCCTGAATGCACACATTGTTGTAACCTCACTGAATGTCCAGCTTAGTGAAGTATCATGCACCCCAAAGGTTGTTGATGAGCTTGGAGATGAAGGGGAGAGGGTAACAGTTCTTAACCATCATAGTGTTGAGTACCCAGTAGTCCTGGACCAGTTGAAGGGAGCCATCCTTCTTTTTAATGAACAAGACCAGAGAAGCTATCAGAGACTTGGATGAGCAAATGTGACCAGAGTCCAGGTTCTCCTGCAGGAATGCATTGAGCTTGTTCTGTTTCTGGGACACAAGCAGGTAGACCTTCCAGCTGGAGGGTGCAGAGTCTGGTAGCAGTTTGATGGCAGGGTCCCACCTCTTGCACTCTAGAAGCAAGTCAAATGAAGCTTTGGAGAACACATCCTTGAATGTATGAAGATAGAGGGATACCACATCCCAGAACTCTTGAGGCATGGCATTAGCAGCAAATGCCTGGGCCAGCAGCTGAGACATGGTCTGGCCAGCCTGTATTTCTGCAATGGAGGGCAGCAGGTGTACAGTGGTAGCCATAAATTCAATCCCCCACTTCTACCGCTTTGTCTAGGAGCTCCAGCTCATATATGCTACTGAACTCCCCTCCATGCTCCTCTTCTGGGGCTCTGCTGTTGCTCCAAACATTCTTGTAGAGGGCCTCTCTATGAGGGAACACCAGAGGCAGGGGATCCAGGAAGTCTAGATCTGCAAAGGGGAGAGGGCTGGCACAACATGCACAAATGGCTGTGTGCTCTCAAACCTAGGTGCAGTGCTCCGCTGTCCTCTGTGGCACAGGCAGAACACTTCTGAGGGCACCTGCTCATGGTTACCTCCTCTTTGGTCCAATCAATCTTGGGGTTGTGCTCCTAGAGCCACATGAAAACAAGGATCATATCCTGCCTTCCCAAGCTGGTGATGGCAAATATGGCATGCTCCATGTGGTTCCAATAACAGAGGACCAGATCAACCATGGGGTTGATGGCACCTGCTTTGTTAGGCATTCCATCAATATTGTAGACAGGAATGGGCTTGGGGAGGGGCTGTGTGGTCAGGCCATGGCATTTGACAAACTCTGAGTCCAGGAACAGTCCCATTGCTCTGCTGTCTAGAAGAGCTGTGACTCTATGGGTTTGCTGAGTGTCAATTGTCTCAATCTCCACATTGAGGTGCAGGGAGTTGGCAGATGGGGCAGAGGCCATCACATACTGTTGGGGCATTTGACATGCCCAAGTGGAGCCACACTGATGGACCTTTGGAGGTGTTGGGGAGCTCAGTGGGGGCTCTGGAGTTAGTGTTTGTATGTCTGAAGAGGGGTGTTGAGGTTCTTCTGTTTCAGAATGAAGGGTGTCAGAAAAGGCAGTTTCATTTTCTATTAATAGACATGAGAGCCTGTTAGCACTCAGCAACAGAGGTGTACACCTCATCTGTTGCTCAACTAAAAATCCCCCTCCAGCTCTGGAGGTGAGGTGCACACACTGATCTCCTCCAGAGTCAACTTCAGTGTAGGCTGATCCAGTGATGGAGCTCCAGCAGCATCCTTTGCAGCCAGCAGCTGCAGGAGGAGTTCCTCCTACTCTGCCATGGAAAGGTAGTGTACCTCTAGGCCCAGGGGGCAGTGCCATACAAAGTGCCCAGGCTTCTGGCATCTCCAGTACAGCAGCGGAGCAGCATCCACATCCATGGGGACTCCCAGTAACAGGGGGCATGCTGCAGGGATAGCTAGAGTAAAGGCCAGCATTGGATGGGCAGGTGCAGGGTAGCAAAGATTGATGATTGGAGCTGAGCACAGCACAGAATGGGGGTGGTGGAGCTCTCTCCAGATCTCCATGAGTTGCCATTGGTCCCAGACCACCTCATACCATGACACAATCTTTTCATCATTAGGGCAACTCTCTACTGGATTGTCAATGCATTCCACCAGTCCAGGGTGCAAGCCATCCCAGAAAGTAAGGCATAGTTGGAGGCCATCGGGGTAAGTGGCCTACTCCACCAGAGCCTGGAATGAGTCAATCTACTCATCCAGTGTATGCTTCTCTTGTCCATACTGCTCCCTATTGCATAGTGTCAAGGCTGCCATCTTGGTGGGGTCTGATGGAGAAAACTCCACACAGAAGTCCTTTTCAAAGGCAGCCCAGTCCAGAAAGCTGCTAACACCTCTGGAGTGGCAGAAGACTCGCAGCACATAAGTAGAAGCATGTCTGGTCTTCATATATGACAGCACCCAGGCTACTTTCAACATGTTAGAGTCAAAGGCATCCCTGCTGAGGTGGATATAGGTGAGGCAGGACTGCAGGAATCACTGCCTGCCAGAGCAGGCACTGTCATACATGTCTGGTAGCATGGGACACAGAATCCATGGCCATAAGGTCACTGGAGCTGCAGAGATGGGTGCAGATGCAGTTGGGGCTGGTTCTATGGCCACAGGGGGGGCAGAGTTAGGGGGTAGGCATTTGAGCAGTGCCTGGAGGGATTGGGAGATAAGATTGGTTGTTTAATGGAGGGTAGAGAGCTTGGTAGTATGGTGGGTGAGAGATGATTGCATTAATTGCACCTGGGTTTCTAGGTGAAGCAGGCAAGTCCAGGCTTTGTCCTATGGGGCTGGGGCCTCTGAGGGTGTGTCTGAGTTGGCAAGCTGAGACATAGAACTCCACAGTGTTTAGTCCTGGTGGGGAAGTGATGAGTAGTGGCTCAGAGGTTCCTTGCAGCTATGAAGGGCTTCCAGACCAGTTTTGGAAGACTTGATCTGCTATAAGGGCAACTTCCAGGGCAGCAGATCAGAGTCACACAGCTAGCAGAGGGGAATCCAAAGTATATTAGCAGAGTAGACAACAATACAATCAGTAACTAATCACCTAGCAGAGGAGAATCCAAAGAGAACAAGTCTAAGGATCCCTACTGCTTGGTGTGGTGCATCAGTGGGCAGTGGAGGCATGGGGACTACTGTACAGATGACCAGAGCTACTCCTAACTCTAGAGCAATGACTGCTGAGGTAATATGGAGAACTCTGCAGTTCTCCAAAGAACTCTAGGGTTCTGGAAGAAGCCCCAGAGATGTTGAACAAGCTGTGGAGGTGCTGGAGCCAGTCATGGAAGTTGGAAATGGAAGTCTCCTGATACTATCTTCATAGCCACTGATTTTTCCCCAGTAGATGCCCACCTTATATATTATTGCATGCAAAAACTCTCTTGTTCTCATGAAGCCTTTTTGGTGCATTGACTTCTACATGCTCATTTTTGTTGGAGATTCCTGCTGCTGCTGGATATAAAGAAGTCACTCCACAAAGCCATCTTGTTATCTTTCCTTCTTTCTAGACTGGAAATGAGCTACAGCCCATGCCTTTAGCATGGGCCTGTAGCTCTTGCTTCATCCCAGACCCAACTTCACTTCATTTGGTTAGGTCCTCAATATTCTACTCAATGCTAAGTCCCAGACCCAACCTCACTTCATTTGGTTAGGTCCTTGTATTTCCAACTCAATGCTAAGTCCCAGATCCGAATGAACAAATGCACATGCTCATTTTTGTTGGGGATTCCCCCATAAGCACCCTTAGTAGATGCTGCTGCTAGATATGAAGAAGTCACTCTACAAAGGCATCTTGTTATCCTTCCTTCCTCCTATACTGGGAATGATCAACAGATGCAGCAATTATTCCAGAACTCTATGGCTATCTGCAGGAATTTTGGAAAATCTGATCTCTTTTTGACTATGACTGCCAATCCAAAGTGGTCAAAAATTGAAGAAGCTCTCTTGAAAGAACCTGCAGTCAATGGGAAAAAGCATACAGCTGCTGATACTGTAGCCAGAGTATTTGAACTCAAAGAAATGCTGTGGTGAAGGATATTTAAGGAAGGTCTCTTTGGCAGTTGTGTGCTTATGTTCATATCATTGAATTCCAAAGGAGAGAACTTCCACATATGCACATCCTGATCTTTTTCCCTCTTCATCACAGGATCAAGGATGCACCTGATGTGGAGTCCATTGTCTCTGCCCAAATTCCAGATCCAGTTAGTCAACCTCAATTGTATCAGGTATTGGCTTTGTTTAAATTCTGAATTCAGTTGCTTATCTTTGTTATTAGGTTGTTACTACCAACATGGTCCATGGTCCATGTGGGGCTGCCAAACCTAATGCTAAGTGCATGGTAGATGGCAAACATTCTAAGAAATACACAAAGAAATTTCAAGAGGCTACTCAGTATGGGATAATGGCTATCCTCAATATGCCAAACCTGACAATGGGTGCTTCTTTAAAAAGGATGGTCATTGTTATGACAATTGTGATGTTGTCCCATACAATGTTATCTCTCAAGTACAAATGCCACATGACTGTGGAGGTCTGTGCTTCAGTAGTAGCCATCAAGTACACCCCAGACTTGTTCAGACCACTACTCCTCACTTACCCTCACAAGTATCTGAAGTCCAGACCATCCCTGAATGCCAGGTTATCAGTGCAGAATGTCACATCCACCTGGTAAGGACTTGCCCAGTGTAGCTGAGCCCCTGTGGTCAGCAGAACCTGACACAAACTTGGCAATCCAGCTATCATAGGGTATAGGGTATAGAGTGTCTGGACTGCTGGGAAAAGGGTATTGAGCCCCACTCATATGGTCATTGGTCTGAATAAAGCTGTTTCTGGGCAAAGGCTTTCCTATTCTGAACCTGAAGCATTCCTATCAGAGTGCCCTAGGTTCTAAGCCACTTCACAAGGCTCTGGAAGTGGTGTCTGGGTGACCCAGTGATCAAATTGTTGTGCCACAACTTGCTGGATGATGATTCCAGTTCCACTGCTCACATGAAAACTTAATTTTTGTGATCTGACAGCTTTTGGCCTAAGCTTTGACATTCTAGTCCAAAATGCTACAAAAATCTGAGGTTAGGCAAGCAGCACCTGACTCTCCAATACCACCTTTGTCCAATCATGAGCAAGGCACATTAACAAAGGTCTCTGTCCTTCTGGCATATGCTCCTCAAGACTCTCCTAGTAGCCTTTAGTAGTATAGCCCATAAGCTCTATAAAGCTGGTAATCCACAGCTCCATCCAACAAGGGGATATTTGAATATACCACCCACATCCTGGCATGCATGCCTGGTTGTCACTACAATTGGCTATAGTCACAGAGTCACAACTATTATAGTATTTCATATCTGTTCTAATAGCTGGTAATAGGTTCAATAATAGAGTATTATTTGCAAAATTCATGTGTGAATGGGTATACACATATCATCAGCATTGAGCACAATGGAGAAAACCCTAAACTGCATGGAATAAAGCTGTGATCCCATCACAGAGTCAACTGGGGCCAGGAGATCCAGAGCTGATAAAAAAGACAGCCACATTACAAGAAGAACAAGATCACCAAGATGGCCAAGTGATCCAATCAATGGAAAACCCTGAAAATAAAGAAAAGAGAGTGGAACACAGGAGAACACATTGAGAAGGGCATAATACATGTTGGATAGCATGTTAATAGGGTCATCAGACATCTACAAAGCTATGAGAACATGTGATGGAAGGTCTGGGGAGCAGGAATAACAGAATAAGTCCATAGAAGAAGGAATAAAGTCAGGCTAACAAAGATTAACCCCAACAAAGAGGAAAATACACATGACTTGCATCACAGATGATGCAATGGTCCATGCATGAACTGGAAAGTATAAATAGAAGGAGAACAAAGATTAAAAGTTTAAGTTTTAGCATAATAGGCTCTAGGTCCCCAGTGTGTGGATTCCTTAGGCCTCATTCACTACTTCATAATTATTAGTGTTTCTGCATGGTATTTCTTATTGTTAAGAGCCTTTAGCCATTACAATCTATAACCCAATCTATTCAAATAATTTAAAAGCCTATTTTTGTGTGATCTATTGTGTATTCAAGGAATAACAAGTCCTGAACTTAGTGTTAAGTCATACAATGAGCACATCATGACTTGCAGGCTTTGATGGCTGAGGATCTGGAGCAGAAATAACAGGAATATGAGGTATAATGTGATTTGTATTTATATTAGACAGTAGAAGAAGACTAATGTGACTGGTATGAAAAACCAGATCTCAGTAGTGCTATGGGAGCTGCAGACACACATTGATTGCATGGAGCAAGATGCAACATGTTACAAGGTTGGGGTGGCTCAGCAAAGGCACCATTACTCAAGAAATGTGTATCAAACATATCAAATGACTGGGAAACTGGCTGAGGACCTGAGCAAATGCTTTGGAGGGATGTGGAAGATCATCATTGTCACTACTTGCATTCTGATCAGTGGGCTGAGTGTGATGAGACTGACCAGGAGCTGGAAGTGCTGGAAGGTAATCTTGATGTGTTAATGTGTAGCTACATGAGTTCTGGATAGTACACATGAGATTCAGAGTACATCAGGTTCTATCAGAGAAACTGATATGTGATGATGGAAAAGTCTCCAGGAAGGCAGGCCCCATAATGTAACAATTGTCATTCAACCCCAAAAGGGAAGGTTAGTGCAAGTCAACCTGTCAATCAACCTGTCCATCATTGGTGCCTAACTCTAGTTTTGGCTCAGTTCAACTTCCAGTAGAAGTAGCATTGCAGATACACTCTATTATGATGTTGAGGAGTTGAAAAGAAGAGTGGATGAAAACAAGGCCAGGTTTAATGGTGAACAACTGGGGGCCTTCAATGAAGTTATGGACTCTGTGGACAACAATTTGGGCAAGATGATATTCATTCACAGTGCAGATAGATGTGGCAAAACATTTGTCTGCAATACTTTGGCTTCTGCTGTTCAGTCCAGTGGACAATGTAGCATTATGTGTAGCATCATCTGAGATTGCTGCTTTATTGCTGGAGGATGGTAGAACTGCACATTCGAGCTTCAAAATTCTCATTCCTGCTCTGTGTCAGGTTCTGCTGACCATGGGGGCTCAGCTACACTGGGCAAGTCCTTACTAGATGGATGCAACATCCTGCACTGATAACTTAGCATTCAGGGATGGTCTGGACTTCAGATACTTGTGAGGATAGGCAAGGGGGAGCAGTGCAAACAAGTCTGGAGTGGTATAGAGAAGTCTAAGACAAGGTATGGAGAAGGTTTGGACTTGAAGGGGTGTCAGGCACAAGTCTGGAAGCAAGTATTGGAAGTGCAGGGTAAGTGGAGGCTGTGGGGAAGGCACCAGAGTTAGCCAGGGGGCCATTGGGGTTTGCCAGAAAAGTGTTGGAGTTATCTAGAGTGGGTGTTGTGGGTGAACAAAGGTGAGGGAGTCAAAGGGGGAGTTGGGGGGGGAACTCCAGTGGAGCAAGGTGGCTGGGAACAAGGTCCAGGGTTCTGGGAATGAGTCATGACACTAGGAATGGGTCATGACATTCTGGATACATCCATTGCCAATATCAAGAGAGGAACTCAGTTGTCTCAACTCTCACTCAAGACCAAAGTTGTGATTTGGAATGAAGTCCCAATGCAACACAAAAATGCCATTTACTCTGTAGATAAAAGATTCTGAGACATTCTGGAGAAGGATGTTCCTCTTGGTGGAGAGACTGTGGTGTTTGGAGGAGATTATTGGCAAACTCTCCCAGTTATCCAATGAGGACTCAGGCAGCAGATAATTGCTGCTTCACTCAAAAGAGGACAAGTTTGGAATCAGATTTAAGTCCACTACTTGGCTCAAAACATGAGATTGGATCAGATTCCTGATAACATTACTCATGCAGCTTGATTATTGGATATTGGTGCTGGAAAAAATCCTGGGTCTGGAGAAACAGTACAACTTCCAGAAACCATAATCTGTGATGACAATTCTGTCACTTGATTGATCTCTGCCACTTATTATCATATTGATCAACATCAAGATGATCAGTATTACCTGGACCATACCATTCTTTCTGGAAAGAACTCTAATCAGTCAAGCATGTTGCATTGGACCTTTAATCAGGAGTTTTTGCACATGGCCAACTTTATTTTGCACTTTTTTGATGCACATCAGATGATTGTATTAAAGTCATTTTGGACTCAGAAAACACATCAAGAAAGGCTGAAAATCTTATCTATCAAGAAATACTGAATGGATTACAAATATAAGTGTGACTTTTGATGGATTCAAGCAACAAATTGCTAACTTCTATAAACTTCAGCACCTAATATGTATAGCCTGACAGTACACTATAGATATTCTGAATAGTTTACAGATGTAAGTGTGACAGTTTAAATATTTACTTTGTTAATACTAACATTGATAATGTTTACCATCTCTAATATGTCCCAGTTGACATTGTAGTATTTTGTTGATACTGTAATCTAGATACATGATTGGTTTATTTATAAAATTTTAGTATTGAATTGTAAGATAAAAGCAACAGTTACTTAACAAAATACAATGACTGAACCAAACAAAGTGAGGTTGGGTCTGAATCTTAACATTGACTCAACAAATACAAAGACCTAACCAGACAAAGTGAGGTTGGGTCTGGATCTTGGCATTTATTATCAATCACAAAGACCTAACCAAGCAAAGTGAGGTCAGGTCTGGATCTCAACATTGAGTTAGAATCTCCAGAACCTGACTGAACAAAGTGAGGTTAGGTCTGGGACTTAGCAAGAGCTACAGGTCTCTGCCTTTGGCACAGACTATAGCTTGTCAGTCATACATATGACAAATTGTCTTACTCCTTTTGGGTTTATTACTAATCAATTGTATATATGATTGCTGCCTTATTCATCTTTAGCTCCTGTCCACTATGTCTTATCCACATTCACTTGATTTTGTTTGAATTTTTCCTATAGAGCGACAATAGTTGTGCATATGATGCAACTGTCACAACCTGCTCCTAGACTGCCAGACCTCTGCCCAAGCCACCCCACTTCCCCAGAATCCCCCCCCCCAACACCTGTCAGGGGACTTCCATTTCCAACCTCCATGACTGGTTCCAGCACCTCTGCAGCTTGTTTGACATCTCCAGGGCTCTTTCCAGAACTCCAGAGTTCTCCATATTACTTTAGCAATCATTGCCCTAGGGTTAGGAGTAGCTCTGGTCACCTGTACAGTAGTTCCCATGCCTCCACTGCCTGCTGATGCACCATGCCAAGCAGTGGGGATCCTTAGACTTGTTCTCTTTGAATTCCCCTCTGCTAAGTGATTAGTTACTGATTTGTATCATCATCTACTCCACTAATATAGTTTTGGATTCCCCTCTGCTAGCTGTGTGACTCTGATCTGTCACTCCAGAGGTTGCCCTTATAGCAGAACAAGTCTCCTAAAACTGGCCTAGAAGCCCTGCATAGCTGCAAGAAACCTCTGAGCCACTATCCATCACTTCTCTGCCAGAATTAAGCATTGCAGAGTTCTATATCTCAGCTCACCAACCCAGACACACCCTCAGAGGCCCCAGTCCTGCAGAACAAAGCCTGAACTCACCTGCTCCACCTAGAAACTCAGGGGCAATGAACACAATCATCTCTCACCCACCATATGACCAAACTCTCTACCCTCCATTAGACAACAGATCTTATCTCTCAGTCCCTCCAGGTCTTGCCAGAATGCCTAAGCCCTAACTCTGCCCCTTTCAAGGCTAAGGAACCATCTCTGCCTGCCACAGCACCTGCTCTGGCAGCTCCAGTGACTCTGCAGCCACAGATCTCTTGCCCAGTGCTGTCAGACACATACAATAGTGCTCACTCTGGTGGGGAGTGATTCCTACAGTCCTGCCTCACCTACATCCACCTCAGTAGGAATGCTTTTGACTCCAATGCATTGAAAATAGCCTGGGTGCTGTCATACATGAAGACTAGATGTGCCTCCACCTATGTGCTGTGAGTTTTCTGCTGTGTCAGAGGTGTGGGGAGCTTCCTGGACTGGGCCACCTTCAAGAAGGACTTCCATGCAGAGTTTTTTCCATTGGACCCTGCCAAGACCATGGCACTGATGCTGCATGACAGGGAGCAGTACAGACAAGGGAAGCATACATTGGATGAGTACATCAACTTGTTCTGATCACTGGTCAAACAGGCCACCTACCCTGACAGCCTCCAGCTGTGCCTCACCTTCCAGAATAGCTTGCACCTCACCTTGGTGGAACGCATTGACAACCTGGCAGAGAGTTGCTCCCCAACAATGAAAAGATTGTGTCATAGTATGAGGTGGCCCAGGACCAATAGCAGCTCATGAAGATATGGAGGGAGCTCTGCTGCCCCCATTCTATGATGTGCTCCATTCTGGTCAGCAACTTCTGCCACCCCACGCCTACTCATCCAGCACCAGCCCTTGCTCCAGCTGCCCCTGCCACTTGTCCCCTACCCCCAGGGATTCCTATGGATGTGGATGTGGCCCAACAACTCCATGTGGCCCCACTGTTATGCTATAGATGCAAGAAGCCTGGGCACTTTGCACAGCACTGTCCCCTGGGCCTGGAGGTCCGCTACTTTTTTGCAATAGAGCAGGAGGAACTTCTCCTGCAGCTCCTGGCTGCAAAAGACACTGCTGGAGCTCCATCACTGGACAAGCCCTCATTGGAGTTGACTCTAGAGGAAGCCAATGTGAGCACCTCACCTCCAGAGCTAGAGGGGAATTTTAAGTCAAGTAACAGATGAGGTGTATGCCTCCATTGCTAGTTGCTAACAGGTTCTCTTGTCTGTCAATAGAAAATGAAACTGCCTTTTCTGATGCCCTTCATTCTGAGACAGAAGAACCTCAAAGCCCCCTTTCAGACATACAAATACTAACTCCAGAGCCCTTGCCAAGCTCTCCAACACCTCCAAAGATCTGACAGTGCAGCCCCACTTGGGCATGCCAAATGCCTCAACAGTATGTAATGGCCTCTGGCTCATCCACCCATTCCTTGCACCTTGATGTGGAGATCAAGTTGACAGACCCCCAGCAACACTGCAGAGTTGCAGCTCTCCTAGACAGCAGAGCAATGGGACTTTTCCTGGACTCGGAGTTTGTCAAATGCCATGCCTGACCATACAGCCCCTTCCCAAGCCCATTCCTGTCTACAACATCAACGGAATGCTCAACAAAGCTGGTGCAATTAGCTCTGTAATCAACCTGGTTCTCTGCTATTGGAATCATGTGGAGTGTGCCATATTTGCTGTCACCAGCTTGGGAAGGCAAGACATGATCCTTGGGTTCACGTGGCTTCAAGAGCCTAATAAGGTTGATTGGACCAAAGAAGAGGTGACCATGAGTAGATGCCCCAGGAAGTGCTCTGCCTGCACTGTGGAGGATAGAGCAGAGTGTCAGACCCAAGTTTGAGAGCACACAGCCATCCAAGCATGTCATGCTGGCTCTCTCCCCTTTGCCAATCTAGACCTCCTGGACCCCCCACCTCTGGTGTTCCCTCATAAAAAGGCCCTCTACAAGGATGATTGGAGCAACAGCAGAGCCCTGGAGGAGGAGCATGAAGGGGAGTTTGGTGGTATACATAAACTAGAGCTCCCAGATGAAGCAATAGAGGTAGGGGATTAAATTTATGTTACCACTATCCACCCATTGCCCTCTGTTGTGGAGATCAGGGCTAGCCAGACTACATCCCAGTAGCTGGCCCAGGCCTTTGCTGCCAATACCACACCTTGAGAGTTCTGGAATGTAGTACCCCCCTACTTGCATGCATTTGAGGACATATTCTCCAAGGCCTCCTTTGACTCACTTCCGGAGCACAAGAGGTGGGACCACACCATCAAACTGCTGCCTAACTCAGCACTCTCCAGCTGTAAGGTCTACCCCCTTGCACTCAGAGAGCAGGATGAGCTTGATGCCTTCCTCCAGGAGAACTTGGACTCCAGTCATATCTGTCCATCCAAATCCCCAATAGCTTCTCTGGTCTTCTTTATCAAAAAGAAGGATGGCTCTCTCTGACTGGTACAGGACTATCAGGTACTCAACACCATGATGGTGAAGAATTGCTACCCTCTCCCCCTCATCTCCAAGCTCATCAACAACCTTCAGGGTGCGTGATACTTCACTAAACTGGATGTCTGGTAGGGTTACAACAATGTGCATATTCAGGAAGGAGACAAGTGGAAGATGGCCTTCCAGACCAACTGGGGATTGTTTGAGCCACTTGTTATGTTCTTTAGTCTCACCAACAGCCCAGCCACTTTCCAGACTATGATAAACAACATCTTCTGAGACCTCATTGCAGAGGGTGTAGTATGCATGTACTTCAACAACATCTTCATTTACACCAAAATGCTGGAGTAACACCATAGGATCACTTGTCTCATCCTGGAATGCCTCCACCAGCACTAGCTCTACCTCAAGCCAGAGAAGTGCAAGTTCAAACAAACCCAAATTGAGTACCTCAGTCTAATCATTCCCCACAGAACTGCAGAGATGGACCTGGTGAAGGTGGCAGGTGTAGCGGAGTGGCCTGAGCCCTAGAACAAGAAGGAGGTACAGGTATTTCTTGGCTTTGCAAACTTCTACTAGAGATTCATCCAGAACTTCTCACATCATGCCTGCCCACTGTTTGACCTCACAGGAACAGATGTTATGTGGAGCTGGGGACCTCTGGAGCAGATGTCCTTCAACACTCTCAAGCATGCCATGACCTCCAGACCTGTTCTCTCTTCCCAGACAACAACTCTCCCTTCCACATAGAGGCCAACAGCTCTGACTTTGCTACTGGGGCAGTGCTCTCACAGCAATTTCCAGAGGATGGGAAGTAGCACCTAGTGGCCTTTTACTCCAAAAGCCTGAATGCAGTGGAGCAGAACTACAAGATCCATGGTAAGAAGATGTTGGCCATCATCCAGTTGTTTAAGGAGTGGTGGTACTTCTTGGAAGGCACATGGCACAAGTTCAAGGTCTTGATGGATCACAAGAACCTTGAATACTTCTGGACAGCCAAGAAGCTCAGTCGCCAGCAGGCCTGATGGTCCCTCTACCTTCTTTGACTTTTTCTTGCACTACAAGCCTGGCCAGAGCATGAGGAAACCAGATGCCCTATCCTGAAGGGCAGACCACAGAATGGGGGAAGGGGATAACAGTAACATTGTGCTCCTCCACTCCAAATTGTTTGTGATCCAAGCCATGGAGGGCCTAGTTGTCAATGGAGCAGAGGCAGACATTCTCCAGGACATCCAATGGGGTAATAGGGATGGTTGACAGGAGGGGCTTGTGGTGCAGGCCACTTGGATGCTGAAGTCAGAGCATGCTACTGGTGTTAAGGCAGTCTGCACTGATGAATGGGCCCTCTGGGATGGAATCCTGACCTTCCAAGACCATATCTATATCTCCAACATCTTGGAGCTCCGTTAGAAGATTGTGGAGCAACACCATGACTCCTGCATTGCAGGGCACCCTGGGCAGTGGAAGACACTGGAGTTAGTATCACAGAACTACTGGTGGCCCCAGATGTCCCGGTACATTGGGTTTTACACCAGTACCTATGATCTCTGTCTCCAGACTAAGCCCCAATGCCAACTCCCCTATAGACAGTTACACCTGCTACTGGTGCCTGTGGAATGATAGAGCATAGCATCTGTGGACTTCATTGTAGAGCTCCCTGATGCCCATGGCTATGATGCAATCATGGTGGTGGTGGACCTGTATGGCAAGAGAGCACACTTCATCCCAACCCACACCACCTGCTCCACCATGGGTGCCACAAACCTGTACTGGAGGAATGTCTAGAAGCTCCATGGCCTCTCCAACACCTATGTCTCAGATCAGAGACCACAATTCATGGCAGAGTTTACCCACAAGCTCTACCAACTGCTCAGAGTAAAGCTCCACACTATCACTGCTTACCATCCACAGTCCAATGGCCAGATGGAGCATGTAAACTAGGAGTTGGAACAGTATCTCTGCTTCTTCTGCAACAAGTGCCAAGATGACTGGGACAAACTCCTTCCCAATGCCAAATTCCAGTACAACAACCATGTTCATGCATCCACCCAATTTTCCCCATTCTTCCTTGACATGGAATGGCATCCGTGCATGGGTTTTAAACCCCAGGCCTGACTCTTGGAGAATGAGGCAGTAAACAGATTTGTGGACCAGATGAAGAGGTCACAAGAAGAGGCCTGGGCTGCACTAGCAATGGCAAAAGATGATAGAGCATAATACTATGACTGCAGGAGGACCCCAGAGCACAGATATTAGCCTGGGGATTGAGTCTACCTGAATGCCTCTAACATTATGACCACCCATCCCTCAAAGAAGCTGTCACACCACCAGTTAGGGCCATTCACAGTGGAACAACAGGTAGGACCCTTGGCCTATTGACTCTGACTCTCCATGGGGATGTGCCAGCTTCATCTGGTGTTTAATGTGGTCAAACTTACCCTGGCCCCTAAAGATCCTATCCCAGGGCAACAGCTGCCACCTCCACTACCCCCAGTGGTGGTCAGCAACAGCAAAGAGTACAAAGTGGAAGAAATCCTGAACAGCTGTTTATTCTGGAGATGACTACAGTACAAGGTGAAGTGGAAAGGCTATGGAATCAAGGATATTTCCTGGGAGCCAAAGGAGAATGTACATGCCCCTGGACTTGTTAAGAAGTTCTACCAGAAGTGGACCAAGCAATCAGGGACTTCTTCTACCCTGCACATTGAGATGTTGCATGCTAGAGGGGGGGTGATGTCAGGGGACTTCCATTTCCAACCTCCATAACTGGTTCCAGCACCTCTGCAGCTTGTTCAATGTCTCTGGAGCTCAGATCTCCAGAGAACTCTGGAGTTCTCTGTATTATCTCAGCAACCATTGCCCTAGGGTTAGGAGTAGCTCTGGCCACCTGTACAGTAGTTCCCCCACCTCCACTGCCTGCTGATGCACTGTGCCAAGCAGCAAGGATCCTTAAACTTGTTCTCTTTGGATTCTCCTCTGCTAGGTGATTAGTTACTGATTTGTATTGTTGTCTACTCCACTAATATACTTTGGATTCCCCTCTGCTAGCTGCATGACTCTGATCCATTGCTCTGGAGGTTGCTCTTACAACACCCTCCCAACTCACCTCAACTTTCCTTCACCCACAGTGCCCACCTTGGCTAACTCCAATGCTTCCCTGGCAAACCCCAATGGCCTCCTGGCAAACCCCAACATGTTCTCTGCAGGCCCCATTACTCCTTCTCCTTTCTCTAAGCCCCCAGGCCCCTCCAACATCTCTCCTAAAACCAGCACACATCACTGACTTGTCTCCTTGACCTACTAAACTGCAGAACTCCCCAACAACTACAGAGTGGACCACATTTCCATCAGTTCCCATCATAATATCACTGTGGCCTGCCATCTAATCAGAACTGACACTGATATGATGTTGTCACACCATTGGGAATATAATAAACACCAGAAGTCAAACCAAACATTTATCAAGGCTGAAAACTGTAAGCCTCCTGGTAAAACAAGTTCCAGCAACATTATCCCTTTAAATACACTAGAAGAAATACAGAACAGGATAGGACAAGGACTATACTAGACTATACACTCAATAATAGTCAAATCACTGTAATGGGAGGGGAAGCATGGGACTGGCAAAAGCACCTGAGTGGCATCAATTCTGGCAAGATCTAGATCTGATCTAAGAATAACCAGATTGGAATGTTGACTGAAAGGAGGTCAAGGGGGAATGAATGAGAAAGAATGGAATGAAGGGAAGGGAAAGGAAGATGAATGGAAGAACCTGAATGGGAAAGAACCTGAATGGGGAAGAATATGAAATGAACAAAGGAAGATGAATGGAATGAATGGCAGGGGACAGATGAATGGAAGAACTTGAATGGGAAAGAACCTGAATGGGGAAGAATATGAAATAAATAAAGGAAGAAGAAAGGAAGAAACTGAATGGGGAAGAATATGAATGGAAGAAATACAAAGGAGGGAGAGATAAATGAGGCAAATAGAAGCTAAGAATGCAAAGGAGGAATGATGGAACCAGGAACTGGCCTGTGGCACTGAAACAGGTATGCCAAAAGGGGAAATTAGAATAACAGTTATGAATAAGGGGCTGGAAAGTATGGAACCAAAAGTCACATGTAGGGGGTGGTCTGTGCACTGTAGAAAGAGGTATAAATAGCCCAAGTAGAGTAGCAAATAGACAGGCAATTAATAGGCAAAGGCTCAGTGGTTCCCAGGGAGTGAATCACTTAGGCTGGAGTTTGTTGAAACACCTCTACATTCAGAATAGAAATATTTTGGAAGTAAACCTCAAACATTTATCAAGACATCAGTGTGGAATTGGAGTGGACTTCCTAAGTCTTCAAGAAAGCCCCAGAACTATCAATATTACTTTAACCCAGTACTACAACACCTGTCAACCCTGTGCAGCTCCAACAAGCCCTGCCATTGCACCCACAGTCCCTGGGGGAGGTCCAGTAGTTAGTATATAAGCTATAGAATAACATCTGTTATGATAATCTTGATATTACCTGTGGTTACTTGTTTCTTGTTATGTTTGTCCCTGTTACATCCATTCTTGTCTCTGTTTCTAGACTTATCTTGTTATTGTCTTGTATCACTGTCTCAATCTATTCATTCTTATCTTGACTCTGTCTCATCTTGTCTGCCTCAGTTCCCTTTATTGTTGCCCAAGTTCCTTTCAACTCTAACACCATTACAAACTCCATGCATATGTCTACAACCCTCAAACATTCATAATTGAACCTTGTCTTAGACTCCCACAGACCATCCCAGACTTGCTTGGGACTACTTCTCTTAGCTCATCCTCACAAGTACCTGAAGTCTGGACCTCCCCAGAATGCTAGGTTATAAGCACAGGACATTGCATCCACCTAGTAAGGACCTGCCCAGTTAAGCTGAGCCCCCATGGTCAGCAGAATCTGACAGCAACAGTAACAATATTTTTTAACCTATAGAAAGAAAATGGTTCATTTTGGTCAACAAAATTTCATACCACAGGTGCTTCGATTATCCATCATATAGAAAGAGTGTTTGCATCCATGGAGAGTCAGTCTCTGGGGCTGGATTTTGTAAGAGACAAACTAAGAAGTGATCCTGCCACTTTGATCTCTGGTGCACTTATGAGTGTCCATTCAGTGGTTGAAGAATTGATCCATTTAAGGAGGGATGTATACATTTCTAATCTAATATGTCCAGGCAGTTATGTAATCAGGAGAGGTGTTTTAAATTCAAATTTTGTCAGATGGTTCTGCTTGACACAACCAAATGCTCAGTACAACAACATTTATTAGATCCAGATTTCCTCACAGAATCTTGTTTTTGGATATGTGCTGCCCACTCATCTTACCAAGTTAACATGGTATATGCATCACCTGTACTAGCCTTCTGTCACGCCCACTCCCTGGACCTCCACATGTTGTTCCCAACCTGCCCACTCCTCCAGAGCCTCCCTCAATGCCCCATCAACCTCCCCAAACCATTGTCTACTCTCTATGCCCACTCCAGCTAACTCTGACACTTCTCTGGCAAACCCCAACAGCCCCCTGGCCAACTCTGACATCTTCTCTGCAGCTGCCAATGCTTCTCCTGGCTCTCCTGAACCACTGGAACCATCCCCCAATATTCCTGACTCCATCATTTGTCACCAGCCCATCAACCTGGTTCCCCCAAACCCACTCTGGAGTATCATGACTACCTCAGAATGGCCCACATCCCCAACTGATCCCATCAAGATATCAACACAGCCCACCTTCTAATCACAACCGACACCTGTCAACTCTGCCAAGCCCCACCAAGCTCCACCACCACACCTGCTGTCCCCCAGAGCACTCCAGTAGCCAGTATATAAGTCATAAAGTAGCTCTGCATACTCTAATCTTGATATTACCTATTGCTTAACATTACCTATAGTCTGATTGTTTCTCTCTCATATTTTGTGTCCTGTGTTACATTCCTCTACTCTCAGTCTCCCAGTCTTGTCTCATCTCCATTCTATCATCATCCTCATTAGCATTTTGTATCTCTGCCTGAATTTATTTCCATCTCATCTCAATCTTGCCTCATTCCATTCAGCTCTGTCTTGTTTCATCTGATTTGTTTTCTTCATTGTGCTCAAGTTCTTTTCAACCCTTAATGTCAGGTTCCGCTGACCCCGGGGGCTCAGCTGCACTGGGCGAGTCCTTACTAGGCGGGTGTGATTCCCCTGCATTGGTAACCGAACACTCGAAGACGTTCCGGGTCCAGGTGGGTTGCGCGGATAGTTGGGGAGATGTGATCCAGACAGATCCGGGAAGGTCCGGAGAAGTCAGATTGTGGGGAAACAAGACGGTCTTGGCAGGGTTCAGGCAGAAGGCCGTACGGGAGATTTGCAGAAGCAAGGGAGTAGGTGGCTGTGTGATCAATGGGGATGGAGCCGAGGTTTGATGGGAGATCATTTGGAGCTGATGGAGTCCGGGACCGAGCGAAGAGTGAGGTTCGGACCTGGTAAAGGAGTGTCGGGGTTCGTAATTGTAATCGCGGAGTTCGTGAGGTCATTAGGGATGATGAAGACGTGGGCACAATGGTCTGACGGAGTCACCGAGACAGCGTCGGACGAGACGATATGGAACAGGAGTAGATTTGAGTGGAGATACGAAACGATAACGAGAATGATAACGAAATGGAGACAAGACAAGACCGGAAGACTGAGATAAGACCGGGAGACTGGAGAACGAGACACGGAACACGAAACATGAAACACGAAAAGGAAACAATCAGACCATAGGTAACGTTAAGCAATATCAAGACTAGAGTACGAAGAGCTACTCGATGACTTATATACTGACTACCGGAGGACTTCGGGGTACGTCGGCTGTGGTGGCGGGGCTTGGCGGGACTTGACGGAGTGGGCGGGTGTTGGTTGTGATTGAAGATCGTGCTGCGCTGATACGTTGATGGGATCATTTGAGAATGCGGGTTGCCCCGAGGTCGTCGTGATACTCCGGAATAGGTCGGAGGAAGCAGGGTGTTGAGTTAATGATGGGGGGCGAAGATCGGGAACAGCGGGGGTGGTTCTCGGGGTTCGGGAAGCCCAGGGTAAGTGTCAGTGGCTGCGGGGCAGGCACCGAAGTTGGCCAGGGGGCCGTCGGAGTTAGCCGGGGGGGGCGTCGGAGTTAGCCGAAGTAGGCGCGGGGCATGGGCGGAAGTTCGGCGGAGCGTTGGGGGTCCTTTTGGGGGTTCGGGGGTTTGATGAACGATGTGCGGGGTTTCGGGGAATGGGTCGTGACACTTAACACTTTTACAAACTCTGCACTTATGATTACAAACCCCAAACATCCTTTAAATCAGCTCCAGACCTTGCTACTTGCTCAGCCCCAAACTCCATCAACTTCCATCAGTCCCCCATCAAGCTCCAGCTCCACTCCCATCACTCATGTAGCCTCCGCTTCCTCTGCACCTACAATACTCACTTAGGGACTTGTACCTGACACCCTGCCAAGCCTGTCCCTCTCCCTGCAACTTGTCCTACACTCCTCCAGACCACCCCAGACTTTCTTGGATCACTTCCCATCACTTATCCTTGTAAGCCCCCCACATTTAGAACTTCTCTGAGTGCCCAGTTATCAGTGCAGGGAATCACATCCACCTAGTAAGGATTTGCCCAGTGCAGCTGAGTCCCCATGGTCAGCAGAACCTGACACCTTTAATGTATCCATCCAGCATACAGATAACATTGAACAGAACATTCAACATACCAATACTGGGAACTGACAACTGATAATATAACCTTAAAGGTGTTGTACACTTTGCAAACCAGCATTTTATGTGCCAATTTATTGATTCTTTGTCTAGGACCTGGTTTCATGATGGTTCAATCATAGGACATAATATAACATTGGAAGGACAGCCCTTAAACATTATTGACATGGGGGTATGCAGAGGCAGGCATAGAACAATCTATAATATATGGGATGACTCCTGGGAAAGTGGCTGTGCACCTATTATATGTGACAACTTTTGAATTGTGCTGACTAAAATTTGTCAGCTGCTAACCAAGAACCTTCCTTTTTGGGTAACTTGGCTGTTTTTTGCACTTGGAACAGGTTTTTTCCAAAAAAAATTATAGTAGACTACTTTGATAGATATGAACCATCCTTTGACTATGTGTGAAAAGTTCCAGACATAATATTTTAGGCAATATTTAACTATTTTCAGTCTTACTTATGTGAAATTGTACTGTCTTTTAATCCAACTCCTCAAGGAACACTTCTGGCTGTTCTTTGGGAAAGGAACATGTCCCATGCATGTATTTCCTATCAAAAAAAAGTTCAGAACAATGAATTTATGATCAAAAATGGCCAAAGAAGTGGCATAAGATGTTTTCTTGACTCTTAAAACCTTCTACTTATTTTTTTAGAAAGGAGAATGATTGCCCTGTATATATCCCTAGGCAACCTATGGTTCCTGAAGGACTTTGAGAAGTTTATGACATACACTATGTTTTGACTATAAATCTGACTTGAGTCTGATTGCTGATAGCCTCTGACTTGGAAGTGTATTCTGTAATGTTAGGTGGTACCAACATTGAATTGTAAAATCAAACAAAGTGAGGCTATACTTGGACTGGAGTGCTGCTAGCTGTATGTTGGCTTTCTGATTCCAAGGTGTATGGTTCAGCATTGAAAGTATGAATTCTTATAGTTTTACAGTAATCAGTTCCTATACCTTGGAGTCAACTTACTCCTGATCATCTCCAACTTTTCCTGCTCTCAATAAATATTTAACTACATTATGACAGCCTCTGAGAAAAGAATGGTGCGAATAACTTATTATGCTACTATTGGTGAAGAGAGCATTGAAGATGCTTTGAGATGGAAAAAGCTTCAGAAGGCAGTATTAATGTAGAATGTGTAAAGTTGATAGTCTTTTGTTCAGAAACTGGAATAGAAGGTTTTTTGCTCAATACTATGATATATATCTATGTTTGAATAGACTGGATTGCTACTAGCTGTAGGCTACATCCTGTTTCTGAGGATCCACAGAGTTTTTGATTTGAAGGTGTATGGTTTGTGATTAGATGATTGTATAGTCAGATATATCACATTGAAGACAACAAATGAGTGATGTCAAAGGTCTGATTGCTAAGTATTAGTACCACTTAGTAATACTATAAATGAGATTGTAGATATCTCATTACTCAGACTGCTTTCCCTAATTTGTTTCTCTTTAGTATATTTTGGTGTCCAAAAATTGTCCAACATGCTCTTCAAAGTGCATGAGTAATAAGGGGATAGAAGGTGGAGGAGACTTTGATTTATCAATAATCCTAAATGTTCAAGTATATTATAGATGATCTATTAATGTTAATCACTTGCAAGAGTTGGAATATTGAAAATCTAACCAAGCAAAGTGAGGTTTGGTCTGGATTTCAGCATTATGTTAGATATAATGGAATACTTATAAAGGAAACTGAGTGAAATATAATTGAAATCATAGTAAAGACTTATGTTTACTGACATTGACAATGACAGGACTATCAACACATTGATTTAAAAAAGAAAGACAAAAGTCAGCATATTGAAAGAGATGAGTGGGAAAGCTCCATTAATATGACAATCTTGATTACTTTATTGAGGAAATCTTATCAATAACATGAAAGACCCAAGTAGACAAACTGAAGTTGAGTTTGGATCTTAGCATTGAGTTCGAAATACAAGGACCTAACAAAATGAAGTGAGGTTGGGTCTGGGATTTAGCATTGAGTTTGAAATACAAAGACCTAACCAAACAAAGTGAGGTTGAGTCTGGGACTTAATATTGAGTTGAAAATACAAAGATCTAACCAAACAAAGTGAGGTTGGGTCTGGGACTTAGCATTAAGTTTGAAATACAAGAACCTAACTGAATGAAGTAAAGTTGGGTCTGGGACTTAGTATTGAGTTGGAAATACAAAGACCTAACCAAACAAAGTGAGGTTGGGTCTGGGATGGAGCATTGAGTAGAATATCGAGGACCTAACCAAACAAAGTGAGGTTGGGTCTAGGATGAAGCATTGAGTAGAATATCAAGGACCTAACCAAACAAAGTGAGGTTGGGTCTGGAATAAAGCAAGAGCTACAGGCCCATGCCGAAGGCATGGGGCATAGCTCGTTGCCATATATGCAAGAGTTTGATATTAGTAATCAATTGTATATACAAGAAACTTACGTCTATAAAGGTAACATCAATATAATGACCGTACGAATCCACGGATCTAACGATCAGTGATACATCCTGAGAGGTATAATTTAAATATACTAAACCAGCATTTTGCTTGTCAATATATCGACCCTTCCCTTGATATTTTGGTTATATTATGGTTTGATCACTGGACGACTGGAACATACTATGGCCCATACAAGCAGGCATCTGTGAGCCATGAAATCATAAAAAGGTTCTAAGTTGAAACAATACATGATGTGGTGCCTTTCTGTATAGTATTTTCAATGCTGTCAGTTTGCGAGAGAGAGAACAACCGACAAGTTCTTGAAGCTTGAAGGGGTGGGAACATGTTTCCAAATTAAATGGTGGCTGTCCACTTATTGTGAGGGCTATGTGTCCAAAACGGGCATAACCCGTCGACCAGATATTTGATATGAGACTTCCTTCACCTCTACCCAGGATGTCGTGCACATGACATCTCTCCTCGAGTCTTAACAACTATGGGGGCTGTTACGCGCTACATTAGGTTAAATATGAGACGGTTTGAAGCTCATCCACCAGAAGCTGAATTGCGTGTTCGTGAACCATTCCAGAAGATTTTCATTCAGCAGTCCCTTGTACTGTGTCAACATGTCTTGTCCGAAAATGGGAGGTCTTATGCTGCAATTCTATATGAACTCGGTACCTTATTTATTATTTGCTGGAACTCACATAAATCTCAAACGCGGCAGTGAGTAGCTAGCTCTTATGCATTTGATGCGATTTCTCAAAGATACGGATGGACCAGACTGATTCAACCAACCGCGGTCCTATACACATATCTTCAATGTCAGATGCACTTTGTTCAGGATTCAGGCGGCTGTGAGCCGCTCTTTTTTGCTCGTAGATTGACCTTTGCTCATACCGTGTCCCTAGGATTAGCTTTGGTAAAGATGAAGCTGAACTGAACGATTTAGATATGTCTTTTTCTTACTGGATTCACCTGCAGCCCCAAGTTGTAAATATTGTGCTAAATGACTATCACTGCATGACTCCTTATCCGCCGTGGAACGAGCCCGCAATGCTGTTGCACAATTCTCCTTACGTCATCGACTTTCAAAAACCCATCGATATCAGAGCTTACACATGGGCATGTAGTCAATCTACTCCTCAGAATCGAGAGAAGGGTCTCATCGCTTTAGCGCGTTACCTCGTCCAGCTCGGTCACATCATAGGCTATGACTGTTGGAACAGCCTCAACATTCGCTTCACCAATCATGTGGATATAAGATGGGATGATACAAACTCTCCTGTGCTCCGACCTGATGCTCTTGTAGGTCTGCGGAGCCTGGTATGGACGAGCTATCAAATACGGTTGCTTAATTCATGGATACCCCTCACCCCAGTATTCTTGCGGTCTCTCGAAAACATCACAATCTCATGCGCCATGACCCTCGACGATTGTAGATACATCCTTTGCCACGGTGTCCACTTGAAGACGATCCAGCTCGACAGAATGATGCCAACATATAATTTGGATACTATTCTTCCTTGTCCGCTTAGTTTCTACCGTGGAATCCAGCAGCTGCCTGACCTGTGGAGGTTCCAATTGAAGTCAGAAAAAGTAGAGATTTATCCACTTCTTCGCATGTTCGATTTTCCGGCTCTCGTTGATCTATCTTTGTACCTTTGGGGTACTGTTGACCCCTTACAAGATCTTGAAACAATCCCTTGGAGAAAGCTGAAGAAGTTTCTATTGAAAGGGAATATCTTGGAGGAGGACAAAGAGAGAATCCGGAGTCGGTGTGATCCTGGCATTGAGATTGACATCTAAAATGAAGGATGGTGAATGTTATGGTTGTAAGTAATATCCACTCGATAAGTTAGTATGCTGCTGTTATAGTAGCTCATTATGTGAAGTAGAGTCGGCCCTGTTTTGTAACGAGAAACGGTTGCCCATTTGCAATCTCAGTCTCGAGAATCTTTTCAAATACTGCCATCCTGACTTTAACAACTACTTCGAATAAGCACGAGGTTGATGTGCGAGGTAAGCATTTGCCCTCTTTTCTTTGGATTTTCGATTTGGCAGTAAGAAAAACGATAAAATTCTGCCAAAGCAAAGTTCACCACGGTCTTCCAGTACTTGAAAGTTGGCAGCCCGACGTTCAGATCGATGGTTGTTACTTGCGAACCGGATACCTTTTTGCCTTTTTGTGCATGTTCCCATTGACCCCTGTGTCGTTTTGCTTGGAAGCTTTTATCGTTCCGTCTTGATTTTGGCAGCATTCAAATTGCCTCTTCCTGATCCATTGTGGGTTGAGCCGCGTGGATTGCTGTGAATTGTAATTTCTTCCATCACGGCTCGGACCGCTTCCTATATTGTTCTGTGACTCTATTGTTCTGGAACTTACAGATCTCCATTGTGTCAAAGGACAAAAAGTCGGCATTGTATTAATAAGTCATCAACGTTGTTTCGAATTCAATATTTCAAAGAAGCGCCTTGTCTGAAGCTCATTCGCCAAGATTTCAAAGAATTCCCTGTTTTTTGTTTATTTTATCCATCGACGTAAGTGAATTACGCAAGTCGTTGCGAACGCCTCTCACACCGGATAAGGTAGATGCTGGACACTTCTCGCAGCCTAGATTTGGTCAAAACCTCAAAACTTGTGCTCTCGGCAGCAATTGCTGGAGCCACCATCTGGTTTTGCCATGCAGCCTATTCTTCTCTCTCTCGAAGTCCCCCTTCCCAATCCATCACGTCAACGACAAACCAGGGAACTCACCTGGAAGATCACGAAACCACAGTCCCTTCTTACCAGGCCCCTTTTCACACTGGAGATCGCCGTTCTCATCGCAATATCAGAGGACCTAGGGATCCTCTCAATTATATTCCTGTCAGATCTGCCAAACTATCTCCTCGCAGGAACAAACCAGGTTATATTCTGCAGGTCGTTCAGTGCCGCTTTAGTATGACTTTTGACAGAATCGTACGAGGAAATAACGAGATAATTCGAATTTTTGATCTCTGGAGTACAACAAGTGTGGCGCCATTTCCTATCGAAGTAGTCATGGACAACCCCCCTACACGTGATGAAAGCTCTATAGAGTGGTCAACTGGAAATTTGGATGTATTGACCCGTCAGTTGGATTCTTCTTGGATTGCCCTTGCCGGTGGTCGACTCTGCAGGAAACTCACTATATCTCTCCCGGAGGAGAAAATTAGGATAACTGATGGGATTGGCATTCTGCCTACCACAGACAGGGTCCTCCTTCCCCACGACTTGACGACTCTTGAGTGGACAGGCAATAGAGAACAACTCCCCCTATTCTTCACACAACAACCGGCGTTTACGACTCAAGCCCTTGCCAACCTCACACTTCATTGTGCGCTATCAATAGATGAATGCAAAAGACTCTTGGGGTGGGGAAACACGCACCTTGTAAATGTGAATATCAAGACCATCAGAGCGGTCAACGACCCGGATCTGGGGCAACCGCGAGCGTTACTCCCACCGCCGCCCAACTCGCCACAAGACATCCCAATGACAGCTCTGCGGTCTTTGAATATCACATCCACAGCCGACATCAGAGACTTGTACGCAAGCTCACCAAGGTTCCAATTTCCCGCCCTCCGGAAGGTTACCCTTCGTGTTTCGAGTACAAACTTCGACATATTGGAATGTAACCGGTACTTGACTAATAGTGGTGCAAATCCAAAATGGAAAGTGCGTTGTGCAATGAACCGTAGACAGGAAAGCGAGATGATGCATATCTATGGCCGTCGATTTGTTCGCCTGCCATCCCAGGCTGAGTTTTCTGGTTCTGGCGGGATACATAATCAACTTGACGCCAGTGATTATTTGGGGGACCCTTTACTATAGATGATTCCCCGCATGTAAACACTATGTTTATTCATTCGAGCCCATTTTCGTTTTCTAGTCAGACCAACAAGTGAATTTACTTTTGTCTTCTTGTTCATTGTATCGTCCGCGAGCACGAAGGAGGACTATAGGCCCGTGTGTGAGTACATAGAACGATGAACGTACATTCCAGCTGCGTCCCCACCGACATTTTCGCAAGGGTGCTAGCCGATTCAAAAAGCTGCGAAGGGGAGTCAAAAGCTGAAGCTGAAAAGCAGAGCTGGGTACTAGTAGAATCATGTTCAGGGCACTGCATTGCCCATTGTACATCCAAGTTTTCTTGCTATACGTTAGAAACGTCCACTTGTATACTTCCGGTGTAGCCGTGTAGTCTCCTGAGTTAGGTCCAGTTTCGACTCCGACGCTTTGTCCTCGACGTCGATGTTCTTATGTCCGTGAACCTACCACCGGGCGCTACTCTGACTGCCCCAGACGATGGGACACCCCTCATTCATTCCGGTAATGGTTAGCGCCCGCACAGACACGTTACGACTCACAACCAACTGTAGCTACTGAACCTCCGCCTCATCTCCCCTGGCCAGACATCTCTTCACGCGCCAAGTGGTCCGTATCTTCCTACAAATTTGGATTCGGAGCAGAATGTCTCCGTGACGATGATCCAGATACCTTCTGGCAGTGAGTTCCTTCTGGACTCGTTCTTGACCAGTGTGCCTTATGAATGAAAACTTTTCCAGTTCTGACGGCCCACAACCTCACTTTATCACCGCTGAATTCCCATGCAAAGTAGCGATCCAAGTATGCTTGATCATAGTTCCTGATTTTCAGAAGTACTGAAAACAATGAAAGAAAATAAGTATCCACCTCAGCTACCCTCAAGATGACTCGTATACCCCGTCAGCCCTCGCAATACGCGCTGGAACTGGGTTGAGTGACCTCCAAGACGTTCGTGTTGTGACGTTGGATAAGCCAGAGGGATGGATAACGTTTGATGTCTCCTCAGAACCCAATGAGGAGGGCGATGGCCTGTATGTCGTTTCTTCCCAAACCTGTCCAGATTATATTGGTTTTTTTTATTTTCATCTTTAGTGCCCCAGTGTATGCATATGTTCTTCAAGTCATCATCGCACAAAATCATATGAGCGGCAAGGACACCCATGTACGCGGTCTGAAGATTCTTGGGCCTGTAGAGTATGGCATCCTTCCTTGCATTGATCGTACCCCTCTCATGCATTCCAAACCAGGGAACATGCATCGGATGGCGATCCTTTTGCCTTTACTTCACCTCAATTCAAAATGTACGAGACCATCCGGTGAAAGGTCTGCGAGTCCTCCTTGATATCCCAAACTTTATATCTGTGTCTATGCCACATTCTTTGCCATAGTACCCACACTTGTATTACACTAACGCAATGTATGAATACCGCAGCTTTTTTACATGTCAGGCCACAACTGTGCAATATCTTCTTTGACCTGAAGAACCTCCGGAAGCGTTTCCTCACAAGGACCGATGAACACGAAATCCGCATCCTCATCGCCGTTCGACCGCCCTAGGTTAAATATCGCAACAGTTCCACCATTCTTCTTCACTTGCGCCGCGTAATCTGCTGCCGGACGAACCTGTACACCAATTTACTTAATCTTAACCCACAACGAATATGGACAACGAGATAACTTACAATAGATGAAGTTCCAACAACCAACAACATATCACACCCACTCATCTTACGCGCAATCTCTCCACTCCTGGGTGGCATCTCCCCAAACCAGACCACCTCCGGCCTGAGCAGACCTCCACAGCGTCCGTACCTATTCGACCCCGCCCACCCATCGCCGCCACACTTCGGCAGCTGGTCTACCGTGAGTTGGGGTTTGGCGTCCGAGTCTTGCCCTTTTTCAAGATCCGCAAGTGCCGAAGCGAGCTGGGGGGCGTAGGAACGCTGAAGGTGCTGGCAGGATGTGCAGCGCGTAACGAAGATGTCGCCGTGCATCTCGATGATGGAATCGGCCGGAGACAGGGTGCCTGCGTCTTTGTCTTCTTGGGAGGAAGGGAGGGACTCGAGCACGCGGAGCGCGAGAGCGTCAACGTTCTGAGTTACATGGATGGGTTGGGCGGTGGAAGGTGCGATCCGTGCGAGGGTGGGTGGGTGGGCTAGTGTGGCGAGCGCGTAATGGGCCGCGTTGGGCTTTGCGAGGAGGTATCTAGTGGTATATGTTGAGAATAGATATGGTGTAAATGTAATGAGGAATACGTACGCTGATCGACGGCGATGGTAGAATGTCCATAGATCAACTGGATCCTTTTTGAATGCCTCTGGCGTCGCGTACTTTTTAGGGTCCTTGCCACAGGAGAAGACACATAAATGACAGAAAGAATGACATGATTGAACCACCCTACGAAGTTATTCCAGAGAGAATCATCTGCATTGCGATATGTTGCTATCCCTGTAGAATGTAAGTTGAGCAGGAGTATTAGGGAAAGTGACAATACTAGAGGGTACCTGATGCAGCCGATAATCCAGCCCCTGAGAGGATGAGCACGTTTTTAGCGCGGGTGAGTGCGGCTCTGAAGGAAACTTGATCTGAAGATGGTGCCATGAATTCAACGCTGTAGCTGGAAGAAGAAACTCAGATTTACAGCAACTTCGCTAGGAACAATGGTGCGGTTGCAATTGCAATCTGAAAATGATGATCCGAGTCGGCGGAAGCATCGATGACGGATAAATATTGAATGGTCGTTCCATTTGATAAGTTCATGTGGATTGTGTGGATGCCCAGGAATAAATGAACACTGGTCATCGATATCATTTGAGAAAGGCGGAATTACGTAAGCGTCTATAATACTCCAGAAATAAACGAGCAGTAGTCAAGAGACATAAGGTCAAAAAAATGAAAGGCAGAAAACGGGTTCATACTCTCTCAGCGGCACCTCAAAGATTTATATATCCTTCCTTCTTTCGCTATTGGATGGTTCACCTACGATATGGCTCTCATAAGAGAACCGTCCGGTATCAAGAAGACGGGTGATTAGCACATCGCCAAAAGCAGTCATGGGCGTCAAGATCCCACCCTTCTTCGCAAGGGTGGGTAAGCCTTCCGGGAGCGATGATGTCTTGGAAGGCGGCGCAGGCTTCGAGATCGGGGGAAGCAGAAGGGACAAGGCCGATTCCGAGATCATGACTAGGAAAGTGTTTTAGACTTTTAGATAGTTGTAAGTGGGCAGCGGACATACTTGCTGTCAACGCGTATCCTGGGTCGCGATCACCCTTGAAGACAGTCTTGACATGTACAGGCGGAGTCGAAGTAGACGTCGTGTGGTTGATGATCTCAAAGAAACCCTTCTCCATAGATCTAATGACCCGAATTAATCTTGCGTCCCGGGAAGAACTCAACTTAAGCGACTGACTCTTCAGACGGCCCAGACCCCGGTGCAGGCACAAACTTCTTCAGTAGCCATCGGAGCTACATCACCAATAGATTGGTAAGTAAAATAAATGGCAAGACATCTTTGATCGTACCGGAGAAAGACGAGCTAATAATAGAAATCCGGTCATAAACATAGTTGAAAACGCTATCGCAGAGAAACGCGAAGACATAATCAAAAACTCCTCATACGCAAATGATGATCCATATCTTTCCCGTCGGGCAATTTTTGTGGCTTCTGCGGACGAACCAGACTGTGTAGCTTGTTGAATACGTCAGTATGAGACAACACAAAGTGCAAGGTCGGTATACCTGTGATTGTTTGCAGCTCCAGGAGCCCGAATGTACGTTGTACAAGTTTCGTATTTCCCGGAGCCATCAAGAAAAACGAACCAGGCACTGAGGTCTCTCCCGGAATCACCTGTTCATATAGTAAACGGAAAGCTGGAAACACTTCTCCTCTCACTTAGAATATAATGTATCAAGAAGAAGCCTTTGAACATGTGACAGATAAACACACCAGGGCTTAAGGAATAGTCCCTTGCGCTTTCTCTCAACTTGTCCTGAGGGACATCTTCCAGGATTGTAAAGATGGTATTCAAGGTTCCGCCTGAGATTCCTCCTCGTACGATTTGGCCAGATATGGAAGTTGCCACGTCATAGTCACCTTCAGACGCGTCTCGTCACCACGAGGCGCGGAAGCATGCGTGATGTAACTCACCATGTGCTTTCAAGGTTTTGTTTGAGAGATATGCGGAGACATCAGAGGGTACGGAGTCATAGCCACAAGAAGGAACAATGATAGCACCGGTCTTGGTCGCAAGGTAATCAAACCTGTCCGAAAGTAAAGGATACTGTGATCTGTTTTCTGGGAGATGAACGTACTCGTTTACGATGTCTTTTATCCAAACAGATTCTCCGGTAAGGTCAACATAATGCACCCCATTTCTCGCACATGCTCTAGGAGACAAGGGTGTTCTCATCAGTTGAAACGGCCATGCGCGGCATCGGTACTTACTTGACTACGGGAGTTCCCCAACGCCAGTATGGGCCTATAGTGTTGATAACAACTCTCGCCCTTTGTACAGCAGCTTCTACAGATTTAAAATCCGTAACATCCACTTGAACGATATTGATACTCGAGGGTAGTTTCAACTCTTGCACCAACGCATGCAGCTTTGACTGAGAACGAGCAGCAATAGCAAACGAGAAGGAACCTTGGGTAAATTGAGGATGAGACACAAGGTAACGAGTTATCAGTCGACCAGTAAAGCCTGTGGCGCCGAACACGACGATGTCAGAACTGGTGGTACTCATTCTGGAAGTGGTTCGGAATTCGGATCGCGGACGCTGCGTCATCACGCATCAAAGACGCTCGAATCAATACGCGCAAATACGCGTCTCGCTGTTCTCCTCCGTCACGCACAGCGAACACAGCACGTCAACTTCCTTGAAGAATGTCCGAGAGAAACAGAAATGAACGGCGACTTCGGTCGCGCTCTCGCTCACGATCCCCAAGACATAAACGACGAGATGACTCTCCTAGGCATGGCAGGTCCGGATACGATGACCGCGATAGCGAGCGAGATAAACATTCCCGTACGGGTGGGTCGCGTGATGACAGAGATAGGGAACTTGACAGAAGACGGAGGAGTCGAAGCCGGAGTCGAAGTCCTGCGCGGAAAAGAAGACGTTCGAGGTCGCTTTCAGAATCCAGAACAAAGGGCAGGGCCTATGGCGCACGGAGAACATCTTTATCTCGCTCCAGGTCAAGAGACCGAGATACAAAGAGGCGGCGCTCGAGAGATAGACGCCGGTCGGCGTCTAGTAGTTCGTCTGGGTCAGAAGGCGAGGCAAGACGGAGACGAGACAAGAAACGAGATAGAGACAGTAAACGGAGTGAAAGTAAGGAACGTAGGAAGGAGCGGAAACGAGAGAAGAAAGAGAAGAAGAAGGTCTGTTCTATTCGATTTATCTTGCTCCTGACAGTGAAATGGGCTCTACAGAGAAAACATGGTTCCGGGCCACAGTGGGGAAAATACGGTATCATCTCTGAGACTGAGTGCATAGTCTTTTCGATTACAAGAGGATATAATAGTAACAACCGTCTTCAGTATATTCTCCAAAGGACCAGAGTTCCACGCCTGGCTCGTAGAAGAACGCAAAATTAATCCCGAAACCATATCCAAGGACCAGAATAAGAAGGAATTTCTTCATTTTGTAGAAGACTTCAACACTGGTAAGGTTATGCTCCTTTGGCCTTGCCTCGTTATTTCTACTTTTATCTCAAACTTACATTCGTCTAATACAGCAACCCTTCCACATGAAAAATATTACCACATGGAAGCATACGAACGTCGTATGAATGCATTACGGCAGGGGGAGTTCATTCCACCTGCTGACGATGCCTATGACCCACAGGCCGATTTGAAGGCCATCAGCGGGGCACACAAGAAGAAGACAGCTGAGCAGGAAACCTATCTTAGCAAAGAACGTCTGCAAGAGTTGCGACGAGTACAGCAAGAGCGTGTTGAGGTCGGTTTTCCGAACATATGCCTAAAGTTTTTCTTTTGCTGATCAGCATATATGTAGGCGGGCAAGATGAAGTTGTTAGGTATGGATATCAAGCAGAATATGGGTGTGAGGATGGACGGAACTATGTTTGACGATTGATTGCATTGACAAGATCTAGAACGATGAACATTTTTGATCGACGGCTGAATTAACGGAAAATTAACACAATATCTTCAGATCGTCTAAGAGCATCCTCAAGATGCAAAACATCCGTACTTGCTCGAGATCGTCACTGGAATTTTTGTGCTGCGTTCCACAATTCTTCACGCATGATCAGTCAGGCACTAGGTCGGCAATGAGTCGATACGTGAGATTCGACATGGCCCTCAGCAAGCGCCATATTCACACTCAACGTCTCGAACCTTTCTGCCTAGTCGCTTGCGTTTTCGGTGTCCTTTTTTTTGTGTGCATTTTCCGACCGGATCTCTGCCTCAAAACAAAGAAGTCGTATGTAATTGTGACTTCAGGGCTCAAAGCGGCTTTAGCAACTAGTTTCCATTCAGATTTTAATTTCAGTCACGCTCCAATCTGTCTGGGACGGTTATTCATTATGTTTACTCGTCATCTCATACATGCGCTCCACAGACTGAATAGTGCTTCACAACTCGACGAGCCCGCTTATCCAAAATTCAGTTTACGAGGTAGTATCATAATGTTTTCTCAACTTCAAGATTGGCTCGGCTATCCAAAATAGCGAGATCAAAATGCAAATATGTACCACAGGCAAATATACACATATTATGTCGTATCCTCCACGCCTGCAAACCACTCGTCCATCTCCGCCCAAAGCCTCTCCACCTCTGCCTGCTAAACTGCTCTCCTCACCTGCACACAGGAGTCACACAGCTCCTCCCTTGCCTATGGTGCATCTGCAAGCACATGTAGTCCACAGAGCGGGTCCAAGAGATACCGTTGCGGCATGCCAAAGTCAACCATAAGCTTGTCTGTGCAGATATACAATTTTGCCTCCTCCATCTAGGGCGACCAAGTGTCATAATCTCCCTTTTCATCCATTTTCGAACTTCTGTCTTCGTTGAGCGACACCGCCCGGACTGGAATCTCTATGAACCAGTTTTGTTTCATTCGAGATTTTGGTGCCTTGGCCGGTCTAGCCGGACGAAAACGGGAACGGGGAGCGGTTTTCTTGGTGTCCCCTTGAGTAGATATTGATGGGTTTTTCAAGTTTTCATCTTCTATAGGTTTCGATCCTGATGGGTTGCCACTTTTTTGCGCTGGGTGATGAGTACGTATATGATGATTCCAGCCTTCTCGATCCACCTGGTTGAAATGCATGTTGCATATTGGGCAACATAAATTCTCTTCAGAATTTTCCAGACGGCACACATAGATTATGCCTAAAAAGAATAAGCGAAGGAAACAGATTCAAGAGTAAAACTAGCCATCCAGTCGAAGAACAGCTGAATGTGAGGCATTAGCTTTGTGCATAGTTTTGATGTGGTCTTCGAGGATCTGTGCAATTGAATTCCGAGGAAATTCTTCTGTGCATAACGGGCAACGGATCCTAGTTCAAAAGAAGTCAGCTTACGGTGGAACAAGATATTGGAATAAGACGAAACTCACCGTGTCATTTAGAGATCAGAAGAAGGCGCGGGCAGATCACAGGAACATACAATCGAACGTAGACTTCCAAGAATCATCTGCCAGCTGAGTTCGGCATCATCGCCGCGATGCCGTTGCTTCGAAGCACCGCTCGCAACAACACCTGAATCGGCGCTTGATTTGAACTTGAATACATCAACGAAGACTCTTCTAACACTCTTCACGCATGTCGCTAAGCCTTCTCTCTTTCTGTTAAGATCAACTGAGGTATACTACTTCAACCGTGAAGCTGTTGTGTGACATCATGGAGGTGGCGTAGATGATTGGAAATATGTACGGTGATGGTAGTACATATCTACTAGGGTGTTGCTAATGACTGACAAGATACTGGTGAGGCTAGAGGTACCACTGTGCCTTGTTTCGCAGCGAGGCGACATGGATATCTTTTTCTCATGAGGTGCTTTTCCCGTCAAGTGCTGGTAGGTGAGCTACAATCAGCGACAATTGTCAAGAGTTTGAGCACAGCGATGATACTAGAGTCGTTCCTAGGTCTAGGGAAGCAGATGATTAAGTCGGCAAGTTGTCAGCAATCGCTTGAATGAGAGCATGATCAGGTATGTCTTGTGATTAGAGCGGCAGGCACTGACAACTATCGAAGTATTAATGAAAAGTAGCATCATGATAAGCGGTCGCAGGTGACACGTTGCACTTGTACTGATATGCAGTGGTCAACAGTGGGTAAATTGGAAATTGGATAACCTGGCAAGTGTTGTAGACGAATACAGTTGTTAGTCCTCAGTCACACCAGTAAATGTTGTTCGACTGAGGGTGGGTGTCCTGTGTATGTGAAATCAAAGAAGAAAATAATTAGAGTTTACGGCAAAGACTAGCAAATACCGATCGTGTGGCTACCGGAGCCAAGATTAAAGGAAAGAAGAAAAAAAATGTTCTAGACATATCGCGTAAGCCATGGTATGACATATTGGAGAAGTCATTGCTCAACACTCTCCCTGACTTCGTGAATCGTTCTTGTCTTTCAGGACAATAAGATCAAATAAGTAATCGTGTGTTGACCTTGACCTTGGGAGAGGCTTTGTGCAGACGTTGGCGAGGTTCTCGGAGGAAGGAATGTGCAGTACTTGAATGTCCCCTTCCTGAATGCGTTTGCAAATATAATGGTGTCGGATATCTGTATGTTTAGCGCGAGCGTGGCCTTTCATTGACTGAGCTAGTGCGATCGATGAGCTATTGTTGACATAGAGGTGTACGGGGAGAGGTTGCTCAAGGTTGATTTTGGTCAGGAAATTGTGCATCCACAGTGCCTGTTGTGATCCCCGCATCATTGCCATATACTCAGCTTCGGTAGTGGAAAGTGTGATGGTTTGTTGGCGCTTTGGGCTCCAAGAGACCAGGCGCTGGCCATCGTAAACACGTACCCAGATGTCGACCTTTGAGGATCTAGGTCCCCTCCATAGTCTGAGTCTACATATCCCACTGGCTTGATAGATCCTCCCAGGTCCCTTGAGTAAAAGATGGGATAGTTGAATGTGTTGGGTGACTGACGCACCACACACAATCATTGTGCCGATCCAGGCACCACCCTTCACATTGTGTCGATCAGACACTATACTCATCACATTCAGAACAATGGTCTATTATACTCGAGTATGCATATATAATTGGACTCTCCGTAGACAGCACCCTCAGTCACTTATACAAGACTGAGGGTGAGCAAGTTACATTTACACTACACATACACCATTACTGACTGTACCATAGTGTGATACTCATATCAGTCTGTCTTAGGTACAGTCTCAACTCAGTCACTTATATGAGACTGAGGCATGATGGCAAAAGCTGCCTTGGTGAAGGCCAAGGAGGACATGGCATGGTACTATGATCACAGATGGACACCTGCCCCAGTTTACAAGCCTGAGGACTGTGTGTACTTGGATAGCTCAGACATTAAGACAACAAGGCCATACCAGAAGCTGTCACATTGTCATCTTGGCCTCTTCACAGTGGAGAAGAAGGTAGGGCCTTTGGCATACCAACTTAAACTCTCAGCAGGCCTATGTCAACTGCACCCAATCTTTAATGTGATCAAGTTATTTCCAGCTCCAGAGGATTGAGTCCTAGGCCATTGCCCCAAGCCACCCCCACCACCAGTCCTGGTCAACAATGAGGAGGAGTATGAGGTAGAGGAAATCTTGGATAGCAGGATATTCTGAGGGAAGTTGCAGTTCAAGGTGAAATGGAAGGGATATGGCATTGAGTACATCTCTTGGGAATGACAGGCTAACATTCATGCATCAGGCCTGGTCTGGGACTTCTACCATAGGCATCCTAATGCTCCAAAAGCCATTTGAGGCATCTATCCTATCTCAACAGCTGACCAGGCAATTTGTGACTTCTTCTACCCAGTGCATCCAGATGCCACACACTAGAGGGGGAGGTGATGTCAGGGGACATCCCACTTGGCCCCCCTTCTCCTTCTCCAGTTCTTGTCAGATTTCCCTCACTATAGTTTTCATTCATTCTCCTTCCTTTTTCCCTATCCATTGGTCCTAGTTTCAGCTCTCAGGCTGCACCAGTTCTCTGTCAATAATTCAGACAAGTGTGGCCCCTTTGACACTGCCACTAGCTTATGTAACTGCTAATCAATTGCTGACACATCACTTTTGTTTTTTTTCTGTGTCATACTGTACAGTTGTTTCTCATGCTTCTGAAGCCTCTGAAGCATCACACCTGGCCTAGGGAATCCCCAGACTTGTTCTCTTTGGATTTCCCTTTGCCAGGTGAGTAGTGATCTTAGTAGACACTGTACAGTACTGAATAGACTTTGGATTTCCCTTTGCCAGTTGTGTGATCAAGCCACAGCCTCCAGAGGTCACCCTGACAGGCCTTTGACATTGGAACAATTGATGCAAACCTTTTCACCTGTATTGCCCTGCTGAACAGCCTCAATGACCCCTCCTTTGAAGCTCTCCAGAACTCAGTGTCAACTCTCCTCAGCAAGAGCACAAAAGACTTGCCATGCAACCTCACTGACATCTGCCTGCTCATGGAGAATGCACAGAACATCATGAATTCAAAGGTGAATACCACTCATGTGATGGCCCTTAACACAAAACAAGGAGCCCAATCTTGCAACACAGATCTACCTGGACACAGCCATGGTCCAGGTTCAAACCGTTGCAAAAATTGCTATTCACACAAACAGCTATGTCAAGGACACATGAAACAATTCTGTGTTCAGAAAGGCAGAGGAATGGCAGGAAAATCTATTGCCAATGCACAGGCTGCACAGTGAGCATCAAAGCAGAGGAAAAATACCCCATCAGATAATGCCACCACTCCCCCAGCAAAATCCTTTGTTGCTGTCACAGGAATAGATGGCAAGCTATGGTATGTTGACCCATCAAATCTTGGGCAACTCCCCTCCCTGCCCAATACTGCAGCATTTGTGGGAGTGGCATCTGAACCACTTCCAGACCACTCTACAGAGTACTGGGAACATGCCAGCATCATGGCTATGGAGGAGGGTCACACATTGGTTGAAAGGGACAAGCACTCAAAACCAATTGACAACCAAATCCTAGCAGCAGACACATCCTCCATCTCCCAATTGAGGCGCACACTGCTTCTATCCTCAAACATAACCCTGTTCCTTGTAGACTCTGGCACCACAGTCCACATATCTCCTTATCATGACAACTTCCTCACTCTGAGACCTATTCAGCCACAGATTGTGAAGGGTCTTGGGGGATCTTCCATAGTGGCAATTGGCATTGGGAACATTTGCCTACACATTACAAGAGGTGCAAATATTGTCCTGGAGGACACACTCTACATTCCCAATGCTACTGTTCATCTTGCATCCATCAGCTCCCTTGCCACACATTCCAGTCTCAACTCTCTCTTTGACAATGTCTTTGTAAGAATCATCAAAAGATCCACACACATGCTTGTGGCACAAGGCCCACTCATCCAAAACCAGCATCTCTACTCTCTAAACCTTCACTCTTGCCTCAGAGAACATTGCAACCTCACCACACAACACACCACTGACCTGAAAACTTGGCACTGTTGTCTGGGACATGCAAATTACCAGACACTCATAGAGATGGCCTAATCTGGCACCATCCCTAGTATGCCCTCTTCCTTCACCTCAAAACTGCCCAAGTGTGACTCATGCATTCTTGGGAAACAGACCTGCAATGCAGTTCCCAAAGTGCATGAAGAGGGGCAAAGGGTGACTCAGAGGCTGGAAATTGTCTGGGTAGACTTACAGGGCAATAGGTTGTCATGTCTTGAAGTGGATATAGATACATAATGAATCTGATTGATGATTTAATGAGTGAGAACTGGTCAATACTCCTATGGGAAAAGGGTGATGCATTTGCTCACCTCAAAGCATGGCAGATGGCATAGGAGAACAAAATCCAAGGGAAGCTTGGGACATACAGAATGGGACATGATGGAGAGCTCAAAGGGCATCAGATAGAAGCTTGGCTTCTATTGCAGAGTGCTAAACACCAGTTTGGTGCAGCTTATACCTCTGCACACATGAGACAAGTGGAACACATGCATTGTAGGAAAACCACAAGTAATGCCAATTGCAGCTGGATGCCTGTTAAACCTATGGGACAAATTCTATTTAACTGCCTCACACCTCCATAAACAAATGCTCACAAAATCACTGAAAGACATGACTCCTCATGAGGCATGGATAGGATGTCAACTGAAATACTCATATATGCATAAAATAGGCTATAAGGCCTTTGTCCTGATATTGGCAGAGCATAATTCAAAAGTCTATGCATGCTCAATCAAGTGCATTCTGGTGGGCTATGTGCAGGGATCCAAAGGCCTACTGTTGCTATGAGAGGAAGACTGGCAAGATCTATGAAACATACTATGTCAAGTTCTGCAAGAGCCACAAAGGTCATCCTCCCCCATAATGCCCATACCCAATGATGTAACTTGTGAAGAACAAGCAACTCTTGAGTGTGCCAACACAGAATCAGTTGTCTTCAATGACAATGACCTCATCACTATGGGAGGAGTTCTCTTGCAGTGGAAATAGGTATACACTGGACCAGACCACCAGGGAAAAGTGTTGCACCCAGAGGAATTTACAAAACTTGAAGCTAACTTGATGCTACAAAACATTTCAATTATCAATTGAAATGATGACTAAAAAACCTTTTGTCAACTACAGAGCATCAAGCAAAGAAGTCAAACCCTCAACCAAAAAAAGATAAGCTGGCTACAAGCATATGTTGTAGCAAACAGTAGACAATTAAAAACAAATTCATAGACAATGGATGTCAAGCAAGGGATTCAAACCTTCAACCTGAGCATATGAGACTGCAGAGAATGGCAGAGCTCTGACATTCTAACCCATTAAGCCACAAGGACCTGTGATATCAGGCAAGTTAATGTTGAAACAAACAATGGCTGATTTAAATGATAACTAAAAAATAATTCCATACCCCCAGACTCAAGCAAGGGATTCAAACCCTCAGCCTGGGTAACTGAGGCTGCAGACATCAGCAGATTTCCAACATTCAAACCCATTGAGCTACAGGAGCCTACTGTAGCCAGCAAATTAAGAGCTTCTGTAGAGCACTTCTGGCTGCAGTGCAATCAAGAATTTGGCAGGTAGCCAGCCTGAATACCCACCCAAACCATGAGAGAGAGCATTTTGCTTCAGAGTGTGCCTAAACATTGGTTAGAGCACAGGAGAAAAAGTGCAGTAAATAAAATAAAAGACCAAATCACTAGACAATTGTCAGATCAGGGAGTCAAACCCTCATCCTGACAGGGAGAAGTATATTCTGATGGCATTGTGAACCACTAAGCCATGATACTGTGCTAAGAATGATATTTTCAAGAATCATTTGTGGAGTGCCCCAATCATTGGCATGGTCATTTCCACTGGGCTTGCAACAGATGAAAGGTTCTGTGATGGCTTCTTGCTCCTGAAAAAATGCATCTGTGACAGCTTCCCATGCTCAACACTTTGACAGATATCTATACAGACAAAGTGAGAGCTTTTGAATGGAAACACATCTGTAATGGATATGCTTTTGTGATGGGACCTGGTGACAGACAAAAAAATCAACAACAGAGTGGCCTAAAAAGTTATATGACAGCACACACCAGCTAACAGAACTGCTTTTTGCAATGGATGTCATTTAGCAACAGAAAGTGGAGACAACAGAAAGAGTTATATGATGGCACACACCAGCTAACAGAACCACTTTTTGCAGTGCTTTTTGCAACAGATGTGATATAGTAACAGAAGGCAGACAGCAGCCATCCACTAATACCATTGACAACAATACAATGTATGACACCTGTGAACCAAGAGGGCAGTTAAAGATGTCTGCTCAGAGTGTTTATGATGGACAATGGAAAGAGTTATATAGTGGTATACACCAGCTAATAGAACTGCTTTTTGCAATGGATGTGATATAGCAATGGAAAGCAGACAGCAGCCATCCACTGATACCATTGACAACAATACAATGTACAACTCCCACAAAACAAGAGGGCAGTCAAAGATGTCTGCTCAGAGTGTTTATGACAACACATTGTAACATTGCAATGGCACTGTTGCAGACATAACATTGTTAACTTCCACTACAATGCAGAGGACTGTGCTGGACATGTAGCATACAATACAAAACATGTTCTGCTACAATGTCTGACACATGCACTTGTAGTGCCCTACCCTGCCCACTCCCCCAGAGTCCCCACCAACACCCCCTCAACTCACCCCGGTGATATCAATTTTTCATCTTTTACTTTTGTGACTCTATGTTTTTCACATTTCACTGTATTCTGGAATGGTTCATTCATACTAGGGTTGATCGAGTTGTGAGGTACATAGACCACATCATTAGAGAGAAGCCGACGAGCGAAAATGCTAACCTCTGCAGCAAAATCTAAATTAGATACTGATCACCATGCCCTGATGTTCATTGACAAGAAGTCGGGGTAGCATAGTAGTGAAAGTCTGATATGAAGATGTTTCACCCAAGGCTGCTGTTTGATCTCAGCGCATGGTATATCAACTATAAAACGCTACCATATATGCGATGGCTGTGATGGTTTATGCCAGAGAAAAGAGAAACATTTGGAATTTGGAATTTTCGTGAACTTGCATCTCTCTGAACTGGACTCGTATGAGCTGGACAGCTCAAGAAACAACTAATCAAAAAATGACAAAAACAAGCTAGTGAATTCTTGAATCTATTGAAAATACATGAACTATGCCATTGTGTCGGGAGCAGTATCACTCATCTAATAAGTTTTATTCCACTGGACATGGATCATCCAGTTCCCTGGTCTTCACACCCTTCTTGACTTTCCACCGCAAACCATGATTGATGTCTACGCTCGTGTCTTCATCATAGAAGAGGGCCTTTTCTTCTTCAGGTAGATTAGCGATCTCCAAGTTGGTCGAGCCATAACCCCACTCCCACTTTGACGCGAACCGTATTCGTTCTTCATCAGACAACGGAGTTCTGAAGCGATGCCATACACCGCCAGCTGTGATTGGGGGATGTACTTCGTCATTGTTGGGACCTTCATAATAAACCCCGTCTCGCAGCATATACCGTATGTCTTTGTTGAAATCCGTCCGAAGACGTTCATCATTCCATCGGTCAATCAAAGAGGCACCCGCAGCCGGTAACGAGGCGAGACCCCAGTCAATCAGAACCGGGGAATTATCCTTTGCTCGAAGGATGATATTGCCAACATGGACGTCGGAGTGGCAAACACCAAAACGGCGGAGCTGGCGTCCCAGCTCCAGGACACGTTGAGAGATAGCCTCAGCCTCCTCAAATGTGATAGTAATGCCCGGCCTTATCTTTGCCATCGAACGCCCAGGAATGTACTCGAGTAGAAGGCCATTGATGTGACTTAAAGATTGATGAGCAGCCGTTGTCATCATATCGATTTTCGCGGTACCGAAGAAACGAGGAATTAACCCAGACATCTGAGCCTCTTTTAAATAATCATACGCCTCGCGTTCTTTGGTGTGCGTGGCATCATATCCCTGCCATGACTCGAATGAATACATCCATGGCAACATCTCCTCATCGTCTCGGAGTTCAAAGGATGCTTCATGTTTACTGATATTCAATTGATAGTCCTCTTCTTTTTGGAAATTCCATAGGCCAGAGACTCTACGATCTGCCAATTTCAGTATGAAGCGGTTAGGAAGTCCCATACCATGCACACTCGTTCGTGCATGAACTAGAAGGACAGCAGAGCAAGTAAATGGAATAAACGCCTTAATAATCTCTACTTCTGTCGATCTGCCTCCTCGAAGACAGAGAGAAAGGCGATGCCCAGGTTGATAGACGTCGCGAGGAAACCTTATTAAATCACTGCGTCAATTGTCTGGGGGCCAAAATTTAAACAATAACGAAACGATCACGTACTTAAACCAAACGTTCCGCGAAGTAGTCAATGATATAGGTGGGGCAATTTGCATACGCTGTGATAGCACATGATGAAGAAACATGTAGGGCTAAGAGACGATTACGTACAGATATTGTGCGGTATACCATCGAACTTGGTGAAGTAAGGTTGAAGAAACATGCGGGGAAAACTTCAGGCTCCGCTCTGATTAGTGGGGGAGGGGATTATTCAGGCTCCGCTTGAAACCACCTTGAATTTCCTTTGTAGACCATCGTACGCCGCTTGTGGTAGTTCGAAATTCCTCTTTTTTCGCAATCAAGAGAAGAGCGAATTTTGTATCAGTTGCCAAGAGACAGTGTTGAAGTGCTTTTTCATTGTGTGAAGATGTCTCCCTTAGCGCACAATAACACTTTCATGTTGTTGTTTCAGAAACACATGGCTTTTCAAAGCTTTTGTCGTAGACACCATGAGCACTTGTCCACTGCCTTATTAAGAAAGGATAACAGAAAGTAGAAATTGAACCATTCAAACAATACATCTTTTGTTTCCCAATGTTCACTGTTAGGGCATCGTAACAACCATGAAACTTTCCTCGTTAACCCAGGATCGAGATACATGCAGCTTTTCGAAAGTCTGTCATAGACAACACGAACACTTCTCCGCAGATGCACTTCATTGTTAAAAAAGGGATAAAAGAAAGCAGAAACTAAACTGTTAGAACAATACATCTATTGTTTCCAAATATTCACTGCTGTTCCTTGCGACGCCACACTACACAAGATATATAACAGGAAGCAAAGTGATAATCAAAATATCATCCCAATTACTACATTCGCTCCCTATTGTCCGAACTACAAGGCAATAGCTCCCCACAATGTCAATCTTGAATCAGTACGTTAAGATGTCGATCAGGATCATTACAGGAAATGCATACAGCCAGGTTAGTTGACTCAGAATCCCTTCCCAACGTAGAGCGATGAGCACTGATACAAATATGTGTATCCAGAAATTTCTCAAGGATGATAACTTGCTTTCTTATGCCCGTAACAGCTTTTCATACAAATCGTTCCATAAGATCGGCGAAGAATGTCAAGTCTCTTTGACAAAAAGACAACCCCAACGTATACATGGCGATTCGAAATCCATGTTTTTCGGAAAGCATTGCATGTCAATTGGCTTTGAGAGGGCTCCGGCCGCAGAAGGAGGTGGACACTACACGGTGTTCGGATTATACGAGGGAGATGCAGTTGTCAAGGATAAGCTCATAATGAAGGCCGAATTTGGTGATAGAATTACAGGAGACCCGAAGAACCAGGTTGTCACTGGACTCATGGTACGAACAGTCCTCTTGTTGATGTTGAAGGTACCAATATTTGTCTCTATGTTACACCTTTGCTAAACATATTGAACAGAGAAGCAACTTTCGAGGTCTGGAGGATATTGACGAGAATGAATTATCTGTAAATCCTGAGGCCAAGTGAGGAAGTGGATGTCCTTTGTCTTATAATTTAGATATGTAGTTACAGTCGAACATCTTATAACTGATGGCCCCTCCGTGTAAGCCAAAAAATATGGGTTCTGAGGGGCTATTGAGTATGAGAAGGGTCATCGTAAGGCCTATTTCAAAGCTTGTATATAGTAATAATGGAGATCATATACACCATGAATGACTATCTACTTTGATTTTTTGCCAAAATAATCATTGAGGGTCCGATTGCAGTTCACAGGACCTGTGAAGTATTGATATCTCAGTTCTGGAATCTCAGTAATCATAGACTTACAATGCTTTCACTTTGAATCAACTTTTGTGTCTAAACCTTCAAGCTCGTTCAGTCATTCAACAGTATGAGCAGCAGCTGGATGTGGGGAATGGCAGAAGTGGGAATCAGAGCAGTAGCTAGTAGATCTTTCAACATTTTCCTGCAGGCCAACATTGCTGAGCTGGCAAACCGGTACATCTGATTTTGCAATGTTTCCTCTCAATTTCACTTGTTATATTTGTCTGGGCATCTAACACAAACCAAAGTTGACATTGTTGCTCTCCAGAGCATGGTTGACAGCCTTCAAAACCAGCTTCCCTTCCTATCAAACAAGCCTCCAGCTCCCACAGCTTTCCACCTGTGCAGGCTCCTGCCCTTGCACCTATTGCTGAGGCAGAAGAGCCCAACAAAGATGAAGCTGGCACAGCCCAAGGAGCATGATAGCAAGGTGGACAAAGTGCTGAAATGAAATAGGGTAATGGAATAGTGTTGTATAGAACCAAAAAAAAATAAAGTAAAAAAATGAAATAAAAACATAGAGACAAAAGGAAAGCTACACTCACAATGCACTAGAACAAGAATTGAAAACATGTTTGTCTGTTTGTGTTAGCTTGGAACAGCATGTCAGATGATGATTGATATGCCCTCCAGCTGTGAGCCCTACCAGAGTAACTGTAAGTGAATGACCCATTGAGATGTCAATGTGCATTGTCCAAGTGTGCATGGAATGCAGCAACCAGGCACTTAGCCCAATCAAATCAAAGCCCTTTGATGTGAGGTGGCAGTGTTTGGGTTGAAATGAGTATAAGAGCATGAGCCCCAACAGATTAGTCCTGTTGAGGTCAGATGTTATTTCCACAATGCTTGTGTGCATGATGTCCACATGCTTGTCAAGTACTCTGAGCAATTCATTATATTACTGGAGCATCTTCTCCATCTCAGTAAACCTTGTCTCCTCAGCTAGTGCAAACCCTAACCTCATCTCTTCTGATACAACTCTAATTCTTTCATTGATGGAAATGAAATCTGTCAGGGGACTTCCATTTCTGACCTCTGCAGTGATCTTCACAGCTTGTTCCAGACCCCCAGACATCTCTGGAGGTCCTCAAAACTCTCTGTGGTCCCCTGCTGAGCACTTCCCTAGAGTTAGGACTAGCTCTGGCCTGCTGTACAGTTGTTCCCATGCCTCCACTGCCCACTGATGCACTGCACCAAGCAGTGGGGATCCTTAGACTTGTTCTCTTTTGATACCCCTCTGCTAGGTGATTAGCTACTGTTGTATCTGTCAATTACCTTGCTAAATATATTTTGGATTCCCCTGTGCTAGCTGTGTGACTGATCTGCCACTCCTGGAGGTTGCCCTTACAGCAGAACAAGTCTCTAACTCTGGTCTGGAAGCCCCTCATAGCCTGCAGGGAACCCCCAAGCCCCTATCTGTCACTTCCCCACCAGACTTAAGTACCTGCAGAATTCTATGTCTCAGCTTGCCAATCTGGACAATCCCCTGGAGGCTCTGGCCCCTCTGGAGAAAGCCTGGACTTGCATGCTTCACCTAGAGAACCAGGTGCAACTGACTCAATTGTCCTTCACCCACCACACAACCAAACTCTCTACCCTCCACCAGACCACCAATCATATTTTCCGATCCCTCCAGGAACTGCTAGAATGCCTGCCCCCTCTCTCTGCACCACCCCTGGCAACTCCAGTGGTTGCTTCAGTAAGGGGATGACCCCTCTACAGGTAATTCCAAATCTATCTGGCCTTAGTCACAGGTATAGCATCATCTCTAGCATAGCTGACTGACTGGCTGCCAAACCCCTGCACCCTCCAGACAGTATTAGTCAGCCCTTTGTAGTCATTGGACTCTATTTCTCCTTTTGACATATTGATAGTCATTACTGCTTAGCATACCTGGGCTGCTTATCACATATAGCATTAGTCATAGCATAGCCATGGATGTAGTATATAAGCCAGTTGCAAGGATAGAATATCCTTTGACTGATCAATAGCAGCATTCCCCAGGTCTATCCAGTAAACCAATTGTGAGAGCCCCAGCATCATTACCTTAGCTTTGCTCACTGCACTCACCTTCTTGCCTAACTCTTAGCTGCCATTCTGCCCCTTTGACTCTGGCTTGCAGCTTGTGTTGTTTGTCATTGCTGGGTTTATCTGCAGTTGTGCTTGTCTCCTCACATCTTGATCAGTTCCTATGTTGTCCACATCTCTAGCCCACAACATCCAACCTAACACCTACTTTTGGCCTCATCCTAACCTCTATGGACTCTATGCCAACTCTAACTAATGCTTTTGCCAACCTGGAATCTACTATCAAGAGACTGTTAACTCTTGTTTCTGGGCTCAAGAACAGACTAGCAGTGCTTGAGTCTGGTAATATGCTGATGCCTGTTGCCATGGTTGCCTCTGCCTGAACAGCCTCACAGCCTAGTATGGGTAGCCATGCCATTCCTTTGGGCTCTGCCACACAATCAGCTCCACCTAGGCAGCCAAAGCCCAAGTCCTCCATCAAAACTCCTACAGTGCCCACCTCTCACATTCCCCAATGTGTAGCATGCTCTACCTCTAATGCTCCCCTTGCCATCCCCCTTGCTTGGGACCTTCCTCCTATGAATTGCTGCACCCCACATTTTGAGTGTGTGCTCAAACTCCCCAACTCTCTTGTTGTGCATGTGGGTGGTTACCAGGGGCAGGGCCTTAAACAAGCCCTTGACATCTCCAGTGCCCACTTGGCAGCCTTTATAATTAGCTCAGCTAGAGGAGACCACTGGTTTGTCTCTATCTGAGGCTCTGATCAGCAGATCAGAGAAGCCCTTGTGGTGATTGGAAAGTGGATAGCTAAGAAGTGAGTCCACATACTGCAGGAGCAATGCTCAGGCAACATTGTGCCAGCAGTTGCTGCACCAGCACCTTTGGGATCCACTGCATTATCCACCCCAACTTCTACCAGGCCAGGAGCACCCTCTTCTAGCACTCTGGCAGTGGCATCTCAGACTTCTACCATAACCCCTACCCCTTCTACTCAGCAACCCCCATCTCTCCCTCCAGGCTCACTGATGTTGAGCATTCATGAGGGGGCTACACCAGCTTCTCCAATGGACACAACTTCTCCTATGACCCTCTCTACCCCAGCACCTGAAGCATTAGCCCCAATAATACAATACACCTTTGGACATTATTTCAAGGGGGCAGAACAAGCCATTGCATGTTGTAGCTGGCCATATTGGGGATGGGGAAGAGCATCTTAATGCCACAGATGTTTGTCAGGTTGATGAACCTAGAGGGGGGGGTGATGTAAAGGGATAACCCCTCTACAGATAACTCTGATTCTATCCAGCCTTAGTCACAGGTATAGCATCATCTCTAGCATAGCTGACTGAGTGGCTGCCAAACCTCTGTGTCACCTGACATTGGTACAAACTCTGTGCATGTGCTATGACTTTTAAACATTCTTGTGACAACTCTGGACCTCACTCTTTGCTTGGCCCCAAAACCCATCAGTCTTGATTGATCCCCCATCAAACTCTGGCTCCACTCCCATCATTCACAAAGCCTCTGCTTGCCCCACAGTCAATTGGCATGCCTATAAACCTGTTCCTGATGCCTGCCCAAGCCCAACATTTAATATACTTGGTCTTAGACTTCTCCAGACTACTCTGGACTTGCTCAGACCATTCCCCCAAACTTCCCCTTGCAAGTCCCTCTAGTCTGCACCAACCCCAGAGCACTAGGTTATAAGTGCAGGACATTGCATCTGCCTAGTAAGGACTCACCCAGTGTAGCTGAGCCCCTGTAGTCAGCAGAACCTGACATAATATCAAGACTCTCTCTTACTCCATTCTTGATGTCTGCATATAACCCTGTGTACAACCCTGCTGGCTACCTAACTGACATCTATGGTCAGCCAGTCCCTGAAAATCAATATGCCCTGTTCTATCTAGGCCCACCTGCAAATCAGTATGTTCCCTGCCAATGGACCCCTGACCCCAACCAGGCATTCTATGCTCCCTCCATTAGCCAGGGAATACCTTCAGGCTGGCACTGCCCTTCAGCATTCCCCACCAATGGCAACTACCTCCACATGTACCCAGGAGGATTCTCCACAGCACTCCCCAACCCCACCTACCTTCCACCCACTCACTACTATGCATACCCAGTCCTCATTGCCACCCTAACCCCTCTGGAGCACCCAGATAATTACTCCCCTCCTTGATTGCCATTCCCTGCTCAAACTCCTCCCTTCCCCAGACAGTGATGGGTTGAAGCCTATGTCCAGCAGTGTGATGAAGTCCTCTGCTCCCTCCACCTCTCCCCTGTAGAGTTTGCAAGGTGCACCCTCACCCTCCTTGTCAACCTAGGCTACCCTGACACCCCCACAACTCTGAAGGTTTGAGCAAATTGGCTCCTTGACTTCCACAAATGTTACCTGCAGGAAAACCTCCCCGAAACTATGCAAGGCACCCTTGGAATCAATGCCAACCTGTGAAATGAGCTCCACACCCTGGTTGAAGAAATTCACACCAGTCCAAACTCCTGCCCATTTGAAGACCCTCAGGACCCCTCCCACTCCTTCCATATGCGATGCAAGGAATCTGTTGGAACACAAAGCAAGGCCCTGCTTCCCATTCCCTGCCAGCAAGAAGAGCTTAACATGGCATCCAATATCTTGAGAAGCCTCAACTCTGTGAGGGGACCATTTGACCAACCTGCTGCTCCCACCCTGGCCCTCTCCACTTGTCCCTGGGCAAACTCTGTCCCCAACACCTTCCATACATGGGATCAACCTGCCATCTCCAAACCCCATACCCAACAGCTGCCCCCATGCATTGACAATGATAACCAAACCTTCTCCTACATTAACAAGCCTAGTAACCCTGCCAACAAGATTGCCCCATGCAATGACCCTCCCCAAGACAGACCCCCTCACTTTAATCTCTGCACCCCCCATGTCAATGCTCCCCCACCCCACCAGAACATCCTAGTCCCCCTGAGGTAACCCACAGGCCCTGGGGCACCCTGACCCCCTTTTCTCATCAACCCCCCTCATACTCCACCTGTTCTGATGCCCAACTCCCCTGCCAACACTAACTACTTTGGACCCCCCACCCCCAGAGGACTCCCTCCCCCTCAATGGGCCCCAGGGCCTCCCCCAGGCAATGCAGGCCAACCCCCCCATGGTGAACCTCCTAATAGCAGACCTTCTGGAGGATGGGGCCTGGCCATGGACAACTTTCTCCTTCAGCATGGAAATGGAAACAATTACTACTACTATTACAATGCTGGACCCCCACTCTGAACTCAAAACACTCAGGACAATACTCATGATGCACTGGCTTGGGAAGGAAAACTTGACATTCAAAAGCTCAAACCTTTCACTAGTTGCAACTCCTGGAAGTGGTGAATCTTTCTAACACAGTGTCTAACTATGTTCCAAGCTAAGCCCATTACCTTCCAGCTTGAGAGCTCATGAGTAGCCTTCACCACATCATATTTGCAGGGTATTGCCTTCAACTACTACACAGCACTACTCTGGTTTGACTCTAACAATCCAGTGCTCTCTGATTAGCTTGCCTTCACCCAGGAATTCTCCAGTAAATTCAGCATCTTTGATATGGTAGCAGAAGCAGAGGAGAACCTCTTCAACCTCTAAATGTGTGACAATGAATGTTTCATGACCTTCATCATATGATTCAAATGGGAGGCCTATGAGACAGGGTGGAATTACAATGCCCTCTGATTTGCCCTCTGTTGTGCCCTGCCTTAATGGATCAAGGACATCCTCTGTCTTGCACCCAAGCAAACTATGTACAACAGATACAAGGTGCTCATTACCCAGGTTGACTAATGTTATTGGGAAGACTGGAGCAAAAACATGGCACCATGGACCATGTGGAACACTTCTGGCAACACCAACTGGCAGGCTGGGGCAACCAATGGCAAGTGACCCTCAATTTCTGCCAACTCCACCAATCCTGCACCCTGTTTTTCTTTAGGCCAAGAACCTACCAGCACCAATTGACTTTCAGGATAGTGCCCCCCTGCCCAACTCAATGCTGCTGATCTCCATGAGACCCTGGAACCCCTGGACACCAACTCTGACAACCTTAATAACACTCCAGACTCCACCAATGACCAAGAAGCTCTATGCACAAACAAGATTCAGAATAGGCCCTGGATCAATATACCAGAGGAGACTCAAGAGAAATGATGGAAGGAGGGCACATGCATCCTATGTAGTGGGCAGGGACATTTTATCAGTAGTTGCCCTAAACACCAGGTGATGGGACATGCCATATGTACTATTGAGGGGGAAGACTGTAACTACCAGTTTATGGAAAACAAGTCAGCAGTTTAGGTCTCAAAGACACAATAGACCATGGACCAGACTCCAACATCTTCTCTGCCCTGGCCACACTCCTCTGTGCAATGGTACTTACTCTGAACAACCTCCCAGCATGCCTTCCCTCCCACTCCTCCACTACCCTCCTCTTCTGCACCACTCTCCCCTTCTCTGACAACCCCATGCCCACACTAGTCAACAGCAGTGCCACAGATAACTTTATCAACAAATCTCTGGTGGCACTCACTCCTCAATGCCTCTGATGTCTCTCCACTTCAATCCTCCTCAAACTCTTTGATGGCAACCCCACCTCTGCCAGAAATATCATACACTGCATGAAAATGACTGTGACCTTTGCCAATGGATGATGGCAAGAACTCTGATTACTTATTATGAAACTACACCTCTCTGCCCCCATTGTCCTAGGCTTCTCATGGCTCCACTCCACAAATTCCCACATCAACTGGCCCAGCCTCACTCTTCACCTTGACTGGGACAACCTGACTGACACCAGACTAGTACCCTTTGATGTCTCACCCCCCTCTAAGAACCCTGAGACTATAACTGACCAACTCCAGACCCCCCTGCAGCTCCACTTGGGGTCCACACAGTTGTTTGTCATCAATGTCTGACTCAACAGCTCACCCAAGATCCTCCCCACCCTTGTCAATAGTGGCACCTCCAGCACCTTCATCAGCAGTCAACTTGACCTCCAACACAATGACCTTGACAAACCCCTCAAGCTCCAACTCTTTGATAGAAGCCCCATCATGACAGGAATTACTCAATACCACAACAATGCCCTCACCCTCAACAATGACCTAAGGTTCCAGGCTTGGCTTCTTGTCACCCAGCTCCTCCCATCAACTCCAATCATGCTTGGACTTCTGTAGCTGCAGGATGTCAACTCCAACATTGACTGGAAGAACCTCACTATGCAATTTATCAGCCCTGAAGCAAGTCTAGTGGCTGCTATCCTCCTTTGCCTCCAGTCCATCTCAGATTCCAACATCCCTGACCCCAATGGCAGTATCTCCAGAGCAACCCAAAGCCCCTCAACTCTCATTGGCAACCAAGAAGGTGAAGAAAGTACACCCCTGCCTCAGTCACCCTCAAGCAAATCATGACAGCTGCCCCCCAACATACCCCAGAGTCAATACAAAGGCCCACAGTACTCCCACTAATGATGCTCAACCTCCCCAAACAGCTCTGCCACCACTCTGGACTCACCCACTACTGCCCCATCACCCACCCCCATTGACTTAGGAGATCTTGACATCAAAATTATTGGTGCCATCCCCTTTGCATGCATCTTGTAAGATGGCATTCCCACCTTCCAACTACAAATCATGCCAGCCCTACTGGAGGAGCACCTCTGCACAGAAACTACCCTGCTGGAACACAAAACAGAGGAGCAGATTCTATACAAAGTAGTACCCCTGGAGTATCATGAATTCACTGATGTGTTCTCTGAAGGGAGTGCAAAAGAACTTCCTCCACATTGCTTCTACAATTACAAGATTGACCTCAAAGAAGGTGCCTCACCCCTGTTTGGCAAAATCTACAACATGTTTGAGATCAAACTCTGAGCCCTGAAGGACTACCTTGATGATATGCTCAGCAAAGGCTTCATATGCCCATCAATTTCCACCACCAGCAGTCCAGTCCTATTTGCCAAGAAAAAGGATGGATTATTCAGACTTTGTGTTGATTATTGGGGACTCAACAAAGTCACCAAAAAGAACTGGTATCCTCTCCCCCTGATCAGAGACCTTGTTGACTGCCTATACAGTGCCAAGATCTACACAAAAATAGACCTCCACTCTGGCTACAACAATGTCTGGATTGCTTCTGGACATGAATAGAAGACTGCCTTTTGCATCCACTATGGCCTCTTTGAGTATCTAGTAATGCCCTTTGGAATGACTAACTCCCCTGCCACTTTCTAGTACTCATGAACAATATCTTCCACAACATGAACAACATCTTTGTCATTGTATACCTGGATGACATACTGATCTACTTGAATTCACTGGAGGAGCATCTGGAGCATGTCTGATGTGTCCTAGAATGACTCTGGGAGTACCACCTTCATGCCAAACCCAAGAAATGCTCCTTTCACACTATGGAGGTCAAATACCTTGGAGTTATTGTCACCCCTGATGGCATATGTATGGATCCTGCCAAGGTCAAAGCCATTCTCAACTGGCCCCTGCTGTGGAATGTAAAAGAGGTACAGTCATTTCTGAGGTTTGCTAACTTTTATTGCTGATTCATCAACAACTACTCTGGAATCACCAAACCCCTCAACCAGCTCATGCAGAAAGACACCCCTTAGGACTGGGACAGCAAGTGCCAGAGCATGTTCCTCCTTCTCAAGAAGGCCTTCACCTCCACTCCAGTCCTTCACCACTTTGACCCCTCCCTGCCAATCATACTCAAATGTGATGCCTCTGACTATGCCATTGCCAGAGTACTCTCCTAGTCAGACTCTGGAGGCAAGGATCTCCACCCCATTACCTTCTACACTCATTCCATGATATCCACAGAGCTCAACTATGATATCTATGACAAAGAACTTCTTGTGATTATTGAAGCTTTCCATTAGTGGTGGGCCTGCCTCAAAGGATCTCTGCACTGCATTCAAGTCTACTCTGACCATAACAATTTGCAGTATTTCTCAACCACAAAACAGCTCAGCTGCTGCCAAGCTTGATGGTCTGAAACCCTCTCAGACTACAACTTCACCATCCATTACCACCCTGGACAACTCAGCACAAAGCCTGATGCACTCACTCAGAGGTCCAATGTGTATTTGAAGAAGTTGTTTGAAGCTGAGTGGAACACATTCAACCATTGAGTGGTAATCCCCCCTGAGCATCTGCATGTGTGCTGATTTCAAATGAGGAAGGAATCCTCCACCAAATCAGAAACTCACCTCCAGACTCCTTCTTCACCCAGCATGACCCCCACAACTACTCCACCAATGAATTGAACATCAAGAACCCCTTCATGCTGTCTCTGGACCACCATCTCCTACTCCAGAGTGGATGAATCTATGCTCCAGACCACAAGTCCATTTGCCTCAACATACTCCAGCAACACCATGACCACAAACTCTGTGGGCACTCAGGAATTTGTAAGACCCTTCAGCTCATCTCCTGGACTTACTTTTGGCCAGGAATGAAGAAGGACATCATGTGATACATAAGGGCCTGCCAACCTTGTCTCCAGGCCAAGGTATCCTGCCATTGCCCTCATGGACTGCTAAAACCCCTCCCAGTTGGTCAGTCCCCTGGTCCTCAATTTAATGGACTACATCATCAAACTCCCAGACTCCAAAGGTTTCAATGCAATCCTTGTTGTCATCTGCCACCTCACCAAGCAAGCCCTTTTCATCCCCTGCCACACCACCAACAGTGCTCTGGAGTTCATCAAACTATTCCTCAAACATGTATTCTCCAAGCATAGACTCCTAGAAAACATCATCTCCAACTGCAGGCCTCTATTTGTCTCCCATTTTTGGAAATTGCTCTGCAAGGCACTTGAAATAAAGACCAGCCTCTCAACTGCCTACCATCTAGAGACCAACAGATAGACAGAATGAGTAAACCAGACATTGGAACAGTATCTCTGCCTCTACATTAACTATTTACAGAACAACTAGTGTGCAGAGCTCCCCCTCATCAAGTTTACCAACAACAATGCACTTCACTCCACCACCAGAATTTTCTCCCTTCTATACCAACAAGGGCTACAACCCCTGACTTACACTATCCCTCAAAAATATTCCCTCCTATATTGCCCACAAAGTTGCCAAAGACCTCTGATCCCTCCACCAGTTCCTCTGGAATGAAATTGACACTGCCAATCAAGCCTACTCCAAATATGCCAATACCCAATGCAATATCACCCCCAACCTGGTGCTCCAGCACCTTGGTCTGGCTTGATTGACAGAATCTCAAGATCTGGAGGCCTTCTGTCAAGCTTGATCACAAATGTCTCAGCCCTTTCAAAGTCCTCTGGAAGGTTTCCACACATGCCTACAAGCTCAACCTATCCCCATGCATGAAGGGCCTCCACTCTGTCTTCCATGTGTGCCTCCTTGAAAAGCACACTCTGGACCCCTTCCCCAGGCAACACCCCAGTCAACCACTCCCCATCAAAGTCAAGGATGAGTACCACTATGAGTTTGACCAGATCCTTGATTCCTGCTTGGTCTATGGCCAGCCCCAGTACTTGGTCTGCTGAAAGGGCTATGGATCTAAGGACAACATTTGGGAACCCCAAAGAAACCTTGACAGAGCCTCCAACAAACTCTGGAACTTTCATTGATGACACCAAAAGTACCACCTCCATGCCAAACTCAAGAAATGCTCCTTCCAAATGATGGAGGTTGACTACCTCAGAGTCATTGTCACTCCCAACAGCATGCACATAGACCCTGCCAAGGTCAAAGCTATACTCAACTGGCCCCCACCATGGATTGTCAAAGAAGTACAATCATTCCTGGGTTTTGCTAACTTTTACCACTGATTCATTGACAACTACTCTGGGATCACCAAACCCCTCAACTGACTTATGCAGAAGGACACCCCTTGGAATTGGAACAGCAAATGCCAGAGTGTATTCCTCCTTCTCAAGAAGGCCTTCACCTCCACTCCAGTCCTCTGCCATTTTGACCCCTCCCTGCCAATTGTGCTCAAATGCAATGCCTCTGACTATGCCATCACCAGAATACTCTCCCAGTTGGATTCCAGAGGCAAGGACCTGTGCTCTTTTGCCTTCTACACCCATTTGATGATCCCCATGAAGCTCAACTACAACATCTATGACAAAGAACTCCTTGCGATTGTTGAAGCCTTCTGTCAGTGGCAGGCCTACCTCAAGGGATCCCCACACCACATTCAAGTCTACTCCAGCCACAACAATCTGCAATACTTCACAACCACAAAGCAACTCAGCCACTGCCAAGCTTGATGGTCCAAAACCCTCTCAGAGTATGATTTCACCATCCACTATTGCCCTGGACAACTTGGTGCAAAACCCAACACCCTCACTCAGAGGTCCAATATGTATTCAAAAAAGTCATTTGAAGCTAGGCAGAACATGTTCAACCATTGAGTGGTAATCCCCCCTAAACATCTACATGCCATGCTGATTTTAAATGAAGAAGGAATCCTCCACCAAATCAGAAACTCATCCCTGGACTCCTTCTTTACCCAGCACAACCCCCGCAACAACTCTGCCAACAAGTCAAATGCTAAAAACCCCTTCATGCTGTCTCTGGACCACTATCTCCTACTCCAGAGTGGATGAATCTATGCTCCAGACCACAAGTCCATTTGCCTTGACATACTCCAGCAACACTATGACCACAAACTCTGTGAGCACCCAGAAATTTGTAAGACCCTTCAGCTCATCTTCTAGACTTACTTTTGGCCAGGAATGAAGAAGAAGGACATCATGTGATACATAAGGGCCTGCCAATCTTGTATCCAGGCCAAGGTACTCTGCCACTGCCCTCATGGATTATTGAAGCCCCTCCCTGTCAGTCAGTACTCCTGGTCCTCAATTTCAATAGATCATATTGTCAAACTCCCTGATTCTGAAGGTTTTGATGCAATCCTCATCATTGTCTGCCACCTCACCAAGCAAGCCCTCTTCATCCCCTGCCACACCACTGACAATGCTCTGGAGTTTGCCAAACTATTCCTTGAACATGTATTCTCCAAGCACAGACTCCTGAACAACATTGTCTCTGACCATGGACCTCTGTTCATATCCCATTTTTGGCAATTGCTGTGCAAAGCACTCAAAATAAAAACCAATCTCTCCACCACCTATCACCCAGAGACTGATGGACAGACAGAATGAGTAAACCAGATGTTGGAACAGTATCTCCACATCTACATTAACTTTTTACAGAACAACTGGCATGCAGAACTCCTTCTTGCTGAGTTTACCTACAACAACATGCTGCACTCTGCCACCAGAGTTTCCCCTTTCTACACCAATAAGGGCTACCACCCTTGGCTTACACTATCCCTCAAGGACATTCCCTCCTACATCACCCACAAAGTTGCCAAAGATCTCTGATCCCTCCACCAGCTCCTCTGGGATGAGATCAACACTGCCAATCAAGCCTACTCCAAGCATGCTGATGCCTGATGCAAACTGATCCCTGACTGGCCCCCTGGCACCTTGATCTGGCTTGATTGACAAAATCTCAAGACCTGGAAGCCCTCTGTCAAGCTTGATCACAAATGCTTTGGCCCTTTCAAAGTTCTCCAGAAGGTCTCCAGGCACACCTACAAGCTCAATCTATCCCTGGGCCTGAAGGGCCTCCACCCCATATTCCACATATGACTCCTTGAAAAACATGCCCCAAACCCCTTCCTCAGGCAATGCCCCAGTTGACCACCCCCCATCAAAGTCAAGGACAAATACCACTATGAGGTCAACCAAATCCTCAACTCCTGCATGGTCCACAGCTGACTCCAGTACCTGGTCCACTGGAAGAGCTATAGACCTGAGGATGACTCTTGGGAACCCCCAAAAAAACCTTGATGGAGCCCCCAACAAACTTTGGGACTTTCATTGACAGCAGCCTACAAAGCCCCAGGACCCCTGGGACTAGCAAATACAGATGGCATTAGTGGGCATAATCCCTGCCTCTGGATTTACTAGGGATTCAACTTCCACAAGTAACCCCTACATGTTTTATTTACCACTTCCTCACTCAAAACTGAAATAAGTTCCATCATTCAGACCAGATGTCAGAAGGGAACCATATATACATGCTATGACAATTACATAATGTTACAGAGTACAAGCAGGTGCAGGGCATAAGAAAGCAAGTCCAAGAAGGTCCTCCTACTCCTCCTCCTCCTCTAGATCCACCCCCACCCTCCTCCCTATTATTTCTACCTCCAGCTGGGCCATCACCATTGCCAGGACCTCCAGGTGTCCTGGGAGCAGCTCCCCCACATCTGTTGCCACCTCCCACTATGCCCTGGGATCCACCATGGCCCTTTGCTGGTGTCCCGCCAGCAAACAACTCATCTGCCCAACCTTCTGGCCCAACTCCAGTGGGAGGTCCCTAGGCATTCTCAAAAGCCCATTGTAGATCAACACAAGTGCCACAGACACTCTGTCAAGGAGAATTTGGTGCTCCCTGGCCCAATCTAGCTTGTTAGGTCAGCAAAAAGGGAGTCTGGGTGAGAATAAAGTAACTCGCAGAGGATTCCCCTCTGCCCTGAGGTCACCTCATTGGCGAGCCACTCCTCCTGCCTCCTTGCTGCCTCTGCCAACACTCTAGAGACCCCTACATGGAATGCCCCCTCATCTCCCTGCCCAACTGAGCCTTCTGCCCACCATGCTACCATTTCCACCTGCACCTTCAATGGCTCTATCTGCACCAACAACTCCTGAAGCTGTGACAGTTGCTTCATAGCAGTCCCCATAGCTATGTTCCTGTCCCTCTGCACTGCATCTCTCTCTTTCTGAGCCTCGTCCTGCTCCCTCCAAATCCCATCCCTCTCTTCTCCTACCCTTCAAGCTTCCTCCTTACAGGTGGCCAACAATTGTTCCAACCCCTCCACCCAATGCTGCAGAAAAGCCTTGGCAGCTGACCACAACCCCCTTGCAGACTGCTTGACTAGGGCCCCAGAGGTCAGGGAATACACTGCAGGGCCTGGGGGGCTCACCATTGTTTGCTCCCCTCATGCCTGCTTACTTGGCCCCACCTCTGGCAAGGGGATGCCCTCCATTTACTCTTGTCACATGCTGCAGGGGCCTCCTCCCTCTGTCTACCCTACAGGGGCCTGACCTTTACTGTGGACTGCTCTGTGCTGCCCCCTTCCTCTACCCCAGAACCCTGCCCCAATACTCTGACTTTCTGGCTCTCCTCCAGCTGTGCCATAACCCACTCTCAATCCCATCCTTGCTCTGCCACAATGCAAGCAGTGCACCAGCTCAGGGTGATGGAGCACTTCTTGTGCCATGAGCAACATGGGAGACACACTGACGTATTCTGCCACATCTCTAGCATGGGCTCCTCAAACTTGCACTGCTCCTCTTATCAGGTGAAGGACATGCAGTATAGAAGTGGGTTAGCTCAGAAAGGGAGAAAATGTGTCTATCACTCATGGGGGCCACTGCCTGGCACCATTCTAATGTTGGGGGACCCCTCACCTGCCCCACAGCCTCTGCAAACTGCTCTAGCATTACTTCTGCCTGTGCAATCTTCAAACCCATAGGAATGGAGCAGACCACTCCTGGACCAAGGCCAAGCCTGGAATGCAAGGCAGGGGCCACTCCTGCCACTGACTGCGCTGGGACTCCCTCTGACAAAAGCTCTGAGGGTCCTGCCACTGCCACTGACAACTCTGCCAGGATTCTATCAGCACTCAAAGCACAAAGAACAAGACTGCACTTACAACTGTGATACATTGCTTAGATGTGTCTGCAATCCCAATGACCCTCAGGATCCTTGGAGGAAGAAGAAGAGGATTGTGCTGAAAGGGATGGGGACACTGCTGAGGAATACACAGAGGAGGACATTGTGGAAAGTTAGGGAATCCTAGAGTATGTCTAATCCTTTTAATGACTTGGAAGAACCCCCTGACAAACAGTGGCCATGCTTTGACTTTGTTCCTCATGCTGCTGCTGCTCACTATGGTTTGATCAATATTACTCAACTTGAATTCCCATGCCCCACCAATCTCCAAACTGTGCCCCATGTCTTGAGGGTCTCAATGCTGAGGGAGGGGTAATGTCACGACCCACTTCTTAGACCCCTGACATCATTCCTAGCCCACTCAAAGTCTCTCCTGATTGCCCCATCAAACTTCCCCAACTAAGGCACACCCTCTGTGCCCACTTCAGCCAACTCCAATGCTTGTCTAGCAAACTCCAATGGCACCTCCTGGTCAACTCCAACACCTTCTCTGCAGCCATCAATGCTTCCCCTGACTCTTCTGAGCTCTGAGACCTCCTTCACCATTCCTGATCATGTCATACACTCCTGACCCCCTGCCCTAGTTCCTCTGACCTGCTCCAGAGCATCACAATAACTCCAGAGCAGCCTGTGTCCCCAACTGATCCCATCAGAATATTGCTGCAGCCCACTCCTTGGTCATACCTGACACCTGTTGACTCTGTGTAGCTTTGTCAAGCCCTGCCATTGCACTCACCATTTCCTGGAGCTCTTCAGTAGTCAGTATATAATTCATAGAGTAACTCTTTGTACCCTAGTCTTAATATTACATTTACTGGTTATTTGTGTCTCATGTCTCTTTCTGTTTCTATTTCTATTTTTAGTCTCAAATCCATCTTTTTCTCAGTCTCATCTTGTCTCATCTCCATCTCATCTCAATTGTCTCTATTTCCTTTGTTTCTCTCAGTTCTTTTCATTTCCAATGTCAGTACAAACTCCATGCATGCACTACAAACTCTGAACATTCTTACAACAACTCTGGACCTTGCTCTTCACTTGGCCCTGGAACCATCAAGTCTTGATTGATCCCCCATCAAACTCTGGCTCTGCCTCCATCACTTGCAAAGCCTCCATTTGCCCCACAATCTATTTGCATGCTTACAAACTTGTTCCTGACACCTGCCCAAGCCCAACATTTAATATACTTGGTCTTAGACTTACCTGGACTACTCCAGACTTGCTCAGACCACTCCCCTTAGCTTTCCCTTGCAAGTCCCTCCACTCCACACCAACTCTGGAGTGCTAGGTCATAAGCACAGAACATCACACCCACCTAGTAAGGACTCACCCAGTGTAGCTGAGCCCCCATAGTCAGCAGAATCTGACAGTGTTGAGAAAGAGGCCTGTTGCACCACTGTCAAGGAGGGCAACCACACTTTGGATCTGCTGAGTGTCCATTGTCTCAATTTCCACCTGTAACTTTAGGGAGTTGGTAGAAGGGGTGGAAGCAACAGCATAATAATGGGGGAGGTGGCATTCCCATGCAGGGATCCAAAAGTGTGAGTTAGGAGGTGTGTTTCCAGCTGAGACTTTAGCTGGAGAGGGAGTTTGTACATCTGAGGAGGGGCTTATGATTTCAGGCATGGTATCAACAATGGCAACAGATATATTTGATTCTATGGACAGGGGGGCAAAATGATTAGTACTGGGCAATGAGGGCATACTAGTCATCCATTGCCCTTTTAAAAATCCTCAGGCTTTGTAGGAACCTCCTCCAATACATTGGCCACTTCATCAGAATAGATAGCTATAGGTGCATCTGGAGAGGGGGTTTCTGTGGCATCCTGGGCTGCAAGGAATTGGATGAGCAGCTCTTTTTGCTCCAATGCTGACAAGTAGTGGACTTCTAGCCCTTGAGGACAGTAGCAGGCAGAATTAACTGCCTTCCCACAGTGTTGACACACAGCTAAGGAGTAGAGGACTGCTGTTGGAAAGCATCAACATCCATTGGGACTCCTTATGGTAGGGAGCACAGGGGAGCAGCATGAGGCATAAAGGAGGAAGCTGCACCTGCTCATAGGAGTGCTAATGCAGGTGTGGAAGAGGGAGCTCAGGGGGTGAACCCTCCATAAGAAAAAGGGAAAGTCAAGAGTTGTGTCTGCTGCAACTCACATTGCAGTTCCATGAGCTGCCACTGCTCACATGCCACCTTGTACCAGGTATCGACATGCTCATCATCTGGGTGCTCCTCTGCCATGCTGTCAATACAATCCCTGAGAGAGGGGTGGAGTCTATCATGGGAGGTTAGGCAGAGTTGTAGACTGTCTGAATATCCAGCCTATTCAACTAAGGCATGAAAAGAGTCAATGTACTCATCAAGTGACTGCTTTCCTTGACCATACTGAGTTTGGTCTCAAAGGGAAAGAGCTGCAGTTTTGATGGGGTCAAGGAGAAAGAACTCTGCTCAGAACTCCCTCTCAAACTCTGTCTAGCCAGAGAAACTCTCAACTCCTCCTGCATATTGGAAGATATGCAGTGCATAGGTTGAGGCTTGACCAGCCTTCATGTAGAAGAGAATCTGGGCAATTTTCAAGGCATCCAAGGTAAAGGCTTCACTGCTCAGCTGGATATAGGTGATACAGGACTGGAGGAAACATTCTCCAGCCTTACAATCTCCATCATATACATTAGGGAGTGCAGGACAAGGGAGTTTGGAATGAGGAGCTGAAAGGCCTAAGCCAGATGCAGACACAAACCATTCTGCAGCAGCTGGAGCCAAAAAGCCTAAGCTAGGTGCAGATACAAACCATTCTGCATCTGCTGGGGGCATTGGAAGTGTGGTAGGGGCAAGGGGGAGACATTCCAGAAGGGCTTGGAGAGAAAGGGACACTGCTTTAGTAGTTTGATGGAGTCCAGTGAGTTCAGCAATGTGGGAAGTAAGAGAGGCTTGGGTAAGCTGAATCTGTGTCTCCAGGGACAGCAAACAACTCCAGGCATCATTTTGGGGGCTTGAAGCATCAGGGGGAGGTGCTGGAGGGGTTGGCTGGGTCATAGGATGAGCACAGGGGGCACTAAGACACTGGTGGGGGAGAGACCTTTTGAGGAACCAAGTAGAAGCTCAGGTAATGGAAAAGGCAGCTCCTAGACCAAATCTAGAGACTTGTTCTGCTGTAAGGGCAACCTCTGGAGGCTGTAGTTCAATCACACAGCTGGCAAAGGGAAATCCAAAGTCTATTCAGTACTGTACAGTGTCTACTGAGATAACTACTCACCTGGCAAAGGAGAATCCAAAGAGAACAAGTCTGGGGATTCCCTAGGCCAGGTGTGACACTTCAGAGGCTTCAGAAGCATGAGAAACAACTGTACAGTATGACAGAGATAAAAAAACAAAAGTGATGTGTCAGCAATTGGTCAGCAGTCACATAAGCTAGTGGCAGTGTCAAAGGAGCCACACATGTCTGAATTATTGACAGAGAACTGTGCAGCCTGAGGGCTGAAACTAGGACCAATAGATAGGGAAAAAGAAGGAGAATGAAGGAAAACTATAGTAGGGGAAATTTGACAAGAACTGGAGAAGGAGAAGGGGAAACAAGTGGGACATCCCCTGACAGCATGAGAGGATAATCAACAAAAGGTTGAAGCAGACAGAGAATTGTTAAGGGTTCAACTGAATGTCCTGGCTGCTTTCCAAGCCAAGCATGGTCATTCTTCCAATTCACAAAGGACTACACCACTTGAGGTGGATGAGATTCCTAGTGCATTTGATGAAGAAATGTCAGATCACAATGAAACATTGCCATATCCAGTGGTGAACCTGCTAGCCAGATCAGATCTACTGTTAGAACTGGATTCTGCTGCACCAGAAGACTTTGAAATATCCTTACCATCAACAATTACTGGTGATCACTCAGACCTGTCCAGTATTGAAAGGCAATTGCATTTGCTTCAAATCAAAAGGCATATTCAAGCACTCCAAGAGCTCATTGCTGAAAAATCTTTCATGTATTCTCATGTTGTCCAGGTTGCTCCAAGCCAGTGTCAAAACCCAAGCCAGAGTGTCAATTAACAATATTCAGGCAGCCATTTCTATCAAAGCCAAGGCCTATAGAAAATGTTGCAGTGCTCTTATGCAATTAGGCATACATTCCACATTCAATAAAAAATATTGCATTCTACAGAAAGTGGATCTTACAGCAAGCATGGCTATATGTGATCCAAATATTCCTGGATCATCAAGAATAAAGGTTTCTTGGATATGGCAAGCTAATCCAGATATGAAAGATGACCCTGAAACTCTCTGTAAATGTCAGTTGCTTTCTGCTCAGATATCCATCATATCATTCTTAATTCACCTGCCAATTCTGTTCATTCACCATATCCATTCATTTGTTGTCAATGCATTGGCCCACTTTCCTCTTCAATTTTCTGGTATCAAATTCATAACCAATCTCACCAGTCTATTGGGTGCACTACCTCCATGCAAAAGCACAACAAAACAGATGGACAAAAGAATGTCAGCTTGTGACCAGTGAAATCCATCAATGCTTGACAAGGCTATTGATCCTTCCAATCCATGCCATCCATTCCACCACCTCTTCCTTAAAAGTAGGAAGAATCCTGGGCTCATTTATTACCCTACAAAGAAATCATTTGCTATTCAAGCACAAGCACAGTCTCAATCACTTTCCCATCCTGTTTCCCTTGTTTGGCAGAGCATCTTCCCACTGGCACAAAGTAATGAGGAACAGATGGATGTTGAGAATCCATCATTTGATGATCCAGACCTCAGGGGTATGACTTTTGAGCCATACCAGTTCAACAACATTCCACCTCTGTTTCATGCTGAGGAAAGTGGATCAGATGAAGAACACCTCCCACCACTCTTCATTGCATCAATCAATGGGTCAGACAGTGGAGGGGAGCCAGATGATGGCAGCTTCCTCCTCTGTTTATGGCAATGAATGATAAGTCTGACAATGACAGGGCTGTCAGTGGAAAGTGAACCAGATGACAGCAAGCTTCCTCCTCTGTTTATGGTGATGGATGATGAGTCTGACAAGGAGGTGTTATCTGACAATGGCAATGTTCTGAGGGATGATAGTCTTCCTTCCCTTTTCATTGTATCAGATGCTGGATCTGACAACAGAACTTCAATTGCCAGATCTGCAGATAATGTACTGGCAAATATAATGTACATCTGCATAGCAGACCAATCTGCTGGAGAGAATCCCCCCCCCCCCCCCTCATCATTCCACCAGGACTATCACCACATTCTGCAATGGATAGTGATTCTGCACCATCTCTACTCATTCCAGATCATGACTCACATCTGTCAGACAGTGACTTTGCAATGAACACCAAGCATGGACCAGCCTGCTTGACTCCACCAGATGATGAAAGTTCATCTGGTACTCCCCCTATTCCTCAGGGGAATGATGTGGAGGAGTGGAAAAGATATGATGAAAGAGTAACACCACATGAGGACAAGAGACACATTGAGATGCTGTACTAGAAATGTGAGTCAATCTGCATCATTTACCTAGCAGACCTAATTGTTTCTGACAGAACAAGCTTTCCAGTGAGCAAGAGATCATGGTGGATGTAGGCCCATTGGCCCTTTCACCTCAGCCAACTTTGCTGACATTTCTGATGTTCTCTCAGAAACTTCAACTTCATCAAGCACAACATCAAGTGTTGTAGCAACCCTTCCAGAGGATCCATACACACCACTTGACTTTGAGTATATAAGCAACACTGGTTTCTTCTTAAATTTGGAAGCAGAAGTTGGAGGATGGAGCCATTGATGTAGATAGAATTCCTGTAAATATGAAGAGAAAAGATGCAAAAAAGATGCTGCAGCCACAGTGCTGATAGGAGAAATGAGAGTACACTGTGGTGCCAGGTAAAATGGGCATGGCAGCAGAAATAGGTATACACTGGACCAGGCCGCCAGGGAAAAGTGTTGCACCCACAAGAATTTACAAAACTTGAAGCTACAAGACATTTAAAGCCTTGAAATGTTATGTGGAATAGTGGAAATCAAACAGAAAAAAACTGATTGCAAGTTGCTAGGTGAAGGGAGGGAGTCAAACCCTAGGCTTGACAGATGAAGTGTGGCTTAACCAACAATCCAAACCACTGATTCATGGTGGCTCACAATAGCATGTCATTATAGGCATTTGCTGGAACAAACAATTGTCAATTGAAATGATGACTAAGAAGCCTTTTGTCAACTACAAAATGTCAAGCAAGGAATTCAAACCACTAAAGTATAGTGCTTTGGAAAGATAAGCTGGCTACAAGCATATGTTATGTTGTAGCACAGAGTGGACAATGAAAAACAAATTTATAGACAACAAATGTCAAGCAAGGGATTCAAACCCTCAATCTGAGCATATGAGACTGCAGACATTGGCAGAGCACTAACAATCTAACCCATTAAACCACAAGGGCCTGTTATATCAGGCAAGTTAATCATGAAACAAACTTGGAAAGATAAGCCAGCTACAAGCATATGTTATGTTGTAGCAAAGAGTGGACCATGAAAAACAAATTTATAGACAACAAATGTCAAGCAAGGGATTTAAACCCTCAGCCTAAGCATATGAGTCTGCAGACATAGTTAGAGCACAGGAGAAAAAATGCAATAAATAAAATGAAAGACCAAATCAGTAGTCAATTGTCAGATCAGGGAGTCAAACTCTCATCCTGACAGAGAGAAGCATAACCTGATGGCATTTTGTACCACTAATCCATGATACTGTACTAAGAATGATATTTTGATGAATCATTTGCAGAGTGCCCCAATCATTGGCATGGTCATTTCCACCAGGTTTGCAATGGATGAACAGTTCTGTGATGGCTCCTTGCCCCTACAAAAATGCATCTGTGATGGCTTCCCATGCCTACACTTTGACAGATATCTATACAGACAAACCAAGAGCTTTTGAACAGGAACTCATCTGTAATGGATATGCTTTTGTGATGGGATCTGCTGATGGACAAAAAAACCAACAACAGAGCAGCCTAAAAAGCTGGCTAACAGAACTGCTTTTGCCAATGGATGTCATATAGCAACAGAAAGCAGAGACAACAGAAAGAGTTATATGATGGCACACACTGGCTAACAGAACCACTTTTTGCAACAGATGTGATATAATAATGGAAAGTGGACAGCAGCTGTCTGCCAATACCATTGACAACAATACAATGTACTACTCCTGCAAACTGAGAGGGCAGTCCAAGATGTCCACTCAGAGTGTTTATGATGACACATTAGAACATTCCAATGGCACTGTTGCAGACATAACATTGTTAACTTCCACTACAATGCAGAGAACTCTGCTGGACATGTAGCATATAATACAAAACATGTTCTGCTACAATGTCTGACACATGCACTTGTAGTGCCCTACCCTGACCACCACACTCTCCACCCTTTGTCAAACCACAGATTTTATCTCCCAATTGCTCCAGGAACTGCTCAAATGCCTAACTCCTAGCCCCATGCCTCTCCCAGCTGCAGAACCAGCCCCAATCACATCTGCACCCATCCTCAGGGCTCTGGTGACCCTATGGCCATGGATCCCATGCCCCATGCTACCAGATGCATACAATGGTGCCTGCTCTGGCAGGGAATGTTTTCTCTAATCCTGCCTCACCTACATTTACCTCAGTAGGGACACCTCCACCTATACCTTACAAGTCTTCCATTGCCCCAGGGGTGTTGGAAGTTTCCTGGACTGGGCCACCTTTGAGAAGGACTTCCATATGAACTTCTTCCTGTTTGACCCTGTCAAAACCACTGCCTTGATGCTATGTGACAGGGAGCAATATGGGCAAGGGAAGCATATACTAGACAGGTACATCAACTCCTTCTGGGCTTTGATTGAGCAGGCCACCTACCCCAATGGCCTTCAGTTATGCCTCACATTCTGGAATGGCCTGCACCCTGCACTGGTGGAACACATTGACAATCTTGCAGAGGGCTGCCTGGACAATGAAAAGATTGCTTCATGGTATGAGGTGGCCTGGGATTAGTGGCAACTCATGGAGATCCAGAGAGAGCTCTGCCACCCACATTCCATGCTGTGCCAAGCTCCAGTCACCAGTTTCTGCCACCCCACACCTGCTCACTCTATGCCAGCCCCTACTCCTGCAATCCCCACAACACAATCCCTGCCACCAGGTATCCCCATAGATGTGGATGCAGCTAGACAGCTTCACACCACACCACTACTGTGCTGGAGATGCTAAAAGCCTGGGCACTTTGTACAACACTGCTCTTTGGGTCTGGATGTGTGTTACCTCTCCACAGTGGAGCAGGAGGAACTCCTCCTGCAGCTGCTGGCTGCAAAAGATGCCACCAGAGCTCCATCATTAGATGAGCCAACACTGGAGTCAACCTTGGAGAAGATCAGCATGTCCATGTCACCCCTGGAGCTGGAGAAGGATTTTGAGTTGAGTGATGGATGAGGTGTATGCATCCATTGCTGGGTGCTAACAGGTTCTCATGTCTGTCAATAGAAAATGAAATTGCCTTTTCTAACACCCTTTATTCTGAGACAGAAGAACCTTAATGTTCTTCTCCAGATATACAAATACCAACTCCAGGACCCCAACTGAGCTCCCTGACACCTCCTAGGGTCTACCAGCACTTCCCTGCCTAGGCATGCCAAATGCCCTGGCAGTACATAATAGCTTCCACCCTGTCTGCCAACTCCTTGTGCCTTGATGTAGAGATAGAGACAACAGATACCCAGCAAACCCACAGAGTGACTGCTCCTTTGGATAGTGGAGGAGTGGGACTGTTCTTGGACTTGGCATTTGTCAAATGCCACAGCCTGACTAGGCAGCCCCTCCTCAAGCCAATTCTGGTCTATAACATTGATGGAACACCCAATAAAGCAGGCACCATCAGCACCATATTTTACCTTGTCCTCCATTATTGGAATCACTTGGAGTGCACCATTTTGCCATCACCAGCTTGGGCAGGCAGGACATGATCCTTGGTTTCACATGGCTCTGTGAGCACAACCACAAAGTAGATTACCTTTGGAAGTGCTCTGCCTGCACTGCCAAGAACAGGGAACAATGCCAGGCTCAAGTTTGAAAGCATGTGGCCATCTGTGCCTGTCATGCCAGCCCTCTCCCCTTTGCCAATCTGGACCTTCTGAATCTCCTGTCTCTAGCATTTCCTTGTAGAGAGGCCCTCTACAAGGAGCTGTAAGGTCTACCTGCTAGCACCCATGGAGCAAGACAAGCTCAATGCCTTCCTGCAAGAGAACCTAGACTCTGGTTGCATTTGCCCTTCCAAGTCTCCAATGGCTTCTCCAGTCTTCTTCATTAAGAAGAAGAATGGCTCACTCCAACTGGTCCAGGATTATTGAGTTCTCAACACCATAATGGTGAAGAATTGCTACCCCCTCCCCCTCATCTCTGAGCTCATCGACAACCTCCAGGGTGCACAATACTTCACTAAACTGGAAATTCAGTGGGGCTACAACAACATGCATATCCAGGAAGGAGACAAATGGAAGGCCACCTTCTGGACCAACTGGGGATTGTTTGAACTGCTTGTTATGTTCTTCGGACTCACCAACAGCCCCACCACCTTCCAGACAATGATGAATGACATCTTCTAGAACCTCATTGTGGAGAGCATAGTGTATGTATACCTTGACAACATCCTCATCTACACAAAACTGCTGGAAGAATACTGTCAGATCACTTGCCTCATCTTGGAACACCTCCACCAGCACCAGCCCTACCTCAAACCAGAGAAGTGTGAGTTCAAGCAGACCTAGATTGAGTATCTTGGCCTGATCATCTCACATGGGGCCACAAAGATGGACCTGGTAAAGGTAGCAGGCATAGTGGAGTGGCTGGAGCCCAAGAACAAAGAGGTGCAGACATTCCTTGGCTTTGCAAACTTCTACCAGAGATTCATCCAGAACTTCTTGCATCATGCCCATCTACTATTTGACCTCACCAGGAAGTATGTTGTTTGGAGTTGGGGGCCTCCAGAGCAGACAGCCTTTGACACCCTCAAGCACACCATGACCTCAGGACCCATCCTCCTCTCCCTGGACAATAACTCAGCCCTTCCAGCTGGAAGCTAACAGCTCCAACTTTGCCACTGGGGCCATTCTTTCACAACAATCCCTAGAGGATGGGAAGTGGCATCTGGTGGCCTTCTACTCTAAGAGCCTTAACACAGTAGAGCAGAACTATGAGATCCATGACAAGAAGATGCTGGCCATGATCCAGTTGTTTGAGGAGTGGCAACACTTCCTGGAAGGCACATGGCACAAGTTCAAGGTCTGGATGAATCATAAGAACCTCAAATACTTCTGGACAGTCAAGAAGCTCAATTGCCAACAAGCCTGGTGGTCCCTCTACCTCACCAATTTTAACCCAATGCCACCTTCTCTATGGACAGCTACACCCACTGCCCATGCCCACAGAATGATGGAGCATTGCCTCCATGAACTTCATTATAGAGCTCCCTGACACTCATAGTTATGACAAAATCATGGTAGTAGTGGACCTGTATGGCAAGCAAGCACACTTCATTCCAACCCACACCACCTGCTCCACCATGGGTGCCACAAACCTGTACTGGAGAAATGTCTGGAAGCTCCATGGCCTCTTCAGTGCCTATCTCTTGGACCAGGGACCACAATTTGTGGCAAACTTCACCAGGGAGCTCTACTGACTACTTGGCATGAAGCTTCACACCTCCACCACCTATTACCCACAGTCCAATGGCCAGACTAAACATATAAGCCATGAGTTAGAGCAGTACCTCTGCATCTTCTGCAACAAGTGCCAGGACAACTGGGATGAACTCCTCCCTGATGCCAAGTTCCAATACAACAACCATGTTTACGCTTCCATCCAGTTCTCCCCATTCTTCCTTGATACAGGACAGCATCCACACATGAGGTTTGAACCCCAGTCCCAACCCTTGGAGAATGAGGCAGTAAACAAATTTGTGGACTAGATGAAGAAGTCACAGGAGGGCCCATTCATCTGTGCAGACTGCCTTGGCACCAGTAGTATGCCCCAACTTCAGCATCCAAGCTGCTTGTGCCACAAGTTCCTCCTGCTGACTGTCCCAATTACTCTGCTGTATGTCCTAGAGAATGTCCACTTCTGCTTTCTCAACAGAGAGACCCTCCATGGCTTGGATTGCAAACAGTTCAGGGTGGAGGAGCACAATGTTGCTGTTATCCCCCTCCTCCATGCTATGGTCCACTCTCCAGAACAGGGTATCTGGTTTCCCCATGCTCTGGCCAGGCTTGTGGTGCAAAGAGAAGTCAAAGTTGGTGAGGTAAAGGGACCACCAGGCCTGTTGGTGATTGAGCTTCTTGGCCATCTGGAAGTATTTGAGGTTCTTGTGATCCATCCAGATCTTGAACTTGTGTGCATGCCTTCCAGGAAGTGCTGCCACTCCTCAAACAACTAGATGATGGCCAGCATCTCCTTGTCATGGATCTCATAGGTTCACTCCACTGCATTCAGGCTCTTGGAGTAAAAGGCCACCAGATGCCACTTTTCATCCTCTGGAGATTGCTGTGAGAGCACAGCCCCAGTAGCAAAGTCAGAGCTGTCAGCTTCTACCTGGAAAGTAGAGTTGTTGTCTGGGAAGAGGAGGACAGGTCCAGAGGTCATGGCATGCTTGAGAGTGTCAAAAGCCACCTGCTCTGGAGGTCCCCAACTCCACATAACATCCTTTCCTATGAGGTCAAATAGTGGATGGGCATGGTGCAAGAAGTTCTGGATGAATCTCTGGTAAAAGTTTGCAAAACTAAGGTATGCCTGCACCTCCTTCTTGCTTCTGGGCTCTGGCTACTCCACCACACCTGCTACCTTCACCAGGTCCATCTCTATGGCTCCATGTGAGATGATCAGGCTAAGGTATTCAATCTGGATCTGTTCAAACTCACACTTCTCTGGCTTGAGGTAGAGCTGGTGCTGGCAGAGGCATTCCAGGACAAGGCAAGTGATCCAATGGCATTTCTCCAGCATTTTAGTATAGATGAGGATGTCATCAAGGTATACACACACTATGCCCTCTGCTATGAGGTTCCAGAAGATGTTGTTCATCATGGTCTAAAAGGTGGCAGGGCTATTGGTGAGTCTGAAGAACATAATGAGCAGCTTAAACAATTCCTGGTTGGTCCAGAAGGCAGCCTTCCACTCATCTCCTTCCTAGATGCACACATTGTTGTAACCCCACCAAACATCCAGTTTGGTGAAGTATTGTGCACCTTGGAGGTTGTTAATGAGCTCAAAGATGAGTGGGAGGGGGTAACAGTTCTTCACTGTTATGGTGTTGAGAACTTGGTAGTCCTGGACCAGTCAGAGCAAACTATCCTTCTTTTTGATGAAGAAGACTGGAGAAGCCATCAGAGACTTGGAAGAGTGGATACAACTGGAGTCCAGGTTTTCTTACAGGAATGCATCAAGCTTATCCTGCTCCCTAGGCATGAGTGGGTAAACCTTACACCTGGAGGGTGTGGAATCCAGCAGCAGTTTGATGGTGTGGTCCCACCTCTTGTGCTCTAGAAGCAAGTCAAATGAGGCTTTGGAGAACACATCCTCAAATGTATGGAGGTAAGGAGGTACCACATTCCAGAACTCTTGGATCATGGCATTGGAGATAAGATCTGTCATTTGATGGAGGGTAGAGAGTTCCAGTAGTATGGTGGGTGAGAGATGATTGCATTAAATTCATCTGGGTTTCTAAGTGTAGCAGGCAAGTTCAGGCTTTGTCCTGTGGGGCCAGGGCCTCCAAGGGTGTGTCTGGGTTGGCAAGCTGAGACATAGAACTCCATGGTGTTTAATCCTGAAAGGGAAGTGACAAATAGCAGTTTGGAGGTTCCTTGCAGCTATGAGGGGCTTCTAAACCAGTTTTAGGAGACTTGTTCTGCTGTAAGTTTAACCTCCAGAGTGGCAGACAGGAGTCACACAGCTAGCAGAGGGGAATCTGAAGTATATTAGCAGAGTAGACAATGATACCATCAGTAACTAATCACTTAGCAGAGGGGAATCTGAAAAGAACAAGTCTAAGGATCCCCACTGCTTGGCACAGCACATCAGCAGGTGGTAGAGGCATGGGAACCATGGGAACTACTGTACAGAAGACTGGAGCTGCTCCTAACTCTAGGGCAATAATTGCTGAGGTAATATGGAGAACTCTGCAGTTCTCCACAGATCTCCAGGGTTCTATAAAGAGCCCTGGAGACATCAAACAAGCTGTGGAGGTGCTGGAACCAGTCATGGAGGTTGGAAATGGAAGTCCCCTGACAGAGGAGGAGTCATGTCAGGGGACTTCCATTTCTGACCTCTGCAACCCATTCCAGCATCTCCAGAGCTTATTTAACATCTCCAGGGCTCATCTCAGAGTCCAGGAGATCTTCTGAGAACTACAGAGTTCTCTATATTACCTCACCAATCATTGTCCTAGAGTTTGGACTGGCCCTAACTTTCTGTACAGTAGTTCCCATGCCTCTGCTGCCTGCTAATGTGCTGCACTGAGCAGCAGGGATCCTTAGACTTGCTCTCTTTAGATTTCCCTCTGCTAGGTAATTAGTTACTGATTGTATTGTCATCTACTCTTGCTAATATACTTTGGATTCTCTTCTGCTAGCTATGTGACCCTGATCCACCACTCTGGAGGCCACCCTTACAGGCCTGGAGCTGAGGATGGTCCAGGTGGTGCTGGAGGCTCAGCAAATTCCCCAGACAAAAGTGACTCTGGAGAAATTTGTGGAGGCAATGGGGTGAGTGCAAGGTTCTCCAACCCTGGAGTGGTGTCAAGTGGTGGCTCTGGTGAGTTGCAGGGAGTAGTCTTTTCAAGTGCCAGCTGAATTCATCTGTCAGATAGTGCATCCTTTGTGCCCATTAGGGGGAGTGGTGTACATTTGAGTACCAGTGCAGGAGTATCAGTGGGATACTTCCATGTGTCTCCTGTGTTGAACAAGGCACAAGAAGTGTTCCATTTCATTGAGTTGGCATGTGGCATGCATTGTGGTGGAGCAAGGGTGGGACTGGGATTGAGTGTTGGCACAGCTGGAGGAAGGGCAAAAGGGCAGGGTGTTGGTTCAAGGCTCTAGAGTAGAGGATGGAGGTAGTGCAGGGCAGTTGGGAATCAAGGTTGGGCCTCTGCAGGGAGGAAGGAGGGAGGGGGCCCCCACATCATATGACAAGGGTAAGTGTCAGGTTCTGCTGTCTATAGGGGCTCAGCTACATTGGGCAAGTCCTTACTAGGCAGACACAACATTCTGCACTGATAACTTGGCATTTGGAGAAGGTCTAAACATTAGTAACTTGTGAGGTTAAGCAATGAAGAGTGATCCAAGCAAGTCTGGGGTGGTCCAGAGAAGTCTAGGATGGGTTGCAGGAAAGGACTTGCTGGGGTGCCAGGTACAAGTCCAGAAGCAAGTATCAAAGATGTGGGGTAAGTGGAGGCTATGTGAGTGATGGGAGTGGGGCCAGAGCTTGATGGGGGATCAACAGATGTTGATGGGTTTTAGAGCCAAGCAAATAGCAAGGTCTGGAGTTGGTTTAAAGAATGTTTGAAGTTTATAATTGTAAGCATGGAGCTTGTAAAGGCATTAAGGTTGAATAGACTTAAACACAATAATGAAAATGGAGTCAAACAAGACAAGACAAGAATGAAAATAGATTCAAGCAGAGATACAAAATGATAATGATAATGATAATGGAACTGGAGACAATACAGGACCAGGAGACTGAGATAAGACCAGGAGACTGAGAGGAGAATATGGGCTGCCCTGGGATTGCCATGATGTTCTGGAGCTGGTCAGGTAGACCAGGGTGCTGAGTTGGTGATGTATGCCAGAGTCAGAAACAGTTGGGGAGGGTTTCAGGGGCTCAGAAGAGGCAGGGGAAGCATCAACAGCTGTGGAGAAGGTGTTGGAGTTAGCCAGAGGGCCATCAGGGTTTTCCAGGGAAGCAGCAGAGTTACCTGGAGTGGGTGCTATGGGTGAACAAAGATTGAGAAAGCTGAAGGGGGAGTTGGAGAGGAACTCCAAAGAAGCAAGGTGGCTGGGGACAAGGTCCAGGATTCTAGAAATAGATTGTAACAGTAAGTGAGGGCATCTCCATTGCCAGAGGCTGGGCTGAGCAAGCAGATTTGGGGTGAGGAGTCAATGGCAGGACCTCTGAGCCCCCAGGTTTATTCCCTGGACTCTGGGGCCCCAATCAAACAGTTGGCAGAGGCATCATAGTCAGCCTCCAAGGCCTTCCTGCATTGTCAAGTGGAGGAGCTGGAGAGGTCATTGGCAACCCATGAGCAGGAGGTCTGGAAGATTGGGGAGGATTGGGATGGGATGCAGAAGGAGCAGGATGGAGCACAGAGGGATAGGGGCACAGCATGAATGGTGCAGCTGGAGGCATGGGCAAAGATTGAGGCACTGCAGCCAGCATTGGAGGTGGGGGCATCCCAAACAGTGTTAGAGGGTGGGAGGAGGCATGAGGAGTGGTTGGTAAATGAGGCAGCCTTGAGATGGAGGAGCATCATGCATAAGTACCTTGTTTTGTTCTCCTCCTCACTCCTCCTAACTCAAGTTGCTAGACTGGGTCCACAAACACTAACTTCTCCTGGATGGGGCATTGGCTGCACATGCATTGGTGCAGGATAGGTTGGCACAGATGCCTGGGGAACTCCCTCTAGAGTTGGAGCAGGGGTCCTAGCAGATGGCATGGCTATTAGCTGGCCATTAGTGGAGGAATGTGGTGGCTCCCAAGGCATGGTGGGAGATGGCGACTGACATGGAGGAGTCTTTACCAGGGCTCCAGAGGTCCTGGCTATGGTAGTCACCCAGATGGAGGTCAATTTAGTTGGGGGTGTGGCACAAGGATCTTAGAGGAGGAGGGGGAGTGAGTTGGTGCCTAGGCTTTGTCTTATTCTTGTCATCCTGTTCTTTTGGCAGTTCCATCTGTCACATTTTGTATTTTGTAGGCTGTACATAACAAGCTTGGGTGTTTCAATTTGGCTGGTGTGAAATAAATGAAAGTTCAGAGTTCATGAGAGAGTGAGGAAGTAGAACACACAGGGAGTTGTTTGTAGGAGTTGAATTCCTAGTTAATCCAGAGGCAGAGGTTAAGCCCACTAATGCCATCTGTGTTGACTAGTCCTAGAGTCACTGTGGCTTGGCAGAGCATCACAGGTGGGGGTCCCAGAGTTTGGCAGAGGTTATGAAGGGGTTTCTGTGGGGCTCCTAAGTGTTTTGGGGGAGTCAACAGATGGGGTGTTGTTGTGCTTTTCAAGAGGTTGGACTGAGGTTGTGGGCAGTGCTTTCTCAGGCCCAGGGTTGGGTCAAACATTGATGGCTGAGCTTGAGAAGGGATCTCCAGATCTTGGGGTTACATCAGTTGGATCAAGTGGGGTTGTAGGAGGTCCAGCTAGAGGGTGAGCATGCTTTGAGTATGCTTGGCAGTGGTGTTGATTTTATCCCAGAGGAGTTTGAGAAGGGGGGCAGAGATCCCTTGATGATGGTAGGGGCAATGGGGTGGAGGTTGTCCTTAGAGGGTGGAGTAGGCCAGAGATGGGAGTCCTTGGCAGCATAGCAAGGGGGGTCTCTGGGGCTGGGGGTTATTGTTGTAGTGGGCTTGGCAGGGAACTGTTTTTTTGTGCCAGCTATGCTGTTGGTTAGTCAGCATAGAGGTGGAGATACTTTCTCAAAGTTTGGTTTGCTCATTCTTCTAGTCTGTTGACCTCCAAGTGTGAGGGGATTGGTGGATTGATTTCACGGATAGAGGGTGTCTGGAGGTTTGCATTTTGGTGGGGGCATGATTGGGTAGGGGTTTGCAGAGCTCTAGAGTATTGAATTTTGTTGGAGACATGTTTGGTTGAGGGTTTGCTGCACTCTGGAGTATTGTGTCTTGTTGGAGATGTGCTTGGGTAGGGGTTTGCTGCACTCCAGAGTATTGGTGGTGGGTGGTGGGGTTTCAAGGTGACCAGTCTTGGTGGGTTCCCTTGGTCTGGGGTTGGGGGTTGCAGGTTTGGACATGCCATGTGACATTCCTTCTTGTTCCTGGCCAAAGGTAAGTCCAGAGATAGATAGGGGAGTCTTACATGTTTCTAGCATCCTTGGGGTTAAGTACATTTGGCATCCAGAGCATGGGTTCACTCTTCTTGGAGTAGGGGTCAGTCTGGAGACAACATGGAAGTTGATTGGTGAATGATTCTTGGCAGAGTTGCTTCTGGGTGAGGTGTGGAGTGGGGAGGGGTTTGGAGGTTCCATTTAGTAGTTTTGTCTCTTTCTGGAAGTAGGAGCCAGTGGTCCCACTGCTGGCTCCTTATTAGAGTTGCATTGAGGGTTGTGTTAGGAGGGATCCAGCAGTTAATTTGTCCCTTGCCAGCATAGAGCCAGCAGACTGGAAGTGGCATGGGGGTTGGCAAGGTGCTGGCATGTTAGCAGAGCTGCCTTTTTAGAGGTTGGGGTGCATGGGGGGTGGTCTGGAGATGAGCTCCATGGTTCATGTCTTTTTGTGGAGTAGGAGCCAATAGTCTGAGGTTAGCATGGAGGCTATTTGGTCATTGGCTCATTGATGGAGTTGTCTTCAGAGACCAGGGGTCTGGAGGCAGTATAAAGAGTGGGTTGAGGGGGTGGCTCATTGGTGGGGTTGCATTGAAGGTCATGCTGAGTGAGGAGGGGGTCTGGAGTTGGTGGGGGTTTCCTTCCTCATTCAAATCAGCACAACATGCAAATGTTTAATGGGGATTACCACTGAGTGGCAGAATTCATTCTGCTCAGGCCCAAAGGGGCTTCTTTAGGTACCATTGGTTGTCTGGCAGGGGTGTTGAGATCCTTTTGGAGTAGCAGGGTTTAAAATCATATTTCAGGGGGGTTCTTAGACTAGCAAGCAGTGAGTGGCAGAGTAGTTGAATAAGTGGCAGTGGTCCCAGAGTCATTCTTGGATGCAGCAGGCATGTTCTAGTTGTTTCCTTCAGAGTTTGGGTGGGTCAGACCATTGTTTAGACATGCAAAAACAGTGTTCATATTGAGGAGGTGGTTGTCCACTAATGCTGGAGGGCAATGGGAAAGTTGGTTGCTCAAGGACATCACTTGGTACTTGTGGGGGGCCATGGTGGGTGTGGGGGCAATCTTCCATTCATATTTTGGAGCAGTCCAAAGGTCATTGTAGCTGGAGCAGAAATATGTCTTGGCACTGCAGGAGCAGTCAACAAGATTTCCAATCAGGGGGATGGAATACTGCTTCTTTTGGGGGTGTTCTTGATCCCTTGATAGTTGGGTCAGAGTTGGAGGAGCCATTCATTTTTCTTGGTGGCTGGGTTGAAGCTCCAGCAGATGGGGTTGGGTCACAGGACATATTGCTGAGGTTGAAGCTCCAGCAGATGGGGTTGGGTCACAGGACATATTGCTGAGCTTGTGGAGAGCTACTTGAGTGTCTGGAGTTCATTTTCTCACTGGATAACTGATTCTGCCAGAGAAGTGAGAGACAATGGGTAGCTGGGTTGTAACTCTGGTGAGAAGGATTGGGGTGTATGACATTCTGCTTGTTAAGGGCCAGGGATGGCATTCTTCAATTCTAACTCAACAATGGGTATGAGGGGACTGCTACTCTTTCCTTTGAGAATGCATCAGTGAACTTATAGTATTCTGGAGGAACTACTTCATATGGGATTCATTATCCTGTTGCTCTGGCAGTGTGATCCCTGCACACAGACATCTTTTCTGGCAAGAGTAGTGGGGTTTGAGGTTGGTGGTCAAAGATTTTGGCTTGTGGAGTGCATGCTATGGGGACAGTGCTGATGGAGTGGTGTTGGAGGTTCTCCAGAGGGTTGTCCAAGGTTCTCTGGATGAGTGTTGTAGAGATGAGGGGTCTGAAGTTGTAGTACCATGGTTTGGAGTTGTGTGGAGGGGTCTGAGGTTGCCTGGAGTTGTGGGTCAGGGTGTCTCAGGCCTTTCTATTTTGATACTTGGAGTTTTGAGTCATTGGTTGTTTCCAAATTGATTTGCAGGGAAAGCCTCCAAGGGGCACTTGGAAGTGTGTTTTCTGTTGTTGAGACTTTGGGGTTTGAGATGGTTGGGTGTTGAGGTAGTGACAATGTGGTCCAGAAAGGCAATGGCAGGGTTCTTTGCTTCCTTTAGAGAGCACATCAGCAAGTTCATGATACTCTAGGGGAAGTACTTCATATAGAATTCTCTTTTTCCTATAGTCTGTTCTGGCAGGGTAGCTTCTGCACTTGGGTGTTCTTTTGGTAGGGATGGTGTGATTGGTATCAAAGGGTGTAAGTCCCATCTTGTGAAGTGCTTGTGGAGGGGGTGGCATTGAATATTTGGGTGCCAGGGGCTCCAGATTGATTGGGAGGGGGATGTCAAAGTAATGGTGGAGGGACCAGAGTGGCCTAGCATTGTGGGTTAGGGTGCCATGGTCCTCACATTAACTTCTGGGGTTTGTTGGGGGTGTTTTTGGGGTGCATTTTGAGGAGGCTGGGGCAGAGGTGCATTTTCCTTCCTTTCTTGGCATCTTGAGGTTTGGGAATTCTTTTGGCTTGCTGTGGAGTTGCTGGAGTTGAGATGGAGGCATTGGAGCCCTAGGGAACTGGTGGGGGGTTTGCTGGGGTTGTGTCCATGCTTGGAAATTTGGTTGCAGAGTTTGTCCAGTCAAATGTTGGGTGGGATTGATAGCCAGGTGACCAGAGTGGTCCTAGCTGATCCCAGAGGTTGGGTTTGAGGTTGGGGGTAGAGCACTGGTCTTGGAATGCTGACTTATTCCTGGAGGAGGGGAGTCGTTGGGATGGGGTTGATTCCCATAACAGTGGGGCTTGCTTCAGAGGGTTGACATTCTTGGGGTTGGATGGGAGTGTGGTGTGGAGGTTAGTTTGCTTACTGGCAAAGTGCCAGAGGTTTGCTCCTTTGATGGGGGTGGAGGAGGCACTGTTGGAGAATTGTTGGGTCAGATATTAGTAATGTGCAGATTTTGACAGAGCTGTGGGAGAGCCAGGGGGTTGGTGCTGTTCCTTGAGGAAGGTGTGGCATTGGGGAGGACAGGTCCAGGGTTGTGTCATTTTCTTGGTTGGGGTGGAGTAGGGCCAGTGGGTTCAGAGATGCTGGACTAGGGGGTTGGGGGTTGGAGGTCTTGTTGTTGTTTGTTGGTGGGGAGGGTAGCTTGTTCTTTGTGCAGTGAGTGATTATCTCTGGTGGGCATTTGCATTATTGTTGGAGGAATGGTGTTAGTGAGACACTGAAGAAGTCATTAAGCAATTGATTGATTGCTGCTAGGGTTGATTGGAGATGGGGTTGGAGATGTTGTGGTCAACTTGAGTAGGAGGCAGAGCTGGTGGAGGAGGTGTGGGAGGTGTAGGAGGTCTAGAAGAGGGTGGTGTAGAAATGATGTGATTGGGGTTGAGCAAAGAGGGTGTTTGTGGAGAGAGCCATTGTGTGGGGGTGTGCCCAGAGCAGAGGGGACATTTGGCCTCAGATCTGCAACTCAATGTGCCTTGGCAAACTGGGCAAGGCAGAACAAATCATAGTCCGTCTCAGGCATGGGACAGCCATAGACATCAAAGCTTCCAGTGGGAGGATACACAGAGTTAATTGCAGATATCAAGAATGGAGTAAGGGGGAATCTTGATATTATGTCAGGTTCTGCTGACCACAAGGGCTCAGCTACACTGGATGAGTCCTTACTAGGTGGACACAATGTCCTGCACTGATAACCTGGCATTTGAGGAAGGTCTGGACTTCAGATACTTGTGAAGATAAGTGAGGGGGAGTGGTCCAAACAAGTCTGAGGTGGTCTGGGAAAGTCTAAGATGAGGTACAAGAAAGGGTTGGACTTGATGGGGCATCAGGCACAAGTCCAGAAGCAAGTATTAGAAGTGCAGGGTAAGCAGAGGCTATGCAAGTGATGGGAGCAGGGCCAGAGTTTGATGGGGGATCAATGGATGTTGATGAGTTTTGGGGCCAAGCAAATAGCAAGGTCTGGAGTTGGTTTAAGAATGTTTGAGGTTTGTAATCATAAGCATAGAGTTTGTAACAGCATTAAGGTTTAGGGGACTTGAGCAAGATAAAGGAAATAGAGTCAAACAAGACAAGATGGAGCCAAGGCAAGATTGAGACAAGAATGAAATGGATTCAAGCAGAGATACAAAACAATAACTAAACAATAACAGAACTAGAGACAAGACAAGACCAGGAGACTGAGATAAGACTGGGAGACTGAGGGAAGGGAAAATGTAACACAGAACACAGGACACAAGAACAAAACAATCAGAAACACATCAGGTAAGGCAGGTAATATCAAGACTAGAGTACAGGATGCTACTCTATGACTTATATACTAGCTACTGGAGAGCTCTGGAGGGCAGCAGGTCTGGTGGTGGGACTCCTTGGAGCCATGCAGAGTTGATGGGTGTCAGTTGTGATCAGGGGACAGGCTGCAGTGATATACTGATGGGATCAGTTGAGAATGCAGGCTGTCCTGGGGTTGTCCTGATGCTCCAGGGCTGGTCAGGTAAACCAGAGTGGCAAGCTGGTAATGTATGCCAGAGTTGGGAACAGTGGAGGAGGGTTTTAGGGGCTTAGAAGAGGCAAGGGAAGTGTTAAAGGCTGCAGAAAAGGCATTGGAGTGAGCCAGGGGGCTGTTGGGGTTTGCCAAAGAAGCATTGGAGTTGCTTGGAGTGGGAGACATGGGTTGACAAAGGTTGGGGGAGTTTTAGGGGGTATTGGAGGTAACTCTGGGGGAGTGGGGTGGCTGGGAACAGGGTCAGGGTCCAGGGAGTGGGTTGTGACAGCAGGTGCAATCAGATTCCACCATGTGATGTTATTTTGAACTGCTTTGGGGATGTGATGCAAGGCAAAGGTGCTAGATGGAAACAAGGCACAAAAGTTGGTGAGTCCACAGAGGAATGTACAAGACATGGGGATGACCTGTGACACAAACTGTAGGAATCCTATGAGTTCCTCAGGTGTGTGGCATGTGCATTGATGGTGCAAAGCCCAAGATGAAGTAAGCTCACAAATGTAATTGAGCTTAGTGATGGGGAGGCAAACTCTCATGGCCATTAAGTTGAGTTCTAGTCCAAGAAATTCTACTGTTGTGTCAGGACCTACAATTTTCAAGGGCTGGAAGCTAAGGCCAAGCTAAGCTCCCAGCTCCAGGGTCCACTCAAGAGAGGTTTGAACCAGTACAGATGGCAAGCAAGAGGGGAAGATACCAAGGAAATCATTGAGATAATGGCAAATACAAGCTGAGATGTTGCACTGGATGATCTAGTGCAATGCTTCGACAAAGAGATTAAAAATATAGGGTGCAAAACATGCACCAAATGCAAGAACCCTGTCATGGTAGAATTGTTCTTGCCATTTGAAACCTAGGAGAGGCCAGTCTGACTGTCAAACAGAGATGTGTCAGAATGCAGATTCCTAGTTGAGTTTTTGCATTGTGGAGCCAGGTCCCAATGCTACAAGGTTGCTCATGGCACAATCAATCATGTCATACACAATTGTGGCTTTGGAATCAGCTATCCCATCATTCATGGAGCTTCCCTCTGGCCATGAGAGGTGGTGTATGCAATGGACTTTTTACAACTGTTTACAGGTGACTGCCCCAATGGGCAATGCTCAAAAATTAATGAACAGAGGGGCAAGGAAGGGCCCATGAGTGTGCCCACTGGCCACTTGGGAAGTGATGTCAGCAGAGATTGAGGCAATAGTGGAAGGGTCAGAAAGAGCTGACTTAAGATTAGTGCCACAGTGATGTATTGATCTATCACCCATAAAGCCAATGTCAGCACCAATACATGTTATTTGAATTAAAGTATTTACAAGCAAGCAGTCTTGGTAATCAGTTAAGTAATGGGACCATGCACACTTGTTGAGGGATGAGTAGACATGTGGTATTTCTGCAATGGTAGGTAGGACTCTGTTGGCACAAGGATCCATGTTGGGGTGAGGTGCCAGAATGGGAAGATCAGGATTGAGAGGGGATAGTGCAAAGAAACCAGAACACAAGTTGGGGTTGCCCAAGGAGTGGGTAGGGTGAGATGAGTGGGCTGGAGAGTGGTGACTTGCCCAGCCCCCAGCCTAATCTTTGTGCTGATACTTCCTGTGATTGGCTTTCCTGCACATGGCACATGTGTGTGGTTGTCTCCATGAGCACAGGCTAGTGGTGCACTTCCCATCATCAAACTTCCTGCAGACCTCATTGGAGTTCGACATGGACTTGGCCAAGGGGTTTTTTTGTTTGGATGGGGCTGCTTTATGGTGAGCATAGACATGTTCCAAAAGAAGGTCATTGTCCCACCTGCTCCATTGTGAGTAATCTCCTGCCACCATTTCTGCCCTTCTGCAGTTGAAGCCCACTGTGTGGTAGTCAAATACAGCTGACCACTCATATTCCACAACCAGTTTGACTATGTGGGCTGTATAATGGAAAAATGAGCTCATGGCCACTGAGTCATTCATGTGAAATGCCAGGATATTGAAGTACAACTGTAAGGGGATGATGATGGCAAAGGGGGTCTTATACTCCTTGGCAGTCTGGTGACTCACCTTGAACTGATTAGTCAAGCCATTGAAAGTGTATGCTGTCTCCTTATCCCTGTTTGTAGGGTTGAGCTTGTGCAAGTCCACTGCCTTAAACTCATGCAATATGATAGCCACTATCACTGCTGTGTTAATGTTGGAAATGGGTACAGAGAGATAAAGAGGCAGCAGAGGATGCACTGGTAATGCCAGGGCTGGGGATCAGTGGCACAAATTATGCCCTGAGCAGTGCAGCTATTGCAGGGGCTGATGGGAGTGGTGCTAGAGAGGAAGGATTGGTGGGAACTGAATTGATCTTAGTCAGAAGGTCCTGCATTATGGTTCAAAGCTCTATGTGAGACTCACAAAGTGTGATGAGTTCTTCTGTAATGGATATATCTGAGGAAGGCATGGCTGTGTCTGGGGGGTTTGGAGATGCTCTTTGGAAGTGACTGTCAGGGGCTCTTAGAGACTGAGAGGGCATGTGCAAGTGGGCAAGCACAAGCAAGTATTAGATTCCCAAATAAGATAATAAACACATGACATAGTGAGTATCTAATGAGAGTGGCACTGCAAGTGCAGTGTGAGACAACTATGAGTAAAGTAAGATATAAGTTTACCTGCAGGCACAGTGTGAGATGATGAGATCAGCTGCATTTTGCTTGCAGGTATATAAGTAAAATAAATAAAGGGTGGCCATTGGCTGAACAATGAAGATGGTGGTCAGAGCTAAATGTGATAGTGTGATGAGTGAAAGGGTTGATGGCACTGAGCCCAAATTAACTCTGGGCAACCCCCACACACACTTGCCCAATTTATGGAGGAAACACTCTCCACCAGAGAGAGTGAGCACTGTTGTATGCATCTGGGAGTGTGGGGCATGGAATCCATGGTCAGAGAGACAATGGGGCTATGGAAGCCGTGAGGGGACAAGCACAACTGTGGATAAACCCAGCAATGACAAATGATGCAAGCTGCAAGCCAGAGTCAAAGGGGCAGAACAGCAGCTAAGAGTTGGGCAAGAAGGTGAGCACAGTGAGCAAAGCTAAGGTAACAATGCTGGGGCTCTCACAGTTGGTTCACTGGATAGACCTGGAGAACACTGCTATTGATTGGTCAAAGGATATTCTATCCTTGCAACTAGCTTATATATTACATCCATGGCTATGCTATGACTAATCCTATATGTGATAAGTGGCTTGGGTATGCTAAGTAGTAATGATTATCAATATGTCAAAAGGAGAAATAGAGTCTGATGACTATGAAGGGCTGACTCATACTGTCTGGAGGGTGCAGGGTGTCAGGTTCTGCTGAATACAGGGGCTCAGCTACACTGGGCAAGTCCTTACTAAGCAGATGCAATGTCCTGCACTTATAACCTAGTGCTCTGGGGTTGGCATGGACTAGAAGGACTTGTGAGGGGAAGTCAGGTGGAGCAGTCCAAGCAAGTCCAGAGTGGTCTGGGGAAGTCTAAGACCAAGTATATTAAATGTTGGGCTTGGGCAGGCATCAGGAACAGGTTTGTAGGCACACCATAGACTGTGGGGCAAGCAGAGGCTTCATGAATAATGGGAGTGGAACTGGAGTTTGATGGTGGATCAGTTAAGACTGATGGGTCTTGGGACCAAGCAAAGGGTGAGGTCCAGAGTTGTCATAAGAATGTTTAAAGGTTGTAGCACATGCATGGAGTTTGTACTGATGTTGGAGATGAAAGGGACTTAGGAAAACAAAGGAAACAGAGACAGTTGTGGCAAGATGGAGATGAGATGAGATGGAACTGAGAAAAGAGATGGATTCAAGACTAAAAAAATAAAGACAGAGACAAAAGAAACACAAGACACAAGTAACCAGTTAATGCAATATCAAGACTAGAGTATGGGGTGCTACTCTATGGGTTATATACTGACTACTGGAGAGCTCTGGGGGACAGTGGGTGTGGCAGCAGGGCTCAATGGAGCCATGTGGAGTTGATGGGTGTCAGTTGTGATCAAGAGATGGGCCATAGCAATATTCTGATGGGATCAGCTGAGGATGCAGGCTGCTCTGGGTTTGTCATGATGCTCCAGAGTAGGTCAGGTGAGCCAGGGTAGTGAACCTGGAATGTATGACAGGGTCAGGAATGGTGGGGGAGGGTTCCAGGGGCTTAGAGGAAGCATCAATGACTGCAGAGAAGGCATCAGAGTGGGCCAGAGCACTGTCATAGTTTGCTGGAGGAGTGTTGGAGTTATCCAGGGTGGGCATGGAGGGTGTACAATGGTTGGGGGGTTTGATGAGGCATTGGGGGAGGGACTCTGGGGAAGCAAGCAGGCTGGGAACAATGTCAGGGGTCCAGGGAGCAGGTCATGACATCACCTCCCCTTCAGCATTGGGACCCTCAAGATGTGGGGCACAGTTTGGGGATCAGCAGGGCATGGAAATCAAAGTTGAGTAATATTGATTCAAACCACAGTGAGCAGCAGTGGCATGGGGAACAAAGTTGAAGTATGGCTGCTGTTTGTCAGGGAGTTCTTCCCAAGTCATTAAAAAGGGTCAGACATACCCTGGAGTCTCTAGTTTTCATCTATGTCCTCCTCTGCCTATTTTCCAGCAGCATCCAGGTCCCCCTCCTTGTCTTCCAATTCTCCTACCTCTGAGGAGTCTGAGGGACATTGAGATTGCTACTGAGTTGAGGCAATGTATCACAATTGTGAGCACAACCCTGCTTTTTGTGTTCCAGAAGTACTGACTGAGCCTCAACAGAGTTATTTCAGGCCCCTCAGGGCCTTTGTCAGGCACAATTCAGTGCAGTTGTCAGTGGGGGCAGCCCCTCCCTTGTGTTCCAGGCCTGGCCTTGGTTCAGGGGTGGTCCAACCCATTCCCACAGGTTCAAGGGTTGTGCAGGCAGAGGTGATGCTGGAGCAGTTTGCAGAGACCATGGGGCAGGTGAGGAGTCCTCCAACCCTAGAGTGGTGCCAGGTGGTGGCCCCAGTGAGTGATTAGTATGATCTTACCCTCTCTGAGCTAACCCACTCCCATAGTGTGTGTCCTGCATCTGACAGGGGGAGCAGTGTGAATTTGAGGAGCCTGTGCTGGGGTTGTGGTGGAATACATCAGTGTGTATCCCATGTTGTTTGTGGCACAAGAAGTGCTCCATCACCTTGAGTTGGCATGCTGCTTGCATCACAGCAGAGCAAGGGTGGGATCAAGACTGGGTCGCAGCACAGCTGGAGGAAGGGTGGAGGGGCAGAGTAATGGGGCAAGGTTCTGGAGTAGAGGGAGGGAGTAGTGTGGGGCAGCCCACAATGAAGGTCAGGCCCCTGTGGGGCAGGTGGAGGGAGGGGGCCCTCTCAATACATGACAAGGGGAAGCAGAGGGCATCTCCATTGCTGGAGGTGGGGCCAGGCAAGCAGGTGATGGCAGAGCCTCCAGGCCCTCAGGTGTACTCCCCTAGCTCAGGGGCTCCAATGGAACAGCCTGCCCAGCTCCAGGAGTTGCAGGCTCAGGTGGGGCAGTGGGAGGTGTGGGCAGAGATGGTGGCATAGCAGTCAGAGGGGTTGGAAGTGAGGGACAATGGGGCTATGGAAGCAACTACTGGAGTTGCCAGGAGTGGTGCAGAGAGAGGGGGCAGGCATTCTAGCAGTGCCTGGGGGAATTGGGAAATATGATTAGTGGTCTGGTGGAGGGTAGAGAGTTTGGTTGTGTGGTGGGTGAAGGACAATTGAGTCAGTTGCACCTGGTTCTCTAGGTGAAGCATGCAAGTCCAGGCTTTCTCCAGAGGGGCCAGAGCCTCCAGGGGATTGTCCAGATTGGCAAGCTGAGACATAGAATTCTGCAGGTACTTAAGTCTGGTGGGGAAGTGACAGATAGGGGCTTGGGGGTTCCCTGCAGGCTATGAGGGGCTTCCAGACCAGAGTTAGAGACTTGTTCTGCTGTAAGGGCAACCTCCAGGAGTGGCAGATCAGTCACACAGCTAGCACAGGGGAATCCAAAATATATTTAGCAAGGTAATTGACAGATACAACAGTAGCTAATCACCTAGCAGAGGGGTATCAAAAGAGAACAAGTCTAAGGATCCCCACTGCTTGGTGCAGTGCATCAGTGGGCAGTGGAGGCATGGGAACAACTGTACAGCAGGCCAGAGCTAGTCCTAACTCTAGGGAAGTGCTCAGCAGGGGACCACAGAGAGTTTTGAGGACCTCCAGAGATGTCTGGGGGTCTGGAACAAGCTGTGAAGATCACTGCAGAGGTCAGAAATGGAAGTCCCCTGACAGATTTCATTTCCATCAATGAAAGAATTAGAGTTGTATCAGAAGAGATGAGGTTAGGGTTTGCACTAGCTGAGGAGACAAGGTTTACTGAGATGGAGAAGATGCTCCAGTAATATAATGAATTGCTCAGAGTACTTGACAAGCATGTGGACATCATGCACACAAGCATTGTGGAAATAACATCTGACCTCAACAGGACTAATCTGTTGGGGCTCATGCTCTTATACTCATTTCAACCCAAACACTGCCACCTCACATCAAAGGGCTTTGATTTGATTGGGCTAAGTGCCTGGTTGCTGCATTCCATGCACACTTGGACAATGCACATTGACATCTCAATGGGTCATTCACTTACAGTTACTCTGGTAGGGCTCACAGCTGGAGGGCATATCAATCATCATCTGACATGCTGTTCCAAGCTAACACAAACAGACAAACATGTTTTCAATTCTTGTTCTAGTGCATTGTGAGTGTAGCTTTCCTTTTGTCTCTATGTTTTTATTTCATTTTTTTACTTTATTTTTTTTGGTTCTATACAACACTATTCCATTACCCTATTTCATTTCAGCACTTTGTCCACCTTGCTATCATGCTCCTTGGGCTGTGCCAGCTTCATCTTTGTTGGGCTCTTCTGCCTCAGCAATAGGTGCAAGGGCAGGAGCCTGCACAGGTGGAAAGCTGTGGGAGCTGGAGGCTTGTTTGATAGGAAGGGAAGCTGGTTTTGAAGGCTGTCAACCATGCTCTGGAGAGCAACAATGTCAACTTTGGTTTGTGTTAGATGCCCAGACAAATATAACAAGTGAAATTGAGAGGAAACATTGCAAAATCAGATGTACCGGTTTGCCAGCTCAGCAATGTTGGCCTGCAGGAAAATGTTGAAAGATCTACTAGCTACTGCTCTGATTCCCACTTCTGCCATTCCCCACATCCAGCTGCTGCTCATACTGTTGAATGACTGAACGAGCTTGAAGGTTTAGACACAAAAGTTGATTCAAAGTGAAAGCATTGTAAGTCTATGATTACTGAGATTCCAGAACTGAGATATCAATACTTCACAGGTCCTGTGAACTGCAATCGGACCCTCAATGATTATTTTGGCAAAAAATCAAAGTAGATAGTCATTCATGGTGTATATGATCTCCATTATTACTATATACAAGCTTTGAAATAGGCCTTACGATGACCCTTCTCATACTCAATAGCCCCTCAGAACCCATATTTTTTGGCTTACACGGAGGGGCCATCAGTTATAAGATGTTCGACTGTAACTACATATCTAAATTATAAGACAAAGGACATCCACTTCCTCACTTGGCCTCAGGATTTACAGATAATTCATTCTCGTCAATATCCTCCAGACCTCGAAAGTTGCTTCTCTGTTCAATATGTTTAGCAAAGGTGTAACATAGAGACAAATATTGGTACCTTCAACATCAACAAGAGGACTGTTCGTACCATGAGTCCAGTGACAACCTGGTTCTTCGGGTCTCCTGTAATTCTATCACCAAATTCGGCCTTCATTATGAGCTTATCCTTGACAACTGCATCTCCCTCGTATAATCCGAACACCGTGTAGTGTCCACCTCCTTCTGCGGCCGGAGCCCTCTCAAAGCCAATTGACATGCAATGCTTTCCGAAAAACATGGATTTCGAATCGCCATGTATACGTTGGGGTTGTCTTTTTGTCAAAGAGACTTGACATTCTTCGCCGATCTTATGGAACGATTTGTATAAAATGCTGTTACGGGCATAAGAAAGCAAGTTATCATCCTTGAGAAATTTCTGGATACACATATTTGTATCAGTGCTCATCGCTCTACGTTAGGAAGGGATTCTGAGTCAACTAACCTGGCTGTATGCATTTCCTGTAATGATCCTGATCGACATCTTAACGTACTGATTCAAGATTGACATTGTGGGGAGCTATTGCCTTGTAGTTCGGACAATAGGGAGCGAATGTAGTAATTGGAATGATATTTTGATTATCACTTTGCTTCCTGTTATATATCTTGTGTAGTGTGGCGTCGCAAGGAACAGCAGTGAATATTTGGAAACAATAGATGTATTGTTCTAACAGTTTAGTTTCTGCTTTCTTTTATCCCTTTTTTAACAATGAAGTGCATCTGCGGAGAAGTGTTCGTGTTGTCTATGACAGACTTTCGAAAAGCTGCATGTATCTCGATCCTGGGTTAACGAGGAAAGTTACATGGTTGTTACGATGCCCTAACAGTGAACATTGGGAAACAAAAGATGTATTGTTTGAATGGTTCAATTTCTACTTTCTGTTATCCTTTCTTAATAAGGCAGTGGACAAGTGCTCATGGTGTCTACGACAAAAGCTTTGAAAAGCCATGTGTTTCTGAAACAACAACATGAAAGTTACTGTGCGCTAAGGGAGACATCTTCACACAATGAAAAAGCACTTCAACACTGTCTCTTGTCAACTGATACAAAAGTCGCTCTTCTCTTGATTGCGAAAAAAGAGGAATTTCGAACTACCACAAGCGGCGTACGATGGTCTACAAAGGAAATTCAAGGTGGTTTCAAGCGGAGCCTGAATAATCCCCTCCCCCACTAATCAGAGCGGAGCCTGAAGTTTTCCCCGCATGTTTCTTCAACCTTACTTTGACACAGCAAGAGAGCTATAATTGATCACATGCTATAAAAATCGTTAAATAATAAAATTTATGATCTCTTTGTAACGGCAGACTCCCGGACTCCACTAACCAATTTTGTTGGAATTTCATTGTATTCCTTGGTCATTCAAAATTACTGCTGATTCTTAAAGGCATGTTCGATTAGCCACATCGGAATAATACTGCTGACACAAATTTCTCACATAGCGTGAAGTAAAAGATCATCTTAAATCCTCGAAACCACGCTGTGAGTAACTCTAATGCCAGAAGCTCTCCGCCCCTCTCCAGTAATCACTCTCGACAGGGAAACGTCCCCAAATTTTTATATGATTCATTTTTGCTTTAACATAGTTACACTATCTTTCCCAGAAACATACAAATGGAATGACCCACAAGTCTATCATGATTACAACATAGGACGACGTAAGAGTTTTCGAAACCCAGGTAAAATTACCTTTCCTACATTTACTTGCAATCGCGAGCGAGGTATCCCTGCAGAAGCTACATTTTCCATATGAACCCGGTTCAACTTGGCGGCAACGGATAGCGTTGAATAACTTCGATATCTACTCTTTTGTATCAGCCAGAGTCAAGGGCTCAATTAACTTGGAATTACTGCCGGTTCTCAACACGTAGAGGTAACGAAGCATGACTTTGATTAACTATATTGAAGTTCCATCTGAAAGGTTGTTTTTGGATTATCGAAGGAGAAGATACTGGACTTACGATGAAATAACTTTATGCTCGGCTCTATACTCGCGAATATGTTCAAAAAAGGGAAACACCCTCTGTTTAAACAATGTATCAATATACCAGCGAGCGTCATTCGTTTGAAGCTCCTCGAGAATTTCATGTTCAATAGGATACATTTGGCCAAGAGGTGGCAACTCTTCTTCCTCACGATATTCCACTCGATATGTGACAAGGTACTCAACAAAGACTTTGTATTTCATCAAAGCACGGTTATGTGGGTGGTCCAGGCCAGTTGGTGGGTCCATCATGAACCGGATTAAACCCTCAAGGAACGTATGATATTTCGGGACCAAGATACCAGCGTTGAGAGGGGATAAGGAGGGTCCCAATTCCAAAGACTGATAACGCTCCGTCGAGTCGACAGAGAAACCAAAATAAGATTGTGGAAGGAGCAAAATCCATGTTGGGATTGGTTCAAGCTTGTAAGGATGGTCCTCAGGTACGTCACGATGCTTGAGACGAATTCCTTTTGGATATGGCGAGGTACCGAAAAAAGGGCCGGGCATGTCTTCCAAAGAGAAGGCTGAATGGCCCGTGGGACAATAATCGCCTTCTTGTAATACTGCAGCAGCCTCTGGCAGGAGATGGTCAGGAACAAGAATTTGTTGGTCGAAGAGGCACGTTGGGACTCTGTGAGCATAGCGCATAGCGTCTTCGGCCCAAAGGATGGATGGGATCCCACGAGCTATAAGCTTGCGTAAAGCGACCACCCTCTTGTGCTGTTCACATGGAGGTATAGGATAATTGATGTACTTCGGATCCTTGTCCAATTCCTGAAGAGTGATCAGTAGTAGTATTGGAAGCAATGAAAGATACGTACACCTGAGAATATGATCATCATATAACTAGTGAATCTGCATGGAAACTGATGTGTTTACGAAAGACACAGTTGAAGTAGTAGTGTAAGTATTGAAAGAGTGTGGCAAGCCCATCAAAAACTTCGAGTGTGCTAGTATTTGTCATCATGCATCATGAGTGGGCAATCAATAAGTTTCCTTTACAATCTGATCGAGTTGAGCATGCAGAGTGGCTCAAGTACTATGGTAGCTCAATCAAGCAGTAAGCCACGTATATCAATCGGGTAGTTGTCCAAATTGAATAAACTCTTGCAGCATCACCAACATAGGTATTGTCCTACTACTTACCTCCATTAGGCGATTCCTGTTATCTTGTTCGAGTTCATTTGTTACAATTTTTACAATCTCAGAAAACCATCGTACACAATCACAGACGTATTGTCCTGCTAGACGTATTGTCCTGCTATTACGATCCTGTTCCCATTGGGTAATTTCTGTTGTCTTGTGCTCTGTCTTGTGCTCGAATTAGCCATTTACTGTACGATCAGGATCATCCTCCTTCTCAGCTGATACAGATGAGCCATGTGAAAAATATAACTATTGTACAATTGATATGCTACCACTTGAATGATCAAAAAATAACTCAGTGGAGTTGGAGATGGAAACATTTGAATCAACCACTATATCAGTGACTCACGCCACACGTGTAAGCAGGGCTCAACCAAAGGCTGTACAACTCCTACTGTCAATCCACCAGAAGGGAATTTGTAAGGCGTTCACTTGATTCAATTGGTTCAGCGGTGCCAATGTGACCTTGTCTATTGCTTGAACACAATATGGTGCAATGCCACGTTGCTGAGATTCAAGCTCTCTCATTCAACAAGACTGCGGCCATCGGCATTTTGTCAAAACAAAGCTTTCTTTCCAACGTGGTAGTTGACCTTTCCTCTTTATGTCAGTTTTGGTGGTCGGGCAGATATAAAGCCAAGGATTTGAATCTGGATTCTTCACTACTGTACCAACTCAATATCCTCCATTGAAAGCCATCTCATATACCATTGCGTAATTTCAACATGATGTCTCTAATTCTTGTCCCAAGACCATTACAACATCTTAATCCCAAGCCTCTCGCAATGCTCACCTTCCTTATGGAACGAGCATGGGAGGGCAACCTGAAATACGTTGTCGGAGGTGCCACAGCGTTGCAATTGCATGGTGTCATCGATAGAACAACAGAGGTTAGGGCTTTTCCACTTATGACCATGCAACCTTTTCAATTTATTTTGTAGGATGTCGATTTCTATATTCCTCCTAGAATGACATTTAAATTTGTCTACATGCTCTTCCCTCATTTGAATAAATTCAGAGCAGAAAAAATGATTTTCCCAGGACTTGAAGATCGGTGGACCAATCCGCGATCAGTCGAAAGAGCCACCAAGATGTCTGTGTTTTACTGTCATAACTTCAAGCTTCCAACAAACGTCAAAGCAGATATCTCTGAAAGTCCAGGTCTATTGGAAGGAGATAACAATTTTGTCGTAAATTTAGAGGAAGGCCTCCAAGTTGCATCTGTTCCTGTCTTAGCGGTCTTCAAACTATGCGCCATATGCCATGGTTCTCGCAATGGCCAAGCAGGACATCTCACTAAGGACGTCAATGATCTCTTTGATTGCCTGAAATATCTTACAAGACATCGTTAATTCCTCCTTCCCTCAGTGCAGAAGATCTTGGATGGTCCAGATGAAGAATTTTTGTGGGTGAAATTGCAGAAACAGCTCACTAAAGTGGCAAACCTAGAGCGAGATCAGATCAAGGCATTGTTGGTCCATGTGGGTTTTCAATCCATCTACATCTATGGAAGTTCTTAAATATCTCTTACTGGGGTTCCCGATGAGATTGATACTTGCAAGAACATTGTTATGTTATGTTATGTTGTTTTTTCTTTGTTTTCAGAATTCTTGCCAGTATATTAGCATATCATGATACTATAATCAGATTTACATCTACCAGTCTGTCATGACAATGAGTGAATATACTGAATGAAATCTGAAACCATCATCAGCACTGCGGCGCCCTCAGGACCATCTCATTTTGATCTTGTGCACCAACAATGTGCAGCTGAATGTGTGTGCCTCGCAAACCACCAGATTCCACCAAGTCCTAGGGATGCGCGCTCCATAATCATTGATGTAACAGATGATCCAGTGGACAATAATGATGACCTTTCATCAATGCGGGAATTAGATTCAATGGTGTCATAACAAATATCAAAGCAATTAGTACTCAAAAAATATGCTAATTTCAATTGTCTATGTCATGAGAATCAATAGAAAGATTAGATCATGATAATAGACATGATAAAAGAGTGACAATCCCCTCGAGTCATTATTCAGAAGGGACTTGACAAACTGTGAGAGGCCTACTGATATCAGACTGTAGTGGTTGTTACAGCTTATAAAAGGCACATATCTGAATCGACTACATGATTAGATACCTGGTTCTATATATACAGTTCCATGAACATTGTATTCAAGTTTTACTGTTGTAAGCTGCAGGCTTACACTGTGTTCAGCTTGGAATCTCTCTGAGCATGAGCATATTAATGAAAATGAACTAACAGAAAAAATGCTAGCAAAACATTGGAAACCATCAAGGGGGATTACATATTTACTCCATTGACTCCAATGACTGTACTGTATATATGGTAATGGACATCTTTGTATATTACATGGATGTGATGCATAGTGTTGAAGTGAGCATTGAACCCAATTGGTCCGGACAATCAACAGTAATTTTTAACACAGTTTATTGACAACAATGTATATGCATGTAGAAACTGCAGCGACAACACATGAGCAATGCTAATTCCAAGCTGAACAACAGCAATTTGATATGAAATTTGCATTGATATGCCCTTCCTTTCGTACTCCATATGCCATCCCCATTTCATTGAAAGCCTCATAAAAAGCAAGCCTGCATTGACATACCCTTTGTTTTGTACTACATATACCATCCCCAGCTCATTGAAAGCCTCGTGAAAAGCCAGCACAATACTTATACATCAACAAAGCTTGGACGGTGGTATATCACACCAGTAGATTGCTACTGCATCCTGTGATACACAATAACGCTCATAACAGGTTACTTATACAGATCATCGTTCCCTCCATCTATACACAGTCAACTGTCCATCTTGTCCTCCGAAACATCATGAAGGGGTTTAGCACTCAGCCTTGACTCGGCCATGATGTTATCCAGCCAGAAATGAGAAGATAGGTCTCTTTCTTATGACCACTTGCAGAGTTAAACCCAAGGCCGCACTCTCCATCTTTTCGACAGGAAATAAATCATCAAAAGCAGCACATTTCCCGGGTCGAGTAACTTGAATCATGTGCAGGCTAGGCAAATTCCTGTTTTGAACTGCGACAAGAATCTCTTTGATCTGCGGCTTGGGATCGCAGTAGCGATACCAGGTAGCTAGCTCAACAACCTCGAGGCATGCATGAGGATTTGTAAAGTGTGAACCGGGAAACTCGCAATATTCAGTGGGGAGATTCAAAAACCGCAGCTGAGGGAAAAAACCAATTATTTGGTCGATCGAAGCGCTTTTCCCAGCATATGTCAGGTGTGTGAGAGAATCTGGGATAGAACCTCGGCTACTGCTGAGACATTCAATCTTGGAAAAGCAGTACATGTCAAGATGTCGCAAGCAAGGGAAGTTGAATTGAGTTATCCTCTTCGAATCAAAGTCGTCGAGACGTAATGTGTGTAGATGCGGAAGAGTGTATGGTGCAGAAGCGGTGAATGGCGGCCAACAGGAATTTTTTTTTGCTGCCTTAAATTCTGACACAGTCAAGGCGCTGAAGTATCCGGAGGGCGTTGTATAGTCCCAATCATCCTTAAAGACAATAGGAGCGTAGCAACGCCCTTTCGAAATGACGCGCTGCTTTGGTTCCTCGTCATCATAGATGTCCTTCAAAGGATCAAACTTCTTGACGTGACCAATACTACATGCTTCGAGCTTTGTGAGATGTCGTAACATCATCTTCACGCGGTCCATACGTATCTCTAAACCAAATAAATCGAGGCGACGGATGGTCTTCGCGCAACACGCAGCAATAGTCTTCCATAAAGCCTTGTGAGTAAGGCACGGCATGTACAACTTGCTTCGGATTACTCGAGCCACCAGTATTTCCAGGTTGGGACACGCAGGAACTAGACCCCATAAAGTGTGGCCGCCTTCATACCATGCCTCCTCGTCGTACGGAATGCTGCCGACACCTAAATAAAGGTCGAGTCGTCGGCATCGATGTCCTCGAGGAGTGGTTGATGCAGGAGATATGGAGTGCAGACGTTGCAGGAGAGTTGGAACATATTGGAACCGGAATATCATGACTACTTCATAAAGATAGGTCTCCATAACATCGTGAAAAGTCTTCGAAACCGAAGAGAGAAACTTTCGTTTTCATGGAATCGCAAAATTCTCTAATCACTGCATCGTGATTCTCAAAATAGATGGAGGGAGAAGTGTCGAGGACTTCTGGCACCAGCGTTGCTTGTCGCACGATGCTGGATAATACTTCCACAGGAAATATCATTGTGTGGGTTGGGTGAGCTCGCATGAGTTCGAACAAGATGTCCAGAAATCTTAAAAAAAAAAATCCTCAAAATGACGAAGGAGAGGAGAGGACAAACACTCTGGTCAGGGTCCGGTCAGTATAAAGCTTTCAACGTTGAACCCAACAACAAATACTTCGGGATTTACCACCTATCTATGATGATACTATCTCATCTCTCACCCCAGAATATTGAACATCAACCACAGTTAGGCTGTTGCCGCTGCGTTGTTTTCAGTCCTCTTCAGTAAGCCTAGCTTTTCGGCTCTCCGAACAAGGCTTTCTCACCAGCCTTATCACATTTCTTTACTTAGATATTTCGTGTATATTTCTTTTCGCTCGTCTCTATTTGATTCCTCTGTCTTTATTTCGTCTCAAATCGTCGTTCTGTCGTCATCCATGATCAATGATGATTCATTGCATCAATCTCGAGCGCCTTCGCCCTCGACTAGTCGTGAATGTCATCGTACCCATTTCACCATTCGATTTCCAGAAGCGAGATCTCTCGAACAACGCTTAATCCACCCCATCCCCAAGGCAAGAATCTCAAGAAGATGATGTTCGAAAGACTGAAAAACGAACTGAGCAATGTCAGAAACTCGTTGATGACACAGTTGAAGGTTCTAGGACTTTTGACAACTTTGCCGATTGCCTCAAATCTCTCGGAATCAGCTCCTCTGAAGCGAGCAATTACTTTAAGGAAGTTGAACAACATGTCAGGCTCTGCAGAAGCAAGAAAGGAAAACAGTGTAATATTCCTTCAGGCCAGTCGACCCCTGAAGGACAGATGGAAGATGAAACATCTATTCTCAGAAAAGAATGAAGTGATACTCTTTCCAGTCAAGCCATTGAGGATGCTGCCTGGATAATTTTATGATTGAAGCTTGATCATCTCACGGATACTCAAGAACAGTCTTCCACCTCTTTTGATCATGTTGCTGACCTTTTGGGCCTGTCAAAATCTTTGTCAAACATGTCCGGAATTCCCCAATCAGTCCTTGCATGGCTCCATACCTTGCAAACATTCAGAGCAAAGTGTCGGCTGACCCATACATCGCCAAAACTTGGGCACTTCATCCACCTGATGCTGGCAGGATGATATAACATCCCCTGTCATGACAGCATAAGCCTGATATAACCACAGTTGTAATTACAGCGCTGCTTATTACAACCCATGAGGCCTGCCTGTTGAGCACATGGTTAGCCTGGTTAGAGTTCAGTTAGAGTTACGGTTAGGGAGTTAGTGGTTTGGTTAGGTTATGTTAAGGTTCTGTTAAGGTTTTGTTAACATGCTTAGGGTTCCAGGGATATTTTGAAGGGGAGCTTGCTCCCCTTATTACAACAAGTTTGTATTGTAATTAAGGATCCGTAGTCAACTGGTTATGGTTGTATCAATTGTTGTTTTTGGGATAGTGGTCACAGGTTCAATTCTCCCAATTGGCGAAATATTTGACTAAAAATTGGTGATGCTGTAGTTACAATGCTGGTTATATTATGACTATGCTGTAAGTACAGGATGTTGTTATAACGAATGGATGGTATAGCCTGCTTCATCAGGAGTACTCAAAAGAGAAAGTCATTGATTTGCTCATCATTCTTGGGCAATCGCAGCAGCTCAAGGACCCTATCTCTCGTGCAATGTGGAAGCTTGTTGTGCTTGATCAGTTTGTTGATTTTGACAAGCTGTATGCGACACTCAATAGGAGTTATGACCATTATGATGAACCCAAAGATTTTGCAGCTGGTTTCTCTTTGGTCAAGAAAGATGTCGCAACTGCGAAAAGGCCTGTTAAATCAGAATCAGATTGGACATGAGTTTTTGACACTTGGATGGCTGTGGTCATTCTTTTCTATCCTCATCATGAAGATGAACTGTTTGCATACAGAACAAGAATCTTGGACTTTTGTCAAAATATTCCAAATGGCACTGCTATTGCCATTCAGTTTGATTGTGATACTTGTGATTGATATGCTTGCAATCCATTCAAGATGGATGATCAGAAGGAGCTCCACATACCTTTCCTTGCTCAGGTTCTTAGTGCATCAAGCTCATCTATTGGCACAAAATGCACTGCTCCTGGTTCATTGCAACCACACAAACGTGGAGCAACCATCTGTCAAAATTGGAACCTGGGATTTTGCAACTCAGATTCATGCCCTGGCAATTTTTGCCACAATATCTGCAGTGAATGTCATGGTGGACACAAAGCACGAGATGTCAAAGAATGCATCACAAGACTCCAGCAAAGAAGTCAACAATACCAAGTAGCTATGGGCCTCAGTTCATAAAGTCAAGAAAGCCAGATCCCTTGGTCCCAAGTCTATCCAACCTCATGGCATTAAGAGACCTTCTAATTCATCTTATAATGATCTTTGTTTTTGTAGAGGTTTTATTTGTGACAGTAAAAAAGATTCTTCCTCTTCCTCTCCTTCTGCACTTGATACTGAAACATCTCCTCCCCTGCCTTCACCCCCTGAACACCTTCTTAAAGATCCTTCTATTCTGTCCACTCTCAGTTCTCTGAAGGGTTCCATTAAAGTTGAAACACCTTTCAATGTTAATAAATTTGAGAACATGCTCTGGGATCAACCCCAATCAACTTTTTGTCAAATCTGTGATGAAAGGTCTTTGCGAAGGCTTCTGGCCTTTTGATGACAGAGATTGGACTTTTGATGATGATCACCCAATGACAAATTATGCTTCTGAAGATGTTGATCTTCAAGCAATTTGTGGTTTTCAAGATAGAGAACTCAGTGCAAATAGATGGTCAAAAGTTGATGGTATCACAGAACTCCCACCAGGTGCAAAGGCTTCACCTCTATGTGTAGTGTGGCAAAAAGGAAAAGCAAGAGTTGTCACTGATCATTCAGCTTCTAGCATCAATGAAGGAATACCCAAGATTGATGCTAAAGTCAAATATGATGATATGAGGACCTTTGGTCAAGCCCTCCACAATGCTAAAAAATCTTTCCTCAACAAGACCCTGGTGTCCTGGAAATCCGATGTTGCAAGTGCCTTTTTGAATTTACTGGCTCATCCGGCATGGCAGATTTGTCAATTTGTCAATGTTGATGGAGTTTGGTATGTGGTACATTGTCTTGTCTTTGGCAATTGGGCTTCTCCTTGATGCTGGTGTGTGGTTTCAGGCCTGATGTGTTGGGTTGGTCTTAAGAAACTTGACATCACAGACCTACATGTCTTCATGGATGATTTTTTCTCTTGGGACATTTCATCAGATATGGTTCTTTATAAAGGCTCACTTTGCCTGAAACACCAAGCTCAGCTTTTAATTCTCTGAGACAAAATTGGCTGCCCATGGGAAGATAAAAAGCAGGAATTTGGTGAACTTCTGAAAATCATTGGGTTCTGGGTTGACATCAACAGGGGTACAATCACCCTTCCTGATGAAGCCATTTTAGACATCATTTCCAAAATTCAATCATTTCTCTCTACTCCATCACATCAACCACCTCTCAGAGTGTGGCAGTGCCTGGCATGTCACATCAATTGGCTACTAAATGTCCTTCCTTGGGGTCATCCAGCACTTACCAAGATGTATCATAAAATGGCTGGAAAGTCAACATCACATGCTGGTATCCACCTCAATCGTGAAATTATCTCTGACATGGAATGGTTGATTGATACAATTCCAAAATCCATTGGCATTCACTTTCTGGAATCATCTCATTGGGACAATGAATCTGCTGACATGGTTCTTTGGAATGATGCTGCTCTAAAACTTGGACTGGCATTTGGTTATGCTGGAAATGGATGGGTTTATCAGTTGAGCTTTGACACCTCTACAAAAATTGACATCTTTTTCCTTGAGCTTGTTGCTATCCTTTCAGCAGTTTATCATGTTGCATCCTTTGTGCATCCTCCTCATTGTCTTCTTCTCTTCACAGACAGTCTTGATTCAGTTGCAGTTTTCAATTCCTTAGGTGCAGCCAAATCCTTACACAATTCAGTTCTCAATGCTATTGCCAGTATCATTCTAAAAGCTGGAATTGACCTCTGAGTTTCTCACATATCTGGAAAAGATAACATCAGAGCAGACCTTATTTCTCAACTTCTGATGATCAAATTTTGCAGGAAACTCCCTGCAGACCACATCTGCACCTTTGAACCTCCTCAAGGACTTCTGCCAACATGATGGAGGAATTGCTTTTGAGAACTTTGGGCAGATCATCCTCTGAAACAATCCATCCTCCTTTGCTCCTGAAGATTCTTGATGAATGGACAACTCATGTGCAATCTCAAGCAATTGAATCTTCGATGGCATCAGGCTATGCAACTGGTGCTCATGATTATATCAACTTTTGCATATCACACAATTTGCCTCTGGATCCGACCCCTTTGACCTTAGCTCGATACATTGCTTTCATTGCTTGATTCATTGCATCTAGTCCAAAGTATCTCACTGGTATGCATCACTTCTTGCAGGACTTTTATCCAGATTTCAACAAAAATTGTGTTCATCCCTTGGTTCAAGCAGCTATTTGAGGTTCCAAGAAGATTTGAGCTGACACCATCCATCATAAACTCCCCATCTGTCTATCTCACTTATCAGACTTGGTCAAATCAGCAAAAATTTCAAACAACTATGATGACCTGCTATTTGCTACAATCATGTCATGTTGTTTCTATGTGTGTCATCAATCTGGAGAGCTTATTCAAAAGTCAAGATCAAAAAAAGATTGGAGGAAGATTATTAAGAGATGTTCCCTTAACTTCTCTTCAGGATATGCTGGATATCATCTTCCATACCACAAAACTGACCCCTTCTTCCATGGTACCAATATACTCTTCACCCATCATGACGTTGCTGATCCTGTGGACCTCCTACATCAATATGTCATGAGACAAGATCATCTTCATGGTGCTCACTCACCTCTTTTCATAACAGAAGACAGTTCTTATCCTTCTAGATCCTGGTTTAACTTGAAGTTATTTTTGTTTGTGGATTGCTCTTTTGGATGGCATTCTGCCTGTGTGGAAGGAGCAACCTACTACACTGGCTTGGGAATTTCCAAAAATGTCATTATGGCTATTGGTAGATGGTCATCTTCTGCTTGGAGAATGTACATTCATGACGACCCTTGTGTCAGAGTTGCACTTGAACTTGCTGATCTCTGAAATAGTCATTGAGCTAGTTCTCATTAATTGTCTTCTCAGTAATCTGCTTATTAATCATTCTTCTTGCTGCCATCCCAACTCAACCTTCCTCTCTTCAGCTTCATGCAGCATCTTTCACCACTGCCATCCCCACCTCTCACCCACACAGCCTTTTATAGCCTGCATGCTCAGCTTCAATTGTAATATATATGTTGGATCACAATGTTCCATTGCAATCCAGATCTGGCTACAAAATTTTTTCCTTTACCACCACTATCAAACAGCAGAGGTCAGTGTAAATGTGAATTCCAAAGGTAGGGAGCATTTTCAGAGGCCTCTGCACAACAGACACATACCTCAGCACCCCCTGCACACTCTCACCAGTGAATTATGCCATTGTTGTGGCTGAGGTTATGACAATGACAGTAGGGCCAGGTTTCACTCACCTGCTGTGCTGCTCCTTAGCACTTTCACTTCCATCTGCTGCAGTACAGGTGAGCACTTGGTTGCTCTCTCACCTTTGTTGGCCTTTTCTGATAGTCTCCATGCAGAGTGTGTCCCCAGTTTCACTTCTTCTTTTCATAGTCCTTTTTGTTCACACTACTCTGCACAGTAAGACACCACCTATCTATGATGATACTATCTCATCTCTCACCCCAGAAGATTGAACATCAACCACAGTTAGGCTGTGTCAGGTTCCGCTGACCATGGGAGCTCAGCTAGACTGGGCAAATCCTCACTAGGTGGATGTGATTCCCTGCACTGATAACTGGGCACTCAGAGAGGGTCTAGGTGTGGGGGACTTGTGAGGGCAATCAATGGGGAGTGATCTGAACAAGTCTGGGGTGGTCTGGAGGAGTCTAGGACAAGTTGTGGAGAAAGGGTTGGACTTGATGGAGGTGTCAGGTACTGGTCTGGAAGCAAGTATTGGAGGTGCAGGGCAAACGGAGGCTATGCAAGTGATAGGAGCAGGGCCAGAGTTTGATGGAGGTTCAATGGAGGTTGATAGCTTTCAGAGCCAAGCAAACAGCAAGGTCTGGAGTTGGTTTAAAGAGTGTTTGAGTTTGTAATCATAAGCACAGAGCTTGTAAAGGTGTGAAAGTTGAAGGGACTCAAGCACAATAATGGAAACAGAATCAGACAAGACAAGACAGAGTCAAGACAAGATTGAGACAGGAATGAAAATAGATTTGAGCAGAGATACAAAACAATAACAAGAATGATAATGGAAATAGAGACAAGACAAGACTGAGAGACTGAGATAAGGCTGGGAGACTGAGAGAAGAGGAAATGTAACATGGAACACAAAACACAAGATGGAAACAATCAGACCATAAGTAACATTTAGCAATATCAAGACTAGAGTATGAGGAGCTACTCTATGACTTATATGCTGACTACTGGAGAGCTCTGGGGGACAGTGGGTGTGGCAATGGGGCTTGATGGAGTTGCATAGAGTCAACAGGTGTCAGTTGTGACCAGGAGATGAGCTGTGGTAATATTTCAATGGGATTAGTTGAGGACATGGGCTATTCCAGGGTTGTTGTGATGCTCCAAGCTGATCAGGCTAACTAGGAGGAGGAGTTGGTGATGTGCAGCAGGGTCAGAAATGATAGGGGAGGGTCCCAGAGGCTTAGGAGAGTCAAGAGAAGTGTTGATAGCTGCAGAGAAGGCATTGGAGTTAGCTAGGGAGCCATCAGGGTTTGCCAGGGAAGTGTTGGAGTTACCTAGAGTGGGTGATATGGGTGGGCAAGGGTTGGAGAAGTCAGAGGGGGGGGTGAGGGTGAACTCCAGGAAAGCAAGGGGGGTTGGGAATGAGGTCTGGAGTTCTGAGAACATGTTGTGACAGGCTATTGCCTATAAGAGCAACCTCTGGAGCAGCGAATTGGAGTCATGCAGCTAGCAGAGGGGAATCTGAAGTATATTAGCAGAGTAGACAACAATACAATCAGTAACTAATCACCTAGCAGAGGGAAATCCAAAGAGAACAAGTCTAAGGATTCCCACTGCTTAGCATGGTGCATCAGTGGGCAGCAGAGGCATGGGAACTACTGTACAGAAGACCAGAGCTGCTCCTAACCCTAGGGCAGTGATTGCTGAAGTAATATGGAGAACTCCACAGTTCTCTGGAGATTTGTGGGGTTCTAGAAAGAGCTCCAGAGATATTGAACAAGCTGTGAAGGTGCTGGCACCAGTCATGGAGGTTGGAAATGGAAGTCCCCTGACATCACCCCCCCTCTAGCATGCAGTGTCTCAATGCACAGAGTGAAAGAAGTCCCTGATCACTCAGTCTGCTAGTGAGATAGGGTAGATTCCTCATATGGCATGCAGGGCATCTGGGTGTCTCCAGTGGAACTCCTTGATGAGTCTGGGGGTGTGCACATTCTCCCATGGCTCCCAGGGGATATCCTTGATCCCGTAGCCTTTCCACTTCACCTTGTACTATAGTCATCTCCAGAATGAATAGCTATCCAGGATTTCCTCCACCTTGTATTCTTTGTTGTTGTTGACCACCATGGGGGGCAGTGGAGGTGGTGGACAATGCCCTGAAATAGGATCCTTAAGGGCCAGAGTTATTTTGACCATGTTGAACACCAGATTAAGCTGGTGCATCCCTATGGGGAGCTGGAGTTAGTAGGCCAAGGGCCCTACCTGCTATTCCACTGTGAAGGGTCCCAACTGATGGTGCGACAGCTTTTTTGAGGGCTGAGTAGTTATAATATCTGAGACATCCAGGTAGAGTTGATCTCCAGGCTGATATTTGTACTCTGGGGTCCTTCCATGGCTGTAGTATCACACCATGTCATCCTTTGCCTTTGTCAGTGCCACTCAGGCCTCCTTCTGTGACCTCCTCATCTGGTCCACAAATTTGTTTACTGCCTCATTCTCTGAAGGTTGGGCCCAGGGTTCAAAACTTATGCATGGATACCGTCCCATATCAAGGAAGAATGGGGAGAACTGGGTGGATGCATGAATGTGGTTGTTGTATTTGAACTCAGTATCAGGGAGGAGTTCATCCTAGTTATCCTGGTGCTCATTGCAAAAAAGGTGGAGGTACTGCTCTGGCTCCTGGTTCATGCATTTGGTCTGGCCATCAGACTGCAGGTGGTAGGCAGTGGAGGTGTGGAGCTTTACTCTGAGCAGTTGGTAGAGCTCCCTAGTGAACTCCACCACAAATTGTGGTCCCTGGTCAGAGATGTAGGTGTTGGATAGGCCATAAAGCTTCCAGACATTCCTCCAGTACAGGTTTGTGGTGCCCATGGTGGAGCAGGTGGTGTGGATTGGGATGAAGTGCACTTGCTTGCCATATAGGTCTACCACCACTATGATCACATTGTAATCATGCACATCAGGAAGCTCTACAATGAAGTCCATAGAAGTCACACTCCATCATTCTGCAGGCATGGGCAGTGGGTGTAACTATCTATAGGGGAGTCAGCATTGGGGCTTGGTCTGGAGGCAGAGATTGCATATATTAGTGTAGGATCCAATATACCAGGACATCTGGGGCCACCAGTAGTTCCGCAATACTAGCTCCAGTATCTTCCACCATCTAAGGTGCCCTGCAATGCAGGAGTCATGGTGTTGCTCCACAATCTGCCAATAGAGCTCCAAAATGTTGGGGATATAGATATGGTCCTGGAAGGTCAGGATTCCATCTTGGAGGGCCCATTTGTCTGCGTGGACCACATTGGCACTAGTAGTATGCCCTGACTTCAGCATCCAAGCTGCTTGTGCCACAAGTTCTTCCTGCTGACCATCCCAATTATCCCACCATATGTCCTGGAGAATGTCCACTTCTGCTCCCTCAACAGGTAGACCCTCCATGGCTTGGATTGCAAACAGTTTAGGGTGGAGGAGCACAATGTTGCTGTTATCCCCCTCCCCCATGCCATGGTCTGCTCTCCAGGATAGAGTATCTGGTTTCCCCATGCTCTGGCCAGGCTTGTGGTGCAAAGAGAAGTCAAAGTTGGCAAGGTAAAGGGACCACCAGGCCTGTCAGCAATTGAGCTTCTTGGCTGTCTGAAAGTATTTGAGGTTCTTGTGATCTGTTCAGACCTCAAACTTGTGTGTGTGCCTTCCAGGAAGTCCCAACACTCCTCAAATGACCAGATGATGGCCAGCATCTCCTTGTCATGGATCTCATAGTTCTGCTCCACTGCATTCAGGCTCTTGGAGTAAAAGGCCACTGGATGCCACTTCCCATCCTCCAGAGATTGCTGTGAGAGCACTAGCCTGCACCTCCTTCTTGCTCTTGGGCTCTGGCCACTCTGTCACACCTGCTACCTTCACTGGGTCCATCTCTATGGCTCCATATGAGATGATCAGGCCAAGGTATCCAATCTGGGTCTGTTTAAACTTGTACTTCTCTAGCTTGAGGTAGAGCTGGTGCTGGCAGAGATGTTCTAGGATGAGGCAAGTGATCTGACAGTGTTCCTCCAGTGTTTTGGTATAGATGAGGATGTCATCAAGGTATACACACACTATGCCCTCTGCTATGAGGTCCTAGAAGATGTTGTTCATCATGGTCTGAAAGGTGGCAGGGCTATTGGTGAGTATGAAGAACATAACAAGCAGCTTGAACAGTCCCTGGTTGGTCTGGAAGGCAGCCTTCCACTCATCTCCTTCCTAGATGTGCACATTGTTGTAACCCCACCAAAGGTCCAGTTTGGTGAAGTATTGTGCACCCTAGAGGTTGTTAATGAGCTCAGAGATAAGGGGAAGGGGGTAATAGTTCTTCACTGTCATGGCATTGAGAATTTAGTAGTCCTAGACCAGTCTGAGCAAGCCATCCTTCTTTTTAATGAGGAAGACTGGGAAAGCCATTGGAGACTTGAAAGGGCAGATATGACCAGAGTCCAGGTTTTCTTGCAGAAATGTGTTGAGCTCATCCTGCTCCCTGGGCATGAGTGGGTAGACCTTACAGCTGGAGGGTGTGGAATCTGGCAGCAGTTCAATGGCATGGTCCCACCTCTTGCACTCTGGAAGCAAGTCAAACAAGGCTTTGGAGAACACATCCTCAAATGTATGGAGGTAGGGAGGTACCATGTCCTGAAACTTTTGGGGCATGGCATTGGCAGCAAATGCCTGGGCCAACTGCTGGGACATGGTCTGGCTAGCCCAGATCTCTGCAATGGAGGGTGGCAGGTATACAGTGGTTGTGTAGATCCAATCTCCCACTTCTACTGCTTTATCTGGGAACTTCAGCTCATGTACACCACCAAACTCCCTTCTGTGCTCCTCCTCCAGAGCTCCACTGCCACTCCAGTCATCCTTGTAGAGGGCCTCTCTATGAGGGAATGCCAGAGGCAGGGAATCCAGGAGGTCTAGATCTGCAAAGGGGAGAGGGCCAGCACAACATGTGCAGATGGCTGCATGTTCTTAAACTTGGGCTCAGCACTCCGCCCTGTCCTCCATGGCACAGGCAGAGCACATCCAGGGGCACCTGCTCATGGTTACCTCTCCTTTGGTCCAATTGACCTCAGAGTTGTGTTTGCAGAGCCACATGAAACCAAGGATCATGTCCTGCATACCCAGGCTGGTGATAGCAAACACAGTGCGCTCCATGTGGTTCCAATAGTGGAGGACCAGGATAACCATGGAGTTGATGTTGCCTGCTTCATTAGGTGTTTTGTCAATGTTGTAGACCAGAATGGACTTGGGGAGGGGCTGCATGGTTAGGCCATGGCATTTGACAAACTCTGAGTCCAGGAACAGTCCTGTCACTCCACTATTCAGAAGAGCTGTGACTCTGTGGGCATGCTGGGTGTCCATTGTCTTAATCTCCACATCAAGATGCAGGGAGTTGGCAGATGGGCCAGAAGCCATCATGTACTGTTGGGGCATTCAATGCGCCTAGGCAGGGCCACACTGCCAGACCTTTGGAGGGGTTGGGGAGCTCAGTGGGAGCTCTGGAGTTAGTGTTTGTATGTCTGGAGGGGAGTGTTGAGGTTCCTCTGTTTCAGAATGAAAGGTGTTGGAAAAGGCAGTTTCATTTTCTATTGACAGACACAAGAACCTGTTAGCACCCACCAATGGAGGCATACACCTCATCCATCACTCAACTCAAAATCCTCCTCCAGCTCCAGGGGTGATGTGGACATGCTGATCTCCTCCAGGGTCAACTCTGGCATAGGCTTGTCTAGCAATGGAGCTCTAGCAGCATCCATTGTGGCCAGCAGCTGCAGGAGGAGTTTTTCCTGCTCTGCCCTGGAAAGGTAGCATACCTCCAGGCCTAGGGGGCAGTGCTGTGCAAAGTGCCCAGGCTTCTGGCATCTCTGGCACAGCAAGGGGGCAGCACAGAGCTGCCTGGCAGTGTCCACATTCATAGGGATCCCCTGCAGCAGGGGGCATGCTGTGGGAGTGGCCAGAGTAAAGGCTAGCATTGGGAAAGCAGGTGTAGGATGGCAGAAATTGCTAATTGGAGCAGGGTGCAGTATAGAATGTGGATAGTAGAGCTCCCTCTAGATCTCCATGAGTTGCCATTGGTCCCAGGTCACCTTGTACTATGACACAACCTTTTCATCATTGGGGTGACCCTCTGCAAGATTGTTAATGTGTTCCACCAGTGTGAGGTGTAAGCCATCCCAAAAGGTGAGGCATAGTTGAAGGCCATTGGGGTAAGCAGCCTGCTTGACCAGAGTGCAGAACAAGTCAATGTACTCATCCAGTGTACACTTCCCTTGCCCATATTGCTCTCTATCATGTAGTATCAAGGCTGTGGTCTTGGTGGGGTCTAACAGGAAGAACCCCACACAGAAGTCCTTCTCAAAGGCAGCCCAGTCTGGAAAACTTCCAATGCCTCCAGAGTAATGGAAAACTTGCAGTGCATAGGTGGAGGCATGTTTGGACTTCATGTACAACAGCACCCAGGCTATTTTCAATGCATTGGAGTCAAAGGCATCCCTACTGAGGTGGATGTAGGTGAGGCAGGACTGCAGGAATTGCTCCTCTCTGGAGCAAGCACCATCATATGTGTCTGGTGGTGCTGGACATGGAATCCACAGCTGTAGGGTCACCAGAGCTGCAGGGATAGGTGTGGAGGGGATTGGGGCTGGTTCTGCAGCTGTGGGAGGGGTGGAGTTAGGGGTCAGGCATTTGAGCAATGCCTGGAGTGATTGGGAGATAAGATCTGTCATTTGATGGAGAGTAGAGAGTTTGGTAGTATGGTGGGTGAGAGATGATTTCATTAAATTCACCTGGGTTTCTAAGTGTAGCAGGTGAGTCCAGGCTTTGTCCTAACAGCAGATATAATCCTTTGTTCTCTACTTAGGATGCTTACTTGAGAAACTTACTCCCACAGAATTCTTCTAATGTAGTTATGCAAAGCATCATCATGGCCAAATAGTGGCATTGTAAAATTATTGAATCACTTTGTATGGTACTGTTACATTCCATAACCATACCATCTCTGGCTTCCATGCAGCCTATGCTGCACTCCTTGCAACACTAACCCATGGTTTAGAGCTTGGGACAATCCTACAGCTTTTGAATACATTGTTCTTGAAAAAAGACTGACATAATCAAGTTCTGGCTGCATTGTCATTTGAAAGACAAGCTTGTTGATGCCACACAGGGTTACAAAAGTGGATAAAGCTGTTGTTTTCTGCAAACAATCATACATATGTTCTCACAGATAGCTGTCTATCCATATTTTAGGCAGTGCTGAGTCTGGCTGCTGTTCACAAAGCATATAGCATGATAAATTGTTTACTCAATATACTGGGTTACATCCTTGAAAAACAATTTCCTTCCTAGCCTACACATATAGTTCAAAGACAATTTCCTTCCTAGCTGATACATATGGTCAATGGATTTCTTTGGTCACTATGTAGGAACATGTGGTCAATTGTGTGATGATAATGCTATCTTATACTCTGTATACTCAAACAAAGAGCACCCACAGTTGGACGCATAATGTTATTTTCCAATTATGATTATCCATCATCACATATTTCTACATAAATGTGCAGTTTTTCCTTGACCTCACCTCCAAACCCTGCCACTTCCCCTGTTCCCTGCCATTGATCCTTCATGGCTCATTTCCCTGGTGTCATAGAATAGCTTTTGGGCTAGGTTTTTGTTGTTTTTGTGTAAGGGTTTATCTTTATGAGGTATGTCCATGTCTACAGTTTTTGACATTGTCATCAGCTTGCAGTTTTTAGCCTTCCATACAATACATTTATTAAAATATAATGCTTTCTTTTGGGCTTATGTTTCCCTCTGGTCTTGTGTTTGATACTGCCATATCAACATCCTCTGTCAGAGGGTGTTAGTGTTTTGGCAGAGCCATGTTGTGGTCACTAAGGTTGCAAGAGTAGCTAAACATATAGTGATTTAGTGATCACTAGAAGCTAGGAGAAGGGATCATTCCAACCAATCCCAGAGATGTACTATGATGGGGACACTGGTAGTGATCAACATGGCATCAACAGAGGCCAGACTGGTTATTACTGTCAAACAGCCCATAGTGCAATAGACCCACTGGGTCTATGTGGAGAGCATTGGACTGGAAGGACTGAATCACCTTACAGCAATTTGTGGCCTTGAAGCTATTGACTCCATGGGTCAGTGGGGGCCAAGGTCCTCCCTAAGCTACAGGAGCAGTGCATGTGGCAAGAAAGCATCTTACCATGGGAATGAATATGTTGGCCACAACCAGGCAAAAATGCTGTGAGGGGAACAAACACTCTGCAGATGAATCCTGCCAGAGCAGGCAGACACAGGCAATAAGCAAGAGTCAAAGAGGCACAAAGCAGCTAAGAGTCAGGCAAGGGGTGAGCACAGTGAGCTAAGCATGAATAACAATGCTAGGGTTCTCACAGTTGGTTCAATGTGTAGACTAGGAGAACACTGCTATTGTTTGGTCAAAGGATATTTTATCCTGCTGTCCAGCTTATATAGTACATCCATGGCTATGCTATGACTAATGCTATGTGTTGTGAGCAGCCTGTGTATGCTAAGCAGTAATGACTAACAATACATCAAAAGGAGAAATAGAGTCTGATGACTACAAAGGGCTGACTGATACTGACTGAAGAGTGCAGGGGCTGGGCAGCCAGTTGATTGGATGTGCTAAAGATGATGCTACACCTATGCCTAAGACCAGGTAGAGTTGGAGTTACCCATAATGGGGTCATTTTCTTACATCACCCTCCCCTCAAGGTTTGCTGACCTGACAAACAGTGTTACCTTCCTCAATAAGGCCAACTGTGACAAGCAGTGGCATGTTCTGTCCCAGAATAGTGTCCAAAGGTGTATTGGATTATCAGGGTTGATGCATCAGGCATCAGTATAGAGAGGGCCATAGATGAAGTTGTGTCCATCAGAGAGGCTGGGGTTGCACCAAATGAGTGAATGCTCAACATTGGCAAGTCTTGAGGGAGAGACAGAGGTTGCTGGGTAGTGGGGGTAGCAGACATGGTCACAGCCTGAGTAGTTATTGACAGACTGCTATAGGAGGGCACTCTGCACTGAGTAGGAGTAGGAGTGTGTCTTGACCCACTCCCAGACCTCCAACCCTCTTTCCCAAGCCACCCACTCCCCTGGAGTTCCCCCCAGACTCACCCCAATCAACATTCACCCACAGCACCCACCTTGGCTAACTCCAATGCTTCCCCAACAAACTCCAACACATTTCCTGCATGTCCCATCATTTCCCTTCCCCTTTCCAAGCCCCCACATCCCTCTGACATCTCTCCTGATCCAAGTACATGTCACTAACTTGCTCCTGCAACCTACACAACCACTCCAGAACTCTCTGACAACTACAGAGTGGACCACTGATGTGCTCCTATGCCACCTAGTGTCATACAGGAAACCAAAAAGGAAGACCTAACACTAGTCACTAGATAGGGTAGCTGGCAATAGGAAGTTAATAAAGAGGGTGAGTCAATAACAATCCCAGATAACAAGAGCTAATAGGTGTAGAATGAATAAGAAGTGAAAAGAGTTGCTGTTGCTAGCCTAAGTCACTAAATGATAAGAAGGTCTCTAGGCAAAGGACAGGGAAAGGAATGAAGGCATAAGAATTGCTAAGGAAGGGGAAACTAAGTGGTGAAAAGAGAGTTGGGAAATAAAGGAGAAAGTGAAGACAAAAGAGGCTGGGGACAAACACAAACTAGTCACTAGCCATAGTCACTAGCATTGCTAAGTTGTAATAATGCAAAGGGTACCCATACTTGGTGCCACATGAAGTTGAAGTTGAGGTCAGCAAGACTGTTGCTAAGTCATTGTTGATGGTGAGCAAAAGAGCAAGAAGAGATCTTAAGCTGCTAAGCTTAGAGCTAGTGAGGGGAATGGTACTCTGTTCATTGTTTTTGGTCTCTGTGTACAGGCAGTATTTATACTCTTTATAGGTATAGTATAAGAAAGGAAATAGTAGTCACCACCAGCGACGGCATCTGCCAAAGTGTTTATGATACATACTAAGTGTCAGTCTAGTAACCAAGTAAAAAGTAAAGGAAGTTGATATGATGCATAAAATTATAAATCATAAGAAAAAAGCATGTCTGATGTCAATACCTGAAGTGTAGACACCATTCAAGTATGTTTGTAAGCTTGACAAGAAAATTGATAAGTAAGAAATCACACAATTGTCAAGATATCCCTATTTGGAGAGGAGGTGGTGTTGTTGCCCCAATGAGCCCTGTTGTCACACCCTCAGCCCCTAGAGGAGGTCCAGTAGTTAGTATATAAGGTGTACAATAGCATCCATTACCTTAGTCTTGATATTGCATTCACTTGGTTACTGTTTCTCATTTTGTTCTGTGTTATGTCTCTTGGTCTTGTCTCTATTTCTATTTTTAGCCTTGAATCTATTTCCTTTCTCAGTTCTGTCTCATCTTGATTCCATCTTGTCTTGTCCATCTCTGTTTCCTTATCATTCCTGAGTTCCTTTCAACTCTGATATCATTATAAACTCTGTGCCTATGCTACAACCCTTCCAACATTCTTATAATAATTCTGGACCTTGCTCTACACTTGGCCCTGGAACCCATCACTCTTGATTGATCCCCCATCAAACTCCAGCTCCACTCCCATTACCTGTGAAGCCTCTACTTGCCCCACAATCCATATACTTGCTTATAGACTTGTACCTGACACCTGCCCAAGCCCAACATTTATTATACTTAGTCTTAGACTTCCCTGGACCACCCTGGACTTGCTTAGACTGCTCCCCTTAGCTTCCCCTTGCAAGTATCTGAAGTCCAAACCATTCTTGGAACTGTAAAGGTGGCCAAGCAGGCACAAGATATGTCTAGGGCTTGTTTAAGGCCCTGCCCCTGGTGACCAATCATGTGCACAACAAGAGAGTTGGGGAGTTTGAGTGTGCACTTGAAATGTGGGGTATGGCCATCCATAGGAGGTAGGTCTCAATCAAAGGTGATGGCAAGGGGAGCATTAGAAGTAGGGCATGCTACACATTGAGGAATACAAGAGGTGGGCTTGGTGGGAGTTTTGGTGGTAGACTTGGGCTTTGGCTGCCTAGGAGGAGCTGATCATGTGGCTGTGCCAGAAGGGACCATGCAGCTACCCATACTAAGCTGTGAAGCTGCTCAGGCAGCAGCAATGGTAGCAATGGGTGTGGGTGTACAACCAGACTGAAGTTCTGCTAGTCTGCTCTCAAGTCCTGCCACAAGGGTTAGCAGTCTCTCAATAGTATTGGCAGGATTGGATGAAGTGGCAGAGAATGACATAGAGTCTTGACATTAAGGTGAGCCTAAGAGTAGGTGGTAAGTTGGGTGCTGTGGGCTAGAAATATGGATAGTGTAGGGGACCAAACAAGCTGTGAGGGGAACAAACACTCTGTGGATGAATCTGGCCAGAGCAGGCAGACACAGGCAATAAGCAAGAGTCAAAGGGGCACAAAGCAGCTAAGAGTCAGGCAAGGGACAAGCACAGCAAGCTAAGCACAAATAAAAATGCTGGAGTTCTTGCAGTTGGTTCAATGTGTAGACCAGCACATAGAGACATACATATGTAGTGTGTCCAACATTACAGCAGAGCACACTTTGAATTGTATCCTATGTCACTGGTAGAGTCTGCTACACTATAGCAGAATCCCCACAATGTAGCATGTTATATGAGTGCTGTGGAGGCTGTACATTGTGCCATACTATACATATCCAGCAATGTCCTTTTACCAGGATCTGGAGCTGCTAATTACTACCAGGTCCATTGCAATTACATTTAACAGTGACTGGCCCCACTCAACACTAAAATCTGCTGGTGTCAGCAGACTGGCAGCAGATCTGGCCACTGGCCATTTCTCATGACTGGCTGCCACAGCTTGTGACAAAATCTGCTCCCAGGAACATATCTGCCTAGCACCATCAGAAAGCTGCTGAGAAGATGGGGAGTGGCCAAAGCCAGTACCACCACTGGCAACAAGCCACTTAAATGATGAGTCATATGAAGATCTATTTTAACTGCAGAAAGAACAATCAAGGAACAGAAAAAACAAGCATTATGCTAGTTGAACAAAATCAATGGAGAACACATCATATTGGTCATGGTTTTTTTAGATGCTTGGAAATGCATCAGAATTCTTTATATAGGATTAGAATTCTTTGGAAGGCATCAATCTTCTTTGGAAGCCATCAAAATCTCATCAAAGCATCAAATTCAACCTTCTTTGGCAGCTATACTGCTTTTGGACAGTACATGTAAATCAACAGATGCATGTGACTCTAATTTTCAAATACATAACTTTCAGGTCCTCTTTTGCTCACCAGCCACTGCTCATCTGCTCATTGCTGTCCACTATGCTATGTCTCCATCCACTGAAGTCCTTTTCCAACAACTCTATGACACTAAGAACTCTGTCTTGGTCTCTGCTCTGAGAGGAGACTTGTCAGATCTCCAGAGTAGGGTTAAACAATTGGTGAGCAACCTATTTGTAGGATAATATGCCACACTCACAGATGGTGTTGAAGAAATCTTTGTGGAAGCAAATTTCCCAGGCCAAGGACAAACAACTTGTCCTGGAGGCAAGGAAAAGCTTTTCCATCAAGGCCCTCCAAATTTTATCAGGCAAGCTGTCAGATGCAAAGACAATTGAGGAGTTGAAAGAGAAGGCAGGGGCATATTTCAAGGAGTCACAGGCAAGGAAAGAAGTGCAAGAAGTCAACAAGGGCCAGGCAGCAGGAAGAGTGGCAGGTCTGTGTTCAACATCAGATCCATTACCTTTGGAAATTTTTAAATGGATTTCAGCAATTGATCCACCAATGGTTGCAGCAGATTTGGTAATACCAGTGGGTCTGGTGTCCACATCAGCTCCACCATCCTCAGTGGGTCCCTCACCAAAACCTGGTAGAGTATTGGTGTCAAGTCTGTTGTCACCAGTGGAGCCAGTCCCAGCCCAACCCTGGCTGATCAAAAAGGCTAGCAAAGCACAGATTCCCCAACAAGAATGGAGGAAATACACTGCTCAAACTCTGCCTCATAGTCCTCCCCCTCCCAACCAGTCCAAATATCAATCTGTCACCTTAGATGAAGACAATGAGAATGACTCAAATGACAACAACAGTTATTCTGATGATGAGGAATGTTGGCAGGGGGAGATCACACCATCAATGAGGTCAGGGAAGTACTTCATGACAGCACCTCCTTGCACTTTTACAGTGGGGCACAGCTTGACCCCCCTTGCCAATACTGTCAAAAGAAGGGGCTCCAATGTGTCAAGACAAAGGGAGGAACCTTGTGCAATGCCTGCCAGCTTGTCCTCAAGAAAACATGCAGTCTCACAAGGGATCACAAGGAAGAGGTCCAGAGGAACAAGGGCAAGAAGGGAAAGAAGGAGAAAATGTAGAGAAAACCCAAGTCTGCTGAGTATGTTGAGGGTAAGTGTTGATTTCCCCAACTGAAATCATTTACTAACAACAGACAGAACCAACAACTTCAGTTGCTAGGCCATTAACAATCTGGTTGGCAGATATGCCAGCAGCCAGCAGAAAGGGAAGAGAAAAGGAATGGACAGATTTGCCAGTGGCCAGCAGAAAGGAGAAGAGGAAGGAGTGAGCAGACCTGCTGATGATCAGTGGAAAGGAAAAGGGAAAGCAGTGGGCAGATCTGCCCATCTCCACCAAATCTGTCAAAGCCATCCTTTCATGAGCTATGGTGGGGTTGAACTAATAACTCACTTTCATTAATGAAGGAATTGAGGTTGTATTGGAAGAAATGAGGTCAGGGTTTGTGCTAGCTGAGGAGATAAGGTTTACAGAGATGGAGAAGATGCTCTGGCAGTACAATACAACACTGTGAGCACTCGATGAGCACATGGACATCATTGACACAAGTGTTGTGGGCATGACATCTGACCTCAACAGGACAAAGCAAACTGTCAAGGCTCATGCTAGGCATCTCATGCAGAACAAAGTCAACATTGTTGCACTTCAGGGCATGGTTGACAACCTTCAAAACCAGCTTCAAATCTCCTCCCCCTCCCCCCTGTCCAACCAGCCTCCAGCACCAGAAGCCTTCCACCTGTGCTAGCTTCTACTCTGGCACCCATTTCTGGCACCCATTACTGAGGCAAAAGAGCCCAACAATGATGAGGCTACCCAGCCCAAGGAGGATGAGAGCAAGATGGACTGTGCCACCACTGTAGCCATTGCTGTTAATCAGTCCACCCTGCTCTCATCAGCAACCCCATCACTATCACAACTGATTCCAGCATTTCCAGCAGGTCTGCCACTACATCTGTTGATTCCACTGGGCCTGCTGCCAGCATCACTGACTCAGCCATTGCCACTGACTCTGTCATCTCCACCAGGCCCACTGCCATCATTACTGACTCTGCCATTGCCACCAGACTAGCAGCCAGTAATGAATCCACTGTGCCCACTGGTGTTGAAACTGTTTTGGCTAGTCCCATTGCTGCAACTAGGCATTTGATGGATGTGGATATGACAGGTCCAGCACCACCTCATCCTCCAGATGAGATTGTGCCACAACATGGCCACAGCATGTCCTGAGCCACATGACCCCCCACCAAATGTACCTGGTCCTCCAGTCATCTAGCAGGTAAGAGAAAGGCTGATGAACATGCTGAGGAAGCAGTAGCCAAGAAAATAAAGAAAGCATGAAGAGGATCAGGGCCACTGGACTTTCTTGATATTTTTTGGACTTTTTTGATACATTCTGGCCTTGTCATTACATTTTTATATTTTGTAATACCCAATGAAAATGTATATACAATGTCTTGACTCAGATTTAAGTGCCCAACACAACAGATTTGTGGTTAGATTAATGTTTCTAGTTGGCAATCAAAATCTTCATTAGCTTTGTAACTCTTCATCCAAGAGAGTAACAATGGCAATGTGGTCTACTGGTACTGTGTTGTTACTTTGTATCAATTTCATGTAGCAGCTGCAAGGTTTGACTCTTGTAACTGCCAATATTAGAACCTTGTTTGTTTTTCACCTTTTGTTGAACATGTGCAAGTTGTTTCACTGAACAGGATGCCTAAGATACAACACTATTCCAATGGCAATGTGGTCTACTGGTAGTGTGTTGACACTTTGTTTCAATCCCATGTGGCAGCTGCAGGTTTGACTCCTGCAGTTGGCAATAATCATTGTAGAATATGGTTTTTGCATTCTCAATAAAGGGAGTACATGGCATTTTTGTTTGTCATGTAATAGATATGACAGGATTACAACAGCAACATAGTGTATTGGTACTGTGTTCTCACTTTGTATCAATGTGATGTGGCAGCTGCAGGTTCAACTCCTGTAACTGCTGATGTTACAACCTCATTTGTATTTTTGACCTTGGTACTGCATTCACACTTTGTACTTTTACATCATATGTCTCATACTGCATTGTCACTGCACTAAACACAGTTCTCTGCTGTAGTGGAATTGTGTTTGAAGCTTGTTAGCCTTCCATTGCCAGTGACATCTGGGTTTGACCCCCAGTGTTTACATTATCACTCATATTTCATGATACTTTTTCATCACATGTCTATGATCTAGTGGAGGCTTTCAAACTTTGAAGTCTTCCATCAGTCTGATCAATGTATTGTGTTGATTGCAGGTTCAACTCCTGTAGCTGGCAATGTCCATGCAGATATGGTGAAAATTCTTAAACAAACAATCATTTTCAATTGCATGTGTGTAACACCTCCTCTGGTGTAGTGGAATTCCTGTTGAAGCTTTCAAGCCTTCTATACCAGCAGGTTTTGGGTTCAACCCCTGTCCTTGCATTGTCCAACATGTTCCATGCTAATTTTTTTTATTTTTGTTTGACACCTGCAAAGTCTTTTTTTTTGAACCTTATTGGAGCTACTGAGCATTTTTGGAATAACAATATGCTACAAGCAGACAGGCTGCACCATTGGAAAGTCCTACTCAAAGTAGCACTGGATATATCCATTGGGAGCAATGGAAAATGAAATTCACTAGAATATCCAGTCCATCAGTGACACTGGGCTGTTCAAGCAGATTTGTTGCTATTGGAGCTACTGAGCATTTTGCACTATTAGATACTCTTACTAGAAGTAGCACCAGATATATCCATTGAGAACAATGGAAAATGAAATCCACTGGAATATGCAGTCTGTTAACAATGCTGGGCTTTCAAGCAGATTTGTTGTGAGTACCACTTCTTGTTGGAGTTGTAGATCCCTGGATGTAACAAGCTGCATCCTCTTTCAATCTCTCTGCTAGAGATCTCCTTTGTCTCTTTGAGATGATTGGTAGCAGGTCAGGTGATGCCTTGCACTTCTGACATGCCAGTTGATGAGATGGTGTTTTCTCTGTTTCTGTTTCATGTGTGTCCTCTTCCTGGTTGAGAATTTCAAGAACAGATCTAGGAACTGCATAATGAGGAGACCCATCTTCTGGGCCATTGATTGGAGTTAATAGGTTATTCCATCCTCTTTGCTATAGTTGTTGTATAGTGAGATTGTTGACAATCTCAAGACTTATTTGTAGATCAGACATGGGTGTGGTGCCAGGTTTGTTGGACAGATCTGGCTCTACAGCACCAGCATTGCTGGCCAGATTGTTCAATGGATCTGGTTGGCTTACAATGCCAGATTTGCTAGATAGATTGGGTTGGCCTGCAATGCCAAGAGTGCCAGCAGGTTTGCCAGCCAGATCTGGGGGGCCTACCATGCTGGATTTTCCAGCCAGAGAATTTCCTGCCATATCACCACTGGATGACCCAACATGCTTTTGTTTCCTCTGACATTCTTCTTTCTTTTGAGCTGCCTTACATGACACTGCAGCAGCAGCCCTCTTTTCATGGTCAGCACAAGTGCCATACTCAGCAGGAACCCTGTCCTTATTCTTGTTGACATAAACCTTCCACCAGAAGATATCACTGGATCCATGTTCTTCCTGATGATCTCTTCAGAACTTCAGAAGGTGCAACAGCTCTGACCAACCAAGATTGTGGGGATCCTTGAATTTCAGTGATTCAGAATTCTGGCTGGGTTTGGACCATATTGCTTGGTGGAGGTGGTAGTATTGGGAAACCATCACTGTCTTGCTCAAGAGCAAGATTGGGATGGGTCAAAACAGAAGGAGTAGTGTCCTGTTGCAAGGTGTGATTTGTTGCTCTATGTGTGCCCAGGAGAGCAGACATGTAGTCCACCATCTTTTTTTTGAAGTCACCTACAAGGTCAGGAAACATATTTTCAAATGAAAACTGGTTGGTCTATGTCAAGTGAGACATATTGTCATGTCTACAAGTACAATGTGGTTGAAAAAAATTCAAATCTGGCATAACATGCACCTACACCCTAAGAGTCATGCCTTCTTTGGCAATCCATCCTACAACAGTCCAGCTCAACATGCCCATCTCCTTAAAATGAAGGATGTCTGCATCATCAACCCATTTCAAACCATATTTGTCTGCCTTTCTAAAAAAAAACATCAGAACAGATCATGGGACAGATAACAGATACTAGATGCTGGAGTGGATGGGAGACTGACAGCTCTACATTGGATAGAAGTGAGGATCAGACACCAGACACTGGATAGCAGACAGCCAACAGGTTGAGAAGCAATATGATGACCTTGGAACAAAAAAAAGACTACTCACTTGTGCTGGATATCTGGCAGATCTCCTTTCTCACTCCACTGAGCAACTGTCCTCTGTAAGTGGTTTTCCTCCTCTGGACTTAGCCAATTCATAACATTTTTCACAGCCACATTGTACTGTGAAAATGCCTCTAGTCATGAGCAGTCAAGATCCTCAACACCCAGCAAGTTTTTTATCTCCTGATTGATTTCCTTTGACATTGTTTGCTGCACCATGTCCCTAATAGAAATTTGCATGAGTGCCCTTGGATCTTTATGTTGGTTATATGGTCTCCAGGAATTTTTTATGTAATTTCCAACTTTCTACTGGAAGGCATTAGAAGTCTGGATTTAGCAAATGTGAATGGGGACTCCCTTGATTTTCTCTGCCCACTCTTCCCCAGTTTCTGGTGCTGTTCCCTTACTGGCCCAGTAGTTGAAAATATCAGTGAGGATTTTATCTTTTAAGATGGTGGTTCTAGCCTGACAATTTGGCTCTTGCCAGTACATTTGCTTATATGGTTCAAAAATTGCCCTCTCATCCACAGTGAAGAGTGGTTCTGTTTGTCTTTTTCTTGGAGAAAATATTGGTTTTGGCACCCAGTGGACATTGGGTATGGGCTCATGGGACAAGGACATCTTGTAGGCCCATTTGTCAAATTCAATTTTTATTGAACACTGAATCACATGATCTTTCACCCACATGAAAAACTTTCAGAGAATGCACTGGAGCTGGCATCCACCTGCCAGAGTGGATGAAGACCAGCTGAGAAGGTCTGTCTCTCTTTGTGTCAAAAAACTGTCTGTCTCTTCATTGAATTGTCTTGCACCAATTGAAGAATGACTATAGATGGCCTACCAGATCAGATGACCTACTGGATCAGATGTCTGTTCAGCAGACTGGACATTGGCCAGCAGTCCACAAGTTCTGCCAATTCAATCAAATTGTCTTGTACCAGTCTTGCTAATTTTTTCCTCACCTACTAAGGGGCACATAGATTTCAGATAACCTTGAAGAACTACACCAGCTGTGACAAAATCTGATTTGTTGCTAATGTCACCAACACCAATGAATATCTGTTTTTCTATTGTCCCTTCTATTGTCCATCTTGGCAGACAGTCTGATGGTGGCTTTCCTACTTTAGCCCAGTGCATATCACTTGAGGAAAACTTTCACAACAAAATTTTCTTTAAGAATACTCCATGTTGTGGAAAGATTGCTGATATCAATCATCATCTGCCACACATCACTTGCACCTCTTCACATCAACCAATCATCTTGTATAGGGCTCATAACAATTTCCCTTTCCCATCTCATACATGCCGCTACATATATTCCAGAAAATCTCCTGCTGGCAGGCACACTCTTTGACACCTCATTTACACCCTGAATTTGAATGCCATGATGAAGCACCAGTAGTGCAAGCAACCAAAACCTACAGTTCTCAGGCAAAGAGATCTTATGCCTACTGAAGCAAAGACAAGAGTCATCCAGAACTCTAGAGGATTACCTATACTGGTGAAAGAATGAGTGCTCATCAGTCCAATTCCAGTTGTCACTTCTGCTGTGCTGTTCCCAGCCACCAATGATGACCATAATTTTTTGGGGGATGCTACAATGGTAGATGATATATATCTCCCCATAAAGCATGGCAAGGTAAATTTTCATGGAAAAATTGTGCAATATATTATTGTTTATATCTTATAGACACAGGCAGACTATCTCAATGACTTCATCAACTATGTTCCACAGTTGCTCAATGGTTTACACAGTTGTGAATCCATTGGTGATACTAGCCATTGTCATGCATATCCTGACAAACATCTTGTGCAATGGTGATGCCATGATTGCATGGGTTCAAGACTTCTTTCTCATAGGTGTTTATGCCAAACACACCAGTCCAACCCACTTCACTGACCAGAGATATGGAATGGCAAATACTTCCACCCCATGAACTTATCTCATGCAGGTGGCTATCTTTATGTTCCCCACCATGCAATTCACAATTGCAATGGTGGCATGACTTGAGGACTATGAATGAAAAAATGACATTAAAGAGCAAGACTTCCTGCAAGCCATCCAGAGTATGTCCACATTGTCACAGTGTTATCAGGCATGCTGAAATTACTAATACAGGTCATGATGAACCAATTGATATCAATGTAAAAACAGGGATCATTAGCAACATGTTTCCAACACCAGATCTGCTAGTGGAAATGCAGTTTTTAGCAGTGGATCCATCCCACAGGGTGGCAGATCTGCTGTCCAATCTGTTGCTGCAGCAGGAGCAACAGTTTTTATCAGCAGATTCCATGGATCTGGGGTCAAATCCATCAAATGTCTCTATGCCTACCTCACATGCCAAAATTCTGGCTAGAATTCAGATACTAGAGGAGGAGCAACAGGAACTAGAGGACAATGATACCATGGAAGGTGGAGAACTGCCATTGAAACAAGTACCAATGGAGGATGTTCCTTCACATGGACCACAAGAAATGGAGGAAAATCATACTGCTCATGTTGATGGACTTCCTCCTTCTGCAGCCACTGCTGGTTTCAATCTGTCATCTGCATATGAGTGCCATATTGAGAGAATTGATTGCTTTAGAAACCTGATTGCACACATTGTACACACAACTGGTGTGTACTACATCAGTGTTGTTGCATGCAAGTGTTCTGGCCAAGATGTCTGGGTTGAGGATGTCATTCACTCCCAGCTGATTCCCAGCACATTCAACAGGACAAGAACATATTTTACAACAGCTGTTCTGGATGATTTTTTGTCTGACTAATTTAGAGTGCAAAGCCTCTGCTTATCAGTATTGGCAGAAACTTGCAAGGATCACTTCATCAATTGCTTCTTCAGGTGAAGTAGATAACCTCTATTGTGAATTATGACAACTTTTGCATTCATGGCACTGGTTAAAAAATTGAAATGGGCAGGTTTTGGACATGATGAGACAAAAGAACCAATGGCACCAGAGCATGGTGAGCTTGCAATATTCTGTCCCACTTGCCCTCAACCAGGAGTGAATAGTCCATCAAACTGGGAAGAAGATTTATTTCAGTGGAAGTTCAATTGCTCATTGATAATGGATGGAAACTTCAAGGCAGATCATGTCCATCATCATAATCCTGCTCAGGTCATATGGCATTCCAAAGGAGGTGGAATGATGCTCAGGAGGGATGAACTTGATGAATATCTTAAGTTTGCAAAGGATAGACTGATGGTGAGTTTTTCCTCAGATTGCTAACATGTGCCATTATTGATTGACTATCAATGTTTGCATCTAAATTGCCCATGTCCACTGTCCAATATCTGCCATCTGCCATCTGCTGTCTGCTATTAACCTCCACTCCAGCCATCTGGTGGGTCCATTGCAATGGAGCTCCTTGTGAAAACACATTCAAGGCCATTGAAAAGGCACTTCTATTGAACAAATCATGTGACATTACTGGAGTTGTTGCAACAGCATGCACCTGCCATGGCTGCTTTGCTCTCAACAGTGTAACAAACTTAACCTGTGGTGAAGGCTAAGTGTATACAGACTCTTCCATCACATGTGCACTGAAGACAAGCAACATGGAATCTATTAAGCATCTCTTGCTGATATATGACATAGCATGCCAGTGGTGTGTCAAGTTTTTCAAACAATTAGCAGAGGTGGGGGAAGCTTTACCAGATATATAATCTACTGGTTGACTATGCAATCAGCCTCCTTCATGTCCATGGCCACAAAGAAAATTGCTTTTTCTGCTTTGCCCCATCATTTATTCCAGGAGTTGGCCATATTGCTGGGGAGATAATCAAAAGTCTTTAGTCTACTCTCAATGAAGTTTCACAGATGGTGCAAACTGCTACTCTTGCACATCCAGCAGAAATCCTTGACAATTATATGTGTAACTTTAACTGGAAGAAGTTACTTGATATGGTTCCTTCTCTATGCCAAAAATACCTGACAGCCATTGAGATGAGGGAGGCTGCTGTTCATTATTTTGCTGAACAGTCCATGGGAATCTCAGCAGAACTGATATTAAGCTGGGAGGCTGAGATCACTATTGCTGAAAGTCTGAGGGACCAAGAGAAAAAGGCAGTGGACATCCTTAAGGCTTGAACAAGAGGCCTCCAAGCAAGACATAGTGGTAATCTGGCGGATGCCAGATTGGAAGCTGGGGGCCAGATGCCAAATACTGATACATTCTGGATCCAACTTGCACTTGACATTGAAGAATGGCAGTGAGTCAAACCCAGATAGTTTCACCACTGTTACACTAAGTGTTATATCAGGATTGCATTGCAAGACCATGTCTGTCAGATGAGTCAGCAGGCATGGGAGGATGAGTGACAAAAAGTTGAAGCAGACAGAGAATTGTTAAGGATTCAACTGAATGTTCTGACTGCTTTTCAAGCCAAGCATGGGCATGGTTATTCTTCCAATTCACAAAGGACTACACCACTTGAGGTAGATGAGAATCCTGGTGCATTTGATGAAGAAATGTCAGATCACAATGAAACATTGTCATATCCAGTGGTGAACCTGCTTGCCAGACTGGATCTGCTGTTAGAACTGGATTCTGCTGCACCAGAAGACTTTGAAATATCCTTATCATTAACAATTGCTGGTGATCACTCAGACCTGTCCAGTATTGAAAGGCAATTGCATTTGCTTCAAATCAAAAGGCATATTCAAGCACTCCAAGAGCTCATTGCTGAAAAATCTTTCATGTATTCTCATGTTGTCCAGGTTGCTCCAAGCAAGTGTCAAAACCCAAGCCAGAGTGTCAATTAACAATATTCAGGCAGCCATTTCTATCAAAGCCAAGGCCTATAGAAAATTTTGCAGTGCTCTTATGCAATTAGGCATACATTCCACATTCAATAAAAAATATTGCATTCTGCAGAAAGTGGATCTTGCAGCAAGCATGGCTATATGTGATCCAAATATTCCTGGATCATCAAGAATAAAGGTTTCTTGGATATGGCAAGCTAATCCAGATATGAAAGATGACCCTGAAACTCTCTGTAAATGTAAGTTGCTTTCTGCTCAGATATCCATCATATCATTCTTAATCCACCCACCAATTCTGTTCATTCACCATATCTGTTCATTTGTTGTCAATGCATTAGCCCACTTTCCTCTTCAATTTTCTAGTATCAAATTCATAACCAATCTCACCAGTCCATTGGATGCACTACCTCCATGCAAGAGCACAACAAAACAGATGGACAGAAGAATGTCAGCTTGTGACCAGTGAAATGGAATGGACTGTTTGCTATTTCCTTAAGCAGGCAGAAATCTGGTCCAAGAGGGGCATGTCAGCCAAGAAGAAAGGCCTCCAAGCCTATGCTGACAAAAAGGTGGCCATGTGGCATGAACTGAGTTCTTTGGCAACTCATAAGTTCAGAGGGGTATACAATGATTTTACCTTCCTCAAAGGGCAACAACATCTTTGTAATGGAGAGTGCAATGGGATGAACAAATGGCTGATTATGCCATATATACTGGATTTGCCATGCACATCCCATCTGCCATGCCAGATTTGCTATGCACATCATATCCACCATGCCAACCAGAACTGCCCTTTTTATAGTGGATTTGCAACCTTACTACTTTGGAACAATGTCATGTGTAGTATACATTGTTGATTCTGCTGCCGTAAAAGTCCTACTTTCTCCAACTACTAGCTCATAACTGTAGCCCCACCAGACATCCAGTTAAGTGAAGTATCATGCACCTTGGAGATTGTTGATGAGCTCAGAGATGAGGGGGAGGGGGTAGCAGTTCTTCACCTTTATGGTGTTGAGAACCCAATAATCCTGGACCAATCAGAGCAAGCCATCCTTTGTCTTGATGAAGAAGACAGGAGAAGCCATCAGAGACTTGGAAGGGCAAATGTGACTGGAGTCTAGGTTCTCTTGCAGGAAGGCATCAAGCTCATCCTGCTCCCTGGGCACTAGCAGGTAGACCTTACAGCTGGAGGGTGTGGAATCAGGCAGCAGTTCAATGGCATGGTCCCACTGCTTGCACTCTGGGAGCAAGTCAAACAAGGCTTTAGAGAACACATCCTTGAACACATGGAGGTAGGGGGGTACAACATCTCAGAACTCTTGGGGTGCAGCATTAGCAGCAAATGCCTGGGCCAGCTGCTGGGATGTGGTCTGGCTAGCCCAGATCTCTGCAATGGAGGGCAGTGGGTGTACAGTGGTAGCATAGATCTGGTCCCCCACCTCTACTACTTTGTCTGGGAGCTCCAGCTTGTGTAGGCCACCAAACTCCTCTCCATGCTCCTCCTCCAGGGCTCTGCCACTACTCCAGTTGTCCTTGTAGAGGGCCTCTCTACAAGGGAATGCCAGAGGTGAGGAATTCAGAAGGTCCAGATTAGCAAAGAGGAGAGGGCCAGCATGACATGTGCAGATGGCTGCACACTCTCAAACATGAGCCTGGTGTTCTTCCCTGTCCTCTGCAGTGCAGGCAGAGCACTTTTGAGGGCACCTGCTTATGGTTACCTCTCCCTTAGTCCAATCTACTTTGGGTTTGTGCTCATAGAGCCATGTGAAACCAAGGATTATGTCCTGCCAACCCAAGCTGGTAACAGCAAAAGCAGCATGCTCCACATGATTCCAATAATAGAGGACAAGGTCAACTACAGAGCTGATGGCACCTGCTTTAAAGGGTGTTTCATCAATGTTGTAGACTGGAATGGGCTTGGGAAGGGGCTGTGTGGTCAGGCTGTAGCATTTGATGGACTCTGAGTCCAAGAACAGTCCTGTCACTCTGCTATCCAAAAGAGCAGTGACTCTACAGGTTTGCTGGGTATTCATGGTCTCTATCTCCACATCAAGGTGCAGGGAGTTGGCAGACTAGCTGGAAGCTATTATGTACTGCCAGGGCATTCAGCATGCCCAGGTAGGGCAGTGCTGGTGGACCCTAGGAGGTGTTGGGGAGCTCAGCTAGGCTCCAGAGTTGGTATTTGTACATCTGGAGGGGAAAATTGGGGCTCTTCTGTTTCAGAATGAAGGGCATTGGAAAAGGCAATTTCATTTTCTATTGACAGACATGAGAACCTGTTAGCACTCAGTGATGGAAGTGTACACCTCATCTGTTGCTCAACTAAAAATCCTCCTTCAGCTCTAGGGGTGACACACATGTGCTGATCTCTTCTGGGATCAACTCTGGTGTTGGCTCATCTGGTGATGGAGCTCTGATAGCATCCTTTGCAGCCAGCAGCTGCAGGAGGAGTTCCTCCTGCTCCACTGTGGAGAGGTAACATACCTCCAGACCCAAGGGGCAGTGTTGTGCAAAGTGCCCAGGCTTCTAGCATCTCTGGCACAGTAGTGGCATAGCATGGAGCTGTCTGGCTGTGTCCACATCTATAGGAATACCTGGTGGCAGGAGTTGTGTTGCAGGGATAGCAGGAGTTGCAATGCAGGGATAGCAGGAGTTGTGTTGCAGGGATGGCAGGAGTAGGGGCCAGCATAGAGCAAGCAGGTGTGGGGTGGTGGAGACTGGTGACTAGAGCTGAGTGCAGCATGGAATGTGGGTGGTGGAGCTCTCTCCAGATCTCCATGAGTTGCCACTGATCCTGGGCCACCTCATACCATGAAGCAACCTTTTCATTGTCTAGGCAGTCCTCCACAAGATTGTCAATGCATTCCACCAGTGTGGGGTGCAGGCCATTCTAGAAAGTGAGGTATAAATGAAGGCTGTTGGAGTAAGCAGCCTGCTCAACAAGAGCTCAGAACAAGTTAATGTACTCATCCTGCATATGCTTCCCTTGCCTATATTGCTCTCTGTTGCATAGTGTCAAGGCCATGGTCTTGGCAGGGTCTAGTGGGAAGAACTCCATGCAGAAGTCCTTCTCAAAGGCAGCCCAGTCCAGGAAACTTCCAACGCCTCCAGGTCAATGGAAAACTCACAATATGTAGGTGGAGGCCTGTCCAGTCTTCATGTATGACAGTACCCAGGCTATTTTCAATACATTGGAGTCAAAGGCATCTCTATTGAGGTGGATGTAGGTGAGGCAGGATTGGAGAAAATGTTCCCCACTGGAGTGAGCACCATCATATGCATCTGGTAGTGCAGGGCATAGGATCTGCAGCTATAGGGTCACCAGAGCTCTAGAGATGGGTGCAGATGTGGTCAGGGCTGGTTCTGCAGCTGGGAAAGGTGTAGGGGTAGGAGTTAGGCATTCAAGCAGTGCCTGGAGCAACTGGGAGATAAGATCTGTGGTTTGGTGGAGAGTAGAGAGTTTGGTTGTATGGTGAGTGTGAGATGATTGTGTTAATTGCACCTGAGTTTCTAGGTGTAGCAGGTGGGTCCAGGCTTTGTTCTGCAGGGCTGGGGCCTCCAAGGGTGTGTCTGGGTTGGCAAGCTGAGACATAGAACTCTGTGGTACTTAATCCTGGTGGAGAAGCAACAGATAGTGGCTCAGAGGTTCCTTGCAGCTATGAGGGGCTTCCAGACCAGTTTTGGGAGACTTGTTCTGCTGTAAGGGCAACCTCTGTGGCAGTGAATCAGAGTCACACAGCTAGCAGAGGGAAATCCAAAGTATATTAGCAAGAGTAGATGACAATACAATCAGTAACTAATCACATATCAGAGGGTAATCCAAAGAGAACAAGTCTAAGGATCCCCACTGCTTAGTGTGGCACATCAGTGGGTGGCAGAGGTGTGGGAACTACTGTACAGAAGGCCAGAGCTAGTCCTAACCCTAGGACAATGATTGGTGAGGTAATATGGAGAACTCTGCAGTTCTCTGGAAATCTCCAGGGTTCTGAAATGAGCCCCAGAGATGTTGAACAAGCTGTGGGGATGCTGGAATAGGCTGTGGAGGTCAGAAATGGAAGTCCCCTAACAACTGCAAGCATTGCAGGCAGGGGGTGGACTCCATATACATGAGGTGTCATTAAGTTACCAGTTCACTGGTCACCCAGCCATGTGGATTTTGGTCCAAACAAAAGGGCAGATGAACTCACAAAGGAAGCAGCCCTAGGCCAGTCAAGCCCACTTGAATACCTCCTCCCATACCTATGATCAAAACCACTTCCACTCAGCATCTATAATATATGGGACGACTCCTGGGAAAGTGGCTGTGCACTCAAATATATGCGACGACTTTGGATTGTGCTGACTAAAATTTGTCAGCTGCTGACCAAGAACCTTCCTTTTTGGGCAGCTTGGCTGTTTTTCGCACTTGGAACAGGTTTTTTCCAAAAAAAATTATAGTATACAACTTTACTGAATATATACTATCTTTTGACTATGTGTGAAACATGCCAAATAGCCTGCACATGTGAAACAGGCCAAACACAATTTAGTGGACACTGTTTTTCATGCCTCACGCGTTTTTTAACACAACATGACCAAACAATGGGCATTTCCAAAGTTGTGGAAAGGAGGCCACACGACAAAGTATGTTTGGTCACATTATTGATTGATTGATGTTGACTAACAAGCTTATTAGTAACTCCTTAACCACATTGAGCTATTGATACATCAAATATCTCATCATGCAAGTCAATTTTAATGGTTTTTGACTGTTAAATTGCTTAACAATGGATATTTCAGGCAACCACCTACTACTCCTGAAAGCCAAAGGCAACAAGCTAGGAATCAAAGAAGACTTGAACAGTTACAAATGACAGATCCTGACAATCATCAAGCAATTAGAAACAATAGATCTTTGGAACAGATCAATACTGTGGTTGTCCCACTACTTCAATTGGGGCCTGGGGGTATCAATCAATCTATGGGAACTGGGGGTTTGAGACCTATAGCCACTGCTTCTGGCTCTTTGAGAAGACCTATTAGGCAAGCAGCAGCTGCTGCTGATCCATTTTATATGGTCATTCCAGAAACTGTTTTGTCTGAAGGGTGAGATGCTCCTTTGCAGAATCCCATACCTAGAGTGGTGCCAGCTCTACCTCCTCCTGTACAGAGAAAAGGCAATAGACTCAATCAGTCTGCTGTTGCTCAAGCTGCTATGGTCATTCCAGAAACAGTTTTGCCAGAAGGTTGGGATGCTCCTTTACAGAATCCCTTACCTAGAATGGTGCCACTGTTGCCTGCTCCTATACATAGATGGGTCAGAAATCCTCTTTTACTAGAGCTTATAATGGTACCAGCTCCACTTGCTCCCCAAGCACTGTTGGAAGAGCAACAAAGGCTGAGACAGAGGCAACAAGAGCAGGCACTGGCAATCTTGCAAGAGCAACAAAGACTAAGGCATATTGTTATGGGTACAGAGCAGGAGAGGGAACAACAAGAGGCACTAGCAGTGTTGCAAGAGCAACAAAGATGGAGACTGTCAGGTTCCACTGACCATGGGGGCTCAGCTACACTGAGCGAGTCTTTACTAGGTGGACGTGATTCCCTGCACTGACAACCAGGCACTCGGAGGTTTTCCAAACACTGGGGACTTGTGAGGATAGCCAGGAGAAATTGATCCGAGCAAGTTCGGGGAGGTCTGGAGGAGTAGAGGATGAGTTGCAGGGAAGGGGGACGGGCTTGGCGGGGTTCAGGCATAAGTCCGTGTGAGTATTGCAGGTGCAGAGGAGGCGGAGGCTATGTGGATGACAGGAGCGGAGCCAGAGTTCTGATGGGGGATCAACAGGGGTTGATGGGGTTTGGAGCTGAGTGTATAGCAGGGTCCAGGGTTGGTAACGAGTGTTGGAGGTTCATAATTGTAACTGTGGAGTTGTGAGGACATTATGGTCAAGAGGACTTGAACACAATAGACAGAATCAAATGGGACAAGACAGAGTCAAATGAAATGAGATGAAGATGAGATGAAAATGAGAATAGATTCAGGCGGAGACACAGAATGATAACAAAAAGATAATGGAACAGAGACAAGATAAGACCGGGAGACTGAGAATAAGGAAAACAAGACACAGGACACAAAACACGAGAAGAAACAATCAGGAACACATCAGAAAAGACCAGTATGTAGGGAAGTAGGTAATCTCAAGACTAGAGTATGAGGAGCTACTCTATGTCTTATATACTGACTACTGAAGAGCTTTGGGGATGTTGGCTGTGGTGGTGGGGCTTGGCGGAGCTCGGCGGAGTCGACAGGTGTTGGTTATGACCAGAGAATAGGCCATGTTGATATGTTGATGGGATCAATTGTGATGCGGTCCATTCCGAGGTTGTTGTGATACCCCAGGGTAAGTTGGGGGAGCCAGGGTGTCGAGTTGATGACGTGTAATGGGGTCAGGCATGGCGGGGAGTGGTCCCAGGGGCTCAGGAAGTCCAGGGGAAGTGCCGGTGGCTGCGGGGAAGACATTGGAGTTGGCCAGGGGGCTGTCAGAGTTAGCCAAGAATGTGTCGGAGTTAGCTGGAGTTGGCGCAGAGTGCTGGGGAAGTTCGACAAAGTGTCGGGGGGGGGGGGGGTTCCAGGGGAGTGGGGGTTTGTCAGGCGGTGTACGGGGCTTCAGGGAACGGGTCGTGACAGAGACAAGATCAGGAAAGGCAACAGGCATTGGCTATTTTGAGCCAGGAAAGATAGGAGAGAGCAAGACAGGAAGAAGAGCTATTCAGAGCAGAGGTCAGTTCAAGACTACTTCAAAATGCTACTTTAATTAACAAAGTTCAATAGCATATTGATCTGAATCCTAAACATAGGCCTTTGAATGCAGCTATGGCTCAAAGAATCTTTCAAGGCTGGGAACAGCAACATGAAGCTGATCTGGAAGAGGATTTCAATGATTTAGGTCCTCAAAATGATATACCTTCTGAGGATGACTTAGCATATGTTGATCCTGCTCAACATCAACTAGCAGAGCAATTGGATCCTCCCCTTGATGATCCATTGGGTCCTCAGGATGACATGTCTTCTGATGATGGCTTGGAATATGTTGATCCTGCTCAATGAGACCTGCAGAAGACTTGGACCCTGCCCTACCCAACCATCCAGCAGGACTACAAGTGTGACAGTTTAAATAATTGGTTGGTTAGTACTAACTTTTATAATTTTCAGCATCTCTAATATATACCAGTGGACATTGTAGTATTTTGTTAATAATGTAATATAGATACATGATTGGTTCATACATGAAATCTCAGTGTATTGAATTGTAAGAGAAAAGCAACACTTGGTCAACAAAATACAAAAGCCTAACCAAATGAAGTGAGGTTGGGTCTGGGACTTAGCATTGAGTTTGAAATACAAAGACCTAACCAAACAAAGTGAGGTTGGGTCTGGGACTTAGCATTGAGTTGGAAATACAAAGACCTAACCAAAGGAAGTGAGGTTGGGTCTGGGACTTAGCATTGAGTTGGAAATACAAAGACCTAACCAAATGAAGTGAGGTTGGGTCTGGGACTTAGCATTGAGTTGGAAATACAAAGACCTAACCAAATGAAGTGAGGTTGGGTCTGGGACTTAACATTGAGTTAGAAATACAAGGACCTAACCAAACAAAGTGAGGTTGGGTCTGGGATGAAGCAAGAGCTACAGGCCCGTGCCAAAGGCATGGGGCATAGCTCATCTATATATTATGCGACGACGGACGTGGGAAAGTGGCTGTGTGGATGACTTTTTGGGATTCTGCTGAAGTAAGCCTGACTAATGCTGACCAATTCTTACATAAGAATTGCCTTTTAAGGTAGCTGGCTCTTTATTCACACTTTGAATAAGGAAAAACAGACAGCTTTGGTAGATAGCATGAATGTATTGTTTTTTCAAGCCATTAAGATTGATATTTCAGGTAATTTTCAGCCTTTTTCAGGCATTACTTATGTGAAATGTACTGTCTTTTAATGTACCTCTTCAAGCAACACTTCTGGCTGTTCTTTGGGAGAGAAAGAAAGTCCAGAACAATCACATCCATGATCACAAATGGTATAAGGTGTTTCTCTGACTCTTAAAAGCTTCTACTTATTCTTTATTCAATTGTAAAATCAAACCCTCAACCAAACAAAGTGAGGCTATACTTGGACTGTGGCTGATTGCTGGCTTTCTGATTTCAAGGTGTGTGTTCAGACTTGAAAGTGTGTATTCTTATAACAGTAATCAGTTCTTATACTTAGAGTCAACTTACTCCTGATCATCTCCAACTTTTCCTGCTCTCAATAGATATTTGACTACATTATGACAGCCTCTGAAAAAGGATGGTGGATTTAATTTAGTATGCTACCATTGGTGAAGAGAGCATTGAAGATTACTTTGAGATGGAAAAAGCTTCAGAAGGCAGTATTAATATAGAATGTAAAAAGTTGATGGTCCTCTGTTAAGGAACAGGAGGTTTTTTGGTCACTACTAATAGCTGTAGGCTAGGTCCTGTTTCTGAGGATCCACAGGGTTTCTGATTTGAAGGTGTATGGTTTTGTGATTAGATAATTGTATAGTCAGATATATCAAGTTGAAGACAACAGATGAGTGATGTCAAAGGTCTGATTGCTAAGTATTAGTACCATTTAGTGATACCAATAATGAGATTGTAGATATCTCATTACTCAGACTGCTTTCCCTAATTTGTTTCTCTTTAGTATATCTTGGTGTCCAAAAATTGTCTAACATGCTCTTCAAAGTGCATGAGTAATAAGGGGATAGAAGGTGGAGTAGACTTTGATTGATCAATAATTCTAGATGTTCAAGTATATTATAGATGATCTTTTAATGTTAATCACTTGCAAGAGTTGGAATATTGAAAATCTAACCAAGCAAAGTGAGGTTTGGTCTGGATTTCAGCATTATGTTAAAAATAATGGAATACTTATAAAGGAAAGTTCATTTGATTCAGTGAAATATAATTGAAATCATAGTAAAGACTTATGTTTACTGACATTGACAATGACAGGACTATCAACACATTGATTTAAAAAAGAAAGACCAAAGTCAGCTTTCATTTGGTTAGGTCTGGGATAAAAGACAAACTAAGGTCAAGTTTGGATCTTGGCATTGAGTTGACAAAATACAAAGACCTAACCAAACATAGTGAGGTTGGGTCTGGGACTAAGCATTGAGTTCAAAATACAAGGACCTAACCGAACAAAGTGAGGTTGGGTCTGGGATATAGCATTGAGTTGAAAATACAAAGACCTAACCGAACAAAGTGAGGTTGGGTCTGGGACTTGGCATTGAGTTTGAAATACAAGGACCTAACCGAATAAAGTGAGGTTGGGTCTGGGATGAAGCATTGAGTAGAATATCGAGGACCTAACCGAACGAAGTGAGGTTGGGTCTGGGATGAAGCATTGAGTAGAATATCGAGGACCTAACCGAACAAAGTGAGGTTGGGTCTGGGATGAAGCATTGAGTAGAATATCGAGGACCTAACCGAACAAAGTGAGGTTGGGTCTGGGATGAAGCATTGAGTAGAATATCGAGGACCTAACCGAACAAAGTGAGGTTGGGTCTGGGATGAAGCATTGAGTAGAATATCGAGGACCTAACCGAACAAAGTGAGGTTGGGTCTGGGATGAAGCAAGAGCTACAGGCCCGTGCCAAAGGCACGGGGCGTAGCTCGTCTATATATTATGTGACAACTCCTGGGAAAGTGGCTGTGTGGATGACTTTTTGGGATTCTGCTGAAGTAAGCCTGACTAATGCTGACCAATTCTTACATAAGAATTGCCTTTTAAAGTAGTTGGCACTTTGAATAGGGAAAAACAGACAGCTTTGGTAGATAGCATGAATCTATTGTTTTTGCAAGCCATTAAGATTGGTATTTCAGGTAATTTTCAGCCTTTTTCAGGCATGACTTATGTGAAATGTACTGTCTTTTGATGTACCTCTTCAAGCAACACTTCTCATGTCCCATGCCTGTATTCTTTGTATCAAAAAAGTCCAAGACAATGAATTTTCTTGATCAAAATGGCCAAAGAAATGGCATAACATGTTTCTTTGACTCTTAAAAGTTTCTACTTATTCTTTGAAAAGGAGCATAGTTGCCCTGTGTATATTCCTAGGCAACTGTGGTTCCTGAGGCACTTTGAGAGGTTTATGACATACAGTATGTTTTGACCATAAATCTGACTTGAATTTGATTGCTGATATCCCCTAACTTGGAATGTGTATTCTGTGATGTGAGGTGGTACCAACATTGAATTGTAAATTCAAATCCTTAACCAAACAAAGTGAGGCTATACTTGGACTGTAGCTGATTGCTGGCTTTCTGATTTCAAGGTGTGTGTTCAGACTTGAAAGTGTGAATTCTTCTAGTTTTACAGTAATCAGTTCCTATGGCTTAGAGTCAACTTACTCCTGATCATCTCCAACTTTTCCTGCTCTCAATAGATATTTGACTACATTATGACAGCCTCTGAAAAAGGATGGTGGATTGGAATTAGTATGCTACTATTGGTGAAGAGAGCATTGAAGATTACATTGAGATGGAAAAAGCTTCAGAAGGCAGTATTAATATGGAATGTGAAAAGTTAATGGTCCTCTGTTAAGGAACAGGAGGTTTTTTGGTCACTACTAATAGCTGTAGGCTAGGTCCTGTTTCTGAGGATCCACAGGGTTTCTGATTCGAAGGTGTATGGTTTGTGATTAGATGATTGTATGTCAGATATATTGAGTTGAAGAAAACAGATGAGTGATGTTTGACAATGACAGGAATATCAACACATTGATTTAAAAAAGAAAGACCAAAGTCAGCAAAGTGAAAAGAGATGAGTGGAAAAGCTCCATTAATATGACAATCTTGATTGCTTTATTGAGGAACTCTTATCAATAACATGAAAGATAAACTGAGGTTGAGTTTGAATCTCAGCATTGAGTTGATGAAATACAAAGACCTAACCAAATGTAGTGAGGTTGGGTCTGGGACTAAGCATTGAGTTGACAAAATACAAAGACCTAACCAAATGTAGTGAGGTTGGGTCTGGGACTAAGCATTGAGTTGACAAAATACAAAGACCTAACCAAATGTAGTGAGGTTGGGTCTAGGACTAAGCAATGAGTTGACAAAATACAAAGACCTAACTGAATGTAGTGAGGTTGGGTCTGGAACTAAGCATTGAGTTGACAAAATACAAAGACCTAACCAAATGTAGTGAGGTTGGGTCTGGGACTAAGCATTGAGTTGACAAAATACAAAGACCTAACCAAATGTAGTGAGGTTGGGTCTGGGACTAAGCATTGAGTTGACAAAATAAAAAGACCAACCAAACATAGTGAGGTTGGGTCTGGGACTAAGCATTGAGTTTGAAATACAAGGACCTAACCAAACAAAGTGAGGTTGGGTCTGGGATGAAGCAAGAGCTACAGGCCCATGCTGAAGGCACAGACTGTAGCTCATCTATATACTATGGGATGACCCCTGGGAAAGTGGCTGTGCCTCAATCTTCCAACAACCTGGGAAGATTCCCTATATAATGCTTATGTAAAATTACATAACTTGGCTGGCCTCTAATTTTCAGCCTTTTCCTTTGGTGTGTGGCAAAGATCAATCATTGCACTGAATCACTCTTTCTTTTGACCTCTCTTCCCAATCTGAAGCATCAACCATTCTCTCTGCTCTGATACTGTGAGAAGAAGCTTTGATTGGCCTGATAGACTCTACTGACCCTCTTTTGGAGGTTTTTACACTTAACTGGCCATGTATGCTCTACTTTTTGTCATCTCCAATCACTGATCATAGCTGATGACCAGATTTCCACTATTGCATCCTTCCTCAGGCTTTTTCTGAGCATTGAGTAGCTTTCTCTTCTTTCAGGTGTGCTTTCTTTTCTTTGCTTGATTGTCCAATGGCTGATTTTGGTGGTTGTTTCTATATTGAAGCTGAATTGGGCTAGGTATACTCCTTTTCTGAGTGTAACTTTTATGGACCAATCATGGCTGAAATCAGACTTCACTACATTCTTCATTATGCTCCTCTTCTGAGTGTTCAGTAGCTTTGCAGGTATGCTTTTTCTATATTTGTCTGAGAACTAATTCAAGTATTATCCATTTTCTTTTCTAAACAGTTATTAGCTTTCTGCTTTTAAGGTAGATCTCTTTCTCTGGGTTGATTGAAAAGTTGATCTTCATGTTCTTTCATTTGAATTTTGGATTGGATTTTATCTTCAGATTATATTTGAGCCATTTTATATGTGGCTCTCATTCAAGTAAGATAGGAATATTCCCTGCTTATTGAGTACTGTACTTGACTGATAATTCAGTAGTTTCTGTTCTCTGGCCTTTACTGCTGTAATCCTTCACTTTTGGACAGTTGTTGAGTATTTATCTACATTTTTTTAAAAAATTATATTAGTTATCATCAGCTTGAATTCAGGGTTAATCATCACTTTTTATTGGGGGAATCCAATACTTCTTATTAATTTTCCTTTAAAGGTACTGTCATGTGAGTGTCTATTAACTATTTTTTATTCTTTCTTCATCAACAAAGTTTAGGCAACATTCTACTCAGGAACTACCCAGTACTCCTGAGAGTCAGAGACAACAGTCTTGCTCTCAAAGTAGACTACAACAATTACAAATGACTGATTCTCATAATGTTGAACAGGTCAATGCTGCTTTGCCACCTGTGCATTTTGATTCTATGGCACAGAGTAGGAGCACTAATGTCCCTCCAATAAATAATGTGGCTTCTGGATCTTCTGAGAGACCTATGAGGCAGCCAGCTATTGCTGATGATACCTTTTCTTCCAATGCTCCTGTGGGCCAGAATGTATATATACCTCCTGTAACACATTTACTTCAGGGTTGGGATGCTCCATTACAAAACCCTATTCCTCAAAATGTGCCTGCTGTACCTGTTTTCAAAAGGAATCAGCCTAGACATGGAGACAAACACATGTGTCTCTTGCTTCTCATGTTGATGTTGCATCTACTTCTTCTGGATACAGAAGGATTCCTGGACCATGACATGGTATCTCCAGTGGACAAGCTGATCCTGCACTGAATAACTTGACAAGAGGAGATATTGCTCATAGAGAAATGATGTCTAATTATAATGCATCTCAACAGCAATGAGCACTGGAAGCTTTTCAGGAGCAAGAAAGACAAAGAAATGTTGCTCAGGAACAAAATAGACAGAGGCTTGCTGCTCAACAACAACAGGGATTAGCTGCAGTGGAGCAAGAAAGACTGAGGTTTGTTGCTGAGCAACAAATGAGACAGAGGCAAGAAAGATATAATCAGAGATTAGCAGAGGAACAAAGACTTGCTGCTCAGCAAAGACAGAGACAAGAGAGACATGAGCAGATATCAGCAGAGCAAGATCCTGAACATAGGCCTTTCAATCATCTTTTAGCTCAGAGAATTTTACAACTATGGGAGGGCCAACATATAGCTGATTTAGAAGAAGATTTCAATGGCTTTGCTCCTCAAGATGATCTTGAGCTGGAAAATATTCATGCAGCCTTTAGTAAAATGATGCTGCACCCTCTTGAATATTTTGAAGAGCCTATGGACAATATGAATGATTTTGGAGAACAAATAATGAATGGTTTAGGTCCTCAGAGTGGCATACCTGCTGAAGATGACTTGGAAGATGTTAATCCTGCTGAACATAGACCAGAAGAACAATTGGAACCTCTACCTGATAATAATCCACTACAGAACAACTGGAACCTCCTGTTATTCCTGTTATTCCACAAATTGTACAACAGCCTGGCCCTATTCAGCCTATTCCAAGAGGAAGACAGCCTTATTTAAATGAACCCCCATCTCATTACCTTGGTCCTATGAGTTTGATATGTCCACACTGTCATGCTCTACATTTTGATGCAGAAAAGCTCTCTAAATCTACTAGAAACAATCTCAAATTTGGCATGTGCTGCTTACAAGGCCAAGTGGATTTGCCCAGACTTAAAGATGCTCCACCAGAGCTATTAAACTTACTCCATGGCCACCATCCCCTTTCCAACACTTTGAAAGCATCCATCTGTCAATATAATGCAGCCTTTGCATTCACATCTCTGGGAGTTAAAATTGATCATGCTATCACCAATGCCCCTGGACCTTACAGCTTTAGAATCAATGGAGAACTCCATCATTTCACAGGTGCTTTGCTTCCTACTGAAGGCAATCATCTTGTATATGCACAACTCTATTTTTATGATCACAATGAGCAATTGGCTTTTTGTCAACAAAAGAATCTAACATTAGATTTTCAAATAATGGCCTCCTTACAAGATATGCTTGGTAGAGTCAATCCATTCATTGATTTATACAAGCAGGCCAGGTGCATTATGATAGAAGTTCCAGAAGGCCACCCACAAAGGCTTTCTGTTACACTCAGAGCTGATTTTGGTGACTGCCAGTGGCATAACAATCCTAATGATCAGGAAGGCATTGCTGCTATTATTCCAGGAGATGGCTCTGAAGAATGATCAAATCATCATGATATAGTCTTGCACTTACATGGAGGTCAATTAAAGCAGATCGGTCACTTACATTCACACTACACTCCCTTGCACTACACTATCATTTTTCCAACTGGAGAGCCTGGATATCACATCAATATTCCTGCTAGGCATGGACCACAAGGGCAACAAAGAACAAATAATGTTTCAGAAACCTCTACTATGCATATAGGCTTCAGCAAAGAACTCTAGAAACCAAGGCTGCATTACTCTGGAGTGGAAAGCTATTTCAGCAATATGTTGTTGATGCATGGGCCTCAGTTGAACAAAGCAGATTGAATTGGGTTCAACATAATCAGAAGAAGATTAGAGCTGAAATTTATCAGGGAGTAGTGGATGCTGCTGCTGGAGATGAAGAAGTTACTCCAAAGAGCCATTAAGTCATTCTTTCTTCTTCCCATACTGGAAGTGAACAACAGATGCAGCAATTATTCCAGAACTCTATGGCTATTTGCAGGCATCTTTGTAAACCTGATCTCTTCTTGACTATGGCTGCCAATCCAAAGTGGTCAGAAATTGAAGAAGCTCTCTTGAAGGAACCTACAGTCAATGGAAAAAACAAGCAGCTGCTGATCAACCTGATATTGTAGCCAGAGTATTTGAACTCAAAAAAAATGCTGTAGTGAAAGAGATCAAAGAAGGTCCTTTTGGCAGATGTGTGGCACATGTCCATACTATTGAATTCCAAAAAAGAGGACTTCCACACATGCACATCTTTATTTTTTTCCATAATCATCACAAGATTAAGGATGCATCTGATGTGGATTCTATTGTCTCTGCCCAAATTCCAGATCCAGTGGCTCAGCCTCAATTGTATCAGGTATTTACTTTGTTTAAATGTTTATTCCAGCTACTTAACTTTACTATTAGGTTGTTACTACCAATATGGTCCATTGTCCATGTGGACTTGTTCATCCTAATGCAAAGTGTATGGTAGAGGGCAAATGTTCCAAGTGATATCCCAAGGAATTTCAAAAAACTACTCTGTATGGTAATGATGGCTATCCACAATATGCCAGACCTAACAATGGCCATTTTTTCAAAAAAAAAAAAGGCCATTGTTATAACAATTGTGATGTTGTTCCATATAATCCTTATCTCTCAGCCAAGTATCAATGCCATATCAATGTAGAGGTCTGTGCCTCAGTGGAAGCCAATAATGTAATATAGATATATGATTAGTTTGTATATAATATCTTGGCATTGAATTGTAATAGAAAAGAAATACTGAGAAATTGAATGAAGAGGTTGGGTCTGGGATGAAGCAAGAGCTACAGGCCCATGCCAAAGGCACAGACCATAGCTTGTCCCCACAACCCAACAAGCTTACTTTGTTGCCACCCAGGTCATCTGGAAATGTGAATGGAAAAAGTTGACCTGAGCCCCTGCCATCCATGTACTTGATAGAACCCTTGCCTCCAAAAACTACATGAGCCTAATCTCAAACCTAAGTTGTTGGCACATCAATTAATATCAATTCCTTCCATTGCTTGGTGCTTCATGATTGGATTCAGATTCTGTTACTGAGGATATGGGAGATGGAGATTGGATATGAGGAGTTGCAACTCCTGTTATGAGCAAGGTCAACTCAGAAGACTTGGTTTTGGTGTCAATGTGTGAAGGATTAGCTGGCTTGAGGGTGGAGGGCAAAGGCATTGACTTGGAATTGGATTGTTTGAGTGAGGACTGGGTGCAGTGGGGTGTTGAAAGAGACCAAAGTAGTGAGGTGAATATCTTGTAGTGTGCATGACTCCTGGACTGGACGCCATCATACTTAGGAACAAGATGTCCCGTCATTGAAACCACTATGCAGGACATTACTCGCCCAGGATTCATCGGAGAAGCCTCGTGCCGGTAGGTAGATAACTGGCTTGATTTATGCATGTCGCATGAATACATAAGGTTGTGAGTGTCCATTCGCATATAAGTCCGCAAGTCCATCCGACCTATTTCCGGCATCAATATCGTTGATTTCCACAGCATGTCCGATTCAAGCATTACTTACATATCGCTTATAGAGACAGAGCACAGCCATGTTAAGATCCGCCGTTACCTGAGGCCTGAGCCCTTGACATTAAAAGTAGAAGCGCACAAAGTTATTACGCGCTGCTACCATGAGTACCATGACCGACCTATACGAATTAACCTTCGAGCACGACAATCCTTGCAACACCACTATCTTCGACGGGGAAACTGGTAAAATCCTTTACCAAGTTGTCACAGAGCACGGAAAAAATACTGTTACACGAGTCGACAAAGCGGATGGCGAAACGATCGCCTCCTGGGTATGGAGGGATATACTGCCTGACATCATCACAATCGGGAATGGGAAACCACTGTCTGTCGGTTCGTGGCTGAAGAAGAGCCTCGTGCCCCTGAAGAAGTACGTGTCGCTTTCTCGTTGAGCCCGATCAGGCATGTTGAGCAGAATTAGCACCGTTGCATTGAAAGATCACAGAGGCAGGAGCCTGACATGGAAAGGGAACGGTCCTGGGCTCTCATTGGAGGCAAGTTTGAATGTCGCTTTCAAAATCTCGATGAAAAAATGACAGAATTTCAGTTGTTCTTAGACGAGGACAGCACAAGGCCCGTAGCACGCTTCTGCAAGTCCCGTCCTGTTTGGAACGGTAACCAGTACACGACTCCCACTACTACTGAACCTGCACGTCTACTCATGGACAACAGAGGTTTGGAAATACAAGAAATTGCGGTTGTTTCGTTCCTTGTTTTAGAGAAGAGTCGCCGGGCGGGAGAGAAATCGACTTTGAACAGGGCCAATAATAATACTTGGATGCTTCAAAGCGCACTACCAGTATCCTGACTGTTCTTTATTCTTTCAAATCGAATCCTATAACCGAAGGTTGTGATCGCCTCGAAGAAGGCATGTGTTGGAGACTGTATGATATATGTAGGCGGACTAAGTTGTGATGAGAGTATTTGATAGAATTGGAACGACAGTTTCACGATGAACAACCATGATCACCCTGTAATCTCTGTATACAACTGGAGTTGTCTAGAAATACCTTACTCTAGAGTGTCTAACGTCTTTAAGCTGCTCTGGATCATCACCGCCCCCTCTCTCACCGACATATCACTCAACCTTTCTCTCTAGCCCTCGAAACTCCTCTCTCAGCACTTTAGCATCGTTGCATTGCAACGCATTTTCAAAATCAGTCAACGTCGGTCGATCGTCGTGGTTAAAAAAATCATGTTCTTTGATGTCGCCGTGCTTGACGCTCGACCGGTGTATTGTCGACAGCGCTTGCTGACACAGAGCCAAATCCTATAGGGAAACGTGCCGGAAGCTAGTGATACGTTCCATCGCGAAGCCAATAACTCGAACCTCGGTTACGTGCCGAGAAACTAGGGGCCAAGTTGGTGGCTTTGAATCTATTGGTATACAAAATTTTCGGAGTCGAGGTAAGGTAATTCATACGGGAATCGAGAAAATTTGACTACGATGGGTAGGTCAAACTGGGAAGTGCTGGCTTCAGATACATTGGACCGGAGTTCACGTCCCATGTGAAGGCTTAGGTGGTCGATTTGGAGGGGATGCCAAAGGTGTGAGATACTTGGGAGTTCAGCTTTCGTGACCTCGGAAAAATGGGGGCAGCCATCTGCGGAATTCCGAGATATATGGCCAGTATTCCAGTCACCAGTCGGAAAAGGGAGTAGGATGGAAATTGAGGAGGGCTCGAAGCACATATATCGACACTATACAGGTTCGTGTCGATGGTCAGATATTTGACGAATTTAGCATGAGCAGAATGCGAAAGTGGCTTTCGTTTAAAGGGTCGACGCTGACCTGGAGCACTTTGATGTCACAGACAGAGGGTACAGTGTCTCCCATGAAAGAGACTACAGTGTTTTCTATGGAAGAAAGTTGTTGTGCACTTAGAGGAAGAGCCCGCAATAAAGAGATTTTGTCAGAAAGGGTTGTAGTTGTGCAGTTTCGAAGCCAGAACCTGCCCTCGCAGACAGATTTCTATCTTGTCTTTACATACTTATTGTTTGCTTCGGTAGGCTTTGACCTGCCCTCAGCCCCCCGGTTGAATTCACCTCCGCTCACTCCCTCGGAGTTCAACGGGCGTTCAATTTGTCCATGTAGCTGTGAGCTTTTGACTCTGTGCTACAACTGTGCGATGCGATGTTCACACGCGATACCCTACCATTTAACACTAGCAACAATCATCGACTCCTCGGTAGCAACGAGATTGGTTATTAGAAAACTCAAAGATGAGAACCACCCACCGCCAGTCTTCCAGCCAGTCCATAGCTGCAACTCAAGGTACCTCTTCTCCTGTAAGGTTAGATTATCGGCATTGCATATTATGCCATGTCCAACCAAGTGATTGACTTCTTTCTCTTGGAGATTCCGTCGTTATGCTGGCATCGAGAAAGTTTCTTTCATAATGTAAGTATTCAATGTTAAGCTGTCATTCCTTGAAGACGAAAGAAGAAGTGGACAGCATTACGAAGACTACTAGTTGAGACGTACAAGGCATAGCATACTGCTCAATTGTACGTTGATAGGACAACGATACTTTTGGAGACCATCAATCGCTTTGAAACATGACCCAGGATTTGTTAGACTATTCGTGATTGCCCGATTGGGAAAATACTGATCGATTTCTGGCTGAGAGCTTTTCGAGGCTTTGATGATAACATTGTTTGAGCATGGCCTAATGAGCAGACAGTGGAACGGACACTGGCCAGTACTAGTGGCATAAGGAACCCCATAAAGCATCCCATCAACATCATCAACCTGACACACTCTCTCAAGATGTCAAGCTCCAATGTATCACTGTCTACTTCTGGATCATTATCAGCATCATCAGCATCAAGTGATGAGGAAGAATATACATTATGCGCCTACGGCGACAGTTCCCTTTCCAATATCTATTTCATCCCGAGCTTGCCGACAGCAGTAGCCCCCAGACGTGACGACTCCTGTATGGATGGGGAGAAACGGAAAAAGACTCTTCCGCCATCTGTACGCAAAAGATCGGCTCCGAAGGTGAGCGCAATCCAAGCATCCCCTGAGCAACCAATCTAACAACTACGATCGTTGTTCCAGCATGCCCTTCCAAGTGTCATACGGAAGATTTTGCCACCGTCACCATCCGCTGCGGAACTGTCTCCCAAAGCTGACTTTGAAAAGCTTCTTGTCCAATTTCGAGAGACGCGTGTGCCGGACACAGATCCGCCGCACGCAGCCCGAGTGCTTCCATCACTACTCAAGTCCACGCACCAACCCCAGTCGCGACAGGCGGGAAATCGGAAGGCCATCGACAAGATACAGGGCAAATCCAGTACAAAGAATGCCCCTGCTAAAGAGAGGCTGCCGCTTCAGCCCAGCGCCTGCATGAATGCTTCACAGCCTCAGCCCCAGGAAAAGCCATTCCGGGGAGGACGGCTTCCCATTCGCCCTGCGTTGCCTCGCTGGGACCTACACGAGCCCATGGCAGCTTTCAAGAATGACACACAGACGGCCCACATCTGATGCGGCTATGTGTATTTTTGACCTGACAGTTTCCGCTTAGATTGCGTAGTGTACACAATAAAAGACATGGCTTGCTCCGAGGTTCCACCATACCAACGGTGGTGGGATTGGAAAGAAAAGATCGGGAACTGTGACAAAAGTGTGACTAAAACGTGCAGTGGACATTGACCGGTGGTGTGTTTTGAAAAAGGAACAGCAGAACACATGCTGTAGATTGCTCTGATAATCGTCCCCCATCCTGCTTTCCGCCTTGTTTCCTCCCTATATCCCATCTTTCTCTTCGAACTTTCTGCTCTCTTTCCGGGCTGCGACCGTGTCGCCTCGTGTATGGCTGGTTCACTTTCATCAGTCCCGTTTCTCATCCTTTTACAGATTCAGTCAGGTGTCGCACGACCTATAACCTCTTTTAATGGACTTGCGGTCCCGCAAGCTCGGAGCTGTGAAAGAAAAAGGGTGGCACATCGTTTCTACTACCTGCTGGCGCACTTCGTACCAGTCGGTGTCATGGGCATACGATGCGGCGGAGAACAACAGTGGAAGTGGGTTCCGGGGCTCGCTTTTCAGCACATACAGAACCTCGTGTGATTCACCTCGTCCATGCCAGCCTGGCGACGACCTCGTGCTAAGTTCGGACCTGTGCGGTGTGAAATGTGCGCTTGACGCTCTCGTTAAGTATGAAAGACACGTTGGATTCTTGCCAGAGACGCCGATCTCGAAACCAAGAAGGGACATCTCTGTAAAGGTTGACGAGCATGTTATCGCTCGGGCTCGGGAGAAATGGGAGTCTTATGCAGAAGCTTTGACGAGCGGCGTTGAAGAAAAGGTGCCAGATCCAATTTTGGAGGAACAATTAGCGAGGGTTACCGAGGTCTCCAGGACCTCCACTCCGGCTTCAAGTCATGGAGGCCTTCACAGGAGTACCTCAACATTGTCTAGTGTCTATCTTACAGATTCGGATATGTCGCTCGAGTCATCTTCACCACCGTCGACTCCGACGAGGAAGAGTACTGAAGCAATCATTGAGGTCAAGGATATGTCGCCAGTTAAAGCTGACCATGGACATTATGTTGTCTCCGCTGCACGTCCACTCAACGCTGGCGCGACTTCCTTTGTTCCATCGTCTGCAGCATCCAAGGCCGACACCGAACCTTTTTCTTTCGTGACGACGGCGACTACAACTACAAACCCATCTTCCTTTGTCAACTTCACATTCCCGACTCCGAAAGCTTCTCCGCTGCCAACAGTGCAGATCAAGAAGGACGAGCAAGGATTTTATAGTGAAGCTGAGGTCGCTGCTCCTGTTCCCCAAAGCCAGAAAGAAAATTGCGCGTTCCTCCCGCCATTCCTGCAAAGCTCTTCTCGGCGCAAGGGACCGGCTTCAAAAACTCGCGCCATAGTTGATCAGCTCCGATCCTCACATAATCACAGCCATAGCCCCATCCCCAATGCACCTCTTTACGACATCAACCTTGACGAACGCACCTCAGTTTCTGAGGACGACAGGACGCAGAACTCAGGTCTTTCTAGCCCCTCTTCCCACGAAGACGAAGATGATGGATGGATCAATATTGCAGAGGCGGACAAGACCTCCAAAGAGTCCAAAGCAAGGCGGACGAGAGACCTCTTCCTTGCACTCACACGCCGACGCAGCGATTCACTTCCACCCAGCCAAACCGACACTGCTGTCAAGGACGAACACACAGAGATAGAATTTCCTACAACGACTTCACCATCTTCCTCCTCTTCACCCCTTCCCTCGCAGGACGACGGCTGGATCGATCCATCTCCCGCAGCACCATTGCAAGCTCCTCCCCAACGCCGAGCACAATCCCGCCCCCGTTCTTCAACCAGGAGACGCCGATCATCGCATGCCGCCCCCGTGCCCGTGCCTATGCCACCTACCCTGATTCCTTCTCCCTTCATACCGGTTCCGAACGCCCGAGCTCCTGTGGGTCTCCCACACGTCCACGCCTCCTTCCCCGTACCTGCAATACCGAACTACACCTCCCCGAACCCACCCCCGTTCTTCTACTCTGCATACCCGACGATGGTATCGCCCATGGCATACACGTCGTACATGCAACAGTTGCAGCTCATGCAGCAGATGCAGATGCGTGGAGGTGGTGGCGGACGTCGAGCTTCGGCCCCCGCATCGAATGAGTGGTTTCAGTATACCACTGCGGGTGTCCCGTTCACGACAGTGAACCCATCCACGCCAGCGGCACCCCGCGAGTTGTTGTGGTAATGTACATGCGTTCATGTTCCTCATTCTCGAATTTTGACTTAACAGTATCGGTTATGTCGTATGTACCCTTTTTACTCTGTTGTTTTAGTTTACAATATCGTGGGGCTCTTTAAGGCACCCCGTTCAGGACTTTCTTGAATACTTTTTGATTAAAAACTTTTTGTTTTCCATTCCGTCACGTCATTGTAGCTATTTGCTCGCTTTCCTTTGCTTCTTCTTGGTTAGTCGTTACCATTTCGTTTACGCACATATGATATGGGGCACATTGTAGCCCCCTGGTCTTCCTTTACCCTGTTGTTGTCATAACTCATGCTGTATATATCACCCTCCCCAACCGCCTGTTCCCCCAGGTAGTAGCAGATAGTGTAGTACAAATCGTAGATCAGGTTTTCTGTCATCGAAAGCTCCTATCCTACATATGTGGTCAGTCCCTCCCTCTCTCTACCACTCAATGACAATGGCCCAGTCTTGTGTAATGAGAACCCTAGGATCCTTAATGCTAAGGACGCTCGCAACTCCTTCCTTCTTATCGGCAGCAGTAACACCTGGCGTGTAATCCCACACCAATTCCGCCCCATTCTCAATTTTTACGCGCTTGGGTTTCTCATTCAACCCAACAACCACCACCTTCTCGACCCTCACGTCCGCAATGCTCTTCGCATATTCATTAGTAGGGTTGAAAGTACGAAGCACAACCCCATCCACCGCATCGTTCGGCCGTGTAGCGCCAAGGTCCTTACTGGTGAGCCGAATCGCACGGGACTTCTTTGGTGCCTTCTCAGCGACAAACTCGCGCCATACAAAGTTGCCCTCTTGATGAGCGTATGTCACGCCGTCGTCGAGGTATAACTCGCCGCGTGCGGCGCCAGTCTTGCTGAGCGCTACGCGAAGGGTGAAGGGATCGCGGTTCATCGACGTTGAGGATCGCCGAGGACGCTCGCGGGTAGACACAATAGAGCCACCACGAACGAGAAGAGGTATCTGGTGAAGGGCAGCAGGGACAGTGACTTGCTTCCCTTTAGCTGCACCACGGTAAGCGTGATGGGTAAAGTAGTCGTAGTAGACCTGTAGTCATGGGTGTAAGAGAATCATAGACGAGGAAGCGGCAATTGACTGGTACCTGATCTTCTGGGAGGTAAACAGTTGTCTCCGTGGCGCCCTTCTCCGTTACTGGCTTGACCAGCAAACCCGACGAGCCAATGAAATACTGATCGTCGACCTCGAATCCGCCCTTATCTTTTGGGAACGCAACATAGTGCGGCCTAGAGAGCGTGTCAAAAATTCCGCATGTTTCAAAAATTTGCATCGACTCACCTAAGGACAGGAAGTCCAGTGACACTTGTCTCGCGGAAGGCCGTGTACCATACAGGGAGTAAGGTGTAACGAAGACGTAGAATATCTTTGACAATGCCCTTGTAAGGCTGATCCAGTAGGAACGGCTCCCGGCGTTTGGTATCGAGATGTGCATGTGCACGGAAGAACGGTGCAAACGCGCCGACTTGGTACCACCTAACGAGCATCTCCGGTTCGGGATTACCGAAGAATCCTCCAACATCAGCTGAGAAAATGCGCGATAAGCAGATGATCTGGACGGCGATAGTGAGGAACTTACACCCCGCAAATGAAAATCCACCGATGTTAACTGATAGGACTATTTTCACGCCTACAGCCATATGCTCCCAGGTTCCTAGATTGTCACCTGTCCACATAGCACCAAATCGTTGTGATCCAGCGTAGAAAGCACGGGTAAGAACGAAGGGCCGCGTAGGTGTCACAGAGCGTTCACGAACGGCCTGAAAAGTCAAATTGGACTACGAACGCCATTAGACTCTCGATGACGAGAAGGCTTGAATCTCACTTACATAGAGCATACCGTTGATATTGTGAATATCACGATGTTCCCAACCACCGTAATGAATGTTATCCTTAGGCATGGTAATTTCCGGACCATTGAAAACTGAAGGCTATGACAATATATTTACATGAAATTAGCGTGGAAAAAACAGATGAAACTCACTTCATTCATGTCATTCCAGATGTGAACAGCTTCAGTGCTTTCAGTCCAGGACCATTCACTTCCCTTCTCAGTCTTGAATAGGGTCTTCCACCAAGTCCAAGCGCCAGGATTGAAGAAGTCCATCCATGCGCTACTGCCTGACCAGCACCAGCCTTCATATTCATTACTGTCTTTGTTTTTGACCAGGAAGCCGAGCTCCGACGCCTTCTTGTAGACTGGATACTCTGATACACGCTTTAAGTGAGGATCAACGATGACGACCATCTAGTATTTGCATCCATCAGTGCACATCCAAAGTATACTAGGTAAGTCAAACTGACCTTACGACCAAGAGCAGCAACATCATTAACCATCTCAACGGGGTCAGGAAAATTCTTCTTATCCCAGATGAAGTATTTGTGATCTTCGGCATACTCAATATCAAGCCAAAATACATCAACTGGCATGTCCTCCTCGTCAAATCTCTTCTGAACCGTTCGAACATCGTTCGAACTGACATAATTCCATCGACATTGGTGGTAACCAAGACTCCAGTGCGCCGGGAGCACCGATGTACCCGTGAGCCTAGAGTACTGTTTAAAGATGTCTTCGGGCGTAGGGCCAGGCATCAAGAACAAGTCAAGGATGCCAGACTCAGAAATCCAATGTGTTTCGGTAGACTTGTCTGACGCGTGTGCGACATCGATCCACGTTTCCGAACCAATCGCATGGAATATTCCAACTGTGGAGTCTGCTGAGTGCGCATGAAGGACAGGAATCGAACCATAGATGGACATCGGGGATGACGCGAGGTATTCAAAGACATCAGCATTATAAAGACGATATGGATCGCTAAAGAAACGTGATTCGCCGGATGTAGTTGGTAGCGCCAATCTAGTCGCGTGCTGGGGTATTCCATAGATTGTTCCATGACTTGGGAAGTTGATGTCAATCGAGAGAGACTCAGGTCCTGTCGAAAGAGAAATTACGACGCGAAAGGGCTCCATGAAGAGTGATGTGCACCTTTCGGCTTTGAATCAGTCCAGGAAGAGAAAGTCTCTTGCCAGTAGTCATCCTCTTTGCCTCCTTCAAACCAGCTACGAGGATTGACCGGCTGTTCCGTCTTCAGAACGGCCTGAGCCTCATCAGTTACGACTTCCTCTCCCTCCTGAGGTGATGGTTCTTCGGTAGGTGTAGAATCAACCTTGTTGCGGAAATGTTCCATATGCAAAAGGCCTTGGCCGTTGAGCACCACCTGTTCCTTCCCATTGCGAAGAAGAGCTACTCGGAGAGGCTCGAAAGTGACAACCACCTCGTTCTCCTTCTTGTTGCCGTATACGGCACGAATATCTTTCCTTCCAGCCTTCCACTTGATTTCCTTGCTGATGATAGGCTCGGAAATCAGGGCCCATGAAGCGGCTTCATCATATCTCTTGCGCAATCCTCCAACCTCGTCCATGCGTATGCGAACAATTCCATCTTCGTGAACGCGTAACTCGAGCCCAAAGTTAATTTCAGGGTAGAGAGACGACTTAACGCCTGCTGTAAAGGTGGCTTGGTCGGAAGCTACAGTAATAGACGAAGGATCAATGGAATAAGGAGACGTCCATTTAGATCCAGCTTCTTTTGCCCTAGTAGACAAAGCACGACCTCTTCTGCAGAATCCAGACTGTGAACATGTCTTGAAATCGTGTGCCTTGAGAGAGTTTGTGGTGGGCACCGCCAGTAAGAGCGAAAGGACACCCAGATAGTTGAGAGTACGCATGGCTATACCACGAGTCTCAGTCGCTATTCAAGGCGATCTTGAGACGAGAATTACGAAAACGAGAACGTGGACAGCGATAATCGAGAACGGAATCCGAACACCCAAACCGTTCCACCTGTCCACGTCGGCTGATGGGACGCCCACGTGACTTTACGCGCCTCACAATTCACGAGGGCCGGAACTTGCGGGCCGTAATTCCGCGGTTCTCAGGCTGTTTGCTCTCGTCTATTCTTTTAAAAGTAGTGGTGTACCATGAGACCCCTGTGCCTACCATGTGATGTGAAACAGCTTAAGACGATTGAGGTTCACCGACATCTTTCTGCATTTTTCCAGGCTCTCCTAGCAGGATGACGCCCGACAATAGCTCACAGACAGACGAAAAGCAGCTCGAACATATCCCAGTCGAGGTCAAAGTTGACAGTGCAGGACTTCCTCTCCTTCCTCAGCCATCAACCTCGCCTTTTGACCCTCTCAACTACCCTAATGTAATCCTCCTGTTGCTGCTTCACTTGTCTCCGCAAACTGACTTTGACTTGAACTTAGTGGCTGAAGTACACAATCCTGGGAGAAATATGCATGTTGGCTTTCCTTGGGACACTCAACGTCGCCGTGATCAACCCTGCGGTAGTTCCTTTATCCACTGAATTCGGTATAGCTGACGTAACGGGCACATACCAAACCACCATTGCCATTGGAGCAGGCGCATTGGGCCCTGTATTTTTTACACCATTTGCAAACGTCTACGGACGGAGGCCTGTGTATCTCTTGTCTGTTCTGATTGGTTTTGCATCGGCATTAGGCTCTGCTAGATCCAAGTCTTACGGCACATTGATGTTCGCACGAGCGATGAATGGATTCGGCCCTTCGGCGGCATTTGGTCTTGGTGCAGGGACCGTTGTCGATGTGTTTTTTATGCATGAAAGGGGGAAGGCTATGGGCCTGTTTACGCTGATGTATACAAATGGCTCTCATCTTGCGCCTATTGTGAGTGAGGATATGAAGAATGCTTCAATCATGTTAAGATCATGACCAAGGTTGGCGGTTACATCGCCCGTGATCTCGGGTGGCGCTGGTGTTTCTATGTAAGTGCTATTTTGAACGGTGCGTTCCACGAGTCTGGCTATCTCAAGCGATACATGACTGTTCTTACGATAGGTGCTATGTTCATGATTTGCTTCTTTTTTATGCCAGAAACGCTCTTTGATCGACCAGAGGGCCAAGTGCAAACTACACCTGGACCCCAATCAGAGTTTTACGAAGGCGAAACTCAACCCCCCTCCGCCGGAGAACCCTTCAAGTCGCCTCCCATGTCCCTTAAAACGTACCTAAATAGAATGCAGATACCCGATCCGCAACGGCCACCCTCACGACGCCTAAAAATGAACCAATTTATCATCAAACCTTTCAGTATGCTCAAGTATCCATCAGTTATATTTCCAGCACTCTTTTTGTAAGTAGAGTATTATAAGTTGCCTTTGCACGCAAATGACGCGAGATCACAGTGCGGTAAATTATGGTCTCGCCTCCATCGAACCAGCTTTAACACTAGCCCCCCTTTTCACGGAATTATATCAATTCGACACAGTCCGTAACGGGTACAGTTTTTTATGTCATGATATCCTCATGCTCACAAACGTCTGCGACTATACATAGGCTGGCAAATGGCGTGAGCCTTCTCGTCGGAGGGCAAGTGTCATCATTTACAAAGATATCATCTTCTTGCCTGATCCTATCCTCTGAAAAGTTCTCTGGGCGAACTATGCTCGAGCCCAATAACAGATAAAATGATGCAGCGTGCGCGCCGAAGGGCACTTAGCCACGGAAAACCTGCTTCTGCCGAAATTCGTCTACAGGGTATCTGGACTGGTGCGTTCACGGTCCCGGCTGGCTTGCTTATGTGCGTGATCATGCCCCTTGATTGATAACTCTGTGGCAAACTAGCTGATCGTTCAAGTGGCTAGATGTACGTAGCCACACCAATACGCTGCTAGAAATTAATTATGGACAGATGGCTTCACGGTGCGATTTGCCGGGACATTTGTTGCACCGTGTATTGGCATGGGTAAGTTGAGCCACGAATGATATCTTCCCCGTCGACTGATACCCATATTCCATCAAGCAATCGCTTGTTTTGGCGGTAAGTGTTCCTCTCGAAGATACATCCTTGACTCGATCTGTTCGTATAGCCCAGATAATCACCTCCGTCGTCTACACGTACAGCTGCAGTGATTGTTATCGGACACGTAGTAACGACGTTAGTCTATGCTTCAAGTTCGTGGTCTCTCTGATATAGTTTATAAATGACTGATAGTGTCAATGATGCAGTTTTGCTCGTCAGACTTTTGGGCTCACACTCGGTTTCTATTCGTGGGTCCCTTATTTGATTTAGTGGGTTTAACAACTGTCGTCTTTCTTAGCATTCCTTTCGGAGAACGAGTAAGATTCACCCATCGTATTTCTTACAAAATATTTGATAAAAACATATACAGATTGGATTCCAGTGGTCATTCACAGTATTTTCAGTCATGTGGTGCGTTTCAAGTATCCATATAGTATCATTCTCCTTTCTGATATATAGAAGCATGACAGCATTCCTGCCGGTCGTGGCACTGATGTTCAGGGGCGAAAGATGGAGAGAAAAATTGGGCGAACCTTTATAATGAGTTATTTAGTCAGGACGAATCTGTAATCTCACGCGCGAGAGTCGCAAGTTTTCCCTCGTACGTCCCAGCGAAGCGCTCATACTTGGTAATCTCTGACATCACGGCTGACCTCCTTGAGGTATTAGTCGCTGCCTTATATTCCTGTGTATTGAAAGCTTCTGTGCTATCCCACCTATGCAAAGCCAGATACTGCGGAACTTCCTTGTTCGCAGAGAATTCGAGTGTGAACCGCTCGGATGAGCGCCAAGCGGGCACACGCATAAGAAGTGGAATGTGTTCTTCTCGATACCAGTTGTTAAACTCTTCATCGGCAGAAGGATGGGGGGTCATTGCAACGGAGAGTAGGATGTGATTAGGTGTCAAGGTTTCCGTGTGGTCTGCGTTCAGAGATGAGATGCCTAAAGGCTCTACTAAGGGTTTATAAAGACGAAGTTCTGGAGGTGTTTTAAAGATCCCAGCAAAGTCCTTAAGGAGGATGTGATGTGCAGCATCAAGGATCGAACTGCTAATCGAGCAGCTGCAAAGTAAGATTCGTGTGGGGGAATCGGCTGTTCCAACTCGGCGGCCTGTGTAGACTAGAACATGGCCCAGATTCGGCAGATGTTTGTCGAGAATGGATTCCACGTCTAATCACAGACGATGAGAGAGTAGGATAGAGACCTGAATCGATGCGTACTCTGCCATTTGAGCCAGGTGCGATCCAGATCATCCGATGCGAGGACTACCAGGAGATTGGACATGAGAGTTTGGGTCACAGAGCAGTCTTTTCCCATACGTCCCGGGATCAGTCTGAGTCAGCCAACAACGCGTCTTGCTTCGCGACACCGCTGACAATGGCTGCTCCTCTTCCAGTATTCTCGATACCGAACCCACCGCCTCCTCGTTCAGCAGACTCTGCGATGAATTCCTACCGTCTCCTCTACCGTGGTTCTCTCTCGTTGCCAGACTCGCACCTTCTTCTCGATGGCCTGACTCTCGTAGCTTGGCGTTGTCAAGTTGCATGAGGATTGGAAGACCAAAGCGGTGGTATTGAAATGTTTGTTTGTAGTGTCAACCGCAACATGAGAACTGATGTAATTCACAAGGGATATGCACCCCGAGCGACTATAGCACAAGGGAAAGATCCAACGACGTCTGCGATGCTTGATAAAATCCATCCAGAGTTCAAAGAGCTATTTAGCTATCTATCTCGAGGTATTGCTTTTGCATTGGTGAGTTGAACCCTCGTTTGAAATTGTTGCTTGATATAACTATCATATGCAGCGCGGACATCTCAAGTTTCGGCCAGTAGATCTCGCCGAGGTTGAATACTTAGTCCGCTTATATGCGGACATGTACATTGGGCATGACAGCCAGATCGTACTGTCGCATAACCTTGCGCCACTATTTTGCATGCAAGTTCATGTTTGTGAGGTATTAAATAACCTTACCATGGCCTTTGTATCCTGTGGTGATACAGTCAAAGCCTCAAGTTGTAGCTGTCGTTTTAAGTGCATGCACTCGGAAACTATTCTTATCCGTCGGGAAATAGGTTATCATGACCATCACTGATTGTAATGATCCTCGCGATAGACCGCAATCAACTTCGGAATGTATTGTACAATGCAGAGTACAACAATGATTTATCCGGTCTATGAATGTAATATTGATACTGTGGTCCTGGTCCTAGTGCAGTAGATATCGACTTGAAACAATTTGGAGGTCACTTGGTGTAACGGTTCTGCCTAAAATGGAACACGCCGGAATTGCACACGACAAAGTAGTTAGACTACCTGTCCCATTAGAACATAACACGTTACAACTCTGTGACCCGTTGCTCTCAGAGGTGAGGGTCTCTTCCAGCTGTTCAGATAAGCTCGGATAAGTCAGAACATCAGTATTTCAGACTTTTATCTCTACATCTATATGTACTATACAGATGACAGGATCACCAGAATTATTTATGAGTTTCTAGTATTGTTGGAGACCCCAGCTTGACCCTTGAGATTGAGATTGAACGTGAATTGAGAACCTCGAACTCTGCAACTGCACAGATTTGTCTGAAGATAGGCTATATATTTGGTATATCAGAGAAAAATCACCTTTCATTTTATGCCTTTTTGTGATATATGTAATTATACACTTCATTTTGTATATCATTAACACAAATTCCCTTCTATGTACAATGTTCGCCTGCTTCCATTTTATATCTGAAGTTGGAGGCGGAAAGTGAATACAGTTGAAACTCTCATGGCACATAATTCTCATAGCCCAGAATCCACATTAACTCATCAATTTTTGGCCCCATCAAGTATGTTTGCAGGAAATTATCAATTATTCATAACCCATAAACCATAGGTTTTTCAGGGGTTTATAACCTAACATTTGCCAAAAATGGAAGAAAATATTGCCATTTGATGTGTATATCTAATTTCTAACATTGGGGTATTCGATAAATAGTCAATTCGGAGTGATGTTTTCTGTTCTAAAATTGAGAGGAGAATCCTCGGATAATTCACTGAAATAATATTGGATGTGACATTAGATGCAACCCTTAACTATGCTGACAAATACTCTTGAAGCACTCGAATTGGGTCTTGAATGTCTTAAGGATCAAGATAAGAGATGTCAAGATGATTTCCTGCACCAAATCTCACAGAAAGAAGACATTTCTGCTTCTGATGAGGAGTGGTTGGACAATGGTGGAAATGTGATTGATGAAGAAAGGGTAGTTGAGCTTCTTAACAAGGCTTCAGACTATGAACAAGCAAGCAATTGGATTCACATCAGAAGACCATTGTCAATATGCTTGAAGAGTTAGGAGGGACAGAAAATAGTGTTCAAGGTCCAGGGAATAAAAGAAATTGTGTGTCACAAAATACTTGATTGGAGTTACAAAAGTTTAGTTGATGCCTGACCTTCTTAGGGCTTGAAGATTGCATGGTTATACCACAATCAGACAAGAAAAAAGCAGAGCCTATTCTCACAAAAAAAAACAAAATGTGGCATTGAAACAGAAGGTTTGAATTCCCGATTGGCATCATGCACAGGGAAAGAAGTTCAGCCAGGGGAAGACTGCCAAGCACTGGAAGAAACTCTATTCAAACCTGTGTTCAAAGCAACCCCTAATTTTGGCCTGGTGAAAGAATGAAGAAAGAATTGATCAGATGTATGAAGAGTAGCAAGGACTGAGAAGAGCAGGAGATATCAAGTGGTGAAAGCAGTTTGAAAATTCAGAGATCAATGAGATGTTAGAGCTCTGGGTTTCAAAGGCAATGTCAGATGTTTAGTTGGATGGAGACACTCTACAGGCAGAATGGAATCACTTTGCAGATGTGAAGATACCAAAGGATGAGAGGACAAAACCAATGGATGGTTGGCCAGGCTCAAGAAGCAATGTGGTTTATGGTCTTACAAGCATCATAGAGAGGCTGTATCTGCACAGGCTGAAGATATTGAACACAAATGCCAACACCTGTGTGATCTTGTCAAGAAATATGGCTATCATATCTTCAATGTGGATGAAACTGGTCTGACTTGGGCATAAGTAAACCTACCTGTGTAATATCAAGTGCTTATAGCAGGCTGTTTCATATAATGGCACCCAACTGAGGCTTGATGGATAAAAAAACCTCCAGAGTCAAAGAAAGCAAAAAATGATTGACATATGCATTTATAATGAATTCTTCTGGAACCAATAAGCTCCCACCATTAGTCATTGGTAAAGCCAAAGAACCTTGCCCCTTTCAATGAAAAACAGGTGTTCAGCTAGGGTTTTCTTACTGGAACAATGCAAAGGCTTGGATGATGACAGTTCTTTACCAGGAGCAGTTTAGTGCTTGGAATGCAGAGTTACAACATCAAGGCCACAAAATCTTGCTGCTTCAATACAATTTCAGTGCCCATATTCCACCAGTGATCTCACCAACATTGTTGTTAAGAACTTCAGCCCAAAATCTCTTGGCCCATGTTCAGCCAGCAGATGCTGACATTCAAGGCCCATTATTGCACCCATTTTGTAAACTGTGCAGTTGATCACTATGAATGTGGCATTACCCCTGCAGATATTTATAACATCAACATTTTGAAAGCCATGCAGATTGCTGACATTATATGGAAAGAAGTTGACACAACCACAATCTGGAATTGTTGGTGTAAATCTGGAATTCTTCCAGATTCTCTTCTCAATCTCACATCAGGTTCAAATGCTAAACCTGCTGTCCCAATCTTATCACTTCTCAATGAGAATCCTGTCAAAGCTCTCAAGAGGGCTGAACAAAAGTTATGGAATCATTGTCCCATTTGGAGAAAATCAATGTTCTTCAGCCCCAGAACTGTATGTCTCTCCACAAGGTGTTCAATCCAATGGATGAGAGTGTTATGCACAATGGTGAAGGAGAGGAGGACATTTTCTGGGAAGTTTTGGAGCAACAAGAGGCAGAAGAGAACTGAGATAGGAATGGTGGTGACATTGTTGCTATTGATGATCTGACAACCAAGTTGAACAAGAGGCCTGCTCACCATGCTTCCAGCTGTTTTGACACCTAGAGACTACATTGCAGACATTGATCAACCATTTGCACATGAGTTTGAGGTCATGCTCAACTAATTTGGTTGTCAGTCACACCTTGATGAGTTCTGTACTGTTGAACCAACTATAATTACTGATCATGTTGTTCTAAGAGCTTGTAGCCATCAATTTAGTACCAGTATGATACTATGATTCTAACATAAAACAAGCCTGATACATGACCCTATATTGACCTCTTTCATAACTCATAAATAATCCTTCATAACCCATAGACTTTGGCTTCCACCAAGTGCTATGAGTTATGAGAGCTTTGATCATACATAACTTTGTGTATGCACTTTGCAATGTCATGTTTCCAACTTTGGAACTGTGCCTTAGTTAGTTTCTATGTACATTTACCTCCAGAAAAAAATTGATCCTAGTTTTTTTTGGGAGGCCAGGACACTCTTGTGGTCAAGTTGGCAAGCTGTACATTCTACTTACTCTATATCCCTTTTGACCACCATTGAGATGTGGGATGACAGAAGCATTATGGATGTGGAAAAACATTACCAATATAGAAGCATTATCAATGTAGAAAAAAATTGTTGATATAGAAGCATTATTGATACAGAAAAACCATCATTGATATCTTCCAAAGATCTAGTTCCTGACAATGTACAGCAGGTGGTACCAGTAAGGGCAACCTCTGGAGGCTATGGCTCAGTCATACAGCTGACAGAGGGAAATCCAAAGTCTATTTACAGTAGCTGCACAGCAGAAACTAACTACATACCTGGCAGGGGAAAATCCAAAGAAAACAAGTCTAAGGATTCCTGTTGCCAGGACTGCAAATTTACAGAGATGAACCATGGGAAGTACTGTGGGAAACATGATATTTGGATTCTGTGCATGTACAGAGCCTGACATCCATAATTTTAGTCACATGACCCCAAAATTGGAAATCCACTGTAAAGGCCTCAATTTTGAGCCACATATCATGCAATGCTACAGGAGTAGTACCATTGGATACTACCAAAAAATGGGAGGATGGGGATTAGAAGCAGACTTGGAGTAAAGGAAACAAAATGGACTGAGTGGTCCCCTAACAGTACTATAGAAACATGAGTGTCCAGTTGTTATGGTAGGTTATGACATGTGTAATGGAACAAGGTACCCAAAAATACAACAACACCAGTGAGCAGGCAAAGGAATTAATTGAGGTCATTGATGAATGGAGTAGTAAAAACTGAAGGGGCTTGGGCCAACAAGGATGCAACTGTGTATAACTATGTCCTTGTGATCAAAGAGAATATCATGTATGTACTTCCCTCTACTTCCCTTCTTTTTTTTTTTTTTTTTTTTGAATCAATATATTTCATGCTTGGAGTCTATGGCCATGTTGCATAGTACTACTGTAGTCTATGAGAGCCACAAGAATCCTCACCCCCCCGCATACATGGAGAATGAGCAGGCCAATGTTCCATTGTCATTTTTGGTTGCGCTCCCCTGTTATAATCTGGGGATCTTTGTTGCAGCATGTTGGGTGCTACAAGGCTGCTGACCAATGGTCAGGGTGGGGGGGTCAAGCTGCACAGTAGTGCCCTCAACCTGGAGGAGGTGCATGTGAGAGGGTGGGGAGAGGTGATATACTGGAGCCAATATTAGTAATGTTTGTAAGGTTTGTAGATTGGGGTAGAGAGGGTTATGCAGGCCTTGGCAGACCTGTCAGCAGGGTTGGAGTCAGTGGTTCACATCTTTCGAGGCATTTTGTGGCGTGGATGAACTGGAAGAGTGGATTAAGTGCAGTTGACTTGGTAAACATGAAGGATAAGGACTCAGCTTTATGTCGTAGTTTGCGGTGTAAGTAATGATGTCTTTCAAATTGGTAGTGGTGGCATTCTACAATGATGTGCTGGACCGTTTCGACCATGAGGTTCCCGCAGTGTGGGCACACCGGTGTTTCAGAGTGTCTGATGTGGAAGAGGTATTGGTTGAGGGGGACATGGCGGGTATGGAGTTGTGTGAGGAGGGCGGAGTGTTGTCAGTCGAGGGGTTGGACCAGGTGAAGGAACTTCTTTGATGGTAATGACTGGTCAATGATGTGGGTGTCAGTGTAGCATGGGGAGTGCTTCCAGCGGTTTTTCCATTTGTCAGTGAGGTCAATCAGTGCTGCTTGGCACACTGCAGTTATGCTGGTTGGCAGTGGGTTGTGTCTGAGGAGTGGAGGAAGTTTCTTGGAGCTGCTTGAGTAGCCCTTGGTGGCCTTTTTGGCGAGCTGGTTGGTGCATTTATTGGGCTGGAAGCCAATGTGGCCAGGGGTCCAGTGGAGCTGTAGGTCAATGACATTGTGGATGTGGTCAGACCATGGGGTCCCTCTGTGGGTTGCACATCGTCATTCTGGTGCTTGTATGAGGTGGTCTTGTTTGGCGTGGAGGCGTTCAGCTGCTGAGTGGACATGGTCGAGGAGATAGTGGGACGGGTGGGGGCACTAGTTGCTTAGTGCTAGTAGCATTGCTTGGCTGTCACTACCAATTATAGATTGTGCAGTAATTTTGCTTGTGAAAAGGGTCAGTAGGTAAAGGGCAAGGATGATGCCCACAATCTCAGCCTCATAGATGGTGTGTTAGAACTTGCTTCCAAGGTGGTAGCATAGGCTCTGCTTCTTGACCCCTCTGACATACAGTATTGCAGAGGCACCGATACCATCTTCATAGCCTAAACCATTGCAGTATATTGCTGTGGGGGCTGAAGCAAAGCTGTCAGTGGCAAGCACTAGAGCAGAGTCCTTGTCATCCACTATGACAGTTGAGAAGGAGGGTATATAGTTCAGTTGTTGTCGGATGGGCTCAATGGTTTCTATGGTGTTAGGAGCAACAGCAGTGAAATGGAAGAGGTGATGGAGTGGGGAACGATGCCTAGCAACGTATTGTGTGGCTGCTCAACAGACAAGGGGAAAAAGGGGATGGGAACAAGGGAGAGAGGAGAGATGCACTGCTGCATGGAATAGCACTTTCTTAAAGAGAAGTTTGACTGGGAGGAGGCAGGCATGTGCATCAAGCATGTTGCCTGCTGTCGTGCTGAGGGCTCCCATGATGGCTCACGTGGCACGCCTCTGAGATGAGATGAGCTTGTTGGTAACAGCCACAGAGCCCTGTTTTCTCAGTCCTGAGGGTGAGGCATGAATGCTTGTGTACCAAATCTCAGCAGCATAGGTGATGGCAGGAATGGCTACAGTGTTGTAGAGCTGGCGCATGTGGTGGGGGGGCATGCCCCCGGAGATCCTGGAAAGGTGCATCACCTGCTGTGACCACCAGGCGGCTCATGCGACAACTTTCTAGGAGTGGGCAGACCATCAGAGCTTGGTGTCAAAGACAACCCCCAGGTACTTATACGTGGGACAGTCTTGACAAGCTGAGTGGTTGCAGCGCCCCTGGGGTTGATGCATGTGAGCAATAGATTGTCTGGGATTTCATCAAGCTGGGAGCGGGGAAAGTTCATGAGAGCGAGCTTTGATAGTTCAAATGGCAAGCCATGAGAGAGGGACCAGTCAAATCCGCCACCTGCCCTGTGCATCATGTCAGCTAGGATGTCATGACAGTTGGGGAGGGTCTTGGCAGTTGCTAGAAACATGGTGTCATCCACAAATCCAGAGATGAGTTTGTTCTTGCAAGGCTCGTTGGCGACTTGTATGAGTGGGGCATTGTAAAATGCATAGAAGAGCATTGCCAGGGGGCAGCCCTGCATAGTGCCATTGAGTACGTCAAATGGGTCTGAATCTTGGCCATCAAATCAGAGTACTGTCTGTCAGCCTGTGAGCATGCATTCCATAAGTTCAATGTAGCATTTGGGGACTCGGCGTTTGCACATGTTGTGTATGAGGCAGTTGCATCCAGTGTTTGGGAAGGCGCCTTGTACATCTAAGAATAGGGCAGCTTGATCTTGGTGATGACTGTGTGCATTGTGTCCATTGTGTTGCATCCAGGGCATCCACCAAACTGTCAGCCTGGGAGCATATTGTGTTTTTCTGCAAGGAAAGAAAGATCAGTGGCAACAACAGTGGAGAGGAGCTTCCCAATGATATTGAGAAGCCCAATTGGGTGGTAAGCTCTGAGATTGCTATAGTCCAGCTTGCCTGGCTTGCGCAGGACTAGCATGGTGGATGTCAGCTAGGAGTCATGGTAGACCCCGAGCTCAAAAACTGTGGTTTATATAAAAAACAGATGGTCAATGAGGGTGTCTGTGCATTTTTTTAGGACAACATTGAGGATCCCATCAGGACCTAGTGCTTTGTATGGTTTCAGCATGTCAATGGCTGCCCTTATGCAGCTTCAGCTAAGGAACCTGACACTGGGTAGGGGTTTGGGGTAGGCAGAGTGGGGAGTGGCATATGTATGAGGTGGGAGAGGAAACAAAGACTTAGCTAGGATCTCAGCTTTCTGAGCAAATGAGGTGGCGACATTCTCTGTCTCCATGCCGGAGGCTCAGAGTTCTGGGATCCTAGTACAAGAAGCATCAGTGGGCTTGTGCGCTACATATTTATTAGCTAAGTAGATCTGGCTGGGGCTAATGTTTTCTAGCCAGTCAACCCAGTGGTTGTTTTTGGCCTTGCAGATGGTGTCAGCCATTAGCTGAGAGAGGCACTTGGCCTCTGCCTTGGCTGGATGGTCAGCAACGCTGCGGTATTTGTAAGCAAGGTTGTTGGCCTTTGTCCATGCTTTCTTAAGAGCTGTCAGCTCTTTGGTCCACCAGCGCTTGGTGAATGGGCACAGTTTGTGCATTGGAACTATGTCATCACAACTCATGACCTCATGTATTAGCGCCATCAGTGCTGTTACCTTGGCCATGAATTGCTCTGCAGTCCTGATGTGGTGGGCAGGGGATTGTACATCTAACTTTGCCTTCAGCAATATGTTGAATACTTCCCAGTCAACTTCTCGGAAGTTCCTTGAGGGAGAGGGGGACATGCATGGGAGAGGGAGCTCCACCACCGTAACAATGGGTAGGTGGTCTGTGGTCAGAGGGCAGATAGAGGGCATGATGGAGCAAGATATGATGGGGTCTATGTCAGTATTCCTCCTCCAGACATTGTCTAGCCTGGTCCATGTATCATGGGCTGTGTGGAGTGTGGGTAGGCCTGGTGAAAGCATGAGCTCCATATGGTAGTGGCCCAGGAGGTGAAGAAGTGGCTGGATATCTGCTTCCGATGAATTTAGGTGTTGATTCTCTGCTGTTTTCCATAGTGGGTGGTGATGGTTGAAGTCACCAATCCAGACCATGTGGTCACTCTGTGATGGGCAGACAAGAGGGAAGCGCGACGAGAGAAAGGACGATAGCACATTGAGGCTTTTGCTATGGGTGCAGTCATTATAGACATTGATGAGGGTCAGGTGACCCTCATGTCCACAAAAACGTACTGCTGTGATGTCTGTGTAAGGGTGACCTCTGGAGGCTGGGGCTCAATCACACAGCTGGCAAAGAAAAATCCAAAGTCTATTCAGTACTGTACAGTGTCTACTGAGATAACTACTCACCTGGCAAAGGGAAATCCAAAGAGAACAAGTCTGGGGATTCCCTAGGCCAGGTGTGACACTTCAAAGGCTTCAGAAGCATGAGAAACAACTGTACAGTATGACAGAGAAAAAAGACACAAGTGATGTGTCAGCAATTGGTCAGCAGTTACATAAGCCAGTGGCAGTGTCAAAGGGCACACTTGTCTGAATTATTGACAGAGAACCAGTGCAGCCTGAAGGCTGAAACTAGGACCAATAGATAGGGAAAAGGAAGGAGAATAAAGGAAAACTATAACGGAGCAAATCTGACAAGAACTGGAGGAGGAGAAGGGGAAACAAGTGAGACATCCCCTGACATCACTCCTCCTCTAGGATGCGGCACCTCAATGCACTGGGTAGAAGAAGTCACGAATTGCCTGGTCAGCTGGTGAAATAGAGTAGATGCCTCAAATTGCTTTGGGGGCATTGGGATGCCTACAGTAGAAGTCCCGGACCAAGCCTGGTGCATGAACATTAGCCTGTGGCTCCCAAGAGATGTCCTCAATGCCATATCCCTTCCATTTCACCTTGAACTGCAATTTCCCTTGGAATACCCTGCTGTCCAAGATTTCCTCTACCTCATATTCTTCCTCATCATTGACCAGGACTGGTGGTGGAGGTGGCTTAGGGCAACGGCCTGGGATTGGATCCTTTGGAGCTGGAAACAACTTGACCACATTGAAGACTGGATGCAGTTGGCACAGGCCTTCTGAGAGTTTAAGTTGGTATGCCAAAGGCCCTACCTTCTTCTCCACCATGAAGGGGCCCAGATGACAATGTGACAGCTTCAGGGATGGCCTTGTTGTCTTAATGTCTGAGCTGTCCAAGTACACATAGTCCCCAGGCTTGTAAACTGGTGCAGGCATCTGTCTGCAATCATAGTACTGTGCCATGTCTTCCTTGGCCTTCACCAATGCAGCTTTTGCCTCCTCCTGTGCCCTTCTTATCTGGTTCACAAACTTGTTGATGGAATCATTCTCTGAGAGGCATGCCCAAGGTTCAAATCCCATGTGAGGGTGCCTGCTAGTGTCCAGGAAGAATGGAGTCATCTTTCTGGAAGAGTGAACGTGGTTGTTGTATTGGAATTCTGCATCTGGCAGCAGCTCATCCCAGTCATCCTGCCTTTCATTACAAAATAGGCAGAGATACTGTTCCAGTTCCTGGTTCACATGTTCTGTCTGCCCATCCAACTGAGGGTGATAGGCCATGGTGGTATAGAGCTTTATGCCTAGCAGGTGATACAGTTCTCGAGTGAATTCTGCCACAAACTGGGGGCCCCGGTCTGAGACATATCCATTTGACAGATTGTGGAGTTTCCAGACATTCTTATGGTACAGGCTGACCGCTCCCAAGGCAGAGCATGTGGTGTGAGTAGGTATGAAGTGAGCCCATTTGCCATAGAGGTCCACCACTACCATTACAGCATCATACTCATGAGCATCTGGGAGCTCCACAATGAAATCCACTGATGCAACACTCCAGCAAGCAGCTGGAATAGGAAGTGGGTGGAGCTGGCCCATAGGTGCTTGGCAGCAAGGTTTTGTGCAGAGACAGAGGTCGCAGGTGCTAGTGTAGGTGCCTACATATTGGGAAATCTGTGGCCACCAATAGTTCCAGGATACCAGCTCTAGCATCTTTCACCTTCCAGGATGTCCAGCCACTCGAGAGTCATGATGTTGTTCTACAATGCGCCGATGAAGTTCTGGGATGTTAGGCACATAAATGCATCCTCTGAAGGTCAGCAGCCCATCCTGAAGACCCCACTCATCTGTATGCACTGACTTGACTCCACTTGCCCGTTGAGCTTGTAGGGCCTGTGCAGCCTGGGCAACTGCATCCTCCTATGCATCCTCCCAGTTCCCTCATTGGATGTCCCTAAGAATGTTTGCCTCATCTCCCTGAGCCACAATCCCTTCTAGTGCACGGATGGCAAAGAGCTCTGGCTTGAGGAGGACAATATTATCATTATCTCCCACTCCAGTGTTATGGTCCACCCGCCTGGACAGTGCATCTGGTTTGCCCATGCTCTGTCCTGGTTTGTGGTGCAGTGAGAAGTCAAAGTTGGCCAAATACAGAGACCACCGAGCTTGATGTCGATTGAGTTTCTTAGTGGAACGGAAGTACTCCAGGTTCTTATGGTCTGTCCAGACTTCAAACTTATGTCGTGCACCCTCAAGGAAATGCCTCCATTCTTCAAAGGACTGAATAATTGCCAGCATCTCCTTGTTGTGGATCTCATAGTTCCATTCCACTGCATTAAGGCTCTTGGAGTAGAAGGCTACTGGGTGCCATTTGTGATCCTCTTTTGACTGCTGGGAGAGGACTGCCCCTGTAGCAAAGTCTGAGCTATCTGCTTCCACACGGAATGGAGAGTCATCATTGGGGAACAGGAGAACTGGCTTTGAGGTCACGGATTGCTTGTGGGCATTGAAGGCAGCTTGCTGTGGGGGCTCCCACCACCATGCAGTGTCCTTAACTGTGATATCAAAGAGGGATCATGCATGGTGGGAGAAATCCTGTATGAACCTCTGATAGAAATTGACAAACCCAAGAAAGGCCTGCACTTCCTTTTTGTTCCTTGGCTCAGGCCACTCTGCTACTGCAGCCACTTTAATGGGGTCCATCTTGGCAGTTCCATGTGAAATGATAAAACTCAGGTACTCCACTTTTGTCTGTTCAAACTCGCACTTTTCAGGCTTTAAATAGAGCTGGTGTTGGCAGAGGCATTCCAAGACCATGCATGTGACCTGGCAGTGCTCCTCCTGAGTTCTTGTGTAGATGAGGATATTGTCAAGATACACGCAGACAACACCTTCTGCAATCAGATCACGGAAAATGTCATTCATCATAGTCTGAAAGGTGGCTGGGCTATTGGTGAGACCAAAGAACATTACCAAAGGTTCAAAAAGTCCACGATTAGTTTGGAATGCTGCCTTCCACTCATCCCCTTCTTTGATGCGTACATTGTTGTAGCCCCAGCAGACATCCAACTTAGTGAAATAGCATGCACCTTGAAGGTTGTTGACAAGTTCTGAAATGAGTGGCAAAGGGTAGCGGTTCTTCACTGTTATTGCATTCAGGACCCGATAATCCTGAACCAGACAAAGAGACTCATCCTTCTTCTTAATAAAGAAGACTGGGGAGGCCATTGGAGACTTGGAGGGTCATATTCGTCCTGAGCTAAGATTCTCTTGCAGGAAATCATCCAGCTCATCCTGTTCATAGGGTGTGAGTGGATAGACCTTGCAAGTGGAGGGCTCTGCATCTGGTATCAGCTCAATTGCATGATCCCACTGCTTATGCTCTGGAAGTGAATCAAAGGAGGCCTTGGAGAATACATCCTCAAAGTCATGGAGGTGATTGGGAACAGTGCTATGGAAAGGCTTGGGCTGTGAATTTGCCGCAAATGCCTCAGCCAACTGCTGAGAAGTCGTCTGACTGGCTCAAATCTCTGCCATGGCAGGAGGGAGGCCAAGAATTGTGGCATAGATCTGATCACCCACCTCTATATTCTCATCCGAGAACTCTGCATCTGGAGTATGGGTCCATTCTCCTCCTCCTTCCTCTTCCTCTGGAGATTCACACCCAACACCTCGGACATCCTCATAGAGGGCCTCTCTATAAGGGAATGCCAGAGGGGGGGGACTCAGGAGGTTGAGATTAGCATAAGGGAGATGCCCAGCACAACAGGCACGCACAGCAGCATGCTCATGAACTTTGGCTCTCCACTCTATATGGGCTTCTTCTGCACAGGTAATGCAGCGACATGGGCAATGACTCATCTTCACCTCACCCTTAGTCCAGTCAATCTCTGGATTGTGTTCACATAGCCAGGTAAACTCCAGGATCATGTCTTGCTTTCCCAAACTAGTGATGACAAAAGCAGCTCGCTCTGAGTGGTCTTGGTAGCGGAGGACCAGGTCCACCACAGAGCAAATAGAGCCAGCTTCATTGAGTGTGCCATCAACATTGTATACAGGGATAGGACAAGAAAGGGGGCTAGTGGTCAGGTGGTGTCGTTGCACATAGTCAGTGTCAAGGAAGAGGCCTGTTGCACTGCTGTCAAGGAGGGCAACCACACTTTGGATCTGCTGGGTGTCCGTTGTCTCAATCTCCACCTGTAGCTTCAGGGAGTTGGTAGAAGGGGTAGAAGCAACAACATAATGGTGGGGGAGGCGGCGTTCCCATGCAGAGATGCAAGGGCGTGTGCTGGGGGGTGTGTTTCTGGCTGAGACTTTAGCTGGAGGGGGAGTTTGTACATCTGAGGAGGGGCTTATCATTTCAGGCATAGTATCAACAATGGCAACATATATATTTGATTCTATGGACAAGGGAGCGAAACAATTAGCACTGGGCAACGGAGGCGTACTGGTCATCTGTTGCCCTTTTAAAAATCCTCAGACTCTGTAGGAACCTCCTCCAATCCATTGGCCACTTCCTCAGAATGGACAGCTATAGGTCCATTTGGAGAGGGAGTTCCTGTCGCATCCCGGGCTGCAAGGAGTTGGATGAGCAGCTCTTCTTGCTCTGATGCTGACAAGTAGCAAACTTCTAGCCCTTGAGGACAGTAACGGGCAAAATGATCTGCCTTCCCACAGTGTCGACACAGCAAGGGTGTGGTGGACTGCTGTCGGAAAGCATCAACATCCATTGGGACTTCTTGGGGTAGGGAGCACAGAGGAGCAGCATGAGGGATGAAGGAAGAAGCTGCACCTGGTCATGAGGATGCAGGTGCTGGTGCAGAAGAGAGAGCTCAGTGGGTGAACCCTCCACAAGGAAAAGGGAAGGTTGGGGGTTGCATCCACTGCAGCTCACATTGCAGTTCCATGAGCTGCCACTGCTCATATGCCACCTTGTACCAGGTATTGACCTGCTCATCATCTAGGCACCCTTCTGCCATGCTGTCTATACAATTCCTAAGAGAGGGGTGGAGTCCGTCACGGAAAGTTAGGCAGAGTTGTAGACCATCTGGATATTCAGCCTGTTCAACTAAGGCATGAAAGGAGTCAATGTACTCATCAAGTGACTGCTTTCCTTGACCATACTGAGTTTGGTCTCGAAGAGAAAGTGCTGCAGTTTTGGCTGGGTCAAGAGGGAAGAACTCTGCTTGGAACTCCTTCCCAAACTCTGTGCAGCTAGAGAAACTTTCCACTCCTCCTGGGCATCTGAAGATATGCAGTGCATAAGTTGAGGTTTGACCAGCCTTCATGTAGGAGAGGACCCAGGCAATTTTCAAGGCATCCGAGGTAAAGGCTTCAACACTCAGCTGGATATAGGTAATGCAGGACTGGAGGAAACATTCTCCAGCCTTACAATCTCCATCATATACATTGGGGAGTGCAGGATGAGGGAGTTTGAAATGAGGAGCTGAAAGGCCTAAGCCAGATGCAGACGCAAACCGTTCTGCAGCAGCTGGAGCCAACAAGCCTGAGCTAGGTGCAGACACAAACTGTTCTGCATCTGCTGGGGGCATCAAAGGAGTGGTAGGAGCAAGGAGGAGACATTCCAGAAGGGCTTGTAGAGAAAGGGACACTGCTTCAGTAGTTTGATGGAGTCCAGTGAGTTCAGCTGTATGGGAAGTAAGGGAGGCTTGGGTAAGTTGAACCTGTGTTTCCAGAGACAGTAAATGACTCCAGGCATCATCCTGGGGGCTTGAAGCATCAGGGGGAGGTGCTGGAGGGGTTGGCTGCGTCATAGGAAGAGCACAGGGGCACTAAGACACTAGTGGGGGAGAGACTTTTTGAGGAATCAAGTAGAAGCTCAAGTAACCAAAAAGGGGGCTCCCAGACTGAATCTGGAGACTTGTTCTGCTGTAAGGGCAACCTCTGGAGGCTGGGGCTCAATCACACAGCTGGCAAAGGGAAATCCAAAGTCTATTCAGTACTGTACAGTGTCTACTGAGATAACTACTCACCTGGCAAAGGGAAATCCAAAGAGAACAAGTCTGGGGATTCCCTAGGCTAGGTGTGACACTTCAAAGGCTTCAGAAGCATGAGAAACAACTGTACAGTATGACAGAGAAAAAAGACACAAGTGATGTGTCAGCAATTGGTCAGCAGTTACATAAGCCAGTGGCAGTGTCAAAGGGCACACTTGTCTGAATTATTGACAGAGAACCAGTGCAGCCTGAAGGCTGAAACTAGGACCAATAGATAGGGAAAAGGAAGGAGAATAAAGGAAAACTATAACGGAGCAAATCTGACAAGAACTGGAGGAGGAGAAGGGGAAACAAGTGAGACAACCCCTGACAGTCTGGGGAGGGGATGTCGAGGAAGGTATAGGAATCTATGGGGATATCAGCATTAATAAGTAGAACAGAGTGTGCACAAGAATTGCCATTGCATCGACTGTCCTTGAGGTAGTGAACTACCCATTTTGAGGTGGCTCTAGTGTTGCCGAGGTGGTCAAGGTAGGGCTCCTGCAGTGCTAGGATGTCCCAGTCACCCAGTTGAGCTGTACTGAGTAAGGCCTCCTGAGCTGGGAGGGACTTACATAGGTTCTGCTGCCAGATGCATAGTCGGGGTGAAAGTTCCATCTCTCTGGTCATTGGGAGTGGGTGGGGGGGTCTGGGGGGGAGACTGCAGGGGCCTTATGGCTCAGTTTCCAAACATTGTTCAGTGTTAGCTGGAATCTGCCAGGTCCCAGGGACCCTGATTCAGGTGAGTCGGAGACCTACAGAGTGGGTGCTGGAGGAGATTTAGATAGCTTAGATAGGTGGAGGACCTAAGTAGTAGGATTGCCGGTAGGAAAAAATGGCATGCTATTCTCTAGATAGTGAGTATCCAGGTTATCACAGCACTTCCTGAAGTTTGGACAGTGTCAAGCTGAGCTTGCGTGGGTAGAATCGGGTCCACATGTTACACATCATGAAGTGGTTCCAGAGGGACAGTCATCAAAGGTATGGCCAGTACTGGCACAGTGCAAGCAGTTAGCAGCCTTGCTGCAAGAGGCATGGATGTGCCTGTATTCCTGGCAGTTGTTGCAGCACAGAGGCTCATGGAGGTCTTTTCAGACCATGACATGGTGCCCAGCCATGAAGACACATTCCCAAAGGAGGTGATTGGCTGCATGAGGGGAGTTGCAGGTCACTTTTAGAGAGGCAATGGTTTGCTTAGCATGCCATCTTGCCACCTTCTTCAGCCAGGAGACTGATGTGATGCAACCCTGGGCTAGCCCATTTTCTCACTCAAGGGCTGCAATGTCTTCAGCATTCGAGGGGTCAAAGACCCCTCTGCATGGTGTGAAGTGAATGATAAGGTTGTAGGCCTTATCAATGACCCATGCTGAGTCCCTGAAGCAGGACTTGGTGAGGTCCCAGATGGGGTCATGTGTATAGCTTCTGAACCAGCTAGCTGATTCTGAGGTGTCAAGTTTGATGAGATATGCACCTCTCTTGAGCCAGGAGATGCTATGCATGAGGGTTTTCATAGGTGCTCCAAGGGAGCCGTCAATCATGGCCAGATTGGCCCCAGCACTTTCAATTTTGGCTAGTGCTTTGTTTACATGGGTTCAAAGCTCAGAGTTGGTGGTCCGTATGTGCTCTGAGGTGGTGTCAGTGCTTGCTGTGGTGATGGTGATCAAGACTGTTCTCGAATTGTGCAGTAGTCACTATTGGAGGTGGGTGTGCTGGAGGGTCACTTTTGGGTTGAAGGCTGCTGGGACCACGGTAGGGCTGGCCACCGCTATGCTCACCCATGAGGCGTGAGGAGGCTCAGGCTGGGTGGGGAGGGGGGCTGGTGAGGCTGGTGGTGGAGGGGCTGAGAGTTTGGATGCCGTTTTGCCGAGGGATGTAGAGACTGCAGTCAGTTGGGCTGAGACAGCTGTTAAGGCTAGGGTGGTTTCAGCTTGAGTTGTGTTGCTTGCAGTGGCAAAGTTGAGGGAAGAGGTGATGCGGTGGAAGATGGGGTTGATGCGATCAAGGACTTTGGCAGTGACTGCATCGGCCAGGAAGTTCAAGATCTTGTCATTGACATCGTCTTCTAGCAGAAATGCAACTGCAAGGACTGCATTCTTCACCTCATTCTCAAGCTTCATGCCTTTGGAGATCATAGCTGCAGTCATGAGCACATGAGCAAGCTTCATGCAGTCATATGGTTTGCCCACTAGGATCCAACCTTTTGCTTCAAGCCACCTTTGGGCCTCGCCTGCCGATCTGACCAGCCCGCCATGGCCCATCAGCAGGGTGCTGAATTCAGAGCGAGCCAGGAGGGGTTGGGCAGGGCCTGGGGTTCCAGTTTGGTTGGCACTGCTGTACTGTCGATGCGTGGGGGGTTTGGGAGGGGGGGGGTGACATATGGGATTATTATAGATGAGAGAGATAGTTGGAGGGTGTGGTTGTAGGTTGGCCATTGAGCCAGGAAGGAAGATGTGGAGCTTTACCTTCAGAAGTTGCAGGCTTGAGTGGCTTAAGCTACCAGGACCCTGGAAGGGGTGATGGAGGCTAAAGATCAAGGTGCGTCCCTACTTCCCTTCTTACAGCCTGTACATTAGCAAACTTCGAAGGATTGGCTGTATCAGTTAGTATGAATTCTTGACAGTCCACAAAGCCAACAGCATTTACACCCACACAGGCATGGTGAATGTACATCAAGGAGAGACACTTGTACCATATGTAGGTCTGGTCAGTCTTTGAGTGCAAGATTCCTTGCTTGTCAAGTGCAGATCTAGAGGATGCTTTTGTCTTTTGGAAATTCAATCCCATTATCCAATTGGTAAATAAGATAAATCCATCAAGTTCATGCTTGTTGCTTTCAAGAAAACCAAGGTTCCCCATCAGCAGACCCACACTGACATTGGCACACTGGTAATCTTACATAAGGTTCTGAAGCCTGTTCCTAGTCTTGTAAACCTTCCATGCTTGGTTTCTAACCTTCCCAGGCCTTGACACTTTGTGACTTTTTGATATGTTCTGAGACTGGTAGTGTTGTTTGTCAGGTTCTGCTGACCACAGGGGCTCAGCTTAACTGGGTGAGTCCTTACTAGGCAGATGCAACATCCTGCACTTATAATCTAGCATTCTGGAGAGGTTGAGACTTCAGATACTTGCAAGAGTAAGCCAAGGGAAGCAGTCCAAGCAAGTCTGGAGTGGTCTGGGAAAGTCTAAGACAAGGTACAAGGAAGGGTTGGGCTTGGAAAAGACTCAGGTACAAGCCCAGAGGCAAGTATTGAAGGTGTGGGGCAAACAGAGGCTATGAAAGTGATGGGAGCAGGGCCAGAGTTTGATGGGGGATCAATTGATGTTGATGGGGTCTGGGTCCAAGCATAAAACAAGGTCCAGAGTTGGTTATGAATGTTTGGGAGTCTTGTAATTGTAAGTGCAGAGTTTGTAATAGCATTAGAGTTGAAGGGAACTGAGTAACAATAAAGGAATTGGAGATAGATGAGACAAGATAGAGTTGAGGTGAGATTGAGATGAGAACAAAAATAGATTGAGATGGAGCTACAAGACAATAATGAGACAATAGATGGAGATAGAGACAAGACAAGACTGGGAGAATGAGAGAAGACAAAATGTAACAAGAAACACAAAATACAAGGAAACCAAGTAAGCAACATTAATATCCAGACTAGAGTATGGGATGCTACTCTACAACTTATATACCAGCTACTGGAACTCCTCTGGGGATAGCAGGTCTGACAGTGGGGCTTGTCAGGGCCACACAGAGTTGATGAGTGTTGGTTATGATCAGTTGGTGGGCTGCAGTGATATACTGATGGGATCAGATGGGAATGTGGGATGCCCTGGGGTCATTGTGATGTTCCAGACTCAGTTGAGTAAGCCATGGTAGCAAGTCAGTGACATATGCCAGGGTCAAGAACAGTATGCCAGGGTCAAGAACAGTGTTGGGAGGGTTCTGTGGGCTCAGGAGGGGAAGGGGAAGCATTGGGGCCTGCAGAGAATGTGTTAGGGTTTGCCAGGGGGCTGTCAGGGTTTGCTATAGAAGTGTTGGAGTTAGCCAGGATGGGCACCATGGGTGGATAAAGATTGGTGTTGGAGGGGGACCCCTGGAGATGTGTGGTGGCTTGAGGAGAAGTCCAGAGGCTTGGGAATAGGTTGTGACATTGTTACTCTGCTATTATGGATGAATCAAACATCAGCCATGGTGGCAGCATCTTTGAAAAATCTGTGGGTAATCCAGAACAAGCAATGAAGCCTTGATACTTACAAAGTACAAAGGGCAAGGCATATCCAGCAATGGAACTTTTATGAATCATTTATATATAAAGAGACTTTATTAATGAGATTATCCTCCTAGTCCCATGTTCTTCAGGGTATGAGCAGGAACAGACATCACTACCCATTTCTTGCCCTGCATTTCATGAATTGGATAAACTTTCCCCCTTCCTTCATGACACACTGCTGCAGCTTTGTCCTAGACTAGTGAGGTAAAAACAAGTTCAGGTAGTTAGGAAATACAAACAAACAAACATGTCTTCAAACTAAGGTGCAGGGGCACTTGATGTAGTATGAGCAACAAAGTTTGTAGTTGAGAAAGATGCTTGTGTAACTGGCCTGTATTGAATTGTCCTTATATTTGACTTGCTTGAATCCACCATAATGATTGTAATTGAAATTCATAGCTCAGACTGTAAGAAAGCCAGCATAGGTTGTGCAATGTGTTCAGAGTCCCAAATCACAGTGTTTGCCACACTTGTTGGAGTTTTAGTTATGGGCAACTCACCTCTGTCTGAGGAACCAAATAGAAGCATGACAAAGTAGTAAAAGGCAACTTGCCTTCTGCCATTTCTATCATTCCTTCTTTGTACCTTGGCCTCATCTTAGCAGCATTGTGCTTTTGATCCCTCCTGTCTTGAGCATTGTGAGCAAGTGTGCAAACCTGTGCATCTTGGCTGTTGTTCCAACAGTGCAGCAATATCTGAATGCATTTCCAGTCTCTCACAGTTGTCTGTATGCATAAAATGATGTGTATATGCAGGGTTTCCAAGTGTTTATGGGAAACTACCTTGTTTGGATGTGAAATGGGGATACTGAATAATGGGGCAATATATGTAGACCAGTTGGAAAGGAATTGAAAACACTCTTTCTACACAGCTATGTCCTTCTCCATGAGTCAATATATTAGTCTAAGACCAATACTACACAGTAGATTTGTGTTTTAACAAAGTTCCACAAGTGATGTGGCAACAAGATGCATTGTTTGAAGTTTAGAAAAAGTGAAAGCCTACTCACCAGTAGGCATACTAAGTGAGTGAATGCATGTAAACTAGAACAGCATGTATTCTAAGCAGAGTCCAAGGTCAAGAGCAGTTCTCCAGATCCAACACTGGATCCATTGTAATCTGATAAGCCAAGTGTGATGTAAGCAGACAGGCTTACAAGGCTCCAAACCAATGGAAACAGGTTCCAGTGCCCTGTGCTTATATAGAAGTGATGAGTTTGGAGCCCCAAATCATGATGTTGTCAGAGTTTGAGTCATGGGCAATGGTGAAGCATGACAAGGCAACTCATCTTCTGTTGTTTCTCTTGTCACTCCTTCTTTGTACCTTGGCCATGTCCAGTCCAACAAAGCCAGTTGAGGGCATAACATACAACCATATATTCATCACTGACTCTCCACATTACCAAAGTCTGCAACATCACCTGTAATATCATTGATGAGGCAGTCACACAATAGCACAGGGAAGATCCTAGTGCATTGTTCAGCCAGAATATCAGGGTCCCCTATGGTTGTGGTGGCCTACCTGATTAGATAGTGGTTGAGGGAGGTGTTGTGTCAATTGTTGTTATGCACCTGCAGGTATCACCCAACTTGGGCTTCTTGCAGCAGCTGAAGGAGCTCAAGCAGGAGCTGTGTGGGAAAGTGTCTTTGGATGTGGATGAGCTTCCAAAGCAAGACAAGGACTGATTGGCTTTGTTAGCATCTCTGCAGCCTGATGGGAAATGTTCATGATTACCACAGTCACTCTGTATAGCTTGATGCCAGTGTAATGATTTTTGTCTTAAATCAGGTTGCCTCAGCCCTTCTCAGCTGCACATCAGGTGGACCAGAGACTATGATCGCTCCGGCTCGTCCGCAATCATGCATGACAGCCATAACCATGTGCCACTGCATGCATTGAAACTATCCGTGATCCCCGCGATAGAGCGCATCAACTTCGGAATATATCATGAATGATGGCGCTGGGCGGCATCTTATGTAATCGTGTTTTCCTTTCTTCGCTGCGATGGGCGAGGACGGTCGCTCGCCAAACCGCCCGTCTCGCGCCGTCTCAACCGCCTCGTTCGTGTCGTCGCCGCTGAATCCGTCGCCACCTGTGACGAACCCGTTTGCCGCTGCGCGGATGTCGCGGCCTGGCTCGCAGCTGGAGTTTGCGCAGGCGTACCACCGGGAGCCTGGCGTGGGGCAGCGCGGGTCGATGCTGCTGTACCGGCTGGCGTCTGACGACGACATGCCGCTGTCGACGGCGGGGTCTGCGTCGTCGCGCGACTCGGCGCAGCTGCTGCCGCCGCGGAGCTTGGCGAACCGAGACAGCCGAGGGTCGTTTGAGTCGGTGTCGCGGCGGGACTCTGCGTTCCCGTCTGCGCCACGCGGGGTGCTGGTGGCGTACGAGTACGATCCTGCGGCTGACGAGATGGAGCCTGCAGACGAGGAGGATCTGATGCACGATCCCGGCGCACACGGCGTCAGGAAGTCGCGGTTCCCGTGGCGCGGCCTACTTAATGTGACGGTCCTCGTCGTGCTCGTGCTCGCGCTCCTCTGTCTTTTTGTGTTCTACCCGGTCCTGACTTTTTACCGCAACGAAGCACGCAACTCGCGAATTGATGGCAACATCCGCATCAACGCCACAGGTCTGTCTTTTTTAAGCCACCGCCTCCTGCTCACCTCGTCCCAGGCCAGGCCCCCGTCCTCTTCCAAATGCCCGACCTCATCGACATCAGGACCCCCGACGACGCAAAACAGCGCACAGGCTTCGACGGCCACCAGTACGACCTCGTCTTTTCCGACGAATTCGAGGTCGAAGGCCGCTCATTCTACCCCGGCGACGATCCGTTCTGGGAGGCCGTCGATCTCTGGTACGGCGCCACAGGCGACATCGAGTGGTACGACCCCCAGCAAGTCACCACCAGGAACGGCAGTCTCGTCATCACCCTCGATTCTACCGATACTCTCCAGTCGGGCCTCACTCCAGGCTCCACAGCCCCCTTTACGTCTGCCCAGAATCATAATCTCAACTACAGGAGCGGCATGTTGCAGAGTTGGAACAAGTTTTGTTTTTCCAGTGGCTACATTGAAGTCTCGGTCGTGCTTCCGGGCGCCAACTCCGAGTCCAAAGGCTACGTGAGTGCAGCTTCTAGTCTTGTTCTTGGGTGCTGACTCGTCTCAGTGGCCAGGCGCATGGACCATGGGCAATCTCGCTCGCCCAGGCTACCCCGCAACAACAGACGGCATGTGGCCGTACACGTACGTTCTCTTTTTACGCCAACACTATCACTCTTTTCTCACGCCAACACAGGTACAACACATGCGACGTAGGGACCTTTCCAAACCAAACCCTCAAAGACGGCTCAGGGCCCGCTTCAGCCCTCCACTCCGACGCATCAAGGAGCAAATACAACCATGAGCTATCCTGGCTAAGCGGCCAGCGCCTCTCGTGAGTACCATCAGCCTTCTCCTTTTTCTGCACACCAACCCCCCCGCAGCGCATGCTCCTGCCCAGGATCCGACCACCCCGGTCCGTCCCCCTCCGTCGGCCGCGGTGCCCCCGAAATCGACATTTTCGAAGCCGAACACGCCAAAGACGTTCCCACGGGCCAGGTCGCGTCCATGTCCGCCCAGTTTGCGCCGTTCACGGCCGACTATAATTATCTGAACGCTACGGCAGATCAGTGGACGGTTTATACGCCGGATGTGACGCGGCCGAATACGTACAAGGGGAGCGCGGTGCAGCAGGCTGTTAGTGGGATCGTGGGGCTGAGGGATGATATGTTTCAGGGTAGCGGGAGGAGGTTCACGACTATGGGTGAGGTTGTTGTGTCTTGTCTTCTCCGTGTGTGTGCTTATCGGGGTTCGCTAAGGCTTTGAGTATTGGGGAAACCCCAAGAACCCAGATGAGGGATTTATAACGTGGCAAGTCGACGGCGCCGCTAGCCATCGTCTCGGCGCGGCTGCTGTGGGACCCGACCAGGGTCCCACAGGCTCGGGCGTAGGCCAGCGCCTCATACCTGTCGAGCCGATGAGCATCGTGCTCAACCTTGGTATATCCCCGAACTGGCAAGCTATCGATCTGTCGACGCTGTTGTTCCCCGCTGAGATGCTGGTGGATTATGTGAGGGTGTATCAGAGGAGGGGTCAGACGAATGTGGGGTGTAGCCCGACGGAGTATCCGACGGAGGACTATATTAGGGGGCATTGGGATGCGTATACTAGTGAGTTGTGCCTTGTGTGGATTGGAGCTGATGATGATGATGATGATGCGCGGTAGATCCGAACACGACGACGTGGAATTGGGCAAAGCCGAAGAATAGTCTTGTATGTGGTCGTTCCTTACTCTGGACGTGGTGTTGATGTTTTTTCTTTAGTATGACGGATGTTAGTATTCTCGCGCCACACGCATCGCATCGCATCGCTGTAACGTAACGTAACGTAATAACCAACCCAACCCGACGATTCTGCATCTGTTTCTTTCAAGGGACTACTATTCTATCATTGGGACTCGACTCGACTCGCACTTCACATTAACCCCCTATCTTATATTCATCGCAATCGCATGGTTTAATACCCGAAGTTGCTGCTTTATCTTATATACATACGACTTTTTTTCTTTCTCGGACGCCCCCCAACCCCCCCCCCCCCATCGTCACAACAACACGACACGATACGACACGATGTTCATTATAGATATAGATATGACTTTTTTTTTTGTTTTTCTTTTATATCTATCTGTTTGTCGTGTGTAATTCATACCGTACGTATTCTCGGCATCATAGGTCCGTTCTTACCCACCTGCACCACCTTCGTTTCGTTTCGTTTCGTTTAGGTACATTGTACTGTACCGTACCGTAGCATGGCACAGCATGCGGCGCATCCCCCTCCCCCCCCCTCGTTCGGCTGGCGGCTAGGATCTGATAGACTTGCATTCCTGCATTTTTGGGGCTTGGAGTTTTGGATGTTTATAGACTCTTGGGTCTAGACTGGGTTTGGGTTTGGGTTGGTGACTCGTGTCGTGGTCGTTGTCGTTGTCGTTGTCGTTGTCGTATTAGAGCATGCATACCATATTACGTGTATATGAATGGACAGTTTGATGTGGGCTATGAATGTTAAATCAAACGTTGATGCTTTGGTTTGGTATTTAGATTGTTTCTTTTTTTATTTTGAAAGACAATACAATGGCATAAGGAGCGTAGGAGGGTTATTAATATTTTTATGTTTGAATGTTGGAGGGATGTTCGGGGGGGGGGGGGGGGGGGGGGGGGGGGGGGGGGTTCTCTGTATGTAGGTTAAATAAGGAAGTGATGATGCTTACTTGCTGGTCTGAATGAACATTTGTCGCTGACGGAGTCCCAAAAATCACAATTACTGCATTCATCGGAGGTTTAAACAATGGAGACGCCCCATGACTGGCCACCAAATGGTGAAGCGCAGCGACAAGGCAGCAAAAGGCAACTCGCCTTCCTCAATTTCTCTCATCATTCCTTCTTCGTACCTCGGCCCAATCTCAGCAGCGTCATAACAGGCTTTTCTGAGCTCAGCCCCAGAGTTCAAAGAAAGAGCTATTTAGCTATATATCTAGAGGTGTTGAATGTTGGAGGGATGGTTGGGAGGTGTGTATACTTTGTATGTAGGTTGAATCAGGAAGTGATGGATACTTACTGGTTGCTGCATTCGTTTTAACAATGGAGACGCCCCATGACTGGCCACCAAATGGTGAAGCGCAGCGACAAGGCAGGTAAAAGGCAATTCGCCTTCCTCAATTTGTCTCATCATTCCCTTTCTGTACCTCGTCCCAGTCTCAGCAGCGTCGTCACAGGCTTTGCTGAGCTCAGCCCCAGAGCTCAAAGAGCTATTTAGCTATACATCTAGAGGTATTGTTTTTGCATTGGTGAGTTGAACCCTCGTTCGAATCGTTGCTTGATATATTGTCCATCATCATATGCAGCACGGCCATCTCAAGTTCTAGATCGTACGGTCGCATAACCATGCGCCACTATCAGTATTTTGCGTACAAGTTCATGTTCGAGAGGTATCAAATAACCTTGCCGTGGCCTTTGTGTCCCGTGGTGATACAGTCAAAGCCTCAAGTTGTAGCTGTCGTTTTACGTGCATGCGCTCGGAAACTATTCTTATCCGTCGGCGCCTTGATCATCACCTATTGTAATGATCCTCGCGATAGAGGGCATCGACTTCGGAATGTAATATTCAATGCAAAGTACAACAATGATTTATGTGATATTGATACTGTGCTTATTGCAATAAAGATTACTCTTTCTTGATAGTGTGCCAGATCGAAGAACTCTGATACCCTAGGCAGGTTAAAGTCATTTAGGAGTTTCTAGTATTGTTGAATATACAGAAGCATAACAGCATTCCTGCTGGTCGTGGCACTGATGTCCATAAGCGAAAGATGGAGAGAAAAATCGGGCGAACCTTTATCATGAGTATTTGGGTAATTCGGTCAGGCCGAATCTGTGGCTGACCTCCTTGGGGTGTTAGTCGCTGCCTTATACCTGTGTATTGAAAGCTTCTATGCTATTCCACCTATGCAAAGCCAGATACTACGGAACCTCCTTGTTTGTAGAGAATGCAAGTGTGAACCACTCGGATGAGCGCCAAGTGGGCACATGCATAAGAGGTGGAATGTGTTCTTTTCGATACCAGTTGTTGAACTCTTCATCGGCTGAAGGATGGGGGGTGATTGCAACGGAGAATAGGATGTGACTAGGTGTTAAGGTTTCCGTGTGGCCTGCATTCAGAAATGAGATGTCTAAGGGCTCCACTAAAGGTTTCGAAGTTCTGGAGGTGTTTAAAAGATCCCAGCAAAGTCCTTGAGGAGAGCGCGGTGTGCAGCACTAAGGATCGAGCAGCTACCAAGTAAGATCCTTCGTGTGGGGAAATCAGCTGCCCCATCTTGGCGGCCTGTGTAGACTAGAACATGGCCTAGATTCGGCAGACGTTGGTGGAGGATGGATGCCACGTCTAATTGCAGATGATGAGAAAGTAGGATAGAGACCTGAATGAATGCGTACTCTGCCATGTGGGCCAGGTGCGATCCAGACCATGCGCTGCGAGGACTACCAGGAGATTGGACATGAGAGTCTGGGTCACAGAGCAGTCTTTTCCCATACGTCCCGGGATAAGTCTGAGTTAGTCAACAACGCGTCTTGGTTCGCGACACCGCTGATAATTGCTGCTCCTCTTCTGGTATTCTCGATACCGGACCCAACCCCTCCTCGTTCAGCAGACTCTGCGCTAAATTCCTACTGTCTCCTTTACCGTGCTTCTCTCTCGTTGCCAGACTCGCACGTTCTTCTCGATGGCCTGACTTCTGTAGCTCGGTGTTGTCAAGTCGCATGAAGATCGGAATCTGTGGTTGGACAAAAGCGGTGGCATTGAAATGTTTATTTGTGATGTCAACCGCAACATGAGAACTGATGTAGTTCACAAGGATACACACCCCCTGAGCGACTTAAACACGAAGGAAAGATCCAACGACGTCTGAGATGTTTGATACATCCTGTCCAGAGTTCAAAGAGCTATTTAATCATATAATTCAAGGTATTGTTCTTGCATTGGTGAGTTTGACCCTCGTTGAAATCGTTGCTTGATATATCCATCATATGCAGCGCGGCCATCTCAAGCTTCGGTCAGTAGATCTCGCCGAAATTGAACTTTGACTTTAATTGAGCACCTTGAACTGTGCAACTGCACAGAATTTGTCTGAAGATAGAATATTATTTGGTATATACTAGAGAGAAATCTCCTTTCACTTCATGCCTTTTTGTAATATGTGTAATTATACACTTATACACCTTATCCTGTCAGCAACACAAATTCCCTTCATTTTCGTGGTCTATGTACAATGTCCGCTTCCTTTACATTTATATTTTAAGGTTGTAGGGAATGTGAATACATCATAACTTCGTGTGTGCACTTTGTGATGTCATACTTCCAAATTTAGAACTGTGCCTCGGTTCCTGTGTACATTTGCCTCCAGAAAAAAATCGATCCTAGGTTTTTTTGGGAGGCCGGCAGACTCTTGTCACCGAGCCGTACATTCTACTTACCCCTGCATCCCCTGTGACCACCATCGAGATGTGGGATGACAGAAGCATTATGGATGTAGAAAAATATCACCAATGTAGAAAAACATTATCGATATAGAAGCATTATCAATATATTGATCTCTCCCGAAGATCCAGTTCCTGACAACGTGCGGTAGGTGGTACCACAATACATGAGTGTACATGTTCGAATTTTCACTACGAAAGGTGTCCAGTTGTTATGGCAGGTTATGACATGCGTAGGCTGTAAGAAGGGAGGTAGAGGGAGGTACATACATGATAATCTGTTTAATCGAAAGGACATTGTTATACACAGTTGCGTCACTCTTGTCGGCCAAGCCCCTTCAGTGTTTACCACCCCATTCATCAATGACCTCAACTAATTCCTTTGCCTGTTCACTGGTGTTGTATCTTCTGGCGATTTTGTTCCATCCCGTGTGTACGTCAATAAACTGCAGAGGGTTGGCTGCATTAGCTAGTACGAATCCTTGACAGTCTCTCAGGCCAACGGTATTCGCACCCACACAGGCACGGCGAATGCTGGGATCATAACCCGAAGGTGAGCAAAGTCGAGTACATCAAGGAGAGACACTCATACCGTATGTACGTCTGGTCATTCTTCGAGTGCGAGATACGCTGCCTGTCAAGTGCAGATTTAAAGGATGCTTTCGTCTTTTGGAAAACCGTCCCCGTCAAATCCAATCGGTGAATAAAACAAATCCATCGGATTCACGCTCGTTGCCCTGCTGAACCTTGCCCTCAAGAAAACCAGGGTTTCCCATAGGCAAGCCCGCACTGGCCTCAGCACGATGGTAATCTTCCATAAGGTTCTTCAACTCGTTCCTAGTATTGTAAACCTTCCATGCTTTGTTTTCGACTCTCCAAAGCCCCAACGCTTCGCGACTTCTGATACGGTCTGAGGCTCGTAGTCTTGTTACCTTGCCATTACGGATGAATCGAACATCGGCTATAGTGACAACAGCTCCAACCAATTTGTGAGGGATACAGAACAAGCAATGAAGCCCTGGTACTTACTGGGTACAAAGTGGAAGGCGTATCAAGGAACGGAACACTTATGAATCGTTTATATACAAAAAGTGTTTATTCATGATATTATCTGGATCCCAGAACCTTATCTGCACGTAGATTCGAATTACGGCAATAACCACGCAACATCTTTGATTTCGTTTTTAAAATTTCCACCCCAATTGCACGATCACCTCATATCTCCTGTCTGTCGGGACAACAATGATCACGCTCCTAGTCCCGTGTTCTTCAGGGTATCAGCAGGAACAGACATCACTACCCATTTCTTGCCCCGCGCTTCATAAATGGGATAAACTGCTCCCGAACAGCCTTCCTTCATGACACACTGCTGCAGCTTCATCCTAGACCAGTGAGGTGAAAACAAATTCAGGTAGTAAGGAAATACAAACAAACATGTCTTCAAACTCCTCTTCATTCGAAGAGTTCAACGATTTCCTAAAGAAACACATATCCTAAAAACGAGGCGCGTCTTAGCTATGAGCAACGATGTTCGTGGTCGAGAAAGATGCTCTTGCAACTGGCCTCCATCAAATTGTCCTTGTGTTTGACTTGCTCGAATCCACCATAACGAGTATCCTGGCGAATGATCGTAAAGTCATCATGATTGTAGTTGAAATCCATAGCTCAGACAGTAAGGAAGCCAGCATAGGCTGTGCTTATATCGAAGTAATGTGTTCGGAGTCCCAATCGCGGTGTTTGCCACACCCATCGGAGCTTTAGTCCTATCTCCTTTTTAGTCATATGTCTGCCACACGAAGGGCAACTTATCATCTGAGCGACCAAATGGTGAAGCGCGAGAAGGTAGCAAAGGGCAACTCGCCTTCCGCCGTTTCTCTCGTCATTCCCTCTTTGTACCTCGGCCCAGTCTCAGCAGCATCGTCGCAGGCTTTCCTGAGCTCAGCCAGCATAACACACGTCTTAAGCGTCGGTGCCAGCCCGACAAAGCCAGTCGAGGGCATAACATACAACCGTATATCCATCACCGACTCTCCATCTTCGTCTATCACTAAAGTATGCGACACCGCCTGTGATATCATCGACGAGGCGCTTAAGTCACGCAATGGCGCAGGCAAGATCCTGGTGCATTGTTCAGCTGGGATATCACGGTCTCCTATGGTCGTGGCGGCCTACCTGATTAGACGCCGAAATATGTCGTTGAGGGAGGCGTTACGTCAGATTGTCGTTGTGCGCCCGCAGGTATCGCCCAATTCGGGATTTTGGAGGCAGCTGAAGGAGCTGGAGCTGGAGGTGCGTGGAGAGGTGTCTTTGGACGTGGATGAGCTTCCAAAGCGAGAGAAGGACCGGTTGGCTTTGTTAGCACCGCCACAGCCCGCAGAGTCTGCGGCCGCGGTTGTTGAGGAATGTTCGTAATTAGTATAGTCATGTGCTTAAGTATGTATATCCAGTAGAGGAGGATGAAATGAAACTGATTTATTCCCGTGCTTTGAATTCTAAACGCCGCAAAGAAGGTGTACTTGTATCGGCCACAAGGAAACAGGTACGATGCCAAAAGCGGTAAACAGAGGCACTTTAGTCACTCAGGCCAAAATGATAGATATAGTTGTTCAATCCGCATAATGCATAAAACTAGAGGAGCGTTTGTTATTTGCATGGCTTGTTCCCTCATTCATTCATCGATAATACAAAGACCAGTGAACTAATGCTCAAGCAGGGAAAGACGATCATGACAAGCCGTCTATTGTCGGTACCCACCCACAAAGACTATCATTCCAGCAATCGTAATACAACTCCTCATCCTAGCATCCACGCCAAACACAGCAGAAGTGCAGCCTTCCAACCATTTTCAAGATCCCAAAAAGAAATGAGAGATTAGAATAGAGTCTTGGATTGATGTGTACGCTGAAATGCGAGCTGCGATCCAGACCATCCACTGGACATGGAGAGTTTGGCCCAAGTACGGTCCGGGATCAGTCCGAGCCAACAACCACAACAATCACCAACAACGCGTCTTGGTCCGCGACCGCCGACAAATGGCTTCTCCTCTTCCGGTATTCTCGATACCGAACCCAACGCCTCCTCGGTCAGCAGACTCTGCGCTGAACTCTTACCGTCTCCTCTACCGTGGTTCTCTCTCGTTGCCAGACTCGCACCTTCTTCTCGATGGCCTGACTTTCGTAGCTCGGCTCGATTCGCCGTCGAAGAACAACCATCTTCTTCAGAATCCACTTGCTTTGGCTCTGGAGAGCATGCGTGGACGGCCTAGTCTGCATTTCATGGGTATTGTCAAGTTGCATGATGATCAGAATCTCTGGTTGGACGAAAGCGGTGGTATTGAAATGTTTGTGGTAGTGTCTTACGCACAATTCAACCGTAACTAATGTAATTCACAAGGGATATACACCCTCGAGCGACTATGACGCGAATATACTTTGAGAATGTATTCTGTTTAACACCATTCTCTTCCACATCCACATCAGCACAGCCAGACACGTCAGATATCGGCATCAAAGTTGCTCTGGGTGATAGTGGTGCGTTTACGGCTCTTTTAACCCCTCTCAGCGGTCTAATTTCACCGTTAGATGGACCAGAGACTACACATGTGGTGATTTATGCCCGTTCTAATCAAGCTGACAACTCCTTAAACTTGACAGTCGCTCGCCTGATGGCTCGTCCACAGCCTTCTCAATCATCGCTTCGTCTCCCCAGGCCGGATGATCCGACCCCGCGAAAGCCGCCATTGCTATATGCGGCTAGTAGTACTAGGTCGGGGCTGAAACGGGTACCGAGCTTAGTCCCTGGCCGAGAGCTTAAACGAGTGACCAGTCAAACGTCTATTGCTGGATCTAAGCATAAGAAAGCGGCAGGTGTGGATGGGGGTGTTATGGCTGATCTCGGTAGTGGTGTTCGGCTTGGAGAGGGCACAGGCAGTGGGCTGTTCAAAGTACCCGAAGTGCCCTTGCATGGAAAAAGTGTCAGTAAAGGGAAGGGAAAGCAAGTAGAAGGGGACAAGGATGTCTTCGGTACATCGTCATCATTGAAAGCTGTCAGCAAGGGAAAGCGGAAACGGGATACTGATCAGGATCAAGGGGTGGGAGAAGTGGAGAGGACGAATAAAGACGTACGTTCCACCAGGTGAGGGTATTACCCTGCTGACAGTGTCCTAGACGATCAAGCGAAATACACTGGAACATCTTTACAAGAGGAAAGATCCAACGACGTCTGCGCTGTTCGGTAAATCCCATCCAGAGTTCAAAGAGCTATTTAGCTATATATCTCGAGGTGTTGTCTTTGCATTGGTGAGTCAAATCCTTCATCCGAAATCATTGATCGATATATCCCATCATTATGCAGCGTGGCCACCTCAAGCTTCGGCCAGTAGATCTCGCCGAGGTTGAACACTTGGTCCGTTTACATGCGGACATGTACATCAGGCACGACAGCCGACAGCCGGAACTTGACACCGTCGTATAATCATGCGCCACTATATCCATACCGGTGTTTGCACTCAAGTCCGTGTTTGAGAAGTATTACATAATCTTTCTGACGCATACCATGGCCCTTATATCCTGTGGTAATACAGACAAAGCCTGATCAAGTTGTAGCTGCCGTTTCATGGTGCATGCATTCCGTAAAATAACTACGAAGTGCACTCGAAATTATCGTTATCCTACGCGAAATATAGACATCACGATCATCACTTATTGTAATGATCCTAGAGCGCATTAACCAGGATGTATTAAAACTGAACAAGAATGTATGTGTAGTATAGAGTACGCCGTGAGGGATGAAACATAATTTATCCGATCCATGATGTAATATACAGTGGTCCTGCCAGTAGATATCGTAATAAAGAAACTTTGTGTGCTAAATCATGACAGTCCTGCCAGTAAATATCGTAATAAAGAAACTTTGTTTGCTAAATCATGACAGCCCTAGTCGCGAAAAGCGACCGCACGAGGCTGTCCTCCGGGCTTGGGCCCATAAAGAAGTTCTGTTAGAGGGGCCCTCCAGGTTTCCTCCCTGGTGAGCTCTCTAGTCTCGGTGACGAACACTCTAATCTCGATCTTCTTTGTGCGTTGGGCCTGAAGGATCTCAACATCTTCTTCGAAATTGTCGTTATTCCCGAAGCAGTTAAGGGACCCGAAGTTGATCGGAGAGCCGGGGCGAGAAGTGAGGGAAATTGGGCTAGAAGGACGAGAGAATATGTTGAAAATGGGGGAACGGGGTCTAGGCCGCATGATGGTACAAGTGTATTCATTGATCGTTTCCGCTTCTTCTTTACTCTGGAGCAGGTTATCGACCGGCATCGTCTGATCGTTTTCTATGTCGCTGTCTGATGGGCTATCATCTTCTAGCTCGATGATAGGAGAGCTGCAGGGCGTTGTAAGGATTTCGGGTGAAGGGGTGTGGCACTGGGGAATATGACATATACTTGTAGATCTTCATGTGAATACAACAGAATACATACCTGCTTTTCAAAAACATCATAGTTTGGAGCATCCAGGTCGTCAGGCAAAGACGATACTTTCAGGACAAGGTTACTGAAAACTTGATGACTCATATCAGAACTTGCGGCAGTAATAGAACTTTCGCCAGAGCATGACGAGAAAAACTCCAGCAAGGAGAGAGTGTCGCGTAGCTCGGAATTCTCTTCATGACCAATTGTGGGTAGAGCAAAATGACAGAAATTGTTGCGTGGCTGAACAATGATAATTTGAGTAAGGAGACCATCTCTCAAAGACAATGAACACTGACCCTCTTGTTGAGGTCGAAACGTTGATCATCCATTGAGAGCATTGCCAGATGACAGAAAGGCGCTGAGGATATCAAGGTAATAAGAGTCTCAGGTATTTCATTAGAGTTCGGCCCAATTTTATACATAGCTAGTGTGCACGCATGTTCATTGTACAGCTTAGATGATACCTGGCCAGAGACGATCTACAATGACTGTTCGTGCATTGGCCCTGATTAGGCCATTTCGGACAAAAAATGGCTGCTGATCAGTTCAAGCAATTGAAAGTTGCACAAAGCGTTCCATTGTGAATTAGGCTTACACGCGACAATGGCATGGCCATATGCTTTCATCGACCGTTGGCTATAAGTGGAGATTGCCTCTTGAAACCATTACTCTCCTAACCTTCTGGCAAACCCTTCCCCCCAGACTGCGCATATGACGAAATTGAATGAGAACCGCCGGCCTGCGGAGGGACGTCCCCCAAGATTAAGAAAGGTAAGAGGCTTCTCTAGTTATATGCAAGATGCGAATCTAACGGATGACTTAGTCCACATCATCTCCCTCTGCCAGGACACTCCGCGAGCAACCGGGGCCTGAGACTTTCACAGAGGAACTTCAACATCGAGCAGCTAGAACAAGAGATTTGGAGACTACTACAGTTCCTGACTCTGAGCGATGGATGCATGTCGTAATACGTCGAGAGACCCTTCAGCATGCGGTGGGCAGAATCGTCCATGTACAGCGCGTGAGCAACTTCTGGCATTCAGACATGCCACTTAGAAACTGATGTGTTACAGGTCGGAGGTGAAATCAGAAGCACATCACAGAGAAACAATGAAAACGTTGGCAGATGACGATGTTTCCCGGGCGCGACAGATGTCACACTGTATCATATATTTAGGACTTTTACGCATTTGACGATGAAATTTTCAGAGTGACACTTACCTGGTTGCTCAGTGCTACTGAGTCATGTACAGTTAGTTTGTGGTTGTCAGCTTGTATGCTTGTAAAACATAATAGGATCATTCAGCGAGGAGCCAGGTGACTGAGAAGTATGAACTTTCTGGGGTAAGCTGATCACGCGCGAAAACTTGTCAAAGCCGAATCAGAAAAGCAGCCTGTCAACTTCCTCCATCACTACAACCAAACCAACATTTCACGTCAGGATTTGCCGACCATGTCTTTGAGGTGCATACTTCCGGCGTCTTTCAAAAGCCTCTATCGCTTGTCACTGCGAGCCGCGTCGGCGTCTGTACTTCATCATAAAGTAGCAACGGCGAACCTGCGGCGACTCTTGAGGCCCACCTTTGATGCTGCTGCCAGGGTGATCAGAGAACTCCAAAATGGCTGCCACAGTAGTCCTGGACAGGAACGTTTGAAGATTTGGTTGAACACATGGGAAAAGCGAAGCAAGTGAACATCTCTTCGGAAAAAACTTTTTCTGACAATGATCGGCTTCAGTGGATAATACGCTCGCTCTATTGTACATCTCTTCACAGTCCCGCGGGTTACCGCATGAGATTACTCGAAATCTAAGTTTCCTTGTACTTGGAGAACATCAACGACTGGTAACTCGTCCTAACCAGAGGGCTTGGGAGCCGCAAATACCGGCGGATCCATTGAAACCATTGAAGCCCCTTGATCCCAAAAAGCAGGAGAAAAAGAAGCAGCTAGAAGCTTTTGTGACTAATACCTGGGCGCCGCTGAGTCAAGTCGTTAAGATGGCTGAGGGAAGGGACGGTGTTTCAATGGGTCGATTAACATTGTCAACAGTAAACCGGGGACGCAGGTTCAAATAAGCTCCACGCAACGTTTCCCTTTTTTCAAAAATTCAATACATAGGAGGTAAACGCTCGAGCGATTCTACTTGTCTATCTTTGCTGATATAAGACTTTCAAGGAATCATGTTTGGATTCTTAGCGACTGCGAACAAACATCCTACATGACACCTTCCTGTAGTGTTTCAAGCGTCTACATTGTCAGGTACATCTCCGTTTGTCTTTTGTTAATAAAAGGTGTTCCTGAATCGTGAAACAGTACGAAGTTCGTGAGAATTCATGGCAGTACAGTTCCCAACCATCAGTTCTTAAACCTAGTAACCTCAAAATATGATATCTCCCTCATGATGAACAATTTTGTTCCGAGGTAGCCCAAACGCCTCCTGAAATCATGATGGACTTACTCTAAAGACTCATCACGACCCTCGATCATCTCAGATCCTCTCATCACCGAATGTTATAAAGTTCCTCTCACCCCACATATCTCCCAGTAGTTTCTTCTCACTTCGTAGCCTGTTGACTTCCCGCCCCATTCTTCGGTAAATACACGTACTGCCATCTTGCCAACTATGTCTTCACCGGTTGCCTCCACGTTCACTTCAAAGGTTTCAAAGAACCCCGGGCTCACCATTGACCTCAAGGCTCACACGTCCAGAAAGCTATATTCCAACTTGGTGCATGATCGTTGGCACATCAGAGCGACAAACTCTTTACTAATTATACTCATTCACAGCACTCATTCACCCGACAGCTTCCATCCGCCATTAGCTCTTTGTCTAACACACCTGCATTAGAGCCGGACTGGATCGATGAAGATGACGCGTCCGACTGTGGCAATAGCGACGAAGTTCAATATATATACATCACATCTGATAGCCCGTTCTACCGTCCTCCCACAACTCCTCGATCCTCCTATATCACCGTCAGCGGTTTTCAATTTGCTTGCGATCCCCTCGCAGAAGAGGACTTATCGTCTGGTGAATCCACTTCCAACGAGCTAGCTTCAGACAACAACGTCATCGTGATTGTCGACACCGGCTTGACAGAGGATCCAGATTCACAACCCAACATTGAGTGGAATTTTACAGAGACATTGGATCAAGTTAAACCGGTGCGAACAGAAACTGAGAACGAGGTACGTTCTAGCTTGTTCATTTTAGGTTCTTCACCGATAGCTCCCTAGGCTTTCCGAGCAATATCCTGAATTCCACTTATCTCGTATCTTCTCCATTATCTTCTATACTACTGTCGTAAAAGTATGCTCTTCTCCTTGTCTCATAGAACATCCGACGGTATAATATGCGACGATGAAAGAACTTCAATGACCATGATAAGTCACTCGAATATTGAATGCTTGAGAAAAACTGCGATGACATTGAACCGCCGCTCATAAAGACCATCAGGCTTCTCCTTTCGGCATTGATGGACACGTTAACTACTGACCATCAACAAGAAATGTTCTTCTCGAAGCTCCCAAAGTAGTGATGTGCACGTTGATATGTTTGCATCTGACACAGAAGATGACCCAAAATCCGTAATACAAGTCCTCTCATTTTTTTTGGCTGACAAGAATATTCGCGTAGATAGATCAAAACTAACCATGTACGTCAGAGCTCGAGATCATGAACATATTCACCCTTTTGATATCACCATGGACGATGGGATACTCATGCAAATATCGGAGTCCTTGAGATATATCGAAGATCCTGAATAGGGCTAAGTGCAGACCAATGGCATTGAGATGAAACATTAGCATATACCAACAACACACGATCCGCAACTTCATTGGTCTCGAAATACTGCGTAATGTTGCCTTGCTCCATCTAGGGCGAAACTAGCGAAAATTGTTCCCAAAGAACGGTTTCTTTTGAGTAGTGAGTGCTGAACGAAAGAAGCGTCAGAACCGACGATATTGAGCAAAGTATGGAAGACGATGACCTTCAAACAAGTTGTCTACTCCGGTCGTTTGATATAGTCGTATGACTCTTATACAGGCATATCTGCCTCGAGACCTCGGCTTATGAAAGTCTGCGAAAGCTTCCTCCTGCCATGAGCGGGTACTCTCTATCAACCTCAGCATCTGGTAACACGTTGGGTAGAGGCCGGATGTCTTGGACAATCTTTGAGCAGCTATGATGAGATTTTGCTTGAAGGCACCGTCTAGCTCCGGCATATCGAGAAGGTGGTGATATCCTTGTGACCAATTGTTTGTGGAAGCAGAGGCATCAGGTACTTGCCTGTTGGAACAAATCAAAGCTTCAGGGCGTCAGACCCACGGAATGCTAACAAATTTTTGAATTGAGTTTTTTCGCGAAGAACGTGTAAAGGTTTCCAACCAAGTCTGAATCGCTCACGAGTGGAGTTGCATCAGTCGACGAAGACAATACAGCCTCTGAAGTCGATTGTTCATCCATGTCTATGCAAACGCGCTCTGATTTTAGTGAGAACGAATATGATCTTGCATATAAAAATGCGGTTAATGACAGTCCAGTTAGAGACGTCAGGCACACATCCTGAAGTTATACGAACTGGGGTGTGGGGTGTGGGTTTGATTTCTACGCTTCCTTCTTGTGGTATCCAGCCTGAGAAGCCGCACCGCAAGATTATGCCTCAATGTACATTGTCACACTCTGTAGTGTCACACTCTGTAGGACGTCTATGGCAGAAGATTGACTGCCAACAGGACTCGGGTTCCGGCTGGTAGCACTTGGGTCCAAAGAGGTTTAATTTGTATGGCCACTCTTGGTAGGAAGACATTGAAATACTCTGGCCAACCTTGACTGGTGAAAACGTCAGATAATGACAGGATGGTTGTCGGAGGTGTTCTTTTGAATAATTTGACTGACGGCGGTGTAAGCCGAACGGCTACCCATCAGAAGTTGAACTCGGTTTTATGGAAGTTTCAAAAACATTCGGAGGAGAAAAGAGGTAAAAGGCTCGAGTACATGTTTCATAAGATGTATAAAATCCACTTTGAAATCAATAGGTATTAGGGTGCACATTTGAACCATCATTGGGAGTGCTGCTACATATTCAAGGTGACTCTGGCTCCTAATCTTATTGAAATCAGACAGGTCACAGCGCGACCGCGTGAAAAGAGAAGATGATGATGCATCGATGATGGGTGACTGTGGTTGGCAAATCTTTGGCCGGAGCTCTTTCATTCTCCTCCATGTTTCAGGGAATCGTCGGGGCGATGCCTTTGCCCCTTCTCAGCCTCGTTGGATGGTCTATCGTGCCCGACTTCATTACTAAAAACCTTCTATCTCTACTCCACAGATTCGCGATTCTTTCAGTGCCGACAACACAACCGGCCTACAGGAAACAATATGCTCTCACCTTTGCCTGTGTCGTCCTCGGTTACCTATCATACAACCTCATAGATTCAGCACGTTCCATGCCCCCAAATTTCTATCAAATACTTGGTGTGGAACCAATGGTTGATGAACAAGGTTTGAAGGTCGCTTTCCGCCATTTCGCGAAGAGAAATCACCCAGACAGGCCAGGTGTGGGGAGAGATGGCGAAGAGCTCTTTATCATGGTCAGGGATGTTTATGAGGCGCTCAAGAACCCTGTTGTGAGGTTTGCTTATGACCGGTACGTGTTTCAATGTCTGCCAATTACTGCTTTTTACCGTGACGTGCCACAGGTTTGGACCAGATGTATTGCAATGGTCTAAAACATGTACGACGACCCGTGAATACATCCAACGTGGTCTCATTCAGTCTTCTGGCTACCATGTGGTTGTTGGATCCTTCTTAATCTTTTGGTCATTCGTCGGCTCGTCGTCTGGACCAAACGCTGTTTCGTTCTGGCGTTACCTTCTCTACGCGACGCTGTTTGTGGCGGAGATCAGCCTCATTCTTTCTCCCTCTCCCTCTTCCCTGCCAACTTCAACACTGGCTTTGAAGGGTCTAGTCACGACATATACCACTCATACACCACTACATACGCTGTTCCCACAACGCCTGATCTTCCAACACATTCTCTTCCTACACCAACTTTTTGTATTCCTCTCCTTTGCTCTTGGTCGTGTTGTTCCAGTTCTTCTCTCTGCTTTTTCTCCCAATAATACACTATCACCCGCACAAACACAGGAATTGATCCAAGAAATTTTCCAACTAGCATCCATCGCGGATCGAGAAACATCAATGTCTTCGCACATTCTTCTTCATAGTATAGCATCCCCGGAGTCAACGACGTCGTCCCCACCGTCGGCTATAGCTCCTCCTCACGAAGACATCTCTAGCTTCGCCCGTCCCCATCACTTCGTCATTCCACCTCGGGTCTTGGATCTCTCCGACCCTCGCACGCAAAATTCTCGTAAAACTACATCTCCCGACAAAGTCGCCGAAGCCGGAAACAAAAACCATCCATTAGTACAGCTTACTCGTGAAATAGAAGAGCTCGTTGTTGAAAACAACATAAAGAAAGGTGACGGGCCGTTCCGGTCTGTGTGGCAGGCAGCGGTGCGACGTGGACGCGATTCACTGGCTTCGCTCTCAGAATCCAGTTCTATCCAACAAAGATGAGAGACCGAAGAGGAATCTTTGAGAAGCTCGAATTGTTGGTGATGAGGATACAGCGGAGATACTGAGGTTAAGGAACAAGATACCAAGCCCATCACACGTCCACCAGCTTCGCCGTCGCGGAAATCAAAGATCGCACGAAATAGGCCTGATCTAGTAGTATCTTAGAGAGCCCTTCGAAGTTTGTGTCAAAAATTTGTACATTCAATACTTGACACTCAATGAGGTTTACGTGACTATGTAACATCTACGTACGTGCTCTCCCGAGAGCAAAAACTCATTCAACCGTTTGAGAGTTACCCGTGCTGGGTTTATCGCTGGCCGACATGCGATGACCCACTCCAACCGTGTTCGTATGGACATTTTGTCGATACCCATCGGAATCTTCATATGTTTTGATGCTGAAGAGCTCCAAGAATCTGTATCGTCCGTCTCCTTGTCGGATGTATGTTCGTTATTCTCTAGAGCGCCTGCAGTATCTTCGCCGATATATACTCCCTCATCACTGAAGAAGACAACAAGTGCAGCGAGCAAAACTGCCACACCTTCGTCTCCAACGTCACCCTCCTTGCCGGGCTTTTCTCCACCGCAAACGATACATACAGTCCGCCCGTGCGCAAGTTCTGAACCGATGAATGGAACTGCCCGCGATAGGATAGTCTGATTTAGGTGTGTCTTGATTCGAGGAGCCAAAGGAATAGTCATAAATTTTGGTCCCGGCTTCGGCATAGGCACTTCAGAGGTTGCTGGCAACAAGACATAGACGAGATCCTTAGCCCATGCTGCTCTTTCGACATCCCTATACGTGCCAATCTGTAGTCGTCCCTGAACTTTAGCTATTTTTGTAAGTGATCCTTCGTCTATAGAGACAGGAAGTTCTCTGGCGGAATCGGACAATATCAACGTCTTGACGAGTTCTGGAAGCTCTGAACGACTGGCGGAGAGGAGGGTTGAAGTGTGCCGCCAGTAATGAGCAGGTGTTAGCCCCTGATAACATGTCAATCTATAGTTAGTAACAGAACAGAATAACCCACCATACTCCAAAGTTCATGATCGTCGCCTGACCCCTGGACGTACGCAAAACCATGGGGCCGACGCGCGTCGTCGCTCTGTCTGGACGCAGAGAGACATATTACAGGAAGGAATGAGGCATTTGAGGAAGTCGAAAGCGTAGGGAATGTCGTTGTAGCGGGGGTAATCCAAAAGGGGCGTAATGGCGCAGGAAGTGCGGGTAGTTCAAAGGACGATCTCTGGAGATATCCAGTGAGTATTGAGAACAATACAAGATAGATAGTAAGTAGCATACGTGAAGAGCTTCTGCCCATGCGTCTATTCGTAATTCAATCTGATGGTGTTCCTGCGCGCTGACAGCTCCTGGAGGTGTATACAAGGCATTATCCCAAGATGCTTTGTCAGGTCCTGGATGTCGACGGATAATGGCACGATTCACAACAGCACACCAGATAGGCACAGTCTTTGAGAGAGCATCTGGAATCCTTTTCCCTGCTCGGGTCGAGTCAACAAGCACGATACTATACAAATAATGTTGGTATATTACGACTCTAATATGTGATTATGTTCATACCTATTGTGTTCGACAATAAATGGAAGCAAATGAAGGTTAGGCCTTCTCAGGTTGAAACTCCAGTTGTTATTGTGCCCGTCCGTAGACTTGAAATAGGCCGGTATAGATGAGGCTATGGCTGGATCAGTGTACCATACGCCACATCGCAAATTTGGGACCAAAGGAATGTTAGGATAGAAGGTGTGCACATGAACCACAAAGGCAGCATCGTCTGCGATGGAGTGCAGGCGGTTGTAAATGTCTAACGACTCCCGACGAAGAGCTTGCAAAACAGAAGAGGTGTCCATCGCTTATCTAATCTTCAGATCTCTGCGATCTAATCTATTCGTGATCGTATTTTTTCATGTCTTCCTCACCATCGTCGTCGTATTTCACGACACACACACTAACATACCTAGATGCGCCCGACTCTCCCACCAGCCTCCTCGTAGATAAACGTATTGTCCCATATCTCCCGATACCAAAGCACCCACCGCGTTTGACGCCGCTCGGCGAAGATGGAACAACTTGTTTCGAAATCAGGCCAGCAGGACCAGACAAGGGCCTTGGCATGTTCGCGACGCGCCACATACCAACTGGATCTCTCATCTATGTCGAACACCCCGCGATTTTTGCGCCAGCCGAGGTTCCATTGACAGGAAAGGCTCGCAGTTCCGCTTATCATTCTTTGTCAGAGGTTCTCCCTCAGCATCGACGCGACGAGTTACATACGATGGCAAACTGTCGAAGTTCCAGTGAATGTGCTCTGGAAGAGGGAATATTGTGCACCAATGCCCTCGCCCTTGAACTTGGACTTCCTGACGATATTGATATCGAGGCGAGGGAATACGGGGGAGTCTTCCTGATCATCAATCGCTGCAATCACAGGTAAGGTATTCCACATGTAAAACGACAAATTCTCATGTACGATGGAGTTGCGGCCCAAATGCAGCACATAAGTGGGATCTCGCATCCTTCTCAACATCTCTCTACGCTCTTCGCCCTATCGCGCCTGGAGAAGAGATTACTATAATCTATACCGACGTGACACAGTCTCGTGATACCAGACGCGCACGCCTTTCATCCCACTACGGTTTTACGTGTCTATGCTCATTTTGCACCCTTCCTTCCCCTCTTCTCGAGGAATCCGATGCAACGCGAGCAGCCCTCCGCGACTGGAGGCACACTCGACCAACATTCACTGGGTGGGCCACGGATCTTTGTCGATCTGACGATTTTGTTCTTCAATCCCACATGGATGCACTCACGTTAATTGAAAAGGAGAATCTACAGGGAATGGCGAGCGTGTTTGTGAGAGATGTCTGCTTGTGTTGGGCTATGCTTGGGGAGGAAGATGAGTTCAAGAAATGGGCAGAGAGACTGTTGGAGCTTTGTGAGATTCGAGATATAACAATGGCACGGGAGGTGAGAGGATGGTTGGTTGATCCCAAGAGTAAAGTTCCGAAATGGGGTTGGAGGAAGAAGCAGAGAACACGTATGTGACAAGGTCTTCTTACTGAGGCATTCCCCGCCATACTGATTGACGTATAGAAACCAGCAAGAAAAAAATGCTTGATGACTCACCATCACTAGAATCCTATTTCTCTCCTATGTTATTCTAGGCAGAAATATATACCGCCGGCCTGTGAATGAACGCTTGGATTTAGTGTTCGTATTATGTGGATCTCGACTTCATAAGGTGCACTCTTACTCCTCAATTGGATGATCATTGTCTCTGCCAAACTCCGTGACAAAACAAGCACGGACGACTTTCGCAACCTCGAAACTTGGCGCCTCATTGGTAACATTGTCTGTTCATTGGCCGCTATCTTGGTCAAAACAAAACGACCCCTCCCCTCCCCGAACCTGCATGCATGCCATATCAGTATAAATCTTTCGAAATTAGAAAATACGAATACTTCGTTTTACACTTTTTGTGTCAGTTTTCCGCGCGTTGTCACTGAACCGAAAAATTCGGGGTTTGGGCCATAATTGTCGAAAAGCCGAAGCAAGGATTGGGTTTAACTCAGTTGCGCGCTTTTGGAGTCCCGTCAAAAGGACAGCATGAAAGATTAGTGCAGTCACCAGTTTCGGAAATGATAGATTCAAAGCAATCGTACACTGGACCAGTCAATGATTTTTCCGAAGGCCATACCTGATGCCCGATGCTTGTATGCAACGAATAATCTTTTTCGGCACTTTCCAGTTCTGTTTCACTTCGATATTGGTCTCACTTTGATTGGTCCTAGTCAATCCCGTACGGATCACATCCCAAGTTCGATCACATTCTTAAGGCTCGTCCCGCTCACTTACAGCAAGCTCGTGCCCCTTCTGCTCCTGTCACAACACCTCACTGAGCAGGGCTGCGCATCCACCTCCAAGTCTCCATCTGGGCTTCCTTGCTGCTACATTTTGCAGTGCTACAGCTGCCTCTAGTACCCAGGTTTATCCTGTAGTCACTGTTGTAAAATTTGTAACTGACCAGGCTTAGGCACCCGGCTCTTGCTCTTTCCACCTCAGATTCCCTGCTTTGCATTCTCGGTTGCCCTTCCACATAACAGGTATAGTTATCATCTGTTTTAGGCTCGCTGCGACGCTGCGGGATTGCTCAATCCCTTTTGCAGAGAATCGGTGATGGTGGTCAGATGTTCTCTATATGGATGGATGCCCTCTAGCCAAGCTGTCCACAGGCTAAGCATTAGTGCCGATAATCTCTGCGTGATTCAAGAGAGCTCGGTGCGGCAAGAGATAATGTCGCACGGGTGACGAAGAGGAATACGGTGCGAAGAGAAGGCATTGGAGATGTTTTATCGCTTGAGAGGTTAAACGATGATACATACTCTAAGTGGTTTTTCAAGCAATTGTTTGATGGCTTCTTTTTTTTGAGTCATGAGACTTTGCCACAATCTACAATAAAGAACATGGGTTTGGCATTACACTTATAATCAACTAACCAGGGACTCCGTCTCTCTTCCAACGTCATCATTGCCACGATAGTCACCTACGACCCCGACTCAAGGAAGCCTTCAAAATCGGAGACTTCTTTCCATGAGACATCTCCTGGCGCGATCCTCATAAATTCCTCGAGAAGCATGGCTACTATACGTTACGAAAGCTTTACAATCCTGTACAACCTTAGAAGAGGAAAAGGATGCATTTGAGTCTAAGAGCTTTGTACGTCATTCGTCATCTCTTTCGAAAGCACAGCCAACGAAAGCACAGTCAAGTTCTAGATGCAAATCGTGGCGTGTTCACGTCAAGTCACGTGAACAACGCGTGCGCGTTTCCTATTTGACCATGTTGTACGATGCCGTCCAAAGGAATCTTGAGCTCCGCTTTGGTAGCCGAAGATCTCCCTACATATGCACGTCGATGAGCACGGCCAATCGCCCCGCTGACCAGGAAGCCGAGGTAAAAATTCTTTCTCTTGCTTCCTACTGACATCAATTCTCATTAATCTCCAGCTGACCTATTCTAAAGCTGCCAAGGCCGAGTTATCGCGCGACTATGACGTTGCTTTCCGTCTATACGTGAAATCTGCCGAGCTCTATCTCCATCTTAGTCGCACTTGGAATGATAATTTCTCAGTGCAAGCGGGAAAGTGGAAAGCGAGCGCTGCGAAGGCGCTGGAGCGGGCAGAGAAGATCAAGGCCTTCGTAGATAAGCGAAAGACTTCTAGCCAGCATGACGCCACCTCTACTGTAAATACATCCGGGGTATCCACGATCTTGACGCCGGTTGGTATCGACCACTTCTCTCCACGTACGTCAATTCTTTCCTACGTTCCGCGGAGAGACATGAAGTTTGTTTTCCTAACTCAGAGGAACAATCATTCGTGCTCAAGAAGGGTGCTTCAATCAACGGACTGTACTTCCCTTTGTGGGATCAATCTGTGTCTCAGATGATCCAAATTCCTTATGAGTTTGTGATCCATTATTTTCTAATCCATAGCAGGCTTGACTATGTATACAGAGACCCTGATGGCCCGCCAAAGCTGTCCCCAGAACAAGCTAAAGTATCTCCAGTGTGGCGTCATGTTCCCCCCATACGTACCATTCATGCAAGACACGAAATCCTGCCTCAAGAGATACTGCAGCACGTTGTAACCGACTGTTCTGTCTGCGCATCCATCTCTGTTTGTCTGGAGCATGCTCGCCGATTCAATTCGAACGTGAGTATGGTCGGACAGTTCAGCTTTTCCTGGTCTCATCCTTGCCATCTGAAGCTCGCTCGTGATGCAGTGTTTTGCGGAGTTAAACGAGGATTGAGGACCGATAGTGACGAGATGTTGCAATCTGATGGCAGGTACGATATCAAGATCCTATTCAATGGTGGTTGGCGGCGTGTGCGTCTTTCTATCGTCTATTTTGAATTTGACACTCCTTATACCTTCCTTGCAGATTGGTCAGTTGAGCATCATCCAGAAATAATTAACGACTTTTAACGTTGGAGTGTTTGACAGTCGTCGACGATCAATTGCCTTATCATCCTGTCAATGGCATGCTCATGTGCATGTCAGTACTTCCACCGAGGAGTGACCCTACTGCTGCACCGGCATTGTGGCCTAGCATTTTGGAGAAAGGGGCACGTTCGCATTTTATATCTTCTGTTTGAACTCGACTTATTGTATATCAAGTATATGAAGCTCATGGGAGGATACGATTTCCCAGGATCGTTGAGTCATCGATTATCATCTATCAGCCAAACTATTACTTACTGATCACAACGTAGGAATTCGAGTATCGATTTGCAGTACGTTTCAAATGTCTGGGCCCATTTCGCTGTCATGAAGCACCCGATTTATTAGTGCAATTGCGGGTTGGATTCCAGAACACATAGAGATCAAGGGGTATATCCTCCTTTATGTTACCGAGCATAGACTTTCACGTATCATGCATTGGACAGGTCCAGCTTCGAGCGCGAGAAAACTTGGGAGAGGGTTGCCGAAGGTTTTGCTCGCGGTAGGCATAAAATCTTTGCCTGAGGGAATTTACATTCATTTGATACTGCCCGGCCAGGCCACTGCGTGCTGACGCTTGGGACAGGAGTCAATCCTTATATAACATGGGAGGATGTCGATCTTTTATCTTCACACAGCTACGCCGTAATCGGTATACCCTTCTGCTTCCTCGCTCTAATTTGGAAACTCACACTTTTGACGGATCGATTATAGACGTTAAAGAAAGCGATGATGGCAGGATATTGACTATTCTTGATACCTGGGTAAATCCCAATCATGAGAAGCAGTTTCAAGAACCAAGGGGTGCGCCCTATAATGTTCAGCAAGAATCCAGAGTTGCTAATAGTTTTTGAAAGCGTTACAAGTGCCTTGGTTAGATGTGTTAAATGTCTTCGATGGTATCTACCTAAGCTGGGATACTTCTCTGTGGGAAAATCAATTGACATTCCATGGGTAGAGAAATCTTTTCCCAATTTTTCTTTATATGCTGATCTCAAAGTCATAGCATGTGGAAACGGAAGGGTCAAGATGAAAGTCAGTGTTGGTCCTGCTGTTTTCCACGTTCGTTCTGTTAACATTGTCCAGCTACAATTAGACACACGTCTCTTCGGTTTGCGAAACGGAGCCCTCGAGTAGAAGAGGAAATTTTGGTGCTTCTCACCCGCCATGTAACTGATTCGAGTCGCACGATGGATTATATCTCACTGAAGGTGCAATTGGAAGACGATATGGAGGGAAGATCAAACTTTCTTGACCAAACTACGATTGCCGCCAGAGTAACGATTCTTGGTTTGTCTTTTGAAAACATGCCTGATTTCGAATTTATGTGTAGGGCACTTACACGAACAGTACACATGTCTTGGTAATCCTTCTCGTGAATTTGTAGTTGTCAACCGTATTTCATGCATTCTTTCAGGTTCGAACGAAAGTGCTCTCTTCCATGCCCTCAGGTGTTCTCTCAATCTTCGCATCTTATGATGGAGACGGAACAGAAGTTGGTTATACTCTGTCGGCTTATGCTACATCAGATTTCGATATCTCGTGGGACGAGACACCCTCATCGCCGCCTTTCACCAAGAAGGTAATATTTTTTCTGTGACTTTTCCTTTCCCGAACAAAGGTCGATCATCTTTTAGATTGAGGGTATTTTGACGAGTAAAAATGCTGGCGGAAATTGTACTTACCCGACGTTTATGGCAAATCCACAATATCATCTGCAGATGCATCCGGAGCGTGGTTCAGCATCAACGGTTGGTAGAAGCAAGGCGAAAGTAGCCCTCATTTTACAGACTAGTAGGGATACACCCGTCAACATATCCTTGGTATACTCACAAGGTGGAAGGATTGATGAGTATGTCAAGTGCTCGTGCTCTGATGCATTATTCATCGGCGATAGATTGGTCGAGAATGAGCTTTTAGCTAGCTCCGGGGCGTATAGCTATGGAATGGCCCAAGTCAGAAAGGACATCTCGCGTAACTCTATCAGCAACTTGTTCACACAAATAATCTCACAGTTTAAAGCAGCCGGTGACTCTACTGTGATCCTTTCAGCCTTTGAACCACACCATATGGGTCCATATACACTCAGAGTTGAGAGTTCCCTCCCCTTTGATCTGCGACCTATTCCTCAAGAAGGCGCGGGAATGTACGCAAAAGTTGTCCGTGGTACATGGTATAGAATATCTCGAATGATCCAATGATTATTCTGTAACATAACCTTTAAAAATCAGGACCAGGGATAACGCCGGAGGCGGACCAACTTCCGAGAGATACTCGAAAAATCCAATTTTCGAGATAGACATCCCTGTTTTGACTCAGTTCAAGTAAGCTTATCGAAAAGTTGGTCAAATCTGATACTAATGGTCTGTAATTGGCTCAGAATCCGTCTACAGTTAATTCGCCCGTTCACTCCAACATCACTCAACATCACGATCTTCCCGGCGTCTCCTGATGACGCTCTTCGGCGCCATATTACAACGTCTGGTGCCTACAACGATGCCATATCAGGTGTTGCAACGCCACAGCTTTCGCTGGCGGCTGGAAAGTATCTTGCTGTGCCATCTACCTATAACCCAGGTGTTGAGGCTGGGTTCCAGTTACTTGTATATACTTCGGTTGCTGGGATTCAAGTCAGAGAGAAGACACTGAGATGATCCTTGTAGCCTATGCATGCGGCGCCTAAATCTGAATATATACATACACGAGTGATCGCTTATCGGGAAGAAGCGAAGTCTGGTTCTCCCGGCGGCTATGATGATTCGCGGTATTGTACCACCACATACTAAGCAGGTGCGAAATTAAAAAGCGGACGTTTGATCAACATTTGACGAGAAAGGGTTTGTAGTTGGCAGGGTGAAAATAGATCATTCAATAGATGAAATAAAGAGCAGTCTTTACATTCGATCGGCTGTTCGTGCGCTGACCGCGCCGGTAATCTGGATCCTATCATATCTGACTTGTCATTGGAAAGCTATCGTATATCTCAATTGTCATCTGTGGGTAAACGAAATTCAAAAACTTGAATTACAAGTTCAACGCAATACCCCAATTCGAAAGCCTGGACTACTTGATCGGTCAGTTCCACTTCCCCACTCCTCAGGAGAGTTTGAATCCTCTTCTGTAGTCTCACGAGAGATGCGATATTCATGTCGTCCGTCAAGCACATTCTGTAGTTTCACTTTCTCGCGATCCAAGGACCGTTCATCAGCTTCCATTTCTGCACGATCGAAGTCTATGATGCATGGTTCCCCGTTGCTTTTGATCGTAAGGTTTTCCAGTCGCAAGTCGCGGTGGCGGACGCCAGCATCATGAATGGATTTCAAAGCATCCATGTATGCAGATCTGGGACCCATAGTTCTTACAATCCCAATATTATGAAAATTAAGTTGTACTTACTTCTCTGATTCTGAAATCACGAATTCAAGCCGTTTACTCTTGACAGGAAGTCTGCAGTCCCAAAGAGTTAATCCAGCATATTCCATAATAAGTGCTAGGGACTCGGTTTCAACATCTTGGAATAAACCAAACACATGCGGAATGCCTCGAACATTAGTGGACATCAAGTGAGAATAAACATTAAATTCATGGCTTAGCCTCTTCTTCTGAACGGCGGCAAACGCAAATTTCACAACAACGTTGGAAAAGGATACGGTCTTTCCATTTTGCTCCAAGAAATCGATCGTGGCAGCATGAGCATTTCCTGTCGAGCCATGGGCTATTTCAGAGGTAATAGTGACGCGGAAATATTCATGAGGTTCAAAACTTTTCTTGGGTACACCTATACCTGTATCCTTGATACGTAGAAGCGAAGATGGAGCTGGTGAGTTGTAAGGACCGTATTGTATGCGAAGCAAAGCCAGATCACGATCGGCGATACCATCACATGCCGACTTTGAGTGGCTATTTCAGACGGCGAACATTAGAGACTACATGGGCGTACCTTCAAACCTCGTCCATAATCCAACTTTCGCGCTTCTTCCAGAGCAACACTCCGTCTGGTCCTCGGACGTTTATTGTTCTCGGAACACAGAGCTCTTCCCTTGCGCTTTGCAGATTTTGATTTACCTTCTTGCGCAATAATCTGGCGAGTTCGATCACGAATGTCATCAATAATGGATATGATAAGCCCTATCTGAAGATGAGCATATGCAGGGTCTTTACAATTTGTGACATCAATTAGGTCGGATAAAATGAGCGTTTGGCTGGATCGATGTCGAAATGCGATTCGTTCGAAAGTCCCACAATGAAGGACAATGAAAGAAGAGTCCCTCTCGACAGCTCTTGTCCATGCCTAGACATATTGTATAATCAGCATGAGAGTAGACAAAGTAAATATCTAAAATCACGTGTTGGATTAAAGAGGTGGTCATATCTTCATCAATAACATCCATATCTCTTTTCTGATTTGGAATTGTTACAGTAGGCCAATGTAACTTCGATGAACGGGAAATAATTTGCTTCGATTTCCTTCCTGTTTTCTCCAGGGATTGTTCAAGTTTGGCTCTCGGAGGGTGTCGATTACTTCTTCGAAGGGGTGGGTTACTTGTAGGAGGTGCAGGATCATTCTTTCGTACTGCAAATGACGAGACCCAAGACGATACAGTGGTTCCCCATGCCGTGTCAACAGCGTCCGGTGATGCAGCAAGAGGTATATCGGTGGGCGCCCATTTTTCAACCTGTGTCAAAAGAGTAATCTCAGGGAAATTTTGCTTATCCAAAAGCCGATCCAGATGTTTCAATACATCTTCGGCTTCGCGACAGGCAAAAAACATATGCCAAACAGCCATCCGTGTAAATCTTCCTCTCATCTCTTCCAGAAGTCTGCGGTCGTCATCACTTAAGACCGCCCACGCTTCCTTGTCGATCATGGTGTATGCTTTTCCAGGTATAGATTCGTAGGAATCGAGGATTTCCGGTACGTAGTCCTCGATCATGGCGTAATACTTCTGACGTCGGGAGACGAATCTGACAGACATGTGGACGGCTGTGCTCCACTGGGCAGCGGTGGGATGAAGTAATAGCATGGATGCAAGTTCACAAGCAAAGAACGAGATTGAATCGCGATACAATTCACCAATGTCGTTGGCGTCCTTGGCAGGACTTAGGCTGGTGGATCCGGTGAAACTCTGTGGTTCTGGGAAACACCAGTCGACCGAAGGCAAACCGACTGCGTCATGAGTGGATTTTTCCAAGGCAATGTTTACAGATCGCGCTATGTCAGAAAGAAACGAAGGAATAGATTTGATATTCTTGAGTGAAAGTCGTCTGTCGAGGTGGCAATCGTAGAATGAGAGGGGGTGAGTCAATTTGGGGCAAGGCGATTTCTTTTGTATCTCAGGCACTTTGGGGTTAAAATTCAAAGCAGATTGAAAAACAGCATCCAGGCGCTCAGGTAAATTCCGCATTGTTCGAGCTCGACTGCATTGAGATATCAATCAACTCGAACATATTTATGTCCATTTATACCTATTTATTTTAGTGTTGGCCAGATGGCTCGGAGTTGGCCGGACTGAAATCGTTTCGGGTTCCGTCCACTCACCAAGGAACCAGGACTTATGTAGATCCAATTTCCCGTTTGTAAACGATAGGCAGGTCCAAATTTCAATATTCGGCTTGGTTCTGTTCGTACATAAACATCGCTATTTTGGTTCTCGCCGTGACCTTGTTCATTGTTAACATTCTTGCCGACTTTGTCTTTTCCAAAGGCTGTCAGCCTTCTGTGGGCGACCGCGGATGACATATTTACGAACAATCTCGCCCAGATAAAGTGCGATCAGCCGAGCCTTGAGTAGGGTGACTGACTCCACTCAATTCATTGTATCACAGATGGAGTCATGTCAGGATGCCGGGTCACCTTGAGAACAAGTTCTTTCACACTCACACTCTTCGGGATGTGCCGACGCATGGTAAGTATATGGATATAAACTTGAGAAAGATAAACTTGAGAAACAGGGTTCTTAACATGTTATTTGTACGAACAAATCAAAGCGAGTCGACAACATTCACCGAGCGTAATATGAGCCAAATATTGAAATTTGCAAACGGCTGGTGGTTGGTTAACGCTGAGTTCCGAATATCAGTTTGACGTATACTCAGAATCTGGAGTAATTTCACTGTTTCCGTAGAGTTCTTCAGGTTAGTGTCATACTCATAATAAGTCAATTGGCACGACTCGGGTATTCCAACGTCTGGAAATGTCGTGAGCCAAATACTTATACGACATCTGTTTTGATTTCGACTATTGTAATATAGACTCTATGCAGCCATTCAACATTTTTGAATAACTGTTTCCTTCTTTTTGTTTCTACATTTATACCGCACTGGAATCATCGGCTTGCTCTTTCTGGCCAAACATCTCGCCGCATGTCGGGCAACCTTTTCTTTGATGGTCATTTCCCGTTCGCCCAGAAGCAGTCGCATCCTTCTATGTTCCTTCATCTTTTGCTGAATTTGCCAGATTGGGTTACGTTGTCTCGGTGTACTATTGCCTGATGCCGTGTAATGTCTGAGACTCGTTGAATGTTCAAATCCAATAATGGACACGTCGCTTCGGTCAGGCATAAATAAAAGGGATTTTTTTGTCAAGTTGCCATGTAGGAATCCAGCATTATGTATTTTCCTCAATAGCTGATGGAACTTTTCTCTGATTGAAAATATGCTCAGTATTAGATCAGATAAACAGGGATGCAACAAGACTAACTTCTCTTTGCGTGACACGTGGAATTCCATTCCTGGTGAAATAGTCTTCAGGTGAGCAAGAGAGTCCCCTTTATCCTCAAGGAGGAGAGCAGCGAAGTTTGCATCCTTATTTGAGGGATCCATTGACAAGAAAAAGCCAATTTTTTGAGGGATTGATCTCACACTTGCTTCGTTCAATACATCATAGACCTTGGATTCGTTTTCCAAAAGAAATATATCCTTTGTCGTAGAAGCATTTTTCAGGATTGTCCATGGCTTATCGGCTTCCTTGAAATTCCTCGGATAGATGATTCCGGGAATTTCAATTTTTGCTCGACAGATACGCAAGCCATGGAACGAATCTTCGGCATGAAGCTCGAAAAATGAGGTTACATCGGGATCAACATCCACAACTTCATCGATTGCGGAAGAGGTCGAGTGGCGGGACAATGAAGGGGTCGAGTGGCAGGATAGGAGAGGGGTCGAGTGACGGGATGAAAGGGTCGAGTACCAGGCTTCTGTCCGAGGTGAGGGGGAGTTGTTTGTTGCCCAGTACCAATACTGTAATTCCTGCGAATGTGAGGACACCGGTTCATTCCCTTCAAATTCCTGAGAAGCATGGGTTCTGTGGAGGATATGAAATTCATTGGGAAGGCCTGTCATCCGCCTATATTTGTTCATAGTGAATGACATACGCGAGGGCTCACGCTCTATAGGCAAAATTATAAGCCATGGGCGGCGTCCTGCCTCGAGCAATACTTTGGAAATCACATTCTGAATTCTGGTTAGCATACTGGCAAGTGTTCATGTGCGTCTCTACCAACTTTTTTGATTCTGAACTCTTGGTGTGACAAATCCATAATTTTGTCAGAATCCAGTCCAGACTGTAAATGCCATGTATCAGGTATTTCTTTTCGTAGAACAATAGCTTCTGCGCGGTCTTGGGCATCACGAAGCGCAGAAACATACAATCCAGTATGTAACTGGAAATAGGGGTAGCTAGGATCACCGACAAAGACGACGTCGGACAAATAAAGTGTCTGGGTGAGTCGATCCCTCATACCAATGACCTCGACATTACCGGCATTGATAACAAGGAAAGTACAGTCATGGACCAATGCCTCAGTCCATGCCTAATTGGTGTGAGATCCCTCAACCGATCTCTTTGGAGGTAAAGCGCACCTGTTGAAGAATGTCTCGGGCAGAATGCTTCAAGCCACATTCATGTCCTGTACATGGTTTCTCTGGAAGTGGTAGTTCCATTTTCCGAGCATTATCATAAGATTGGCAAGAGGAAAAAACAGCGTTGTTACCCATAGGGCATGCGCTTGTGCCAATCTTCCAATGGGCTATTGCACAGTCGCCTTCCTTTTCGCACCCTTCCCATGGAAAGACGCTACCTATAAATCCATCCACCATCTCGGAAAAAACCTCTGCTCGAGCTCCTAGGTCCACTTGGCCTTCTGGAGTATCGAAATTCAAGTTTTTGAACTCCCATATCGCAATGACGGGGAAGACGTCAAGAATGAGTCGTTCACGCGGAGTTGGATGAGCAGGATGTCCCTGGGAACCTTTGTCCGACATGTTAAGAAAACCGTCTGCTAGTGCTTGGTCACGCCGAACACCGGGTATAGCTCTGTTAGAGAGTCGTGCGGTCGACCACTGAAGACAATTTGGCGACCAGTGACTGAACTGAAACTCAAGTGTCGCAGCAACAGATGCACAAAGATCTGCAACACCGGATCCGTAAGCGAGTTGGACATCAATCTCCTTGTGAATGTCACGCCGATATTTCTTGGATTTCCGTTCCACAGCTTGAGCAAAGGTAAATAGTGCGTTGTGGTCCGGCAGATCTTTCACCTTCTTGTAAGAAGATAAAGCATCTATTGCATTGTTAAGAAGATCTGGAAGTAGTTCAGGGAGCTTGGCAACACGCTTGAGCCTGAGACGATCGTGGAGATGTTTGTCAAATTGCCCAGGCCTACGAGTGGACTTTGAGGTAGTATGATATCGTTCGTCTGCTGTCAGCACAGAAGGTTTGCTTCCGAAGAAATCAAGCACTTTTTCATAATTCCTATTTATAGGATTGAATCAGAAAGGAAGGCAATTACTGAACAATGAAAAGAATATGAACGCGGTGGCTGCACTTGGTTGCCCATTGGGCGTTCTGTGAGATTGAGTGAATCAGGGAAACCAGAGACTCGTAACAAATCGTATACGAACGATTGAGAGCGTATTTGGGTGAAGTCCGATGTGGTGAGGGAGGATTTCATAGTTCTGCTTGTAGATATTGTGTGAAGGTATAGATCTTGGAGGACAGTGAGGCTTGAGGTCCATATAGGCCACTTCTGAACTGTGGGCGTCAGGATAGTTTGTAGGTCCATCTTGTTTTTGTTTTTGTTTAAAATCATGTAGCATAGCGACCGTAACAGAAGTACAATAGTCGGATGAGTAGATTTATGGGCTCGAATACAAGCGAGGTACTCTTCGAGAAAACAAGAAGGCTCTGTGAGAGATAAGCGGTTCCGACACCTGTCCATAGCGGGGGAATAATAAAGGGCGTATGCGTGTCCTTGAAATCCAGCTGCCGCGAACTGTGAAAATCTATGGCAAGCGCTGGAGCGCGTGGTGTGTATACGGGACTCGCGGGCTTCACCCAAAAAAGCTATGACAACTAGGCTGTTTGTGTGTGATATTGAGACTCGGCATCCCGAGTCGATACTCCAATGCCAGGAGTGCTACTGATATATGTGGCATACACAAGGATTTGTGAGTCTTACGAAGAGATTTGTCTATAGTTTGCTCTGGACCCCTATTGGAGAAATGAATCTTGAATTGGCGACTTTGTCCGTAGCCACGGAGTCTGATGCACGCACTGCCTTCAAGTTTGCTGTTGCTGGAAATCGAAAGATAGAAGTGTAGAACGATGTAGACCGCCTTGTTGAGGCAAGCTTTAGGGGGGAAGGGTAGAAGTTGATCGTTCTCCTGGCTGACGGCTCCTGGCTGACGTAGATGTCAAGTTTCAAAAATACAGGATTTTGCAAGGGCAACGTCAGCATCAATCTAACAATGAGAGCTAAATCGAGGTCAGGTGTATGTAGCCGCGTCCGTGACGCCGTTACATCAGTCTGCATCCAACATCCACAAATGGCTTCGCCTCTCACTATCCTGACTCGAGCCGCTGTTGAACTTGGAGGTCCATGTATAGATGTGCAGGATATTGAGTGGGCTCTTAGTGTTCCTGCGGGCTCCAAGCTCATTCACTGGCTCTTGGAACAGTGTGTTGTGCCTAACGACGTGGAGAATAGTGAAAGTCCGAAAGAAATCGGTGCTGCCCTGCGCTCCATCGCGCTCGAACACGACGAGTCACAAGTGTATGCCACCGATTTGTATGATTATACATTCTTCAACACGTCTGACGGCTCGTACTTCAGCCTCAAGCACTCCGCAAGAGAGGCAGATATCTGTGTTGGAGACCACAGTATTCATGCACCTTCTATGTATGATCCTCCCAGTCATCTACGGTACGCGCCAATATCTGGACCGCTTCTCATGCTGTGCTCACAGAGTGTAGGAAACATGCAGGCTTCATCGACAAAGACGCACACCTTCTCGAAGTACAAAATACAGTTCTCAAATCGCGCATCAAACTGATAAAGTAAGTTTTATGCGCCGTAGGAACGTACACCTGATCTGATTTGAGCTGCAGACGCGCTACTCAAACTGCCCAAAGTACTATATCGTCACTTCAGGCAACCATACAGCAACAAGACGCTGCGATCAGACGTGCACAAGAGCAGCTTACAGAACTCTCTATTCTCGTACGTATTTGAGAGTTCTCATGGTTCTGCTGTATCTGACTGGTCTTCGTGATACAAGGCTGATTCGACCCTGGCATCTGGTGCAGACATTGCTCTAACTCTCTTGGACACGTTATCTCTTTCAGAGGAGAGCACACATAAGGATAAAGAATCCCCAATTGTACATCTACCCCTGCATAAGTTAACACATTCCCTTACGAATCTTGCGAATTTTCGCACATCACTAGTCGAGAATTACCAGTCAGACCTTGCATATCTTCCTTCTCAACCACAAAAAGAACTCCTCGAGGAATCTGGTGATCTACTCCAAGCCTTGGATGCCTTATCGCGCGATGAGCGCTTAGAAGAGTCAGCATATGCGCTTGAGCTTCGAAGGCTGTACGAGGCCATTGATGGGGAGGAGAATATATATGACTTCTTGCTCAAGCAAGACATCGATGATGCTGAACAACCACTGAGCATTCAGTCTCTTATTGAGAAGGCATGGACGTCCGACCACGCAGCAAGATTGGACGCAGAGTATGCGATCTTGACTTCTGTATGTCTTTTGTCCTGGCCCTCGCTGATCATGTCAAACTTGATTTTTAAAGGCAATAAATGCGCATGAGACGACCCTTTTACCCGCTTTAACTAATCTTCATGCTGAGCTTTCGGTCCGCGAGCAGTCTGTGTGTTCAGCTGAGGCATTAATAGGAACGTTCGGTATCGAGGTCGAAGGCATATCCGACCTCGAAGGCACTACCACCCACGATACGCCACAAAACGATATCAGTGATCCTTTTGATGACGATTCACTTGCGCAGCGACTTAAGGGCCTGCTGTCTCAAGATCCTTTTTCACGCAAGAGTGGGACAGCCATAATGGAAAAGCCAGACATCCTGACGGAGCTGCGGCGCCTGCGAGAGTCGACAGATGCGACAATTGGTGTCAATGACGCTTGGGGAGAAGTACGACAAGTCAAAGAGAAACTTTCGTTTTTGTGCGCCCATCAAGTTTCAAGCTTCATACATGATGAAATTGCTGACTTGCTCTTCAATACATAGGGACGTTACACATCACCGCCTTCTGAGCACTCTTTACGGTGCTGACGGCGTGCAAACAAACACGTCAGTGCCTTTCGCGCGTGCTATGACTATCGGAAATCTGGAGCAGCGGGCGCAAGAAGCAGTTACAGGGCTTGAAGTGGGTGTGCATCAGGGAGAAGTAGGCTATTCTATTTATGTGTTGAATGATTGATTTAGAGGTTTTTCTTAGGAATTCTACGATCTACTGGCCAGCAAAAGGACGCAACGTAAACTTGGCGAGTTTATTGATCGTAAAACCGGTAGATCGAAGTAAAATGTACCTCAGAGCAGAATACATCATGAGATCAAGTCTCGGGTAAGTCGACGGCATTGTCATTAATAGACGTGACGATCGAATTTAAAAACAGTAACATCATACTAATATGCACAATATACTCGTTAACGGACCTGCTTGCTGACCCCTGCGCGACTTGGGCTTCGTGAGCCAGGCGCGGTTAGAGAAGGTCAAGTACTGTGTTCACGATCTTGCCATGCATCAGTTGCTTTTTCGGAGAATGAGTTTTGTTGAAGTATTGTCAACAGCCCGAAGCATCGCAATGGAATCTTCGAGAAGCATACCTCGGTTGCTCGCAGACTGGGAAGGTTGTACCACTGTAACTTTTGAAATATTGTCAGCACCTCAGCTGCAAGGATGGTCGATGATTTTGACCACAAAGGGCCAAAAAAGCTACTGCTACTTTGAATCTGTCGGGGAAGCTGTTCGGTTCTGCAAGCAAATATTTGATATTCTTAAAGTCTTGCCCACGTATTCATTAACCTCTTTCAATAATTCTGGGTTTGCATTACTTACATGAAAACAATATCATCCATGGGTACGTTTCCTGTGTGTTTACTTATATATACTCTATTTATTTATTTTTCATTATTACTCAGAGATTGTAAATCCGACAACATCCTGACAGATTCCGTGTGTCTTTATTGACTCCCCGCCTCACCCGGCGGAAGAAGATATGAAACGAGAATATAGTGGAATGGCGTCTAAAATGCTATGTCAATGTATCAATCCGAAGATGCACCTTTCCTGGAGCATCCTCCATGGGGTACTGATCAGACTGTTCCAGGCATTGAATACCCAGCCTCCCTCCTTGCGATCAGTTTGCCGTGGACAGTTATTGTCTTGGAAACTTCCTGAGACAGTACTTTCTTGATGTGCGTATGATATCCCTCTGACCTTAAATGCGTGGGCCATTGATTGAAAGATCAGGGGCGCCAGTCCTCCTCCACAAGCTTTGAATTCCTCCGTGAGCTCGTCACAGACATGGTGAATATAGATCCGCTAAAGCGGCACGGGTGTCCCAAGTTGTGTCTCGTTTTAACGCAATCGTATTCAGACTCAAGAACAGGAAACTACGCTCATCATTCATACGCCGTTTCGTACGGCGCGTGGTATACCTGCTATACATACTCCCACAAACTAACGTCAGACCAGAGTCTGGATCAAATAGCCGTGTCTTTGTCGTCCCTATGAAGTCTCATGAACGTGAATATGAACAAAGTATACGTATAAGGCTAACAATGTACGAAAATTGTTCATGTGAAGTGAAACCTTGAAGTTGGTATGCTACATATAGTAGTCATTTTGTACTACTTCCTATCTCTTATCGTGATGAGAAAGAAGTAACCCCTTCAGACGTCGAACCACTTGGAAAGCCTTTGTTTTCAAAATGGCGCATGTCGGAACGTTGCCAGAAAGATTGCAGTTTAGATTGGTTGTTACTGTATACATAACAATGAAAAAAATGCTTGGTGTTTGACAATGCATAACTACAGTTGTAGTCCTCGTGGATCCATCATGCCACGGATCGGATAATTGATCTGCAAGCAGAATCAATCGTTGACAGCTCACACGGTATCATTCCCTCTGACTGATCCGTATGGTAATCGTTGTTTTTCCCTTTCATGCTACACTTTTATGTCGTTTATTGGCGAGAGATAACGGTATTGATTAAGTGAAACACAAATGTGATGGGACTACGTAGTACACGTAGTACAGTGGAACGCGAATAAGAGTAAAAGAACGTTGGCAAAGTTCGAGTCAGGGCCGTATTACCGGCGGTAAATTACGCGATGTCCATAAGACTTAATTCACCCCCCAACAAACTTTGAATCTAAAGAACAATTGCAAGGCTTCTTGTCCGTGCTTCTTTTTCCGCTCGCTTTTGTGATGCAAGGATCATATTCATATGCACCTCCGTGTCTACCTTGTGCCCAATGTGTCAGGCAATTCAATCATTCTTTGTCTGGTGAGGACCCACGGACGCCCATGACAGATCACATAAGTGCTTCTTTGTTGTTCTTGTTATCTCTAGGAGAAATGGCTTCATTTGAATCAACGCCCGTGTAACGACATGTGGCGAGGACTTCAATTATTATCACGATAGCGACGCTTTGAAACGCGAACGAAGTATTGTTCAAATTGATCGTCGTTGTAGGGGCTGTTAGGTTTTTACAGTTCATTGTTTCTCTCTGGAGATGGATGAATATATAAGTTAAACCCCTCGAAGGCCAGATACAATCCAAAGCACACACTCTCTCTTCAGTTCATATCTACCATCATGCCCGCATTGAATTCACGTATTCATCATGGATTGACACCGAGTGCTTCTGCTGAGCTGCAGGCGGCTAGACAGAAGGCAGACATCGCGATCCAGAAATTGCGTGAGAGCGGAGACCGGGATGTTATAGATGTTCTGGTCACTCGTTATGAAGAGTATGTCATATCCATTGCTGAACAAATTTGATCGTACGAATCATTTGAATCTTAGACTCAAGGAGCGCCACGATCGCCTTCTCAGACTTCAGGAAACCGTATCAACTGAAGAGTTTTCGACAACGAGCACAGATCAAGAGAAGGTAAGCTAATGGTCAACTACTTTGCGGGAAAAACTTGATGTGACATTGTCTTCCAGGTGACGACTACTCGACAAATCAACATGAACCAGCTTGAAGGTGATCATAATCTTCACCTCCCGCAACGTGGCCACTTACGTTTTCTTCAAGATGGCACTTTCGAACTCACCTTCCCGTCAGATGAGGCCCATGACCAACCTAGGGTGTTCATTCTTTCGTCTCCCGCATTCGAGAAAGACAAGCCTACGCAAAACATAATGGTCATGGCTGAGGAGTTAATCAGGACTGCAATGGTGACCATTGGAAGCAACGAAGAAAATTTCCACGAGTCTCAAATAATGTACTTGATGAACATTTACGACAGGTGGGTCTTGACTAATCATCGTATATGAATGAGTAACATTCAGTACCTTCAAGTTTGACCTCGCAAGAAGAGAAAATCGATGTACTCGAAAAGATTAAAGCGTCACCAGTGGCATTGGAGATTGCTGCGGAGCTTTACTTGAGTGATGCTTTTAGATACCTTCAGAGTACCCAGAGGATTTTGGTGAGGCATTTCTATAATGGTGGACATCAATAGAATGCTAACGAAGATGTGGAACAGTGCTTGAATGAGAGTGACGAATCATCAAAGAAGGAAGATACAAGATCTTGATTAGATACCCATACATACTTTCCTCTTCTTAACCAAATCCGCCTACACATGTTGTCATTGTATCTGAGTGATGACGCTTCTTAATCTCTGACCTCCATCGTCCCTTTTGTGGTCCTGGTTGTTTTAAGGTTTAGATATTTAGATAGCAATACAAGCCTTTTCGCTTCTGGCTCCGGCCTGGACAAGCCCACTCTCACATCCTAATCGCAATATCAACAAGTGTTGAACAAGCATCCAAACCGCCGCCCTCTGAGGACCTGCGGCGACACAGGACCGGTGAAGTCGGCTAACGATCCACGGCGCTGATGGAGACGAAAGGATGGACGTACGAAGGTTCACATGCTAATGACTGCAGTGTTGGTCTCCAAAGGCTCGAAACTGGACAATGTCGCGAAGGACGATCTTTGCGGTAGTGTACTTGCTAGAGGATGACATCACCGACCGTTTGAGGTCCTCGGTTGCCTAGAGTTTGTGTCAGCCACTGGCCCGAGACCACCCTTGCCTCGCTCAGCAACTTCGTCGGTAAGCTGTCTGCTGCTCCGCTCACTCAAGCAGGCCTCGCCAGCCCATGCCTCCTGGGCGGAAGTCATGGTCATTTCACATGAGGGTCAGGATCAACATAGGGACAAAGACGAGTTTGATCCTCCCTTCTTCTGTCTGATACTTGTGGCAGGAGGAGTACTAGTAATACTTACGGCTGCCCGCTGAACTTGAAGCAAGTACAAGTTTGGGTCACGCGGTGAGGGGGTGGCAGAAAAAAGTATATCATCGGCTCACGGAAGTTGCAAGTCAGCAAGTCAACATAACGTCGGTCCATGTCCTAAATCAATGGCGAGGGTCAGATAGTCTGGAGAAGACGTGAGTAGAAGGACACTCACTTATTACATAAGCGCAGGAAGAGTCAGCCACGCATCACTTACGGGTCGCCCTGTCCACTTGAACTCGTCCCGTCTCATGTTGAATGTCACTCGCGGACCATAGATATCTCGCGGTATTCTTTGTGAACTCCAACGGTTTGATCATTTGTTTCGTACAAATGAAAGCCGGATTTTTCAGATGCGTCGTCTTGTTGCCTGAAGCTGAGTCACTTCACCCAGGTCATCAATGAACTTGAAGGACCTTGTGTCGACGCGAATGATATCGAGCAGCCTCAATGCCTTATGCTCCATCTTGTCCAAGAAAACGATGGTCACAGATGATATCGACCTTTACTCCGAAGAGGGAGATATCGGCACTGGAGACTGGTCTCAATCCACCTCATTCATGTGGTCTCTATGTGTGGTCCTCCTACTCATCTGCGGTACGCGTTCATACATACACCGCTTCTCTACTGTCCTTTACGAAACATAGGAAATATGTGGGATATGTATCTCGGTAAAGACACACGTCAAGTTCTGGAGGTTCAATATACTGTCCTTCGAAAATTGCGCCTCATTATTGATGAAGAAGTAAGGTTGAAGTGTCGTTGAAGCGCATATTAGACTTGATACGAGCTATGAACGCGCCAAATGGATTTCATACAACAAGAAAAACAAGAAGACGCCGCGATCAGACGTGCACAAGAGTTTCCATCATGCTCAAAAGTTCTCCTGTCTCTGTTGTACCTGATTCTTGTGATGTAAGGTTATCTTCCGCTCTGTCTCGTTGATTGTCGCGCTAAAGCATCTTTTGGTCAGGAAATAAAGTCACACTTCACAACTAACATAAACGCGACGGCGGTATCGACATCGTGAAGAAGAATTCCGTTCTAATAGATCCATACTTGCACCGTCGAGTGAGAGTTGAATTGTGAGAATAAGTTGGAACATTGGTTGGGTATTCTTTGCCACTCCGAAGAGGCTGAAATAGACTGTTGCTTGTCCTACACAACATCGATCAGCGAGCGAGCGCACGAAGCTTTCCATGGAGGCTAGATAAGCCTCTCTCCTCAACATCATTGATAAAATGGCGAATGATGCAGTCTCCACAGGAACTGACAATTTGAGCAATTGACACGAACTCCGAGAATATTGGAAGTAGGTTGAACATATGAAGGCATAGGGCATGGTTGAATGGTTGACGACCATAGGACAATCCAAACAAGCTCGGGATGATTTTAGGCTCTTTTATGGACTTCAAAAGGTATATGATTATGGTTTTGTTTATGCTGCTGTTCACATAGCCTTACTATACGACATATTTTTGCTCTCCCTCGAGATTCCCGTGAACATCCTTTTCCCCCACTTTCACATGCCTAACAGATTTTTTTTACAAAACAGGTGGTTGCTACCTCAAAGGAAAGGAAGGGATAATACATTTCCTCTGGCCTGTGGTCTTTCAGGAGATATGGATCTTTGTCATGGGTACTAAGATCAATGCAGCCCTCCAATTGTATTTTACACTTTAGACGTTATATCGTCAAGTGGAAAATTTGACTTCTTTTGATCAACAACATTATGCTCACTCGATCGGAACAACAATACCAATAACTGATATGACGAACGATTATACAAATCATCTTAAAGTGACTATGGCATAATTAGTCGTTAGCATACACCGACTTTGTACATCGAAGTATCATCTGAACATCCTCTAGGAAACCTTTGGCTTTACTGTAGTGATACCCGATTCATGAACCCCCTCAGCCGGCTTCCGGTTGAGCTTTTCAGCTGGGGTTTTATCGAACTCAGCAGGTTTCTTATTGAGTCCCTCAGCCAACTTTCGATCAAACTCCTCGAGCTTCTGCTTTGCTATTCTCATCCTGACCTCAAGCTCCATATCTTCGACTCTAGTCTTTTTGGCCTTTCTTTCTATATATGTAGGATCCTGAGCTGCTCGGAGCTTTGCAGTCATAGAGGAAACCTATTGCAAGATTATTAACTACCTATAATTTCTCGATGGCTCTCTCCTGCCTCCCTTACCTGGGCCTGGGATTTCAACTTAAGGGTGTCAGGGCCTCTCGTTTCATGTGCCTGCGTTTCATCCATCTCATCAAAAAAAATGACTTTTTCTATGCTTCGCGTCAGGCCCTCACTGGCCTCGCCATCGAGTCTACCGAGAACTAATCTGTTAGCCATGTTGCACATGTATCAAGAGGGAAAAGCACAATTCCCACTGATCCATGTAAAGCTTACGCTCTTCTAACGTGAGATCCTCTTCAAAATCACTGAACAACTTCATAATTTCCGTCAGATTCGATATAGCATCACGCAAAGGCTCTCTGATTTTGTTCGACCCATCCTTGGATTATCCGCGACAAACGTTGAGCAAGAAGGAGCCTATGGTCGCTGTGGCGGCCATGGTTTCGATAACAGGCATATGAGAAGAGGGGATTGAGATGGTTATGATGGGTTAGTTTCTGGCGACCAGTTGTATCCACCTGGTATTTTTAAAGCTCGGATGTGAGTTATCAGGTATTTGACCCATGAGCGATTACGAAGAAAAGAGCGGTATCAAGACACCACACTTCTATATAATTATGGAAATTGTTCTTTTCGAACTTTGTTTCTGCCTCCATTGAGAACAACAAAGAACGTGGGAAGCTGTGTGTCAAAGCCGTTCATTCAACAATTCTCATGTCTAATTGATAAACAAGGCCGCCTTCGGGACTAAGTTCGCAAGGATATTTACCACCCACTTTGTAATGACGTTCAGTGACATTCCACTCGCAGAGAAATTCAAGGCTGGTCAACTCAGCCAGAAAGAAACTTTCTGGCGCGACCACTATCATTTTCTCAAAGACCGTGGTTATACGCTTCGAGACCGCTACAATCCTGACTGGGTCCCGTCTTGGAAGAGTCGAAAGAATTTTTCTAAGAATTGGAGAGACTGTGAGGACGGGCAGTTACTTCTCGTAAGTTTTGACATTCCTCAATACAGCTTATGTGATGATATCCGTTTCTGCAGTATCCTCAGGTCTTGGATGCAGTTCGTGCTGATGGTTGTCTGGTGATGCTCAAGGAGATCAAGATTGATTCTAATCCGGAAGAAATTTCCATTGGCAAACTTTTCTCCTCTGGAGCGTTAGCCGAGCATCCGAAGAACCATTGTGTACCCTTTCTGGATATCATCGAGCCGGTTGAAGGTTCTGGGTCAGCGTTTATTGTTATGCCATATCTTTTAAACACAGACAATCCGCCGTTCCAAACTATCGGCGAGGTGGTTGACTACTTCAGGCAGATATTCGAGGTGAAGATTGTGTCATTTCTAATTCATCCATTTCAGCTGATATGTTAGAAAGGGCTTGAAATTCATGCACGATAATCACGTTATTCATGGGTGTGATCGAACATTCTTCATCGTTGTCATATTATTCTCATGTCTCTCTCTAGTGACTGCAAAGCTGATAATTTCATGGGAAATACAGTGTCTTTATTCAAGTTTCCTCCTCATCCATCAAGGCCTTCCATGAGACGTGATTATCAAGGAGAGGTTTCATCGCGCACTTCTCGTACAAAGAAACCAGTCAAATATTACCTCATCGATTTTGACCTGTCTGAAGTGTATCGTCAGGAGGATGTGCCCCGCCTCAGGCCACCTCCCTGGGGGGGAGATAAGTCAGTTCCTGAGTTTTTACTCCCTAATGCACCACCTTGTGATCCTTTCGCTGTGGACGTCTATTGCGTGGGTAACTCTATCAGGAGGTACTATACCAATGTGAGTTTCCCTATCCTTCATATTTTACTGTCGTGCCATAAATAAACAAAAATGCAGGGCTGGGAAGGTTTTGCGAAACCAAAGCAAGGCTTCGACTTCATGAAGGAGCTCATTGATGATATGACCAACCTGGATCCTCAAAAGCGACCATCTATGACAGATGTTGTCGTGCGCTTTGAGGAGATTGCTCAAGGGCTTGATGACAGAAAGCTCCGCTCACCAATTCTCAATGTCGGTCACAAACTCGGGACTTTCAAGAAGATTATACACTGGACCACGCAGTGGACTTGCAAATTGCGTGGCTTCCCAGCCATACCCAATGCATAGTGACAATGGCTGATTTATCAACTAAGACACAAAGATGATAGTATATCTACTCATAATATTTTTGGGTATTTTTTGTAAGATTGAATATTTGAAATTCTTGTGGTTTAGATGTGTTGAGCTGACCATTGTTCTGAGGGTGTCATTAGATTTCATTTGACACAAGTACTCGAATCTGCATATTTTCAAATGTCCCATGTTCATCATACAGTCGAACTTCTCATAACTGATGGCCCCTCCATAGAAGCCAAAAAGTATTGGTTATTAGGGAGTATTGGGTATAAGAGGGGTCATTGTAGAGTTTCTTCTGATGCTTCCTTTTAGTATAAGTAGACATTATACACATGACTGCTAATGACTATTTGAATTTTTAGTGAAATATTTATCAAGAGTAGTAGGCTGAAGAGAAAAGTCTATTAATAGTAGTGGCACAGCAGAAATAACTACATACCTGGCAGAGGGAAATCCAAAGAGAACAAGTCTGAGGATTCCAATTACTAGGACTGCAAATTTACAGAAATGAACTGTGGGAAGTATGATGTTGGATTCTGCGCATGCGCAGAGCCCGATGTCATCATCAAAGTCATGTGACCTGAACCCGGAAATCCATTGTTGTATCTTTTTTTTTCTTGATTTGCCATTAAAATCCCAACATATGTCAATAATACAGTGATTCTTCCATCATATACTAAGGAGAAACTGATTAATTATAATGAAAATATATACTTTTTGGGCAAATTATCAGTTATGACCCTTCCTGGGACCCATCAAATATTGGATATCAGAGAGTTATCAAATTTCCCTGCAAACCAAGTTGGTGGATGCCAAAAACCCATCAGATTGAAGGGGTTATTGGTTACAAGGGCCATCAGTTATGAGAGGTTTGACTGTAGTTGACACCCAATCCATTTACACCCAGACATCATAGTGAACTTTGACAAATGTGCAAACAAGATACTCCTTGCCAGACAACCTTCATCTGGGAATTCTGCCCCAGATCCACAAAACCAATGTGCTCCTGCCTTGGAAGTCATAATGATATGCCTGTCTCATGGTATGAGACAGGACAAGATACTATAAGCTAAAAGTACCCAAATATACCACTGAAAGCTGAAAACTGTAAGCTTTTAAAATGCTGAAAACTGTAGGCATTGGGTACATACCTAGAATGAAACACCAAGGAACCTAGAACAGACACTACCAACAATCCCAGCAGAGCTGTAACACTGAAGAGAACTGAGGACAATCATGCACTGATGGCTGATCAATGGCTGTGCTTGGCACTCCAGCTAGAAACCTAACTGGTGGTCAAGGACAGCCATGGGTGCCTATTGCAATGATACTTCCCTCCACACCTCAAAAACATGACTTTCCCCTGTGCCAGATCACCTGAAACCAAGCAACCAACTGTAACCAAGCATGTGCAAGCTGCCAGGAGAGTTTTGGTAGAGGGGTGCCTCTAGTCAGCAACCAAGAGGTCTATGATTGTCTCAACAATGTCATCTGTTGCAGTTGTCCTTATGATGACCATGTCCTTGGTCACTCTGGTGGTTCTCATCACCACTTCCATTGTTCAGATTCTTGTCTGGTTTTCCAGTCATTGCAACAAATTGTTGCCTCATGTCATTGATTGGCATGACTCCTTCATGCCCTTCAAAGACTACACCCTGGTTGTCTATTAATGATTCTCCATGATCCCACAAGTTTTGGCTGTGGATGCATTGATAGTTAACATGCTCATTCCAGTCATCCACTAAATGGGCATGTTTTGCAACACATTGCAATGTAGGTGTTTCTTCTAGTACATGATCTTTGCATGCTTCTTCTTTAATAGTGACATGTCAGTGAGGCATCCTTAGTTCTTGTGGTTCTTCCACATCATCCTTGTCTGCAGGTTTGGAGGTTGTTATCTCAACCTCAGACAATGCCTGCAGGGGCACTCTAATGGTATTGGCTTGTTGCTGTGCAGCATTCTGCTGCCTCATAAAGTCCTGCTGGGACTCATTTGCTTGTTGCAGTGCAGTCAAGATATCTATTGCTTCTACAATGCCAGGTACTCATTGATGCATTACTGTGTCATAGTCCACTGACTTGGCCAGAGTTGCAGTCAATGTTGTGGTCCCTTGGGCTGCCTTATGCTTCAGATACTCAATGAGTTCCAGCTCAAAAATCTGAGCAAAAAGTTTGATATATTCAGTCAAATCAGCCCTAGGTACATGCTGGCCTCTACTAGCCAGTAACTATAGATGCTTTTGTGTTGCTTCTTTTGAGACTGTTGGAGAATGGTCCAGGACCAGCTGTAGCTGGACAGATAAGGTCAATAGTTACCTCTTCTCTTCCTTATCTGAGGAATCAAGTTCAGACTCAAGTTCCCAAACTTTTCCAAGGCTCTTTTGCCTCCCCTGTGGCTCTCTGTCCTTCCTTCCATCCTTTCTGTTGGTTGAGGTGCCAACCTACAATTCTGAGATTACTCTTTCTCTTTGATACTGCATTGTCTGATCCACCAATGCCTCCTGCCCTCTTGTCCCAGACTTAGCCCCTTGCTCAGGCTGTAAGGTCTGGAATGGTATACTGTGTGCTAATGCACTACCTGTAAGGGCAACCTCTGGAGGCTGTGGCTCAATCACACAGCTGGCAAAGGGAAATCCAAAGGTCTATTCAGTACTGTACAGTGTCTACTGAGATAACTACTCACCTGGCAAAGGGAAATCCAAAGAGAACAAGTCTGGGGATTCCCTAGGCCAGGTGTGACACTTCCGAGGCTTCAGAAGCATGAGAAACAACTGTACAGTATGACAGAGAAAAAAGACACAAGTGATGTGTCAGCAATTGGTCAGCAGTTACATAAGCCAGTGGCAGTGTCAAAGGGCCACACTTGTCTGAATTATTGACAGAGAACTGGTGCAGCCTGAGGGCTGAACTTAGGACCAATAGATAGGGAAAAGGAAGGAGAATAAAGGAAAACTATAACAGAGCAAATCTGACAAGAACTGGAGGAGGAGAAGGGGAAACAAGTGAGACATCCCCTGACACTACCCTGTGATGACCACAATTCCTGCAATAAAAGTGATCAACTAACTGGACCAAAAGGCCACAATGTCAAGCCTGGCTTGACAAGTTGCAGGTACTATTTAAGCAGTATAAAGTGTTATGATGCTGTGGGTCATGACATACCCTGTGTCAGGTCTGAATAGTGAGTGACTTTGCCCATGGTCCCCAGGGGAGGCATACTGCTCTCAGACAAAGCCAGATAGAGCAGCAATGGCAGCTGTGTTGTTGGAAGCAATGCTCCAGACACATATAATGTATCCCCTAGTCTAAGACTAGGGTTAATTATTGACTTCATCCATGCTATGGATAGTCTGCCCAGCATTACAAAGCTCTTGCTGAGATCATGAGGTGTCTTTTCATCCTGTTTTGGCAGGAGTTGGTATATTGACACTGAAGGCATCACACTGGCCTGGAGTCTGTCCCCTGGTTCTGTAAAGCCAGGTGGCTGATTGCCTAAGTTTGTCATATGTACATGTCTTGATGTGGCTGAGATAGAATCAAAAGCAGATAGAGTTTTGAGAGTGGTTGCCTAGAGTGGTAATTAGAGACAGAGTCTAAAGCCAATAGCAGAAGAATCAAAAAAATGTAGCTGTTGGCTACAAATAGAACAATCTTGTGCGATTCATGCAGTAGCTGAATCAGACTAGGTATGTTGTGAATACAAGATGTTGTCTTGTGTAATATACAGTAAATTAAGTTAGTGTCACTAGTGTGACAAGTGTAGTAAGTGTACAACCCATTACATCCAAGCCATTTTTTGTATTTTTGTTTAACACCTACAGGTCTAGTGTATATTCCAGTTACATCAGTACTGTGGTTTATTGGTATTGTGTTGTCCATTTATCATCAATGTAACATGCTAGTTGCAGGTTCAACTCCTGTAGCTAGCAATGTCTACATAGTCATGGTTGAAAATTTCTTAACAATCAATCATTTACAATCAATTTCTGGACACACAATCATTTTTGATTATCTTAATCTCACACCTCTATGGTGGAGTGGAATGCTATTTGAAGCTTCTAAGCCTTCCATCCCTACAACTCTGAGTTTGACCCCCAGTGCTTGCATAGTCAATCATGTTCTAAGCCTTTTTCAATTTTTGTTTAAGACCTGCAAGGTTTTTTTATTGAACCTTATTGGAGCTACTGAGGATTGCTGGAATAAAAATATACTACAAGCAAAAAGGTTGCACCAATGGAAAAGCCTACTAGAAGTTGCATCAGAAACATCTGGCAGGAACAACAGAAAGTGAAAAGTGCCAGAATATACAGTTCATCAATGACACTGGGCTGATTGAGCAGATTTGTTGCAAGTACTACTTGTTGGAGTTGTAGATCCATGAATGTAACAAGCTGCATCCTCTTTCAATCTCTCTGCTTGAGATCTCCTTTGTCTCTTTGAAATAATTGGTAGCAGGTCAGGTGATGCCCTGCACTTCTGACATGCTGGTTGATAAGATGGTGTTTCCTCTGTTTCTATTTCATGTGTGTACACTTTCTGGTTGAGGATTTCAAAAACAGATCTAAGAAATGTGGAACAAGGAGACCCATCTGCTAGGTCATTGATTGGAGTTACTAGGTTATTCCATCCTCTTTGCTGTAGCTGTTGCATAGTGACATTGTTGATGACCTCAAGACTGGATAGCTGGATGATATTGGACATAGCTGCAGTGCTGGGTTTGCTAGCCAAATCCAGGGCTACAACACCAGCATTGCCAGCCAGATCTAGTGCTACACTGCCAGCATTGCCTGATGGATCTGGTTGGCCTACAATTCCAGGATTGCTGGATGGATCAGGTTGGCCTGAAATGCCAGCCATTGCCAGCTGGATCTGTGGCTAAAATGCCAGGTTTGCCAGTCACAACAATACTGGGTTTGCAAGCTGGATCCATGTGGCCTACTATGCCAGATTTCCCAGCCAGAGAAATTACTGCCATATCACTACTGAATGACCCAACATGCTTTCATTTCCTCTGATGTTTTCCTTTCTTGTGAGCTGCCTTACATGATGCAGCAGCAGCAGCCCTCTTTTCATGGTCTGCATGAGTGCTATACTCAGCAGGAACCCTGTCCTTATTCTTGTCACCAATCAAGTAATCACACAACACCCGCAACAAGAATCAATATTGTAAAGGTGCTACAGCTGCTGACGCAAAAGTCATCTAAGTAATCCAAGGAGGCGCTAAAGCCCCCAACACAAAAGTCATAAAATTATCAGAGCAGCTCTCCAGCCCGTGCCTGAGAACTAGGCATCCAAAGCACCAAGGCTGTGCCACGAAAGGTGTGAACATATCATGGCAATTCACACGTACTGCAACAGGGGGAAACTCGAGCACAAAATTGGGCCTCACCGGATGTCACTCCCAAAAGCGTGCAATATGTCCCCCAAAATATCCTTGGTCATTGTAAGGACATGGGGGCTAGAGCTTTCTCGTGCAGGTTGGCTCTCCAAAGGGGAGCGAGGAGGTAAGCTATCGCAGGGTGAACCTGCTGGGCGGGGTGTCGAGTGCGCCCTCCTTCCTTTGCAATCCTGGGCTCGAGCAGGGGTGCTCGGATCAGGCAGCGGTCCATGAGAAAGAAGCGCTCTACCCCTCCTGCCGCTCGGGCAAGTACGCTTCGGGGGTCATTCAGTAGGGGAAGGGGCAGGTCGCACTGCTGGCACCAATCAGGGGGTATCCGCCAAGGCGGATCGTACGCGCTCCCGGGCCAAAGAGGCCTGAATGGCAGAGGGTGTTGCGGTAGGGTGCTGGTGCAGGCCGGCAAACGGAGGGGGAGGCTTCCATTCCACCTCCAGGGTTGGCTCCACTGGGCACGTTCGTCTCTGTCTTCCTCTACCTGATTCGGGCCAGGCCTGACCCTCGCCGGGCACGTTCCCCAGTAGTTCCCCCTCTCCATCCATCCGTTCCGAGGCCCCCAATCGTGAAGTTTCTTCCGAGATTGAAGTGAGCGAGGACGGCTGCAGGGTGAACGGGGAAGGCTGCTGAAAGTCGCCCCTCCTCCCCCCCGTGCCCGGCTCCGGCTACGAGCAGACATAACAGCTCACGCAGCCACGAAGTGAGAACAATCGCGAAAAACGTTAGCTGCTGTTGCGACGCGTAGTCTATACGTACAATATGATAGCTGTAATGAGGCAGCTTCACGTCACGCTCTGTCACAGCCCCAAAATACGTCCCCCCCCCTGCAGAATGCCAGATCGTGATTTGCACACTGTCAATCGTTTCTGCCGGAGTTAGCTACATATGGGTCAAATGTCAACAACAATTGCATGGGCAGTTGTCCACAACATGAACAAAAACTATGGGTGATCGTTGTATTTCCAATCCGCTCTTACTACACTATCATCATTATGCCCCCCCACAATTTTCGACCTGAAGAAGGTTTCGAACCTGGGGACCTCTCTCCAGGAGAAATTTTCTGGCGCGATCACTACAAGTTTCTCAAAAAGCATGGCTATACGCTGCGTGACCGTTATAATCCCGACAGGGTACCATCTTGGAAGAAGCAGAAGAATGCATCAAAGAGCTTGGCCGACTTGGAAGATGGCCAGTATAGTCGAGTAAGCCTTCATATACCTCAGCAGTGAACAGTCATTAATCTGGTTCTATTTCGAAAGCACGGTCAAATTTTAGATGCAGCCCGTTCCGATGGAACTCTCGTTGTGTTGAAGGACGTTAGTACAGATACCAAGGATCACGAAATCCTGATTGGCAATTATTTCTCGTCTGGAGTGCTGGCAATGCATCCCAAGAATCATTGTGTACCGTTTCTAGAAGTCATAGACCCACCAGAAGGTTCCCAAACAGCGTTTATTGTCATGCCATATCTATTGGAAACAAATTACCCATCATTTCAAACTATCGGCGAGGTCGTTGACTACTTCAGGCAGATCTTTGAAGTAATAGTATTTCCATTTTCGTTATTGTTTGACTGACTTGTTTTCTAGGGCTTACAATTTATGCATGAGAACAACGTTGTTCATGGGTGCGCTGGATTTTCATGTGTATAAATCTACCAATCTTATTTTTCTCTTCAGGGACTGCAAAACGGACAATTTCATGGCGGGAACAGTCTCATTATTCAACGTCCCACCGCACCCTGCCCAGCGATTCATGCGACTTGACTATCGAGGGCAGGTATCGGTCTCTTCCTCCCGTACCAAGAGGCCAGTGAAGTACTACCTCATAGATTTTGATTTATCTGGATTCTATCGTCCCGAAGATGTACCCCATCTCAGGCAGCCTCCTTGGGGTGGAGACCAGTCGGTTCCTGAGTTTTTCCTTCCTAATGCACCCCCTTGTGACCCTTTCGCCGTGGATGTTTACTGTATAGGCAACTCTATCAGGCAGGATTATCTTGATGTACGCTTTTCAGTATTTCTATGTGCTCTTATTGAATAACAAGGATACAGGGTCGGGGAACGCTGCGCAAAGCAAAGAAAAGCTTCGAGTTTATGAGAGAACTGGTGAATGACATGACCAACTCAAACCCCCGAAAGCGGCCATCTATGACGGACGTTGTTTCTCGTTTTGAAGACATCGTCAATGGTCTTGACGATAAGCAGCTGCGCTCTCCGGTTCTCAATATCGACGAAAATCTTCCTATTTTCAGGAAGATCAAGCATTGGACCATACAATGGACATATAAAATACTTGGTATTCCAGCTATACCCAATGTTTGATACATATGTGGGATCACATTGTTATCGTATTTTATGTGATTACAGACTATTTCGTCATTTCCGTCGCTCAGAGTCTGCTCTCAACTGCTTTGATAGATTACATTCATCAGAGAATACCCTGATCTATTCCTTTTGTGGAGACCAGGGCATAATATATATGTTACTGCTCACTAGTAGTTAAGTCGAGGTTGCCGATCGTGGGCGAAGGAGATTTTTTTTGGAAGGGAGCAATTGTTGGTTAGTTTGGCCAGTGTTTACGGGAAATATTTTGATTCTTTGTGTCCAAAAAGTTCTCGAGTGCTGGATCCCTCTGGCTAGAACAAGAGAGGGGCCTAGATTGAAGCTAACTATGGGGGATTTGAACGAGTGCGAGTAGGTAAGCGTGTGAAATGAACCAAATAGAATAGGGATGGTTGGGAAAGGATCAAAATGCGTGACGTAGAGAGAAGAAAACGCGAGCACTGCGTGAGACGACTAAATATATGAGAGTAGGTGGACTTACCTGCGAGCGCAGTGTGAGACGACAGGGGTGCCGAAACCGAACCCGCAAGTATATGTGCGATAGAGGACAATGAGTCTACTCGGGCCAGGGGAGAAGAAGGGGAGTGAAAAGAATGAGCCGAACACAACCCCAGGCAACCTCATATATACTTGCACGACCCACTTGTGTAAAAGGTCAAGACTCTAAAACTCCGTCGCTATACGCTCTTGACATCCCAATAGGTAAATATGGCCCACTGAAGGTTGTGTCTTTGCATTGTTTTCAAAATGGCCATCATCATTTATGGATGTCTCTCAAGTAGCCATGTGATAGTTCCAAAAATCAATGACCTTGAGTACTTATTCTGGCAGGGATGTAAACACCACCCCATAGATCAAGTTGAACTTATCATAGCAACGACATGTGAAGTCTGAGGCAGCCACTACACCAGCTGCAGCTCAAGAAGCTTGCACTTGTATGATGTAGAACTGTTTGTCACAAGTGTCCCAATGAAGCATAGGAATGTGCTCATGGGACAGGGCAGTGGGGATGGTATAGGTCCTTGGCTCATGGACCTTGATCATTCCCTCCTCTGCACCCTGTAGCACATGCCCCTACTCCAGACATCAGTGCTGTAAGGGCAATCTCTGCAGGCTGTGACTCAATCACACAACTGGCAGAGGGAAATCCAAAGTTTATTCAGCATCTACAAGAAGTTCTAGAGTTGAAGTTACTCATTTGGCAGAGGGAGATCCAAAGAGAACAAGTCTAAGGATTCCCAATGCCAGTGTCCAGAACATTTACACTAGAGCTTCCGGAAAAATCACTCAACAACAACCAAATCCAGAGTCTAATTCAAAAACAAAAATCCATCATAAATGGCCTTGATCTCCAGACTCACAGCACATGACCATGTACAAATATACAGTGGCTCAAAAAACTGTCCCAATGTTTTATACTTTTTGAAAGATGACATTGGCATGAAGGATTGGAAGTATTTAAAATTCTGGTTAAATCATGTAAAATACTATGACATCATAGCTACAAATTGCATTTTAGTGTATGTAATTCAGATCAAAACTGATGGAGTAATAGTGATTTTGAAATATTCACTCATTGGGACAGTTTTTTTAACATCTTCAACTTTGCAGGTTCATCCCTATTTTAGTCAGAAATAAAGAGTAAGTTGCATGTGGGAATATTAACAGAGTCATGTGACCCTGTCTGGTTATATTTGGGAGTGGTTCAAGTTGGTTGAACCACATCTTGACCTTCAACCACCATCATGAAACCTATGCACAATGCTCTACTGTTGCTTCTCCCCTTGCTCAAGGGTATTCTCCATGTCAGATTGGGGCTAAAACTGGTCTAGAGAAGTCTACTATTGGGAGGATTGGTAGAGAGTTGAAGGTGGACAAGGAAAACCATCCTGGAGGCTGTCTAGCTAAGCTTACTCCACATGATAAACAGGCTATTGTTTGACAAATCTCAACTGGGAGACTCCTTAGCAAGTCTTCTGTCTTTGTTCTCTTTCCCTCCTTTTACCTAGCAACCCTTTGTTACCATCTAGCAACTTAGGCTAGTGATAGTGACACTCTTCACTTCTTTTCTGGGATAGTTACTGACTTGCCCTCTATTAACTTTCCTACTGCCAGCTACCCTATCTAGTTGCTAGTGTTTAGGTCTTCCTTTTTAGTTTTTTGCATGGCACTAAGTAGCCTAGGAGCACATCACTGGGCACTGTATCATTCAGCCACTTGAGGTCCATCTTGGACCTTTCAGCATCAATGGCTAACAGCCACTGAGCATTAGTGTTGTGCTTCTCCTTGCAACAATGTGCAGCATCATCATCATTGGAGTTGCTCTTCAAGATGCATCTCTTAGACATTGGGACATCATCATCATTGCTCCCTTTCATCCCAGTTAAGAAATAAGTAGGGCCTTTAGCAAACCAACTCAAGCTCCTGGCAGGCCTGCATCAACTGCACCCAGTCTTCAATGTTGTCAAGCTGTTCCTAGCTCCAGAAGACCCTATCCCTGGCCACTACTCTAAGGCATCACTACCACTTATTCTGCTTAATGATGAGGAGGAGTACAAGGTGGAGGAAATTTTGTATAGTGGGATATCCTAGAAGAAGTTACAGTTCAAGGTGAAATGGAAGGGATATGGCATTGAGGACATCTTTTAGGAACCAAAGGCCAACATACATGCACCAGCCCTAGTCCAGGACTTCTACTGCAGGAACTCCAATACCCCAAAGGCAATTAGGGGCATCTACCTTATCTTTGCACCTGACCAAGCACTCTGTGATTTCTTCTATCTAGTGCTTTTGGATGCTGCATACTAGAGGGGGGGTGATGTCAGGGGACTGCTCTTACCAGACCCTCTGATTGTTTCTTTTATTCCAAGCCTTCCATTTATTGTTGGCCTCCCATTCTCCAGTCACAAGTACTTTCACCAAAGGCTATCTTTTGGTTACAGTGGCTTAAAAAACTGTCCCAATGTTTTATACTTTTTGAAAGATGACATTGACATGAAGGATTGGAAGTATTTAAAATTTTAGTTCAATCATGTAAAATACTATGGACCATGGCTACAAATTGGATTATAGTTTTGTGTAATTCAAATCAAAACTGATGGAGTAATGGCCATTTTAAAATATTCACTCATTGTGACAGTTTTTTGAGCATCTCTAATTTTGGTATTTAGTACTTTGTATGTCCTCCATTTGCCTTGATAACTGCTTGAATCCTTCTAGGCATGCTTTCTATCAGTTTTTGGCATACCTCTGCTAGTATTCCATCCCACTCCTTTGCAACCCTCTCCCACAATTCATGCACACCATGAGGTGTTTTATACTGCCTAAGCTGCTTCTTGAGGTACTTCCAGAGGTGTTCAATAGGGTTAAGATCAGAGGATTGGGCTGGCCACCAGAAGACAATCAAAAGTGGAAACTAAGCATTAAAAGAGGAGTTGGGGAGAAAGGGGAAAGTGAAGACAAGGCTGGGAGATGAATACAAACTAGTCACTAGCTGTAGTTGCTAGCATCACTAGGTCAAAATAATGCAAAGGGTACCCATAGTCAGCACCACACTAAGTTGGAATAGAGGTCATCAAGACTGCCACTAAGTCATTAGTGATGACAAGCAAAAAAGCAATAAGATATCTTAAGCTGATAAGCTTAGAGCTAGTGAAGGGGAAATGGTACTTTGTTAATTCTTTTATTTCTATGTACAGGCAGTATTTATACTGTTTGTAGGTATAGTATTAGAAAGAAAATATTAGTTGCTGCCAGCAATAGCATCTGCCAAGGTGTTTATAATACATACTGAGTGTCAGTCTGGTAACCAAGTAAAAGTATGCAATGTTGATATGATGTGTAAGAATTGTCAATCACAATAAAAGAGCATTTCCAACATTGATACCTGCAGTGTAGATGCCATTCAAGTATGTTTGTAAGCTCAACAAGAAAAATGATAAGTAAGAAATCACATGACTGTCAATATATCCCTTTTTGGAGAGAAGGCAGTGTTGTTGCCAAGAAATGTTGCTAGTGGTGGTTGTTAAGAAAGTCTCAGTCTTATTGTTCTAGATCCAGAGTCCAAACTCCATGTGATGCAGCTTGTGATCCATAAGTTGCTAAAATCCCATGCAAAGGCTATGTTGTTCCAGACCTTGGGGCTAGACCTTGTGTGCTGAGTGTCATGACTTGTGTTGGGTCATGTTGAATATAGTTAGTTGCTGTCCAATCAGAAATGCCAAAAATGGTGCTCAGCAACAAATGAGTCTTATCATCCTCCCCTATGCTGAAATCTTGACTGTCTTCAGTCAACCCAAAGTCCTGTGATTGCTTGCATGGCCCATGCACCTAAAGTGGTAAGAATAAAAGCAGCTAGCAATTCAGCTGGACTTCATCAACTCTTCCTTCCATCTTCTTATTTCTCAACCCTCCTCCACAATCTAAATCTTATTGCCATGTCATCTGATCTTGCCTTCCAGCTGGAGAAGTGTGCTATAGCCCTAGTGTCAGGTTCTGCTGACCACGGGGGCTCAGCTATACTGGGCGAGTCCTTACTAGGCGGACATGATTCCCTGCACTGACAACCGGGCACTCAGAGGTATTCCAAACACTGGGGACTTGTGAGGATAGCCAGGGGAAATTGATCCGAGCAAGTCCGGGGAGGTCTGGAGGAGTAGAGGACGAGTTGCGGGGAAGGGGGATGGGCTTGACGGGGTTCAGGCATAAGTCCGTGTGTGAGTATTGCGGGTGTGGAGGAGGCAGAGGCTATGCAGATGACAGGAGCGGAGCTGGAGTTCTGATGGGGGATCAACAGGGATTGATGGGGTTCAGAGCCGAGTGTATAGCAGGGTCCAGGGTTGGTAACGAGTGTCAGAGGTTCATAATTGTAACGGCGGAGTTTGTGAGGACGTTATGGTCAAGAGGGCTTGGGCACAATAGACAGAATCAAACGAGACGGAACAGAGTCAAACAAAATAAGACGAAGACAAGAGGAGAACAAGAATAGATTCAGGCGGAGACACAGAATGATAACAAAAAGATAATGGAATAGAGACGAGATAAGACCAGGAGACTGAGAATAAGGAAAACGAGACACGGAACACAAAACATGAGAAGAAACAATCAGAAACACATCAGGTAAGGTAGGTAATCTCAAGACTAGAGTACAAGGAGCTACTCTATGTCTTATATACTGACTACTGAAGAGCTCTGGGGATGTTGGCTGTGGTGGTGGGGCTTGGTGGAGCTCGACGGAGTTGATGAGTGTCGGTTACAACCAGAGAGCGGGCCACGTTAATATGTTGATGGGATCAATTGCGATGCAGTCCATTCTGAGGTTGTCGTGATACCCCAGAGTAAGTTGGGGGAGCCAGAGTGTCGAGTTGATGACGTGTAATGGGGTCAGGCGCGGCGGGGAGTGGTCCCAGGGGCTTGGGAAGTCCAGGGGAAGCGCCGGTGGCTGCAGGGAAGACGTCAGAGTTGGCCAGGGGGCCGTCAGAGTTAGCCAAGAATGTGTCGGAGTTAGCCAGAGTTGGTGCGGAGTGCTGAGGAAGTTTGACAAAGTGTCGGGGGGTGGGGGGGTTCCAGGGGAGCAGGGGTTTGTCGGGCGGTGTATGGGGCTTCAGGGAACGGGTTGTGACAGTTTTCCTTGGAGCTGGGGCTGCTCTTTTTATTGCTGGGAGCACTACATCCCCAGGCACTAAGCCTCCTGCCATTGCAGCAAAGCGACCAAACCCAGAGAGTGATTGACTTCCTAGTCCTTGCTCTCCTGAGCTCTGTCCAGAGCTCACTAAATTACCAGGTCACTTCTTTTTCTTGCCCATTGAGCAAGGAGTCTTCTTATACTAAGTTGGCACATTGCACCAACAATGGGATAGAAGACAAAGAGCAGTTGGACTTTGTGCTCAGCCAAAAAATTAGCTGACATAATATTTGATGGCTGCCAGCATGGTGGCCTGTTCAACTCCTAGACTAAGTCAAGTTGACTTAGGCCTTCTAGCCAGCTGCACAGGGCCTGATATGCTCTGCAGCTCCAAATATCTGTCAAGGGCTGCTAGGTCCTTGCAAGTGGCAAGGAACTCTCAAGTGGTGTTCCCCAAGCTCCAACAAAGCTTGAACTCAAGGTTTGTCTCATCCCAACAATGACTTAACAGGTCATTGATGAACCATTCTTGGTTGTTTGAGGCACCAAAGTTGTATGGCTCTGGTGTCACCCTCTTAGGAAACAGCCCATTGTTTGGATGAATTTGTTCCTGGAGTGCCATAGGCAACTCCAACACATAATTGGAGGTCTCACTAAAGGCCTCCAAAATTTTATACAGCGTAACCCACTTCAGACAGAGCTTCCTAGCTCTGCCCTTTAGAATATTGAGGTTTTTTGTCAAAAGGTACACCAGTGCACCTTTCTCTGGCTCTGGGTCAGGCCTACAATGCAAATTAGTGCATTGTGGGCTGCTGCCAAGTTCTCTAGAGCTTAATGGGTCGACTGCTGAATTCCCTTGGAAATCACAGTATCAGATCTGATCTCTTGAATCATAGATGGCATGTAGCCACTGTTCAATTCAAACAGTGCAAATTGTGTTGTCTTTGAAATGCTTGCATTTATAGCAAACTCAGTTAAGTCTATTTGACTTGAACAGTCTTTCTGGTCTGGGTGCACTACAGTGCACAATATCTGACCACCATTCCTATTGACACATTTTGTTTGTCCATCCATCTGTGGATGGAACAACATTGACATTAGAAGCATTGCTCCTAATAACTCATACAGTTCATGTCACGACCCGTCCCCTGAACCCCCGCACATTGTCCATCAACCCCCCGACCCCCAAAAAACCCCCGACGCTCCGCCGAACTTCCACCCATGCCCCGCGCCTATTTTGGCTAACTCTGACGCCTCCCCGGCTAACTCCGATGGCCTCCTGGCCAACTTCAATGCCTTCTCCACAGCCACTGACACTTACCCTGGATCTCCCGAACCCTGAGAACCACCCCTGCTGTTCCCGATCTTTGCCACCCATCATCAACTCAACACCCTGGTTCCTCCGACCTATTCCGGAGTATCACGACAACCTCAGGGCGACCTGCATTCCCCAATGATCCCATCAACGTATCAGCGCGGCCCAATCCTTGATCGCAACCAACACCCACCCACTCTGTTGAGCCCCGCCAAGCTCCACTGCCGCAGCCAACATACCCCGAAGTTCTCCAGTAGTCAGTATATAAGTTGTCGAGTAGCTCTTTGTACTCTAGTCTTGATATTGCTTAACGTTACCTATGGTCTGATTGTTTCTTTCTCGTGTTTTGTGTTTCATGTTTTGTGTCTTGTTCTCCTTACTTTCAGTCTCCCGGTCTTATCTCAGTCTCCTGGTCTTATCTCAGTCTCCTGGTCTTGTCTCGTATCCATTTCGTTATTGTTCTTGTTATCGTTTCGTATCTCCACTCGAATCTACTCTTGTTCCATATCGACTCCATTCCATTTCATCTGATGCTGTCTCAGTGACTCCGTCCGGCCATTGTGCCCAAGTCCTCATCAACCTAAACGACCTCACAAACTCCGCGATTACAATCACGAACTCCGACACTCCTTCACCAGGTCCAAACCTCTTCACTTGATCCCAGACTCCATCAACTCCAATTGATCTCCCATCAAACCCCGGCTCTGCTCCCATTGATCACACAGCCGCCTACTCCTTCGCTTCTGCGAATCTCCCATACAGTCTTCTGCCTGAACCCCACCAAGACCGTCCCATTTCCCCGCAATCCGACTTCTCTGGACCTCCCTGGATCTGTCTGGATCACATCCCACCGACTATCCGCACAAGCCATCAGTGCCCGGAACGTTTTCAAGTGTTCGGTTACCAGTGCAAGGGGATCACGCCCGCCTAGTAAGGACTCACCCAGTGCAGCTGAGCCCCTGAGGTCAGCGGAACCTGACATAATATCAAGACTCTACCTTACCCTGTCCGTGATGCCCGTATTATCTCCACACATACAATCAAATAACTCCGATGTCTACGGTCTACCCGTGCCTGGTAACCCTTATGATTCATACAGCCCTGCCCAACTTGCTGAGGCACATTGAGTCGCGGATCTGACACCAAATGTCCCCTCCACTCCGGTTACATCCATACAACGGCTCCCCCCACGAACACCCTCCCCAACTCACACCCAACCTCCAACCCCTCGCGCAAACCGTCAAATCATCTCCCACCCCACTCTTACCCTCTCTGCCAACTCCGTTCTCTCGCACAAAGTTGACCCCAACGACACCTAAAGAACAGCATTCCAAAACCCAGCAACCACCCAACCAAATGAGCGACAATGTCTCCGGCACCGTGACAACCCTCCGACAAACAATAATGCCAACTCGCCGCAAAACAGTCGCCCATTGCGTGAAGGATTGCCAGCCACGATGAGACCACTGAGAACGCGCTTCCCCAAAGCCCGCCTGTGGATCCACTGAACCACTAACAACCCCGAAGGCCGATGCGACTAATCACCAACAACAGAGCAAGAACCCCAGACCTAGGCTACGCTCCAACCCTGGAACCTGCTTCTGGACCTCGGCCGACTTGGCTGTCACCTCCGCTCCACAAATAAAGGGGCCCCGACACCCCCGACCTGACCTCGACAACTCCGGAACAAGACCAAGACATCCCCGAGCCTCTAGACGGACAGGAAAAGAATGGCTACGCACCCTCCACCCCGCCACCTGAAGCACAGCCCCAAAGTTAATAAGGAGAACCATGGCACCCCACTCCCAACAAGGGACAACTCCAGACCACGCCGCTATTTCACCACCCTCCCCCACACAATCCGGAGCCCCTGACAATGAGGACCCTGGACGCCAAACCCCCCCCGCATGCCACCCCCAAACCTAAACTCCACCACCAGACTCTGCCACCTCCCATGAAGGAATCCCCAGCATAGGAGCCACCCCGAACTAACTATAGGAAAAAGGACCCTATACGAAGTAGTTCCCTAAGTACTCTAAATTCGCTGACATGTTCATATAAGGGAGGGAGAAGCCCCACCATCACCCAGAAAACGATGATCAGCCGTTTAAGCGACCTGACGACCCAAAGGGCACATGCTCCAATATCCTTAAAGGACCTCCCCCACCTGGCTCGACGACCCAAACAACCCTGCACCAGCCCAAAACTGCCCGACCCAGACCCCCTCCAAACCCCTCGACACAGCTCTGGACCCTGGCAACATGACTACAGGGCCTCTGCTCCGACTACAACATCTCCTCAAGAGGACTTACGGTGCCAACCCAACAACAATGCCCTGGTAGCCCCAACTCTCCAACATAAATCACCACCCACTCCAAATCCCACCCCTACGCCGGAATATGCCCGTTGAACAGGGACCACATCATCGGAGCACCCAGAAGCAAGCCACATACAAGTATCCTCTTTGGAGTACCCAGAAGCAGGCCACATGCGAAGTAATCTCTTGGAGTACCCCAAAGGTTGCTGATGCCTTCCCCAAGAAGCGAGCGGTGCCTCTCCCCACTGCCACCCCGCATTTGCAACAATCTCTGGGCTGCTCCGGAACACAAATGAAGAGTTGCCTCAACCCTGCCGCAACTCCCGGGGAGCCCCACTCCAGTGCCTCCCCACGGCCGACCTCCCCGCCGCCCCCCAACAACCATGAACAACCAACAAACCCCCACCGAGTGACTCTTGTGTCGACTCCGGGACCACCCACTTCTTCTCCGATGAAGGAACCATTGACCCCAGGTAGGAACAACCCTTGGGACGAGCCCCAAAGCATCTCCGCTGAGGCAGGCCATTCCCCAACCAACCCCCACGCTGCCCAAAAGAAACATCCACTAACACAACTCCAACAGACCTCCAAACTCGGGGGAGTATCAGAAATACATAAGACCCCTCTGTCCATCTCGGGACTTACCCTTGGTCAGGAAAGCAATGTCACGGAGATGATCTGGAACCTCAAATTACGGCCCCGGACCCCAAAGGAACTGGTCGGGACTGATCACCCCGCATCCTGCCCTCTTGGTCATCGACACTCCAGAGCACACCAAAGCACCACTCGAAACATGCCCGTCCACAGATGCAACACTCCGGAACACGACCCCGACCCGGACCAACTATGCTGCGAGGACGAACCTCGCCCCACCAAACCCCACCAATGAAGAAGGCCCTGCCACCTTTGCCACCAGCGCCGGCATAAGGGCCAGATCATGGGAAGACCTCCGTTCCCCCCCCGCCAACCGCACTACCAAGAAAACCAAAGCCCCGGACCCGCTGGGCACTGTGAGAGATTCAAAGGTCCGCCCTCCGATACCAATACGGCGCACGTCCCAGCCACAGACGAAAGAAAACCCCTACACCCCTGGTTGGAAATTTCGAGAATCGAACTCAATAACACCGCCCCAAAATGCCATGGACGTCCACTGGAGAACTCCCACCACCCCCGCTGAACCTCGGGAGCCCTCCCTGCGATGCCCCGCCCCATCCCAACAAACTCCAGGACTAGCCAGCACAGATAGGCACTAGCGGGCATAACCCCCGCCTCTGGATTCACTAGGGATTCAACTCCCTCTCACACCCCTGCATGTTTCGCTTACTTTGCCCTCACACAAACTAAAGCCTCACTTCACATGCCCAGGGACCAAGAAAGGGACATGTTCGCATACCAAAATTATATATACAAAAGGCGAGGGAGGCAGCAAGTCCGAGAGCAACAAGAAGCGAGGCCCGCACCCATCTCACTCCCTCCCCGGACCCCCCGGCAACCCAACCTCCAGGTCGACTTCCATCTGGGCCTGCACCACCACTAAGATCTCCGCCAACCCTGGCAATGCCTCCCCCACGTCAGCCGCCACCTCCCACCATGACCCCAGGGCCACCGCATTGTGTCGCCGATGCCCTGCCAACAACCTCTCCAATTGCGCCATCCCCTGCTGCAACTCTGGAGGCTGAACTGCAGACCCCTGCGTCAACCCGTCCTCAATTGACGCGAACGCTGCGGAGGCACCGTCCAAGAGGACCCAATGCTCCCGCACCCAGCTTAAACCCAGAAAATGAGCCGTTAGTAATGAACGGAGGAATGGGAGACAACTCACAAAGGATTCCTGCGCGCCCCAAAGTGGCCTCGTTGGCCAACCAATCCTCCCTCCGCCTCGCCGCCTCCAGCTCCACCCACAACGCATCCCCCTCCAGAACTTGTCCCTGCCCCTCCACTTCCCCCGCGGGCTGCCCCTCCATCTGCGTCAGACGCTCCCGCAAGCCCCGCACCTCTAACGCTTGCTCCGTTGCCACGCGCACCAAAGTGTTCCTCTCCCACTCCATTGCTTCTTTCTCCGTCCGTGCCATGTCATGGTCCTCCCTCGCCCATTGGAGCTCATCCTCCTGTACTGCCAATGACGTCGTCAAAGCCTCCACCTGCTTGCGAAGAAAGACCTCTGTGATCGAAGGAATCGGCGTGGGAGGACTTGACGACCGTTCCGAGGGAACGCCCAGGGTAGAAGAAAAAAGGAAGGACTCCAGAGGCCCCGCCAATGACTCGCGCCCATGTGGCCTCTTGCTGGGTCCTGCCCCCGAGGGTGGGGAGGCTCGATGCTTCCCCCGAACCACCGCCGAGGATGCCCCCTTTCCCTTCGGCAATGCGGGACGAAACTTGGTCCATTTCGGAACCCCCAGAAAATCCACCACCACCACCACAGATGACTCTACAAAAGCCCCGTCAATCATCCCAAAAAGACAAGTCGACACCACTTACGACTCCAGTCCCTGATGCTAGCGTGGCGCCGACGCTCAAACTCCTCCCCCCCACTGTCGTACACTACCACCTCGTCCAAATCGGCAGGAGAGACTACTGGATTGCTGGGGGAAGACATGACGAAATTTGGGAAATTCCAGGGTATGTCCAAAGCTTTTAATTGATTGAGGAGAACCCTGACAAAGTGGCGGCTGCGCTTCGACTTCGTCTCCCACACCGCTATCACTCGCTGCGGATTGATCAATATTGCTTGGCTTTGACTCCCATGCCCCACCGATCCCCGTCCTGCCCCCCACGTCTTGAAGGGTCTCGATGCTGAAGGGGGGGTGATGTCACGACCCATCCCCTGAACCCCTGCACATCGTCCATCAACCCCCCGACCCCCAAAAAACCCCCGATGCTCCACCAAACTTCCGCCCATGCCCTGCGCCTATTTCGGCTAACTCTGATGCCTCCCCGGCTAACTCCGATGGCCCCCTGGCCAACTTCAATGCCTTCCCCGCAGCCACTGACACTTACCCTGGGTCTCCCAAACCCTGAGAACCACCCCCGCTGTTCCCGATCTTTGCCACTCATCATCAACTCAACACCCTGGTTCCTCCAACCTATTCCGGAGTATCATGACAACCTTGGGGCAACCCGCATTCCCCAATGATCCCATCAACGTATCAGCGTGGCCCAATCCTTGATTGCAACCGACACCCGCCCACTCTGTCGAGCCCCGCCAAGCCCCGCCGCTGCAGCCGACATACCCCAAAGTTCTCCAGTAGTCAGTATATAAGCCGTCGAGTAGCTCTTTGTACTCTAGTCTTGATATTGCTTAACGTTACCTATGGTCTGATTGTTTCTTTCTCGTGTTTTGTGTTTCATGTTTTGTGTCTTGTTCTCCTTACTTTCAGTCTCCCGGTCTTATGTCAGTCTCCTGGTCTTGTCTTGTATCCATTTTGTTATTGTTCTTGTTATCGTTTCGTATCTCCACTCGAATCTACTCTTGTTCCATATCGACTCCATTCCATTTCATCTGATGCTGTCTCAGTGACTCCGTCCGGCCATTGTGCCCAAGTCCTCATCAACCTAAACGACCTCACAAACTCCGCGATTACAATCACGAACTCCGACACTCCTTCACCAGGTCCAAACCTCGCTCTTCACTTGGTCCCAGACTCCATCAACTCCAATTGATCTCCCATCAAACCCCGGCTCTGCTCCCATTGATCACACAGCCGCCTACTCCTTCGCTTCTGCGAATCTCCCATACAGTCTTCTGCCTGAACCCCACCAAGACCGTCCCATTTCCCCGCAATCCGACTTCTCCGGACCTCCCTGGATCTGTCCGGATCACATCCCACCAACTATCTGCACAAGCCATCAGTGCCCGGAACGTTTTCGAGTGTTCGGTTACCAGTGCAAGGGGATCACGCCCGCCTAGTAAGGACTCGCCCAGTGCAGCTGAGCCCCCGAGGTCAGTGGAACCTGACAGTTCATGCCACCATTTAAATGTGAAATTAGGATCTCAATTGCTGACAATTGAGCTTAGGAAGCCATGTAGCCTCACAATCTTGCACATGTATATCCAGGACAGCTGTGACACTGTCATGGTAGTGTGCACTGGAATCAGGTGCACCATGCTTGTCATGCAACAGATAACTACCCAAAGATAGTTATACCTCTTAGATTCAGAGAATGGGCCTATAAAGTCCATTCCATTGGAACCCCAGGGCTTAACTGGAATGGGCAGGGAGTGTAATTTCCCTGAAGAGAGATGATTGCTCCCCTTTGCCCACTGGCATGACTGACATGTGGCACAGAATGCATGTGCATCTGTAGCCACTGTTGGCCACCAATACCAACAACAGATATATTCTGTCATTCTTTGAGCACCAAAGTGCTCAATTACATAATGTGCTTGGTCAAGCAGTTTGGTTACCATCTCCCACTCACAAGGGATGCCCAGCATCTTGTGGCCTAAGAGATTAGTAGTCCAAATTAGCTTGTTCAAAGCATTGGATATCATTGTAGGTTCTAAGAGTGTGCTACTCCTGGATCCTGTTCAACTTATCCATATCAGAATGTATACCTTGCATGTCAATAATATGGCTGAGGCAGTCTACACACTCAGCATATAGCTTGCACTTCTTCCATTTGAGGTACAGCTTGTTCTTGCATAGTTTTTCAAAGACTACTCTGAAATGCTGCTCATGCTCCTCAATGGAGTCTGAAAAGACAAAAATGTTGTCTAAATACACATGCATCTATTTTCCAATGATGTCCCTAAAAATGAATGTCATCAGCCATTGAAATGTTGCTAGTGCATTACAGTTGCCAATCTGCATGATATTACTGCAATATGTACCAGTGATGGTTATGAATGCAGTCTTTGATACATCTAATGTATATGTCCTCACTTGCTCATACACATCTGTGAGGTCAGTTTTTGACCTCACTAGTGCATGGGCTACATCTTTCCTAATGACCTCTTGATCTGGTAAGAGTATTATGTCCTTAACAGTATTGTTGTTGCATTGGTATGCATCTAATGCCATTTACAAGGACCCATCTTTTTTAGGAATACACAGTAATGGTGCAGCCTGGTCAGCTGCACAAGGTTTCCACCACTTAGCACACACATAGCAATCAATTTTATCTTGCAACTGCTGCTGAAGTGACTTAGGGCACCTTGGCATAAAGTGTAAGTACCATTTGGTCTGATCTATGAGATTTATCTCATGATTCACTTTACATTATGGAGGAAGTTCCTCCTTAGTTCCATTGACTATGTCCTGGAACTCATTGTACCACTGATGTTGAAAGTGAGGAATACTGCCTTCTGTTAGCTTGGAAGGCTGTACCTTCCCATTGTCTATGCTAGGCCAAGAACAATATTCATTCTTGGCCACCTTTGACCATGGCACCACCTTTGCATACTTGTCCTGCAAAGCCATCAAATGAATCTCTGATTTGTCTGGTATGTTTAGCTGGGCAGGACAACAGTTTGTTCTACCTTTTGCATCATTCCATGAGTATTCAAAATCACCAGGTTTGGATATCTCATCCTCCATAGCCAGTCTGTATACTTCACCCACAGGAGTCAATCTTCTTACTCCTTCCTGCGATGTCAGGTCAGCTATAACTTGAAAATCCACTTCTGTGGCATTTGTGGATTGTATGCCCATTCAAGGGTAGGCCTTGGAATTGGTCTATTCCAAATCCTTTGCTCTCTTGTCATTGAAGGACCAATTTGATCCTTCTGGCATACTCTCCCCCCCTCCTGAAGAGTACTCTTCTGATACTCTTCCTCCAAAATCAGTAAAGATGGATAGTCCCTGGATAAACCCTTTGTCACTCACACCTTATTGTCATCTACTACCTCTTCCATGGTGGGCTGCCTCAGTCCACTAGGGAGTCATGGCCATTTGTCACACCACTTCTCCACAGTATGGAAGCATTATGCATGCCCATCAGCATCCTCCAGCTCCAACTTGTGAGCTGGGGTTGCTATCTCATCAATGACCACCTTGTTATTTTCAAAGCCTAAAAGGACCTTATAGGCCCTTATGAATAGTGTCCCTACAATCATGTCATAGTGATCAAAATTTGCAATGTCCACATAGACATTGCAGAACTTGCCAGGGGCCTTCATAGTCACCCTGGCTCCATAGTTCACAATGGAATGACTTTCAACTGTTCCTAGCTGCAGGGTGATGGGTGTGGCCAGTGGTGCCACATGTATTCCAGTCACATGAGCAAACAATGGTGTGATTCTGGAAATCATACTCCCAGAATCCCACAGTGTCCATGCTTGGTGGCCATTAACCTCCACTCAGGTGATGAGACACTCTTTGTCTTGTGCTGGCAGCACTGGTTGGTCCATGGCATCTTTAGCTGCCATAATCCATACCTTATGCATGCAAACCTTATTACTAGGTTTCTTCTTCCCATGTTTGGCAGCATGGACCTCTGTGAGGGCAAACAGTCCCTCACTATCACTACTCTGAGTATATAGTACTCATTCTCATATGTTTTCAATTCAATATACTCCTCCTCATTCTCATGCATTCCTTTGGACTCAGCTGCATTCTCCTTGTTAACCTCAGCAGGCTCTTCTTCCTGCTAATCATCAACATCTTCCACATCTGAAGAGGCAGCAGTATGTGCTGCTTGCACAAATACTCAAGGAGCTGGCTTAGCTGGCTCCTTGCATTTGCAGAAGAAATGCCTGACCTTTCTGCACCTGTAACAGTTAGTGGATTGTCTGGCATCCTTGCCTGGCTGGCCAGATGCTATGGCTACCATGTTTTTCCCTGAAGCAAGATGTTTTTACTTGCTGCCTGTACTGCACTTGCAAGTTGAGAAGGCCCTGGGCCTAAACCAACTTGCAGTTGCATAAGTTTTAAGGCCATGCATGCAGTGGGCCTCTTTACCAACCTAAATGATTATGGGCAGACATGATGTCCAACCACTTTTGTATGCTTAGCCAAGGCAGTCCCAAGCTTTGGAGAGTGCACTGCTGCTAATGACAGCTGCCATCTTGACCAACTCCTTGTGCTGTGCCCTAAGTAGTGCACAGCAGTTTTAATGCTACTCTCATAAGCCTTCACCTCTGAGATAAACACTTCAACAGTATTCACTTTGATAGCAAGCCTGCCATTGTGTATTAATGCCACAAGCATGTCAGAGGGTATCCTCTCCAAAAACTGCTCATGAATAGTGAATTTGTTAGGGAACATGGCCATGTTTTGAGCATGGTCAAGCAAGGCATCATAGAATCCTTGCACTACCTTGTCAACTGCATACACCTCATCATAGAATGCATTGCATGCATCTTGCATTGTCAAGGGCTGTACAAGTTGATTGTACAATCTGAGGATCACATCCTTAAATCTCCAGTGGGACTGGGCTTGGTTGACATATATTACATGTTGCAGGTACCATTTCAGGGCACCTGCAGTGAGGAAGTCCATTAAAATCAGGACTTCCTTATGCTTGTGCTCATCTCCACCATATTGGGCTACTGTATAAAACATGCAGATGCTCATTAACCAGTCTTCAAGTTCACTGAACTTGGCAGAGCTGGCATATGGAGTGATTGTCTTTGACAGATCACTCCTCCTAAGCTTGAGTCCATCTGGAATTGCCAGTTGGACAGCAAGCATTTGCTTCATCACTATTCATAGACAATCATGCATTGTCTGGTGGTGATATTTGAGAGCCTCCTCCACTCCAGGAGTGGTGAATTGCCCACAGTGTTGTGGTGGCATTAAAAACTGCCATGGCTGTCTCTCTGAGAGGACTGTAGTTCTCCTTCCACCAGCTCTATGACCTCCATCATCCTCTTTATCCACCAAATCATTACCTAGTCCATTAGGATCTGGTGGACCTCCTCCTGGGGGCAGTGATGGTCCTCAACCAGGAAAAGGCAGTCCTCTTCTGGGTCTTCCACCACCTCCACCTGACCCAGGCAGTTCTTGACAAGGTGTCAAGGGTGGAGTGGACTCAAGATCACTGAGGTAATCCCCATCAGATATCTACTCCACTCATTGCTTAGTTGCCAGACTAATTTGGAGGGGCATTCCCTCTTTGGTTGGTTGGCCTATGATGCACATTAGGGCTACTCATAGTCCCAACATGCTCATCTACCAGAAGAGAGTGAGATTCTTGCTCTTCCCTCTTTATGGGCCTTGTACATTCTAGTGGAGTGTGATTCTCTGGCACAGGGGATGTCCCATTCCCCCTTTGTTCTGTTCTCCCTCCTTATGGTTTTCCTTTATTCTCCTTTGCTTTCCCTATCTGCTGGTCCCAGTTCTAGCCCTCAGGCTACACTGGTTCTCTGTTCATAATTCTGACAAGTGTTGCCCCCTTCTATATGGCCTCTTACCAGACCCCTGGATTGTTTTCTGTATTTCAGGCCTACTGCTCATCATAGGCCTCCCATCTTTCAACCACAAGTACTTTTGACTGAGGGCTATCTGTTGACAGTATTGGTGGTGGTCACACACTGGGAGTCTGGAGATTGAGGCCATTTACAATGGATTTCCACCTTTTGATTGGACTCCAGATTTAGTTGTTGTTGGGTGTTTTTTCCAGAAGCTCTAGAGTAAATTTTCTGAACACTGGCATTAGAGATCCTTAGACTTATTCTCTTTGGATCTCTCTCTGCCAGATGAGTAGCTAGAACTCTAGAACTTCTTGTAGATACTGCATAGACTTTGAATCTCCCTCTGCTAGTTGTGTAACTGGGCCACAGCCTCCAGAGGTTGCCCTTACAGCAGAACAAGTCTCTAGATTTGGTCTGGGAGCCCCCTCTTTGATTACCTGAGCTTCTACTTGGTTCCTCAAAAAGGTCTCTCTCCCACCAGTGTCTTAGTGCCCCCTATACTCCTCCTATGACCCATCTAAACCCTCCAGCACCTCTCCCTGATGCTTCAAGCCCCCAGGATGATGCCTGGAGTCATTTGCTGTCCCTGGAGACACAGATCAACTTACCTAAGCCTCCCTTACTTTCCACACTGCCAAACTCACTGGACTTTGTCAAACTACTGAAGCAGTGTCTCTTTCTCTCCAAGCCCTTCTGGAACATCTTCTCCTTGCTCCTACTCCTCCCCCTGGACCTGTCAGGGGATGGTTGTCAGAAGACATCCCACTTGGTTCCCCTTCTTCTTCTCCAGTTCTTGTCAGATTTCCTCTACTATAGTTTTCCTTCATTCTTCTTCCTTTTTCCTATCTATTTGTCTTAGTTTCAGCCCTCAGGCTGCACTGGTTCTTTGTTAATAATTCAGACAATTGTGACCCCTTTGACACTGCTACCAGCTTATGTAACTGCTGACCAATTGCTGACACATCACTTTTATCTTTTTTCTGTCATACTGTACAGTTGTTTCTCATGCTTTTAAAGCCTCTGAAGCATCACACCTGGCCTAGGGAATCCCCAGACTTGTTCTCTTTGGATTTCCCTTTGCCAAGTAAGTAGTTATCTCAGTAAACACTGTACAGTACTGAATAGACTTTGGATTTTCCTTTGCCAGTTGTGTGATTGAGCCATAGCCTCCAGAGGTCACCCTTACAGGACCTCCAGCAGCTGCAAGAAGGTTCTCTTCTGCACCTAGCTCAGAAGTTTTAGTACCCTGCTCCAAACTTCCTTGCCCTGCACTCCCTGACATCTTTGATATGAAACATAGAGTTGGAGAATGTTTCCTCCAGTCCTGTATCACCTATATCCAACTGAGCAGTGAAGCCTTTGCCTCTGATGCCTTGAAAATTGCTTGTGTTCTCTCCTACATAAAGGCTGGCTGAGCCTCAACCTATGTGCTGCATATTTTTTGATGCCCAGGAAGAGTTGAGAATTTCTCTAGCTGGATGGAGTTTGAGAAGTAGTTCTGAGCTGAGTTCTTTCCCCTTGACTCCACCAAAACTACAGTTCTTTCCCTTTGAGACCAAACCCAGTATGGTCAAGGGAAGTGGTCACTTGATGAGTACATTGACTCTTTTTATGTCTTAGTTGAACAGGCTGGATATCCAGACAGTCTGCAACTTTGCCTAACCTTCTGAGATGGACTCCACTCCTCTCTTATGGATTGCATTGACAGTATGGCAGAGGGGTGCCCAGATGATGAGCATGTCAATACCTGGTACAATGTGGCACATGAGCAGTGGCAGCTTATGAAACTGCAATGTGAGTTGCAGTGGGTGCAATCCTTGACCTTTTCTTTCTCTTATAGAGGGTTCACTCCCCAAGCTCCCCCTTCCATGCCAGCATTAGCATTCCCACAAGCAGGTGCAGCTCCTCCCCTTCCATCCCATGTTGCTTCCTTGTGCTCCCTGCCCAAAGGAGTCCCAATGAATGTAGATGCCTCTTGACAGTGGTCCTCTACTCCTCTGCTGTGTCAATGCTGTAGAAAGGCTGGTCACTTTGCCTGCTACTGTCCTCAAGGACTGGAGGTCTGCTATCTGTCAGCATCAGAGCAAGAAGAGCTGCTCATCCAACTCCTTGCAGCCCAAGATGCAACAGGAACCCCCTCTCCAGATGCACTTATAGCCATCCAGTCTGATGAAATGGCCAATGTATTGGAGGAGGTTACTACAGAGTCCAAGGATTTTTAAAAGGGCAACAGATGACCTGTACACCTCCATTGCCTAGTGCTAATCATTTTGCCTCCTTGTCTATAGAATCAAGTATATCTGTTGCCATTGTTGATACTATGCTCAAAATAATAAGCCCCTTCTCAGACATACAAACTCCCTCTCCAGCTAAAGTCTCTGCTGGAAACACACCTCCTAGCCCACACCTCTGGATTCCTGCCTGGGAACACTGTCTCTCCTGTCACTACATTGTTGCTTCCACCCCTTCTACCAACTCTCTGAAGCTACAGGTAGAAATTGAGATGACAGACACCCAGCAGACCTAAAGTGTGGTTGCTCTCCTTAACAGTGGGGCAACAGGCCTCTTCCTCAACACAGGCTACATGCAACAACACCACCTCACCACTCACCCCCTTTCCTGTCCTATCCCCATGTACAATGTTGATGGCACACTCAATGAAGCTGGCTCTATCTGCTCCATGGTGGACCTGGTCCTCCACTACTAAGACCATTCAGAGCAAGCCACTTTTGCTGTCACTAGTTTGGAAAAGCAAGACATGATCTTGGGATTCACCTGGCTACATGAGCACAACCCAGAGATTGACTGGACTGCTTGCTAGAGTGTTGCATCAGTGGATTTCATTGTGGAACTCCCAGATGCTTATGAGTACAATGCTGTGATGGTAGTGATGGACCTCTATGGCAAACAGGCTTACTTTATCCCTACTCACACCACATTCTCTGCTTTTGGGGCAGCCAGCCTATATCAAAAGCATGTCTGGAAGCTCCATGGTCTGTCAGATAGGTACATCTCTAACCAGGGCCCCCAGTTTATGGTAGAGTTCACTCAGGAACTATATTGCCTGCTGGAAGTAAAGCTTCATACCACCATGGCCTATCACCCTCAGTCAGATGGGCAGACAAAACATGTCAACCAGGAACTGAAACAGTATCTCTGCCTGTTTTGTAATGAGAGGCAGAATGACTGGGATGAGCTGCTGCTAGACACTGAATTCCAATACAACAAGCATGTTCACTCTTCCATGCAAATTTCTCCATTCTTCCAGGACACTGGCAAGGACTCTTGCATGGGATTCAAACCTCAAGTGTGCCCCTCTAAAAATGACTCTGTCAACAAGTTTATAGACTGGATGAAGAGGGCACAGGAGGACATGGCATGGTACTATGATTGCCAATGAACACCAGCCCCAGTTTACAAGCCCAGAGACTACATGTACTTGGATAGCTCAGACATTAAGACAATAAGGCCATCTTAGAAGCTGTTACATTGTCATCTTGGCCCCTTCATGGTGGAGAAGAAGGTAGGGCCTTTGGCATACTGACTTAAACTCTTGGCAGGCCTATGCCAATTGCACCCAGTTCTCAACATTGTCAAGCTATTTTCAGCCCCAGCAGATCCAATCCCAGGCTGCTGCTCTAAGCCACCCCCACCACCAGTCCTGGTCAATGATGAGGAGGAGTATGAAGTGGAGGAAATCTTGGATAGCAGGATATTCCAAGGGAAGTTGCAGTTTAAGGTGAAATGGAAGGGATATAGCATTGAAAACATTGGTCCAGGACTTCTACCATAGACATCCCAATGCCCCAAAACCCATTTAAAGCATCTATCCCATTTCAACAGCTGACATTGAGATGCTGCATGCTAGAGGGGGGTGATGTTAGGGAATGTCCCATTCCCCCTCTGTCCTGCTCTCCCTCCTTATGGTTTTCCTTTCTTCCACTTTGCTTTCCCCACTTCTGGTCCCAGTTCTAGCCCTCAGGCTGCACTGGTTCTCTGTCAATAATTCCAACAAGTGTTGCCCCCTCCACATGGCCTCTTACTAGACTCCTGGATTGTTTCCTGCATTCCCAGCCTACTGCTCATTTTAGGCCTCCCATCTCTGGACCACAGGTACTTTCAACTAAGGGCTATCTTTTGATTATATTTCCATGTGGTCACATGCTAGAAGTCCAGAGATCAAGGCCATTTACTGTTGTGATCTGGCGGATAAAGCACCATAAGCATGCCACACTCATTGCGCTATCACACATATCACATACTCTTTGTCATCGTGGCCACCCCTCTGAACAATGGACAAGAACTCATATATATACTACATACACACAGTCAAACACCCTCAGTCGTTTCTACTACAGACTGAGGGTGAGTAATGCCTAAACTAGATGGTTGAACTCTATACTTACATGTAGCTAGATTGACACTAACGGTGTCTGTATAATCTAGGTACAAATAGAGTTGTTTCTACTACAGACTGAGGATTGACACTAACGGTGTCTGTATAATCTAGGTTCAGTTTCTAACAGGTTATGGGCCTGTGCTGCAATGTACAACTGAATAGTACGAAGAACTGAATCTGTGCCTGACGACTCAAACAAGATCGTTGATCTCTTACCCCTGGATTGATTATCCGGATAACGTGGAGTAGACTGCGTGTGACTCACATAGTGGACTCTTTTCTTGACTCGTCTCTGTGCTGTGTTACTATTGCATGCTGATAATACTATGACTATGCCTACCAAAACTTCAAAGCCCATGATGTCCCCCACCCCCGACCAGATCGCCGAAATGCGAAAGGTAGATGCGTCCTCAAACCCCACTGTTCTGCTGGTGGGGAAGGTGACCGCAACCTGGACAGGGTACGTCCTCAAGAAGGATGATGGGAAATGGCCAGACTGGTTGTATAATATGGACCTTGAACTTTCTATGGTACAGCTGTGGGAATATGTTTTCAATCCACCCTCTACCCCCCATATCACCTATGAACCTCGCGCTCACCATGCGTGGACTAGCAATAACCGCCTTGCGTGTTCCTTTATCAAACGGGCTTTGTCTAGCTCCGAGCAGAAGTTATGTGTGGACAACTGGGATCCCGTAGCACTCTGGGCTTACTTGAAGGAATGGCATGGCAGTGCTGTCCCTGTGCAGCAAGTTTGACTACTCCAGGAGGCCCTGACAACCAAGTGTTCTCCATCTGAATCACTCACAAAGACAGTTGATTCAATCTTTGAGAAGATCAACCATGCCTTCAACGCTGGAGAAGTAACAAAGGAGCTCCTAAAGTCCATTGCTATCCTGTGGGCACTCTCTGATAAAGCATACGCACATATTTGGTCCATTATATCACGCGACCTAACAAACGCGGGTGAAATGAAGGCGTATGGACCAAATGACATACGCAGATTCTTGGAGGGGGAACAGATGCTCATTGATGCCAATAAGTCCAACCCAGCAGCTGCAGACACATTGCCAACCGCCTTTATGGCGAAGACTTCAAGATACAAGAAGCTGGTCTGTAGTGGGTGTAAGTCCAGGAACTGCTCAAACTTCCTGGGACATACTGTCCAATGGTGTATCCTAGAGGGCTGTGGTATGGCCGGAAAGACGGTAGAGGAGTCAAGAACAGCCTGGATTGCGCACTACAATGCACAACAGAAGGCCAAAGGGAGAGGAAAGGCGGCATCTAGGGTAACCATAACACCTGTGGGTGGATCTGCCTTCATGGTGGAAGGTGACTCCAATGTAATTGCTGCATATATTGCAATGCACAAGGGATCTGCGACCCCAAAAGCTGAGTTTGCTGGACTGGCATCCGATGCGCTCCCTGCCAATGATTCCCTAGCATGCATTGAAACACTAGAATTTGATACTCTGCTTGTGTTTGAGGAGGAGATGAAGGAGAGCACTGATCAGAAAGACGACATCAACCTCAAGCAGACTGGGGAAGTTGTATTGTCTAGCTCAACCTCACCACTTGAAAGATCCCCATTCTATCTTGACTCCGGCGCAACAGTGCACATTTCCCCAGATCCCTCTGACTTCATTACATTAAAACCAATCCCTGAGCGCTCGATCTGCGGTGTAGGAGGATTGGCTATTGCAGCTACTGGAATAGGCAGTATTTGACTGCACCTCAAGGATGGTAAACATATAATACTTGAGAACATCCTACATGTCCCGAAATCAGCAGTAAAGCTACTTTCAGTAAGCAAGCTTGCAAAATGCTCAGGAGTCACTACCACCTTTGACAATCATGGAGCCACACTCATACAGAAGACCACAAACACATCCATCGCAACCGGTACCCTAGTCCCCAACAGAGATCTCTACGCCCTAGACCTTTACACTGAGCAAGCCCTCGCCGTACATGCATCCCCCAATCTGAAAACCTGGCATTATCAACTCAGTCATGCTAATTATCAATCCCTTACACAAATGACCCAGGCTGGAATGATTGAAGGTATGCCTAAAACTTTCCCCTCGAAACCTCCTAAATGTGAACATTGCATTCTCGGTAAACAGGCACAAATGCCAGTACCGAAGGAGAGGGAAGAGGGGATTGGGCATAGGGCATCATGAAAACTAGAGAAAATATGGGTGGACTTGACAGGCAAAGCAGCAGTAACATCACGTACCAGGAATGCCTATATCATGAATATAGTGGATGATTACACCAACAAACCATGGTCCATACCTCTAAAAACTAAAGACAACGGTTTTGATGAACTGAAGGCCTGGATTAAGGCTTGTGAGAATGAGACTGGTCTGAAGTTGGTGACTCTGCGCACTGGAAGGGATGGCGAGTTCAATGGTAATGCTCACAAGAATTGGTATAAGTCCCAAGGTATCATACTCAAAGTTGGCGCTCCCCATACATCTGCCCATATAGGCTGTGTTGAGCGCATGCATCGTACAATTATGGGAAAAGCGCAATTGATGAGACTTGCTGCAGGTTGTCCGTTGTTCCTCTGGGATGAATTCTACCTTACTGCGTGTTTCCTCCATGGTATGACAAAGACAACATCAACTAAGGACGTAACACCAGATGAACTTTGGTACGGTAAGAAACCGGACTACTCACGCATTTGCGAGATAGGGTGCAAGGTTTTTGTCTTAATCCTCGGCAAAAACAACCCTAAGATCTTCGAGCGGTCAATTGAGTGCGTACTAGTCGGTTATGACCTAAATTCTAAGGCATACCGTTGCTATGACAAGTCACAGAACAAAGTCTACAGTTCCTACCATGTAAAGTTCATTGAAAGTCACAATCAAACCCCCAAGGCAGTACCAGCAGCCGCTCACAAGACGAACCCCAGTACCATTGAAGACTATCCCCTAACTGTCGACACAATAGAGAGAAACTCATCAGACAAACCGAATCTGCGAATAGAAGACGACGAACCTGCTCAAATCCCCGGTATTATAGTCAAGGACATCAACCAAGCCCAGGAGCAGCCACCAGATGATGATATAACTCCACCCATACAAGTACAGAACCAACCTCGACACTCAAACTGAGTGCCTGTCCCAACAGTGAAGGCCACACCTGATGACCAGAGTGAAACACATACGGAAAGGGCGGTAAGAGAGTCAAAGGAGGCAGCGCAAAGGGTTAAAGAGACTTGGGCTGATTGTCGCAGGGCCTTGGAAGACCTTCAATGCAAAGTACCGCCAGCCAAAGATGACATTGGTGTGGGCAATGGGAATCTCAATCATACTCTGTCAGTGCTGAATGTGATCGAGGATACACCTGGTGTGGGTCCAGGGGCAGACCCTGACACTCCTAGAACTTTAGAGGAGGCTCGAAAGTCTGCAGACTGGGTGAGATGGAAAGAATCCTACCATGATGAGCTAAACTCGTTGAAGCAGATGGGGGTGTGGGAGCTAGTACCATGTGAGTTGGTACCACCAGGTCACAAGATCTTCAAAGGGCAACCAGTCTTTACCATCAAACGCAATGAAAATGGTATAATCACCAGACTAAAAACACGTCATGTACTCCAGGGGTTTACAATGGTTCAAGGCAGGGACTATGATAAGACAACCTCACCGACTGCACGTGCAGAATCTTGGAGAATCTTACTCAACATGGCGGCCACCTTGAATTGGGACGCCACCCAGATCGACGTGAAGACAGCATTCCTGAACGGGATACTACTCGAAGAAGAACAAATATATATGCAACAACCACCCAGGTTCGAAGAGAGTGGAAAGGAAGGCTATGTATGTAAACTCCTACAACCTTTATACGGGATGAAACAGGCAGGCCGCATCTGGAATAAAACACTGGATGAGGTAATGAAAAATCTAGGGTTCATACAACTCCGCTGCAAAGCATGTATCTATTACCGTGACAACGAAAAGGGGACAGTCATCACCAGAGTCCATGTGGACGATTTTCTCTCAATTGCGAGTTTGAAACAGGCAAACGAGGACTTCAAGGAGCAGTTAAGGAGCACCTGGGTAATCTCAGACCTAGGGATCCCGCGTCACATTGTGGGGATGGCAGTAGAGTGGGATCGGATAAACAAACAAGTATTCCTATCACAAACCACCCTTATTGACTGTCTAATCGCGCAGTATGGCCAATCCAATGCTACCCCGCTTACACTGCCAATGAAACCCAGGCTCAAGCTATGGCGAGTTGACAGGTCAAAATTGCATCCTGAAGAGCTCAAAAAACTGAACCAAATCCCCTATTGAAACCTGGTTGGCAGGCTGCTGTGGCTAGCCATATCTACACGCCCCGATATCCAATATGCAGTCCAGCAACTGTCTCAATTCCTCGACTCCTTCTTGTTTGTACACTGGAATGTGGCTGTACGAGTTCTATGGTATCTGAAAGGCACAAGGACACTATGACTATGCCTTGGTGGACAATCACCCATGCAGCTGATTGGTTTCACAGACTCCAATTGGGTGAACTGCCTGGATACTCACTGGAGCATAGGAGGCTATGCATGGTCACTGGGTTTGGGGCTCATATCGTGGGCAACCAGGAAGCAAAAGATGGTAGCAGCATCTTCATGCAAAGTGGAGTATATGGCAGCATCTGAGGCTGCACAGGAGGGTATATGGTTACATATGGTAATGGAAGCACTGGGGCATACTGCAAAGAAGGCAACAACCATCCTATGTGACAACAATTTGGTGATCAATCTCTCGGAAGACCCCCTCCTACACTCATGGGTGAAGCACATCGATATCAAGTATCATTTCCTACGCGAACGGGTAGCGACAAAGGAGATTACACTATGATACGTTAACATGAAGGATAATGTCGCTGATATTTTCACTAAAGCCTTGCCGACCCCCCAGTTCACGCGCCTTTGGAGCATAATGGGACTACAATAGATGGGATTCCGTGCAAGGAGGAGCATTGCTTACAGTGAGGAGGAGTGTTGCGATCTGGTGGATAAAGCACCATAAGCACGCCACACTCATTGCGCTATCTGTCAGGTTCCGCTGACCTTGGGGGCTCAGCTGCACTGGGCAAGTCCTTACTAGGCGGGCGTGATCCCCTTGCACGGGCAACCGAACACTCGAAAGCATTCCGGGCACTGATGGCTTGTGTGGATAGTTGGTGGGATGTGATCCAGACAGATCCGGGGAGGTCCAGAGAAGTCGGATTGCAAGGAAATGGGACGGTCTTGGCGGGGTTCAGGCAGAAGACCATATGGGAGATTTGTGGAAGCAAAGGAGTAGGCGGCTGTGTGATCAATGGGAGCGGAGCTGGGGTTTGATGGGAGATCAATTGGAGTTGATGGAGTCCAGGACTGAGCAAAGAGCAAGGTTCAGACCTGGTGAAAGAGTGTCGGGGTTTGTAATCGTAACCGCGGAGTTTGTGAGGTTGTTAGGGTTGATGAAGACTTGGGCACAATGGCCAGACGGAGTCACCGAGACAGCGTCAGACGAAATAGAACGGAGTCGATATGGAACAAGAGTAGATTTGAGTGGAGATACGAAACAATAACGAGAACAATAACAAAATGGAGACAAGACAAGACTGGGAGACTGAGAGTAAGGAGAACAAGACACAAAACACAAAACACAAAACATGAGAAGGAAACAATCAGACCATAGGTAACGTTAAGCAATATCAAGACTAGAGTACAAAGAGCTACTCGACGACTTATATACTGACTACTGGAGAACTTTGGGGTATGTCAGCTGCGGCGGCGGGGCTTGGCGGAGCTCGATGGAGTGGGCGGGTGTCGGTTGTGATCGAGGATCGGGCCATGCTGATACGTTGATGGGATCATTGGGGAATGCGGGTTGCCCCGAGGTTGTCGTGATACTCCGGAATAGGTCGGAGGAACCAGGGTGTTGAGTTGATGATGAGTGGCAAAGATCAGGAACAGCGGGGGTGGTTCTCGGGGTTTGGGAGATCCAGGGTGAGTGTCAGTGGCTGCAGGGAAGGCGTCAAAGTTGGCCAGGGGGCTGTCAGAGTTAGCCGGGGAGGCATTGGAGTTAGCCAAAATAGGCGTGGGGCATGGGCAGAAGTTTGGTGGAGTGTCAGGGGTTTTTTGGGGAATCGGGGGGTTGCTGGATGATGTGCGGGGGTCCAGGGGACGGGTTGTGACATTACCCCCCCTTCAGCGTCAAGACCCTTCAAGACGCGGGGAGCAGGACGGGGATCGGCAGGGCATGGGAGTCGAAGCCAAGCAATATTGATCAATCCGCAGCAAGTGATAGCGGCATGGGAGACAAAGTCAAAGCACGGCCGCCGCTTCGTCAGGGTTCTCCTCAATCAATTAAAAGCCTTGGACGTACCCCAGGATTTCCCAAATTTGGTCATGTCTTCCTCCAGCATTCCAGTAGTCTCTCCCGCTGATTTGGATGAGGTGGTGGTGTATGACAGTGGGGGGGAGGAGTTTGAGCATCGGCGCCGCGCTAGCATCAGGGACTGGAGTCGTAAGTGGTGTTGACTTGTCTTTTTGGGATGATTGACGGGGCTTTTGTAGAGTCGCATGTGGTGGTGGTGGTGGATTTTCTGGGGGTTCCGAAACGGACCAAGTTTCGTCCCACGTTGCCGAAGGGAAAGGGGGCGTCCTCGGCGGTGGTTCGGGGGAAGCGTCGAGCCTCCCCACCCTCGGGGGCGGGACCCAGCAAGAGGCCGCGGGGGCGCGAGCCATTGGCGGGCCCTCCGGAGTCCCTCCTCTTTTCTCCTTCCCCGGGCATCCCCCCAGAATGGTCGTCAAGTCCCCCCACGCCTATTCCTTCGATCATGGAGGTCTTCCTTCGCAAGCAGGTGGAGGCTTTGACGACATCATTGGCAGTATGGGAGGGCAAGCTCCGACGGGCGAGGGAGGACCATGACATGGTGCGGATGGAGAAAGAGGCGATGGAGTGGGAAAGGAACACCTCGGTGCACGTGGCAATGGAGTGAGCATTAGAGGTGCGGAGCTTGCGGGAGCGTCTGACGCAGATGGAGGGGCAGTCCATGGGGGAAGCGGAGGGGTAGGGACGAGTTCCGGAGGGGGATGCGTTGTGGGCAGAGTTGGAGGCGGCAAGGCGGAGGGAGGACTGGTTGGCCAACAAGGCCGCTTTGGGGCATGCGGGAATCCTCCGTGAGTTGTCTCCCATTTCTCCCTTTGTTACTGACAGTTCATTTTCTGGGTTTAGGCTGGGTGCAGGAGCATCGGGTCCTCTTGGACAGTGCCTCCGTGGCGTTCATGTTGATTCAGGACGGTTTGACGCAGGGGTCTGCGGCTCAGCCTCCGGAGTTGCAGCAGGGAATGGCGTGATTGGAGAGGTTGTTGGCGGGGCATTGGTGATGCAATGTGGTGGCCCCAGGGTTGTGGTGGGAGGTGGCGGCTGACATGGGGGAGGTGTTGCCGGGGTTGGCGGAGGTCTTAGCAGTGGTGCAGGCCCAGATGGAAGTCGACCTGGGGGTAGGGTTGCCGGGGGGTCCGGGGAGGGAGTGAGATGGGTGCAGGCCTCGTTTCTTGTTGCTCTCGGACTTGCTGCCTCCCTTGCCTTGTTGTATATATAATTTTTTGTACGTGAACATGTCCTTTTCTTGGTCCCTGGGCATGTGAAGTGGGGTTTTAGTTTGTATGAAGGCAAAGTAAGCAAAACACGCAGGGGTGTGAGAGGGAGTTGAATCCCTAGCAAATCCAGAGGCGGGGTTACGCCCGCTAGTGCCATCTGTGCTGGCTAGTCCCGGGGTTTGTCGGGACGGGGCAGGGCATCGCAGGGAGGGCTCCTGAGGTTCAGCAGGGGTGGTGGGAGTTCTCCGGTGGAGTTCCGTGGCATTTCAGGGTGGTGTTATTGAGTTCAATTCTCAGAATTTCCAACCAGGGGTGTAGGGGTTTTCTTTAGTCTGTGGCGGGAACGTGCGCCGTATTGGTATCGGAGGGCAAACCTTTGAATCTTTCATGGGTGTCCAGCGGGTTCAGGGCTTTGGTCTTCTTGGCAGTGCGGTTGGCAGGGGGGACGGAGGTCTTCCCATGATCTGGCCCTTATGCCGGCGCTGGTGGCAAAGGTGGCGGGGCCTTCTTCATTGGTGGGGGTCGGTGGGGCGAGGTTCGTCCTCATGGCATAGTTGGTCTGGGTCGGGGTCGTGTTCCAGAGTATTGCGTCTGTGGGTGGGCATGTTTCAAGTGGTGCTTTGGTGTGCTCCGGAGTGTCAATGACCGAGGGGGCAGGATGTGGGGTGATCAGTCCTGACCAGTTCCTTTGGGTCCGGAGCCAAAATTTGAGGTTCCGGGTCATCTACATGACATTGCTTTCCTGACCAAAGGTAAGTCCCAAGACGGACAGAGGGGTCTTACGTATTTCTGACACTCCCTCAAGTTTGGAGGTCTGTTGGAGTTGTGTTGGTGGATGTTTCTTTTGGGCAGGGGCAGTGCGGGGGTTGGTTGGGGAATGGCTCGCCTCAGCAGAGATGCTTTGGGGCTCATTCCGAGGGTTGTTCCTTCCTGGGGGTCGGGGGTTCCTTCATCGGAGAAGAATTGGGCAGTCCCGGAGTCGACACCAGGGTCACTCGGTGGGGGTTTGTTGGTTGTGTTGGCTTTGGGGGAGGTGCGGGCAGAGGAAGGGGTCTGAGGTGCATTTTTGTCAGTCCGCAGTTCCAAGCATGAGTACCAGGGGTCCGGAGCTGACGCGGGGGTTGGGGTTGGGTCTTAACTTGTGAGTGGGGTTGCGTCGCAAATCGGAGGGGGAGCTCCGGAGTGGGGTTTTTTGCAGAGCAGCGGAGTTGTTGCGCAGGAGTGGCGGTGGCTCCTGGAGCTGAGCTTGGATGGGGGAAGATGGTTATTCACAATTGTTGGGGGGCGGCGGGGAAGTCAGTCATGGGGAGGCACTGGAGTGGGACTCCCCGGGAGTCGCGGCAGGGTTGAGGCAACTCTTCATTCGTGCTCCGGAGCGGCCCGGAGATTGTTGCAAATGTGGGGGTGGCAGTGGAGAGAGGCACCGCTCGCTTCTTGGGGAAGGCATCAGCAACCTTTAGGGTACTCCAAGAGATTACTTCGCATGTGGCCTGCTTTGGGGTACTCCAAAGAGGATACTCCGTATGTGGCTTACTTCTGGGTGCTCCGATGATGTGGTCCCTGTTTGATGGACATATTCCGGCATAGGGGCAGGATTTGGGGCGGGTGGTGATTTATGTTGTGGAGTTGGGGCTACCGGGGCATCATTGTTGGCACCATAAGTCCCCTTGATCAAATGTTGTAGTCGGAGCAGAAGCCCCGGAGTCGTGTTGCCAGGGTCCGGAGCTGTGTCAAGGGGTTCGGCAGGGGTCAGAGGGGTGGGTCGGCAGTTTTGGGCTGGCATGGGGTTGTTTGGTTTGTCGAGCCAGGTGGGGGAGGTCCTTTAAGGATATCGGAGCATATGCCCTTTGGGTCATCAGGTCGCTTGAACGGCTGATCAACGTCCTCTGGATGATGGTGGGGCTTCTCCCTCCCTTGTATGAACATGTCAGCAAATTTAGAGTACTTAGGGGAACTACTTCATGTAGGGTCCTTTTTCCTATAGTTAGTTTGGGGTGGCTCCTATGCTGGGGGTTCCTTTGTGGGAGGTGGTGGAGTCTGGAGTTTAGGTTTGGGAGTGGCATGCGGGGAGGGTCGGCATCAAGGTTCCCCAATGTCAGGGGTTCTGGATTGTGTGGGAGAAGGTGTTGAAATAGCGGCGCGGTCCAGAGTTGTCCCTTGTTGAGAGTGGGGTGCCGCGGTTCTCCTTGTTAACTTTGGGGCTGTGCTTTAGGTGGCGGGGTGGAGGGTACGTAGTCATTCCTTTCCTGACCATCTAGAAGCTCGGGGATGTCTTGGTCTTGTGCCGAGGTTGTCGGGGTCGGGTCGGAGGTGTCGGGGCCCCTTTATTTGTTGGGTGGAGGTGACAGCTGAGTCGACCGAGGTCCGGAAGCAGGTTCTGGGGTTGGAGCGTAGCCTAGGTCTGGGGTTCTTGTTCTGTTGTTGGGGTTGTTGGGTCGAGCTTGATTTTGGTGGTTTTGGGGCTAGTTGTTGGGGGGCGTAGTTCCTCAGGGGTGGTCGGGGTGAGGGTTGGGGGGTCGATAGTAGGGTTCAGTGATGTTGTTGGTGATTAGTCGCATTCGTCGGTCTGCGGAGTTGCTAGTGGGTTGGCAGATCCACAGGCAGGCTTCAGGGAAGCGTGTTCTCAGTGGTCTCATCGTGGCTGGCGATCCTCATGCAATGGGTGACTGTTTTGTGGCAGGTTGGCGTTATTGTTTGTCGGAGGGTTGGCGCGGTGCTGGAAACATTGTTGCTCATTTGGTTGGATGGTCGCCAGGTTTTAGGATGCTGTTCTTTGGATGACGTCGGGGTCAACTTTGTGCAAGGGAACGGATTTGGCGGAGAGGGTAAGGGTGGGGTGGGAGATGATTTGACAGTTTGTGCGAGGGGATGGAGGTTGGGTGTGAGTTGGGGTGTCCATGGGGGGAGCCGTTGTATGGATGTAACTGGAACAGAGGGGACATTTGGTGTCGGATCTGCAACTCAATGTGCCTCGGCAAATTGGGCAGGGCCGTATGAATCATAAGGGTTTCCAGGCACGGGTAGACCATAGACATCGGTGATGTGCTCCTATGCCGCCTAGTGCCGTGCAGGAAACCAAAAAGAGAGGACCAAACACTAGTCACTAGATAGGGTAGCTGGCAGTAGGAAGTTAATAATGAGGGCGAGTCAGTAACCGTCCCAGAGAACGAGAGTTGAAATGGTGTATTCGAGGTGAAGTAGAAGTTGGTCGCTATCGCTAGCTGCGGTCGCTAGTGATAATAAGGGGAAGATGAATGAAGACGGATAACGTTGCTAAGACTAAGCGATCCCTTAACGGTGGTGAAAGGGATAGAGCGAAAGAGAGGAAATGACAAAGGGAAAGACTGAAATCAAAGGACGAACGTAAACTAGTCGTTAGCCGTAGTCGCTAACGTCGCTAAGTCGAAATAACGCTAACGGGCACCCGTAATTGGTACCACACGAAGTCGATGTCGAAGTCGAAGAGGCTTGTCGCTAAGCCTAAGTCGAAGACGAGATGAGAGAGAGACAAAGGGGTAGACGAAATCTTAAGCTGGTAGGCTTATAGAGAGGTACGATCCGATGGTGGAAGTCGATGGTAATTGCCTTTTATGAGTTCTATGTACAAGCAGTATTTATATGTTCCCAGAGTACAGTAAGGGAGGGTAAGCAATTAAGTGCCACTAGCGACGGCGTCTGTCACTGTTTACGGTGCGTGCCAGACGTCAGTCTTGTAACTAAGTAAAAGGGTCGTAGATGAGGTCTTAGCGACGACTAATTGCTAATAAAACCAAAAAAAAAAAAAGAACGAGTCCGCTGTCAACTCCTGAAGCGCAGACGCCGTCCCAGTATATGTGTAAGCTCGGTAACTAAATGATAGGGAAAAAGGTACGCGTCTGATAATTTGTCCATATATGGTAGAGCCTTGTTTGGTCGCCAAGATCGCTAGTGTCGCTAGTAATCGTCGCTAGGGGGAGTCTAGGCCTTGAGGATCTAGACCTAAGTTCCAGACTTCACGTGATATTCCTCGTGATTGATAAGTCTCGTGATTGCTAGAGTCTCGTGATTCGGTCCCATCCTCGTGCTAAGTCCCGTGCGCTGAGTGTTGTGACTTGTGTCGGGTTCAAAGTAGTCAGCTGCCGCTAAGTCCGAAATGTCAAAAATGGTGCTCAGCGATAACTGGGGCTCATCATCCTCCCCCGTACTGAAATATTGACTGTCCTCAGTCAACCTCGAAATCACGTGCTCGAATGCCTGGTCCGTGCGCCAAGGAGATTCGAGTAAAAGTAGCTGGCGGTATCGCTCGAACTTCATCATCCCACTTCCTTATCGTCTAATCATCTCTACATCTCGATCCTATCGCTATGTCTGACCTCGCATCGCAACTTGAAAAGATCACGATGGCCCACGCCTTTCTGGACCGCGTCGACCGATTGCTCGCTGTGGCTCGTGCGTCGTTGGCGAAGGATCCTCGCTTGGCGGTCACCGCCATATTTCAGACGTGGCTGCAATGGTTCAAGACCTCGGGGAGTGGAGTGGAGTGGCCGGAGTTGGCGACTGTCGAGAAGGAGTGTCGCCAGCTGTATGAGGAGTACAAGGGGGAAGAATGGGTTCGCCCATTTGATGTCCACTTCGTAAGTGTCTTCTTCTCTTCTTGTTAGCGATGACTTCTGACGCGATCGCCAGGCGCCAGTCGACCCTTCGCTGGAGTTCTTAATGGACGATCTCACGGCGGGAATGACGGTAAGTGCCTCGGTAGTCGCTAGTGCTAGCGACCCCGCTAAGGTACGTTAGCTCTTTGAAGACTTGTCACCGAATGACCAGTTCCTTTTTCAGCACCCGGTAGGTGCGTTAGCGGTGGCGAGGGGGGAGGGACGGAGCGAGGGTCGTAGGAACGAAGAGGCGGCGAATCGTGGGGACATTCCGGAGGCGGGCCCCTCGACTCCCAAGGCTGCAGCTGGCGGCGTCGCTAGGGGGTTGGCGACGTCGCCAAAATTGGCGACAACCCCGAGGAGCAAAGGGAAGGGGAAGGGAAAGGCAAAAGCACAAGATGAGGAGGACGAGGATATTGAGGTGAGTCTTCTTTCTTTTTCGCTAATCCTTGGCGACAATCGCTAACCTTTCCTGCAGGATCATGTTGAAGAAACGTTTACCGACAAGCGCTTGGCGACACTCCTTCGATGGCGAAGGACGACGACGGTGGTGGATACAGGTCTGGGAGCAGGAGTGAAGTTGGACAAGGCTAAAGGCAAGGTAACAGTGTCGCTAGAGAGGCGGCAAGAATATAAGCGCACGCAAGGAGCGGTGAGTACTTAGCGATCTTTTCTCTTCTTGTCGCTAACACCTTCTTTTAGTGCGACAACTGCTGGGCCGACAATGACCCAGAAGGCTGCTGGTACCCCACGGGGGTCCAGCCGTGCTATCGCTGCGACAGTACCAGGAAGAGCTGTTCGCACAGCGGCCAGTCATCGAGGAGCACTGGCAGTAAATTCGCTAAGAAGATAGCGATCAAGGCGGCGTCGGTAAGGAACGCGCGGGCTTTTGTGGAGCGGCAGAGGGAGCGGGCGATGCGAGGGGAGGCGATCGAGGTCGAGCATTCGAGCTTGAACTTGCCGACGTCGCAGGAGGAGGCTGGGGTTAGCGGCAGCGGAGGCGCCAAGGTGAAGAGCAGGGCAGTGGTGGAGAGCGACGAGGACCGCAGTGACGACGATGGCGACGACGACGTGCCTCTGGCGCGGAAACGGCCAGCAAGTCCTTCGTCGGTCGCTAGCGCTAAGCGACCTCGAACAGTCGCCAACGAGGGGGAAGACGAGGACGTGGGGATGAGAGAGGCGACTCCCTTGGCGACGGTCGCCGAGGTAGAGCGGGAAGCGAGCGACATGGAGGTCGAGGGCGAGGAAGAAGAAGTTGTACCCGTCGCTGCTGAGGAGGAGGAGCAGGCTGAGGAGGTTGAGGTCGTTCGACGAGTAAGTTCTTTCCTTTTGCTAACTTCTTGATCGCTAACTGCTTTGTTAGGGAACCTGGAGCGATACTCCATTGCGCCAGGTTGGCGACGACGAACTGGAGTGGCTGGGCGAGGACCTTGGCTGGCCGACGCCGCTAACGACAGCGGCGTCGCTACTGGACTTCGATGAGAGGGCGGCGGGAGTGGAACGACGGTTCCAGAGGGAGCTGGAGGCGGCGAGGGAGGAGTTGTTAGCGGCACGGGCTCGCTATACAGTCGCTAAGCGGACGCTGGCGACTCTGGCGGGATATCGGCGAGACTGTCAGGCTTTCCTGGCCTGGCAGGAGGAGAACAACGTTGGCGAGGGGGATTGGGAGGAGGCGGAGGCGAGGGAGGTTCCCGAAGACGACGCCGACCTCGACGCCTAGCGACTGCCGTCCCCTGTATATAAATTTTTAGTTTTATCTTCGTATGGACACAGACTAGCCCCCTTAAGGGGCCCCAAAAATGTATAGTACTTTGTTCACGATTCAGGAACTGAGAGGGAAATGAAAGAGAAACAAAGAATAAGGCGTACTAGCGATTGTCGCCTAGCGCTAGCGACGCTTTGAAGGCAAACGCTCAGTAGATCATCATGGCGAATTACCCCTAGAGGCGTGCCGAGCGCTGGCGACAGAATAGCCTAGCGCAGCATCGAAAACAAGACAGTAGTAAGTAAAGTGTCTGTGAAAGATTAATGTTTTTGTAACGTATTTGCGGATGTTTTTTTTTTTTTTTTTTTTTTTTTTTTTTTTTTTTTTTTTTTTTGAATAATAGGGAGAAAAGAGGCAAGGTTAGGATAGACCGCTAAGGCTTAGCGAGAGGTAGTATTCTTCTTCACTGGCGACCTCGCCAGTATCATCGTCGTCGACGAGGTCTGTTTGCTCCAGTTCTCTGAGACGTGAGGTGTCGATGTCGAAAGCGTCGCTAGGCACGGCTATGTGTTCTCTAGCGAAATAGGGGACTAGGCGAAAGGCAGCAACAGGGCGATGTAGCACGGAGCCATCTAGTTCACAAAGAATGTAAGCGCCGCCACGGTTGCGAGATATTACCACAAGTGGGCCTAGGTAGCGCGGCTTCATCTTCTTGTTATGCGTTACTTCGGTCCTAGTATTCCTCATTAGTACGAGGTCACCGGTTTTGAAATTGTAATCGCGAATAGTGGCGGAATGATCTTTCTCAAAGCGAACAGCGGCCAAGCGACGGGCGCTAAGTACTTGGCTGTGCAAGCGGTCGAGATCTTCTTGGCGACGCTGGAGGTCAATTGCTCGGCGGGCGATGAGATCTGTGGTCGATAGTAGCGAGTTTGGCGGTGGTTGCAAGTATGTCGCTTCCACTATGTCAGCCGGCAGGAGCGGGTGGGTACCGGTAGCCGCGAAGTATGGGGAGCAACCCATTCGCTTGCGAACCGTAACGCGTTCTGACCAAAAGACAGAGTAAGTAGCAGTACTCCACCTAGACTGATCGCCATCAACTGCTTTGAAGAGAGCTTGGCGAACATCGAAATGCGGCCGCTCGACTATTCCGTTAGCGCGCTTATTGTAACCTGAAATCCGGATGTGGCGCAAGTTATACTTCTTCGCCAAATAGGCAACGGCCTTTAGAATTGGGGGTCCGTTGTCGGTAACGATTTCGCTAAGCGCTCCCCAACGACAAATGACGTCCTCGTATAGCCATTTAGCGATGGCTTCGGTGTTTTCTCTGGCGAGCATGCGGAACTCGGGGTAATGGGTTAGCGAACAACGTCCCTGGATGATGTACTTGAACTTGTTGGAGGGCGGCATGAACATGGTGTCGACGTATATCTTACTGAACAATGGCGCGGGCGTTGCGACGGTTGGCGGAATAAGCACCTTGGTCGTTTGGTGAATCTGGCAGAGATGACAAGTCCGAAGGTACCACATGATATCGGCGCTAACTTGAGGCCACCAAAACCGTTCCAGAAGTGCCGAGCGGGTAGCGAAAAGACCTCTGTGTCCCAAGTCGTCATGCATCGCTTTCAGGACTCGTAAGCGACTGGCGATAGGAACGAACAACTTGTGAGCGCCATCTCGACTTCTGCGCCAAAGTTTGCCTCCCGTGACGAAAAACATGGATGCGTAGCGAACGAAGGTGGCGTAGTCCTTGTCGCTAACGCCATCAGGTCTGACGAGGTCGTGAAGCCATTTCTCTACTAGGAGTACTCGAGCGTCGCTGGCGATAGCTTTTGCACTACGGGGTACGTCGCTATAAGTGGTGGTGCCATCGTCTCGGAGGGGTGTTATATCGTCGCTTGTCGCTAGTCGTGGGGGGGTGTCGGTGTCGCTGGCAAAGGTCGCTAAGGTATGCGAACGTTCGTACTCGGCCAAAGGGGGTAAGCGATGCGAGGCCGTCGAGACCTGGCGAAGTAGCGGTAGGGGTAGCTGAACTTGGTGTACGAACCCATGTAAGCGGTCGATCCAGTCTTCGTAAACCGAGTTATCGCTATCGTCGCTCGGAGGGTCGCCAGGCTGTGGCGGGCGTCGCGAGAGACCGTCAGGGCCGTGGAACGTTCCTTTGACGTGAACCAGCTTAAAGTGAAACATCCAAATCGCCATAATCCAGCGGTTCATGCTAGCGGAAGGTTGGATGTCAGGGTTCTGAAGCATACCCTTAATGTAGCGAGCGTCGACTTCAATGATAAGGTTCCTGACGCCGATGAGGTACATTCGTAACGCTTGTAAAGCTCGATAGAGGCCATAAAGTTCCAACTTGGGCTGGCTGAATCGGGCTTCCCTGTCGTTTAGCGTAATAGACCCAAAGCGGTTGTAGCGGCGTTCTTTGCGATTGTCGCCAGTGCACTGACAAAGGTAAAATCCGACCGCTATGTATGACGTATCGACCGCTAAGATGACTGGGTCAGGCGATTCATAATCGATAGGAACAAGGGGCTTAGCGTCTTGTAGGGCTTTTACGAGATCGCGTTGAGCATTTATTTGATCGGGGCCAAACTCGAAAGGAACGCCAACGCGTGTGAGCTTCGTTAAATTATGGGCTCGATGTGCAAAGTTCTTGACGAAAATCCTTAGTACCCCGACAGTACCTAGGAAGGCTCGAACTTCCGATAGCGACTTGCAAGGACCCCATCGCTCGATTAGCGCTAGGCGACTTTCGTCAGGGACTCGACCGCTAGGGGTGCAAACGTGTCCTAGAATCTTGAACGTCGGGGCGCAGAGAACCAATTTATGACCTGAGAAGGTGCCACCGCAATACTTCATTCGCTGAAGAATCCTGTTGAGAAGTTCAAAGAACTCCCAGAGCGCTAGGCGAATATTCGGGTTAGCGGGATGCTTAGCGGGTTTACCGTTAACGATTTTCCAGTCCTTGGGTCCCTTAGCGCCAACGTCATCGATAAAACTGAGCACGTTATGGGGGATCTCTGGCTGCAAGATAAAGGTAATGTCGTCGTGGAATATAGGCACAGAGTTGGTCCATCCCATCGGCAGGGTCACTAGGCGAAGAGCGCCAAATGGAGTCTGGAACGTCGTTAAGTCGCGTGATGCCGAGTCAATAAGTCGCTCGTCGTAGCCAACGTAGAGATCGAGGGTGGCGCCACAGATGCGTCCAGCGAAGGATTCGGCAACGTGATCTGGAAAAGGTGGTACTCCAGAATGACGGATGGTGACACGGTTTAGCGGCTCGAGACTGTGTACAATCCTGAGCTTACCATTCTTCTTGAGTACGCAAAACCATCGGGAGCGGTAAGCGGAGTTCGAAGGTTCATAGACGCCAGCGCTAATCTTGTTGCGAATAATTTCACATACTTCCTTTTCTAGACCTGGCGGTATGGGGCGATTGTGCTGGACCCATGGTACGTGCGGAATCGTCGGTATGCGAACAGGTGGAAAGAAGTCGGGGCGCAAACTTCCTCGTTCGGAATCTTCCCAAGCGAAGGCTTTGTCTTGTTTGGCGACCATGTCGACTAGTACGTTGATTTCGTCGCTAGTGAGGAACCCTGTGTCGTGGTCGTCAACTAGTTTCGCTTGTCGCTCGCTGGTGAATCGCTTTGTCGGAACGAAAGGCGGTGGATTTGGATTAAGTGGGGGCATTGTCGCTAGTGGATCGCCAATAATCTGTCGCTCGATTCGAAAGTCTTCGCTAACGTGGCTGGCGACAGGTTTGGTTTTCATAGCGACGGGTTTGTACTTCTTCTTTACCTGGACTCCTTTTCGCTTAGGGGGTTCGTTAGCGATATACTGAGCGGGGAAGGGGATGTTAACATAAGTGGGGGTAATGTCTGTAACGCATGGGTCAAAAGGTAAAGTCTGTCCAAGAATCAAGGGATTAGATGTATCAGTAGAAACAAGATAAGAACGAGGTGGAAGGGACGAATCAGAAATGTTGCTAGCCGTAGCGTATAGGTATGCTAGCGCAGGATTAGTCTGTGTGTCGGAATTAGTAGGTAAAACGTCTTTGTCCAAATCACAAGAGGCTATACAAGTCGCTAGACCAGTTGAATGATCGTAGCTGATAACGACCGCTAGGTCGCTATCTTCTTCTTTACTGCTTTCGGCGATGAAAGCAACGGGGTGCCTCGGTCTCGAAGCGAACATTTTGGCGGTTGTTTCTTTTGGTCTTGCCGCGCGGAAAGGTAGGGATAGTTCGTCGTTGGCCAGTGTTGGGGTCCGAAATAGTTATAGTTGTTTCGACGTCGCTAATTGTGTTGACTGTGCTTCGAGTTAGTACGTCGAAAGGACGGCCGAGTAGAATGTCGTAGGCGGGAGACCGTAAAACGTGGATTTGAAGATAGACCGTGATGTCGCCAAGGGTGCATGGTACGTTGCGAGCAAGTCCTAGCGATCGATCCATGGTACCGTTGGCGCTCTGCATGTTTAGCACGATGTTGGGGTCGTATGATAAACCAATATCGCTAGCGATTTCGGCCGACATGGAGATTATTTGGGAACCGCTGTCGTGGATGCATTCTACTTCTTCTTTGTTGTCAATTAGCATCATGACGGTACGAAGTGACTGAGATTCCTTAGCGACAGTGAGTACTACAGGTTCTTCTCCAGGGGGTAGCGAATCGATATAGGCCTCGACAGGGTCAATGGAAGCGAAAGGGGCTTTGTCAGCGGCAAGTCCGTTAGCGGTGTCAGTGTCTAGCGAAAATTGTGGTTCTCCAATAGCGAAGGTCGGCAAAATATCTTCAAAGATGTCGCTAGAGTCCTGTACGGTGCTAGCGCCTACCAAACGTTTGGGCGTGACTGCGGTTCTGAGCTGATTTCTGACGTCCTGAGATACCGAGCATAGTTCGCCCACTGTTACAGTCACCGGAGTGCTTAATACTCGATCAAAAACCGCTTTAGACTGCTCAATGCTGTAGATGGGTGGCATAGTTCGATAGGCGCTGTCGTTGGCTTTGTCGGGAGCAGCGAAATTCCTGTTAGCGGGCGGGGCGTAGCGACTGGGGATGCCAGAAAACGGATGGACGGGAGGCTGAACGACGGGTTCCTTAGTGACGGGCGGTTGTTCCTTAGCGACGGTTTGTTCGGGTGCTTTGCCTTTGTCGGCAGGCTTAGCTGCAGGAGCTGGAGTTGAATTGGAAGGGGGTGAAGTCACCGGAGTGTCGCTAGTCGAGGGTGTTACTTTTGGGGCTTCATTCGCTGGTCGGTAAGCCGCACGAGGAACTTGTACGCCGTCGAACTTTTCGCCATTTCGCCTGAGTGCAAAGAGTTCGCGCTCCAAGGCCTGGATCCGTTCTTCTTTGCTTAGCGATCGGCCCATAGCGACATCCTGCTGCATTACCTCGTGTATTAGCGCCTGCTGCATAGCCGCTTGCTCGGGATCCGGATTAGCGTTGGGAGAGAGTCTGCCTGTAACGATTTGTCCTGGGTTAAGCCTATGCCATTCCTCGATGCGTTCCATGTATAGTCGCTTGCCAAAATAGTTGGGAATCATAGCGCCAGACGGTAGGATGATTTTGCCTTCAGCGTTTCGACGGATCTTACCCTGTAGGATCATTTGCTCCAGCTTTATACAGGTACCTCGGACCATGGTGTGACCAGTTTCGCCACAGAAATGGCATGTGCTGTTAGAGAATTGCTGGCGAGGTTGGGCGTTACCGTTAGTCAAAAGAGCTTCCAGACGTTCCAAGGCGCTGACGATCGCTGTAGTGGTCGCTAATTCCAAGGTTTCTTGTTTAGGTACAGGTGAAGGGACAACTGGTGGGTTAGCGATTGGCGATGACGAATGAATACCGCTGGTGCCATTGTTGGTTTTGGTCGTAGAGGTGTCCGTTCCTTTTAAAACCCATTTAGCGCCTTCGAAGACTTGGTCAACATCATAAGGGTCCTCAGGATGGTGGTCGGGGAGAGTGATTTCGAGACGGCGAACGATTTTAGACCATAGCGACGTGGGGATACCTTGCTGGAACAGGCGACGTTCCTCATTGCGGTAGAGCTTGCCATTAGCGAGTAACCATCTGGCGATACGTTGGAAGTCCCGGTAGTAATCAGAGAACCTTCCTAAAGTCGCTAAGCCACTGTTAAAGGTCTGGTTTACGAGTCTTTCCAAATCGCCAAGGTTATAACGCGCGCTAGCGTCAGCGCCAGGGTACAGCCTAAGCACTGCCGCCTTCCATTCGTGATAAGTGTATGGCCGAGGATCGTTGTTGCCGATAGTGACGTTGTCGCCAAATTCGGGTAAGCCAAGCCAGGTTTCTGCCGTGTCATATGAGACATATCGAGCCGCATATTCCTTCTTCTGCGTGTCGTCAGCGATGCCGCAGTCAGCGAAGAGATATTCCAATTCTTTGAAGTATTGAGGGAGTTCCCTAGGGCGACTCTCATCCCATTTAGGAGCAGTTGTGTCGTTGCGAGGCGGCATTCTAGCACGCCGAGCGACGGGGTCGTTGCTCATAGTAGCGATTGTCGGATTTAGCGAAGGGAGGGGGTTAACTGTCGATGATGGGATAGACCGAGCTTCTGGGAAGAATAGAGAGTCGGTAGGAGTTAAAGGTGAAAGAGGTGCGTCGAGGAAACTTTCGATAAAGGCGCCTGGAAAGTCGGCAAGGATTTCGCTAACGTCGCGAAGGTGTCTAGCGATTTCAAGTTCGTCGGCCAGAGGTCGAGGATAAACTGTGGGCGACAAGTGCTGAGGGGTCGAACGAGTAGACTGGGGTGGTTTAATAGGGTTTTCCAAGCGACGTTTCGCTTGAGCTCTTGTTTCTGGCGGAATGGTTAACCTCAAATCCCCTCGCGGTGGGCTCCAAAATGATGTGCTCCTATGCCGCCTAGTGCCGTGCAGGAAACCAAAAAGAGAGGACCAAACACTAGTCACTAGATAGGGTAGCTGGCAGTAGGAAGTTAATAATGAGGGCGAGTCAGTAACCGTCCCAGAGAACGAGAGTTGAAATGGTGTATTCGAGGTGAAGTAGAAGTTGGTCGCTATCGCTAGCTGCGGTCGCTAGTGATAATAAGGGGAAGATGAATGAAGACGGATAACGTTGCTAAGACTAAGCGATCCCTTAACGGTGGTGAAAGGGATAGAGCGAAAGAGAGGAAATGACAAAGGGAAAGACTGAAATCAAAGGACGAACGTAAACTAGTCGTTAGCCGTAGTCGCTAACGTCGCTAAGTCGAAATAACGCTAACGGGCACCCGTAATTGGTACCACACGAAGTCGATGTCGAAGTCGAAGAGGCTTGTCGCTAAGCCTAAGTCGAAGACGAGATGAGAGAGAGACAAAGGGGTAGACGAAATCTTAAGCTGGTAGGCTTATAGAGAGGTACGATCCGATGGTGGAAGTCGATGGTAATTGCCTTTTATGAGTTCTATGTACAAGCAGTATTTATATGTTCCCAGAGTACAGTAAGGGAGGGTAAGCAATTAAGTGCCACTAGCGACGGCGTCTGTCACTGTTTACGGTGCGTGCCAGACGTCAGTCTTGTAACTAAGTAAAAGGGTCGTAGATGAGGTCTTAGCGACGACTAATTGCTAATAAAACCAAAAAAAAAAAAAGAACGAGTCCGCTGTCAACTCCTGAAGCGCAGACGCCGTCCCAGTATATGTGTAAGCTCGGTAACTAAATGATAGGGAAAAAGGTACGCGTCTGATAATTTGTCCATATATGGTAGAGCCTTGTTTGGTCGCCAAGATCGCTAGTGTCGCTAGTAATCGTCGCTAGGGGGAGTCTAGGCCTTGAGGATCTAGACCTAAGTTCCAGACTTCACGTGATATTCCTCGTGATTGATAAGTCTCGTGATTGCTAGAGTCTCGTGATTCGGTCCCATCCTCGTGCTAAGTCCCGTGCGCTGAGTGTTGTGACTTGTGTCGGGTTCAAAGTAGTCAGCTGCCGCTAAGTCCGAAATGTCAAAAATGGTGCTCAGCGATAACTGGGGCTCATCATCGGAGTTATTTGATTGTGTGTGTGGAGATAATACAGGCATCATGGACAGGGTAAGGTAGAGTCTTGATATTATGTCAGGTTCTGCTGACCTTGGGGGCTCAGCTGCACTGGGCAAGTCCTTAATAGGCAGGCGTGATCCCCTTGCACGGGCAACCGAACACTCGAAAGCATTCCGGGCACTGATGGCTTGTGTGGATAGTTGGTGGGATGTGATCCAGACAGATCCGGGGAGGTCCAGAGAAGTCGGATTGCAAGGAAACGGGACGGTCTTGGCGGGGTTCAGGCAGAAGACCATATGGGAGATTTGCAGAAGCAAAGGAGTAGGCAGCGGTGTGATCAATGGGAGCGGAGCCGGGGTTTGATGGGAGATCAATTGGAGTTGATGGAGTCCAGGACTGAGCAAAGAGCAAGGTTCAGACCTGGTGAAAGAGTGTCGGGGTTTGTAATCGTAACCGCGGAGTTTGTGAGGTTGTTAGGGTTGATGAAGACTTGGGCACAATGGCCAGACGGAGTCACCGAGACAGCGTCAGACAAAATAGAATGGAGTCGATATGGAACAAGAGTAGATTCGAGTGGAGATATGAAACGATAACGAGAACAATAACAAAATGGAGACGAGACAAGACCGGGAGACTGAGATAAGACCGGGAGACTGAGATAAGACCGGGAGACTGAGATAAGACCGGGAGACTGAGATAAGACCGGGAGACTGAGACTAAGGAGAACAAGACACAAAACACAAAACACAAAACACAAGAAGGAAACAATCAGACCATAGGTAACGTTAAGCAATATCAAGACTAGAGTACAAAGAGCTACTCAACGACTTATATACTGACTACTGGAGAACTTCAGGGTACGTCAGCTGCGGCGGCGGGGCTTGGTGGAGCTTGACGGAGTGGGCGGGTGTCGGTTGCAATCGAGGATCGGGCCATGCTGATATGTTGATGGGATCATTTGGGAACACGGTCGCCCCGAGGTTGTCGTGATACTCCGGAATGGGTCGGAGGAACCAGGGTGTTGAGTTGATGATGGGTGGCAAAGATCAGGAACAGCAGGGGTGGTTCTTGGGGCTCAGGAGATCCAGGGTGAGTGTCAGTGGCTGCGGGGAAGGTGTCGAAGTTGGCCAGGGGGCTGTCGGAGTTAGCTGGGGAGACATCGGAGTTAGCCGGGGAGGTGTCGGAGTTAGCCAAAATAGGTGCAGGGCATGGGCGGAAGTTTGGCGGAGCGTCGGGGTTTTTTTGGGGAATTGGGGGGTTGCTGGACGATGTGCGGGGGTCCAGGGGATGGGTTGTGACACTATCACACATATCACATACTCTTTGTCATTGTGGCCACCCCTCTGAACAATGGACGAGAACTCATATATATACTACATACACACAGTCAAACACCCTCAGTCATTTCTACTACAGACTGAGGGTGAGTAATGCCTAAACTAGATGGTCAAACTCTATACTTACATGTACGCTAGATTGACACTAATGGTGTCTGTATAATCTAGGTACAAATAGAGTCGTTTCTACTACAGACTGAGGATTGACACTAACGGTGTCTGTATAATCTAGGTTCAGTTTCTAACATTTACAATGGATTTTTGCTTGTTGATCAGACTCCAGATTTAGTCGTTGTTGGGTGTTTTTCCAGAAGCTCTAGAATAAATTTTCCAAACACTGGCATTGGAAATCCTCAGACTTGTTCTCTTTGGATCTCCCTCTGCCAGGTGAGTAGCTAGAACTCTAGAACTTCTTGTAGATACTGAATATACTTTGAATCTCTCTCTGTCAATTGTGTGATTGAGCCACAGCCTCCAGAGGTTGCCCTTACAGTTGAGCAGGCTGGATATCCAGATGGTCTGCAGCTTTGCCTAACCTTCTGCAATGGACTCCACCACTCTCTCATGGATCATATTGACCATATGTCTGAGGGGTGGAGTCTATTGCAGAAGGTTAAGCAAAGCTGCAAACCATCTGGATATCCAGCCTGCTCAACTAAGGCATGGAATGAGTCAATGTACTCATCTATGCATGTGTTGGCACCTAGTATAAGGTGGCATGTGAGCAGTGGCAGTTGATGGATATACAGCATGAGCTGCAGCAGACCCAGCACCCCATGGCCACCCCACATGCTTCCTTTGCTCATAGGGGGTCTGCCCCCTGAGTTTCCCCTTCCATGCATGCTCCAGTGGCTTCACAAGCAGATGCAACCCTTCCCATTCCATCTTCTGTCACTTCCTTCTGTACAAGGGGAGTTTCTCCTTGCTCACTGTTACTGCTGCATCTCCCAGCTTTACCTTTAGGTATAATTGAGCAGAAGGCACTCAAGTGCCCTCAGCGGTGATGCCTGCTTGACCCCCTACATGTGGTCTAACAGGAGTAGCTGCTGGCAACTTTTCTAGCATGACACAACTCTCTCTCCCCATGCTATGGTGTGACATGGCAAGATCCAATGTCTCATGTGGAGCACTCTGCAGTGCTCTGTTGAACTCTGGTTTGGACCTACACCTGGACACCTGACCTTCTATGGTCACAATTCTGCTCATTGAGGAGAGTGAACATTGAAATTTTAACATTCTGATCATAACTAGTGGCATTGAACTTCTTTCCAGAAATTCAGCTTCTGCTTTACAAACAAGTCAATGTTTGTTTGATTTAAAAAAATGTGTAACATTTCTGTTACAGGTTGTGCAGCTTATGATTCACACCTCCTTACAATACACACCTTGTAAGTCAAGACCAGTTGTGATATGAGTAGTGGGCTTGGCTTGGACTATCCACAGCTGAGGTCCCCTTACACTTGCCATGCACCACAATGGCCCATCCACAATGGTAAACTTTCCCAGGCAACCCTGTATTATATTCTTCACAGTCATGCTACAATGCCCAGAGAGGTAGAGAACAAACTGATACAAAGACTGTAAATAGCCATAGCTGTGTTGTTTAAATTGATGATGCAATTTAAACACTTGATTGTCATGTAATATTACAGCCATTTTCATAACATTAGGCCCCTTTGACTTCTGATTGTTGAGTTATTTGACCTGATATCCATGGATGCTGGGCTTGCCAGAGAATAGTTACTTGTGTGAATGAACATCTTACTTTATCTTCTTTTATGAGGTGTCACATTGCCATGGCTCATAGTATGTACCAACAAGGATCCAATATTCAGCCCTGTCTCTTTCATCTCATTCTTTGGCTGGCCAAGTGACCTGAGAATACCAACCGACAGTCAATATGAAAAGCCACCAAGAATAAAAAGATATTTTACCTTTTTCCTTGTCAATACACGCCGCTTCAAAGCCCAATGTATTGTGACTGGAGACACATCAATCCCACATGTGTTTCAAAGCAAGTCTTGAAGCTCAGATAAGAGTAAGTCAGGCTCTTTCTCAATACAACTCTCCATAAACTGTTGTATAAGTTAGTTGCATTGGCCTTTACTGACATCTAGTGTACTTACAGTTACTTCAAAACTATTGTATATCTGAGTTCGTCATCAATTGTTCTCTTCAGAGCTACATCACCAGTTCGACAATATGTTGTATTGACACGTTTGATGGGCCGGATGCTAGCCACCAGGAATTTCCTGGATTACATTGTATCTATACTTCTTGACAAGTGCAAGTTATAAAATCAGTCTCTTCAGCTCGATTTTACACAAGTAACTATTCTCTGGCAAGCCCGGCATCCACAGATATCAGGCCAAACAACTAAACAACCGGAAGTCAAAGGGGCCTAACGTTAGGTTTGACTGCATCATTGAAACCGACGGGTGTGCACGGGTTGTTGTGTAATCGCTCTTGACATGAACAATAATTGTGATTCCACCATAAAAGTTGATGGTCACTGGCTTCCCTCTCAAGATACTATCTTCTTCTTTGACTCGACCTTCTTCAAGAATCACACAATCTCCAGTCTGCCTTCAACAGCGGAAATCAAGGCAGCTACCGGGTCTGGTGGAGAGCGTCTAATCTCACGCTTTCCTTCTCTTTCCCTTCTTGTGAAGAGGGTACTACCGTTCAAGGTATTTCGGAGTACAACTATCATACCAGCCCCAATTGCAGAGGGCCAGGTCTTGTGGGCGCTCCCTCAATTGTTACCTCAAATCCGGGTACCAGAGGTATATGGATGGCGTCGACGTGATGATGGGGGATTGTACATATTCATGGAGCTGGTAGATGGGGAGAATCTACGTGATATGTGGCCCACTCTCTCGGAAGAAGAGAAGGAGCATCTATGTGGCGAGGCGGGGACCATGGTCCGCGCTCTGCGTCGGTTGGCTCGGCTGACTGGCGAGACGTTTATTGGTGCGCTTTCAGGGTTGTCTATCAACTACTTTTACCTCAACTCTCCACTTTCAGGAACCATGGGTGGTCAACCACTTAATGATAGGGTGTTCCAACGTCGCGTAGTTGAGACTTTTCCCAATGCAGATGCATTTTACAAATATCTAACACAAATGGAACCCTACATGCGCAAGATTATGGATCCAGAATATCCCGAGTTTAGTCTTCCATATAACGATCCTTTTGTTTTCACCCACGCCGATCTCTCCCTATGCAACATCATGGTCACACGGCGTCAACCGAATGTTCCACTGCGCATCGCTGCGATCATTGACTGGGAGCAATCGGGATGGTTGCCATTGAGTTGGGAGCCGTATAAGGCTCGAGCATCCGAGGAGTCTGATGAAAAGATAAGATATCTTGCTACCATCACAGGTGACATAGATGATGATGTGTACTTGGCACTGGACACGTTTGTCATGTCACTCGGAGGATTTGAATCAAACTATCATCCATGAATTTAATTGTTGAGGTACATATTCGAAGGCTATAGAGGCGAATCGTGGAAAACACAAATGGCCAAACTCAGGTGTTCCCTGACCTCACTAGTGGTCAACAGATACGGATATCGTCATTAGAGTGTATATGCAACGCCTGTCTACTGGAACTAGAACTCAGTTTGAACTGGAATTATGCACAAATGATGGACAGATAGATTGACAACTTGACTGACACTAAATCCTTTCAAGCTACGTGACACTGTCACATTACTTCTGCTTTTCGACTTTGATTCTTACCACCGCATCGCAACGCGTGTGTTGGGTGTGGTCTTTTGCACTTTGCAGCACGTTCTCGAGCCGTATATGCGTGAAATTCTTCGTGTGACTCTAATAGAACATGTGTTCCCATGTGCAAGAGAGCCTGGAAAGAAGGCTAGCAAAGTGGTGGAGGTAGCAACAGTGAAGGTGAGGGTCATGATGGCATTGAAAGTGAAGATGATGGCACTGTCACCTTCCCTTCCAAAAAAGCTCAGCAGGTCTTCAAGAATAGGTTAATACTATGAATTGGGTGAGGAGGTGTAAGTTTGAATCTGGATGTACTCATTGGAACTCATGCTCACATGTGGATTGGGATGGCCACTGGCTTCAACAAACTTCAAGAATGGTCTTGGACTAATGTTTGGGTTTCTGTCTTTGCTCAGTTTACTGATCCACAACCTCAGTTTCTTGTCTATTGTTTCATGACTCAGTTTGTTATTTTTCATTGTCTTTGTACTTATTTGTGCCCCTCTCAGTTTCTCATGTTTACTATTTTGTGACCAACAATTGCTCACCATGTATACTGCATTCATTTGATGGTGCTTTTTTTGTAACTTTGTAGGATTATTGTACTCATTTACTATATACTAAAGTCTGGATCAATAGGGTGAAATGTAATGAATAACATATCATCAGAGTTTTGCAGGATATGTTCAACAGGGACTTATTCTGGGTCAAGAATTCCAGATCATACTCATGATGACAGGGAAATATAATCCTAAACTCATACTGTGTGTCATAATAAGTTTAGATTATTTTAGATTACTTTTTCACTTCCAGCATGAGTTGAGGATCAGCACAAGCCTGCTTTTGTGATATGCCCATATTGTAACTTATACATTAGGAGAATAATCTTTCATGAGTGATCTTATTTGCCCATGTTTTCCAAGCAACTTTTTGCTGATGTCCTATTCGAGGCCTCTGTCCTAAGCCACCACCACCTGTCCTAGTCAACAATGAGGAGGAATACAAGGTGGGAGAAAACTGGATAGTAGAAAGTAAGGCTAGGTCTGGATCTCAGCATTAGTTAACAAAATACAAAGACCTAACCAAACAAAGTGAGGTTGGGTCTGGGTCTTAGCAAAAACTATAGGAATATGCTGAAGGCATAGACCATAGCTTGTTCTGACAAATGTTGCCCCCTTTTGCACTGCCACAGGCTTATGTCACTGCTGACTAAGTACTATTGAATCAAGAAGAAAGAAAAAAATTATATGGTGCTGTTCACTTAGAGACCACCACTTTGTGACAGCAAGTATTGCACCTACAAAAATGGATAGATTTCTTATTCCTCTTGTCAAAATGCTCCTTTTGATGAGGGCAACAAAACTCAAGACAGATTCCTTTTATCATCAAAAGTGATGGAGAAATATTTTTTTGGCCCCTCAAGTTTGGCACTATCAAATATGTGATCTAGATCACTACAACAGGAAATATCTATGCATCAAATAATTAGGCAACTGCCTCAGGAATGCATCAATTGGATTTGTACTTTGTAGAATTGTAATGTTTGATGCACATCTGAGCTTCATGAGTGCCAAGACCCTTGCAGTATGCATCCATCTATCTGTGTACTCTGTGTTCCCATCTTCAAATTGTTGCAAGTGAAACAGATGCAAGAGCACATGGCATATTCTTATTCAGAGTAACAAAGGTCATGTCAGTGCTTGCACAGATACCTCTTGACTGCTTTCCAGAAGAACTCAACAAAATTGAGTTCACAATGGAATTTAAGGAGCAGGATACACAGATGACCTGCTGTCTCAATTATTTCCTGAATCAATGATTTCAGGTCTTGAAAGTCAGCCTACCATGGCATGATGTGCAGACAACAGCAGGCTGTTTCATTGACTTTGCATTTGCTCTTGCATTTTTCACAAATTCCTCTTGTATCAATTCACCTCTTCAAGAACCACCCAGAGTCCTTTTGGCTCATCAGGATTTGTTAGATGATTGACTGGGAAAATCATCTTCTGCATGATTCTTTAGCCATTGCAGTCAAACCAACCATCATGAAGGCAGGCCTGCTTCCTGCCAGGGTTTACATTCACATGGTTGGTCATCAAAGCATCCTCAGCATGTGCTGAATGGCCTTGAGAATTATCAACCATACACAGGGCTTGGTAGCCCAGGCCATGAGCCTCTTCAAATGCAGGAATAATGTTTTCATTCAACTGGTAATGCATAAGATTAAGAGCTTTTAAGAAATTATTATTAGTCTTGCTTACCTGGGTACAGAACATATCACACAACCAATGACCATCATAATTCTTCCCATACTCAAGTGTCTGGCTTGCCTCAGACAGCTGACCAACACTTGAATAGGTAACATCACTTTGATGAAGTCCATGGCCCACATCTTTTGCTCATTATTAAGAACCCAACTTTTTGAGACTGTGTCATGTGCCTGTACTATCATCTTATCCTGTGCAACAAGAACCAAGGGATGCTGAACAAATTTCAGGAGTAAAAGAGGCTTCTCCACATTTACCTGCTCATAACAAACAATCCAAGGAAGGTATTCTGCCATCAAAGGTAAAAATCCCTTGATGATGATGATGATGTATTCCTATACCCGCTGGGGCCTTGCCCTATGTCGGGTTCTAGCTGTATCTAACGCCCTACATAACTGCTCTGTCGTTTGTAGTCTGCAATCTATTGGCTCCCGCAGATGCGGTTGCCCCTTTGCGCCCGGAAACTGGGCTGGATGCCTCATTATGCCCGTTAGGCTGGTGTACTGTAAGTTGGTGGCATCAACGTATGCTCGCGTGTCTTCTGCGCTCATGCGCTCATTTTCTTCCCCTCCTTTTCCTCCCCTTCGGCTTGTCAGTCACCACCCTTTCCGGTACTGCTAGGTCCCCGTAGGTCCTCCTAAATCTCCCCGTGCTGTTGATGAACTGGAAAAGAGCTTTTACTACACTTGCATCGCTAAGCAGCCTGCTCATGTGCGCTGTTCGTAGGTCCACCTCCCTAAATAGGGTGTTCCGCTGTGTTCTGTACGCTTCGCAGTGTACAAGGAAGTGTTCCACGGTTTCTTCCGCCTGGTTGCACGCTCCGCAAATTGGTGAGTCGGCCTTCTTGAATCTATGCAGGTATTGGTTCAGCGGGCAGTGCCCTGTCCGCAGTTGCGTCAGAATGGATGCGTGCCGTCTTGGGACGCTGGCCAGTGTCTGGAGAATGTTTCGCATGTCGGGTGCATTGGGGTCGACTGCTCGCAGTCTGTCAAATCTGGGCGCTTTCCTTATGTGTTCCCTGGCGGCTTCCCTCCATCTTTTCTTGTGTGTCGCCAGAACCGCCGCTCTAGATGCCTTCAGCAGCTTTCACAGTAACGCTAGGCCTTTCGTTTCCGTGTCCTTGCCCTCCGCTGCTTTCTTGGCCTCCCTATCCGCCCGTTCATTGCCTGGTATGCCTGCATGGCCCGGTGTCCAGTACACTCTTATTCGCATACTCGGGTCGATCTCCCTGACCTTCTGGATCCCCTTCAGTATCTCATCCACGATGTACCTTGCTGTCCCCCGTCCCGGCGCTTCCAGTGCCTTCATCCCCGCCTGATTGTCTGTTCCGACCGTTACCGTTCGTATCCGTCGTCTTCCCCTGTTTCTCCCTCTGACCTCCCTCCTCAACAGCTCGAATCCCATTGCCTGCCCCACGCACTCGCCTTCGAACACTGTGTGCTTTTCCTCCCCCCCGATCCGCTTCCTCATCACCTTCGCCTTCTGTCCCTCCCTGTATAGAATCGCCGCTGCTCCTATGTTCCCATGGTGTCCCGACCCGTCCGTGTATATCCTCACGTCTGCCCTGTTGTTTCGCTCTCTCTCCTCCGCCTCGTCTTTGGACTCTCCCAACACGACTGTGACTGGGCACTCCCAGTCCGGGGGCAGTCGGACTATCTCAATCGTCTCCATGTTCTTCGGGTGTTCTCCCAGCGCTTTCATGAGGTAGTGTAGAGGTGCTCTGTGGCGCTTCACGAACCTCGCCGCCTTCTCTGCCGGTTTGCGCAGTGGGTGCGTGTCTGGCATCGCTGCTATTCTTGCCGCAGCTGTTACACACATTCTCTGTATCCGTAAGTCCATCGGTTCGATGCCTGCATGTGCCTCTAGCAGGTCTGTCGGCGTTGTCCTCAATGCCCCCGTGATTTGTAGTGCCCCCATCCGTTGTACCCTCTGCATCTTCTCCAGGAAACCCCTCGCCTTCTGTCTCGTCCCATCCTCCATCCTCACCCCTGATGCGCACCACACGTCTGCTGCGTACAGCATGTTGGGTACCACCACGGCCTCATACAACCTCCACGCCAAACTCCCGCTCACTCCCCCGTTCACCTTTACCAATCTCTTTGTCTGCATTGCCGCCGCCGTTCCTTTTCCCTGTGCGTAGGCCATGTGTTCCTTGAAGCGAAGTTCTTGGTCTAAAATCACCCCAAGGAACTTGTGGGACGTCTCCATCCTGATTGCTGTTCCTCCAATTGTGACCGTCGGTCGGGTCACCGGCTTTGCTTTTCCATCTCCTCGTCCCTTGACCTTGCGCCTGGAGAACCCCATCCCCACAAACTTCTTGACTTCGTAGATTGAGTGGTGATCCTCCGCCCATCTGCTCGCACCTCCCTCTCTCCTCATCATCTCTTCTACCTTCCTTGCTGCCTCTTCCATGTTGCCACCATCCGCTGCCACGTACGCGTCATCTGCGAATGACCCCGCTAGTTCACCGTCCTCTCCTCTCGCTCCTTCTATCTGCCCTGCATTGTAGAAATTGTAGCAGATTCCGGACGTGTTACAACCCTGGTCCAGCCCGCTGTTCACCGGTATACGTCGCGACTTGTAATCGTCAAATGTTATTATGGTCTCCCTCCCTTCGAGCTTCCTCGCGAACCATCCCACTACCTCCTCTGGGACCCCTTTCCTTCTCATGTCCCTCAGCAGCACCCTGGGCACCGTGTTCGGGAACGCCCCTTTCACGTCCATGAAAACCACCACGACTTCTCTGCCTCTCCTCCACGCATCCTTCACGAACGAGGTCAGAACATGTAACGAGTCCATTGTTGATCTCCCTGGGCGGCCACCGAACTGGTACCTCGGCAGTATGTTCGTCTTCTCCGCAAAGAATGCCAGCTTTGTTTTAACGCAAGACGAAAGTACCTTGGCCACTGTGTCCAGCAGTGCGATGGGCCAATACGAATTCGGGTTGCTGTAGTCATCGCGGTTCGGCTTCCGCAACACTGCAGTCTTGAAGACTTTCCACCGCGTCGGGTACACCTTGTGCTCAAACGTGGCTCTGAAGATCGGCCCCAGGTAGGGGACGATCGTGGACCTCGTCTTCTTCAACACTACATTTGGTATGCCGCTTAGCCCCGGCGCTTTGTGCGGCTTCAGTTTCTCTATCACAGCGTGTACCTCCCTGTCTGTGATCTCCGTCCATGTGAAAGCTGCCTTGTGCACTTCCCTGTCGCCCTCTTCCTCTCCTTCCACCGGGTCCTCATAGAAGAACGCCTCGTGAAACAGCCTCGCTTTCCCCTCGTTGTCCTCAACCTCCACGTTCCTGCCCCCCACTTCCTCTCTCAGCGTCGGTGTCCTTGCCTTTCCCCCGTCACTCGGAGCCATTGCCACGAATGTATTTGCGTCCCAAATTGACTTCGCATCCACTGACTCTAGCCATCCCTCCCAGTGCCTCCTACTTGTGTCTCTGATGGCTTGGCCATAGTCGTTCTGTGCTCTTCGAAAGGCTTCGTGCGCTGGGTGGTCCCCAATGTCCTTCACCCTGTACGATTCTCTGCCCATTGCGCGTAGTCTCCTCCTCATTGCCGTCAAGTCTTTCGTCCACCACCTCTTCATCCCTGTGGACTCCTTCCTCACCGGTACCGTCGCCGTTACTGCCCCCTCCAGCGCCCTCATTACTGCCTCCAGCCTGTCTTCCACCTCCTCTTTCCTTGTTATTCTGTCGCTCGACACCCCTTCCAGCCTCCTCTCCAACTCCTCCGTAAATTCCTCCCAGTCTACCTCCTTGAAGTCCCTGGTCTCCTCCACCTCCCTCCTTTCTACCATCGTTGCACACTCCGTGATTACCAGGAAATGGTCTGCCTTCGGTAGCTGTTCGCTGTGTAGGACTTCGCATCGTACTATTTGGCTTTGGAAAGAGTCAGTGACGAATACGTTGTCTGGCCTTGTTAGGTTCTTCATGCTCTTTGCCCGCAGTGTCGGCACGTACGGCCTCAGGACCATGTTCATCCTGTGTCTTGTCACCATAGCTATAAGCTCTTCCGCGGCGTCTACGTTCCTCCTTGTGAAGAGATGTGCGTTGCGTGGCTCATCCCACATCGGGTGATGCCTGTTGAAATCTCCCACCCATATGTCCGCTGTGTTCCTGCCCCTTGTCCTCCTGCCCTCGGCACTCCTCAAGTAGAAATCCAGAGCCCGCACGCTCCTCGAGTGGTCACAGTCGTTATAAATATTGAAAATGCGCACCGTTCTCTCCTCCGTCTCTATGCTGATTCCCACCACGTCCAAGCTTTCTATATTCAGCCTCTTCCATCTATCTGTCGCGATGTTCTTGTTTACCATCATTACCACCCTCATTTTGTCGGTATTGTCCTTGTCATGCAATTTTGGGTATACTGGCCGCCATATCTGCATTGCTCTCAACTTCTTGTTGAAGTCGAAATATGGTTCCTGTAGGCACACGACATCCGTACCTCTCTCCAGTGTGTTAAGCATTGCATGCTGCGCTGTCAGTGATTTGTCTAGGTTCTGCTGCCATATGACAAGTCTCGCCCTTCCTCTCATCCTCCCCCCTCCGTCCGTGCCCTCTCTGTCATCATACCTCGTGGACTCTCCCGTCATTGGGAAGGCCTGGGGGTTGTCTGCCGTGCTTGTCCTCCCGGCGTCTCGATGGCAGACATAAAGCTGTTGAACTGGTCCTCGCTCCACGATCGTGCGTCGGTCTGTTCTCCCGCCTCTTGGCTACCTATCTCGCTGTCCCACCTGTAGCTGTCCAGCGTTAGTTGGGTTCCCCCTGACCTCCTGGGTGTTCCTGTCCTCGCCTCGTCTCTCGGTCTCTCCGTGTGCGTTTCAGGGCCTGTTGAGCCCCCTCCTCCTCCTTGGCCGACCTGTCCCCCGGCTAGTCGCCCTTGTCCCAATCCCTTCCTACTCGCGTCGGCGTCGATATATTCTCCTGTGGTAAGTCTGCTGTCCCCTACCCTTTCCCATGTCCATTGTTGCTCCGTAGGATAAAATTTGTACCTCATTTCTGGCGTGCGCTCCGACAGTTTGGTCTTGGCTTCGATGAAGGCTGGACACATCCTCGACGCCGAGGGATGATCGTGCTTGGCTCCCTTTGCTTTGCAGCTCACGCAACTAAATGCTTTCGGTTCAGTCTCTGTGCAGTCCTTTGTGCGATGAGCCTTCCCGCACATGCCGCACGTGTCGGCCTCCTGCTTGCATTCACTGGCTAAGTGGCCTCTCCCATACCTTTGGCATTTGAGGCAACGCCTTGGCTCCAGGTCCAGTTTCCTTGCGTTCACCCTCTTCCCCTCGATTACTAGGCCGTGCCTTATCACCTCGTTGGCTCCCCTGTCCGTCGCACAGGATATCACAAGGTGTGCAACCCTTTGTTTCTCATGTCTGGCTTGCGGCGCCCTTGCCCACTTAGCTGTGACGATCTCCCCAGGGTGGAGCCCATTTCTGCTCTCGATTGCCCCCAGGCGTTCCGTTGGATCGTCGCCGAGACCTATGGGTATGAATTCCACAAATACGTTGTATACCCTGTCTTTGACCGTTGCCCCTGCTCCAAATCTGCTCAGGAAGGTCCTGCGGACGTCGGGTTTGGCTAGCCACTCGGCCGCATCTGTGGAATTCAGTTTGTATAAGACCCCTCCATTTCTCAGTTTCCTGGCTGACAGGAATTCGATCTCTGGGCTATCCATGCCCTGTATCCCCATCAGCTCTTTGGCCACTTTGGCCTTCTCTATCAGCTCCTTCTCCGTTAGATCCTTCCAACCCCTGCCCCCCTCGGTGTTGTCTACGATGAGTTGCCTTGTCCTGTCTTTCGCTCGCCATTCTACATCTTCCCGTTCGGCTCTGCGTGCGGCCTGTGCATAACTCACTGTGTGGTTCCTCGGGGCCTCCTCCTCTCCCTCATCTCCTCCGGTTCTCGCCTCCTTCGTGGTGCTTTCCTCCCTCCTCATGTCCACCACCTGTCCTTCCTCCACCCTCTCTACCAGCTCCTTTGTTTGCTCCGCCATTTCCGTTATCGTCTTCACCGTTGCCTCCGCCAAGGTTTCCAACGCCTCTCTGTATTCGTCCATCGCCTTCCCTACTTTCTCCATCACCATTTTCCCCGTCTCTTCAACCTTCACCTCTTCCAGCCCTATCGCTATCGCTTTCATTCCATCCTTCACGTCCTGTGGTATGTCCTTCCTCGTGTATAACGTGACTAGTGCTTTCCTCAGGCCGTCCAGACTCATGGGCTCGTCTTCGGACGCGAGTGCGCCATTTTCTAGCAGCCACGCTCTGGCTCCCTTTGCCGTTTGTACCTTTGGCTGAAGTCCCCTAGTGGCGCTCCGCGTTGTCGCGCCTGGTGCACCGTTTGACGTTTTACGTGTCGTCTGGCTCGCTTCCTTCGCCGTCGTGCCCCCGCTATTGCTGTTGGCCGGCATCTCGTATACGTGTTTGATGTTCTTTAGAGAGTGTTAAGAGGTGTTTTTATAGAGCTATCTACTTCCAATCCCTTGCCCCCTCTTTCCTATGGTCCGTCCGAGCCTAAAAACTCGGTTTCCCACGGTGGTCAGATGGTGGTCTAAGATCAAAAGCGGTCCGTAAAAATCCCTTGTTATGATAGTCATGAACATCAGGCTGATCATGTCCATTGAAGTAAAGACCCTTCTTATATCCCATGAAACAGGATCCTTCTTTGAGAAACCAACAATGTGTGGTACTGATGTAAATACCCTTTGTGACCCTTCATCTGAATGTGGGGAAAGAGTTCAACTTCCATATATCTCTTGAGTCCACAAGGTATCTCATCATCAACAAGGTGGTGTATATATTTCTCTGCTGCAGCTGGTATCAGCTTTCCAACTGAAAACTCCTTCAATTTTGAATGGTTGTGAGTGCAGGCTGGTTCAAGGGACATGGTGCAAAGTAATTGTGCATAAGGATAATTTTAGAATCATTGCTATGTATTGATATTGGGTGAGTTATGCCTTTCTCAGATTATCTTGATGTATGCTTTGCAGTACTCTATATGTTCTCACTCAGTATTCATTTTATAGGGTTGGGAGATTCTCAAGAAAATGAGGAAAGGCTTTGCTTTCATGAGGGGACTGATAAAGGATATGACCAACTCGGACTCCCGAAAAAGACCATTCATGTCTGACGTCGTCTCTCGCTTTGAAGACATCATCAAAAAACTCGACGATCAACAGCTCCGTTCTCCAGTTCTCAATGTTGATGAAGATTTTCGTATTTTCAGGAAGGTCAAGCACTGGACCCGCAATGATTATACAGGATCCAAGGTGTTCCTGCTATACCCAATGCTTGATATGTGGGTGTACTTATCAGCATACTTGTATGATTAGGCACTACTTACTCTGGTCGTTTACATTGCTTAGAGTCTTCTTCTCAAATTACTTCAATAGATAAGGTTTAAGAAGCCTTTCTGATCTCGATCTTTAGTGCAAACTAGGCTAGTTCCAATGAATATCCGCCGCCTCATATTCTTGCACATGTTTTGCATGTCTATGCTGAAGCCTATGTATTGCTTTTGGGTCGCAGAGTTTCAAAAGGCTGTATTGCTTATTGCACTCACTAGCAGGGACTAGGACACCGGAGATGCTTCGAGGTGTTCACTACCCCAACCAGCCACTGAAACGATCGCCTTGGTTCATGAAACAAAGAAAATTAATAACAATTATACTACAGATGTACCTGCACATTTGAAGAAGTCTGGTACAACTAGCACGCGATGAGTAACAAAATATTGACATATCGGAGCCAGGGTCAGGCAAATACATATGTACAAGCAAGTAATTGTATCGTATCACTTTGTATGCACCATGGAGACCAAGTCCGCTTTGCCTATTCGCTTGCGCCCTTGCCTATCTTGGATAAAGTACAATCGACACCGGCTTACACATGGGGTTTTGTCCTTGTTCTTCTATACACTCCCAAAAATATGTGACAATCTCTGTTGCATCCCATAAGGTCTGGATATGCCACTGTTATTTTGAAACAAGGTAACCATGGGTTCCGAAGGTCCTACCATGGCAATTGTTTGCCATGCTATCGGGTTGACATGTGTGAAAAGTTGTGCTGGTCTTATCTTACAAGCTGCTTCATCATCCACACGATAAATTATTCTTTCACTCCCTTTGGCTATTATAAACCCCTACAATGTCCACATCTATCTCACCCATTCATGAACTTGTGCATTCAACCATAGGGGGTCGCCGGGAGGAAATACGAGTGACCTCAACAGAAAACAGACGATGCAATCCAGAAATTACGGGACAGTGGGGACTCAGAGGTCGCTGATATTCTGCTCGCCCGCTACGAAGAGTAAGCTGCATACTTCTTTCTGAGTAAATTTCTTGACACCCTTTCCTTCCAGACTATGTCGGAGATCTGAAAAACTCTCTCTTGAGTTTCAAAAGGATGAGACAACTTCAGTAACCATTCCAGAGGAGAGTGAAGATACAGCAGAGGTGAATATCCCATATTCAATGGACGAATTTCACCTATTTACTAGTTATAGGGAACGGACTCTTTTGAGATCAATCTTGATCATTTGGAAGGTTATCATTATCTTTGATTTGCTTTTACAGAATCACTTACTTCGAGTTCACCGTCGATAGATGGTTCTCTCAAATTTACTTTGCCTCCTGACGAGGCGGAAGGAAAGCCCAAGGTGTACATTTTCAGTTCGCCTAACTTTGACAAGAAGGATCCAGTGCATAATATCATCATTGTTGCCGAAGAAATGGCCATTACCGCGATGAATCATATCGACGGGTTGCAAAATTTGACAATATCTGAGATGGAGTATTTGACAGTAATATGCGAGAGGTGAGAGGTCTTCACTTATACTGACCATGAATCTTATGCTCCCTTGAAAGCCTCACTTCACAAAAACAGAAAATCAACTCGTTGAAGAAGACTGAGGGGTCGCCAATAGCCTTGGAAGTAGCAGCACAGCTCTACCTGAACGATGCTTTCACGTTCTTTCAGAGTGTTCAGACAATCGTTGTGAGATCTGATCTCTTGTGTTTGAAGCACGCTTTGGAGGACTAAAGCCGACGTTTATAGAATGCTAATCGAGATGGACTCGACGAAAGCGTTGCATGAGGACTCTGCGAGCGCTTCTTCGGAAACGGGGGAGGTGATTAACTTAAAGAAAGCTGCACTATATTCTTAAATTTGGTCTCGGATTTCAATTTGTTTTGAAGCCCTCCTAATGTGGTTTTCTGTTTCCAATTTTACGCAAGCAAATTTCTCACCTCCGAGTTGGATATAAAAAATACAGTACTTATCAGTAGAGTCAGCGTGAGCAAGACGATTGCCAACCGAGAGGCTGAGACCCCACATGACCGATCTACCGAAAGCTCAGCCCATGTGCACCACCCCAAACCAACGTTGAATAAAACTGAAAATATATACATGGAAACCTGAGATATCCCGACTTTGGTAATGATAGAATCATATCATCGCAAGCAACTCAACCTTTACTGCAGTAATGCCGTATTTGCTTAACACCTGACAATTGCTTCAACATATACAGATAACACAATTCAGCGAGATCAAGAAGAAGACGACCATCGGCAGCAACAGGTAGAATTTTCACCTGTTGAACAAGGTTCCTGGTATTATTATCGTATAACTGGCAGGTTCAATTTACGACCTCCGACTTGGAACTTAAAACTTGATAAGTTTGACCACACAGAAAAGTGAGCAGGTAACGTTGGAAAACAAGCCAACGAAGAAGCAGCAGAGTCAAATATCAATGAATTTATCAGAATTACCTCCTGAATTTTTTTCTTCTGAATGTTATCTTCACAGACGACCTGTCTTCAAAGGAATGAGCCCCTGTGTACCATGGAGAAACGGTACGAGACACAAGAGCGGTATAAATTTAACAAAGACCACGGCATCTACCATTTTTGCTTTCATCTACGATCTTCCGTGTTGTTCTACAGGCCTCGGCATATTACATGCAGTCATACACATGGTCTTGTACATTAAGCGGGAAGCTCGAATTTCTGTCCTTTGAGCACTCTTTTCATGTGCGTTAGTAAAGTGCAAGAAAGTAATTGATGCAAGATACGCACTTGGTGAAGTAGACATAGAAAAAGTCGAGATATAGACCTGTTTGGACAATTCCGGCTATCACAGCAATCGGATCCACGGTTCCGTTCTCCGTGAAATATCTACGTGCAGAACAGTCCTCACACAGTAAGAAAACAGACACTCATGAGAAAGAAAGGCGTACCGATATATCCAGTTAGGGATATACAGTGCACGGTAGACACCTAGCGCGGCCAAGTAATGTGTCGTGATAGTCTCCGCCTCTCCTGTACGCTGGAGCATAAATAACTGCGGTAGTATCGCGACAGACTCGAGGAAGATGGAGAAGGACCAGAAGATTTCCGTAAAGTTAAAGCCGTAGTTAAATATGAGGCCGAGGACGAAACATGGGCCGACTAGGTATTCGACGCGGAATGTGTCGATAGAAGGGTCATGTGTTGGTCTGGGCAAGGGATAAAAGGAAAGAAGAGTCAAGAAGGAAAGAAAGGTATAGACAAGGAGGCTGACCGGAAGCGGTAGCGCATGAGGTATAGGATGTAGCAGCTGCTGGCTATGAAAAAGAGCTTCATAGTGGAGTTGTAGAGGGAGATGTAGCGCCAAAGAAGGTCCGGGTAGCGTGATACGAATACGGCCACGTAAAGTGCTTGTGTTTTGAACGAAATACCTAGCAAAGGAATGTATCATCAGCGATCTGCAGTCGGGTGGGCAAGAAAGAGGTCTCAGACGGTGCACCACTTGATGTATCGTATTGGAGCACACAAAGACCTCAAATGAACGCAGCGCACCTCGACATGATCGTGATTTTTGTATTTTATTCAGGAGGATGAAAATGGACGCCAAATGCGCCAGGTCACCTGCGCGCGTGAGGAAAATCAGCATTTGGCGCAGGGCGTGAAAAGATGTTTACATACCAAGAAGCCGAAATATGTTCATCGCCATAGCGTATGAAGTGAAGAGGGATGCGCGGTAGAAACGTGGATGGAATCGTGATTCGTCACCAACCGCTTTCAGAAGCAAACGTGTAGCGGATATGGATGATGACTAAGCGTACCCACGCCTTTTTCACCGCTACCACCATTGACCAAGGCAAGTACCTCGAATTCTCTCTCTATGTTGCGCAAGGATGTTGTAGTAAAAGGGTCGATTTCATTCCGTACAATCTCAGCAATTGAGAACCACCGAACCCCCGCTATCCTCGCCCCGAGCCCGTAACGTGTCTGTATTCCCGATATGTCATTGCGAGACACCTCATGACGTATCGTAAGGCTGGATCAACATCAGAAGAGGCTCTACATATAGGCTGCTTTCGGTCTAAAGACTCACGGCCTGGCGGCAAAGGCAGAGCCGCACAGCGAGTCTGTGGTTCTGACCATGGTCTTCTGCGTTCATCTAGCCGAGCTCTCGCAGAAATGTGTGTCGCGTGCGACGTAGTTCACTCTGCTGTGGGTGGTCTCTAGACGTGGTTTCAATTTTGTGAACGGAAATCATCATCGTGCATGCTACCAGCGTGCGAGCTAGAGGAGGCTGCTCGTGTGTGTGGTTACGTGCATATATCGCCGGCGCGGGGTTTTTGTGTAGGAGAGCGTGGAGGTTTTCGGCTGTGTTCTTTTTTGTGTCGGGAATTGGATGGTGTGGAGATAGGAGATCACAAGGAAGTCTGCATTTGCAGCACTGAGCGCTTTTTCCAACTTTTTTTTTGACTGAGATGACTCAAACGTTGTGCTAACTTCCTCATAATTTTAGGTGGTATACCGGAAGATCGTTATTCTGGTTTCGCACATCGTAGTCTTTAGCTTGCCTGACATGCTTGCCTGTATCATACCTCTTCTCGTGATACTGTTACCACTGGTGACTCATGCCATACTTCATGTAGAGATAGAATTGGAGAAGATTACATATTCGAATAGTCTGGACGATCTCTGTTGCAATAATCTGATTAGTCTTACGAGATATTTCTACTCCACCCTTCGTGATCTTCGGTCCTTGATCAGTTTTTTGCAGGACTCAATTAGGCGCGACTAGCGTCTAATCGACCAAGATCCAATGCTAATGTGCTAACGAGCTCCTTAGACCAGGAATAGTTTTCATGGCTCATTGGGAAATATGTACCAGGAAATACCAGAAAATACCGTTCGTACGCGTATCTGATGATTCATCATGATCTCTTGCAATTGTTCCTGACATTTGTTGTTGCCAACCCAACGGGTTTGCGTTGGTAAGGAACAGGTAATGTCTAGGGTAAGTTATTGTATATGGACTCACACAAAGCGGACACTAGTGTGTGTGGATATGTTGAAGCGGGCCCTTTGTTCTCTCTCTGACCCTCCGCCACCAAAACATATCCAGAAATCGACGCGGCAGGCTTGTCCTGCGCCCCTTCGTGTCCTTTACGCACTGTTCCCTCTAGTCTCAGGCGCTCCTTCCTGACGCCGCACTACTCCCGGGTTCTTCATACCCACCACACTCGTTTTTCGTCACCTTCTTTTCAATGGCGACTCCGGTGTGTCGCCACATCTTGACCTTCCGATGGTTCTTCCTCCACCTCTGCTCCTTCAATTTTCTCCTTTTCGCCTTCTTTGCCCCTCCTGCCTCTGCTCACCCTTCCCCTCTTCACGACCTCCATATCCGTCAGCTCTCCCCGCGCGGCTTTGTTATCAACAACTCAACAGGCATACCACAAGTATTTGACTCTGTAACACAGCGGCCTATCCCGCAGGGCCCCGCGACGGACGGCGGAGGTACAGGCTTTGACATCGCTGGGATTATATGGCTTGCATTCTCGTTCGTCGTGGGCCTGCCTATGACAATTGCGGGTATTCGCTTATGGAGGATGACTACTGGCGTAGGGGTTGGGTTGGCCGCGGCCGTATGTTGTACGTCTTTCTCCCCTTCCTTCCCTCTCATTCGCAGTTGTTTTTTGGTTATACACTTTTCTCTCAATATCCATCACTCATTTTTTCCATTTAGCATGGGCAGCCCTCAATAACACCGTAAACAACAATGGTATTCCCGATGCCGTTCTCACCGCCATTGTCCTCGGATTCTTCGTCGTCGGCTTTGTTTTTGGTCTCTTCGAAATCGGTCGCATAGCAGGGATCAGTCTCATCGGCATCACAGGTGGTCTAGCCTTCGGCACGCGCGTAGTTATACTCAGGCCGGGCTTGCTCGTGCCTGGTGTGAACTTGTTCTTTGCGGATTGGGTCGTGGTGGCGTTGTTCGGTGCTTTGGGAGGGGCTTTTATAGTTTCGCAGAAGACGCAGAGAGCTGGCATTGTGGGTATTTGTTCCTTTATCAGTCTAAGCCTTCGTGTCCAACTCGAAAAATAATGAACTGACTTTTTTCGTGACTGTAGCTCGTTGGTTCTGCGTCCGTTGGGACGTTCTTTATTGCTCTTGGTATTGACCTTATACTCAACCGACAATCTGGGATGAGTCGCGGGTTAAGATTTCTTTTTGATCGAAATGCTTCGCATGCTCTTGTACGTCTCAAAAAAGTCTTCTCTTTCCTGTCGAGTGTACCAACCGATTTCAAACAGGATATCATAGGAGGCGGATATACCCCGACCCTCAGAACGCAAATCACTATCGCTGTGTCCCTGGGTCTCACGTACGTCCCTGTCTCCTCTCGATAAACTCCGTCCTTAAGAAATGAATATTACATACCCACAGCCCTCTACTAGCATTCTTCCAGCATTGCGCTTTCAAACAACCTTTCTCCCGCAAACGGCCAGAATCACAGAAGATCCAGCTTCCTGACTTTCTCGTAGAAGATCCGGACGCGCAGGGCCGGAGTTCGCGGCGCCAGACGTTCCTGGATAATTTGTGGAGCGGAGCCCAGACGATAAAGGCTGTTGCGACACGGCAGCATAGTCGGTTCAGTCTGTGAGTTTGGTGTATGCTCGGTACTGCAGAGCTCGAAGCTTTTCGGTGGCTTTTACATCTCTGTTTTTTTTTTTGATCGATATGTGGTTCTACCCACGTAAGCGGACGCCCGGCCGCCACAGCGTCCTCCGCTTAAAAGGCGCATTTCGATGTTCCGGGCGTCGTATAACTTAACTATATTGATATATATTTCGTTCTTAAAGTGTATTTGTATCTCACAACATTAGATATAATTATGCGACATTTATTACTCGACGGGGATTTTCATAAATTTTCGTGGAAACCGATCCAGTCGGATCTGTGCGAAGCTCTTGCTGTTGTCTTCTCATGTGTTCCCCCAATGATTTCTATTGGATTACACAAAAGCAAGGCATGGGCACGTTGATCCACATTGAATCATTGATGCAATTTTCATCGGTGGGTACTAAGGATGATCGTTATCGAGAGTGTGTTCCTGGATTCCATGATATACTAGTGCCTATTCTCAGTCATTCTCGATTTTCTCTTACAGACAGATCGATGTTGAACTCGCAGCTGACTGTGTTGGCATTTAAGCAAGGTTTGATAAAAAGACGATAAGATTTCAAGAAGACTACACCAAAGATATGATGAAAAAAATATCTGATCCGAATCGCAAGGTGGTACGAGAATGTCGGCAATATCCGGACCGCGCTTCTGGAAATACATATAAGACTCATGAAAAGTTGCCCTTCCATCTATTGCATGTACTCGAATCAACTCTGCAGCTCCCATAATTCTCACAGAGGCTTCAAACACACTGCCGCAGGCTTCGTAATATATCATTAAATCTCCTTCCAATTCTAACCCACTGCCCCTACTAACTTGAACTTGAATCCAATGGCTTCTAACGGTACATCTGGTTACAACACCCCCGAGTCCCAGCTCGAGTCGGTTCTTCCCATTCACCCTACTGCTGCTCGCCGCCCCCATGCGATCACTGTTCAGTCGGAGAACACGCTCTACTCGGACGAGTATATCACTTCCAAATTTTATAACCGTGGCTCTAATGTCACCGTGAATGATGGACACTTCACTATCACCCCTACCATCGACCCCTACCAGTTCCAGACTCAGAGGGCCGTCAGCAGGACTGGGTAAGTTTCTACGCGTCTTATGCATTCTAAAATCGTTTTCTGACGCGTTTTTTCCTTCTAGCTTAATGATGATCGGTGTTGGCGGCAATAACGGCACAACTCTCTGTGCTACTATCCTTGCCAACCGTCACAATATCATCTGGCATACCAAGAGTGGCATCCAGCAGCCCAACTATATTGGCTCGCTCCTCCGTGCATCCACTGTCCGTATCGGCACTGATCCTACCACGGGCAACGACGTTCATGTCCCTGTGTCTGACGTCCTCCCCATGGTCCACCCTAATGACCTTGTCCTTGGTGGTTGGGATATCTCCGGACTGCCTCTTGAGAAGGCTATGGAGCGTGCCAAGGTCCTCGACTACGACCTTCAGCGCCAGGTTGCTCCTCACATGGCCGCCCTTGGCAAGCCTCTCCCGTCTATCTACTACCCGGATTTCATCGCTGCGAACCAGGAGGAGCGCGCCGACAACTTGATTCCCGGAAGCGACAAACAGGCTCACCTCGAGCACATCCGTGCTGACATCCGCAAGTTCAAGGCAGACAACCAGCTCGACCGTGTCGTCGTCTTCTGGACTGCCAACACTGAGCGCTACAGCGATATCATCCCCGGCGTCAACGATACCGCCGACAACATCCTTCAGGCCATCAAGACCTCTCACTCCGAAGTGTCGCCCTCCTCTCTCTTCGCCGTCGCTGCTATCCTCGAGGGTGAGCCTTTCGTCAACGGTGCTCCCCAGAACACCTTTGTCCCCGGTGTCATCGAGCTCGCTGAGCGCAACAAGTCGTTCATTGGCGGTGACGATCTCAAGTCCGGCCAGACCAAGCTCAAGTCTGTCCTCGCCGAGTTCCTTGTCAACGCCGGCATTAAGCCTCTCTCCATCGCATCGTACAACCATCTCGGCAATAATGACGGACACAACCTCTCTGCCGAGCGCCAGTTCCGCTCCAAGGAAATTTCCAAGTCTTCTGTCGTCGACGACATGGTCGACGCCAACCGCCTCTTGTACAAGGCTCCTGCCGCAGGCGAGAAAGGCAAGGGTGAGCATCCGGATCATATCGTCGTCATCAAGTATGTCCCCGCCGTCGGAGACTCCAAGCGCGCCATCGACGAGTACTACTCCGAGATCTTCTGTGGTGGTCGCTCGACTATCAACATCTTCAATGAGTGCGAGGATTCCTTGCTCGCTACCCCTCTCATCTTGGATCTGACCATCCTCACGGAGCTCCTTACCCGCATCAAGTATCGCAAGCTCCCTGCCGATGGTTCGGCCACCACTGAGGACTTCAAGCCCCTCTACTCTGTACTGTCCCTCCTCTCGTACATGCTCAAGGCTCCTCTCGTCAAGCCTGGTACCGAGGTCGTGAACAGCCTCAATAGGCAACGCAATGCGCTCGAGAGCTTCCTCAAGGCTTGCATTGGTGTTGAGGGTAGCAGTGACTTGCTCCTCGAGACTCGCATCTGGTAAACGTGCAAATTCTCGATACAAGGAGGGTTCAACACCCTTCGGCCGATCTTGATTGGGTCTATGGTGCTCTTCAACGGGTGCCATTTTCGTCGGCCAAAAAGGCTTTTTCTGTTTGTTTGTCAAGTCAGAATCGTTAAATGTTATCTAGTTGCTTGGTTATAGTGGTATTTGATTGATGATTTGTACACGTTCGCTAGCGTTCAGGGGTCGCATAGAGGATGGCCTGAAGATATTTAAGTCGAGGGCGGTTGGCCAGATTGGAAATATGATGATGCTGATACCTCTGACTTATAGTTTGACTTACTTCCGACTGAACTTCAAACTCCTTCATACTCAAAAACCCACCTCATCTTCGTCTTCGTTCTTTTGTGCTTCAATTGCCGAAGGCTTGGATTTGACTAACCCAGACTTTTCAATCTAGAAATGATGAAGACCGTCAGAATCGACTTTGAAGAGATGATTGCAGGCCATGCAAGGGGTCTTCTGAGAGCTGCTTTCCTTCCTCGTGTAAGCAGTAACTGAGAATGGCAGTTGTTATTCTTCTATATACAGCTAGTTCTGTACCGCGATCGCGTCGGCTACCTCTCAAAATAAGAGGGCTCCAAGATAATGTCAAGCCCTTCGCACCGGTGTCAGGTGTTGTTATGCTCTCTGATCGAAGGATAGACACCTCTTTCATAAAGAGAACAAGTGTCGAATAAAGACACAAAACGTCGGGATGTTGTGGTTCAGATGTTCCCGGGGTTCACAACTAAAATCAGTATCTAATACGAACAGCCAAGGACAACGATTCCCGATTCTGGTTTAGGACTGCAACACTGTGTTCGGCTTATGTTATTTCAACAGCAGCGTCCTCCACAGTGACGTTATATACCATATACCAGTGCTTGAATAATAAAGGGGACGTCCGAGTCGAAGATACAACAGACATGCACAAGCTGATCGCACTAATTTGGATTGACTAAAATTTATGATCAAAGCACTGGCACTGGCAGTCAACGTCACAAAACCACATCGTAGTCCATCAAAGTGAAAAGCTTGTTGAAAATACACATGTATAAACTCTACCTTGACGTCAACAGCAGGCTTTTACGAAACGAGTAGTAAAATTGGTCATATTATGGGTATAGAAGGGATGCGACGCGCCATGAGAACCAACTGTCTACTCCAGTGAGCGGCCATCTTGAGAAAACCGTATCGTTTGCCACTTGTAATGACTGGCGAGCGCAACTTTCTGTTCCCAAGCCGTCCCACAATGGCGTCAAAGCGGGTAACTACTTCAGACATTACGGGTCTCTTGGAGGGATCTTTGTTGACCATGTCAGTGACAAGTTCGCGCATAAACTCGAAACCTTGTGGATGTGGCCAGTCAAGCCCGTCCCGTCCCTACCAATCTCCGTCAATAACAACCATACGAGGAATTAATTCCTGATACGCACATCGAGGAAAACCTGCCTCAGAAAATTTCCGAGACAGTAAACATCAACAGCAAACGGATCGCATGGAAGAGCATCGGGAACAAGGTGTTCAGGAACTGTTTTGTCCCCTCCCCAGGGGCCCTGCCTGAGAAAAGGGGCATCCTGGGGTCGATAAATTTCGGCCAAACCGAAATCTATGAGATAATACTTGACAGGCTTGAGAGTACGCGACGTTTGTTTCGACACCATCCCGCTGAAGTCCCGCTTCATATACTTTTTCGAAGGATGGGGTGGAGAATCAAAAAGACATGCCGTATCTGCCATGACGTTGTTGGATTTACAATCTCTGAGTCAAACATATCAATACGTCGACAAGAAGGCATACAACTGGTATACCCATGAATGATGTGATTTTCATGCATATAAAGTAAGCCCTATAATATGAGATTGAATCCGATGAACGCCAATTAAGAAAATTACGATGACAACCTCGAAGACTTGTTTGAAAAATCCGATAGCTTCCCCAATGGTTTCAAACGGAGGAAAGTCGACCTTAAACAAGTACGGCATCACTACAAACGCAATGTGGGAGCCTTCGGGCGGGTTGATGATTTCCAGAATGGGTACGCAGTGATTTCGAGGATCGGAGGTAAATGGTTCAGAAGAGAGATGATTAAGGATAGAGATCTCATTTTCATATCTTTCAGTGTCAACGCGTTTGAGTACTACGAGGGAGCCGTCGGCACGCGTTGCATCCAAAACTTGATAATTCTGCTCAATAAATACCACGTCAGTGGATCACACCTATGCAACAACGTTAATCGATGCGTACAGGTATATGAACCGCATCTTCGCAATCTAACCAGCCTTTGGAGGTATTAATCCATGACGGGATCCAGTCCGGGTCATAACGCTTCCTGAGGGCGTATCCACGGTCCTTGAGGAATTGGTAGTGGTCTCTCCAGAAGACTTCACCTGACGTGAGTCGTGTTGGGTCCCATTGCTCCAACCCAGGAAGTGTGGTCATTGGTAGACAAAGGAAAGACTCGCGATTCGTGATAGCTTTCCGACCATTACCGGATCAGAAGTATCTACCTTCATTATTCCAGAAAAGGAACAGGTTTTTGTTACGGTTGTTGACTTTTCTGAAACTTCTTGGTTGCAGCCAAGTATTATTATGTAATACTCAGCTTTCAGGACTTAGATCGAGATTACTGGATCCAGCTTGTAACATGCGGTAAACGGTTGTTCCGTCCTTCTTCTTATTCAATACTTGGAGACGAAATCTTTGAATCATCTGTTATTGTTCCTGTTATATCTCAAGGATATCTTTTTTCCGGCCGCACTGTACGGTTTATAATGGGAGCAAGTATAAGAAGCCACAACTTGAATTCGACCTATATCTCCACCGCTTATACACAAACGCATCGCGCATTTCACAATGGCCTTTACAACAGTCGTTGGTGGTTTTGAAATTGCAGGTACCGTTGGCGCCTATCTTGGTTTAGGTCAAAACATGGTGGCGAACAACAAGAACGAAAGTTCCTGCCTGATTACCACTTCCCTCCTTCAGTCTACAGTCAATTTACTGCAAGCATTCGACGATCTAATGAAATTCGCCGATATTTTGACCGAGGATGAATCAAGGTTTATGAGGCAGACTTGTGCCAAGTACGCGGGCTGAGGCTATTTCCTGCTCACTGGATTACTTACAATGTTTTTATCAGCGTCAGCGTTGAACTTCGGGAGTGCAGAAAGATCCCGCTTCCGAAAAAGAAATTGAAATACTTCAGGAAGAACCCTGACTATACAAAACAGCTCAAACGTGTTCAAGCCCTGGCAGAAGCATCTTCTGAATTAACTGTGACAGTCAAGGTATTTGAGCAACGCATAAATATCATTTATGCTATCTGTCTCAAGGATGTGAATGCCAACAGGAAACTTCCTCAGATGCTGTACTCAGGGATGCTCGGCGCAAAAAACTAGAACAAGAAGATCGACAAGCCCGTGAAGCAAGGAGGAACTATATCGAAGACATCGAATATTATAGAAGACTGCAACAATTTGTGTCTAGTAATGAATCTCTTGCTAGTACGTTCGGCTTTAATGAATGAATTGCGGAATACTCACCTAGGTACATAGATATGCCTGTTTTGAAAGGAGGTACATTTTAAACCTTGATTTTCAGACGTAGCTGACGGACAAGTGCTCGTCTTAGTTGTGGTCCAAGGGCAAGTGTCAGGAGGAAAATCCACTGATAAACATGGTATGAGTCGACATTTGGATGCCACAATCAACTGTTGACAATTTCGCCTATCAGCACAAGAACCACGCAGGCAAGACCCCTTTTCGGACGAAGCATCTGCCGCATGGGCAGAGCACAAACCCCTTGGGCAGGCCTAGGGAAATACCTTATATATCGAGTCTCGATGTTATACAATACTATGGCTTTGCTCGAAGATACTCTTGCTTATATACCTAATCAACAGAAATGTTTTCAACAGAGTCACCACTGAGTATTTTGCTTCAACCTACGAATTTCACATTTGACAACTACAAGTTTTTTCTGTGTCCTCTGACTGGCCATCAGTTAGTGTGGAGCTGCGAATGTGTGACGCCTCATACATGAGCTCCCTTCCGTCGACTTAGATATGAACCGTTGATTGCCTATTGGTTTGTAAGCTTAGAAACGGTAAAATATTTGGTGTATCTAGTCTTGATTATAGCGGTAATGGAGATTTGTACACATTGGACCCGACAACGACTTTGCAACAATCTCGCCTGTCTCTTTGACCCTGTAAGTATTTGAGCCGCGTACTCTTGGAAATACAATGAATAGAGTTATTTTCCAAGAAGATGCTCTATACCACTCAAGAACACTTTTACCTGGGCCATAGCTACAGGGTCCACACATTAGGGAACCGTATCTCAGTAGCATTGACAATCAAATATTGACTTTGAACTTGACGCAAAAGCTGTCATATCCTGAGAATGGCAGGAATGCGACGCGCCATGGGACCTAGCTGCTTACTCCAGTGAGCGACAGCCTTTGAAAATCTATATTGTCCATCCTTTGTTATGGACCGGTGAACGTAGCTTTACGTTCCCCAGCTTCTCCACAATGGCGCCAAAACGGGAGACTACTTCGGACATCTTAGGTCTTTTGGTGGGATTTTTGTTAACCATGTCAGTGACAAGTTTGCGCATGAACTCAAAACCTTGAGGATGTGGACATTCAAGCTCGTCCCATCCCTGGCGCTATCCATCAAAGACCATATACAATCGCAAGAAACTCCTGACACGTACATCGAGGAACGATTGCCTCGAATAATTTTCAAGACAGTGAACGTCGACGGCGAACGAATCACATGGAGGTGCATCGAGTAAAAGATGTTCAGAAACTGTCTTGTCCCCTCCCCAAGGGGGCTGCTTGAGGAAAGGAGCATCCTAGGATCGATAGATTTCAGACAGACCAAAGTCTATGAGATGGTACTCGACAGGCATGAGGGTGCGAGGATTCGGTTTCGGCACTTTCCGCTAAAGTCACACTTCATATGGTTATCCCGAGGGTGAGGTGGTGAATGAAAAAGATGTGCTGTATCTGCCATGATATTGTCGGAATTGCAATCTCTGAGATATATGAGACCCTGAACAAGACAAAATATAAGTGGCATACCCATGAATGATGTGATTCTCATGCATGTAGTGTAAGCCCTTTTACACAAGATTCAATCAACAAGCAGTATTCAAGAAAACCGAGACGAAAACTTCAAATATTGTTCGAAGAATCCAATGGCCTCCCCGATGGTTTCAAATGGAGGGAAATCTCAACGTCAATCAAGAGCGGCATTACTATGAACGCTGTGTAGGACCCTTGTGGTGGGTTGATGATTTCCAAGATACGTACGCAGTGGTTTCGCGGATTAGAGGATCATAAGAATCTCATTTCGAGGTGTCTCGATGTCGACTCGCTTCAAGACTACAAAAGACCCATCGACACGAGTGGCATCCAGAATCCGATAGTGCTGTTTGAGGAATAACACGTGAGCAAATTCACCTGCAGTGCAATGAACAGTACAGACATTTATTAAAAGTGCATCTTCGCAGTCTAACCTCTATTTAGAAGTATTGATCCATGATGGTATCCAGTCTAGATCATAATGCTTCCTAAGGGTGTAGCCACTGTCTTTCAGAAAATTGTCATGGTCGCACCTTGGATGCTCCTGACAGTTGTGACCAATGCAACATCATGGGCTGATCTCAGGACAGTCAATGGCCACACCTATCCTACTTACAAGGAGGCATGCAAGGCCCTTGGTCTTCTAGAAGATGATGCAGAATGGAGGCAGTGTCTTGCTGAAGCTGCTCCAATCCAATCAGGATCAGCTCTCAGACAGCTCTTTTGCACTATCCTATTTCACTGTGCTCTTACCACTCCAGAGGCTCTATGGGATCAATTTAAGCACTCCATTTGTGATGATCTTCAACACAGATTGGAGAATATTAGGCAGTACAGGGACCAAGTCTTTACTGATGAAGATGTCTATGACTATGGCCTTTATCTGATCAATGACCATCTGAAGAATTTTGGCAAGACTCTTCAAGACTTTCCAAACATGCCAGAACCCCAACAAGTTTGGAATGTGATTCCAGGCAAGTTGGACATTGTATGAATAGTTGATATTGGTACTGATCAAACAATTTCAGGAAATAGGCTTTTGCAAGAAGAAACAGATTATGATGTTGAGGAGTTGAAGAGAAGGGTGGATGAGAACAAGGCCAGGTTTAATGGTGAACAACTGGGGGCCTTCAATGAAGTTATGGACTCTGTGGACAACAACTTGGGCAAGATGATATTGATTCACAGTGCAGGTGGATGTGGCAAAACATTTGTCTGCAACACTTTGGCTTCTGCTGTTTGGTCCAATAGAGATATGGCATTATGTGTAGCATCATCTTGGATTGCTGCCTTATTGCTAGAGGGTGGTAGAACTGCACATTCAAGGTTCAAAATCCCCATTCCTGCTCTGGATACATTCATTGCCAATATCAAGAGAGGAACTCAGTTATCTCAACTCCTACTCCAGACCAAAGTTGTTATCTGGGATGAAGTCCCAATGCAACACAAAAATGCCATTGACTCTGTGGATCAAGGGTTCAGAAACATCCTGGAGAAGGATGTTCCTTTTGATGGAGTGACTGTGGTGTTTGGAGGAGATTTTAGGCAAACTCTCCTGGTTATCTAATGAGGATTAAGGCAGCAGATGATTGCTGCTTCACTCAAAAGGAGAAAACTTTGGGATCAGATTCAAGTCCACTACTTGGTTCAAAACATGAGATTGGATCAGACTCCTGATAATATTGCTCATGCAGCTTGGTTATTGGATGTTGGTGCTGGAAAAACCTTGGGCCTGGAGAAACAGTACAACTTCCAGAAACCATGATCTATGATGACAATTCTGTCACTGAATTGATCTCTTCCATTTATTCTCATATTGATCACCATCAAAATGATCAGTATTATCTGGACTATACCATCCTTTTTGGCAAGAACTCTGATGTAGAAGATATCAACTCTGAAGTTCTGCAGAAATGTCCAGGAGAAGAGAAAATCTTGCAGAGTGCAGACTCTATTATATCTGATGATGGGAATCCTAATGGCCTTGGATTGTATCCAATGGAATACCTCAACTCTCTCAGAGCCAGCAGTTTGCCTTTGGCTAAATTGGCTTTGAAGATTGGTGTTCCTGTCATGCTGCTCAGGAATCTGGATACAACCAAAGGACTTTGCAAGGGGACAAGAATAATTGTCACTCACATCAGCACCAGAGTTCTTAGATGTAGGATCATCAGTGGAGATGCCAAGTTTGCAGGATCAATTGTTTTGATTCCAAGAATCAACATGGATGTGTCTAAAGAAGATTTACCAATTCCATTGCACAGGAGACAATTCCCAGTCCGATTGGCCTTTGCTATGACTATCAACAAGTCTCAGGGTCAATCAGTCAAGCATGTTGGATTGGACCTTCAATCAGGAGTTTTTTCACATGGCCAACTTTATGTTGCACTCTTTCAGTGCACATCAGGAGATTGTATCAAAGTCATCTTGGACCCAGAAAACACATCAAGAAAGACTGCAAATATTGTCTATCAGGAAATTCTGAATGGTTTACAAATGTAAGTGTGAGTTTTGTTGGATTCAAGCAACAAATTGCTAACTTCTATGAACTTCAGCACCTGATATATATAGTTGGACCATGTAGTATAGATATTCTCAATGGTTTACAAATGTAAGTGTGACAGTCTAAATAATTGCTTGGTTAGTACTAACTTTTATAATTTTCAGTATCTCTAATATATACCAGTGGACATTGTAGTATTTTGTTAATAATGTAATATAGATACATGATTGGTTCATACATGAAATCTCAGTGTATTGAATTGTAGGAGAAAAGCAACACTTGGTCAACAAAATACAAAGACCTAACCAAATGAAGTGAGGTTGGGTCTGGGACTTAGCATTGAGTTAGAAATACAAAGACCTAACCAAATAAAGTAAGGTTGGGTCTGGGACTTAGCATTGAGTTAGAAATACAAAGACCTAACCAAATAAAGTAAGGTTGGGTCTGGGACTTAGCATTGAGTTGGAAATACAAGACCTAACCAAACAAAGTGAGGTTGGGTCTGGGACTTAGCATTGAGTTTGAAATACAAAGACCTAACCAAACAAAGTGAGGTTGGGTCTGGGAATTAGCATTGAGTTTGAAATACAAAGACCTAACCAAATGAAGTGAGGTTGGATCTGAGACTTAGCATTGAGTTTGAAATACAAAGACCTAACCAGGATCTGGGACTTGGCATTGAGTTTGAAATACAAAGACCTAAGCAAATGAAGTGAGGTTGGGTCTGGGACTTAGCATTGAGTTAGAAATACAAGGACCTGACTGAACAAAGTGAGGTTGGGTCTGGGATTTAGCATTGAGTTTGAAATACAAAGACCTAACTGAACAAAGTGAGGTTGGGTCTGGGACTGAGCATTGAGTTGGAAATACAAAGACCTAACTGAACAAAGTGAGGTTGGGTCTGGGACTTAGCATTTGAGTTAGAAATACAAGGACCTAACTGAATGAAGTGAGGTTGGGTCTGGGACTTAGTATTGAGTTAGAAATACAAGGACCTAACCAAATGAAGTGAGGTTGGGTCTGGGATGAAGCAAGAGCTACAAGCCCATGCTGAAGGCACAGACCATAGCTTGTCTATATAATATGCAATGATGAATATGGGAATGTGGCTGTGCCTATGCAACAACTTTTCTGCTGATTAAAATTTGTCAGTACTGACAAATGCTGACAAATTTAAACCCTTTTATAGTAATAGGCTGTTTTGCTGCTCTTCAGATGCATTTTTCACAAAAAAAAATACAGTAGGCAACTTTAATACATCTTTTGACTATGTGTGAAAGGTGCCAAACTTGATATTTCAGGCAATATTTCACTATTTTCAGCCTTACTAATGTGAAATGTACTTTCTTTGAATGCACCTCCTCAAGAACCACTTCTGGCTGTTCTTTGGAAAAGGAACATGTCCCATGCATGTATTTCTTATTAAAAAAAGTTCAGAACAATGAATTTATGATCAAAAATGGCCAAAGAAATGGCATAAGGATTATAAGTAAGGATGAAGACAAATGCTTGGCACCCAATTTTGTGCATATAAGAGTAACCTGGTTGCTGGTTGAACTATTTTTCATATAGGGTTTTTCCTGCAAGTGATTTTGTCAGAGTCTTGGCATGTAGATGAGTTGCCATCAAGTAGAATTCATCTCAGAGGTATTCTGGGCATCCTGAATCAATTCTCATGGTCCTTGCCTTTCCCATCAGAATTCACTGCATTTTCTCAACTTGTCCAATATGCAATGAGGTATAAGGCATGCTGTGTCTATTGCACACACCTCTCATTGCAAGCCAAGCTTCCATCTCAATAACTGCAGAGTTCCCCATCAAACTCAGCTCAGTATTTCCCAATCTTCAGCCCTGTTTTGTTTTTGCATGCAATTTCCCAAGCTGTCAATGCTGCAAATGCTTCTCCTTTTGTCTTCAAAACAATAGACCAAGGCATGTTTGTATAATTGTTCACTACATCTCATACATAATGGTTTTCAGATCTTGAGCACACATTTATGAGTCTCATCAGGCCTGCCCAAACTCTCTCAAGCTTCTGCATTGCCCTTTGCCCCTCCTGCCTTAGTTTTGGAACTGGTGTCCTCATCTGTTTACCAAAGATACAACTGTCACACTTAGGCAGCAGGCAATAGAGAAAGGTGAGTGCACCTTTTATCTTGTGATTGCAGGATAATTGCAGAATAGCTTGATAGTTTGCATGTCCCAGACAATGGTGCCACATTTCTATGTCAGCCCCCTAGTGGATTGTGTAGGCATGCTTGGCAGTGGCATTGAATAGATCAATGGAATATAATCCCCTCTTTGGTAAAAGTGGGCCCTTTGCAACTATGGTTCCTGTGAATGAGCCAATGATCTGGACTTCTTCTTTGTCAAATTGGGAATAGGTGCAATGGTTAATTGAGATGCAGCTCACAGAGATAAGGCATACAGTGGAGTTTGGGATGTATAATGCTCTCTCAAGTGAGAGTACATTTCCTTCAGCAGTGTGTAGTTCAATGCTGCCAATTCCATATGCAGGGATGGTGGATCCTTTGACTACCTTCACAGCTTTGGATGCTCTAGATTGTAAAGTCAAGAAGTTGGATTTACACAGGGAAATGTGCATAGTTGCTCCAGAATCTACAAAGAATGGGCAGTTGTCAATAGCCAACAGGAACATTTTGGTGTTCTGATTGAGTGGGGCAATTTTGATCAGATCATTATTGACACTGCCTGAGTGTTCTGTCCACTGAGGTTTTGTAATTGATTGGTTCCTCCTCCTCAACATATGCCATCCACCCCTCCCATTCAATGTTGTTGGCAGCCAATCCAGCAAAGCCAGCAGGCATCAAATTGTTGCTTAGCATCTGGAGTTATAAGGTGGACTTTTTCTTTCAGTCCAGTTAGCTAAGTGTAGACCTTTGTATTCTTGGCTTTTGTGCTTGCCAGTGTTGATATCTTTGCAGCTGCCACACATGCATCATTGTGAGCAGCATCAACACCCTGTCTTTCCATTGTGCCACTCAAGTGTGCACAGTAGGGAGCCTCATGTCTCCTGCATGATTGTCCTTGAGCAAGACATGTAGTACAGCATTTTGCTCCTGCAGGGTGATTGTGGCCAGGCAACCATGGTTTTAATGATCTGAACTGTTCACATGTCATAGCAGCAAGTGTGGATACACTGATGCCTGAAGATTTCAGGTTGGTAAGGTTCTGGATGGTCTTGAGGAGCTCACAAATGTTGTCTGAAGTGTATGGTATTTTCTTTGTTGAATTTGCAAGGCCATGAAATATCTGCACCTGGATTGGTTTGTACTGTGGGCTATTCAAGCTGTTCAGTAGTACTACACACTTGAAAAAGTCCTTGTTAAGGGCATAGATTGCAAATATGTGTTCTACAATGTTGCTGATCTGCTTCCTGGTTACTATGAGCAACTTGCTAGGTGAACATTGTATCCTCAGTACTTGCTGTATAAGGGATATCATTTGTATTGGTCTCTCACTTTCTACTTGAGTTTTGACCTGCACATAGAGATCTGCAGCTGTATTGGTCTTGTCTAGTTCCTCATATTTGGATTCATTGAGTACTGTGAGAATGATAGCACAAGCAAGATTGTCATCCATAGTCTAGTTATGATAGGCAATGGGTTTGCTACTGGCACTGGGAGCTTCTATGATTGGGGCAACTACATGAGATTTGAGTCTGAGCAGGGCAAGGTGGATTTTGAGAGCCTTTGCCCATTTCACAAAGTTGGCTGCAGGCAATCTATGGCTGAATCTATTATGTTTCCAATCCACTCTGTAGATGGATATAGTGTGGATAGATGGAGCAGCAGCATCAGTAGCAAGTGTTCTGTAGTAGTGAGGGCAAGTGTATGGCAAGGTTCAGATCTCAAGACTTTCTCAAAACAATAGTGGATACAACCTTTCCAGAGATAGGACAAGGATTCCAGGCACAGGCAGATATCTCCAACAAGGGGAGCAATTGGAGGGCAACTCTGATCAAGATCAATAAAGAGAAGAAGAAAAAACAGGTTCCAATGAGTACAGTACTTTGTCAAGCAATGTACTCAGCAGCAGCCCATAACCGTTGGAACTTCCAAAAGGTGGTAAGTAAATAGCTTCAGGTAAAACCTAGATAATACACATGTGCATAAGTATGATGACCTCAGTTGCATGCAACAGACTGTATTGGCTGTACCTAGACAATACACATGTGCATAAGTACAATGACTAGGTACTAGATTAGTTACTGTAATGTGAGAGAGTGATAAATATGGTGTACCTTCTGTTGCATACAATAGACTGAAGGTACTTTCAGTGTTCATAATGTATATAAGAGTGGGGGAGGGACAAAACAGTGACCATCATAGGGCCCTGGCAGTGGCCTTGTGGTGGTCATAGCATTTCACTCACACATATCACAATGTGATATCCCAACAGCATTGAGCCTGTGCTGAGGTGTTCATCCCAACTCATTTCCTAAATCAAATTTCAATAATCAAGCCTGGTGTTAAGATCAGGCAGCCTTCCCTAACCATCACCCATCACCTTTTGTCATTCTTTCATCAATGATGATTGTTGGGAAGAGAGCTTTCCTAATGTATTTCCATGACTCAATGTGAAATGTCTATTTTTTTTTCAACATTCACTTGTATTTCTGTGAACTAATGTTATAATATACAATCTTTGACATGATACTGGAGTCTGATTGGCACTCCAATACCTGTGGTGAGATGGATACTCAAATCAGCCCATTCATTCTTGCATGTCAACTGTAGCTGATGCTGGAGGTTTGCCTGTCATTGAGCATAGGCACATAGTCCTGATGCAGTATGGATATTCACATGATGATAGCTGGCAATAGCATGGGCTGCCCATATACTCTCCTGATGAACAAAGAATGCAACAACCCTCTGAATTTTCTCATTGAGGAGGAGACATTCCTCCTGCCATTGATGTGCTCAAGCACATGCCTTTGCACCATTCAATACAGAGGGCTAGAAAAGATGACATTAGTCATTGACCAGACACAGACCAAATAATGCACCTTCCTGCTTTCCTTCCTCATCCATTCCATTGTCACCTTCTGACAACTTCTAGATCCAGCTAACGCTCCAAAATCTCTCTAAATGCATGTCCTCCTCTGCTGTAATACCACCAAGATTGGCACTGGTGAGCTCTCAAAGCTGATTCATCCATACCCTCTTGTTCAATACCCCATCTAGACTGACAAGGGCCCTCCAGATCTCCTTGTACAGTGGCTCAAAAAACTGTCCCTTGAAAGATGACATTGGCATGAAGAATTGGAAGTAGTTGAAATTCTGGTTGAATCATGTAAAATACTATGAAATCATAGGTACAAGTTGCATTTTGGGTTGTGGAATTCAAATCAAAACTGATGGACTTATGGCCATTTTATAATATTCACTCATTGGGACAGCTTTTTGAGCATCTCCAATTTTGGTATTTAGTACTTTGTATGTCCTCCATTTGCCTTGATAAATGCTTGAATCCTTCTAGGCATGCTTTCTATCAGACTTTGGCATACCTCTGCTGGTATTCCATCCCACTCCTTTGCAACCATCTCCCTCAATTCATGCACACCATAAGGAGGTATTTCATACTGCCTAAGTTGCTTCTTGAGGTACTCCAAGAGGTGTTCAATGAGTGGATATTTTAAAATGGTCATTACTTCATCAGTTTTGATTTGTTATACATAAGCTAAAATGCAATTTGTAGCTATGATGCCATAGTATTTTACATGATTTAACCAGAATTTTAAATACTTCCAATTCTTCATGCCAATGTCATCTTTCAAAAAGTATAAAACATTGGGACAGTTTTTTGAGCCACTGTATTTCACAGCAGTGTGGTCAATGCATTGGCCTACCAAATTCAGGAGGGCTTGACTATGTGTGTGCATCATTTGACTATCTATGTGTGCATCCTTGGATCTATACATCTTCAAACATGTTAGGATTGTGCACTGGATATCATAGAGAGTTCTATGGGCCTGAGCCCAACATAATCACCACTCAATGTCCTGCAACTTTAGGTCACAATAAGCCTTACCCATCATGGATGATGGAAGATACAGCTTAACATCAGTTGTTGTTATATGCTGTGAGTCTCTGAGCTGATCCTCATATAGCTGAAGTGTAGCAGTGAGGGGCATGTACAGAATTTGTATCCTGTCCATGCCTCTATTTTCCAAAAGAGGCAGTTACTTTGTTTGACAACATTTTGTTGAAGGCTTGTAGAGTGAGGCCCCAATACCTTGGTCTCTATCTGAAGAAGTTGCTTGCAGCAGATTCAATCAAACCTCTTGAGATAGTTGGGAAAGGAGAACATACTGATGATCCTCCAGTTCTAACCCTTGCACAATGAGGTGTCCCAGTGGTACATCATCATGACAGGCCTTGTTGATGTTTGAGGTAAGGTCTTTATGCACCCATGCTTCATCCTCAAGAGCCAGTTCTAAGTGGACCATGCTCTCCAAAATCTTTACAAATTTCATTTAGCATCTTGCCCTTCCAAAAAGTTGCTTCTTCAATATCATTGACTATTGCCTGATAGCACTCCTCTTTGAACATAAAAAGAATCTTGCATTCCAAGGGAGTAACCACACAGTCATATTGAACATAAGCAAGTTTGAGCTTGTCCCTTTCATCAGCATCAAAAGCCCTCATAAGAAAGTGATTATGCTAATATGAAGAATTAATAGGGATATTATGAGCACAAGCTCAAACTTATGCATTGCTGGCAATCATATTCTATGGTGAGAAGCCTTTCCCAATTTTTGTACTCTTGATTCCCATGATTTTTCCCAAGGAACAGACCTGCCCAGATCATCTGTTCTTGGCTTTCAGTGTGTGCCCTCTCTTAAGCAGACAAAGACTTACTTGGCAGCAGACCACATGCTCTCATGTGCCTTCATAAGGTGACCAATCCTCTGCAAACCTATCAATCCATACTGAGTGAAGGAGATGGAAAAACCAATCAACTCTCTTCTCATGAGCTGCTCTCATATAGAATGGAGCAATTGCTTTCAAATATTCACTACAATAGGGATCATCACACCATTGGTCACCCAGAATCCATTGGAAGGGAGAGATTTTCTTTTTGCCATATGTCTGGGTCACATTGTGGTTAAGTACCCAGTCAATCTGATTGATTGTTTTGACTTACATGGCTGGTTTTTTTTGGAATGGAAAAAATTTGAGCTTGCAATCAGGTGCCACACATCCCTCATATAACCATCGATGCAATCAAATACTTTGGATGGAGCTGAGTGGTACACCAACTCAAACTCTCATTGGAAATGTATAGATATTCATGCAGTAATAAACCAATTTAATGTACCCAGATACATTAGACCATACCCTGTAAATTATGCTAACAAAAATTTATAGGTTATATGTTGTCCTGAGTTTTTATGAGACAAAGCCTCAGATTGTGATAATGTTCACTATTGATTTAAGCACAACCTTTGATTAGAACCACTTTCATCTCATAGTGTCTCTGTATCAACAACTTGGCAATGATTGTACTATACTCCAGATACATCAGTACATGCACTGTATACTATCTCTGTAGAAAACTCTGGGTTATGTGATATCTATATGAAGTACTGAGTTTTCATAGGACAAAAAAAACTGATTTTGGTGATGTTGACTATTGATATAACTTTAACTCTAACCACTCTCATTGATGGCCCAGCCATGGCTGTACCACACTCCAGAAGAGCAAAGGCTGGCTCAGAATGCATGGAGTAAGCCATAGTCATGATAGGTAAGCCTTCAGAGAGTCAATCTTATTCCATTCATCTCAAGTCTGGATTCAGAAATAGGAAACCCAAGAAACAGAAGACTATCAAGGCACATCAACTGAAGACCACCCTTCAACCAACAAAATTGCCAGAGGCTGATGGCAAGAATGGTTGCAGTAAGCAGATTGATTGGGCTCTGGGAACTAAGGAAGTAGTCTGCCTGACTGTCAACACAAATGGCAAGCCAATGAAGGAGGCAGCCAGTAAGCCTGCCAAAGGGAATGAATGCATGGTGAGTAGTGACTTTACAATCTGTAAACAAACACCTATAAATATATGTCTTAGTAAGAAAAAGTAGCATGTGGGACCCCATGCAGATGTTTGTATACATGCTTATATACAGTACATGGCCATTTTTGTGATCTAGTGTATCTTGTTCTGTTTGATATTCTTGAGTCTCAGCAGTAGTTGAAGTAGTAAGTAACAAAACTTTCTTGAATGAATGAATGAATGCTAGAAGAAATATGTTTTCTGTCATTTGGTACCAAGGGAGAATGACCATGCATGATATGTTTTATTCCAGGGATATGATTGTTCATATGAATATGATCTTGTATTAATGATAAAAATCCTTGAATGGACCAATATGTGAATGAGGGCTCAAACTGTCATGATCTGCTCCCCAGACCCCCACCATCACTCCCAGCCCCTTGGTCTCCCAGAGTCCTTTCCAATGCCCTGCCAAACTTCCCCAACCCTTGCCCACCCTCCATGCCCACTCTGGGTAATCCTGATGCTCCCCGGCAAACCCCAATGACCCCCTGGCCAACTCTGATGCCTTCTCTGCAGTCATTGACACACTCCCTGAGTCCCTGGAACCCTCCGCTGCTGTTCCTGAACTCATTATATGCCTCCGACCCCCCTACCCTGGTTCCCCAACCTGCCCTGAAGCATCACAACAACCCTGGAGCAGCCCGCATCCCCAACTGATCCCATCAGAATACCACCACAGCCTGCCCCTTGATCATACCTGACATCCATTGACCCTGTGCAGCCCTGTCAAGTCCTGCTGCCCTGCCTGCTGTCTTCTGGAGCTATCCAGTAGTCAGTATAAAAGTCATAGAGTAACCCCTCATACTCCAGTCTTGATATTACTTGTGTTTACTGGTTTCTTGTGTCTTGTGTTTCATTCTGTCTCCATTTCTATTTTTAGTCTCAAATCTACCTCTTGTGTCTGTCTCATCTCATCTTGTCTCTGTCTTGTCTTGATTGTCTCCTTTTACTTTATTTTCCTAAGTTCTTTCCATCTCTGACATCAGTACAAACCCTGCACATGCACTATGATTCCCAAACATTCTTATGATAACTCTGGACCTTGCTCTTTGCTTGGCCCCAAACCCATCAAGTCTTACTTGATCTCCTGTCAAACTCCAGCTCCACCCCCAACCCTAGCAAAGCCTCCATCTACTCTGCAGTCTGCTTACATGCTTACAAACTTGTTCCTGATGCCCACCCAAGCCCAACTTAATATACTTGGTCTTAGACTTCCCCAGACCACTCCAGACTTGCTCAGACCACTTCTCTTAGCTTCCCCTTGCAAGTCTCTCCCCTCCATGCCACCTCTGGAGTGCTAGGTTATAAGCGCAGGACATCACATCTGCCTAGTAAGGATTTGCCAGTGCAGCTGAGCCTCCGTCATCAGTGGAACCTGACATATTATCAAGACTCCCCCTTACCCCATTCTCAATGTCTGCATATAACCCCATGTACAACCCCACTGGCTACCTAACCAACATTTATGGTTGGCTGGTCCCTGAAAATCCCTACACCCCATTCTACCCAGGCCCCCCTATGGATCAGTTCATCCCCCACCACTGGACTCCTGACCTCAACCAGGCATTCTATGCACCCTCCATCAGCCAGGGAATCCCTCCAGGTTGGTGCCACCCTCCAGCATTCCCCACTGATGGTAACAATCCCTGTATGTACCCCGATAATACTCTGCAGTGCCCCCCAACCCTGCCTACCTTCCCCCTGCCCACTACTATGCATACCCAGTCCCTGCTGCAGCTCCAGTCCCTCCAGAGCTTCCAGATAATTATTCTCCCCCTTGTCTGCCATTCTCCACTCAAGATAGCAAAGGGTCAAAGCCTATGTCCAACAATGCAACAAGGTCCTCTGCTTTCTCCACCTCTCCCCTGCAGAGTTTGCAAGATGCGCTCACACCCTCCTCATCAACCTAGGCTACCCCAACACCTCTGCAACTCTGGAAGTTTGGGCAGATCAACTCCTTGACTTCTATGAGTGCTACCTGCAAGGGAACCTCCCAGAAACTATGCAAGGCACCCTGGGCATTGATGCTAATTTATGAAACAAGCTCTGTGCATTAGTTGAAGAAATCCACACCAGTCCAAACTCCCACCCCTTCAAAGATCCACTGGACCCCACCCACTCCTTCCATGTGCAATGTGAGGAACCCATCAGGATATGAAGCAAAGCCCCGCTTCCCATTCCCCACCAGCAGGAAGAACTCAATGCAGCCTCCAGCATTTTGAGGAACCTCAACCCCATGGGGGGATTGTTTGGCCAACCCAGAGTTGGTCAGGTAAACCAGAGTGATGAGCTGGTGATGTGTGCCAGAGTCAGAAACAGTGGGGGAGGGTCCCAGGAGAGTCAGAGGAAGCATTGACAGCTGCAGAGAAGGTGTTGGAGTTAGCCAGGGGGCTGTCAGGGTTTGCCAGAGAAGCATCAGAGTTGCCTGAAGTAGGCATCATGGGTTGATGAAGGTTGGGGGAGTTTGAGGGGGCATCAGGGGTAATTCTGGGGGAGCAGGGTGGCTAGAAACACAGTTGGGGATCCAGGGAGTGGGTTCTGACAAAGATTGCCTCAAATGCTCAGAATTTTAATGATCTTAAAAATTGCACTAGGCAATGAGGGCATACAGGTGATATGTTGCCTTTCTAAAAATCCTCCTCCAACTCTGCGGGAACCTCCTCTGATACATTGGCTGCCTCAATTGCAGGGAACAGCTATAGGTGTGTGAGGAGAGGGCATCCTTGAGAAACCTTGTCCAGAAATTTCCAAAATCTTGGCCTCAAATCTGCTATTTTTGGGGCCTCTAATCCACAAGAATGGACAATGTATGCAAAATATGTGTCTTAAAAAGGAAATTCTCATTTTTTCATTGTTTCTGTTCACTCAATATTGGGGCTAATGTCATGCAACTATATCTTGAGTCTATCTACAAGATAGCCTACCACCTGGAATGCAAATCTTCAGAACAGGTGCTTTAGCAAGAATGAGCTTCAGTTTTGTGCAATGCAAAACATTCCATTGTGATGCTGCAACAGGTGTCAGAGATTTGTGAAGAACATGATAAAGGGCATGAAGCCCAAGATAAATTACTGAGGTGAGGATGATTGGGGCAACAATGCAATTTGTTGTGCTATCATGCATGTAACAAGTTGATACGTAAATTTACACTGCAACCCTGTCATACACCTCAATTAAAGGACTAAGATTACCACAAATGCTCAGAGCAAAGTACTACATATTTACTCCATTGACCCCATTGATTGGACTGTATATATGGGAATGGACATCTTTGCATATTACATGGATGTGATGCATAGTGTTGTTGAAGTGAGAATTGGACTCAATTGGTCTGGACAATCAATGGTAATTTTCAACACAGTTTATTCAAACACAATGTATATACATGTAGACACCGCAGCGACAACATATGAGCAATGCTAATTCGAAGCTGAACAACAGCAATTGGACATTCAATCTGCATTGACAGGCCCTTCATTTATTCTATCCCCAGTTCATTGAAAGCCTCGTGAAAAGCCAGCACAATACTTATACATCAGCAAAACCTGGAAGCTGGTAAATCACACCGGTAGATTGCTACTGCATCCTGTGATACACGATAACACTCAGAACGACTTACTTATACAGATCATCGCTCCCTCTATCTATATACAGTCAACTGTCTGTCTCGTCCTCCGACTGAGCCTATCATATGTTGTTTAATTGTAACGTCCCGAAAAAACATCATGAAGGGTTCGGCACCCAGCCTTGACTCGGTCGTGATGTTATCTAGCCAGGAATGAGATGATAGGTCTCTTTCTTATGACCACTTGCAGAGTTAAACCCAAAGCCGCACTCTCCATCTTTTCGACAGGAGATAGATCATGAAAAGCAGGACATTTCCCGGGTCGAGTAACTTGAATCATGCGCAGGCTAGGCAAATTCCTGTTTTGAACTGCGACAAGAATCTCTTTGATCTGGGGCTTGGGATCGCAGTAGCGATACCAGGTAGCTAGCTCAACAACCTCGAGGCATGCATGAGGATTCGTAAAGTGTGAATCGGGAAACTTGCAATATTCGGTGGGGAGATTCAAAAACCGCAGCTGAGGGAAAAAACCAATTATTTGAGCGATCGAAGCGCTTTCCCCAGCATATGTGAGGTGTGTGAGAGAATCTGGGATAAAACCTCGGCTACTGCTGAGACCTTCAATCTTGGAATAGCAGTACATGTCAAGATGTCGCAAGCGAGGGAAGTTGAATTGAGTTATCCTCTTCGAATCAAAGTCGTCAAGACGTAATGTGTGTAGATGCGGAAGAGTGTATGGTGCAGAAGCGGTGAATAGCGGCCAACAGGAATTTTCTTTTGCTGCCTTAAATTCTGACACAGTCAAGGCGCTGAAGTATACGGAGGGCGTTGTATAGTCCCAATCATCCTTAAAGACAATAGGAGCGTAGCAACGCCCTTTCGAAATGACGCGCTTCTTGGGTTCCTCGTCATCATAGATGTCCTTCAGAGGATCAAACTTCGTGACGTGACCAATACTACATGCTTCGAGCTTTGTGAGATGTCGTAACATCATCTCCACGCGGTCCATACGTATCTCTAAACCAAATAAATCGAGGCGACGGATGGTCTTCGCGCAACACGCAGCAATAGTCTTCCATAAAGCCTTGTGAGTAAGGCACGGCATGTACAACTTGGTTCCGATTACTCGAGCTACCAGTATTTCCAGGTTGGGACACGCAGGAACTAGTCCCCATAAAGTGTGGCCGCCTTCATACCATGCCTCCTCGTCGTACGGAATGTTGCCGACACCTAAATAAAGGTCGAGTCGTCGGCATCGATGTCCTCGAGGAGTGGTTGATGCAGGAGCCATGGAGTGCAGACGTTGCAGGAGAGTTGGAACATATTGGAACCGGAATATCATCACTACTTCATAAAGATAGTTCTCCATAACATCGTGAAAAGTCTTCGAAACCGAAGAGAGAGAAACCTTCGTTTTCATGGAATCGCAAATATCTCTAATCACTGCATCGTGATTCTCGAAATAGATGGAGGGAGAAGTGTCGAGGACTTCTGGCACCAGCGTTGCTTGCCGCACGATGCTGGATAATACTTCCACAGGAAATATCATTGTGTGGGTTGGGTGAGCTGGCATGAGTTCGAATAAGATGTCCAGAAATCTGAAAATTTGTTTTCCTCAAAAAGACGAAGGAGAGGAGAGGACAAACAGTTGACGAAGATTCTGGCCAGGGGTCCGGTCAGGTATAAAGCCCCAACGTTGAACCCCAACAACAAATACTTCGGGATTTGTCGGAGATCACATTGACAACCCCCAGACACTGCTGGGGCCAAAAAATGTTTCTAATGGAAAAAGAGTCAAAGAAACCTGTCATCTGTTTCTTGGCTAGCTTTTTTCTATAGAAAAAGGCAAATTTCCTTTGTTCAAAGACTTTTTTCATCAGAAATTGCCACAAATGAAATGGCATAACAGGTTTCCTTTTGATTTTTTCCCAAGGAAACACAGTCCAGTACCAGTAGTGAGATCACTCAATGCCCCCTCTCAATGCCCCCTCAGATGGCCAGCCCTCATGGAGTAGATTCAGCAAGAATAGCCATTTACTACGTTGTATTGGCATCACCCCTAGTCCAGCACTACATATAATTTACCAGCCCATTGATATCAGATGGACCATGGTTCACTGATTTGCATGCATGCACACACACACCAACGTCCACACATTTTTGTGAGGAGTTGTTGTTTTTGTGACTAAACAAAGGCAACAACACGAGGCACATTCTTACTGATTGCGATCTCAGCCATTACTTAGTGGAGGTAGACATCAACATTGTAACAGCAAACATGAATCTTTTGTTCTCTACTTAGATTCTTACTTGAGAAGCTTTAATCTCCAAGAATTCTTTTAATGCAGTTATGCAAAGTGTCATCATGGCCAAATAGTGGCATTGTAAAATTATTGAATGGCTTTGTATGGCACTGTTACATTCCATGACCATACTATGTCTGGCTTTCACGCAGCCTATGCTACACTCCTTGCAATACTAGCCTCTGGCTTAGAGCTTAGGACAATCCTACAGCTTTTGAATACATTGTTCTTGAAAAAAGAAAAAGACTGATATAATCAAGTTCTGGGTGCATTGTCATTTGAAAGACAAGCTTGTTGATGCCACATAGAATTACAAATGATCCAATGGTGGATCAAGCTGTTGTTCTCTGCAAACAATCATACACATGTTCTCTGCCACCCACACTTTGGCCCTCTCTGCCTGTCCCTGGGCCAACTCTGTCCCCAGTGCCTTTCAAACATGGGATCAGCCCACTGTCCCTGAACCCCACTCCCAAGGACTGCCCCTGTGCATCAACAATGATAACTGGACTCTTTCCTACATTGACAAGCCTGGCAACCCTGCTGATGAGCCTGCCCCATGCAACAGCCCTTTATGGAACAGACCTCCCCACTTTGACCTCCATGCTCCCCATGTCAATGCCCCTCCACCTTGTCCCAATGCCCCAGTCCCCCAAGGCAGCCCACAGGCCCCAGGGCACCCCAACTGCCCTTTTCCACCAATCCCCCTTGTCCTCCACCCATTCTGATGCCTAACCCTCTCACCAACACAAATTACTTTGGACTCCCCACCCCTGGAGGACCCCCTTCCCCTTGATGGGCCCTGGGGACTCCCCCAAGCAATGCAGGCCAACCTCCTGGGGGAGGACCACCCAATGGCAGATCCCCTGGAGGATGGGGCCTGGCCATGGACAACTTCCCCCTCCAACACAGAAATGGAAACAATTATTATTACTACTACAATGCCAGACTCCCACCCCAAACTTAAAACCCACAGGATGATACTCACAACACACTGGCTTGAGAAGGTAAACTCAACATTCAAAAGCCCGAACCCTTCACTGGCCATGACTCCCAGAAATGGCATATCTTCCTAACTCAGTGTTTAACTATGTTCCAAGCTAAGCCTATTACCTTCCAACTTGAGAGCTCATGAGTAGCATTTGCTGCATCATATTTGCAGGGTATTGCCTTTGACTATTACACGGCACTACTCCAGTTTGACCCCAACAACCCCATCCTCTCAAATTGGCTCGCTTTCACCCAGGAATTCTTGAGTAAGTTTGGCATCTTTGACACCATCATAGAGGCAGAGGAAAATCTCTTCAACCTCTGAATGCATGACAATGAACACTTCACAACCTTTATCATACAATTCAAATGAGAAGCCTACAAAACCAGGTGGAACTACAATGCCCTCTGCTTCACCCTCCATCATGCCCTGCCTCAAAGGATCAAGGACATCCTTTGACTTGCACCCAAGCAAACCACCTATGATGGGTACAAGGCATTTGTTACCCAGGTCGACCAATGCTACTAGGAAGATTGCAGCAAAAACATGGCACCCTGGACCTTGTGGAACACCTCTGGTAACACCAACTGGCAGGCCAGAGCAACCAATGGCATTTGATCCTTGATCCCCACCAACTCTGCTAACCCTGTGCCCCATTTCCCTCCAGGCTGAGGAACCTCCAATGCCAATCAACCCCCAGGACAACATCCACCTGCCCAGCTCAATGCCACCGACCTCGGGACCCTAGAGCCCCTGAATGCTGACCCCAATGATCATGATGATGTTCCAGACTCTGCCAAGGACTAAGAAGCCCTATGTGTGAACAGGATTTGGGATAGGCCATGGATCAATGTACTGGAGGAGACTCAGGAGAAATGATGGAAGGAGGGCACATGCATCCTATGTGATGAGCAGAGGCACTTTATTTGCAATTGTCCTGAATAACAGGTGATGGGATGTGCTGTCTGGATGATTGATGGAGAAGACTGCAATTACCAGTTTATGGAAAAGGAGTCAGTAGTTTAGGTCTTGAAGATGCACTAGACCATGGACCAGACCCTGACATCTTCTCTGCCCCAGCCACACTTCTCCATGCAATGGTACTTGCTCCAGACAATTTCCCAGCACACCTCCCCTCTCACTTCTCCACCACTCTTCTCCTCCACACCACTCTCTCCTTCTCCAACAACTCCATCCCCACACTAGCTGACAGTGGCACCACAGATAACTTCATTAACAAATCCCTGATGGTGCTTGCTCTCCACCTCCTTTAATGCCTCCCCACTCTGATCCCCCTCAAGCTTTTTGATGGTGACTCCACCCCTGCCAGAGACATCACACACTGCCTGAAAACAACCATGACCTTTGCCAATGGATGACAGCAAGAACTCCAACTGCTCATCACTCAACTGCACCCCTCCGCCCCTATTATCTTAAGCTTCTCATAGCTCCACTCCACCAACCTCCGTATTGACTGGCCCAGCCTCACCCTCCGCCTCAACCAGGACAACCCCACCAACTCTGGACTGGTACTCTTTGATGTCTCACCCCCCTCTAAGAACTTTAAGACCACGATTGACCATTCTCAAACTCCTCCACAGCTCTGCTCCAGGTTCATGCAGTTGTTCATCATCAATGTCCAACTTGACAGCTTGCCCAAGGCACTCCCTGCCCTTGTTGACAGTAGTGCCTCCAGTATCTTCATCAGCAGTTGACTTGACCTCCGACACCACAACCTCAACAAACCCCTTGAGCTCCAACTCTTTGATGGAAGCCCTGCCATGACAGGAATCACTCAATACCATGACAACACCCTCACTCTTGACAATGACCTGCAGTTTCAGGCCCAGCTCCTTGTCACCCAACTACTCCCGTCAACTCCAATTGTGCTCAGACCTCTGTGGCTGCAAGATGTCAATCCCACCATTGACTAGAAGAACCTCACCATGCAATTTCCTGGCCCCGAAGCAAGTTTAGCAGCCACCATCCCCCTCTGCCTCTAGTCTATCTTGGACTCTGACATCTCCAACCCTGACACCAGCACTTCCAGAGCAACTCAGAGCCCCTCAATCCCTGATGGTGATTCCAATAGCAAAGGAAACACAAACCCCCCTCAGTCACTCCCAACCAAATCATGATGGCTGCCTCCCAACATACCTCGGAATCAATACAAAGGCCTGCAGTACCCTGACCCACAATGCTCAACTCCTCTGACCAACTCCACCACCACTCTGGACTCAACCGCTGCCACTCCATCATCCACTCCCGTCAATGCTGGAAGCCTTGACATTAAAATCATTGGCACTGTCCCCTTCACACGCCTTCTACAGGACAGCACTCCTGCCTTCCAGTTGCAAATCATGCCAGCCCTGCCTGAGGAGCACCTCCATGCAGAAATTACCATGCCAGAGAGCAAAACAGAGGAGCAGATTCTATCCAAAGTAGTTCCCCTGGAGTATCATGAATTTGCTGATGTGTTCTCTGAAGAAAGTGCCAAAGAACTTCCCCCACACCACTCCTACAATCACAAGATTGACCTTGAAGAAGGTGCCTCACCCCCATTTGGCAAGATCTACAACATGTCTGAGATTGAGCTCTGGGCTCTGAAGAAGTACCTCGACAACATGCTCAGCAAGGGTTTTATATGCCTATCAATCTCCACCACCAGTGCTCTTGTCTTGTTCACTAAGAAGAAGGATGGATCACTCCAACTCTATATGGATTATTGGGGACTCAACAAAGTCACCAAAAAGAACTGGTATTCCCTTCCCCTGATTGGAGATCTTGTTGACTGTCTCTGCAGTGCCAAGATCTATACAAAGATAGACCTCCACTCTGGCTACAACAATGTCTGGATTGCCCCAGGACATGAATGGAAGACTGCCTTTTGTACCCATTACGGCTTCTTCAAGTACCTAGTAATGCCCTTCAGAATGACTAACTCCCCCACCACTTTCCAGTATTTCATGAATGACATCTTCCATAACATGAGCAACATTTTTGTTATTGTGTACCTGGATGACATACTGATCTACTCAAATTCACTGGCAGAGCATCTGGAACACATCTGCTGCATCTTGGAACAACTCTGGGAGTACTACCTTCATGCCAAACCCTAGAAATGCTCCTTCCACACAATGGAGGTTGAATACCTCAGGGTCATCATCACTCTTGATGGTGTGCACATGAACCTTGCCAAGGTCAATGCAATCCTCAACTGGCCCCTGCCACAGAATGTCAAGGAGGTACAGTCATTTCTGGGGTTTGCTAACTTTTATTGCCAATTCATCAACAACTACTCCAGAATCACCAAACCCTCAACCAACTCATGCAGAAGGATGCCTCTTGGGATTGGGACAGCAAGTGCCAAAGTGTATTCCTCCTCCTGAAGAAGGCCTTCACCTCCACTCCAGTCCTCCACCATTTTGACCCCTCCCTGCTGATTGTACTTGAATGCAACGCCTCCAACTAGGCCATTGCTGGAATACTCTCTCAGTTGGACTCTGGAGGCAAGGATCTCCACCCCATTGCCTTCTACACCTGTTCAATGATCCCTGTGGAGCTCAACTACAACATCTACAACAAGGAACTCCTCACGATCATCAAAGCTTTCTGTTAGTGGCAGGCCTACCTCAAGGGATCCCCACACCACATCCAAGTCTACTCTGACCACAACAACCTGCAATACTTCACAACCATGAAACAACTCAGCCACCACCAAGCTCAATGGTCCAAAACCCTCTTGGAGTATGACTTCACCATCCACTACTGCCCCTGATGACTTGGCTTGAAGCCTGATGCCCTCACTCAAAGGTCTAATGTGTATCTGAAAAAATCATTTGAAGCTGAACAAAATGCATTCAACCATTGAGTGGTAATCCTCCCCAAACATCTACATGCCATGCTGATTTTAAATGAAGAAGGAATCCTCCATCAAATCAGAAATTCACCTCCAGACTCCTTCTTTACTCAGCACAACTCCCACAACAACTCCATTGGCAAGTCAAGTGCCAAGAACCCCTTCACACTGTCTCCGGACCACTGCCTCCTGCTCCAGAGTGGATGAATTTATGCTCCAGACCACAAGTCTGTTCACTTCAACATACTCCAGCAGTACTACAACCATAAGCTCTGGGAACACCCAGGAATTTGTAAGACCCTTCAGCTCATCTCCTGGACTTACTTTTGGCCAGGAATGAAGAAGGATGTCATGCAATACATAAGGGCCTGCAAACCTTGTCTCCAGGCCAAGGTTTTCCACTATTGCCTCCATGAGTTATTGAAGCCCCTCCCCATCAGCCAACACCCCTAGTCCTCAATATCAATGGATCATATTGTCAAGCTCCCTGACTTCAAAGGTTTTGATGCAATCCTTGTTATTGTCTGCTGCCTCACCAAACAAGCCCTCTTCATCCCCTGCCACACCACCAACAATGCTCCAGAGTTTGCTAAACTATTCCTCAAACACGTATTCTCTAAACACAGCCTTCTGGATAACATTGTCTCCAACCATGGGCCCCTATTCATATCTTGCTTTTGGAAATTGCTATGCAAGGCACTTGAAATCAAAACCAACCTCTCCACTGCCTATCACCCAGAAACTGACAGATAAACAGAATGAGTAAACCAGATGTTGGAACAGTATCTCTGCCTCTATGTTAACTATTTACAGAATGACTAGTATACAGAACTTCCCCTCGCCAAGTTTACCTACAACAATACACCTTACTCTGCCACTGGAGTTTCCCCCTTCTATGCCAACAAGGGCTACAACCCCTGACTTACACTATTCCTCAAGGATATCCCTTCCCATGTTGCCCATGAAGTTGCCAAAGACCTCTGATCCCTTCACCAGTTCCTCTAGGATGAGATAAACACCACCAATCAAGCCTACTCCAAGCATGCCAATGCCTGATGCAAACTGACTCCCAACTGGCCCCCCAGCACCTTGGTCTGGCTTGATCAATGAAATCTCAAGACCCGGAGGCCTTTTATCAAGCTCAATCATAAATGTTTTGGCCCTTTCAAGGTCCTCTGGAAGGTCTCCATGCATGCCTACAAGCTTGACCTACCTCTGGGCTTGAAAGGCCTCTATCCCATGTTCTATGTCTGACTCCTCAAAAAACATGCTCTAGACTCCTTCCCTGGCCAATGCCCCAGTTGACTGCCCCCCATCAAAGTCAAAAACAAGTACCACTATGAGGTTGACCAAATCCTTGACTCCTGCATGGTCTGTGGCCGACTCCAATACTTAGTCCCTAGAAGGGCTACAGACCTGAGGACAACACTTGGAAACCCTAAAAAAACCTTGATGGAGCCTCTGATGAACTCTGGAACTTCTATTGACAACACCCCACCAAGCCCTGGGACTAGCAAACACAAATGACATTAATGGGCATAACCCCCACCTCTGGATTCATTAGGAATTCAACTCCCACAAGTAACCCCTTGCATATTCTTTTTCCTTACTCTCCCAAACAGTCTGAAAAGCTTATTCACCTAGGCTGGAGATCCAATGAGTTGATATTTACACATTTCATAATACATGATGTTACAGAATATAGGCCTGACACAGAATATGAAGTCTAAGAAGCTCTCTACTCCCCCTCCTCCTCTGACTCCACCTCCACTATCCTCCCCACCATGTCCACCTCCAACTGGGCCACCACTGTTGCCAAGACCTCCAGGTGCCCCAGAAGCAGCTCCTCTACATCTATCACCACCTCCCACCATGTCCTGGGATCTGCTGTGGCCCTCTGCTGGTGCCCCACCAACAGACAGCCCATCTGCTCAACCCCCTAGCCCAACTCCAGGGGAAGATCCCCAGGCATCCTCAAGAGCTCATTGTGTATCAATGCAAGTGCTGCTAATGCCCTATCAAGGAGGATCCAGTGCTCCCTAGCCCAATCTGCCATATTGCATCAGCACAAAGAGATTGGGTGAAAATTAAACCAACTTATGAAGAATACTCTGCTGCCCTGAGGCCGCCTCATTGGTGAGCCACTCCTCCTGCCTCTGCACTCTCTCCACTGCCGCCCAGGGCACCCCTATGCTAGGCCCTCCCCAAGCCCTCTGCACCTCTGCCATCTCCAGCTGCTGTGCTGCCACCTCTGCTCATGCCTCCTACTGCCACAAACAAGCCTGCACCTCTTGCAGTTGGGTCAGCCACTCCATGGCCATCCCCACAGCCATGTCCTTCTCCCTCCATGCTGCATCCCTGTCCCTCTATGCCTTGTCCTGCTCCCTCTGCATTGCATCTCAATCCTCTCCAACCCTCCAGACCTCCTCCTCATGGGTGGCTAGCAACCTCTGCAGACTCTCCACCCAACACTACAGGAAGGCCTCTGTGACTGACCATGACTCCACTGTAGATGGCCCAACTAAAGCCCTGGAGGTCAGGAATATACTGCAGGGCCCAGAGGGCCCACCATCACCTGCTCCCCCTGTGCCCACTTGCTCAGCCCCACCTCCAGCAGGGGGAATGCCTTCCACTTGCCCATGTTGCATGCTATGGGGGCCCCTTCTCTCCATCCACCCCATAGGGGCCCAATCTTCATTGGCAGATGCCCCACACTACTCCCACCCTTGGCCCCCTTGACTCTCCCCAATATCTTGCCCTGCCACCCCTCCTCCAGCTGTGCTGCGACTCACACCTGGTCCCAACCTTGCTTCATGGCAATGCAAGCAGTGCATCAACTCAATGTGACAGAGCACCTCTCATGCTGTGAGTGATATAGGAGACACACCAATGTATCCTGCCATAATTCTGGCATGGGCTCCTTCAAATCACAGTGCTCCCTGCGTTGAACACAAGACAAACACTATAGAAACAGGTTAGTGGAGAAAAGGTAAAATCGCATAATCACTCATTGGGGCTGCTGCCTGGCACCACTTGAGGGTCGGAGGACCCCTCGCCTGCCCCACAGCCTCTGCAAACTGCTCTGGTGTCACCTCTGCCTGAACTATCCTTGAACCCATGGAAATGGGTCAGACTACCCCTGGACCAAGCCCAGGCTGGAAATAAGTGGGGGGGACTGCCTCTACTGACTGCACTACATCCCCACCTGATGAAAGCCCTGAGAGGCCTACCATGGCCATGGATAACTCTGTCAGGACCCAGTCAGTATTCTGGAATGTGTGAGACAGAATGGCACTCACAACTACAGTACATTGCCATGACCCATCCATAATTGCAGGAAGACTCAGACTCTCCTAAGGATGAAGGGTTGGGGAGGCTGAGGACAATGCTGATGGCATGGGAGAATAAGCAGAGGATGACATAGTGGAAAGTTAGGGAATCCCAGGGTACGTCTGACTCTTTTAATAGCTTAGAAAGAACTCCTTGACAAACAGCGGCCATGCTTCAACTTCATTCCCCATGCTGCCACCGCTTGCTGCAGTCTGATCAATATTGCTCAACTTCGATTCCCATGCCCCACCAATCCCTGAACTGCACCCTGTGTCTCAAGAGTCTCAATGCTGAGGAGGGAGTAATGTCACAACCCACTTCCCAGACCCCCACCATCACTTCCAGCCTCTTGGTCCCCTGGAGTCCTTCCCAATGCCCTGCCAAACTTCCTCAACCCTCACCCACCCTCTGCGCCCACTCTGGGTAACTCCAACACTCCCTAGCAAACTCCAACAACTCCCTGGCCAGCTCCAATGCCTTCTCTGCAGTTATTGACACACCCCCTGAGTCCCTGGAACCCTCCTCTGCTGTTCCTAAACCCATCATACACCTCCAACCCCCCTACCCTGGTTCCCCAACCTGCCCTGAAGCATCACAACAACCCTGGAGCAGCCCGCATCCCCAACTGATCCCATCAGAATACCACCACAGCCTGCCCCTTGATCATACCTGACATCCATTGACCCTGTGCAGCCCTGTCAAGTCCTGCTGCCCTGCCTGCTGTCTTCTGGAGCTATCCAGTAGTCAGTATAAAAGTCATAGAGTAACCCCTCATACTCCAGTCTTGATATTACTTGTGTTTACTGGTTTCTTGTGTCTTGTGTTTCATTCTGTCTCCATTTCTATTTTTAGTCTCAAATCTACCTCTTGTGTCTGTCTCATCTCATCTTGTCTCTGTCTTGTCTTGATTGTCTCCTTTTCCTTTATTTTCCTAAGTTCTTTCCATCTCTGACATCAGTACAAACCCTGCACATGCACTATGATTCCCAAACATTCTTATGATAACTCTGGACCTTGCTCTTTGCTTGGCTCCAAACCCATCAAGTCTTACTTGATCTCCCGTCAAACTCCAGCTCTGCCCCCAACCCTAGCAAAGCCTCTGTCTACTCCACAGTCTGCTTATGTGCTTACAAACTTGTTCCTGATGCCCACCCAAGCCCAACTTAATATACTTGGTCTTAGACTTTCCCGGACCACTCCAGACTTGCTCAGACTGCTTCTCTTAGCTTCCCCTCACAAGTCTCTCCCTTCTGCACCACCTCTGGAGTGCTAGGTTATAAGTGCAGGACATCATGTCTGCCTAGTAAGGATTCACCAGTGCAGCTGAGCCCTTGTCGTCAGCAAAACCTGACACAAACTAATAGATTTTATTCAAATTCCAGTAAATAGGAAATGTTTGTTTTAGTAGTCATACCAGGCCTGGCTCCAGAGGCACTGAATATAAAGTTGAGTATTGAACAAAGCTGTCCAGCAGAATGAGGCCACATATTTGGTGTCATATGTTATTCTGTATTTTTCCAGAGATTGCTATTGCAGGAACCAAGTTGAAGGCAAACAAACAGAAAATCTGTGCCAGGCAATGTGGAATAGTGAACTGTCAATATGCTGTATAAAGTTGAGTATAGTACACACTAAAGCTGTAGCTGTCCAGTAGAACAAAGCCACATATGTTATTCTGTATGTTTTAAGAAATTGCTATTCCAGGAATGGAATGGTTGAAGGTGAACAAACAGAAAATTTGTGCTAGGCAATGCAGCATAGCAAACTGTCAATGTGCTATATAAAGTTGAGTATAGTACATACTGAAGCTGCTCAGCAGAACAAGGCCATGTATGATATTGTGTATGTTGCTGGAAATCACTATTCTAAGAACAGAATTTCTGAAGGCAAACAAACAGAATAAGTGTTGAAGAATCTGTGCTAGGCAATGTGGAATAGCCAACTATCATTTTGGTCTGGGCCCTGACACAAGTCCATAAAATGTACTATTTATAGCCATCCATCCAGATTCAAAAGCACCATCCAGGAACAAATGCACATAGACAGTAGCAAAAAAGTGCACTGTGGTGAGTGCTGAGCAAGCTACCATTGGGTGGTAATAAGCACTCAAGCTTGTTCAAGGTGGGAGGGCAGATTATTTGGTCTTGGATAGTACTAGTCACATGACCCTGTAACCAGAGTCCACCATATATTATAACCTGGCCTCTACTTAGAGCAGTTTAATGTATGAAATTGATTGTACAGCCTGATGAGTTGAGATTTTTACCTGATTGCTGACCATACTGTTGACAATTTTTCTACTCAGCAGATGAATCACTCTGACAAGACCCATTTTCAGACAAAGCTTCTGCTGCATGGGCAGAGTACAAACCCCTTCAAGGGCAAGCCTAGGGAAGTCACTGTCTGAGAATCTCATTGATGCCAGTGAACATGGTATGAATTGAAATTTATGTTCCATCAATTGTTGACAATTTTGTCCATCAGCACAAGAATCATGTCCATTCTTGTATGAAGCCTCATGGGCAAGGCACAAACTCCTCAAGGGCAGGCCTAGGGAAATAACTAATATGTTGAGTTTTCATGTCATTTTTTATGTATGTTATTGGACACTACTATGACTGCTTGAAGATAGTTTTTTTATGTACCTAATAAAGAGAAAAAGTCTTTAGAGTCAGCACTGGATATTTGCAAATTTCACAATTGACAACTTCAAGTTTTCTGTGTATCCCTCTGACTAGTGATCAGCTAGTTGTTTTGATTCAATTTGTGGTACTCCTCAGCCAAGAGCAAACTAAAACTGGTTCAGAGCTATATCACAGAAATTAAGCAGTCTTATAGTACCTTGAGCAAAGCCACCTGACCAGCCACACTGGATCCAGATCCAGGTATACAGATTGCAATTTGCATTAGATTTGCACAACGCTTTAATTGGGGCTTGATCTGAGGGGTGCTTTAGTCCCCACAAAGTCAGGAGACAGATTTCTCTGCAGTTTACTGGGCAGCCTTTGAGGCTACAGGATTGTCCAGAATCTGGTCAATGGTTCACATTGATGCAGGGGGGAGCTTTCTAGCTTGGCAGCAGCTTGGGAAGAAATGGACTGGGAGGACATGGTGGGGTGCAGCCAAGTACAATGTTTGTAATTTGATACTGACCATGGTTATGTATTATTCTTGTGTTATTCTTATTCTTGTACCACAATGAAAGGCTGTCAGTAGCCAGCCTCACTATGACCTCAACAGACAAGACAAAAAACACTTCATTTGCTCATAAGTAAGATGCTAAGTAGTAATCTAGGAATATAATAACTCACCTTTATTTGCTTGTAAGTAAGATAAGCAAATGAAGGTGAAAACAAAAACTTCTTGAGGTGGCACTCACATGAGTGTGTTTGCAATGCACTGCTACTGTGACATAAATGTGAGATTTGCATCTTCAAGCATTGTAACTTGCAGCAGACAAGCTTACACCCCTCACCCCTCTGAGAACTTGCTGTCATGTCATCAGCTCACCCCATCTCTTGCCTCCCACCTATCCAGAGCTGCACAGTCCTTCAATTTGGAATATGGCAACCACTCATCATACCAAATACTGTCAACACCATCCTCATCTATGTTCATCAATTATTTTGTCAATGATGTGGTGATCAGTGGCCCCATCCTCCATAATGACTGGTCCAGGTCACATGTATTCTTGGTCAGGGAACAGGGAGGGATTGTTGGGAACATGACACTTAAAGAGGCTTGCATGGAACCTGGGGAAGGTGTGTCTCTTGTCATTGGGAAGTCGCAGGGTATACTCAGACTTCTTTGGGAAGGCCATGACTATCTTGTATGGCCTGTCATGCTAAGGCATGAACTTCACCACATGTTTGTGCTCTTTCTGCATGTAGTCTCAGTGGCAATTCTTTGTGGCCAGCATGACAAAATTGCCAACCTTGTAAATCTTCTCCTCTTCTTGCCCAGTGTTTGCATGGTAAGCCTGTCAGACTTTGGCTGCAAGGAGATTATCTTGTGCTTCTTTTACATCCATCTGTAGTTGCTCAATAATACTATGTGCTGTTCTCTTGTCCTTTGACACATGCATCAGTAAGAGTGCAAGAGGGGGAATAACCCTTGGTAAGCATCCTGTCTTGAGCTGGAATGAGGAGAATCCAGTGGATGAGTTAACTGTGTTCATGATGGTAAAACAAACCCAAGGCAAGGTAGCTAACCACCCCTTCTGGTCACAATCCACCAGGTATCAAATGGCCTGGACACCTGTTTTGTTTGTTTACTTGCTACCACTGTCAGTCTCAGGGTGGCACAAAGTCAACATCTTGAGCTTGACGCCAGTCAGTCTATATAGCTCTTGCCAGACTTCTGTAATAAAGAGATGGTCCTGGTCCAACACAATTTGGGTTATGAGCCCATTTTCACAGTACCACTTGTTGAAAAGTATGAGGGCAATCTGTGTGGCAGTGTCCTTTGAATGTGTGCCTGCCAGGCATACTTCTGCTCCTAAAAGGTTGGTCATCATCATGATTGCGTCCTTACCATCCTCTTCTAGTAGCAGTCCGACAAAATCAATACTAACAACAGAGAAATAGTCATCAGAAACAGGTAATGGGTGCAGCAGTTCCACAGGCTTGGTGGTGCAGTCCTTATTCCATTGGCACAGGGTGCAGGAAGGTATGTATGTGCATTCCAAATTCTGGCACATGCATGGCCAGTAGTATGAGTCCCAAAGTGTGGTGTAACTCTTCTCAAAATTGAAATGCCCAAGAGTGTCATGGGCAAGGTTGTATAGCAGTTTGCATATGCAAGTGCTGCTAGGAATGAGCAGGTGGTGGCCAAGATATAAAAGTCTAGTCTCCAACTTTGCTCCAACAATGCTTCCCTTGTCAATAGCTTCCTGGACCTGTCAGGTGAAGTTGTCCTCTTTGTAACCTGCCACTATCTCCTTTAGGAAGGATTTGTCTGCCTCTACATGCAAGGCCCCCCCAGCAATACTCCAATGCTGTAGTGGGGATCATGTGTAAGCAAGAGCACATGCAGCTAGACCCTGCATTGGGAGTGGCTACTGGCATCTGGGACAGAGAGTTGGCTGCTGAGTTGTTCTCACCTTGCACATAGACAATGTCAAAATCAAAATCAGCCAAAAACATGGCCCACCTCGATTGTCTTTGAGACATCTGCTTCTACAACTGGACATACTCCAGCATGTGGTGATCTGTATAAACCTCAAATTTCACCCCTAGAAGACTTGTACACCACCTCTTTGAGGCCTTGACAATTGCTAATAGCTCCTGCTCATGTATCAGGTAATTATGTTGTGCTGCATTGAGCTGGTAGGAATTGTATGCTACTGGCTATGCAGACTCCCAGGCATCCCCAAAACTCAGTATTGCTCCAATTCTCTGGTTGCTGGCATCTGTGGTCATGAATATCTTCTTGGTGGGGTCATTGTAGTTGATGACAGTTAGTGTCTTGAAATTAGTTATGGCATGACATATGGCATCAAATGCTCTTTGGTGAGCCTTTGTTCAGGTGGGGAATTTCTTATCATACTCCTTGGCAGTTAAGGGACTTAAGATGCTTGTGTGCTCAGCCAATGTAGGGATGAACAGGGAGAGGTATTGGGCAAGCCCCAGAAATCCTCTGACATTGGTGGTGGTGGTGTGGACAGGCCAGTCAGCCACTTTATCAACCTTCCTTGGATTGGGTTGAATGCCTTCCTTAGAAATGATGTGTCCCAGAAATTGAAGCTTGCTTGCAAAAAGTGTCATTGCAGAATAAGTTTGACTTCTTGAGTGCTTCCATCACCAGTTGCAAGTGTTCCTCATATTCTTTAACAGTGTTGGACCAGATTATGATGTCATCCAGGTATACATGGCATACAATCCCAATCAGATCCTGTAGGGCATCTGTCATATAATGTTGATGTGTGGAGGGGGTGTTACAGCCTCTCATAGGCATGACAACCCACTCATAGAGTCCCCAGGGCATCCTGATTGCTGTAAGGTGGATGTTGTCTGGATGGACCCATGTTTGGAAGAATGCATTGGTCATGTCAATCTTGCCAAAGATTTTCCCTTGTCCACAGTCTGCAAGTATGTCATCCACTCAAGGTAGGGGGAAACTGTCTTGAATGGTGTTCTGATTCAACAAACAGTAATTGTTCACCCAATGGGGGGAACTGTGCTGTCAGGCACTCCATCACAGTGTTTAGGGATACAGAAAGCTAGTGATGCAAACTTGGAGGAGGATGAGCATAAACATCCCACAGCTAAGTGCTTGTCCAGCAACTTCTTCCAGGGTTTGTGAAACTTCTTTGGTATGGAGTATCCCCAAGCATTGACAACTTTCAAGGGGTCCTTGAGCCAGATTTGGTGGAAGATATGGTCTGGGACATCATCTGTGGTTCTGGGTAACTTGGGAGAAGCAGTCCCAATATGTTTGCTTGGCCTTGGCATCCTTCTGAGCTAACCTTTCATCAAGGGAGAGAGACTCTATGCACTCCTGGATCAGTGCCATAATCTAGCTGGGTGAGGCATAGTCTCCTCAATGGATGGGCTCCACATGTGTGCATCTGTCCCACTCCTCAGTGGACTCAGGGTTGTGTGAGGGTGTTAGTGGCTTGGGAGAGAGAGGTCAGGGAGGGTGGACAATATCAATCCCAGTTTGCTTATCAATAGCAGTGTTCTTTTCAATGTTCAGGACCAGACATTTTGGCAGACAGAAATGGAATTCCTAGTAGAAGTGGTACAGGAAGTCCAGTGTTTACCTTAGCCTTGAACACCTTCAACTTCCAAGCCCCATGTCCCACTGTTGCCTCCAGTCACATATATTTGGCACATCTTAAGGGTGTATCTGAGAGTGATGTCAAGTTGTCTTTGTGTTTTGCTAATGGGAAACAGTGTAATCCAAGCTTTGAGATGAGGTCCTCACTAATCACTGTAGATGGACATCTATTATCCAAAATTGCTCTAATGGATAGAGGAGAAGAGAAAATCACTGGCCGCATCACCTCTAGCATTGTCATCATGTGGGGTGCTGATAGTGGGGGTTCTGTGTCAGATGAAGATAAGATTGCATATGTATATGATTTGTCCATGTCCTCATCTCTTGTCTTCTTGTCTGTGCTGTCTTGTACAAGTGCTAATCCAGCAATGTTTTTGGATTTGGCAGTGAGAGCCATAGTCAGCGTAAGTGTCTTGGTAGTCTTTGGTTGGGCCAGGAGTTTGTAGCCTTCATGGGGCACATGTCTGATTGACCAGCATGGTTGCAATAAAAGGTTCAATACCTCATGCATCCTTGGTGTTTAGATAACAGTTTCTTCTCTTCATCAGTGAGCTTGGCAAGTTTGGGTCAAGGAGTGTTGGTTCCTGAGGTTGCAGAGGATGCACTCACAACATGTGATGGTGGTTCTGAGATTCTTTTGGTGAGAGGCTTGCATCTGAACCTTTCTGCATTGCTAGCATCAATTATCACCTGGATCTGCACTCTGTCCTCAGCCAGCTCCTCATCTAATTCTGTCACCTCTGTGATCCAATTGGAGAGCTTGGGGAGTCTCAATTTCCTTGCATCTACCTTCCTGCATAAATCTGTATGCATGTGCAATTCAAAATGTGCCTTGAGTGCCAGATCAGACAAGGTATGTTTGGAGCTTGTGTTCTTAAGTCAGGCATTCAAGTTTTGCACCACCATGACTCAGTCTGCAAATGAAGTGCCTTCTTAGTACAAACTGAGGATGGTGAGCCTGGGGACCATGTGTATTTGGATAGCTCAGACATTAAAACAAGAAGGCCATTCCAAAAGCTGTCACATTATCATTTTGGCCCCTTTACAGTGGAGAAGAAGGTAGGGCCTTTGGCATACCAACTTAAACTCCCAGCAGGCCTCCATCAACTGCACCCAATCTTCAATATGGTCAAGTTATTTCCAGCTTCAGAGGATCCAGTCTCAGGCCATCACCCTAAGCCACTCCCACCACCAGTCCTGGTCAACAATGAGGAGGAGTATGAATTGGAAGAAATCTTAGATAGCAGGATATTCTGAGGAAAGTTGCAGTTCAAGGTGAAATGGAAAGACATTTCTTGGGAACTATAGGCTGACATTCATGCATCAGGCCTGGTCCAGAACTTCTACTGTAGGCATTCCAATTGCCCCAAAAGCCATTTGAGGCATCTATCCTATTTCAACAGCTGACCAGGCAATTCATGACTTCTTCTACTCAGTGCATCAAGATGCCAGACACTAGAGGGGGAGTGATGTCAGGGGATGTCCCACTTGTTTCCCCTTCTCCTTCTTCAGTTCTTGTCAGATTTCCCCCACTATAGTTCTCCTTCATTCTCCTTCCTTTTCCCTATCTATTGGTCCTAGTTCTAGCCCTCAGGTTGCACTAGTTCTCTGTCAATAAATCAGACAAGTGTTGCTCTTGTGATGTACATGCTTGAGTTATGTGACTGGCCAACCAGTTGATTGGTCATGTGATCAGTTGACCTGTCAATGCATGTGACTTGGTCATGTGACTTCCAGTGAATTTTCCAAACACTGGCATTGGAGATCCTCAGACTTGTTCTCTTTGAATCTCCCTCTGCCAGGTGAGTAGCTAGAACTCTGGAACTTCTTGTAGATACTGAATAGACTTTGAATCTCCCTCTGCCAGTTGTGTGATTGAGCCACAGCCTCCAAAGGTTGCCCTTACAATAATGGCCTAGCAGGTGATGGGGACAATGTTGGATGTAGAGCTGGTAGAAGGAGGGCAACAGTCCTCCTCAATAGACAGCCATAACAGTTTTCAATACCACTGCAACATTGTGAATGATTCACTACTCCCAGAGTAGAAGAAGCCTATGAATATCACTGCCAGACAATGCACAATTGTCTCAGAGCAGTAATGGAACAACTGCTTGTAGTCCACCTGACAATACCAGAAGGATTCAAGCCTAGAAGGAGTAATCTATCTAAGGCAATCACCCCTTATGCTGGTTCAGCCAAGTTCAGTGAACTTGAAGACTGGCTCATGAGCATCTGCATATTTTACACAGTAGTGCAGTATAGTGGGGATTGTCAGATTCTGCTGACCATGGGGGCTCAGCTTAACTGAGGAAGAAGTGCAAGCTGTATGCCAAGCATGTCAAGTGCCTCAGCCATGTTATTGATTTGCAGGGTATACACCCTAATGTGGATAAGTTGAGTCAGATCCAGGAGTGGCATACTCTTAGAACCTACAATAATATTCAATGATTTGTTAGATTGGTGAATTTCATTGTGAACTTTTTGCCTGATATATTGGTGTATACAAGGCCATTAATGGCCATGACACAAAATGGGTTGCCATTCCACTGATGCCCTATTAACCAGCAGATTTTTGACACGATCAAATGGATCTGTGCTGAAATCCCAATTATCCAGCTCATTGATTCTCAACACAAGAATCCTATATGGCTAATTTGCAACACCTAAAAGACAGGTGTTGGAGCAATGTATGGGCAGGAACTCAGCTGGCAGAGATGTTGGCTAGCCAGGTTCATGACCAAAAAGTTCACCAATGCACAGCAGAATTATGCCATGCATGAACTGGAGACATTGACAATTCTAGAAGCTCTCCTTGAATGGGAGGATAAGCTTCTGGGATACAAGATCCATGTCATTACAGATCTTAAAGCTCTTAAGTTATTCAAAACTCAACAGAATCTATTGCCTTGTCAGCAACAGTGGATGGATTATATGTCAAAGGAGAGCTCAATAATGTAGCAGACTATTTATCCTGCTACTTTAAGAGTAATTCTCCTCAAGACATGCACCACATCTACAACCACATACATGCAGATGTGCAAATTGACCCAGAGAGGGATGATTTGCCCCCAACATGCTTGCAAGAGATGCAGGCTCAACTGGATCAGAGCTGCACTCTCCATGATAGACCAAGCCACAGAAGCCAATGGGTGCAGGACCATCACAAACTTTGTGATGAAGAAGCACAAGAGTTGGCCACCACTAATATAGCATGGATGGATCATTGCAGGCTCACCAGTGGTCTGCAAGCCCTACAAGGTGGGAGATATGACTCTCAGTGAGGCCATCCTTGGGATGGCCCAGTCTCTACAACTACAGGATCAGTCTGACAGAGACTTTCTCCATCAAATTCAGGCCTTTTATAGCAAAGACAAGCTCTTTGCTGAAAATACAAAGTCAGCCAGAAGTCTACAAGTCCTGTTCGCTGAAAGGCAAACTGATTTGGACTACCAACCTGTTGGGCCATGAAGTGATATGTATACCATTGCTCAACCAAGCACATTGTGTAGTTGGGCACTTTGGCCCCCAGAGAATGATGGAATACATTTGTCATTGGTACTGGTGGCCAACCATGGTTGCAGATGTGCATGCATTCTGCACTACTTGCCAACTGTGTCAGCAGGCAAAAGGGGGCAATCAGCTCCCTTCAGGAAAATTACACTCCCTGCCCATGCCAGCTCAGCCATGGGACTCAATAGGAATGGACTTTACAGGTTCCTTCCCTGAGTCCAAGGGGTGTAACTACCTTTGGGTAGTTATCTGTCACATGACAAGCATGGTGCACCTAATACCAGTGCACATGACCATGGCAGTGGTTGTAGCTGTCCTGGATCTACATGCATGAGATTGTAAGGCTCCATGGTCTTCCAAGTTCTATTGTCAGTGATTGCAACTCTAAGTTCACATCCAAATAGTGGCATGAACTGCATAAATTGTTAAGAGCTCAGCTCTTAATGTCAATGTTCTTCCATTCACAAATGGATGGACAGACTGAGCATGCCAACAGGAACATTGAACAGATCTTGTGTACTGTGGTACACCCAGATCAAAAGCACTGAGTAAGTGGGATAGACTTGACTGAGTTTGCAATTAATGTGTGAGCATATCTGAGATGACTAAGTTTGCACTGTTTGAGTTGAATGGTGGCTACATGCTGTCCATGATTTGTGAAATTCAGTCAGATTCTGTGATTCCTAGGAGAATCAAGCAGTTTGCTTACCAAGCTCCAGAGAACTTGGCAGCAGTGCATGATATGATAATTGAGGCACATATTTTTCAGATGTGCTTGGCAAATTTGCATTGTAGACTGGATCCAGAATTAGGGAAAGGTGCATTGGTGTACCTTTTAATGAAGAACCTCAACCTTCTGAGAGGTGGAGCTAGAAAGCTCTGCCCAAAGTGGGTTGGGCCATATAGAATCTTGGAGGCTTAGTTCTCCAATTATGTATTGGAGTTGCCTATGGTACTCCAGGAATGCAGAATACATCCTAAGTTCCATATGTCACTGCTGTAACCTTATAAGGCCAGTAACAATGCAATACTTCCAAACAGGGCAACACTAGAGCCATATGACTCTGGTGCACCTGACAATCAGGAATGATTTGTCAATGACCTGATATGTCATCATTGGGATGGAACAAACCTTGAATTCAAGGTTTGTTGGAGTTTGGAGGACACTACATAGAAGTCCCTTGCTATGTGCAAGGACCTGGAGGCCCTTGATAGATGCCTGGAGCTGCAAGGTGTGCAGCACCTTGCATAGCTTGCTAGAAGGACAAAGTCTACATGACTTGGTCCAGAAGCTGGATGGGCCACCATGCTAGCTGCTATCAAATATCATGTCAGCCAATTTTTGGCTGGTTACAAAGTCTGACTGGTCTTTGTCTTCTACTACAACATTGGTGCAACACACCAACACTGCTCTAGAGGACTTTTTATGCACAATGGGCAAGAAAAAGAAGCAACTTGGCAAGGCAGACACAAGTCTGCCAGGATATTTATTGAGCTCTGGACAGAGCTCAAGAGGGGGAGGAATACCAGGGAGTAGCTCACTCCCAGAGTTTGGTGGCTTTGCTGCACTGGTAGGAGGGCTGGTGCCTGGGGACATAGCATCTCCAGCCATGAAAAGAGCTGCTCCAGCAATGAGAAGAGCTGCCCCATGTAAAACAAAGCCCATGGGCAGATGACCCACAGCAGCACCTGGAGATGAAGCCCCATCCAGCTATGCATTGGCAATGCAGCAGTTGCCAGTGCAGGGATCCAATGCACCTCTGCAGCATGGTGGAATGGAAAGAGCACATGGGGGACATCAAGAGCATATGGGGGACATCATGCTCCTCCACCAATGAACTTCAGATATTCTGTAAGCCCACAGCCTGTGTGGTCCCAAGAATTCCAACAGTATGTGGTGCCACAGTACAATGTGGCCCCATTGCCAGTGGCTGGACATGGCCATACAACAGGCATGGCGGGTCAACAACAACCTGTCACAATTTCACCACAAGCAGAAATCTCTATCCCTATGTCATTGTTGTCAGAGGCAATGGAGGTGGACAATGATGGCCCAGAGTGTAAGGGTGACCTCTGGAGGCTGTGGCTCAATCACACAGCTGGCAAAGGGAGATCCAAAGTCTATTCAGTACTGTACAGTGTCTACTGAGATAACTACTTACCTGGCAAAGAGAAATCCAAAGAGAACAAGTCTGGGGATCCCCTAGGCCAGGTGTGACACTTCAGAGGCTTCAGAAGCATGAGAAACAACTGTACAGTATGACAGAGAAAAAAGACACAAGTGATGTGTCAGCAATCGGTCAGCAGTTACATAAGCCAGTGGCAGTGTCAAAGGGGCCACACTTGTCTGAATTATTGACAGAGAACCAGTGCAGCCTAAGGGCTGAAACTAGGACCAACAGATAGAAAAAAGGAAGGAGAATAAAGGAAAACTATAACAGAGCAAATCTGACAAGAACTGGAGAAGGAGAAGGGGAAACAAATGAGATGTCCCCTGACATCACCCCCCCTCTAGGATGTGGCACCTCGATGCACTGGGTAGAAGAAGTCACAAATTGCCTGGTCAGCTGGTGAAATAGAGTAGATGCCTTGAATTGCTTTTGGGGCATTGGGATGCCTACAGTAGAAGTCCTGGACCAAGCCTGATGCATGAACATTAGCCTGTAGTTTCTAAGAGATGTCCTCAATGCCATATCCCTTCCATTTCACCTTGAACTGCAACTTCCCTCAGAATACTCTGCTGTCTAAGATTTCCTCCACCTCATACTCTTCCTCATCATTGACCAGGACTGGTGGTGGGGGTGGCTTAGGGCAATGGCCTGGGATTGGATCCTCTGGAGCTGGAAACAACTTGACCACATTAAAGACTGGATGCAGTTGGTGCAGGCCTGCTGGGAGTTCAAGTTGGTATGCCAAAGGCCCTACCTTCTTCTCCACCATAAAGGGGCCCAGATGACAATGTGACAGCTTCAAGGATGGCCTTGTTGTCTTAATGTCTGAGCTATCCAAGTACACATAGTCCCTGGGCTTGTAAACTGGAGCAGGTGTCTGTCTGCAATCATAGTACTGTGCCATGTCTTCCTTGGCCTTCACCAATGCAGCCTTTGCCTCCTCCTGTGCCCTTCTCATCTGGTTCACAAACTCATTGACAGAGTCATTCTCTGAGGGGTGTGGCTGAGGTTCAAATCCCATGTGAGGGTGCCTGCCAGTGTCCAGGAAGAATGGAGTCATCTGTGTGGAAGAGTGAACATGGTTGTTGTATTGGAATTCTGCATCCAGCAGCAGCTCATCCCAGTCATCCTGCCTCTCATTACAAAACAGGCAGAGATACTGTTCTAGTTCCTGGTTAACACATTCTGTCTGCCTGTCTGACTGAGGGTGATAGGCTGTGGTGGTATGGAGCTTCACTTCCAGCAGGCAATATAGTTCTCAAGTGAATTCTGCCACAAACTGGGGGCCCCAGTCTGAGACATACCCATCTGACAGACCGTGGAGTTTCTGTCAGGTTCCGCTGACCTCGGGGGCTCAGCTGCACTGGGCGAGTCCTTACTAGGCGGGTGTGATTCCCCTGCATTGGTAACCAAACACTTGAAGACATTCTGGGCCCTGGTGGCTTGCGCGGGTAGCTGGGGAGATGTGATCCAGACGGATCCGGGAAGGTCCGGAGAAGTCGGATCGTGGGGAAACGAGACGGTCTTGGCGGGGTTCAGGCAGAAGGCCGTATGGGAGATTTGCAGAAGCAAGGGAGTAGGTGGCTGTGTGATCCATGGGGACGGAGCCGGGGTTTGATGGGAGATCATTTGGAGCTGATGGAGTCTGGGACCGAGCGAAGAGTGGGGTTCGGACCTGGTAAAGGAGTGTCAGGGTTCGTAATCGTAATTGCGGAGTTCGTGAGGTCGTTAAGGTTGATGAAGACTTGGGCACAATGATCTGACGGAGTCACCGAGACAGCGTTGGACGAGACAATATGGAACAGGAGTAGATTCGAGTGGGGATACGAAACAATAACAAGAATGATAACGAAATGGAAACAAGACAAGACCGGGAGACTGAGATAAGACCGGGAGACTGAGATAAGACCAGGAGACTGAGAGTAAGGAGAATGGGACACAAAACACGAAACACGAAACACGAAAGGAAACAATCAGACCATAGGTAACGTTAAGCAATATCAAGACTAGAGTACAAAGAGCTACTCGATAACTTATATACTGACTACCGGAGGACTTTGGGGTACGTCGGCTGTGGCGGCGGGGCTTGGCGGGGCTTGATGGAGTGGGCGGGTGTTGGTTGTGATTGAAGATCGTGCCGCGCTGATACGTTGATGGGATCATTTGAGAACGCGGGTTGCCCCGAGGTCGTCGTGATACTCCGGAATAGGTCGGAGGAAGCAGGGTGTTGAGTTAATGATGGGGGGCGAAGATCAGGAACAGCGGGGGTGGTTCTCAGGGTTCGGGAAGCCCAGGGTAAGTGTCAGTGGCTGCGGGGCAGGCACCGAAGTTGGCCAGGGGGCCGTCAGAGTTAGCCGGGGGGGGCGTCGGAGTTAGCCGAAGTAGGCGCGGGGCATGGGTGGAAGTTCGGCAGAGCGTTGGGGGTCCTTTTGGGGGTTCGGGGGTTTGATGAACGATGTGCAGGGTTTCGGGGAACGGGTCATGACAGTTTCCAGATATTCTTACGGTACAGGCTGGCTGCTCCCAAGGCAGAGCATGTGATGTGGGTAGGTATGAAGTGAGCCTATTTGCCATAGAGGTCCACCACTACCATCACAGCATTGTACTCATGAGTATCTGGGAGTTCCACAATGAAATCCACTAATGCAATACTCTAGTGAGCAGCTGGAATGGGAAGTGGGTGGAGCTGGCCTATGGGTGCTTGGCAGCAAGGTTTGGTGCAGAGACAGAGGTTGCAGGTGCTAGTGTAGGTGCCTACATATCAGGAGATCTGTGGCTACCAATAGTTCCAGGATACAAGCTCTAGTGTCTTCCACTTTCCAGGATGTCCAGCCACTCAAGAGTCATGATGTTGTTCTACAATGCACCAGTGAAGTTCTGGAATGTTAGGCACATAAATGCATCCTCTGAAGGTCAGCAGCCCATCCTGAAGACCCCACTCATCTGCATGCACTGACTTGACTCCACTTGCCCATCAAGCTTGTAGGGCCTATGAGCTTGGGCAACTGCATCCTCCTGTGCACCCTCCTGGTTCTCTTGTCAGATGTCCCTAAGGATGTTTGCCTCATCTCCCTGAGCCACAATCCCTTCTAGCACACAGATGGCAAAGAGCTCTGGCTTGAGGAGGACAATGTTGCCATTATCTCCTGCTCCAGTGCCATGGTCAGTCTGCCTGGACAGTGCATCCAGTTTGCCCATGCTCCATCCTAGTTTGTAGTGCAGTGAGAAGTCAAAGTTGGCCAGATATAGAGACCACCGAGCTTGATGTCAATTGAGTTTCTTAGCAGAACAGAAGTACTCCAAGTTCTTATGGTCTGTCCAGACTTCAAACTTATGCCATGCACCCTCAAGGAAATGCCACCATTCTTCAAAGGATCAAATAATTGCCAGCATCTCCTTGTTATGGATCTCATAGTTTCATTCCACCAGATTAAGGCTCTTGGAGTAGAAGGCTACTGGATGCCATTTGCCATTCTCTTTTGACTGCTAGGAGAGGACTGCCCCTATAGCAAAGTCTGAGCTATCTGCTTCCACACAGAATGGAGCATCATCATTGGGGAACAGGAGGACTGGCTTTGAGGTCACAGATTGCTTGAGGGCATCAAAGGCAGCTTGCTGTGGGGGCTCCCACTTCCATGCAGTATCCTTAACTGTGAGGTCAAAGAGGGGTCATGCATGGTGAGAGAAATCCTATATGAACCTCTGATAGAAATTGACAAACCCAAGAAAGGCCTAAACTTCCTTCTTGTTTCTTGGCTTGGGCCACTCTGCTACCCCTGCCACTTCAATGGGGTCCATCTCAGCCATTCCATGTGAAATGATCAAACCCAGGTACTCCACTTTAGTCTGTTCAAATTTGCACTTCTCAGGCTTTCAATAGAGCTGGTGTTGGTGGAGGCATTCCAAGACCATGCATGTGACCTGGCAATGCTCCTCCCAAGTTCTTATGTAGATGAGGATATCATCAAGATACATGCAGACAACACCTTCCACAATCAGATCACAGAAAATGTCATTCATCATAGTCTGAAAGGTGGCTGGGCTATTGGTGAGACCAAAGAACATTACCAGAGGTTCAAAGAGTCTGTGATTAGTTTGGAATGCTGCCTTCCACTCATCCCCTTCTTTGATGCATACATTGTTGTAGCCCTAGTGGACATCCAACTTTGTAAAGTAGCATGCACCTCAAAGATTGTTGACAAGTTCTGAGATGAGTGGCAAAGGATAGTGGTTCTTCACTGTCATCACATTCAGGACATGATAATTCTGAACCAGCTGAAGAGACCTATCCTTCTTCTTAATAAAGAAGACTGGGGAGGCCATTGGAGACTTAGAGGGTCATATTTGTCCTGAGCTAAGATTCTCTTACAGGAAAGTGTCCAGCTCATCCTGTTCATGGGGTGCAAGTGGATAGACCTTGCAACTGGAGGGCTCTGCATCTGGTATCAGCTCAATTGCATGATCCCACTGCTTGTGCTCTGGAAGTGAATCAAGGGAGGCCTTGGAGAATACATCCTCAAAGTTATGGAGGTGATTGCGAACAGTGCTATGGAAAGGCTTTGGCTGTGAATTTGCTGCAAATGCCTCAGCCAGATGCTGGGAAGTTGTCTGACTGGCCCAAATCTCTGCCACTGTAGGAGGGGGGCGGAGGGTTGTAGCATAGATTCAATCACCCACCTCTATGGTCTCATCTGAGGACTCTGCATCTGGAGTACAGGTCCATTCTCCTTCACCTTCCTCTTCCTCTGGAGATTCACACCCAACACCTTGGACATCCTCATAGAGGGCCTCTCTATGAGGGAATGCCAGAGGGGGAGGACTCGGGAGGTTGATATCAGCATAAGAGAGATGCCCAGCATGACAAGCATGCATAGCAGCATGCTCACAAACTTTGGCTCCCTGCTCTTTATGGGCTTCTTCTGCGCAGGTAATGCAGCAATATAGGCAACGACTCATCTCCACCTCACCCTTAGTCCAGTCAATCTCTGGATTGTATTCACATAGCCAAGTGAACCCCAAGATCATGTCTTGCTTCCCCAAACTAGTGACAGTAAAAGCAGCTCGCTCTGAGTGGTCTTAGTAGTGGAGGACCAGGTCCACCACAGAGCAAATAGAGCCAGCTTTATTGAGCATGCCATAGACATTGTATACAGGGACAGAACAAAGGAAGAGGCCTGTTGCACCACTGTCAAGGAGAGCAACCACACTTTGGGTCTGCTAGGTGTCTGTCATCTCAATTTCCATCTGTAGCTTCAAGGAGTTGGTAGAAGGAGTGGAAGCAACAACATAACAATGAGGGAGGTGGCATTCCCATGCAGAGATCCAAAGGCATGGGCTGGGGAGTGTGTTTCTGGCTGAGACTTTAGCTGGAGGGGGAGTTTGTATGTCTGAGGAGGGGCTTATTGTTTCAGGCATAGTATCAACAATGGCAACAGATATATTGGATTCTATGGACAGGGAAGTGAAACAATTAGTACTGGGCAATGGAGGCATACTGGTCATCTGTTGCCCTTTTAAAAATCCTCAGACTCTGTAGGAACCTCCTCCAATCCATTGGCCACTTCCTCAGAATGGACAGCTATAGGTGTATCTGAAGAGAGAGTTCCTATGGCATCCCAGGCTGCAAGGAGTTGGATGAGCAGCTCTTCTTGCTCTGATGCTGACAAGTAGTGAACTTCTAGCCCTTGAAGACAGTAATGGGCAAAATGACCTGTCTTTCCACAGCATCAATACAGCAAGGGGGTGGTGGACCACTGTTGGGAAGCATCAACATCCATTGGGACTCCTTGGGGTAGGGAGTGCAGGGGAGCAACATGAGGCATGAAGAAAGGAGCTGCACCTGGTCATGAGGATTCTGGTGCAGGTGCAGAAAAGGGAGCTTGGGGAGTGAACCCTCCATGAGAAAAGGAGAAGGTCAAGGGTTGCATCCGCTGCAGCTCACATTGCAGTTCCATGAGCTGCCACTGCTCGCATGCCACCTTGTACCAGGTATTGACATGCTCATCATCTGGGCACCTCTCTGCCATGCTGTCTATACAATCCCTGAGGGAGGGGTGGAGTCCGTCATGGAAGGTTAGGCAGAGTTGTAGACTGTCCAGATATCCAGCCTGTTCAACTAAGGCATGGAAGGAGTCAATGTACTCATCAAGTGACCACTTTCCTTGACTATACTAAGTTTGGTCTCAAAGGAAAAGTGCTGTGGTTTTGGCAGGGTCCAGGGGGAAGAACTCTGCTTGGAACTCCTTCTGAAACTCTGTCCAGCTAGAGAAACTCTCCACTCCTCCTGGTTGTCAAAAGATACACAGTGCATAAGTTGAGGCTTGACCAGCCTTTATGTAGGAGAGGACCCAGGCAATTTTCAAGGCATCTGAGGTAAAGGCTTCACCACTCAGCTGGATATAGGTAATGCAGGACTGGAGGAAACATTCTCCAGCCTTACAATCTCCATCATATACATCAGGGAGTGCAGGATGAGGGAGTTTGGAATGAGGAGCTAAAAGGCCTAAGCCAGATGCAGATGCAAACTGTTCTGCAGCAGCTGGAGCCAACAAGCCTGAGCTAGGTGCAGACACAAACCATTTGGCATCTGCTGGGGGCATCAAAGGAGTGGTAGGAGCAAGGGGGAGATGTTCCAAAAGGGCTTGTAGAGAAAGGGACACTGCTTCAGTAGTTTGACAGAGTCCAGTGAGTTCAGCCATGTGGGAAGTAAGGGAGGCTTGGGTAAGTTGAACCTGTGTCTCCAGGGACAGCAAACAGCTCCAGGCATCATCCTGGGGGGGCTTGAAGCATCAGGGGGAGGTGCTGGAGGGGTTGGCTGGGTCATAGGAAGGGCACAGAGGCACTAAGACACTGGTGGGAGAGAGACCTTTTGAGGAACCAAGTAGAAGCTCAAGTAACCAAAAAGGGGGCTCCCAGACCAAATCTAGAGACTTGTTCTGCTGTAAGGGTGACCTTTGGAGGCTGTGGCTCAATCACACAGCTGGCAAAGAGAAATCCAAAGTCTATTCAGTACTGTACAGTGTCTACTGAGATAACTACTCACCTGGCAAAGAGAAATCCAAAGAGAACAAGTCTGGGGATCCCCTAGGCCAGGTGTGACACTTCAGAGGCTTCAGAAGCATGAGAAACAACTGTACAGTATGACAGATAAAAAAGACACAAGTGATGTGTCAGCAATCAGTCAGCAGTTACATAAGCCAGTGGCAGTGTCAAAGGGGCCACACTTGTCTGAATTATTGACAGAGAACTGGTGCAGCCTGAGGGCTGAAACTAGGACCAACAGATAGGGAAAAGGAAGGAGAATAAAGGAAAACTATAACGGAGCAAATCTGACAAGAACTGGAGAAGGAGAAGGGGAAATAAATGAGACGTCCCCTGACACAGAGTCTATTATGGCTCTGGTGCAGTCATTGGCCCCCCCTTGGCAGTCATACCCACTGCTGCCTACTGAGGTGCATTCATCAAATGCCCCATCTTCAGCTTCAAGCATGTTGGGGCATCCAATGGCCACCTCAACTAGCAAAAGAAAAGGGAAGGCAACTGCAACATTGCCATTCATACCAGCACAGGAGAGTAGCACCTCTTTACTGACCACTTGGAAGATGGTCAAGCAATGCTTCTCCACAAAGGAGAAGGGCAAGGGCAAAGTGAAAGAGCCTGAGCCCTCCACTGTTGCAAATGAGCAGCTTGCTCACCTTCTCCAGCAGCTCCATAAAGCCAGAGTACCAGAGGACATTGGGGCAGATATCCTTGATAATCCAGTAGTGCAATTAGCACTATCTCAGGTTCTGAACAAACTTGACATTGTTTGAAACCAAAGAGATGAGGCCTGGACAGACCTCTTTTACTCAGCATTGGAGAAAGGGAAGTGGGTAGCATTCCCTCCTCATTCTCCAGAGGCAAAGAAGGCTTGTACAGAGCCTTTTGTGTTTGTCATGGGCTCCTTGACTCAGAGGGCTCCACTAGTGCCCTATGAGGATGTTGTGCCTGCTAGTGATAACCAGAAGATGGACAAGCACCCTGACTTTAGGGCACCCTCATCTATAGCTGACCATCAAAACCAGTGGCAGCCAAAGCTGGGCCATTAAAACCAGCAACAGCTAAGGCTGGCTCTGCAAAGCCAGCTACAGCTCCAGTAGTGGCAAATGACCCTGTAGTTGTTGCCATCCTGGTAGCCTTTTCAGCAAATGTGCCACAGGGATCAGAAGTGAGAATGATTGAGGTCCACAAACCAAGGACTTATGACATCCCTACTGCTCTATCCTATGAGCACATTCCAACAGTTTACTGGGACCCCTATAGTAAAGAATTCTTTGTCACTCAAGTACAAGCTTCCTGAGTTGCAGCTGGTGCCACAGATGCATTGGACTTGGGGAGCAAGGATAATGATAATGTCCCAATATCTAAATGACAAATTTTAGACAGCAACTCAGAGGACAATGATGCTAAGCATTAACAAAAGGAGAAACATAATGCTAATATCAAATGGCTGTTAGCTATTGACACTGAGAAGTCCAAGCTGGACCTCAAGTGTCTGAATGATACAGTGCCTGGCTGCCTGCCAAACAGCTGGGAAACCACACTTGTGTGGGGACACTTTGAGCACTAGAATGACTTCCAGGGTATTCTACACCCCAACTTCTACTGGTTGCCAATAACCAATGCAGTCTTTGTTGGTGACAAAGTAGTCTTTGCCCACTCGACTGAGATGACAGGGATATCTCATATATTCCCAGAGTACAAGATGTTATATTGATGGGCTTCATAAGAGATGCTTATGAACCCAGAACAGCTATGGCTGATTTCAAAGATCATCCTTAAGCACTGCCCTCACATTACTATGAAGGAGCAGATACATGCCACTGTCCTCCTCCAAGAGTTCCACCAGATCTCCTTACATATGGCTCCAGACTGCAGGGACCACACCATGCAGCATGTCATGGAGTCAACTTTGAGAGAGTTGGAAACCTCTCTTCCCAGAGGGACCATCATTGGCAAATGGCCCCCCTGCCTTCACATTTGTTGGCCATGCTTGGCCATACAGATAACAACACCTAAGAAGTGGGACTTAATCAAGTCCCTCTCAGTTGGCATTTTAACATCAACACATGGGCACAATATATTTTGCACCATGGCCACCTATGTTTTCAGAACCTGTATTTAAGTGTAGCTATTGATGTGTTGTTGCATATAGACCAATACTCAGTCTTCAGGTATGTACTGGGTCAGGCACTTGCCCCAATTACACTGTATGTGCAAACAGCCTATACGAGACTATTTGCTATAGTTGCTGCTCAGCCTTGTCTCCACTAAGATGCAGTTGACAACTAGTGCACTCACATAGGGAAATTTACTCCATTTACCCCCTACACTTTCACTCTGCATAGGCTTCAAGTCCTGCTTACATAAGTTGAGAATCTCAGTCAGACACAGGTGATATGTCACCTCCTAGCAAACTATGTGCCTCCCACCTAGGTGAACCATGCATATACCTATAAAATACACTTCTTAGATTACTATTGGTCAGGGAGTGCATTACATGTGGACCTGTTCACATGAGTTGACAATGAACATTATCATTGACTTCAGACCATAAGCATACTCCCTGCCTTGCCAGGATATGATAGGTGGTATGCACCCACTGCTAACAATCAGGAGTGCTTCTAAGTGCTCCTGCAAATCCATGAGAGTTGTGGTCAATTCCCACTGAGTGTGGCAGAGTGGCTGTGCTACAGGGAGTCAGCCATCTTCACTCACCTCCTGCAGTGCCCTGCAGAAGTGATGAATGCTTCCCTTGCAGAAGTGGAGGAGCCATGGAAAATGGCTCCTCTACCGAGTGCAGCTCCAACTAAGGAGGGGCCCTCTGCTTCAATAGTATCAGCTGCTACCCACCCAGCAGTGAGTTCTTGTGCATCCTCTCAGGATGTACTTACTGAGGAGTCCATGGAACTGGACTATGCCAACAACTCTTGGATGCCCACCAACCCTAGCCCAGAGATGATTCCACAAGTCATCCCTGGCCCTTCAGACATGGCTGTAGTAACTAAAGTTGCTACCCCAGCCATCCCTGAAGCTAGACCAAGCCACTCCAGTGATATGGCTAATGATGTATCAAAGTGCTGGGCTGACATTGTAAGCAACAAGGAGGCTGTGGCCACAAAAATGCATGAACAGGCAGGGTAAACTACTTAGTGGAGTTCACCAATCAACACTGGAAAACACAGACTAGCTGAGTGCCCAATACAATCACCCAGCATAGTTGGGCAGCATGCTAGGACATTACAATGTCCATCTTATCAAGTAGGACCATTCAGCCCTACCCCAGCCTTGATGTAGGGGCCCATGCTTAGATCCTGGTGGAGACTCTCAGGTGGGATGCTGTATCCCATCCCCTTATTTGTTATTTGATTAGTTATGAGTCCATTGACAGACTCAAAAGGGGAGTATGTAACAGAGTGCCTGTTACCTCTCTATTTCATATTGTATACTATTACTTTATGCATTATTATTATTTGGTAGCATCATATGACACTACCCCTAAATACTCATACTATAATAACCTTTACTTCATACTTTGTAAACAAGATCAATCAACTGGTTTTGACTTATGAGGTGTGAACTGTAAGCTGTGCAAACCATAATGGAAATGTTACAAATAGCCACAAGATCCACTCCAGATCTGTCAATTTCAGCTAGGAGCTTATTGATGTGGGTTTGTAGCTTAAAGTTCACAGTGAGAGTATGTTCAACTGGGCCATCTGTACTGGAGGAGTCAACTGTAATGAGGATAGTTTTGGCATTGTGGATCAGGTGTTGTTGCATACAGGTGTGCTAGTCAGAGATGGAGGGGTTCAAGGGGGTGGATACTGATTTTGGTTTGGTGCTCACTGTTTTGGCCCACATGTATGCAGGTGCTGAATGAGAGGTGGGGGGTGAGGAGGCAGTGAAGAGTTTCATGATAACTATGTTGAGTGAGGATGAGACAGATTCAACCTGGGTAGAGGCACTCTTTAGAGCTAGAATAGTCTCCACTTAGGCCATGTCATTTTCAGAGGCAAAGTTGAAGGAAGAAGCAATGCAGTGAGTGATGGGTTCAACATGCTCAAGTACCTTGGACATGACTGCATCAATCAGGGCATTTGATACTTTGTTATTCACATTGTTCTCCAGCAAGAGCACAACTGCAAGGACTGCATTCTTTGCTTTGATATTGAGCTTCAGCCCTTTTGAGGTGATGACTGCAGTCATGAGCACAAGAGTGGGCTTCATGCAGTCATATGGCTCCTCTGCAAGAATCCAACCTTTTGCCTTGAGCCATCAATGAGCTTCCTGAGCTGTTTTGATTGGCCTGCTATGTACAAGCAGCAGGGCCCCAAATTTGGAGCAGGTCAGGAGTTGTTGGATTATAGCCAGGGTCCCCACATAGCTAGCACCCCCTGAGGGGGTTTCAATAGTGGTGACCTGGTGGTCATGGGAGTTCCAGGCAAACAGAGGGTTTGGTGAGCAGATTACTCTCTTGAGGTGTAGGCTTATGAGCTGCAGTAGCAGGTCTTGCTAGTAAAATGCTATCTAATTCCACAGAAGTGCCAGGAACCTGAAAGGGATGATGATGGTTGCAGATCAAGACATGTCCCCAAATGATGAGCATACAAATGACAGCATCAGACTTTAACAAACTGAAACATTCCCAAATATGGGATGATCAGTTTGACATGGTAGTTATATCATTTGTCATGTACTGTTGCAGCAACTGGTTTATAATCAGTCATATGATCATTCTTACATCAACATTGTTCACTTGAGCAGTTACTCTGGTAGGGCTTACAGCTGGAGGGCACATCAGATCATTGTCCAACATGCTGTTCCAAACCAAATGACAAACAAACATGTTTTCAATCCTTGTTCCAAATGCATTGTGAATTTTGCTTTCCTTTTGTCTTTTCTACTGATTTTTTTCATGTTTTTCTTGTTTCATTTTCTTGTTCTATACAACACTATTCCACTACCCTATTTCATTTCAGTGTGGCTTTGCTGCTGGCACATGTGGCTTGGCTGCCAGCAACATTTTTTTTGTATCATAGTCTTGGATCCTTTTATCAAATTAGTGTATGAAAATGTTTTTATTAAGAAGTCTATTGTATTTTCTACATATATCATCATTACACTGCTCTTGTCCTCACAAAGTGATCATTGACCCACCATATGTAGACCTCGGACCTGCCATGTGCCGCAACGGCCCATCCTCGATGGTTTACGAAGTTACTGCCACGGCCTCAACATCACAAGTTGTGCCTAGCACTACGTCTATGGAAGAACTGACTCCTCTCGCGAGTGAGTCTTGGGGAAAGAAAATATCGCGGTACGCGTCAGGGACCCGTGCGGGACACGTGTACGGTGCAGCACAGGCATAAGGGAGGGTTTTCGGAGGTGAAAAAACTGTACAGTCGGCTGTATATTACCGGAGACGGAACTCGGGACATACCTCAGTCGTTGACACCAAGACTGAGGTATGCCCCATGTCACTGATAGTACGATACACAGGCTAACATATACCTTAGTCATCGTGTCAATTAGGGATATGATCCATCGATACAGTCCTTGACACCAAGACTGAGTTATCGTGTCAATTAATAACCTTTAACCTTATGGCCAATGCTGCTGTGACGTACTTTCAGCATTCGGCAGACATAAAAATGACCTGGCCATCGTGTTCATTGTAGGCCTTTGGAGTGTACAATCACTGATCAGTGTCAGGATCATTTGACCGGAAGAGAATGACAACAAATTGTCTTCATAACATGCTGGATTCATGATATCCTTGATCTTGGTGGCTATTTTTTCGTCTGATTGACTTATCATCTTTTTCGCTATTGATAATATAGCCATGTAACGTCATATATGTACAGTGTCGAACTCAAGTGCTTTCAAGCTATAGCTAACGTACTCTGCAAAGTGCAGTTTATCCGATATTATTGTCCTTTTCGCGCGGGTTTTTACAAAGGGTTACAAGAAAAATCTGTCCGTTCGTCTTCGAGTTCGCAAATTATCTGCAGTATCGTGATCAGACTGAGGACAAGATATCATATATCTTAATATATATATACAACTTACCATGCTTCACAAGCCACAGAATGATGGATCAACCTGGACCGATGTAGCGTCAATACGTCCCAGGAACTCTGCCCGGTTTTTCGTTAACGTGTTCATCGCCCCCAACGCAATATTGAAGCCCGCCGCAGCATGATCTATCGCTAACACACTGATCGTGGTCGATTCAAACGTGAGGTTCCAGCATGTCCCACAATTGGGTGAGCCAAAGCCTGCGATAGCGGCGGCACCGCCGATGTTTGGAAAGCCGGGCAGGGAACCGAAGGTCGCAAAGTTATCAACGACGGACCCTTCAGAGCAAGCAACGGTGAGCAGGGAACCTGCCTGGTTGTCATAGGTTTGATCGAAAGAGACGGTGTCGGCAAGGGATAAGATGGGAAGGACGATGAGGGACAGGATAGACGTGAACTTCATGGTGAAAATTTATGAGCTAGTGGCTTGAGTGTGAAAGCGTCAAAGCGGTTGTGAGACTGAGTTTGTTGGGTGCTTTTGGCTGAGGACCCGGTCTCCCTTTATACTCTGAAAGCCAGCTCTTCCAGCGCGCGACTCGTATATGAATTCCCATACTCAGAACTTGTCAGATACTCGGTGTTCACAAAATTATTCTGGCTCGCACAGCGGGAATCTCTTGCCGTAGACCAGCTACTGTTTCATTTTCGTCCAATGATGTACTTACAGCCAAGAAAAAATCACAAGGTATCAGAGAAGACACCGAGTGAATAGGAGAAGGGAAGAACTTGGAAGAACACTAGTGCCGATTATGGCATTGTTCGCGGTGGTCGCTCGCCGAGGTCAGAGAAAACGTCACAAGGACTGTTTCGAGAGACAGAAGAAAGATGGCATGGCCTCGCCTTTGATTGTTCGTATTCAAGTACCGTAAGGGAAGCTCCAATCCCAGGCTGCAGCAACCACGTTGACGATGTGTTCGTAGACATAATACTTCTTGGCTAGTCCTCGTGCCTACACGTAAAGTGAGAACATTTGATCTTGGAATTGTGTAACAGATGTGATCAAGATGTGATTCTGACCAAGGATGCTTTCTTACCGCGGTCAAGATTAGGGAATTTCCCAGGAATTCTATCAAAATATTGTGGAGGCGGCCGGTAAACCCCGTGACATCTTCGGTTAAAAACCAGTCTGAACACGGTATATCGAGAAAAAACTGCCTCGGATAATGTCCAAATGTCCAAGACAGTAAACATCCACCGCAAACGAAGAACATCGGGTGCGAGATGTTCAGGAACTGTCCTACCTCCTCCCCAAGGAGGCTGTTTAAGAAGAGGAATATCCTCGGGTCTATAAATTTTGGACAGGCCGAGATCATAATAATACTTGACAGGCTTGAGAGTGCGAGAAGTCCGCTTCGACACTCTTCCGCTAAGGTCCCGCTTCACATGTTTTTCCCAAGGGTGAGGCGGAGAGTCAAAAAGACATGCCGTATCTGCCATGAAATTGTTGGATTTACGATCGCTGGGTCAAAAACATAAGCACCCGAACATGATGACATACGAGTGACCATAGCCATGAATGATGCGATTTTCATGCATATAATGTAAGCCCTGCAATTCAAGATTGAATACGACAAGCACTCATGAATAGAACTGGATTATGACCTTGAAGATTTGTTTGAAGAATTCTACAGCTTCCCCGATGGTCTTAAACGAAAGGAAGTTGACATTCAACAAGAACGGCGTCACAATAAACGCTATGTGGGAGCCTCCGGGTGGATCGATGACTTCTAAGATCGGTACGCAGTGTTTCGCGGACTGGACGCAAACGTTGGAGAGGAGAGAGATCAACCATAGGAATCTCATCTTGATGTATATTAATGTCAAGTCGTTTTAGTACTACGAGAGAACCAGGGAACGTTGATGAATGGGGCTCTCGACGTCGTCTCCCCTAGCCCTGCAACGAGCACGAGATTTCCTATGCGCTGTGTCTCCCGCTGCCCACTCCTCTATTTCTGTTCTGTTCTACTGTTCCTCGCACCAACCCACTCCCATCCAGCGTGCCTTTGCCCGTCTTCCGCAATGCCCAAGCCTCGCAGTCCAAGCTTTCGTGCGCTACATCGCAGTCCACCTTGATCTCCTCTATTAACTCTTCCAGCTCGGCGTAGTCTTTCTGCTCTCTGATGAACCCCGCGTTCAGCAGCCGCATCTCGACGCCGTAGAAGTCAGCCCCGAACTCGTGGAGCAGGTGCGCCTCAGCCGACCGCACTGTTTTCTTGTAAAATTTGTTGTTTCCGATCGACATCACCATGGGATATAGACTGAACCTGGAGTGCGCCTCCGGGGCGTCGTGGTGGCGGTGTCTGATGATGCCGTTGGGTGGATGTGACGGCAGTCGGCATAAAGACGCACCCCGGACCTGATATGATGGTGTCACTTTGTCGTCGACGGGGAGGTTGACGTTGGGAATGCCTAGTTCTCTGGGGCCACGCCCGAATCCGCTGTATACTTTGCCTTTCATCTGCATCGGGTAGGGTGCTTCGAGCCCCTTAGAGGGGCGGTGGCCATTTTAGATCCGGAAGATTATAAGCACACCGGGAGCAGCTGCTGAGGGAATTCGTAGCTGCGGTCGTCGAGGTGATCGATTTATAACGGAGGTCAAGAGACTGGAGTAGTTGATCCGTTATTGATCGGGGCTCGGATGACCAGAATTCATTCTTGGAGACCCTAAAGTATAACTAACAAATACTTAGACCCAAACAACTCTGGAAAAGATTTGGAATCAATTTGGAATGGTCAAAGGACAGAAGCTCCAAAATGAAGAAACCATTAGCAGAACAAATACACTCCAAATGACCATGATACGTGATCAAAGTACATGTTTATGACAGGATGAAAGTCCGATGCGAAAGTTCAGCTTTCAATCGCATGTTGTTATATTCTAGGAATAGCGGGAATGCGACGTGCCATTCGAACCAGCTGCTTACTCCAATGAGTGGCAGCCTCGAATAGTCCATACCGTTTATCACTAGGAATGACTGGGGAGCGTAGCTTTCTGCTTCCGAACCTCCCTACAATGGCATCAAAACGGGCGACTACCTCAGACATCGTGGGTCTCTCAATGGGATCCTTATGGACCATGTCGGTGATAAGTTCACGCATGAATTCAAAACCTTGTAGAGGCGGCCGGTGAACCCCGTCCCATCCCTAATATCTTCAGTTAAAAACCAGATACACTCATGAAAAGCTCTCAATACACACATCGAGAAAAGACTGTCTCAAATAATTTCCGAGGCAGTAAACATCCACTGCAAATGGATTGCATGGAGAGGCATCGGGTGCAAGGTGTTCAGGAACTGTCTTGTCTCCTCCCCAAGGAGGCTGTTTAAGAAAAGGAACATCCTCAGGTCGATAGATTTCGGACAGACCGAAGTCTATGAGATAATACTTGACAGGCTTAAGAGTGCGAGAAGTCCGCTTCGACACTCTTCCGCTAAGGTCCCGCTTCATATGTTTTTCCCAAGGGTGAGGCGGAGAGTCAAAAAGACATGCCGTATCTGCCATGATATTGTTGGATTTACAATCGCTGGGTCAAAAAAACATGAACATCTGAACATGATGACATACGAGTGACATACCCATGGATGATGTGATTTTCATGCATATAATGTAAACCCTGTAATCCAAGGTTGAATACGACAAGCACTAATGAATAGAACTGGGATGATAACCTCAAAGATTTGAAGAATCCTACAGCTTCCCCAATGGTCTCAAACGAAGGGAAGTCGACATTCAACAAGAACGGCATCACGATAAATGCTATGTGGGAGCCTTCGGGTGGATTGATGACTTCTAAGATCGGTACACAGTGGTTTCGCGGATTGGACGAGAACGTTTGAGAGGAGAGATGGTTGATCATAGGAATCTCCTCTTGATGTATATTAATGTCAAGTCGTTTCAGTACTACGAGAGAACCATCGGTACGGGTGGCATCCAGAATTTGGTGATGCTGCTCAAGGAACAATGTGTCAGTGAATTCACCTGTGAAGTGGAAGCAGTGCGTACGCGTAGAGGAAGCGCATCTTCACAGTCTAACCAGTCTTTGGACGTATTGATCCATGACGGTATCCAGTCTGGCTCGTATCGCTTCCTAAGGGTGTAGCCATGGTCTTTGAGGAACTTGTAATGGTCACACCAGAAAATTTCTCCTGGAGAAAGTTTTGTTGGGTCGTAGTCCTTCATTATGGGCGAGGAAACAGTGATTCGTAATTGCTTCTAATCATTGCTTGAAGTAAGAACTATTTACCAAGAAAGTACAATAGCTGTCGATATATGGGTATGTACAATCATGATTCTTAACATTGAATTGACGGTGATTATATAAGACTCGGCCGCCGAGATCTAGATTGTTGATTTCCCTCCTAGCTACGTTCTTTGAACCGTTAGATCCTTTAGAGATGCAATCGTTGTATTAACGACCATTGTTCCTTGTTAGTACTCGAATTTCCCCGCATATGGGTTATAAAAAGTGTACTAGATCACAAGTATCTCATCCTCGCTGTCTATCGCTCCATACACACATGGACTTCGCCACTATCGTTGGCGGCTTTGAAATTGCATCCGCAGTTGGCACCTATGCTGGTGTAGTACAGAATCTGGACAAGAACAACAGTCGATTTTGCCAAGTCACTGCTTCCCTCTCTAATACCAAGTCCAATCTAAACCTGGCATTCGAGGGGCTCCGAAAATTCGCTGAAATTTTAACGGAAGATGAATGTAATGACTTCAAGAATCAGTGTACTATGTAATTGAGCCGCTCATGATATGGAGTGATACATTGGCTTATGATATTTCTAGTGTCGCAAATAAACTCATGATATATCAAAAGACCCCGATTCCCAAGAAGAAAAAGTTCTTTCGGCAGACTCAACAATACAAGGATCACCTTGCAGAAATTCAACAATTGGAAAACACAGTTTCTGATTTACTTATGGATTTTAATGTAGGCTACACACGAGCTTTCAAATCATTCTCCGAGGTACCAGCCAGTATTGATCAGTTTCAATGTTAACAGCAAACTTCCTCGAATGCCGCTATCAATATGGCCCAGTTCAAACGAGCCGAACAAGTCAATCGTGAAGCTCGTGAAGCAAGGAGAAACTTTTTGAAGACATTCGTTATTGGACAACAATAAAATAACTTGATGTGTCTGCCGTTCCTGATTGTACGCTGGCTTTCCTGCATTGACGGCGTAATACTCAACCGAATGCACGTTCACAGTGTCTGGCATTAAAATATGTGCGTTCCAATATTGATACTTCGATCTAGCTGACAATACTCAACCTTAGCTAATATTATGGTACAAGAGACACCATCTACCAGTGAAAGTGGCATGAGTTAAGACTTTTATGCTTGATCTTTGGCCATACAAACCTGTTGACAATTTTGCTTACCAGCACAAGAATCTATCCAACGAGACCCGTTTTCAGACGAAGCATCTGCTGCATGGGCAGAGCACAAACCCCTCAAAAGGCAGGCCTAGGGGAATAACTTACGCGTTGAGTTTTCACGTCATCTTTCATATATGTTACCGAGGACGATACCTTGAATGTTAGAAACAATATACTCACAGATGCTTTGGTTCACATGCCTGACTTTTTGTGAATCTAGTTTAAACAAGGAGATACTTGTCGAGATAGTCGTTTAGTAGAGGAGAGACAAAAAGCTACAGAAGTCAAGATCACATATGCTGTGCAGAAATCCTACTTGCTCGGTTGCTCTAACAGCTTGTCTAGCTGGAATGAAAGAAGGTTGTTAGAAGAGACTCTCAGCTTGTCGTGGCGGTGGCGTCGGTTACTTCCCGGTTACTCAAGCCCAGATTCCTTCCCTTTGTCATTTTCTATTACCCTATCTTTACTCACTGGTGCGATCATCGTCGATCGTACCTATATAGTTTTTCTCAGCCACCGCCGCGCTGGCGGTTTATCGTAGTGACTCAATTTCAAAGTCCCTCAGTTCTTTTCCAAAGACTGAGGGATTACTTACCTCGTACTACAAAGGTGCAAAAAGCAGTTCTGACTGGGGACCAATCGCAAAGAAACGTGTCAAAAATATGAAATTCAGCCTGAAGAGATCGGGAGCAGATGTCTCTAGAGGGACAAACAAAGGTCAAGGCAGGGGAGTTAATTTCGGCATATAGATTATCAGATAAAACTATCCCTTATCTTTCTTTTGCAGCTTCAAAAATTGACAACCTCCTTTCTGACGTACATATTTGCTACTCCGTAGAGTTCTTGTGTGCTCTATCGAAATTTTCGCAAAGAGTTGATTCACATTTATATCACGAACGCTTACCACATAGATGTTTCGGAATCTCATTTACCTTTCGCTCCTGCAGGCCCCCTCTTGTACCTGTACCCCCTGCGGCGCCTACCGAGCTTCCCGCTGCTCCAGTAAGGCAACATGTTTGTCCCGCCGATTGTTTGTACAGATGTAACTCGAAGCCTAAGTAAGTTTGAAACTTGATGATACGTCATCGACGGTCTGCCGCTTCGCTTGTCCTTTCGCGTCGCTTCCCCGTGGACGCGGCGGTGATCTCAGCCATTAACACCCATGACTTCAATGCAATGCTGTAGACCTTCACAAGATCGACCCGACAAATCGCGATTAAGCGACGGCCCTCAATGGAACTACAAGCCAGTTCGAGGGTAGCCATCATCGCGCGGCTGAGGAGTACAAGACCCCTTCACCGCCCTCATCCACTGCAGAACTATGATATCCTTTCCTTTCGTGTTGACAATAAGGCGGTGACGGAGTATTCTACAAGACACGCGGAGTTACCAGCAGGAGACAACTCGGTAGGAACATTACTGTTTCATTGCTTGCGTTGAGTCTAAGAGGATATCGACGTGTTGTTGAATTGGCGTGTTGTCAAATTCGAGATCCTCTGTTTATCCTTACAATAAAATCAGCTGTTATCGTACTCTCCCGTGTCCTGGGAAAGAGTGGCTTATTTGATAAGTGCCTACAAACGCCTACCTGAAGGTAGATAGATATCATACTACACCGACAAACTCACATCAGTTAGGTTTGACAGCGAGAAATAAAAATAAATTGGTAGTATAATTCTATTGATCTCGTCCTAACACAGTTGGAGTGCAAGATTTCGTTAAAGAAACGTGTCATGAACCGATCCGACAGCGGAATAGCGAAAAAGACTTGTCAGTGGACCAGACCTGGAGCCAACCGTGTTTTTATGGTCAACGCTCACAAGAGCAAAAGGCCTGAGGACAGGTCGATCAAATCTCACCGATGATATTCCGTTACGGATGGAAAGTATGCATTTACTGGATATGGACGAACAAACAGGATACGCGATTCCGAGCTCCAACTACCAGATCTCACATGTACTTATGACAGTCAAACACGGAAACGGAAACGGACGAATGAAAATATCAACGACTCGGAAATGTACTACGTCATGCTCGTCATACATTGGGTACGGCTGGTATCTTCCTTAGTCTGCGAGTCCATTGTTTTGTCCAATGCACAAAGGTTTTGAACCTACTAAGGTTCCTACCAACTTCAACAACTGGTGAGCGCAATGTTTTGTCGTCCAGCCCCTTGACGATAGTCTCAAAGCGCGCGACAACTTCAGACATAGACGGTCTCTTCTTGGGATCAGAGTTTATCATGTCGTCGACGAGTTCTCTCATAAATCCTAATCCTTGCTTCGGTTTTACGAGATCATCCCCACCCTAAGTTGGATTTAGTTAGCGACAGAGCCCAAACAACCAAGGACAGGATGCACACATCAAGATAGAACCCACTGATGAAGTTGCCTATACAGTAGACATCCACGGCAAAAGGGTCACAAGGTGGCATGTCAGGGAGAGAAAACTCTGGAACTGACTTGTCTCCGCCCCAAGGAGGATGTCTGAGATGAGGCGCATCTTCAGAAAGACATATCTCCGACAGATCAAAATCTATAAGGTAATATTTGACTGGCTTCATAGTACGGGAGGTTCGTCTTGATACCGGTCCTCGGTAGTCATATCTCATATATAGATTGGACGGATGTGGTGGAAACTTGAACAACGGCAATGTGTTTGCCATAAAATTGTTGAACTTGCAGTCACTTCATAGTGATGTAAGTAGAAATGGTTGTAAGATGGCACTCTACCTTACCCATGAACGACATTGTTGACATGCATGAACTCCAGACCCTATAAGCAGGTTAACTGAAATCTATAACGATTTGACGAGATAAAACACCTCAAAAATTTGTCTGAAGAAGTCAACCACCTCGCCAATTGTTTGAAACGGTGGATGATGCGTATTCAATAGATATGGCATTACAATGAACGCTGACTGAGAACCTTCTGGTGGATCTATAACTTCAATGACGGGGACGCAATGGTTCTTTGGATGCGTTGCTAACGCTCCGAAGGAAAAAAACTTGCTAACTGGAATTTCATACTTATTGGTGTTAGTCTTGATTTCTTTCAGGACGACGAGAGATCCGTCATCGCGAGTTGCATCAAGGACTTGACCATGCTTTAGAAAAAGACATCATTGCGAGACCACGCTCAGAGATGACATTGCGTACCTCAATGTATAGTCCATCTTCGCAGTGCAACCACTTTTTCGAAGGGTTCTTTTCCCAAGACGGCACCCAATCAGGGTGATACCGGTCTCGCAGCGTGTAACCGTGCGCCTTGAGGAAATCGTAATGATCGCGCCAAAAGGTCTCCGTCGAGGAGAGTATGCTAGGCGCAAAATTATCGTCAGGTGCGCTGCCAGTCATCAAGACGTTGGAGGATGAAAAATGTCCTGATAGTTTGGACTGCTTCCGATGGCTTGTGTGGCAGGAACAACGGAGGTAGATATCAGAATAGTAGCATAGTAACAGCGCCGTCGCCGGTTAAACGTTCTACCTGCAACCCCAGAGAGACAATAATAATGATGGAGGTTGCAAAGTAGTCACTACTTGTGAAGTTCAACGTCACGCGTCAAACAGGTTGAATCAGGCTACCTTCCCCCTCAGGCTGATTTCGTGGATGCTTTTATTCTCAACGGAGCTTTTCGACACAAATATGACTACCACGAAGAGACAAGTGATACACCCTTTTCAGACTTTGTCGTGTGGTCTTATACACCTGAGATGGAAACTTTGTTCCTGCGAATGATTTAAAGCTGATATCGATGTGGGAGTCATTTCATCAACAACTTGAATTCTCTCAGTACTCACAGCATATCTTCCAATGTCTGGTCTTGAAATTGCCGTCGGTATATCGACCATGGGTGCTTTCATGTCTGAGGTCTCCCATGAACTTGCGAGAAACAAGTCATCCAAAATTCGACCGCCTCTAGCTCATGCCAAACAGCAAGTATCCTAAGCTTTAGATACCTTTGATAGTGTTGAGATCGGACTTAACCGACTACTACGTATGTTGCGAGGCCCTGGGAAGCTCCCCTATAGGTCTGTCCAAAATTTACCCCCAAAATGGGCTTCATGTACGCTATAAATCTGACTCTTTTGGGCTCCAAATACGCTATTCTGGACTAAGGTTCCTTTCACGTGATTCTTGATGACATGTGACCACCTAACACACTTAAGACAGCACTGATCGGGCTGACTGCCTGCAGCTCATAAATTGGTCGTGGGGAGTTCCTCTTCCCTTCAGTGGTACCAATCAAAGTATCAAGTCACTTTCAACAGCGGCCACCAGGAATTTCTTGCTGCTCTTTGTGGCAAGACTGGAGATGATGTACCCCAGTTGAGATATTCTACAGATCCTGAGGGCAAGCCCACTTCTGTTGGATACTTTCTAGCCTAACTCTTTCCAGGTGTGCATGCATTCAAAGCACCTGTTATTTTGACTGTGGGACCTCCTCCCAAAGCTCATGATTTGCATGGCCATGTCATCTTCAGCAATGAAAGGCTTGAGAAGAATAAAACTTTATTTGGTGTTTCACAATGATGCTCAGCAGCAACCACTGTCAAGGGTCAGAAGAAGCCCTGTCAGGCTGATCACCCTATTATTGTCTCTGAGTCTTCCCCTCTGAGAGGTCTCAAGCTCAGGAGGAAGACTTGCAGCCAAAAGGCTGATAATAAGGAGGATGAAATTCAAGCTTCTCCCCAGGCTTCAACTTCTACAATGGCAAAATCATCTTGTCCACCTAAAAAGAACATCAGCTGGAGGACTGTAAAGTGGGCCCTTCTCTTTAAGGAACTTCATAATTCAATGATGAAAGGCAAAGACCCAATCACTCTGCATCTGAATCCTTGTCTAATTCAACAGGCATCAGCACCTTCAAATAATGAATCCTCATTAACAATTAAACTTCCTGCTTCAGTCCCTGTTGTTTCTCCTGCTGGCTCTCTTGCAACTAAGTGCAGTGGACACTTGACTCTGTTTAGTGGCACTCCTCCCACCTGCAAGAAGCCCAGGCCCATGATTGAAAACACTCAGAAGCTGCCTGACTCCATCTCACCTCTGACTAATGTTTCTCCTTTGCCCACTCCAATGCTGGCACCTCCAGTCCTTATTTCATCACTGCCTTCCACACCCACACCAGTGCCTCCAGTACCAACACTGGTACTTCCAGCACTGTCAGTGCAAGCACCAGCACCAGTGCCCCTAGTACTGCCAGTGACAGCTCAGGTAGCTTCAACACTGGCATTGGTACCTTCACCAGCACCATTGGCAAAAGCATCTCCAATGACAATGGCATCTCCAGCACCATCAGTGCCCATTCCAGACTCAGTACTTCTAGTACAAAAGCCAACACCTGCACCTGCACTAGTATCTCCTGTACCTGCACCAGCACCTCTCATGTCTGCAGGTACATCTGATGAGACACCCTTATTTGCATCCAAACTCTCAATGTCTGCACTCATGAATCCCGTGATGCCAGTACTCCCATCCATACTTGTAACAACACCAACTGCATCTGTGTCCACATTTTCATCTCCAATGCTCATGCCCATGCCCACACCTCTTGCCAACACAGTCAAACAAACTTCTTTATCCATGCCTCCATTAGAACTTACACCTGCACTGCCAGCACCCCATGTGCTAACTGTGACCTTGAGCACTTGTCCAAACTGGCAGGGTGGTGCTTTTAATGCACAAATCAATATTAGTTTCAAGCCACCTTTGCTATATCTAGGAGCGAGCTTGGTACAATCCTCCACCTGTCCCATACAGCAGTCAGCCCAGTCCTGTGCTGAAATATCACAGAGAGCAACAATATGCTCCCCTCTACCAGCCTTCCTGGGAGAATGTTGATTGCTAGTGAGAGCACACCCTATATCCACTGCCTCCCCATGCTGGTGCCTCCCAGTACCCATCCCATGCCTTCTATGGCCCTAATTTGTCTTACTATTGTGACACATTAATTTTGGAGCCTAATAATCATTGGCAAAACACAAATGTCAGGATGTATACCTACAGCCTTATATGCATGCATCTGGCACATCTTCTGGTCCTTTGCCCTATATACCATCCTCAAACTACCCAGGGCAGTGACATAGCACCCCTTCCATTCCTCCCACTGCTATTTCACCCATTCTGGGCAAATTGAGCTCTCATTCTTCAGGATAGCCAAGTGATACTGAGGGGGGGAATTATCAATCTTAAAGCAGTATCCAGTAGTCTTAGTCTATTTTGTGATATCTGGATTTTTGGACAATTGTTCTTGCTATCATGTACTTATAACATTTGGCTCATGGACAGTAGGTCATTTGATTCTTGAACTTCTTTGTCATTCATATGTTGTCTACTGTGATCTGTTTGTATCCATGAATGATTGGCCTAGTTCAGCATAAGCAGTGCCAACTTCTCTGGAGGTTATTACCCAGTCCAGTTGCCTGAACTCTCATTCAGATGGTACCATGTAGAGTCACTGCTCCTGAGGTTAAGGATTTGACAACCTTGTGGGCTACTTCTCAATTGATACCACTATTGCCCACCTAAGACAGCACTGATTTGGGCTGACTAATGGGCCTTGGAGGCAGGTGGAGGCATGACCATAAACTTCCAAAATATTGTTGGAGGCATGAGTGCCATACATCAATGGAATATTGGAGGTCACATGGAAAACTTCCAAAATGGACACCATCATAAACTTGCAAAATATTGTGGGAGGTGTGAGTGCCAGACATCAATGGAATATTGGAGGTCACACAGAATACTTTCAAAATGGACACTGTAAGATCTATTGCTGATATGGATTTGGGTGGGACACCTTCAAAGCTTACAACCTCTCAAGGCCTATTATTGTCTACAAGAATAATAGGCTTTGTTGGCTTCATGTGATCATGAAATCCATTGCCAACAGTGACCTAACATGCACAAACAATAACTTGAGAGATGGAATTCTCCTATGCTACTTGTCCTACTTCCTAGCAGGAATATGTATCATCAATTCAGGAAGCTTTTTTGCTATGTCTCTGCATGTCAAAGCTGTCCATCAAGCATTTGGACCCTCCTTCAATGTAAATTTTGCTTTTAAGCTGACCCTCTTGTCCCAACAGCTCAAAGATGCATGGACCCGGATGATATAGGAATGAGTCAGTATGTGCATATGTGTGTAAGTGATACTGTCCATGACTGCATGAAAAGAGTCAAGCAGACAGTGTCCAAAGCAAATGGCAGTGGGGCTTAATGGCGTATGATTGCAGGCTTAACCACCACATCAAATTGTCCATATGGTCGTAAAATACACTATCAAAAGGACAAAGGGCTCAAAATTTTTCCACTGTGTGGGTGAAAAGTGCCTAGAATATGCTATACTTGGACTGAGATTTGGCCATTTTTGAGGTTTGAAATATGCTATTTTTGGGAGAGACATATAAGCGAGCTTCCTGGGGCCTATGTTGCGCCAGCCATCATTTTCCTTTTATATCACTATTACCTTATTTATCCATTCCGCCTTTGCTCACTGGTTAAACACCCTATCCCATACAATTGGGTATTTACCAGTCTTTTGTTAAACCTTATTTTATTCCCTAGAAATAACTATGATACACAAAAGTCCCCTCAGCTGTCTACGCCACATCAAGTGACACTGAGGGTACGTCTATCTACTTACATTACTCATACATGACTAGATTACTTACTATTCACCTGTAGAACTTACTCTGTATTTCTACAGGTAATATATTAGCTGTCTATGCTACGTTGAGTGACACTGAGGAACTTACTACAGATAGACATCAAGAAATGCTCGATCGGACTATCTTCAACCGCTTCTATGACAAATGTCAAAGGTTTGGAATTTCTTCACATAAACACTTGGTGATGACTTTCAATCAATAGGCTTGAGAAACATATCAATGAACAACTAACGGAAAGCTTGGAGACGAGAAATATCATCACCAAGACCATCTAATACCCTGGAAAGGTCAAACAGGCTCGCCAACTACAAGACGAGAAAGTTGAGCAACCAGAAGTACTTAGCGCGTTTGGATTCAGGTCTGGTTTCAATGGTGTAGAACTTGACTAAAACCCATTCTTATCAACTCGAAGCATGATTTGAGGGCGGCCCAGCAGTACTTTAGAGCTAGAAGACACATTTCTTTGTGAAGATGACTCGCAAATAACCTACGGCTTCAGGAGCTTGAGAATAGGATAGAAGCGGTCTGTGTCGCAGATGAATAAATCATCACTTCTTCGACCGCCTTCGCCGAGCGCTTCAGGTGGCAAAGATGATAGTCATCAGGCGTTAGGATCTGCATTTTTATAGGTATCGACGACCTAGATAGATCTACCTAGATGTCCCGTCATTCAAGCTTGAGAGCGCTGCGCGCAATGAAGTATGGGGCAGTGTCAGCCTGAGCTTATAGTATTCCAGAAGTTTGCCCATCAACATGTTGTCCGATCTGCATCAAATTAATCCAAAATACACTAGTGCTTTGAGGTTGCAAAATATATGGACTCTATTCGATGTCGTTCGCATGGACTCACGGAAGGGTCTCCAAGTCGAGCAGAGGTTTGAGCAAAGATAGTGAGAGATCTAAAATCCATCTTTGGCATCTGATACAAACCCTGACCAAATATAAGTACTCCCGGGGTCAATACAGAGACGCCAACAGTGTGGCATGTCATAGACCCCCCTTCATCGATGTGAACGTTTCAATCAAGAACTCGAGATAGCAACATACAACCCGAGTGTGCGGCGTCTGCGGTGATGAGACAGTAGTAGGAATGAGACCGTCACTGGAGTCCATACGAGGACGCTCACGAGATTGTAATTGACCTGAAGTATAAGTATCCAGATGTGGCCTTGCTCTATGAGATGTTTTCCCAAACATGTTTCCATGCCACCAGGGTAAACCATGACTTCTCCTCAGAATATCCTAGTATCCAGATACTTGTATTCCCAAGATCGGTATGCCATGAGCAGGATGGATAATTGATTGACGAGGCTAATTACGTCCATTGAGCCAGAACAAGTATTCGTGAAAACACAGTTTAATTGATTAGCTTACTATCAATTCCCTCACTTTTCGAATTTCACTTTGTCAGAAATAATTAGAAAGAAATTCGGTTTCATTTGAAGTTGCTATCGAGAGGTGTACGCATACAGAAAGGGTATACGTGGAAACGTAGAGCACAATATTAGTAAAATAATCAACTATGCAACTCTAGATAATGATATATATGACGGACCAGCGTCAAGCTGAAAAACCGAGTGCAGCTCGGGGCTCAAAGTCTGAGTCGACTTCCTTTCTCTTCCTTTCTCCGCTGAAAGTCTCGCGACCTCCTCCTGCAACTGCTCAGATATGAAGGTAGCGGTAGGCTGCTTTACACGAAGGAGCAGAGAGGCCTCTCGTTTATGACCCTTTTTGTTTACTCGCAGCGGGATAGAGATGCCTAAGATAGTCAAATGAAGTACACGAGTATACGATCATCTACGTACTCTCGTCCTTTGCATTTGCTTGCATTTCGAGCAGACTGTTGATTGTATATGATGCCGAGGTGGCGACGGTGTTCGCGAAGCGTTTGACTACTTGTAATGGTGTATGTAATTCCACACTGAAGGTAACCTGGTCATTTCCAAAGACCGGGCCTATCCTGGATAAGATATTGGAAGGTGTAGCGAATAGCAGGACAAGAAACATACTGTGATGTGTTCTCACTCCAGTAGTAGCTTGCAGATGGATTTGTGCGATATTGTTCGTATTTTTGGCTTCTGTTGCTGCAGGATGCACGCACGATACGCCTGGTGCGTAGATCGGCAGGTGGCGGTTCTGGGAGACCATGCGCCGATAGAACTGTAGGACATCACTGAGCAGAAAAAAAACAGATCGACAATATACCCACTGAAAAATTGGATATTTTTTGATGTGAATGACACAGATTCATTGCTGAGCGTTCTGATTTGAAGTTGTTCTTGCATAGATGAAGAACAAATATCTACGTACGACCCGAATGGTGAGGATGGGTGTGATACCAGTGGTAAAGACATGGTATCTGAAGATTCAGTCGTTATGGCAAGGAATCTGTCGCGAGGTGTAGGAAAGAGGTATGGGAGAGTAGCGGAGGCCATGGGCATTTTATATGTACAGGGCCTTATAGGTAAAATGCTGTTGAGAGTATATGGGTATTAATCACCACATGTCCACACGCAGATCCTGGACCATCGGCCCGTTGTTAGTGCCTCGCCTTACACAGCACCTTCCTCCTTTTGAACGGACAATGCCAAGTACACATGCAACCTCGGTTTCTTATCAGCTATCGGTGACGTGCCCAGCGAGCGAATTTTGACGTCGTCTATTGTACACACATTGCCATTGAATGATAGGGCCAGTGAATGACAGGACCAGTGAATTGGCCATTGGCAAGGATAAAGCATGAGTTGAGAAGGGGACTTGAGACTATCAATGAGCATAATGGGGGAACAAAGAAATATTGGGATGACAGATTCAGAAGGCCTGTTTTTGTCTGTGGAATCTTGATTCCGAGAGTCTGAGAGCAGAAGAAATCCGAAAAACACAAGGATTGGAGACCGTAAAACCACGTGACTGCCATCACAACGTACTGTCGACAAACCTCTTGGTCTCTGCTCCTCCCCCAGCTGCGCCTGGCGCTTCTGACAACGACGCGCCACACACAAGTACTCTAGTATCTCTTTAAATATCTCCTTTCGCTATGCTATCGCGCTTCGTGAGCGTGTTTTCGGTGTCCGTCATCGTGTTTGGCTCTCTCAGTGGATTCGTACATGCAGCAGTAGAAGAAACGGACAAGCTACGAATTGGGAACGAGACCATTGACAGGGTACGTATAGCAATCACTGATCTGGTTGAATATCTTCTGCGGGCGCGGCGACGACACAGGATCTGGGCTTTGCAACTATGGCTTTGCAGTTGGATCTTCGTTTCGCTGTCATATCCCTCCGTGCTTGCTACGAATACTGATATATATTGTTCTAGACTGTGCAGCTACGTACACATTCAATATACGCGCCTTATATTGACCAAGACTTACAAAATCGGTGAGCATCCATTCTTATTCATCTTCATGAAACATCTTATGATTGCTCCAATCACTCCTGAAAGATGGTGGGATTTTGGCGCTGACGCCTATGTGGTGTGTTGATCTTGTGATGTACCTGTCATTTGTGAATGTGAATATTTTTGCAGAACACCAACAAACACATCCGCTTAACCCAAAACCGACCATCCCAAATGGTAAGCAGCCTGCCTAACACGCTTATCCCTTTTCACAATTCACATTTATCAGGGATGGCTATGGTCACGCCTTGCACTCACCGCCGTTAATTTTGTCGTTGAAGTTGAGTTCAAAGTATGTTGTATCATCACGGACATATATACCTCCAACTGATGTGATCGCTTCAGGTTTCTGGCGATTCGAGTCACCTATTTGGTGATGGCCTCGCGATCTGGCTGACGAGGGAACGGAAAATTGAGGGACCTGTATTTGGTAATAAAGGTGTGGGACCAAGTACAAATGTATCAGGTTCATAGCTCATGATCTACGTAAGATAATTTTGAAGGTCTGGGTATCTTCTTGGATACGTGAGTCTTTATTGCATCAATCGTAGTCCGGCGCACGAATTGTTCACCATTTCTAGGTATGCAAATGGTCGTCACTCCTACTCTTTCCCGCATATCACAGCTATGCTTGGTGATGGCAAGACGCCTTACGACCAAGACAATGACGGAGATGCAAACAGCATTGGCGCCTGTTCCGTATGCTATATCAATTCCAGCTCCCTGCCTCTAACCGCAGTCTGAATATATTGCCATCTAGGCCAACTTCCGCCGAACAAACGTCGCCACAAAACTCAAAGTCGCATACATCAAAGGCAAATTCCTTGATGTGAGTAGATCGGCCTTTTTGCCCTGATATCATGTTAAGCGCGAATCTATCATCTAGGTTAAGCTTCAACACAAAGCTTGTTCGTACCCTCCTTGAATTAATAGATATCATTACCTGAGTGCTCATCCTCACAGGGGATGAGTGGACAGACTGTTTTCACGTCAAGAACATTACTCTCCCCTTGAACCCCTTCCTCGGGTTCACAGCCATGACAGGAGATGTGTCGGACGCACACGAGTATGCCTTTGCTCCCTCCACCTTTGCTATCCCAAAAATCTAATCAAGGATCTTTTAATTTTCACATAGTATCATAACAGTGACCACCTACTCCGCCATCCTCATACCTCCAGAACCAACGAAACAAAAGAAAAGCATATTCAGTAGTAGTTCTTCATCCTCCGGTTCCGGCTCCTGGTTCGGTTTCTTCTTTAAGCTTCTCCTCTTCATAGGTGTATGTATAGGTGGGTACCATGGCTACCAAGAATACCAAAGACGGCAGCGTGCATACGGAGGAGGAAACTTCGGACTTGGAGGCATAGGACGCGGTGGTGGTGGATTTGGTGGATTCGGAGGCGGATCATACTCAGGAAATAAGCGGGCTTTTAAATAATGCTGTAGTATATCGACCCATTATCATTTCTGTCCTTTGGATATAACTCTCAGAAAAATCAATCCATCTACCGTAACTGGATATATCAAACGTCTCTTCTGTGATATGACCGAGGGTGTTGATACAGGGTACTTGGTAAGGTATCTACTTGCAGGATAATGGGAAAGGCTATTGCTACTGACTACACTACTATGTATGTAATACTAACTACTTATGCTACCTACTAATGCTACGTAAAATGAGAATAAGATGTGGAGTAAGACTACGGAGAGTTGGTGTGCACTTAAGTGGCCTACCGTGGATAGACAGAAAACACATGTGGTGACCAAGGAGTTGGCTGGTAGGTAATGAAGAGGCAAAAAAAACCGCATACATGCGGGATGAAGTGAACGACTACTACTACTACGAAAGATCCAGGTGCAAGAGATGAGGAGAGAAGAGGAAAGCAGAGTACAACGAGTATGAGTCACATAAGGGAGACGAAGAGTGATAAGAAATTTGCCGGCATCCACGGAGCACATTTAAACGCCGAACCGCGAAGCGAGCCGTTCCTGGATAGCAGGAGGGAACGACGCCGTCTGGGCAGCCCATGCTGTTGGATCATGCTGCTGGAACCCCTGAAGGAGTGTCTGGAACATGCTGAAAAGTTCAGGAGAAGGCGTGTTCCAACGGACAACCGAGTTGCAGAACCAAAGCAGGCTCTATTGTAGAGAGCAATGGTCAATATCTGGCAACGTCGGAGGGGGATAGATACATGCCTTGGAAATACCGGCAGGATTGGTTTGAACAAGGGTACAGAATCCACGGAAAGCAGAATCCTTCTCTTCGTTATCTCGGATTTCGTACAAAGCTTGACACCACGCCTGGGCGAATTCGGGTAGATGTGGGGCGACAAGGGCCGGGTGCATCAGGCCTATGCGTCCTATTGACACAGCAGCATTCTCGTGAAGACTGCGAGGTGCTTTTGGGTGCAAAAGTATAGGGATCAGACGCGCGATTAGAGGGTTAACCCACTGCTGGAATTCGTGATCATCTGCAAGAGAAACGGTGATCAATTGTGAATGGCAAGGAAGTATTGACGATTCATACCACGTCCGTAGCGAAGCGCCACTTCGCCAACAGACCAGGCAGCATTGTTGGAAGCAGAGATAAACTCAAGCTTGGGTTCCGGATCGAGCTGAAGAATCAACTCTGCCATAATACCAGGCATATGTCCACGCAACAAGCTAAAGCATCCCATTGCTAGATCACCAACAAGGGCATACGCAGACTGTCGTACAGGTGCCTGAGGATGCTTGAGGCATACAGTAAGAAGATTCAGCAAATTCGGCTGGCTGATCTGTATCAATGGCTCGAGTTGTGGTCCGAGACCTTGCGTGAGACCAGAGAGAAGATCGAGGGCGACGACAAGAAAAGACTTGTCGGGCTCGTCAAGCTCGGGATTTTGCTGATACCGCTGATACTGCAGGAGGGAGTTGTGAACGATATTGTTGCATCGCTCAAACACAGGACTAGCGTATGGAAGGAAAGCTTGACCCATTGCGATGGTGACAGAGGCAAGACACTTAAGGTTGGTCAACCCCAGGCGCAGTAATCACAAAAGTCAGCCCACCTCGAGTAAAGGAATCAAATTCTCGTCGTCATCCTTCAATTTACCCCACTTGGCGGTCAAAGGAGGCATTAAAATATCGACAAAGCGAGGATCCTGCAAAGCCCTCCCTACAGCGTCGGCCAAGGTACCAACAGCATCGTACAGAATCAGCATATTCTTGTGCTGGTAAAGGTCGAATGCAAATACAAGGTTACGAAGGACGGGCTCGAGATATGGAGTGAGCAGAGGCCCAGCGTCCTCTTCAAGCGTAGCAAAGGCGCTGCAACCAGCTTCTTGAACTCGCTTGTTGTTGTCCAAAACCATTCGAAGAAGCTGAGAACATTTCAGTGTAAACGAAGCAGAATTGACGACTTTACTTACACCTTCCATAGTAGGAATAAAATATTGATTCTTGTGCTCTTCGGAAATGTCCTGAGTGGTCCAGCTAGCGTACCGTCCAAGTGTCCAGCAGGTGATAGACCTCACAAGGGGCTGTATCCCAGTTAGCTAGCGCTAATGTAGTCAAATCGGAGCTCTTACCTTGGGATCGTTGAGAGTGTTGATAAGATAAGGAACGAGAGTAGAGAGATGGGGCTCGATCGCCTCGATGCAGCCTAAAATGAATGTTTGGTAACTTTTTCGAAACACAAGATCAGGTATACCTTCAGCCATGGCTCCTAAAGCAAGAATTCCACTCTCCCTCTGCAGCCAATCACTACTCCAAAGTTTATCCTTCAAAGGAGCCAGGAGAACATTCAAGAGGTCCGCGCCAAATCTCACAGCGAGAACGTCGAGAGCAGCAGCGGCGCACTTCCTCAAGTTCCACTCCGTCGACATTTCGTCGGCAAAGTCGTCATCATCACCATCGTAATCATCATCATCATCAGAATCAATCTGCTCTTCACCGTAGGCACCGATGCGTGGTTTGGGAGGTGCGTCGCCACCTTCAGAGGGATCACGTTCGAGGCCATGGGTCTTCCCTCCATAATGGCGGGGCTTGATGTCCTGTTCCTTATCAGGAACGGCAGCATCTTCTGCATCTCCTTCCAGCCATAACAGATCGTCTTCTCCATACACCATACAATCTAGTAAGACTGGTGCCACCTTCCCAAGTAATGGATGGAGATAGGCCGCCAAATCGGCATCCTCAGCGAACGTGAGCCAGAACTCACACGCCTCCAAAGCCACGTTTTCGTTCTTGTCCTTTGTCGAGTATAACATGTACTCCGCAACATTGGGCATTTCTGGCATGAGTTTCTCTGGGCGTGCTGCCAGAAGAAGTACTAGGGCTTGGCATACATGTCGGCGGACAGAGGGGTCGTCGTCGGAGGCACATTTAAAAAGACAAGCTATGAAGCTATCGATGTGCACAAAAAGCGACTGACAGTTGATCGGGACAAAATATGACAGGCACGCCACAGCGTGCGAGCGCATCTTAGCCGAGGGGTGTTCAGTCAGACTAAGGAATTTGGGGATCATATAATCCAGCGGACGGGTACCACCGATCTCAACATCCATCTTGCGGGGGTAGTCCTCACAGGCCTTTTCTAGAGCGTTGAAGGCTGCCTATGACAGAATGAGAATTTTGCCAAAGACAAAGTAGAACTAGAATCAAAAAAGCGTGGTGGCAGCTTATGTGAAAGAGATTTGGCTGCCGAACACGCGTGTGACAGCTTGGGCAATCACTTCCCTCTGCGGCTTGTTCGATGAACTGTCAAAAAGACTTACCTCTTGCTTGTCCAGATCAGTCGAATCCAACGCGCCCACTAACAGCTGGAGACACTCTGGCCAGTTTCCGGGCTCCAAAACACCAAGGAATACCACAATATCCTGGCTGGCTGCGTTACGAATCATGATCGAGGTATCATTGAACGCCTCGAGAACTGCCGCCTTGACAAATTGAGCCACCTCGGGGGGTGATGACAAGATCAAACGCGAGTTATTCTTGAGCAGATAACCTGCTATCGTTCGGATGCGATCCTCTTCCTGCGTCATGCTGCTGAGGATGTAGGCGAGATAGGCGATGTACTCTGGTGCGCGCGTAAACTGGTTTAGTTTCTACAAGGAATCAAACGACATCAACAATTCACAAAATTTGGATTAGCGTATCGGGACACAAACTTGAGTGATTGAGCGCTGTACAGCGGTGTTCATGTCGGTAGAGTCATGGATGGTTTGTAAGATTTCCTGGAGACCAGCGGGTTGGGGTGTCCAGGAGGTCATTTTGACGTACAAAACGCGTTAAACAAGAAAAAAAAAGGGCGTCTACGAGAGAAAACAGAGAACCTGGCTGTCGGTGAAAGAGAGTTGACTTGGTGGACTCGAGATATCTTCACCTAGATTTCTTTGTATGTCCATGTTTGTGTCACCATCTAGTCACAGATGTGACCCTCACATAATCTGATCGATCTGTGTGGTCTTCTGGAAGCCCGCCTAGGCCGCATGGCTTAGACCTGCTAAAAATGAACAGTTGGCGATCCTTTTCTGCCATCGAATACACCGCGGTTTGTGTTTGATAGGACCTTGTCACATCACACAACTACCGAATGGATTAGGTATTGGTTAAAATTTGACATCTCTAGTCATCGTGATAGAATGGCTGGGTCACTTGTCCATCTAAGGAAAGGACTGATCTATTGATCTCCACCCCAGATGTGGGAAATATGAGACTCAATAGTAGCCCCCCTTACGTCCATTCACAGCTTCAATAAGCCTCCAGGGCCATCTGTAGCTGCTGGGGTCGTTGTTCCAGAACTGGGAACGGAACATCCAGCCATACTTGGGGAAGGGAGATCGGCAGAAGGCTCTAGCATGTAGGCATGCAAGAATTTCAGCCACTGTTTCTTTGATGGCACAAAGTGACCTAGGTAAATTGGGAATTGAGATGCCAACTGCATTGAAAGAAATCAACACAATACAGCGTACCTCCATCGTGATACTCAACGCGCCCTTTTGTCGAAGCAGCGACTAGACTTTGTGATCTCTCTTCAGTCACAATTATGTCTGTCTTCCCAATCACATGCAACGTAGGTGTTGCATATTGATTATCGAATAAAGGATCACAGAAGGGGTCGCGAAGCCGAAACCCTGACACTGCAATACAAAACTGGCTGACGACACGTGAGATCCCATTCAGCAATCACTGTATGTAGTGACTAACAAGGGCGGATGTGGAGGCTGATTGTCGATCAGGAATGGAGGAGCATAATGATACGGCTTTTCCAACTGCGGAGGGTCCAGTGAGTATCAGGCAAAAGTATCCGAGCAAAAGAAACAAACAGCGTACCAGAGAAGCTAGTAGGGCGGCAAACGCGGCACCTTGACTGATCAACACCAGATTAGTTCAAATGGAAGCCATTCTCATCTCCCAGATTGAATGCGAACCTAAAGCCCAAAACGCCCTAGTATCAGAACCAATACACCGTCGTTAAGTTAATCTTCCAATTCCGGAGCGGGTTGCCCGAACAAACTCACATCAAATCTGCGGGTCTTCATCACATCACGAATTAAAGCTAACGACTCGCTCAGGCCATAGGAGAGTGTCTTGTCTGGATAAAACTTCCACCAGGCTCGTGGCGTAAGGGTGGGATCAGCAGCAGCATTCGTTGCCTCAAGAGCGCCCAAAGCAGTACTTGAACCGGGAAGGTCGGCAGGTTGCAGAACATGAGGTGCATCGATGAACACTGGATAAAAAATATGGAATGAATTTCGTCAAACATCATGATTGAGGGTGACATGACAGTTCATACCAAGTTCGATGCTGTTTTCGCACTGTCTTCTGAGTGCACCAAGCTATGGAGCAAAACGTATGAGCTGCGAGTATCACTACAACAAGACACTTGAGACGCACCCGTTTGCTGAAGATTGAAGCGTTTTGGGAGTAACTGACTAAGGTTTAGCAAGTTGGATGTGGTTCCGTGGAAATGCAAATACCCATGTAAGACGAGTACGGTCCGTTTGGCAGCCATCAAGAGTATTCGATAGATTAACGGCAAAGAAGAATACGGTGTTGACCAGCAACAGTGTCAAGTGATTCTTCTCTTATGGGAGAGAGAATTCTTCGAGCCAAGAGTGCCCAAGACCAGGAGGGAAGCTGAAGACCGCTACTATCGGCTAGCATAGTTGCCGGATCTATAGATAATCTTATCCGGACGAAATTTTGGTCGCAACTTCTCATCTTTATGTAAAGTTCATTATATAGATTCTGTACCCTGGGTATATAGATGGTTATATCCGTGGACAGCGCAATAAGTATAATATGTAGAAGACCTCCGTGCATATGGCCCACAAGTCTACTCGGAAAACCCATCGTCTTCCCCTGTCGTCGAGAACTTCTCCATCACATTACTCACTCGCTCGTATACAGCAAAGACGATGGCCTGTCCAGGGGCAACACGGAGGACACGAGGAGTGATACCCTTATAAAATGACCTGAAGCCCTCCTGTTTCCACATATCCGAAGCGATGGCGAATATACGCTGGAATGCTGACACACCAGGCGCAGCGGTGGCCTTTTGAAGACCTGTGATGATAGTGACAGAACGTTAGAGTGTTAAACAGAAGAACGAAGCACCACGAACGAGTTTTTATTGTGTCAATTGGCGCATTCGAGAAAGGTCCCATGGCTCCAGAGATCAGGCCGATGAACATATGCTGGTAGGAAGGGAGTTCGGCCAAATCTGGTTGGAGCCGATGTGCCAATTTTTTAAGCTCTTGATAAGCAGTGAAATTTGCACCTGAAGACGACAGAACCATGAATAATGGTGAATTGACAAGAATTACCTATCGTACCCTGATTCGTAGCTTGTCGTAGTGCAGTCAATGATACGCCACGATATAGGGTCGCAAATCCTTCTTCCCGAATGATGGTATATACCGCATGACCCGCATTACGGTATCGAGGTGAATCAAGAGGATCGGCTAGAGAATGTTGTTGTGCTTGCAATCTTATCTTGACCACCTCCATAGGATTGACGACCAAAACAGCTTCTGTCGTACCAGCACCCAATCCAGCTGATACCCGAAGTCAATCAGTCGCCGGAGGAGATATCGAAAGGATGCTTACCAAGGAAGATGCCGCCGACACTGGTCTTCCCCGTCTTTTTGTCTGCAAGCCACCCTTTGTACGCCTCGAAACTCGCGAACCGGATGGCCATCTTTGGCACGATACCCGACAAAACGGCCCCGAGACCTTTGTAGAGTGCGAGAGGCGTTTCTCGTCTCACGATGTAGGCTGCAGTACCGAAAACTCCCCTAGGCTTGGTCTACGCGACCTTTAGCCAGCGATGCGCCGATTAAAAAAATATACTCACTCCTGGAGCCCGTCCGGACTTGGAGAGCTGCATACGCACTTTGATTGTATCGAGTGGTTGACATACTAGCTACGCGAAAAAAAGTTCCCGTCGAATTAAGGATATGATAGGAGCCGGGAAGTACTCACTGCTTCGCATGCTCCAGCAATGCCTCCAGCAGTGATATGAGTCGCGAAACCGACAGGTTTTTTGTTAGAAGAGCGAGACATGTCAAAGACTGCTGCGGGATGGTTTGATCGTTACGGAGGCCAAAAGTAGACGAAACGGGGAGCGGGAGTAACAGTGTATTTAAACATTTGAAGCCGTAGAGAGGAGCCATTGAATAACACGTGAATGCCATCTGGAACATAACCGGATTTGCGACGATGACCCGATGACCGCCTCGAGCGTTCCCGCTCAGCCATGAAGTAATTCACATTGCTGGATCCCGCTCTTCTTTCACGACACGACGCCTGAGGCAGGGAAATTGTGCATGTAGTCTCCACAACGACATATATAAAGACTGCGACGGTACAGGGTCATTTGTCAAACCCGGAACAGTCCACTCGGCGCCCGTCGGCTTGCTTGCCCGATCTAGATTTCCGACGCTTGCAATTTCTTCTCACCGACTTGCTTTCCTTCGATGTTGGAATTTGTTAATCAATGAGGCTCGCCAAACCTTTCAAAGAGAGCACACCACAGAAGCAAAGCTATGTAAATGGTGACAACAGCACCTTGGTGGTAAGACTTCCACTAAATTGGTGATCGTAAACGTGCTCCAATGCCCTTTTACGAGTTACAAGGTCCATGACCAGGGATGGCTCAGGGTCCAATATGCAGGTGGTATATAATGGAGATGATTTATGATCAGGTGAAGAGTATATCTATCAGATAAGGAGCAGAGGGAAATGATTTGATGATTAAGGTACACAGAAGAACCCTCTAGAACCACAAAGGGTAGCTACATTTACAAATCTGATATAATGAGTTCTACCACCACAGATATAAACACAGGCTTTTTTTTCTTTGACCATGAGATTCCCCCACTTTCACCCACCTTCCACCTAAGACATTTTCCCTCTTCAAGTTCCCTCTGTTTCCAATATGCAAGCCGGGCCATCTAATGCAGCTCCGCTTCCGGCCGTCCATACTTCACAAATCAAGAAGCGCCGAATTCCCCAGGCCGGAGTCGCCATTATGGAAGGTGAATCACCGAGTCACCCCGGGTATCATCAGGACCTTATTTTCGCATTTCAGCATGGTTAAATCAACATGGCTCAAATCCCACAAAAGAGGATCGTAATGTTATGCTATCCAATATAAGGGTTGGTTCTCGATACCACGTGCAAAAAAGGAGGCTTTGTCTCACATTCAGTAAATGAACAGCTTATTTCCGGAGGAGAAACTTATGACGACAAAGGCATCTATGAATGGTTTCGGCGTCGACGAACCGCAAATAATCCTTGTGAGGCACCTTGTCTTACTTTTAACTGGCCTGACTGAAGTAGCTGCAGATCCGTCTCTGTCTCCGAAAGCCATCAAATATCTCAATATCCTGGTTATCTCTAACCCCTTTCCCTTGCCTGATCTTATCGCGACATGGGCGGAGTTGCTTCATGCAAATGTAAATGACGTAACAAAATGGCTTGCCGAACACCGTTCTCCTGTCCGACACTTACCAACACCTGTCTCAACATCTCCCGAACCTGCGTCTGAATACCAATACCAATGGGCTATCAAAGCCGACCCTACTAATTCGCCTATAATCCCTTCACCTAGCTTCTGCTCAACACATGTGAGTTTTTTTTACAGGTTCTTCGTACAATCTTCTTAAACTACTTATAAACTTCAGGCTCCAGAATCCCATGGACTTTCGGACCAGCAGCTAATTGACGCTATATCAGAAGCGTCACGCCTCAACAATACTGTCACGACCATACCGACAACTCTCAAAGAGTTTGAATCAATGTTCGAGCCTTATCGCGCCCGTATGGAAACCATCATACAGCAAAACGAAGCCTATTTGCAGCCGTAGAAATGTCGATTACGTATATTGCAAGACTCTGTAAGTCTTAAATCATCAGTGTTTGAGTGGCTAGACCCTAATCCTCTTTAGTGTTCACTTACTGCTTTTTAACTTTCTTTGCCACATTTCTTTGCAGCCTGCATTTGTACCATCATTACTAACATATACCACCGACAAATTCACGCACATTATACATTAAGATTACAACCGTAAACCATATAATATGTAACAAGGTATCAAAAGAGCTACAGACGCCAATCTTTGAAGAATTCGTAGTCCTTTTGGACAAAAGCAATCATGAAATCTGCAACAGAACCGCCTTCAGCATCAGGATCACCTTCAGCTTCAAATTCCTCGTTTGGCACAATTTCACTGGTGCTTTGTGATAGAGGAATAGGTCCCTCAGGTACTTCTTGGTTTTCCAAGGGTTCACTTGCTTCACCCTCAAAATCTGCTTCATCAGCACCCTGCATTGCAACCTCCTCCGTCGCTGCGACCGCTGCCGCACGGACATCTTCTGTATCCTCGAACTCTTCTAAAGCTTTCGATAGTGCACTTTGGTCGTTGAAGAGAGAACGCCAATCGAATTCCCCCTTTTGGATGACAAGATCATCCAAAGATCGCTTCTGATTGGCTTTCCGAAGTAAAGCTTCTTCAACTGTGTGCTGAGACACAAAACGATATATATGAACGTCACGAATTTGACCAATGCGGTGTGCTCTGCAGACACCTTGTCAGTATTGGTCAGGAGACAATTCAAAAAAAATCATACCGATCCTCGCACTGTTTGTCCATTTGCGGATTGAAATCGCTGTCGTAGAACACAACAGTGTCCGCGCCAGTGAGGCTAGAGATAAAATAAGTTAAGGGTTCTTAGATGTAATAGAACATGTCTTACTTGATACCCACACCCCCTGACCTGGATGAAGCAATGAAACAAAATATCCGTGGGTCAGCGTTGAAGCGTTCTGTGATGTATTGGCGATCCTCTATCTTCGTAGCGCCGTCAAGTCGAAGATAAAGGTACCCATGAAAGTTGAGGTAAATCTCCAAAATATCGAGGATTTTTGTCATCTGAGTGAAGATGAGGATACGATGACCACCGGCCTTTTTCTCTCGTAAAAGGCGACTTAATTCTTGAAGTTTCCCGCAGTCATATTGAAGAAGCAATGGATCCGGAAACGCAATCTGTAACTTCACAGCGACCTTGTGCAACACCTCATCAAAAGTGATCGGTAAGTCTGCTATTATAGCTTTGTATCCAGGGAGCGCGAAGCGCGGTAAATCGAGTGCAACGACGGCAGGAGTCACAAAAGCAAACTTCTCGATGATACTGGCCATGTCCTCAGCACGCTCGATGTAGGATTTGACCATCGAATTTACGACGCGTGGAGACTCCCAATTTGGACAGCAGCCTTCAAAGGAAGAATTGGGAAATATTGGCTCATAGAATTTTGCAACGGTTGCAAGCTCCTCCGACCCATAGATAGGTTCCGGTTTGCAGCGAAGACGGTTAACATAACCGATGTGTGACCAATGAGCAATTCTCCTTGCACGTTCCATATAGGCAGAGTACTTTCGAAAACCAGCTATTGTTCTAAGATCTTTTGGAGGTGGTTCTCCAGGACTTTCTGAGGCAAAAGGTAGAAGAGCAGTGGCATCCAGAAGGTGTCTCGTAGTCGCAGCAATCAGCGAAATACCTTGGTCATTGATGAACTTCAATCCGAGGAGGCGGAGGTTCAAACATTCATCCGGATCTTGTAACAGGCGACGCCGAAGTAGAAGCTCTTTGATCTCGAAATCCGCCAAAGCCGAGCGCTCCATGGCGAAAGAGGTAACGATTGACCGTACTTCAAAAAGATCTGGATGGTTGCAGACTTTGCGGAGTTGCATGAGGATATTGGCAATTTTCTGATATATGCCGGATTGTAAAGCATCACGAGTTTGGGCGCGTGTCATGAACTCATCGTAGAGAAATCGCTGACGCTTTGACAGGGGACAGATAACGAGATGCTCATACTTGCTGGGCAGTTCCTTTTCAACGTCGCGTTTCAGTCGTCTTAGAAGGTAGGGGCGCAAAACGGTATGCAACTTGGCAACGCGCTGCATAGTGTCATCGTCATCAGCATTTCCCATCTCAATTGCCTTTTCAACGGGATCTGATTGGACGTAAGAAAGAAATCAACGACAAGAATAGGAGGCTTACTCGAAAACCAATCCCCAAAATCCTTTAAACTCGCAAAACTTGCACCCGACATCAGAAATTGCAGTAACGCCCAGAGCTCCGTGAGATTGTTTTGGAGGGGTGTTCCGGTCAGGAGGAGACGTCTGAAGGAACGAAACATGAGAAGGATATTCCACCGTTGGGATTTGAAATTCTTGATCATATGGGCTTCGTCAAGGATCAAATAATACCAAGCTTTCCTTTTGAAGATATGTGCATCCCGACTGGCGAGAGTGTAAGAAGTGATGCAGACGTTGAAGTGATATTTGTCGTTCCAGCCTTGCCGAAGCTCTTTGCGACGCTTCTGGCTACCATGATAACTCAGAACCCTGAACCCGGGAAGGAATTTTTTGAGTTCCATCTCCCAGTTCAACAACACACTCGTTGGTACAATCTGTTCAACAAGAATGCTCAGAGTAACGTACCAAACAGATACGCATGACCTACAATGAGGTGCGGCCCCCATATACCCCTATCGCAAGCGAGATGTGCCAATAAGGCGATCGTTTGGATTGTTTTTCTGAGAGTCAAGAATGAGATAGTCACATGCGGCAATAGAGAATGAGACAAACCCCAGCCCCATTTCATCGGCAAGAATCCCATTCAAGTTGTTAGTGTGAAGGCTTGCAAGCCACTCTAATCCAGATTGTTGGTATGGTCGAAGATTTCCTCTCAATAATAGAGGCGGGAGAATTCTAGCATCAGCACTCCAATTGACAGGAGCTACTGCAAAGGGCTTCAAGTACTCCGGTAAGGCAGTTTCATCTTCCTTTTCTGTGTTCATTGTGTTTTCGTCGTCAAACGCTTCGCCCGAACCCTGCTCATTCTCTAACAAATCGGCAGCCACCGAGTATACAGCACTTTGAATTTGAGAGTCGTTGTCCTCGTCAGCCGACACATCTGTTCGGTGTAAGCTGTCAGAAATGATGCGAGGACTTGAATGATTAGGCGAAAGCAGAGTGTTGGCATTTGGCTGTGTAACTATTCCATCTGGGAGGTTGGAACGATCATCACCAATACTTTGAGTAGGAACATAGGGCTGCGGAGAACAAACATCTCTGATGGGTTGAGAGAACGGAGTATCGGCACGTAATGCGGTAGATGTAGATGACTGATGACCATCATAGTTTTCAGTGTCTTCCTCGACAGAATCTGGCTCAAGAATAGGGTTGTCTGACAATATTGACAAGGGAATGGGGACAGAAATGGATGGCGATAGGGAAGGATGACGCAGGGATTCCGCTTTGATTGACCCAGAAGACGGCAGGGACATCGACCTCGTCGGTGCTGCTAAAATGTCTCGTTCCGAGCCTGCGGCCGAATGAATATTGAGAGTAAGGGGACGTAAAGGGTGTGATGAAGAATTCAAGGGCTCCGGAGTCAGCAAGTCTCTGATCGCAGCGACTGGTAACCCGTTAGGCGTTTCATTACCGAGGACAGAGGGAAAATGAGGTTCCTCGATCTCGCTCGTAAGTATTTTAGTTATAGATCGAGGAGTGCCAAGCAACGCTCGGGTTTGAACATCTTCTGCATCGGAGTCCTCAAGATCCTCGACACGAGATGACGCCTCGCCAATATCACTTCCTACAGAGCTCTTGAGCGCTTCATCCTCTCTTGCTTCATCCTGCTCGTCATTGGTGTCATCGCGTTCTTCGATGCCCTCTCCTTGAACCTCCTCTTCGGAGCTCGAGATGTCACCTTCGTTCTCTTCCTCTTCCTCATCGGACCCCCAAACTCCACATGCAAGAGACATACTACTTGAACGGCTACGAGGAAGCTCGCCTCGTGTTAAGTCGCTTTGCTGAGTCTCCAAAAGTTGTCCACTTTGATCCAAAATGGCGTCTAGATGTTCACGACCACGACGAACCTCGTCGGCTTCTTGTTTGAGCCGCTCCTGCTCTCGAATATGCTACCAGTGTACCTACGTCAGTTTCAGGCTCCAGCAAGGGGGAAAAGTAAGCTCACAAAGACAGCCTTTTTCCACTCATCCGTGACCATACGAATCGTGGCTTTTGCCAAGGCTCGCAATCTGCGTTCTTCCTGGATCTTGAGCCTCTCTTTCATTGCTTCTTGACCATCCCAATATCCCCGGATAGCCTTTGCCCACTGACTAGCAATCTGTTGCCCCGATGACTTTCTTCTCCAAGATTGGCCAATATGACATGCGGCTTCAACGACATGGTCCCAAGGATCGTTTGACTGCCGTGGTGGGGCCAGAGACTTCCCCATATTCTCTTCGTTAAATTGGAATAATTCGTTGAAGATTGGCAGGAAGCCGCCGTTTTTCTGAAGTCTTTCTGCGCGTTCTAAGACTGACACGTCTACTTGCACTTGATGTTCTAAAGTACTCTCCTTCACATCGTGGCCATTGAGAGTGAAGTACGACCTTAGGAAGGTGTCCACAGAGGAGTTATATTCCACTGGTGGAGGTCGCTGTTTGGGATTAGTAATGGGAGGCGCAGGTCTACGTACGAGGAGCTTGACACGTTTAATGTTCAGCCTCGGAAGGGCTGGAGGTGCAGAAATAGACGTCGGTTCATGTTCTGGATGGCTAGGCAGCTTTGGAGAAGGCAAAGACGACTGTACCTGAAACCAATCAGCAAGTGGACATCCCAGATAACGAAAAAATTACCAGTTCAATAGGCTTATCCGCATCAGTGGCCTTTTCATTGTACGATCTAAGCCTTCCACTTCTGCGGCTTTCGACGGAAATAGACTCGCGACCCTTGTTCTCAGCCAACTTGCGTTTCTTCATTGGCCTGCTTGTGACGGGATCGTCATTGTGAGGTTGCCTACGAACAACGATGACAGAAATGCTTTCTTCTGTTGGAGATGGATCATCATCGAAAATGCTAGCGTTAGCACGCTCAGGAAGGCGTTCTGCCGTACGTTCCTTCAAACCACTGGATTTTGCAGCTTCCTGTAGTATAGTAGCGTTCGTCGAAGCTCCAGCTCTAGTTTGCCTCTTAGTTCGAGAAGGAACGGATGCAGGAGTTGAAAAGGGTGCCGAAATCGAAGATGTCTTCAAAAGTTGTTCCTGTTCTGTGCGACTACGCCGGGTTGAGCGCGAAGAACCAGCAGCTGCTTTGTCAACGAGATTGTAGAGAGAGGTTTTATACTGAGAAATAGTCCATAAACATTCTACATTTATCTTCCACAGAATGACATACATTCTGAAAGACTTTCGAGTTGTCCGTCTTGGCTTCCTGTAGAGTTTATTCAGTGTGTACATAACAGGATTGAATGTTAGAACATACTTTGGGATTGAAGCTGACCATGTTAATGAAGTGATCCATATGGAACATCTCTCGAACCTTGGAACTCCCATGAGAGAGATACAGGTTAACGACAAGGGTACGAAACATACCAGTGTGTCATGGCGGTCCACCACCGTTTGAAGCTGCTTTTGCTTCTGAGAAATCAGGTCTTCCCTCTCTGCTTCAAAGACCTCCTGCACTACAGTAACTTTCTGAGAACCGCCCTGCTTTGCTTTGCCTCGGGGCCTGCCTTGCTTATTCCTGTCGCCTCCAGTCACAAATCCACATCCCTTTGTTTCTTGACCCTTGCTACTCCGTATCCCATTCGCCGACATACAGGCAAATTCCGGCTGTCTGGTTCAAGCTGGCGAGGGCGGTGCGCGTTACCAATAGAGTCCGACAAGTCAAATTGGGACTGACGGCCTCAATCTCCTGAGATCCGAGATGGTTTGGTAAGATTCTTCAACGCAAGTAAAGCTAGAAACGAGCTCAGAACGATGAAATGATCCCAGACAACGGTCGGAACGCGCGCCCTGGTGGATGAAGCGTAAGTATTGATTTTGTGTAGCATTATTTTTTGCAAGTGTGATGCGTGTTTGGTTGACAAATAGGGTTTTTGAAACGACAATCACGATGGCCTAGCATTGATGCCGGGTACGATATATATCGATATAAGCATACATACAAGTGTACAAGGTATCGGCGACGACCAGCTCGCAATAGTGAACCAAGGATAAAATACAGGTAGCCCGAGGGTATAGTAAAGATACGTAGTAACGTTGCGTCGCAGCATCTGGTCATTCTATCAACCACCTTCCAATCGTATCCGAGAGTCGTGCAAGCGCAGATATAGATGTGCAACGTTATTATTGGTATTTTCGTCGTGATGACTGAGCTGTCATGATTTTTCGTAGGACCCCGCTTGGACCCTGCAGGTCCTGCTGTGTCGCGTTTATGCCATACCACCTGCATACTCAAAATTTGGGAAGGCGGAACCAAATGTATCAGGTCCTGGTTGGCCGTACTGCGCTGCAACATTGTCCTCTGGATATTGATCAAATCTAGGACAGACAGAACCAAAACAGGTCATCAGGAGGATAGAAACGGTGCTCGAAGCGGGAACTCACGCGCTGGCATCTCCGTCGCCACTGATCCTGGGAAGATATGGAGCTGTGATCTCACGAGCTTGTAACTTATCCCAGTCTACCTCCCGGAACCATGGGTGAGCGAACACATCTCCAGCACCGTGCCGCATATTTCCGTAGCGCTTGGAAGGATCGCTTTCCATAAGCTTCAGAATGAGATCCGTTGCAAGGTTATTGAAGGCGGGCCATTTGATGAAACCCGGGCCATTCAAAATGCGCTCGTAGAGAAGAACAGGATTGGGGTCGGGATGGTGATATGGCGGAAGTCCTGAAAGCATTTCAAATATCAAGACGCCGAGCGCATACCAATCAACACTCTTATTGTATCGTTGTTGATTGACAATCTGAATGAATTGGAGGACATATGAGCGGCTATAATAGACATACTGACAGAAACACAAACCTCGGGCGCAAGGTAGTCGGGGGTACCGCATAATGTCCACGTCGTTGCGGCACAAGGTTTCGCGAAGCCAAAGTCTGCAACTTTAATATGTCCGTCGTGGTTCAGAAGGATGTTTTCTGGTTTCAAATCGCGATAGATAATATTGAAACCGTGTAGATGGTTGAGCGCCAGTGCAACTTCCGCGGCGTAGAATTTTGCCACAGGGTCAGGGAATCTCTAAAAATGACGTTAACAGAAACACCATTCGGGAAAACGCTAGACCTACATTTGACCTTCGTAGAAGAGTGAAGAGTTCACCACCTGGTACGAAATCCATAACCATGTAGAGGTTTGTCGCATCCTGAAAGCACCCCCAGAGATTGATGATGAAGGGATGTTGTACGGCCGCAAGGATATGTTGTTCGTTGTTAGTGTGTTCCACCTGCTTCAACCTGACAACCTTCTCTTTGTTCAAGACTTTGATTGCATAGAATCGCAAGTTATGTTTGCTCCGTACTGTGAATAAACCGGAATTCGGACTAGAAAGCGGAAGCAAACAAAACCAGGAACGTACCAAGGTGAACCCTTCCAAAGCTTCCAGTGCCCAATGTCCGCTGTACGATGAAGTCAGAGAGACGGTATGAGCCCGTGGGCCGTTTGACGACCCGTTGTGCTATTGTCGGTCCCTTCTCTACGCTCTCCGAACTACCTTCCCGCTTGCCACTCCATCGGCTGATAGATGTTCGCATAGTAGATATTGACCCGCGATAGTCAGACTGCGAAGCTACTGAGCTGGAACTATATGAGGACGATATGAGAGTCGAAGGAAGCTGCTCTTCATGGTCTGATATCGATTCCTCCTCAAGGATCTTGTGGTGTCCTAGATGGGAGCCGAATTTACCAGCCATTCGTTTGATTGATAACATGGAAGAAACGCGGCTGAAACCAACGCAGAGAGAAACGAATCAAGAAAAGGAGAATACGAGAGATATTGGCAGAAAGCGTTTCTCAAAGGAAAGCGATCTCATAGAAGATCCTATCATTGTTCGTTTAGCATATCTGAATTTGGTTGACAACAAACAAATTGCCTCGAGGCCAACTTGGAACAAGGTCGCAATTACGCTAGCCTTATTTCCAGGATTCGATAGATACCAGGTGCCTGTTTCACCCCAGTGACCTCGACCCTAAGGTTGTTATCTGTGTACCCGCTGTCATCTGGGAGAATCTACTACGTACGGTAGTACTTCCAAACAACTAGTGTATCACAGTCGTCGATGTTCGCAACGGTGTAATACTTAACAGCGCTCAGCGCTCAGCCTTAATCCTATGAGCTTGCCGTTATTTCCCAAACAAATGGGAGGTTCACCCAAAAGTCAATAAATATCTTCAACCCCATTCTGGTCCTGAGTTAGAAATCATAATTATAACAGAACACTTCGGGGACCCACAGTACCTGGTGTCAGATTGAGGTGCTATTTTCTCATACTCATACCTTGTGCAAGGTCGTAACTATTTGACAGAAAATCAGGTCACAGAACTGACGCAGGAGCCTGTTGGTAAAATTTGAGTAAAATTTGGTACTTTAGTAGTTTTCCCCGTCGTTAGCTGTGTCTTGTCACAGGCCTACGTTGGGCTGGTGGTGCTTTGGAAACTCAGCCGTATGTGTTGTCAATTGACACGTTATTATCACTGGCATGCCTGAAATCGATTTACGATATTCAGTGAAAATGGATGGTATTTAATTCCAATTAGCAGAGCGGCTTCTTACAAGATTGCAGCAGCAGCGAGGATTAAAGTAACCCTTGTTCTTTCCTTTTTATACGCACTACTGGCTTTCAGTTCTAGTGAATACTCGTGGGATATGTGATGAAGCAACACTAGATCTCTGATGCTGCGCCACATTTTGTACTCCAGCATTTGACCTTCATAGAATGTCTGAGCAGAGTAAACTCTCCCTGAGAGTTTGGAGGATCAGGAGATGTACTTCAGTTATAACCAAACGTGCAGAGTTCATAATCTTCGGCGCTTATGATCGTTGCAATAGATGATTACAGATGTAGGTGTCTCATCGTTGAGTCAGATGCAGGGGGTTCGGCGGTCTGACCCCTCACTGTCAAGTCCATCAATCGGACATGTAATAGTATACAGTATATTTGTTGAACCTCGGCAATATTTACAGAAAATCATGATTCCCAATATCCTTTGTGATTGTGTGAACCCAACCTTCTCTGATGCGAGACACCCTTCCTATCGAGAACCCCAATTGTCAATGCACTCGAAAAAACTCCTCCCACGCTGATATACAACTATCCAGGATGGATGATTCGCCGATCACGAATGTTAGCGCTTCTCTCGTCAGTTGCATGTTTATCGGCGTATTCTTTAGATAAGCACATTGCGTGAGTAAAGAATTTGCACAGAAGGAGGGTGCTCACGTCTAGAACCTCGTTCAGGTCACCAGATCCTAAAAGAAGCTTCTTTTCCAGCTGGGATTTCCGCGCAGAACACAGACTGACTATCGAGCGAGCAACAGCAAGTATGACATCCATTTCTGAGTTTTTTGGCAGCTGTTCAATGTTTTCTACATTCACCCCCTCCAGGGCGAGCTGATACTCCAGTAATACTCTGAGCTCGGCCGTGGCAGGGCCGATTTGTTCTTCCACGCTACCCCGATCACCGCGCAGACACAGAGGCAGAGCAAGCAGCGCCCAGAGTTGGTGAGAGACTTTTCCGTCACTATCAAGACAAAACAAGCTGTTCTCGTTACCTTCATGAAAATAGATCAGACTGGATTCGGGTAAACGCATGCATATTCCATCTCGACCAACACTGTGAACCACTGCCATCCAATGTGCTTCCATTTGAGACAGGTTTGGATATAAAGCACCAGAGCGATCCGTGCAAAACATGAGAACCTCACTCAAATCCCAATAAATATGATCATTGTCGTTAACATCAAGGGTAAACCCATATCGAGCCAGGAGCTGTGCGTTCGAGAGACCTTCGCCATAGGTATTAAAAACTTCTTCGCCAGGCATGATTTCAGCATTGGACACCATCTCGTAGTACGAATCATAATCTACGAGTGCATTAGACTGTGTTGGATCGATTTTGCCAGCGTAAAGCATGGACTGATTGATTACTTCGTAGGCATCGTGAGGACATTCGTGGAGAGATCCGCATTGTGAACAAACATCGAATTCAGTCTGTGAGGAAATTGAGTGCACCCGATAAAGTAAGATCTCGAGAAGGTACCTCGAGATGTACATGATTATCATGGGAATGATTAAAACTGTATGTACTGAACTCAAAGCTACCACGGAGATGGATGGACTGAACTTACGAATCGGCAATAGGAACCATAGATAGACCATGATAACCATCCACTAGAAATGCTCTTGAAGAAACAAGGCTATATGCGTGATAGAAACCTTCCAACGATATTGTGGTTGCAGGAACATAAGTTCGATTGTTGAAGTAGCGAAGGAGGAGCGGCTCCGCAACCGTGTTAAAGTAGCCATCCTAAGTATTCAGGATCAACCAGATATCTTCCGAAAGGAGGCACTTACAATATCTTCCAGTTTGACACTTGAATCTGAAGTGAGTCTTCGGCCTATTTCAGTGTCCTCGAGCCATTGCAGCCCTTTCTTTCCATCATTGGTGTGATTTACATTCAAAAAATCTTGGGCCCAAAAGAGGGCAATGGGAATTGGTTTACGTGGAAGAGACTGTATGTATCCGAACCAACGCGACGTTTCGCCATTCAGTCTGAGAGATCTTTTGGTCAGAACGTTGCAACAGGTTGTTTTGTTCGGTGGCCTTACATCTCGACGTACAATGCAAGCGTAAGAGAAAGCAACGCAGGGGGGCCAGAAAGAACCGGTTCAATTTCTTTGGACAGGGAGCATGATCTCACAGATATCACAGAGTCTCTGTGAATAAGAACCACTGATGGTTGGTAAGTCACATAATGAACTAACGAGTGCGTATGTGGCTTACGGCAAGTATGTGCGGGGATATGCTTGTCTTTTGCATAAACTGCGATACAGTTTTCTTCATTAGATCGTATTTCCAACCGAGGGTCTATCCAAATGTCGTTCTCTGTGCACCATCGCACTAGAGTTGACACCGCTGAAGCAAGAGCCATGCAACGGCAAGTTCCGTGATGACATCGCATTCGCCAAAATTTACATTTTCCGCGGATACTTTCTCATGCCACGGCTATCGGTGCTCGACATCTTTCATAGAGGAGTGGTCTACTCTCTTGTGGGTCTTTCAATCTGGGGAATTGCGATGAGCGTTGCTGTGCATCGAGACACCATTCAGCGTGGCAAAGGTTAGTCCCTTTCAAATCGACACGGAATTCTTCCCTTCCGCTTACCCCTTAAATTAACACAGAGGTATGAGGGCTTCTTGTAGAACACGGGATTCAATCACATACGACGTCTTAGTATATGGCTAAGAGAGAACTCGTTGCCCAACTGGATAAAGCTGTACGTTTCTGCATTGTATGATCACGGTGATACTGTTCTTGGTTCTGATCGTCAATCAGGAAGAGGAGAAGGAAATCTCTCTCGCGGAAGCTGCACAGGCTGCCTTGCCTAGCCGTCGTGTTTAGGATGTGACTGAATGGTTGGTTTGCTTTGCATACTACATCTTTAAGAACTATGACAAGTGGCTAGCTAGTACGCATTGCGATTGCCTAAAGGAATTTCCAAAGTTTTGTTTGAACAACGAATTTCAAACAAAAGTTGACCGAACATGAACATATCAATACAAGAATTACTACACCCTATGCTATGGGATAACTATGGCTACACTGGGTATCGAATCATCGAATAGAAAATGGACCTTGCTCAGAACTATGTCCACAGGCATCCTGGGATAATGTTTAGGTTGCAATTCAGAACCTTCCCATCTGCCGTGAACTGTGCTCATTGATTCACCAGTGCCCGAGATTAACTTTTTCCCTATCGAATCCTAATTCAAGCCAAGGGTCAATACCTTGTACTTTCTGGCTGTCTTCGGTGAGTCCAACGAAGCCAACATGATCGTATACACGAGCTGCTTTGTTGTTGTTTCCAACATAGAGAACAACGCTCTCTTTGCAGTTGGGCCCAGTGAGTAAACTAACAGTAAAGTGGTCAATTCTCTCAAACTAGAGGGACCTAAGCAGTAAGCTTACTGTTCGCAAACTTTGTGAACAAGGCGTTTTGCGTAGCCGTTGCGCAACCATCTCTCCTTCGTATGGACCTTTGTGATTGCTGCGACGCGATCGCTATTGCGAGTGAAAGCGACGATTGATGCTATCTCCTTTTCTCCTCCGAGTTTTTTCGCTTCATGGACCCAAACTTGCCCCTTTTCAACCAAGTTGATTGCTTCCTGCTGCGCTCGAGCCTCAGTTAGGGTGAACGGTTCCTGTAGATCGTAAGTTTCTGCCCTATGATCGTCAATGAGAGATTAGACGCACCGAGGTACTTGCAAAGCGGTAGCAAAGTTCTCCAACCTCTTCTATGTCTTCGTGCACCGCAGGTCGCAAGACGTATTTTTGGGACTCGTCGACCGAAGAGTACCGCAAAGTTTTAATTGTGCAGTAGCTGATTTTGGCAGCGTAATACTCATGGTTATCAGCTAAGCCGACGCCAGTGTGTGGCGTCCATTCTTCTGCGAATATACGAGTGACAGGTTGAACCGAGAAGATTGAGAAGACCCTGGAAGTAGGTACGGTTGCAGCCAATGCTACGACCAGATGCCGGATACAAGGTCGAATGTAGTCGTCGACCAGATGGTCGAAGGGGAGAGGGGTGAAAATAAAAACTGGGTGCGGACCCAGGGGGCCATCCGTCACAGATAAGATGAACTCGATCTCCGAGTTGGTACTGCAAATAATCCACCAATCAGAGGATGCAGCACTGTTGGATTTTTCTTTGGCTTCGAGGGCCTGTGGCAGAATTACATTCGCAGCACGGGGGTTATCTTGAAGCACTTTCCAAACCGCTTGGGGGAATTTTCTCGGATCAGAGATGCGTTGAATGGATATATCTGAAGGCAAGAAAGGCATCAAGAACGAAGAACGTCGAAACGGAGAATAGGTTGAAGATAGTGAGGAGAGTTCCACCAGAGGCTCGTTTATATATCGCGAGCCTCAGATGGTGTGTATCTTGCCTATGAAACAGAGATGCGTTTCTATCCCCGGAACGCATGAGCTGTTCGAGCTAATTTACCGCCGCTTGCAAGATCAGTCCGAAAAGCATCCCTTAGCACCGGATGGTAATAATGATACATCACGACTGATATCCCTCTCTGTGGCTCAACCCGACTTCCATTCTCTTTTATCAACACTGCACCTCGTGCCCCATAGCAGTCAGGATAAGATGAAAATTTCGTACCCAAGTCTAGGGTGCTCTACCGGTGATTAAAGAAAGAATCATTGATTTCTAGAGTAATATCCAATGGATATTAGTAATGCGATGTGAGACTCCGACGACCTGAGCGAGCACAGCTGACGATTGATGTTAGACATGTATTTGAGCGCGCGCTGCATTTGTATCAAACCGTGCCACACTGCGGCAGAGAACATTGGTTCATCAGTTCGGTCATACAATCAAAATGTTTCTTCCAGAGATTGTCTGGATGTTGAGTATCATTACCAGACCTCCTGTCACCTGCGAATGGTTGTCGGGTCATTTCAAGTTGATACATCGACCCATGACGGATCAATGACTCACCCCGGATCACTCCAAGGAGTAGCTAGCAACCACAACTCATTAAGCGTTCCGATCACTTATTCAGTGTAAATCCGCATCTCGGCTTGATTTTCCTGCTTTATTAAGTCCTTGAATTCTCAATTTGACCATAATATGCAATGCATTGCGAGTTTTCAGACGTTTTCTTAATTCCTGGCTTCTCGTATTTCGCAAACCTCGGACCCGGCCCACCAATGAGTATGGGTCCGACTGCTGTTGATCATGCGAATAACATGTTACATGAGTTCTCTACATCTCCGTTCACGAAGTCAGTGTGCATCGCCTCTAAAAGTACTAGATGAACGATCAAGAATCCTGCTTCGGCTGGACCCACACTCCACGAGCCCCGTCTTCTTCATGGTCAATGCACTCCGAAATAATATGCAGCTGGCCTAGAAGGCTTCATGATGTACTATCCACAAAACAGTGAGATGAATTCTGGGACTGAGAACATAGTAACACAGACAGATACTAATTGCAGGAAACCGCTCGAGGGACTGATTAGCCCCTGATTATTATGATTATTATGACAGAGATGATTGTCATGTCTGCTGAAAATTTCAGCGTTAGAATCTAGGAAACGTGGATACGATCATCACTTGATTCTGCAGGAACCCGCCTCACAGAATCGTTACTTTGTAAAAGGAAGAAACGTGTTTTGCCTCTGTCAGTATTCAACACGATCAAATGACCGGTGGTTTGTGCCTGTTATTAGAAGAGATACTAGTTCACAGCAACTCTCTCGTGCGGAAGTGTCCTGAAATATTATATTTCAACGAAACATGTAGTCGACGAAGGCGAAGGGATCATATTCAACGTCAACTGGAATTACGTTTTATTTTTGTCAAATATTGATGGGAGGCCACGATGATTATGATATCAACAGCATCCGGGCGCCGCATTCTTGATTTCAGTTTGTCACGGTGAGAAAGTTAGAGTCGGGAAACACTGTCCCCTTTGCATGACTATACTTACACTTCAAGGTAGAGTGGAGCATGTCACATGTGTAGGTGGCCATTCGATGCCCATGAAGGCCTCCAACAACGCGAGGTAATTCCCCGAATGGCGACCATGATTCATAGCACTGTCATCTGATGTAATGGTCCCTGTGTGAAGTATCGCACTGCCACCATTCCACTAGTACTGACACACAAAGATCGCAAAATTGCGAGGGTGGACAGCATAATACAAAGGTTTTAGCAACCAGGCTTGGATGAAACCAAGCATTACAAGTAACTCTTAGACAGTTACGGTTTCACTCTAGTACCTTGATCGTAAATCCGAACTTGCAAATCTTCTGCAGAAGGGATTGTAATCAGCAATAAGACGCCAGGAGAGCCTCGAGTTATCTCACTGGATCTCATATTTGTGGTACACAATAGAGGTACTAAGACCAGTGAGCTAGTGGGAACTTTTGGATTGTGCGCGCCCGCAGGTCATTTGTATGTCTTCCGACAAGATCGTTGCGTATGGTACTAACATCATACGCCAAATATCATATCAAGAAGAAAAACACAGCGACGGATATCCACGGCGTATGTACGCCCATGTCTTCAAGGGGATGGAAGAAGACAAACAACAAACTTTTTAACGTAGTGTTCTGGTTATGGATCGATATGATCGACGATCAGCGCGCGCCGGTATCACACTCAGATCGATCTATGTTATGTTCGAGCGATCTCCATGATTTCAAAGTTTGCTATGCGCAGTATGGTTACCAACATCGACAATCAATCATCTCGACATCCCAGCAACGGCTAACGATGGCCTAGTATTGATCTCCAGACTCAAGTGAAGCTTGCAGTAGACGGCAGTTTGGCAAATCCTAGATGGGGCTCCTTATGCAAACAGGGTGCTACTTACATAACTCCGTCAATGAGATGGGGTTACTTTGAGTCTAGCCTCTGTAAGTTATCTGTGCTCGGAGAATCATTTTGATTCTGTCTTACTGTGACTCCTGGAACTTGAATGCAGAGCATTTGCATATATCCAAGAGGTTGCCATAAATCAGTCGTCGGACGGACCATCGAGGGGATGCCGAAAAACGTGCGGACGAGCGTGCCAGTGAGCTTTGACATCATGAGTTTTGGGAATGCAGACCACTCAATTTTCAGTTTACCATGATCATGGCGTCGATCTGCGTATATGAAGTCGATGTGATCGAAGAACAATGGCGCTCGACCATAGTACGCTCCTGTAAACTCAATACCGTAGAATAAGTTAGAGTCGGATTTAGACTAGGTGATAGGTTTTTCATCGCACTTGCGTAAATTAAATTCGATCTATAATCAGTTGTTCTGCGGACTGCAGTGCTATAGCTCAAATGCGCTCGAAACAGGGAGTCTATCTATTCATGGTAATACTTTTGCACAATATCAAGTTGCAGACTGAATAGTGAACTATGAAACCAGCTGATATCAACTATGGCAGCGCTCCCGCCAGACACACAAAAGATACACTGAAAGGTAATCAATTGTTAGAATCATGATAGCAAGGCACGGATAATTTAGAAATCGCAGATATCAAGAGTGAGTGGAGGACGACATGAGTGGGTCGACATCATCGTCCTATACACATCATCCAAGTCCTATTGCGATCTTCACACCTACATAGTAGCAAACTGCGGCTGGATGTCGAAAAAATTTCAAAAAATGCGATGAATCGATCGAGATTACCAACACTCCTAAACCACAAAAGATGGTGGGAAACAAATCGCAATAGACGAGTCGCCGCTCGTATGCGTTGATGCAGCTCTTATGGGCGTTGGTGTGGGATTGACAGTCTGATATACTATTTGATTGAACGTACCTTTCGAGGGTGGGACTGGGTCGTGAGACAGTTGTGGTAGTAGGGTAGGAGGTTCATCTCATCCAGAAATCTCGAATGGAAGGTACGCTTGGAAGAACAACGACCCTCGTCCCACCCACCATACAGCCGTGCTCGAAAGACTTTTATGTAGCTATAAATACGCTCTTGTAAACCCAATATCGTAGAACTTGAAATAGTATCAGACTAGATGATAGGCTCGTCGCGTAAATTACATTCAATGAATCTATAATTAATTGTTCTGCGAACATTGCAGTGCTATAGCTCAAGTGCGCTCAAAACAGGGACGGTAGGCCCCATTTATTCATGTAAAATTTTTAAGTAAGATATCAGAGACCAAATAAAGCAGTGAGCTATGAAACCAACCTAATCTTAACTATGGCAGCGCTCCTGCCAGGCACGAAGGATAAACTAAAAGGTAGTCAATTTTTAGATGAACTTAAGTTGACAAGGCGTGGCCAATTCAGGGAATGGCGCAGATAAGCAAGTGGGCGACATGAGTGGGTCGACATCCAAGTCATATCGCGATCTGTACACCTACATAGACTGGATGTCATAAGAATTTGACTGGCAAATGTAATGGGTTGACCAGACACACCATCCGAATAATATCGCGATCTGCTACATCAACAACTACGGATAGGTGTCGAAAGAACAATGAATCGATTGAGAATGCCAACCACTCCATAGAAACAGTCAAGTATTATTTAAATGGACAGGGTTTTCGAAATGGGAGGTCGTAGGACAGTTGGGTAGCTGGTAATCAATTGCACATTATAGTACACAAAAAGTAGCAAATATTGGGATAGATGTAACATGACATTAAGCTACTCTATATCATGACGCAGTCGCATTGTTGAAGATCAACAAATTAGTGGTCTTAGCAGGAAGATCACTAAGAACATCGGGAGTCGCCAGTTTGATAAGGGCCTCCTTCAACTGGGCGGGCGTGATAGGTTTGTGAGGGATAGGGGCAATTGCAGGGTCGGAAACGGAGCGAATGGGAATGAATGAGGATATCCAACGAGGAAGCGTAGCTTGCATCGCGGCATATACCGACGATGGGAGAACAAATGCCCGCTCAGGTCGGGTCAAAGAAAGAACGTTATCTTGAGTGTCGAACGTTGGGTCAAAGCTCTTGGACGGGTAGAGGGACAAATAATAAGCAAGAAGACCGGCAACGTGGGGAGAAGCCATTGATGTGCCCGAAATCGTGTTGCTAGCCCTCTCTGATCCAATCCAAGTGGAAACGATGTTGAGGCCTGAAAAATAAGTAAGTTGGGAGACAACACGAGATCTGACACATACCAGGAGCAAAGACATCCACACATTTTCCATGGTTGGAGAAGTACGCGCGCTCATCGGCAAGGGTCGAAGCACCGACAGTAACAGCCTTCTCCGCAGCAGCAGGTGAATAGTTACACGCATCACGGTTGTCATTGCCTAAGCACGATAAGCCATGTAAAAATGATTCTGAATAGTATCTAGACATACCCGCGGCAACAGCGAAATGAAGGCCTCCGTCGACGGCAGCATTCACAGCTTCATCAAGAGCTCTTGATTTACCACCACCCAAACTCATATTGGCAACAGACCCTTTATGCATCTTGTCACGTTTCTTGAGTAGAGACTTACGTTGAGCCGCTTGAGAAGCGAAGGCAACACCGGCGACGACATCAGACATCGAGCCACTTCCATTGGAACCAAGAACTTTGACAGCAATGACATTCGCCTTCTTCGCAACACCATACTTGCGAGAAGCGATAGTGCCAGCACAATGTGTGCCATGACCATTACCGTCCTCGTCGACGTCATTCAATGGAATGGTCTTGCCCCAGGACGCGCGACCCTCAAACTCCTCATGTTTGATGTTGATACCAGTGTCGATGACGTAAACATCGACACCCTCACCACCGTCAGAATCGTATAGATACTTGGTGAAAGTAGAGAAAGTTAGCCTAGAACGATGGCTTATGCGGGCCAGCCCCTGAATGAGATAGGTTAGTCGGTCTATAGACGAGCGCCGTAATGCGACCCACCCATGGTGCACTCTTCTGGACAGCCTGTGTCCGAACTTTTTGGTCCTGTTCTACGTACGCGACCTCGGGCATGGTCCGCAGCTGTTGAATGACGCCATCCGAGAAACGACCCGAATAGCCATGGAAGTTATGCGAATCATAGACGTGCCTAAGGCCCGAATCGTCTCCATGGAGAGGGTCTGCATTGTGCGCCGTTTGAAGAAAGTTGATATGGTTGGCAAGCAGGGCTTGAGAAGCACCGTGCTTTAGCCTGACTATGTAAGAGTTGTTGAGGGTGACATGTGGATGCTCGGCGACAAAGAGTGGCGCGAGTGCCAAGGGGGTATCTATGGACGGAGAATGGTGGGGATGTGTGGAGAGCGGCGTTGCGCTCGCTGAGGAGGCGAGCGTTATAGCAACAAGCGACCACTTGGCAAATGTAGTAGTCATGGTGGGGAAAGGAGAACTTGAGAGTTCCCCCCCACCTGCCCCTGATAAGGGGTTGTGTTTATCCGTGTTTGCTCACCGCGCCCGCCACCTCGGGGTCCGTAATTCCGCAATGCATGTTCAGAAGCACGATTCATCCAGAGAAAGAGCCGATTGAGGGCTGTGCAGTGTACGTAGCTTCAGCCTGCAGGCAGCCTCAGCCCAGCTCGCTAACTTGAGGAACGCGCTATCAGTTGACACGTATCGCTCGAAGCTTATATTTCAAATAACGTTACGGCCGCGACCTTCTGAGCTGCGTACTTGCAAGTCACAATCGGGAATCTTCCGTGTCCACTGATACACATGACATGGTTTATCATTGCAATCTTAGTCGAACCTGAGCCATCAGCTGGGCTAACGCATGCGTAACCTTAAGGGTACCCAAAAATGGATGACGGCACAAGAAAGATGATAAGCGCATATTTTTAATTCGAAATCGTCCAATCACATAGGATCATTGGCAAAGCGATGATTACATTGCATATTTGTAACTAGAAAATTTTTTAAAGGTTATACAACACCAAGCATTTGCTGACATTCAATGCCTCGTCTAAAAGACGCGCATCAAAATATCAACAAAAACAAGGAAGGAATCCCCCGACGACACAAGCCAAAAGTGCAGCAGCAAGGTCATCACGTCCCCGTGTTGCAAGCAGAGCACGAGGAGCAGGGGCGACAAAAATTAGATAACCAATAATGGAGGCGGTGCCTCCATAATAGTGGTTAAACTATTAAGAACAGATACTACACTTGATCTAAGCCAAAAGGCCAGAGTGGTAAGGAAACTAGGCGCTTGGTGGGCGCCTTATATACCCGTCGGCAAAGCGCACGGACCATCCGCAGTTGATGTGATCACGAGAAATGGAATTTTGGCCGCCTATCCACACGACTTGAACTTCCTACACGATAGATCCGTACATACCTTACATACCACAGAAAACAAGCCCCAGAAATCCATGGACCCAAACACAATACTCGATCTCTCTCACAAACTCGACTCCAACGTCCACATCTACCCAGGTGATCCCGCATTCACCTGTCGCCCCTATGCCACAGTAACAAACGACGGCTACAGTGTTCACACAATTTCACTTGGTTCCCACACAGGTACCCACATCGACGCTCCATCTCATTTCTTCGCCGGCACAACAACGATCGATCAGATCCCTCTTTCCTCCCTCTTCGCGCCTCTCGTCGTTGTCGATCTGACGCAACGAAATCTCAAAGACCGACAAATAATAACATGGGAAGATATCTCATCTTATGCAGAGCTCATGCGCCCGGGTGTGATCTTAATTATCCGTACAGGCTGGTCAGCTTACTGGGGTACACCAAAATACTACAATCACCCATTTCTTGAAAGAGAAGCCTCTCGAAAAATCATTGAGCGAGGTGTACGGATCATTGGTGTGGATACCTTGAGTCCAGATGAGACCGAATACCAGGGCACTGGCGGTCTCCACGGATTCGGGGCACATCAAGAAATCTTGGGCGCTGGTGCCTTGATTGTCGAAAATCTGACAAACCTCGATCAACTCGCTGGGCACACGCATATCGGTCTCGTACCCTTAAACTTGGAAGGATGTGACGGTTCTCCTATAAGAGCTTTCGCTTGGAAAGCAGAACAACAATAGATAACATTGAAAAGCGTGGGTTATCATCGACATGGTGTATGTACTAAAGAAATTATGTGGGGTGCTGTCAAATAAATCAGCGTCAAAGCATGAGAATGATGGAGGTCTATGAGTCAAAGTCGTCCGAGGTATAACATTATAGCCTAAAATATTCATATGTTGTCGTTAGTATCGTGATCTCTCAACGAGTGCGATGGCATCAGCAACACTTTCTCGAAACGCGTCAGCGCCGAGAAGGTCAACGATGCCAGCCTTTGAAAAGGTTTCGCGAGGTCGTGGTGATAAGTGCGTGATGAATAGCCCTACGCCCCGGTTCTGCAACCACATCATTAAAGACGCTCTTAGTAACACAGGTGAAAGAGATTCAAACCTTGTACTCTTCAAGAAGCTCAAACATAATTTGCGCAGCTCTACAGTATAAAGTGAGAATGATTCGTCAAAAAAACAGTTTAAACCCTCACGAAGCGTCAATGGTCTCCATATCCGCCAAATGGAATACAAGTACAGACGCTTGTTGTCTGCGTGGGGCTTCAGAAGGATGGCTCTTCTGCACGCCGTACAATTCCAGTCGGCGAAGACGTTCTAATCGAGATTAATCATCATAGCGACAGGCATTCAAGTTATATATACCCTTGAGCTGAGCGGTGTTGGCTGTTTAACAAGTTCTGAGTATCTGAAAAGAATTCAAGAAGATAATGTACATACCGAAATCAAGGTTTTCGCGTATCCGGACGATGAGAGTACCATCCGACCTCTCTTCTGCTTCAGGATTTTCGTTGATTGGTTTCCATCGATCGGTGCCCGGAATACGTCCCTGGGAAAAAGTTCAGCATCATGACAGGACAACAAGCAACGAAAACTTACAAGAATCGTCATACGAGCCCTCGACGACCGATGCACAACGAGTAGCAAGGAAACTATCAAACTGACGACAACTCCAACCTCCACGTTCCAGATAATTGAGAAAAAAAAGGTGAGTGCCATCAGAGCTAGGTCAACCCATGCACTCATCCTACAGTGGATCGAGGTTAGATGCCTCACAGCGAACAAGGCAACAGACCACGTACCTCCAATAATACGTGACATCCTCAGGAATCTCGAGCATAAGTGAGAATACGACCAAGCAGATACTGGAGAGGGTACTCAATCATCAGCAACATGAGGGTGTCAAAAGGCGTACATGGATGCCAAGACGCATTTCGGAAGGAAGTATAGGTACGGCAAGAGGAAGAACGTCGTAAGGAGAATGACGACAGAGCAGGTTAGTGATCCCATTTGCGTCCTTCCTCCTACGTCGCCGTTTATTCGAGATCTACAAACGCCAAAGCTCAGAACTCCACTGAAGATAAAAGCCAAAAACACTGACCGAGTAATCGAGCCGTATGCTGGCAAAGTACCAGGAATGAATGATCCAGCCACGTTGGCAACACCCAAAGCCACAAGTTCACGGTTTGGGCTGATGGAATGCCCGAAGCGTGCAGCGTTTTGCTTAGCTGCGACGATACTATCCAGGAAACCAACAACGGAGATCATCCTATTGAACAAACATGTCAGAATGGACCAAGAGATAATTCACAGATCAGAGCCTACACTGCCGTAGAAGTAGTCCGTCTGAGGTACTTGAGGGTGGATGACTGCAGAGGAATTTGCAAGAAAGAATGTCCAGCATTGATAGATACTGAACCAAGAATGTCGACTCCGTCGTTGTCCCATCGGAATTCCGCACTCAAGACTGAAATTTCTCGTCATGAGACAAATCGAGAACTAAACCAGCAACTTGACTCACAAGTTGACACAATGACCACAATCAATACTTCTGGCACACGGTAGATGAACCAGTATTTCTTGAATGAGTTCTTGATATTTCGGAGTACCAACAAAACACCCAAGGCAGAGAAGCTGATCATCGTAGTAACGGGATTGAGCTTGGTAAATGCGTTCTCCAGTAAGAAGAGTATTTTCTCGATCGTAGTTTCTGGCTTGACTATTTTTTGGAGCGCTACAAGGCCGAACATTGGAATCATTTGTTCGCTGAAGGAATATCAACTTCCCATATTCTTGCCATTACAAAAATCAACATACACCAAAATCACGACCGCGACTGCACTGATGAATCCTCGCAAAAGTGCACGGCTAAGAACGACATCGATGAAACCTAATCGGAAGAAGCCTAGCAGGAATGTAATCAGACCAACCTACATGGTGACTCATGAGCGATGAAATTGATCACAGAAGCTAAGTACTTACTTGAAAGGTGATAATCGTTGATACGGCAATCCCCAATGCCTCCGAAGCACCATCTTCTCCATGAGTATCAAAACGGATATCACTGATGGCCTGCCCAACCAGCAGACTCAATGCTGCCTCAGGGGCTACATTCAGTTGACGGGAAGTTCCCAGGAATGCGTATACAATAGCGGGAAAGGCTGACGAGAACTAGAAGAGCACGATGGGCCACAAAGGAATATATGTCATAAGGGACAGATGTTCAACTTACCAGACCGGCGAGAGGACTGATCTTGGCCAGGGAAGTAGCATAACTGATAGACTGTGGAATCAGGATACTAGCCACTGTCAGACCTGCGAGTAAATCGCCGCCGATGCTTTGAGAATCGTCAGGGTCAAAACCTGCGCGATTTCGGATCAGACTACGTACAATGTCGTGGAGTAGCTTGGGATCCACGCAAAGGATGGAATGTAGTACTTGACTCGTTTCACCAACGTGGATTGGTTTAAGTCTCTCTTGCTGAATTCTGCGTTGGAGAATGAATAAGCGCTGGGTGAATCACACAGACAGAGCGAAAGAATGGTTCACCCAAAACAGAAGACCGGTCGCTGCTATACTCATCATCCCTTGCAGTGACCCTGTCGAGCAAGGGTGTTCGTTCCTCGTGTCTACTGCGGTCCAAATCCATGAAGGAGCTCGCAGAGGAGCTGGGTTGGGTATAGTTGGGGTCGTGAGATATCAGAGGAGGCATGAAGTCTTGAAATAGCAGGCTTTCCCAATTGGCCAGCGGCTAGAAAACTGGACTGGCCGGGAATAACAAAATGTAAAATGTCCAAGACAGGCAAACGGAGCTGGCAGTTCGTTTGATGTCAAAGCGAACTTTGTCCAAATATAGATCCTGATATATCTGTTTATGTATTAGGCGGAGACTGTAACGAAGTCTATAGCTGTAGATCCGGCCCGACCGTCGTCCTCATAGAATATCCCTTCCCATTTTTTAACTTAGAGATTGAGCATCCGCCATACGCCCACACTAGGACGATATTCGAGTCTCGCGTTCCTTCGTAAAATGTTTGCTGAATCGCCAAACAAGTGTCCAGACTATTATCGCCCAAAATGAAGACAAGTCATGAGAGGAATCTAACATAGGCCAAATTACATACAAATCGGCTAGAGGGAAAGCGCTATGATAAGCAAGTGACTCCTAATTTGGCGAGACTCTTTCCTAGCTGTAATGGACCCATGGGGATTGATCCCCAACTTCAGAGAGTGTCGACATCGACACGCGTAACTATACCCGGATAAGAGATGTGAGCAATTCTCTTCGGAAATATGTTTCCGAACGAGATGAACTTTTTCGAAACACGGACGGAATTTTCAGGAATAATAAATACATGTCCCACGTGGTCGCGCTCATTGATTGAAAAAAATTATAGATAACTAAAAAAAACTCTTGCACAACGTATTCTGCATCTTATACACCGTAAAAATAGTATACAGGACCATAAGTGTTGATATCAGCAATGGGCACTCCTACTTCTAGATGACACGAAAAACCTTTCAATCAAAGATCAAAACATATCATGGAGGCAACAAACCTTTTCCACAAGTAATGGCAAAAGCATGAACTCAATGAAGAGTATCAGGGGTAGTTTGGAGAGCTGAAGGCAAAGCAACTACTTTCTGAATAGAGAAAGGAGATCAGCTATGGTCACTTGAGATAACTAGAGAGGTTACCATAACAGGAATCAGGATTGAAGAAAGGAGGCCTTGCAGAAATCCAAACCTCAAAGGTCTTTACATGATAACAACTGACTAAGACACACTCGTCAAGAACAAGTCCAGAAGCTTGCTGCCAAAAGGTATCTGGATCATTGTAAGACATCTCTGCTCTAAATCCAAATTTACAGGAAGATACAGATCACTTAGCACATGAAGAGATGTCTGGTCAAAGAAGACAAGGCAAGGGTTATGAGGTGGAGGTTCAATGTGTCTGTGAGGGCACTAGTGGGTTCACAGACATAAGAACATTGATGTCAAGACTAAAGCATCACAGTCAACACTGAAACATTGTACACAAGTTCATGCTTCTAATTCTAATAATATTGTATTGTATGGCAAGAAAACTTGGATGTATAATGGCCAATGTAGTGTCCTGCATGTGATTCTACTCTTCAGCTTCTGACTCCCTTCACAGCCTTTTGAATTGGCTGGCACCCTTGCAGAGATGCCAGTGGGGATGTGGCTGGTATGTTCATGCTTTTTCTGCTTTGACATGCCAGATTGTAATATTTCTGTTATGGGTCATGCAGCTTATGGTTCACACTCCATAAATCAAAACCAATTGATTCTGTCTACAAAGTATGAAGTAAGGTACTGCCTTACATAATTACAATAATAGTATTTGATAGGTAGTGTCATGTGATGCTACCACATAATAATAATAATTTTGACTGTGAAGGGCACCCTGTGTAGCCACAGTGCCTGCTACTTGTAGGTCCTTCACAATCCACATAAAATTAGATGTGGTTGGCACCAAGACATTGCAACTATCTGTATCAGTACAATGGGCATTGCTACAAGTACAACAAATTAGACAATATATCATGTGACTGCCCAATTTATACATGTGATATGCATGTAGAGTAACTTAGGGAAGGTAAGAGTAGATTATCTATATACTACTCAGTGTACCATGTACCTGTTCACTCTATGACATAACTATTTTCCTCACATTTATTGCATCTGTTTATGACCATTTGTGTCAGGGGATGTCTCACTTGTTTCCCCTTCTCCTCCTCCAGTTCTTGTCAGATTTGCTCTGTTATAGTTTTTCTTTATTCTCCTTCCTTTTTCCTATCTATTGGTCCTAGTTTCAGCCCTCAGGCTGCACTGGTTCTCTGTCAATAATTCAGACAAGTGTGGCCCTTTGACACTGCCACTGGCTTATGTAACTGCTGACCAATTGCTGACACATCACTTGTGTCTTTTTTCTCTGTCATACTGTACAGTTGTTTCTCACGCTTCTGAAGCCTCTGAAGCGTCACACCTGGCCTAGGGAATCTCCAGACTTGTTCTTTGGATTTCCCTTTGCCAGGTGAGTAGTTATCTCAGTAGACACTGTACAGTACTGAATAGACTTTGGATTTCCCTTTGCCAGCTGTGTGATTGAGCCCCAGCCTCCAGAGGTCACCCTTACAGCAGAACAAGTCTCTAGATTCCGTCTGGGAGCCCCCTTTTTGGTTACTTGAGCTTCTACTTGGTTCCTTAAAAAGTCTCTCCCCCACCAGTGTCTTAGTGCCCCTGTGCTCTTCCTATGACCCAGCCAACCCCTCCAGCACCTCCCCCTGATGCTTCAAGCCCCCAGGATGATGCCTGGAGTTGTTTACTGTCCCTGGAAACACAGGTTCAACTTACCCAAGCCTCCCTTACTTCCTACATGGCTGAACTCACTGGACTCCATCAAACTACTGAAGCAGTGTCCCTTTCTCTACAAGCCCTTCTGGAACGTCTCCCCCTTGCTCCTACCACTCCTTTGATGCCCCCAGCAGATGCAGAATGGTTTGTGTCTGCACCTAGCTCAGGCTTTTTGGCTCCAGCTGCTGCAGAACAGTTTGTGTTTGCATCTGGCTTAGGCTTTTCAGCTCCTCATTCCAAACTCCCTCATTCTGCACTCCCTAATGTATATGATGGAGATCATAAAGCTGGAGAACTTTTCCCCCAGTCCTGCATCACCTATATCCAGCTGAGCAGTGAAGCCTTTATCTTGAATGCCTTGAAAATTGCCTGAGTTCTCTCCTACATAAAGGCTGGTCAAGCTTCAACCTATGCACTGCATATCTTCTGATGCCCAGGAGGAGTTGAGAGTTTCTTTGGCTGGACAGAGTTTGAGAAGGAATTCTGAGCAGAGTTCTTCCCCCTTGACCCAGCCAAAACTGCAGTGCTTTCCCTTTGAGACCAAACTCAGTATGGTCAAGGAAAGCAGTCACTTGATGAGTACATTGACTCCTTTTGTGCCTTAGTTGAACAGGCTGGATATCCAGATGGTCTACAACTCTGCCTAACCTTCCATGATGGACTCCACCCCTCTCTCAGGGATTGTATAGACAGCATGGCAGAAGGGCACCCAGATGATGAGCAGGTTGATACCTGGTACAAGGTGGCATGTAAGCAGTGGCAGCTCATGGAACTGCAATGTGAGCTGCGGCAGACGCAACCCCCAACCTTCTCTTTTTCTTGTGGAGTGTTCACCTTCTAAGCTCTCTCTTCTGCACCTGCACTAGCATCCTCACAACTAGGTGCAGCTCCTTCCTTCATGCCTCATGCTGCTCCCCTGCACTCCTTACCCCAAGGAGTCCCAATAGATGTTGATGCTTCCTGACAGCAGTCCACCACCCCCCTGCTGTGTCAATGCTGTGGGAAGGCAGGTCATTTTGCCTGTTACTGTCCTTAAGGGTTAGAAGTTCACTACTTGTCAGCATCAGAGCAAGAAGAACTGCTCATCCAACTCCTTGCAGCCTGGGATGCCACAGGAACTCCCTCTCTAGACACACCTATAGCTGTCCATCCTGAGGAAGTGGCCAATGGATTGGAGGAGGTTCCTACAGAGTCTGATGATTTTTAAAAGGGCAACAGATGACCAGTATGCCCCCATTGCCCAGTACTAATTGTTTCGCTCCCCTGTCCATAGAATCAAGTATATCCATTGCCATTGTTGATACTATGCCTGAAACAATAAGCCCCTCCTCAGACATACAAACTCCCCCTCCAGCTAAAGTCTCAGCCAGAAACACACTCCCCAGCACATGCCCTTGCATCTCTGCATGGGAACGCCACCTTCCCCACTGTTATGTTGTTGCTTCCACCCCTTCTACCAACTCCCTGAAGCTACAGGTGGAGATTGAGACAACAGATACCCAGCAGATCCAAAGTGTGGTTGCCCTCCTTGACAGTAGTGCAATAGGCCTCTTCCTTGACACTGACTACATGCAATGACACTGCCTGACCACCCCCTTTCTCATCCTATCCCTGTATACAATGTTGATGGTATACTCAATGAAGCTGGCTCTATTTGCTTTGTAGTGGACCTGGTCCTCTGCTACCAAGACCACTCAGAGCAAGCTGCTTTTGCCATCACTAGTTTGGAAAAGCAAGACATGATCTTAGGGTTCACCTGGCTACATGAACACAACCCAGAGATTGACTGGACTAAAGGTGAGGTGAAGATGAGTTGTTGCCCACGCCGCTGCGTTACCTGTGCAAAAGAAGCCTGTATAGAGTGGAGAGCCAAAGTTTGTGAGTGTGCTGCTGTGCATGCCTGTCTTGCTGTGCATCTCCCTTATGCTGATCTTGACCTCCTAAGTCCCCCCCTCTCTGGCATTTCCTCATAGAGAGGCCCTCTATGAGGATGTCTAAGGTATTGGATGTGAATTGCCAGAGGAAGAGGAAGGAGGAGGAGAATGGACCCGCACTCCAGATGCAGAGTCCTCAGATGAGAATATAGAGGTGGGTGATCGGATCTATACTACAACCCTTTGCCTCCCTCCTGCAGTGGCAGAGATTCGGGCCAGTCAGACAACTTCTCAGCATTTGGCTGAGGCATTTGTGGCAAATTCACAGCCCAAGCCTTTCCCTAGCAAGGTTCCCAATCACCTCCATAACTTTGAGAATGTATTCTCCAAGGCCTCCTTTGATTCACTTCCAGAGTGTAAGCAGTGGGATCATGCGATTGAGCTGATACCAGATACAGAGCCCTCCAGTTGCAAGGTCTATCCACTTGCACCCCATGAACAGGATGAGCTGGATGCTTTCCTGCAGGAGAATCTTAGCTCAGGACAAATATGACCCTCCAAGTCTCCAATGGCCTCCACAGTCTTCTTTATCAAGAAGAAGGATGGGTCTCTTCATCTGGTTCAGGATTATCATGCCCTGAATGCAATGACAGTGAAGAACTGCTATCCTTTGCCACTCATCTCAGAACTTGTCAACAACCTTCAAGGTGCATGCTATTTCACTAAGTTGGATGTCCGCTGGGGCTACAACAATGTATGCATCAAAGAAGGGGATGAGTGGAAGGCAGCATTTTGAACTAATTGTGGACTTTTTGAACCTCTGGTAATGTTCTTTAATCTCACCAATAGCCCAGCCACCTTTCAGACTATGATGAATGACATTTTCCATGATCTGATTGTAGAAGGTGTTGTCTGCATGTATCTTGACAATATCCTCATCTACACAAGAACTCAGAAGGAGCACTGCCAGGTCACATGCATGGTCTTGGAACGCCTCCACTAACACCAGCTCTATTTAAAGCCTGAGAAGTGCAAGTTCAAACAGACAAAAGTGGCATACCTGGGTTTGATCATTTCACATGGAACCGCCAAGATGGACCTCATTAAAGTGGCAGGGGTAGCAGAGTGGCCTGAGCCAAGGAACAAAAAGGAAGTTCAGGCCTTTCTTGGGTTTGTCAATTTCTATCAGAGGTTTATACAGGATTTCTCCCACCATGCATGACCCCTCTTTGATCTCACAGTTAAGGATACTGCATGGCGGTGGGAGCCCCTACAGCAAGCTGCCTTCGATGCCCTCAAGCAATCCATGACCTCAAAGCCAGTCCTCCTGTTTCTTGACGATGACTCTCCATTACATGTGGAAGCAGATAGCTCAGACTTTGCTATAGGGGCAGTCCTCTCCCAGCAGTCAAAAGAGGATGGCAAATGGCACCCAGTAGCCTTCTACTCCAAGAGCCTTAATGCAGTGGAATGGAACTATGAGATCCATGATAAGGAGATGCTGGCAATTATTCAGTCCTTTGAAGAATGGCGGCATTTCCTTGAGGGTGCACAACATAAGTTTGAAGTCTAGACAGACAATAAGAACCTGGAGTACTTCCGTTCCGCTAAAAAACTCAATCGACGTCAAGCTCGGTGGTCTCTGTATCTGGCCAACTTTGACTTCTCACTGCACTACAAACCAGGACAGAGCATGGGCAAACCAGATGCACTGTCCAGGCAGGCGGACTATGGCACTGGAGCAGGAGATAATGACAATATTGTCCTCTTCAAGCCAGAGCTCTTTGCCATCTGTGCACTAGAAGGGATTGTGGCTCAGAGAGATGAGGCAAACATTCTTAGGGACATCTGATGAGGGAACCAGGAGGGTGCACAGGAGGATGCAGTTGTCCAGGCTGCACAGGCCCTACAAGCTCAATGAGCAAGTGGAGTCAAGTCAGTGCATGCAGATGAGTGGGGTCTTCAGGATGGGCTGCTGACCTTCAGAGGACACATTTATGTGCCTAACATTCCAGAACTTTGTCGGCGCATTGTATAACAACATCATGACTCTCAAGTGGCTGGACATTCTGGAAGGTGGAAGATGCTAGAGCTAGTATCCCAGAACTATTGGTGGCCACAGATCTCCCGATATGTAGGCACCTACACTAGCACCTGCAACCTCTGTCTCCACACAAAACCTCGCTGCCAAGCACCCATGGGCCAGCTCCACCCACTTCCTATTCCAGCTGCTCGCTGGAGTGTTGCATCAGTGGATTTCATTGTGGAGCTCCTAGATGCTCATGGGTACAATGCCGTGATGGTGGTGGTGGACCTCTATAGCAAACAGGCTCACTTCATACCTACTCACACCACATGCTCTGCCTTGGGAGCAGCCAGCCTATACCATAACAATGTCTGGAAACTCCACAGTCTATTAGATGGGTATGTCTCAGACTGGAGCCCCCAGTTTGTGGCAGAATTCACTTGAGAACTGTATCACCTGCTAGGCATAAAGCTCCATACCACCACAGCCTATCACCCTCTACCACCACAGCCTATCACCCTCAGTTGGACAGGCAGACAGAACACATTAACCAGGAACTGGAACAGTATCTCTGCCTGTTTTGTAATGAGAGGCAGGATGACTGGGATGAGCTGCTGCCAGATGCAGAATTCCAATACAACAACCACATTCACTCTTCCACACAGATGACTCCATTCTTCTTAGACACTGGCAGGCACCCTCACATGGGATTTGAACCTTGGGCATGCTCCTCAGAGAATGCTTCTATCAACGAGTTTGTGAACTAGATGAGAAGAGCACAGGAGGAGGCAAAGGCTGCATTGGTGAAGGCCAAGGAAGACATGGCACAGTACTATAATTGCAGATAGACACCTGCTCCAGTTTACAAGCCCAGGGACCATGTGTACTTGGATAGCTCAGACATTAAGACAACAAGGCCATCCCTGAAGCTGTCACATTGTCATCTGGGCCCCTTCATGGTGGAGAAGAAGGTAGGGCCTTTGGCATACCAACTTAAACTCCTGGCAGGCCTGTGCCAACTGCATCCAGTCTTCAATGTGGTCAAGATGTTTCCAGCTCCAGAGGATCCAATCCCAGGCCATTGCCCTAAGCCACCCCCACCACCAGTTCTGGTTAATGATGAGAAAGAGTATGAGGTGGAGGAAATCTTGAACAGCAGGGTATTCCAAGGAAAGTTGCAGTTCAGAGTGAAATGGAAGGGATATGGCATTGAGGACATCTCTTGGGAACCACAGGCTAATGTTCATGCACCAGGCTTGGTCCAGGACTTCTACCATAGGCATCCCAATGCCTCCAAAGCAATTCAAGGCATCTACTCTATTTCACCAGCTGACCAGGCAATTTGTGACTTCTTCTACTCAGTGCGTCGAGGCGCTGCATCCTAGAGGGAGGGTGATGTCAGGGGATGTCTCACTTGTTTCCCCTTCTCCTCCTCCAGTTCTTGTCAGATTTGCTCTGTTATAGTTTTTCTTTATTCTCCTTCCTTTTTCCTATCTATTGGTTCTAGTTTCAGCCCTCAGGCTGCACTGGTTCTCTGTCAATAATTCAGACAAGTGTGGCCCTTTGACACTGCCACTGGCTTATGTAACTGCTGACCAATTGCTGACACATCACTTGTGTCTTTTTTCTCTGTCATACTGTACAGTTGTTTCTCATGCTTCTGAAGTCTCTGAAGTGTCACACCTGGCCTAGGGAATCCCCAGACTTGTTCTCTTTGGATTTCCCTTTGCCAGGTGAGTAGTTATCTCAGTAGACACTGTATAGTACTGAATAGACTTTGGATTTCCCTTTGCCAGCTGTGTGATTGAGCTCCAGCCTCCAGAGGTCGCCCTTACAATTTGCAATTTACTTAGTTGTCTGACCACATTTGTTCACATATCCTCTCACTGTTCAGAATTATTCATTTGTTTCATCCTTGCACTCACAATTCCATGGTGTTCCAAGATGCTAAAGAAGGGCTTATCTCTGTGGTGACAAAGTACCCGGATGTTCTGATTAATCTTAATGTTTTATATCTTTCTTGGTAGTACATTAGTATTACAATTGATGTCATGAAATCTCATTGTATTGCACAGTACTTGCAATCATTTCCATACTGTTCCCAATTATCATACTTTGCATGATTATGACAATAGCAATTTGATGGTGACAACATTTCACATATTGAAGAAAAACAAACATGTTTGGACTTATGGAATAGGGGGCACAAGTTTTCAATGAATGGACAAGGCCTCAATTGTTCAGCATACCATGCTACATGTTTGCAATCTAAACCAACATAATTTTGATGTTGAACTTAAGGAATGGGTATGGATTATTTCTATCATACATTGTCATTTTTTCAATGTGAAACAGTGTGGATTTGTTAAAATATCTCACAATTTGCAGATCGCAAGCATTTTGTTTAATAAATAGTTATATATCAAGTCATCCATATGTATGTGTATTGTATCTTAGTACTTTTGGACTTCTTTTGTGGTTTTTATATGTACAATATATGGACAAAGCACTGCCATCTGATAGAATTTATATTATCTTCAAAGAGGCACTGATTACAGTGGTGTAGAAGCCAGATTGTCATGATGCCACACTCAACAATCTCAGTTCTAAACCATTTACAATACTATACATACTGCATACATTACAGCACTTAACTCATCTGATCAGACACTGTGCCTGAACATGACTATAATTATGCATGGTTTGACCTACATGTTTGCTCAAAATATCTCAAGCAATATTGGCATGATGAATGCAACACTGTTCATTTCTCATTCAGCACTATTAACAAACCCAATATATGACATGGAAGCAGATGGAACATCAATCAGCTCAAGAAATGTGTTTGCTGAGGAGCACATATGATTTTTCCAATTGCTTTGTCATTTTTTGTAGTCAGATTTTCACATCTGTTCAAATCCTTTGGACTCATCAATCTGCAACACTTCTTCATCCAATTCTGCCAAGTATTCTCCTTGAAGGATGTCAGGTATATCTTCTGTTGCAGAGAACAGGCCTACATTAGTAGCACTAACCACCACACAAAGTACACTATCTTGCATTTTGTCAATTCTAACTGACTGACATTGATCAATGCTATCTAAATGAGCTAAAACATCATTTTCATCACAATCCATAGTAAGATCATCCAATTCCTGATGATTATCCATCAACTCCATGGGACATGAAACATTTATTTTTTTGATTTATAATTAGCTCTGTGTTTGTCACTTTCATCTTTACATTCATGAAGGAGTTGCATGTTGTTTATCAAACACTGGATGCCTATATCTCTGAGTGGCTTTGCAGGGGTCACTATGTCTTTGATATGCCTCTGCCCAATTTTCATTAGGATTCACTAGATCTAGTATGTCATGCCATGGACAAAAGAAAATACACATCAAACACTGGAATCACATGAGGGAATGAGCTCTGTCCCATTGTGGAATACTCAGCCCCATTGGAACAATCACCAAACATTGCAAAGGGTGTCTAATAACATGGCAATATTGTTCAGCATCTGAGTGTGTAAGGGCAAGTGAAAATTTGAGTCTACATTTATTTGAATCCAACAGTATCACTTTATTAAATACAACTTTTTTATTGGCTAAAAAGTCATCATCAACCTCACATGACTTTAGCTTGATTTTGTTGAACTGTGCTATAAAATTCCATAAACACAAATCATCAAGGCTAGAACCACACATGATGTAATCAATTATGCATGATGTTTTCTTGCATAGAGAACCATTGTCTTCCTGTTCAATGCATACTTCATCATTTTCAACCAAACTTATGTCAATTACATGTGATTCAACATCATTATCTGCATTGGTGCCTAGATTTTTTGGAAAGTGTTGTAGCCAATTCAGTTCTAGGATCATTATTGCTATTAATGTCCTTATTCCTCATGACCAAAGTGTCTTCTTCATTCAGTAACATCCAGGGTCTGGCCTAAGATTATTCAAATATACTTTGAATTGAGTCCAATATAAACAACAAAAGATATGACTGCTTATTTTGTCTTCATAGCCAAGCAATAGACTACAAACCTGTTGTGAAGCCAGTTCTTGGTGTGACACCATAGCATATGTGCATTTTTGTAACAGAAGCTTTGCTCTCACAGTGGGTTCATCCTCCTGCACATTACACTCCCCAAGTTGGTGAGCTGCTTGTTCAAGTGCTGCATACACTATATGAAGATTCAATTGAGACTTTGAAATGTAATTTGTTATATAATACAAAACTGCTTTTGCTCCAGCACCAGACCCAATAAATTTAATATCCAGATTATTGCACATTGTCTGTAGAATAGTGTTGTTGAAATTATTCATGAGTCCATCAAGACAGCATCAAGTCATCTCTCCAGTGTCTTCATCAAATGTTGTTATTAGCACATAATTATCTTTATCCAGCCCAAATCAACAACTGTGATCACTGGAATTATTACAATATTTTCAACAGGTTGCATTATAGTTGTGAATCTGACATGACTTGGCAATATTATGTAACTCTATAGCCAGCTCCACATCTGTTGCCACACCCTTTTTATTCAATCTACAAACACAGAGAGAGTATACATGAAAAGATATGACATCAGGAGCTATCTCAGGAGCAAGAGGTATACATGTTGCTATATAGTCATTTAAATATTTGATTAATCTTTTCTCAAACTCCTTATCCTTGTCTTGCAATATTTTTTTTTTTAATATCATTAGAATTCAAAGCATTTTTGAGCCAGACAAGCATATGACAATGTAGAGTTCTGTGTTCCTGAGCCTCAATACAACCATAATAACCTGAGGTCAATCCCAGCACACCACCCTCTTGATTGGCCTGTTTTGGGTCATACTTTAAAAGATAATTCACAAAAGCTTGCATATAGAGGTGAAATTTTTTTATGGCACTAACAAGATCTTAAGCAACAAGTAAACTCTGCTCAGCATATGATGGCACCTCTTTTGGTAAAAGTTGATTAACATCAATGTCTGAACCAGACAAAAACTTCATCATGGGATTACAAATGGCTGAATTAATGATAATAAAAAAAACTGGGTAAGCACAAATGCACTATCAAACTGCAGTCTTTGTTTCTCATAATATAGCACACTGCAGCAGAACCTGGGACTTGAGATGTAATGATGTTGACTTGTTTTATGAGTTTTAATACATGTTTTTCCTCATCATTGTATGCTGCCACAAAATCATCTCTTTCAATGTGAGATGAAACTCAAGTGATTGCATCCAGACTAACAGAGGCAAATTGTTTGGCAACTTCAGAGAAATCAGCTTTCTTGACCTTCAGACTTGTATGCAATAGAATAGACTATCATTGCAATATATTAAATACAGTAAACATGAACAAATGATTCTCACAAAAGCAATTATTGGATGTGATCCTCTTGGTATTTGTATATATCCACCACTGCTTTTGATGTGTTAAATAGCAGCCATATGCAAGGCAATATTAGATGTCAAACCACTGACATTGGTGATGACAGTGCTTTGGAATGGTAATGTTGTTGGTTAACACTTGACATTATCTGCCCCATCATAACAAGATTGTAAATTTTCTTGTTTCATGTCATATTTGACAAGTTCTATGTGGTGAGGTAAAAAATCTCTACTTACAATGTCTTATATGCAGATTCATTGATGACTATATGATTGTACAGAGGGTTATGTACCTTCAACCATTTTAAAGCAGTACAAATGCAATTTGTGCAGACAATTAAAGGCTATGCATGATTTCTCAACCACTCTATAATTGGTTGCTTGGATCCAACAAACAAGATACATACTGGCATCACAATTCCATCAACAGAAGAAGGCAATAGAGTTGCAATGCTGCCTAGATCCTGAGGAAAGATAATTGTATGTCCCTGCATTTTCTTCTATATTCCAGGTAAATTATTGCTGAACCCCTCTTTTTGAATCTGCACAATGTACTGATTAGGTCAATGCAAGGAAATCCCTGACTCTTCTACTGTGTTCAAATCATGTAACTCTTGTGGCACAGCACCTAAATACATTTTATTAGCTAAAGCAAATTTGGGCAATTTTTTTTTTAAAGGAATTGAATACTTGTTGCATAATTGCAGAGATAAATTTCCATCTGGGCTGCATATTATGCCCTCAAGATCAATAAGCAAATTCTGCAAGGGTCTAAATGTTAGGAGGAGTAAATGCTCAAAATCATGTCTATGTATGTTCTCTATATCATCATTAACCATATTGTTATCCAGCATGTTATTAATACACAAATTGTTCATATTCATTTTAGCATCAATAATAATAATTACTGGAGCAATACAGCCAGGATAATGAAGGAGCACTAAATGTATTGAATTACATGGAATACATGAAGTGTCAAAAGTGGGCATATTTCTTGAACAACAAGCACACATGGTTACTCACAGATGGTCTGATGATGTTGCTTCTTGAAACATTTCTGCAAGTTTAAACTTTAAATTATCAGATACTGAATGTGGCCAGAATGATTCACTACAATGCTCTGGAGATTATCATAGCTAGTGTAGAGTCTGATCTACATTTTCCTTTAATCAACCAATAAGCATACTGTTTTAATTGGGCTCTCAGTTTATGAAGTGATGCTTCAGGCTCACATAATATATTGTATGTGTTCAGAAGGCCTCTAGTAGCTTTAGAATTTAGTTTGGGTATCAAATGAGAAAATAGGTGAGCTTAAATGTTATTGGTAAATGCAAGAGCACTATTAAATGCCTCACAATCATTTAATTGATCTCCATGAACACATTGCTTCCTGCTCAAGAACAATACTTCATCTGAAAATGCACAACAGGCAAGGTTTCTACCACTGGTGGAACAAAACACCCTGAATGTATGCTTCATAATCCTTAATGTGACTTGCTCATCTGTTTTTACAGATGCAATACTATGGGATGCTGAAAGATCTAGCAGTTGGGATCATAATAATATTAAAGAAGCCAGAAAAATACTGGAAGGAACAACACAAGTAGCACTCATCTCCCAGTCATATAACACATTGTAAAGTTTACTCCAATGATGTGAATTGTGTATGCCTTTTTTATCCAAACCCAAACAGGAGCAGTACAATTGCAAGTCCTCTGGAGATGATTGAGTGCATGACAAAACACCATCCAACAGGTGATACTGGATCTGCAAAGAAGTGGCATCACCAGCAAGTTCTTAACATATATCTGTTGCATAATTGGAACATAGTCTATTCAACAAATGATGACCCAACAAATTGATATTGTCACTATTTGATCCACAACTTGTTAAACCATGGTTGCTAAGTATATGCAATATAAAAGCTTCATCCAGTAGGAATTTGCATGGAAACTAGTTTTTAAAGAAAATAAAACACTTGACAAGTCATGTAAATGGGGTTCATTAAATCAGGACAAAGTGGATGCATTGGAATATATGTGCACAGATTCAGATCTCAGAATATTGGGTCTACCCATTGGTACATGAGTACCAAGTCCTTTGAAAGAACAATTAAACACTGCATATGTGAATTTATGGCAGTACTTTACATTGTACAGCAGGTCCAATTGGAGCAAAACAAAACTCCTCTGCAGAAGGGGAGGAGGATCCTGTAAGCAAACTATGTTTTCAAAAGAGCACAAACCAATCAAGTCCCAAAACAACTCCAGACACATCTGCAACACAAAAGGACAAAATGATAGAAAAACCTATCCCTTCAGTCTTTAGAGTCACAGGCAGACAAAGCATCTGATGGGTTGTTGACAAAGACAATGCAGACAAGTGTTGAGGCAGTTGGCTAATGGCTAGAGTGGAATCAAATGAAGCATCAAATGACAAACTACCAAGTAAAATTGCTGTAGAATGGAAGGTGGGCATTGTTGACAAGGGGCAGAAAGAGAGATCCTAGACAGCAAACAAATTCAATTTACTAATGTCTCATAAATTCAAATTCAACTTCATTGGGTTATATAAGGCTACAGTATAAATATATGATCAAGAATGAAAAACTATGGATAAATGAGAGATGATAGTATCTATGTTTAAGTATATACAATTTTTCATGATGTACTTTGATTGACTCCTTGTTGAATGTACAATCTATAAGTGCTATATACATTTGCAATGCAAAAAGTGAAAGTATGAGAATCATCAAAAGTATAGAGCATAGAGGACAATTTCTCTTGGTGCCATACTCATGAGCTCCATACATATATCACTGTTCCATGTCTATAGCTAGGTTGAAACCCTGTGCTCTGTACTTGGCAATAGCTTTGATGATTTTAGCAAAATTTCTACCATGGACAAGGCATGAACAGTTGATAAGACCACAATAATTAAATGTCAATTGGGAATAAGCAACCACAATTTCTGTGTTGGACAGGAAGTTCATCACTAGGGTTGAATAGAATTGAGTGATGGGATGAAGTGCATTGTCAGTGGAAGAGAGCACCACATTGATTGAGCATTTCTAGAAGATAAAGCAGAGCATATCTCCAATGCAGCTTAGTGGTTGTAGTTGTTTAGCAAGGACCCTTCCTGAAATTCATACTCATACACCTGAGTAAGTTCATCCATGATCTCTCTGCACTTGCAAGCAGGGACATATATATCCAAATCAGTTAATTCAATGGTACCTAGCAGAAGTTGAAGAGCAAGGACAAAGAAACCTGACACAACACAAAGTGTTGTGTCAGCAAGTGAAAAAAACCATTGGGTTGGAGACCAAAAACAGTTAAATTGGAGTGAATTTGATCTGCTATGAAGCATTGGACATTGGACTGGAGGGAGGTGCCTGCCAAAGTTGCAAGATCACACAGATTGAGCTTCTTTAATAGAGCTGATGTTTTGTGGGCAGACATGTGCATAAGAAGGCAAGGCACTGTGTTTGAAAGATAGTCAACAAGGTAGAAAATATGTGAACAAGACAAAAACCTATGTGTAATTCCAAATGTGTTAAATATGACCCAAGAATTGTAAGGGGAGATATAAAATCTTAAGTAGTCAGATATATATGCATGTGATTATAGCCTTGTTATATATATATACAAATTGAATAGAAGCTATAGGGGCAAAATAAGAGTGATATCACAAAAATAGATACAAACCCTGAAACAACAGCTATAATAGGAGGAACAAGTTGTTGAGTATTACAGCAGGTACAAAGAATGAATGAACCTAGATGAATACATACCATGATATGACAATTGTTTAATGAGATTAAAATGTAATGGTTGACCACTTCAAATTCAAAAAACATGGGGTGAATGCAAAAATGATGGTACAGCCATTTGATAAGTGCAACTCAGGAAAACATTAATAAAAACAGAGATAGAAAGTGGAGCTCATATTCCAAAATAGTAAATAGAATTGTTATATCAGAGGAAGTAAACAAGTAATCAAAAGTAGATATTGCAAGCATGGGAAGTGATGGAATATAATAGAAGAATGATAAAAGAAAAAAGAAAGAAAAAAGGATTATTGAAGTTTTATCATAATGGCAAATAGAAATTACAAAGATGAATCATTACAATATTCAAATTCAAAAGCAGGATAGAAACAGTCCTAAAAATTGATGAGCAACCAAACCAAATTTTGATAATTGTTGCACTGCAGTCTCAGACAACTTCAATGCATTCCAACCAACAAAACCAAAATAAGCAGGCAAAGACTGCCATAAATGTTCCTGTTCTCCTGCATGCATTGCCTCAACTTCAGCAGCACAGTGCAAACATAAATGTAAAGACCAAACAAGGTTCTATCCTGTAAGGGCTTTGAGAGCTGTATGACATGAAGAATCAATGTTGGAGAAAAGAGAATGACTGATATCTTCTCAAATAGCAATACAATGTCTTGGACCTGAACAGTAACAACTGGGAAACCAATGATCTAACCAAGACTAAGTGTGTTCCATCTGAGCATGCAGTAACCACTGCCTGCTTACACACCCACAAGTAATGTCTGTTGCATTCAAACAAGCAACTGACCCATCTACTTGAGATATGCCAGACTAGATAGCAACCTTCAATATAGTGAGAATGACAAAAACAAGCAAGGGTAAAGGATAACACACCATTGGGTAATGCTTATAGATATAATACAGCAATGCAGGGAAGCAATACTGGAGGCCAAACATGTGGCAGGATAATAAGAGATTAAACTCAACACCTGGGTTGGCAAGGATAAAATCATTAATCAAATTGAGAGATATATCATAACCAGATAGGGTTGAAGGAAAACAAATTCAAACACAATCAGCAATAGCTGTGTACACTCCAAATATAGAAAATTTATCATCTATGTGCAACAGAGAATCAATAATACAAATGGTATATATATGATTCTTATCTTTCAAGGGACAAGAATGCCACATTGCTTTAAATACTGAGAAAAGTCTTGTAAAGACAGAGGTATAGATATGAAAGGTCAAATTCCCTATCAACAGTATTAAGTTGCCATTGGAGAAGGAAACAGAATTGATTGTAGGTTGTATAGGATTGGTGCCAGGGTGGATATAATGTGAATGTAAGGGGATGACCCCTTTATGGATAACTCCAACTCTATCCAGCCTTAGTCACAGGTATAGCATCATCTCTAGCATATCCAACTGACCAGCCACCAAGCCCCTGCACCCTCCAGACAGTATTAGTCAGCCCTTCATAGTCATCAGACTCTATTTCTCCTTTTGACATATTGATAGTCATTACTGCTTAACATACCTGGGCCACTTATCACATATAGCATTAGTCATAGCATAGCCGTAGATGTAGTATATAAGCCAGTCAAAAGATATTCTATCCTTTGACCAATCAATAGCAGCATTCCTCAGGTCTATCCATAAACCAACTGTGAGAGCCCCAGCATTGTTACCTTAGCCTTGCTCACTGCACTTGCCTTCTTGCCCAACTCTTAGTTGCCATTCTGCCCCTTTGACTCTTGCTTGCCACTTGTGTCACTTGTCATTGTTGGGTTTGTCCATGGTTGTGCTCATCCCCTCACAGTGAAAGTAGGGGAAAAAGCAACATAGCATCAAAAGGAACAGAGACATTTGAATCCTTTAATAGTTAAACTGTTTGAAATTCAAAATATGTATGTGAAACAGCCATCTCACATGAAACAATAAACTTTGGGGTACAGATGAAAATAGAACACAAAGTAAGCATAGGAAAAATAAACAATTTAAAAAATAAATAGATTATAGATTAAATATTTAGGGAATGAATGGGCCACCCAGATCAATGGTCTAAGCTACTTATCTGAATCAACTTTGAACTTTTTTTTTGATAGGCCCACAAGAACCCACTACTAAAGTAGTGGGAATAATAGGATAATTACTATATAGTAAGTAATAGGCTAGGTAATGGGCACTCTGTTACATACTCTCCTTTTGAGTCTGTCAATGGACTCATGACTGACCAACAACAAGAAGCAAGAGGGTGGGATACAGCATGCCACTCAAGAGTATACACTGGGACCCTAGCATGGATCCCTACATCAAAAGTGGCATAGGATTGAACAGTCATGCTTGATAAGGTGGACATAGTAAGATTCCAGCACACTGCCCAACTGTAACAGTTGGTTATGAGTGAGCCTCAGTCCCCAGTCCCAAGTGCATATGACCCAATTCTATAGTGGAAAAGGTGACTACACACAGTGGTAAGGACAAAGACTAGGGGGGTGGCTGTGCTACTAAGTCCAAAATAGGCCAGAGGGCCCAGTCTGTTACAGCAGGCCACTTTGGAACATACCAATCAGCATGTAATGCAATGAGGCATGGCAACCACCACACTTGTGACCAATCAGAAAAAGAGAGGTTTCCCCAGTTCGACAGATTTAGGAGAGAGATCTGGACCAAGTGCTGGAAAAGGGAACTTGCTGACCAAGCATGTCATGGCACAGGTAGGCATGACAATAGGTGTCAATATAGTACAGTCAAACCTCTCATAACCAATGGCCCCTCTGTGGAAGCCAAAAAGTATTGGTTATTAGGGAGTATCAGGTATAAGAGGGGTCATTGTAGAGTCTCTTCTAATGCTTCTTTTTAGTATAAGTAGACATTATATACATCACTGCTCATGACTATTTGAACTTTTAGTGAAACATTTATTGAGAGTAGTAGTCTGAAGAGACTGGAATTCCTCAATGTATGTTTGGCACTCAAAACTTGCAAGAATACCTTCCAACTGGCATGCATATTGCTGATCCATATCAGACACATACCTTAAGATAGTTGAAGCTGCATTGAGTGCTTCCTGACATGATGGCTTCACACAAGAGAACAACTCTGAGGACTCCAATTGCTAGGACTGCAAATTTACAGAAATGAACCATGGGAAATATGACATCAGATTCTGCACATGCACAGAGCCCAACATCATAAGCCATTATCAAATTCACATGACCTGAAACTGGAAATCCATCATTGTATCTTTTTTTTTTCTCATCTTGCCATTAAAATTACATTAGTATGTCAATAATACAGTGATTCTTCCATGATATAGGAGAAACCAATTAATTATAATTAAAATCTATACTTTTTGAGTAAATTATTGGTTATGACCCTTCCTGGGGCCCATTGAATATTAGGTATCTGAAGGGTTATCAAATTTCCCTGCAAACCAAGTCAGTGGATGCTGAAAACCCATCAGATTGAAGGGGTTATCAGTTACAAGGTCCATTAGTTATGAGAAGTTCAACTGTATGGATTTGGCTGCCAAAGTACCATGTGGCCTGTCTTTGCCATTTATAGAAATTTGCACTCCAAAAATAGTGTCTGGGTGTGGGGAAGGGTTTGTTGTGAGACCCTTGCTGGGGTTTGGCTAGAGGAAGGCATGAGCTGTGCCAATTGGCCTTCATGGGCCTACACCAACTGACTACTAGTAAGCCTTGCCAAGTGTAGCTAAGTTGAGAAAGTGGGAGGGCACAATAGTGGCAGATAAGTGGGGATTTAATGTGGGAAGTTGTATGAACTCCAATGGGATCAAATTGTAGTAAAGTAGCTATGAAGTGTAACCAGCATACTTGAAAAGGTATCAGGCTGGAGTACCTACCAGATGTGTCCATATTTACCACTTTTGACTATACTGCGGGATGTAGGACATGATTGTTCAAGTGTAAAATAGGTCTTAAAGTAAATAAAATGAAACATCATCATCCATACTATGGAATTGATAGCATTAAATCAACAATCATGAAAGTACTGGGAGAGCAAAGGAGAAGGATAACTAACTTTTCCCAATCTAGAAAAAGAGTATCATATACTTTACGGTCAAGTATTTGTTGAGCCGACCCAAGGCTTTCCATAGCTGACGTTTACAGCCCTTTTTGCGTCCGTCAGAGGCATTCTAATCTTGGATGATTTATTTCTTAAGCGGACGAGAAATAATCGAGGACAAAAAGGAGGTTATAGTCGCTGCGACGAAGGTTTCGAAAACAACCATTGAGGGAACTAAGGAAGATTTGATTATGGTGATGTTCGATCGATTGCTTTTTAATGATAAAGTGCTCAGCAGTCAGAGAGCTTCTACAATGTAACCATGCAAAATAAAGGAAAAAGGACTCAGCGATCAACACCGTTTTTTCCAACCCCCTTCAAGAACAAAGCGAATTTGTTTCAACCTGAGTAAGAAGAGCAGAGAATGTCATTGCTTATAATGCGTTGACTCGTTTCGATGATGTGGCTACGGATCTTGGACCCACATCAAATTCTAATCAGAATGGACCTGAAAAGTTCCACGCTGTTAAGATCCAGCTACATATGGTAACTTTTTACAACAATGGCCGGCCTTGCTGTCCAAAAACATGAAGAACTGATACGAGACTGATACAGTAACTATTGTTTTCGAAGGTCGCGCCTCTCCTATTCCATTGCAATGTCCCCTCACGAATCCCCACTCAAGGAAGGCTTCGAACTTGGAGACCTCTCTCCACGAGAAATCTTCTGGCGCGATCACTATCAATTCCTCAAGAAGCATGGTTATACACTACGAGACCGTTATAATCCCAACAGGGTGCCATCTTGGAAGAAGAAAAAGAATGCATCCGAAAGCTCTATACATTTTGAAGATGGCCAGTACAATCGAGTAAGTCTTGTCACTCTTCAGCAGAGAACAGCCGAAGGTATACATCTCTTTCGAAAGCATGGTCAAGTTCTAGATGCAACCCGTAACGATGGAACCCTTGTTGTGTTGAAGGACGTCAGTATCGATACCAAGGAACACGAAATTTGGATTGGCACAAAATTTTCCTCTGGAGCGTTGGCAACACATCCCAAGAATCATTGTGTGCCATTTCTAGAGGTCATCGACCCGCAGGAAGGTTCCCGGATAGCGTTTATCGTTATGCCATATCTACTTGAAACGAACTATCCATCCTTTCAAACTATCGGTGAGGTCGTTGACTATTTCAGGCAGATCTTTGAGGTGATCGTCTTGTCACGCTGACCTTTGTTATTTACCGGCTGACTTGTCCACCAGGGCTTACAATTTATGCACGAGAACAACGTTGTTCACGGGTACGATGGAATGTCATGTGTATAAAACTGCTAGTGTCAATTTTACTCTTCTCTTCAGGGACTGTAAAACGGACAATTTCCTTGCAGGAACGGTGTCACTATTTAACGTACCGCCGCACCCTGCGCAGCGATTCATGCGACTTGACTATCGAGGACCGGTATCAACCTCTTCCTCTCGTACGAAGAAACCGGTGAAGTACTACCTCATAGATTTTGATTTATCTGGAGTCTATCGTCCCGAAGATTTACCCTACCTCAGGCAGCCTCCTTGGGGTGGAGACAAGTCGGTTCCTGAGTTTTTCCTTCCTAATGCCCCCCCTTGTGATCCTTTTGCCGTAGATGTTTACTGTATAGGCAACTGTATTAGGGAGGATTATCTTGATGTACGCTTTGTAATACTCTATATGCTCTCACTCAGTAATCATTCTATAGGGTCGGGAGATTCTTGAGAAAGCAAAGAAAGGCTTCGATTTCATGAGGGGACTGATAAATGATATGACCAACTCGGACCCCCGAAAAAGACCATCCATGTCTGACGTTGTCTCTCGCTTCGAAGACATCGTCAAAAAACTCGACGATAAACAGCTCCGTTCTCCAGTTCTCAATGTCGATGAAGATTTTCGTATTTTCAGGAAGGTCAAGCACTGGACCACGCCATGGATATACAGGATTCAGGGTGTTCCTGCTATACCCAATGCTTGATATGTCAGTGTACTTATCAGCATACTTGTGTGATTAGGTACTACTTACTCTGGTCGTTTACATTGCTTAGAGTCTCCTCTCAAATTACTTTAATAGACGAGGTTTAAGAAGCCTTTCTGATCTCTATCTTTAGTGCAAACTAGGCCAGTGGAGGATTAATTCCACTTCCTTTTTCATTTTTGCATAATTACTTTAATAGAGGTTTAAGAAGCCTTTCTGATCTCGATCTTTAGTGCAAACTAGGCCAGTGGAGGATTAATTCCACTTCCTTTCTCATTTTTGCATTCGCGAACTAGACCTAGACCCGGCATAAATGAAAACCGGAAGATTTCCGTCTGTCATGTCTTCAGTTTCGGCGACCTTCTCCCCGTGAAGTTGAAAACCCAGGTGTTGCTGAAGAATATCGGCGATGGCGTCTCTCTGCTCAGCTTCAATGTTGTACCAGTCACAGGCACACGACGCAAGCGCAGAAAGACATTCCAAAAACAGGGTGGTGTAAGGCGAGAGAAACTGGCCCTACAATACCATGGAATATGGCGGAGTCACTCATATTCGAGGGCGGCAATTTTCGACATTTGACCCCAAGCTAGTTGACAGCTTCATCGTCTTCGCGTTTGCGCTTATTCTGGCGAGCTATCTAGTATAGAGATCGGAAGTCAACATCCATAGGGCCCAGAAAGGACTGTAACAGTTCTCACCTGTATCCACCTTGCTGCGCAGCATAATGTGCAGACACATAGGTTCGGAACTCGTCTCACTCCGCGTCTTCGTTCCTCAGTTCGGCCCCCTTATCAACGTCCGGAAACGAGAGGTCGGCCAAAGACTTCTGCATGTCGAAATCCGAGAGATCGGCCGGAATATCCCTGATTGATCACCAGAGGTGAATTTCCGGTATGAGGAGGGCTGGGCTAGTATCCAACTTTTCGTAACGGATTTTGCTGAGCAACAAAGTGATCGGGGTGCTGGGCAAGACAGAAGTGATAAGAACAAAGTCCTAAATATAGGGGTTTTCATCAATAACGATACAGTTAAGATTCCGAGTATCGGCATCTGGTAGCCATGGTCTCCGGTTTGAGACCAAGGGTAGCATCCATTTCCAAGTGGAGTCGATTGGTCTACGGTGCTCATGAGGAAAGCACACTCTTCACTCTTCTCGATCTCGCTAGACGCCATGATCGTGAGAATTTTACGAGGATGTATTAGATCCGGCCCGACCTCTATCTATGCGTTAATGTCGTATTCATAGAATCCCTTCCCGTTCTTTTTACCCAGCCACTGAGCATCCACCATACGCTCTAAAAGAACACTAGGACGATATTTGGAATCTCGCGTTCCCTCGTAAAGTGTTTGCTGAATCGCCAAACAAGTGTCTAGACCAATACTACCCAAAATGAAGCAAAGTCATCCTTGAGGGGAAAGCGTGCCATCACAGGTCAAATTAACGTACAAATCGGCTAGAGGAAAAACACCACGTAAGCGAGTGACTCCTGACTGGGTGAGAGACTCCTCCCTACCTAGCTGTAATGGACCCATGGGGTGATTCATGCCCAACTTCAAAGTAGTGTCGATATTTTCACGCGTAGCTATACCCTGATAAGAAATGTGAGCAATTTTTTCCGGAAATATGTTTTCGAACAAGATGAACCTTCTCTAGACACATAATGGCCTGAGCTGTGCTTAGTCTCCTATGACTGTTAATTTGAATCAGAATATACCTCGTTAATGAAAGGCATCAAGAGTGCGTTAGAAACAAATCCTGGCACATCTTTGGACACTGTCACTTCTAGATGACGCGAAGAACCTTTCAATCGAAAATGAAAACATATCATGAAGGCGACGAACCTTTTCCGCAAGCAACGGCAAAAGCACGAGCTCGATCGAGAGTATCAGTGGTAGTTTGGAGAGCTGAAATCAATTCAACTAGTTTCTGAATGGAGAAACACAGATCAGCTATGGTCACTCAAGATAACGAGAGAGGTTACCATAACAGGAACAGGATTGAAGAAATGGAGACCTTGCAAAAATCCACATGTTAGAGGTCTTTACAGTAACTGACAAGACAATTCGAATACCAACAACGCGTCCTGCGCTCTGCTTTCCGGCATCACTTGTGGCACTAACACCGACAGGGATAGCAGACGCTGCAATTTTGGTAATACTGATCGAACTGGTATTGGTGGCAAGAATAGCATCCGGCCTTAGTTCTTTTGCAAAAGATGCAAATATCGACTGCTTGAGGGATAGATTCTCTGATACAGCCTAGATACACAGGAGACAATTAACAAGACAGTGCAGCCTAAGAGTACATCAAACGCTTGCCTCGACGACCATGTCAACGTCTCTCAAACTCTTCATGTCACCTACAACATTAATGCGGTCCATGGCCTCCTTAGCCTGATCACTAGTAAGGCGTCCTTTCCCCACATCTTTCGCAAGCAGTTTGTCTACCAACGATAGCCCCTTCTTCACTTGTTCGGGAGACCTGTCGTGAAGCAGAACCGGTACTTTGGCACGAAGAACTGCGACCAATGCGATGCCAGTCCCCATTTGGCCAGCCCCGACGACACCGAGTGTACGAATTCCGTGCGCGATGATAGACGACATGTTGCGCAAAGGAGAAAAAGAATGAGAGGCGTGTAGGTTCCGAGTTTAACGTTGAACGACTGGACATGTGATAACGATGTCAATTATTTGTCAATCAACAACAAAAATAGGTGCCCCACGGGGTTGATGCCAACTTGCACCGACCCGTGTCCGCAGGCATGCGCTTTCATCTTGTTCCTCGGTCATCACTCTGTATCAACGATGTCTTTTTGTCAAGTTGTCGTGATTTACATATCGTTTCTCAAGTCACGTTTTCACAGTCAGAAAACTGCTAGGTTGAATGACGGTGAAGTTGTCAGACCTCTTGAGATGCAGGTAAGGAAGTTCAATCAGTCTCAGTCAGACAGGGGAATTATTTACATTTGCATAGCATACAAGCTGACCAGTAACGACAGGTGGACATGAAGACAAACCGAATTCAAACCAAGCTGAAGCGTTAGCAACTGTTACTACTGAGCGCTGAAGTGTTATGTAACTCCGGCCCGTACAGGAAGTGCTTCCGGGGACAAGGACATTCGAGCAGAGAAGTTGGCTCGGGATCCGCCCAGACAAGATATGGATGAGTTCTGTAGACTGACCTGGGCTACAGTATCATAGCTTGTTGGCCCTATATTCAAGCTATCGTGGGGCAATACGTGTCGCACTCGTCATTGAAAACACGAAAAGGTGAGTTATACAGAAGCTACAAAACATGGGTGAGAAAAACTGGATCTGTTCATATCAATGACAGTCCCTACATTTGAAGATACCTATCTCGCCGATGCCAAACCCCACATCACGTGTTTTGGAAGAATACCACGTCATCACATTGACTGCAAACGGGATCTTTTCTTCCATCGAAGTTTTTTTTTACCGAACGGTATCGTGTACAATTGTCTGGATACAACTCTAGCTCATTCTTATATACTGGTTCAGTGTCGCAAACCTTTGCACTTGTATCCGTGCCTCGAAAGGCACGGCAAACGCAATGCACGTTCATCCATGTCCGCCTCTCTCGAAAAAATGGTCAACCTTTTGACAATCAATAATACGCTTCATGCAGATCTTAGATGTCCCATGGCATCATGCATCAGTAAACAAGATCTCCACAGATCTCCTCTTCACATGCGCACATCTCGAGTGTCAAAAGGAGTACTGTTTGAGTGACGTCACCGATGGGGCTCGTTAAATTGCCGGCTAGTTGAGCAAGGTTTGCACCAATATGACCAGCTCACTTCCTCCTCTTGTACAAGCATTCTCCGGTGCGATTGGTAGTGCATCCGCCAACATTCTCACATACCCCCTTGACCTCGTCACGACCCGCGTTCAGCTCGATCCTCCTGACAAGAGCAGGACTTGGCGCAAAGAGATTCATCGTGCTTCATATCTCCTGCGGAATATCACTCGACGAGATGGTTTCTCAGCGTTGTACGGTGGAATTCTAACAGACACTGGGGCCATGGTCCTTTCTAGGTACGCAATCGGATAACAAAATGTGCCTCTCAAATCTCACAAGACCATAATCAGCTTTCTATACTTTTATGTCTACTCCTTCCTTCGGTCTCTTGCCACAAAACGTCTGGTCCCGTTTCGATCATCATCGAGGGCGGGAATCTCACCCATCCACAAGCCGTCCATGGCTGAAGAACTCGTTCTTGGCTTCATCGCTGGAGTGCTATCACGCGCTGTGTCTACCCCGCTCAGCATGATTTCTCTTAGACTACGGGCAGAAGAAACGGCCGATAAGGACAGTTACGAAGAAAACGAGGCTAGGCCTCCAAGGAACAGCGTAGTAGGCGCAGCGCGGAGTATATACAAAGAACACGGCTTGATTGGATTCTGGCGAGGTCAGTTTGTAGGTTTCCACCATCTACTTTGATTCTGAGTTCATTCGTAGGCTTTCAAACCACTGTAACTCTATCCTTGAATCCATCTATAACCCTAGCTTTCTTTCAACTGTTCAGGCGCCTCCTTGCTTTGTTCGAGAGGAGATCCCGGTTCGCCACCAAAAGTAACCCGTTTGGACAAGCTAACCCGACACCTTTGCAAGCGTTCTTTGGTGCTGCAATTTCTAATTCTATCAGTCAGTTCTACTCCCTCTCGCTTGTCCTCTCGGGACTCAATTCCACAAATCCTCTAGCCGTATGCGTGTTGTACCCTTTAATTCTTGCAAAGACGCGTCTCCAGGCGTCCTCTGCTACATCCCTTCAAGAGGTCATAAACGATGCATACAACGGCCTAGATACCTATTCGCACAAGCACCAGGAAATGAGAACATCAGATGCGATAGTGGGAATCTCGGGACTCTATCGAGGTCTCTGGGTGCAGCTTCTGAAAGGGATTTTGAACCAAGGAGTAACGTTCACTGTTAAAGGGAGGTGAGGCGATCAACTTTCAGTCATTCATACTACGGAGGGAATTCACGCGTTACTCTTCAGAATTGAGGAAATGATCGTCAAAGCATATCTATATCGTCGGCGCTGTACATAGCTCCAGTTGAACTACGCCCTTTGCTCCCAAATTCCTCACCATTGTCGACGTAAGAACAGAGGCATTGCTAGACTTGCTTCTCGGTAAGCATGTATTCTGTCCGTTGGAGCACTAACTACTTGTACCAAACCAATCTGAATGATTCGTTTGACATCTCTTTTCAGCCTTATTGCAAGGTTTCGAGGCAGAATTATCTACTTGCATGTCGATGTCCTGGCCTCTCTATCGTTTGCACCTCTTTACCATTCTCTAGTCCATCGACCAATAACATGACATTGATATCTGAAAGCAACTGTCAGGATTCCTAGGATGAAGCATCCCTATAGCCTACGATGGGGTCAGCCTCTGCAATATCTCAAAAAATCCCGGCCAGCCTCGCTCCCGTCTGTTTATAAGAGACTGCATTTATCTTGTGGGACCTCACCATCTTCGTCACGATTCACCACCATTTGTCACTACATAATGAAATTCAACGTCTTCGTTCTTGCTGCTGTTCTGAGCTCTGTCGCTATTACTGTCCCAATTATGGCGGCTCCCACTGGCAGCGGTGCTGGCACCGCTCTCGTCTTGGTATGGTCAATACGTCCTAAGAGAAATCCATACTTATCATTTTCCTAGAGAAAATTAACCTGGTCTCACGGTGGTGGTGGCAATGGTGGTGATGGCGGTGATGGTGGTAATGGTGGTAATGGTGGCAATGGTGGCTGGAACCACCGCGGAGGTAGAGATGAAGGTGATCATCATGACTATCGTCGTGGGCATGATCATGATAGTGATGGCGGCGGTGGCCGTGACGTCCATCTCTGGCGCCGTGGCGAGGGTGGCAACGGCGGTGATGGTGGTGATGGTGGTGATGAGGGCAAAGGTGGAAACAGCGGGTACGGTGGAGGAGGTAACGGTGGTGATGGGGGTCGCGGTGGCAATGGCGGCGACGGTGGCGATGGTGGCCGTTCTGACCACTACGACGACTATGATCATCATCACGATGACTATCACGATGATGATCGCCATAAATATGAACACCATGATGAACATTATGACTATGACCATCACGATGACCACCATGATTATACACACCACGATGAACGCCACAACTATGATCACCATGATGAACACCACGACTATGACCATCATGATGACCATCACGACTATGATCATTACGATGATCACCACGACTACGACCACCATGATGATACCTACGACTGGGATGACCGACGCCGTTCCACTTCCTATCGCAGCGGCAATCGTGATTTCTTCAAGCTCTAGAGTAGAACTTTGTAATAATGCCTTGAACATGCAATGTATCATTAATTGCTGTCTTTTGATCATTCAGGTCATCCTTGACGTGAAATTCTGAAACCACACTCATATCATTTGCAAAACATATGCATTCCTGTTCGTTGCTAAGAGTGCATGCATATCCAGAGTTAACAGCATAGTTAGTAAGTACAGGTTACAATGGTCCCGCTGGCAATAATGCGGAAAGTTGTTGTGCAGCTGACAACAACGTCAAAGTCGAGTTGCATGTGAAGTCTAAAAGCCGCCCCTGAGTAAAAGTAAGAACAGTCTGGTTGAGGGGATTTCCGATTTGCGCGAGGGTGTTCGTGTCAGGCAGATACGCCGGCCAGCCGAGTCCGAGTAGCCCTTGAGTAGGATCACGAGCAAAAGCCACCCATGCACCTTGTACTAATCTGGACAATGTCTTTTCTGTCTCACTAGGAGAAGGCATCGTCCCAAAGAGAATGGGGATTTCCGATGTGTGGTATGCTCGAATATCGGGGCGGGTAGAAATATCCGGGAAGACACCTAGTGTAAAAGTTTGCAGCTGGACAATTGTCAACCCAAGCATATCAACCTTACCTTGGTATTCGTACCTCCAAGTAGGTACATTTGCTTTCAAACGACTTGACGCCGTTGCACCGGCACTGCAAGTAAGCATCTGGAAAAAAGGTTAGTTATGGTCACTACTGTTCGCTGAATGCCAGTACGTCACCTGAGTTTGTAGGTCTGCTAGGATTTCTGTCAGGTTGGGAATGATAATCTCGGCACCTGATAGCTCTGCTCCGACAACAAAAATGTCCGCTTCATTCCTTGTGGTACCAGCAAGGAGAGGAACATGCAGGAATTCACCAGCGGCTAAACGAGCAGCGGTATCTGCCAATATCGTTATTCCTGGTTGACATCAATATGAGCCATAGTCGGTCTATGTGTTTGGTAGTGGACGACACGGTACCGTCTGGTATAAGACTAAATCTGGCATTGGTTGCGATGACTGCGTCTTCTAATTGTCTTGAAGGTACTTGTTTCATGCATGTCAGTTGGGATGCGTCAGATACTTGTGCGGTATCACTGAGATACTGATGGCTAAAGGGTAATCGAAGATCTCACTATCGCCACATCCAACTACGTTCGCTACTGCATTCCAGGAATCAAATGTAGGCTCGGAAACTGTGGTATTTAAATCGTCCATGAGGCTAGGAGAAATGTATAAATACAGCATTGACAGCCAACGGCAAGCACAGATAGATTACCTTCCCGATTGTTCAATGACGCCTGAGATCTGTCAACAATGTTAATATTTTATATGATAATCAAGCCTGACCTTTGACTTTCGTATCTTGTGGATGAGCCAATGTGTACGCGTCGACTGCAACACCTCCAGCACTCTGGCCAAAGAGGACAATGCGTTCTGGATCACCTCCGAACCCAGCAATATTATCGTACACCCATTGTACTGCAGCATCCACGTCAAGGAGACCCAGATTCTGTGCTTTGCTTGTGTCGGCGAATAATTGAGCCGTCGGGAAACCGAATATATTAAGGCGATAATTGGAAGAGACAACAATGATGTCTTCGTTGTCTCGTACAATGTTCTTCCCGTTATAGAATGGGACCCGACTCTGCACATGATACTCATGAGAGGAAATACCAATTGTCAGATACAGGCCCTTACCGTACCGGACAGAAAGCCTCCCCCATGAATCCATAACAATACAGCCGTGTTCTGTTTTCTGGAGATACTTGGAGTCCAGATGTTGACTGTCAAACAATCCTCCGATTCTGGAACAAAGATGGTAGAGTTCTCGAGTCCAGTAAGCTGTAGATATGTGACCGTGACGGGATCCAGGTACTGGAGACAAGAGTTACCGAAATCACTAGCGTTGAAAGAGGCAGAACGCAACGGAGGTAATGTCGGTGCCTCCCAGCGGTCGGCGGAGGCATACGGAATACCAAGGAACTGTCTCACACTAGGGTCTACAAAAGTGCCCGACACTGGGCCTTGATTTGTTGGCACAAGCAAGCTTTCCTCAGGCAGAGTGAAAACACCACTCGGTGCGGTCATCAAAGCAACAAGGTTGAGAATCGTTCCGATAAACTTGACGGGTTGCGACAGGTCTGAGAAGAAGGTATAAAACAAGGCAAAATCCATTACTGAATAGAGAAGTTTGGAGAGGTCGGCTGAATTGCGTCGTCGCAGGCAGGCAGTATTGTCAACGAGTCCTTGCCAAAGTTATAAATTTGAGTCTCCGATATAATCCGTACGTACGTGCATGCCCTCTGAGGTAAGCTGCTGTTCAATGTTGCTAGACGTGGGCATCTTTTCGAAATTTGCAGGGGATCCTGGTAGGCCATACACGAGTACGCATATTTCGGATCTATCTGGAAAGATACTGAAGAGTTTCTTTTGAGATAGTTATCGGAGACCTGCTGAAAGCTCAAGAAAGAAAACGATCATTGGAACGATTACATCAAGAAAATTGGATTCTGATTAGGAGGATTCCCGAGTTGAAAAGCAGGTGATGACAGGTTCGACGTCTTAAGTATTCATTTAGAAGGACCACAACCTTGGTTCTTATTTAATAAGTGGAACGAAGCGCGTAACTGTAATTGTGGTGTCCATAGGTAAGTACATGACGGCAGTAAGTTTTGTTGTAGATTCGGCTATTTTGCAGAATTTGATTTTCAGACTTGAAGAAGGATATGTGAGATTTGTCACATACCAATTGGATGTGATCCCAAAGTCGGTCACAACATCAAAGACCGGCACCCGCAGGCCCAAGAAGGGCAGTAAGTTGAGCTGAGATACTAAGCAATGTCGGAATTGAGTTACACGGGAAGTCCAGTAATTGTCCTTGAGTGAACGTAATACCAGTCTGATTGAAGGCATTCCCGATCTGCGCAAGGGTGGTCGTGTTTGGCGAATATTGTGGCCAGCCGATGTCAACCAGCCCTTGAGCAGAATTCCGTGCAAAAGCAACCCAAGCACTCTGGACGAATCGAGAGAGGGCTTCTTCGGTGGCACTAGGATCAGGCATAGTCCCGAAAACTACCGGAAGTTCCGACGCATGGTAGGCGCGGATATCGGGGCGGGGTGAAATATCCGGAAAGACAGCTATAGTGAACTTGAGCATGATAAATTTAGGTAAAATGGTCGACTACCTTGATATTGATACCTCCAAGTAGGTACGTTTGCATTCAGGCGGTTTAGCGCTGTTGTTGATGCGGGGCAAGTAAAAATTATCTGATCGTGTAATTAGACTTTCTGGACATCCTCCTAGGGAGCAGTGAAGGCCACACCTGAGTCTCTAAGTCTGCCAGAATTTCAGTGAGGTCGGGAACGACGACCCCAGCAGCCAATAACTCCGCTCCGACAACGAAGATGTCCCCCTCATTCTGAGTCGTGCCACTAAGAAGGGGTACATGTAAAAAGTTACCGTCTACAGCACGAGCGGGGGTGTCCTCGAATATTGTGATACCTAAGAGACTTCAGTATGAAGATGCAAGTTACTGACCGCGCTTCGCACACATACCATCTGGAACAGGACTGAAGTTGGTATTGGTACTGATAACTGCATCCTCCAGCTGTTCAAAGGGTACTTGTTTCATGCATGCCAGCTGAGCAGCATCAGTCACTTATGAGATGTCAATAAAACACAGATTTTGTTATCGAGGCAAGAAACTACCATTTCCGCATCCTACCAAGCTTGCAACAACGTTCCAGGGGCCAGACGTGGTTGGTACAGCCGTGTTATTTACTATGCTGAGGCTGAGGAACATTGGTCAGGACTGCAGCAATTAGTGGAGTGAAGTAACGACGCACTTTCCCGATTCTTCAATGACACCTTTTACACAACCTATGATTAATACTGTTCCGTCGAAGGAAAAAAGGAAACTATTACCTTTGACTCTCGTATCTTGAGGATGAGCAAATGTATACGCGTCAATCGCAGCACCGCCAGCACTCTGACCAAATAAGACGACACGATCTGGATCACCTCCGAATTCCGCGATATTATCGTGAACCCATTGTACAACCGCGTCCAGGTCAAGGAGCCCAAAGTTCTGGGGCTGACTTGTGTTACTAATAAGTTGAGGAGCATTTGGGAAGCCAAAAATGTTGAGACGGTAATTGAAGGAGACAACGAGGATGTCGTCGTTATCTCGCACGATGTTTTGTCCGTTGTAAATAGGAATATTGCTCTGAATGCAATCAGAACAAAGTACTAGATAAAGGAAATGAAATCGCACCGTGCCAAATTGGAAACCTCCCCCATAGACCCATAACAACACGGCTGCATTTTGCTTCCTGTCAATGCTTGGAGTCCAGATGTTGACTGTAAGACAATCTTCTGATTCTGGAACAAAGATGGTGGAATTGTCAAGGCCAGTTAGCAGCAAGAATTCGACCGAAGAGGGATTCAAGGCCTGAAGGCAGGAGTCACCGAATTCGGTGGCGTTCAAAGGTGCTGAACGAAGTGGAGGTAATGTCGGTGCTTCCCAGCGCTTAGCAGTGGCATAGGGAATGCCGAGGAATTGTCGCACACTGGAATTTACCAAAGTGCCAATCACAGGACCTTGAGGCGTTGACACCTGCAGACCAGTCAGTTGAGCAAAAACACTCGACGCAAAAATGATCGTCAGGACACAGAGTCTGATAAGCATTGTGATGGACGGATCACATCCTAAGAACGGGTACGACCCAGTTTAAGTAGAGGTCAGTTGCGAAATGTGATGACCGGGTGCAAAGGGTTGGTCACGAGAAGTGGCTATTGTAGGGGTTATGAGAACTTCTGGAACAAAAATCTATGTGCCACATTCATAAGACTGGCTCTCACCTGTTAAAGAGAAAAACTAGAAGGCAACAACAAAGTGCAATCTTCCCTGAACTCATTGCGAAAGGCAGATCTATAGCCTCTACTCTGGCAATTTAGCTCACTTTCTTGTCGGAGACCACATCCTCCATACGCCAGCGCACTCATGTTCCCAACCAGTGACTAATCACCTCAGTCTATTTATACGTCGTTCGTGTCACCGTCTTCGAATTAGTGGAAGTGAAAGCCAGGTATTCACTCAGTGTGAAGCAAACGTGACTTTCGGAAATTGCCAGTATAAGAACTTGGGAAAAAAGAAAACAAGGCAAACTGGAGGCTACGAGGTTGCTGCAACAGCATTCGAATGGAATACTATCAGTAGATATCTTACTATGTCATTAGTCTCGAACATGTCACTCCATTGAGATTTTGCATCTTCTGTTCCCACGACGCGTCAACGCGTGCACGCGTGTGTACTTCCTTCTAGTGCATCACTTTCAAGTTTTTCAATCTGAGTATTTTGTTGTCTAAATGGATCTGCTGGCCCAGGGCCTACACATAATAAATGTGGAAAGTGTCGACTTACACTACTGGTGAATGTTTGATGCCCGACATCACAGAATTCATTGACGATATACAAATTTATGAAAAAAACAGGCAGTTGTCATGAAATTACTTACATGGGTAGAAGGGCAATCAAAGTTGAAATGACAAGTGCACCATACAATGGGCTATACACGGCAAGATTTATCTTGGTTTTTGTTAGAAGTAGGCATCTTTTCAAAACTAGCGGGGGATTCTGGTAGACCATACACAAGTACGCATATTTCGCAGGGATACTGAAGAATTTCTTCTGAGATAGTAAACTCAAGAAAGAAAACGATCATCGGAACGATTACATCAAGAAAATCAGATTCTGATTAGGAGAACTCTCCTGTTGAAAAGCAGGTGATGACAGGTTCGACGTTGTAAGTATTGAGAAGGACCACAACCTTAGTTCTTACTTAATAAGTGAAACGAAGCGTGTAACTGTGGTGTCAATAGGTAAGTACATGACGGTAGTAGGTTTTCTTATAGATTTCGCTATTTCAACAGTATTTACTTTTCAGACTTGAAGAAGGATATGTGATATTTGTTACACACCAATTGGATGTGATCCCAAAGTCAGTCACAAGATCAAAGACCAGCACCCGCAGGCCCAAGAAGGGCAGTAAGTTGAGCTGAGACATTAAGCAATGTCGGAATCGAGTTACACGGGAAGTCCAGTAATTGCCCTTGAGTGAACGTGATACCAGTCTGATTGAAAAAATTCCCGATCTGCGCAAGGGTGGTCGTGTTTGGCGAATATTGTGGCCAGCCGATGTCAACCAGCCCTTGAGCAGAATTCCGTGCAAAAGCAACCCAAGCACTCTGGACGAATCGAGAGAGGGCTTTTTCGGTGGCACTAGGATCAGGCATTGTCCCGAAAACTACTGGAAGTTCCGATGCATGATAGGCACGGATATCTGGGCGGGTCGAAATATCCGGAAAGACAGCTGAGGTTATGAACCTCAGTATCACGATAATAGATCAAGTATGGTCGACTACCTTGGTATTGATACCTCCATGTAGGCACGTTTGCATTCAGGCGACTCAGCGCCGTCGTTCCTGCCAGGCAGGTAAACCCTATCTAATGATGGAATCAAAATTACCCAGATATCCTTCTAGGAAGAGGTGAATATCACACCTGAGTCTCTAAGTCTGACAAAATTTCAGTGAGGTCGGGAACGACAACTCCAGCGGCCAACAACTCCGCTCCGACAACGAATATGTCCGCCTCATTCTCGACCGTGCCACCGAGAAGGGGCACATGTAAGAAGTTACCAGCCACAGCACGAGCGGGGGTGTCCGCAAATATTGTGATACCTAAGAGATATCAATGTGACTCATTAGAACATGCACCGCTACTAACTACGCTTCGCAGTACGTACCGTCTGGTATAGGACCAAAGTTAGTATCGGTACTGATAACCGCATCCTCTAGCTCCCTGAAGGGGACTTGCTCCATGCATGCCAGCTGAGCGGCATCAATCACTTATGAGATGTCAATAGTTATCTACATTGATGCGAGATGATCACCATTTCCGCACCCTACCATACTCGCAATAATATTCCAGGGACTAGGTGTTGTTGGCACGGCCGTAGTCGTAGTGTTCACTATGCCTCCGAGGCTGAGAAACATTCGTGAGCACTGCAATTGACTGATAGCGAGCAAAGTAACAACACACCTTCCCGATTCTTCAATGACACCTTTCAACGTACGGTTAAGACCATTGCATTGAGGGAAAGATGTGAAACATTACCTCTGACTCTCGTATCTTGAGGATGAGCAAATGTATACGCGTCAATCGCAGCACCGCCAGCACTCTGACCAAATAAGACGACACGATCTGGATCGCCTCCGAATTCCGCGATATTATCGTGAACCCACTGAACAACTGCATCCAGGTCAAGGAGCCCGAAGTTCTGAGGCTGAGTTGTATTGCTCATAAGTTGAGGAGCACTCGGGAAGCCGAAAATGTTGAGGCGGTAATTGAAGGTGACAACGAGGATGTCATCATTGTCTCGCACGATATTCTGTCCGTTGTAGGTAGGAATATTACTCTACACAAGACACGACTGAGAGGAGATACTAAATGAAGGTGACGAGATCTTACTGTGCCAAATTGGAAACCTCCGCCATAGACCCATAACAACACGGCTGCATTTTGCTTCCTGTCGATGCTTGGAGTCCAGATGTTGACTGTAAGACAATTCTCTGATTCTGGCACAAAGATGGTGGAATTATCAAGGCCAGCTAGCAGCAAGAATTCGACCGAAGAGGGATTCAAGGCCTGAAGGCAGGAGTCACCGAATTCGGTGGCATTCAAAGGTGCTGAACGAAGTGGAGGTAATGTCGGTGCTTCCCAGCGCTTAGCAGTGGCATACGGAATGCCGAGGAATTGTCGCACACTGGAATTTACCAAAGTGCCAATCACAGGACCTTGAGGCGTTGACACCTGCAGACCAGTCAGTTGAGCAAAAACACTCGACGCAAAAATGATCGTCAGGACACAGAGTCTGATGAGCATTGTAATGGACGGAGCACATCCTTAAGAATGTGAACGACCCAGTTTAAGTAGAGGCCTCATTCAATGAATTGCGAAATGTGATGACCGGGTGCAAAGGGTTGGTCACGAGAAGTGACTTCCTATTGTAGTGTTACGAGAACTTCTGGAGCAGAGAAATCTATGAACCACATTTATAAGACTGGCTCTCACCTGTTAAAGGGGAAAACTAGAAGGAAACGACAAAGTGCAACCTTCCCTGAACTCATTACAGAAGGCACCATAAGGCAGATCTATAGCCCTCTACTCTGGCATTCTGCTCATTTCCCTGTCGGAGACCACATCTTCCATACGCCTGACTACCTCAACGCACTCATGTTCCCAACCAGTGACTAATCAACTCAGCCTATTTATACGTCGTTCGTGTCACCGCGTCTTCGAATAGGGTGATGATCTAACTGTCAAGGCCCAAAGAATAGTCGTGACATGCACTGGGATTGCTGCCGTATAACACCCGTCATTATTTCAAGTTGGATCTGAAATATGAATAGCGATTTCATATGATTGAAGCGGCTTACTCGAATACCGGAGATGCGAGTGAATGCGAGACATAGTACTAGTTCAGTCGGAAGCAATGCGGACTATGTAACAACCATTTTATGTTCCAAGTTTATAGAGCAGGAAACACGTTACTCCGTCTGAATCGAAAAAAATAAAAAGCATACCGATCCAACCAGTTACGAAAAGCCCTAGATTATAAAGAGGATGTTTCCTTTCCTTTACAGCCACAGCATCAAGAGAAATCGATACCTGCAAATATGTCCAAACCTCGCGATTAGATAGAGAAAAGTTGATTGTTCGAGTCAGATCGAACTACACCTCTGAACGTCTAGTTTGCTGCCCTTTATCTGAACGTCGATGGCTCCGATACATGTCGACGAAACAGCTGGCTCAGACACCACTGGCAACGGAACCGCAGATCAGCCCTACCAAACCCTTGGATTCGCTGTGTTTAGTTCTAGTGGGACGGATACTTATTTGACGCGCAAAGATCCCAACGGGTCGTATGAGGAGCCAACTCAATCTTCGCTGAAGAAAGCAAAGAAAACTGCGGAAGGTATTGAGAAGAAGAAGAAGAAACAGGAAGAGCTCGCCGCACGCGAGGCCAAAGAACAAGGGGAGGCTAGAGAAAAAAGGGAGAAGCTGTTGGAGGAAAGCAAGAAGATCGTGCTGACTGAAGACCCTTCTCTCCCTCAGGCAGTAAAGGTATTCATTCCTTGTAGTTTATCACAAATGCTACTGACGAATTATCCAGTCTAAAATCAATCGCTTGGCTGACTTGCGAACGAAGCGAGTTCGCGTGTCAGGATGGGTTCATCGTCTACGTGATCAGAAAGGTATCATCTTCCTGGTCGTTCGAGATGGTACAGGTTACCTTCAAACTGTACTGTCTGGCAATGTTGTAAGTGATCTCCCTGCTTGTGTCGGATGAATCGTTAATCTATTTCAAGGCTGCCACATATGAAGCATTGACCCTTACCTTAGAATCCACTGTCGAGGTCGTCGGCACTCTTCAGGCCGTTCCCGAAGGAAAACAGGCTCCTGGTGGTCATGAGCTTATTGTCGACTATTGGAAAGTTCTTGGTGCTGCTCCCGGTGCGGAAGACGCATTTACTAACAGATTGAACGAGGTTAGTATTCTGATCGCATGATTCAGTGTTCACATTTCCTGACCTGCCTCTTTAGAAATCAGATCCATCTATTCAAGCCGACCTTCGGCACCTAGTACTGCGAGGCGAGACTGCTTCTAGTGTTCTTCGTCTCCGCGCGAATCTCCTTAGCGCTTTCCGCGAATCATACGCACGCTACAATCTGACTGAAGTGACCCCTCCGTGCTTGGTGCAAACCCAGGTCGAAGGTGGTGCCACACTTTTCAAGTTGGATTACTATGGACAGCCTGCATTCCTCACACAGAGTTCCCAGCTTTACCTGGAAACAGTTCTTCCCAGTCTTGGTGATGTTTTCTGTGTACAAGAAAGTTTCAGAGCAGAAAATAGGTCTGTTCGGTCTCTTGGCCACCCCATCTGGTGAAACTGACCGCCTTTCAGTCACACAAGACGTCACTTGAGCGAATTCACTCACCTCGAAGCTGAACTTGCTTTCCTTACATTTGATGAGCTTATGGACCATATCGAAAATATCGTATGTATCAATGCTTTTCTCGATCAGTCCCATTCCGACATTATTCTCAAAGATCTGCACCACTGTTGACATCCTCCTTGCTGATCCTGAATCAGCTGCTCTTATCAAACAACTCAACCCCAAATTCAAGGCTCCTGCACGTCCCTTCATGAAGATATCATATGTCGAAGCAATAGAATGGCTCAACGAGCACAAGATCCAGCGACCTGAGGAAGACGCGGACGGTAACGTCATCAAAGACGAGCAGGGGCAAGTCAAGATGGGACCCCACAAAGTCGGAGATGACATTGCAGAGGCAGCGGAGAGGCAGATGACTGATATCATTGGCAAACCTGTCTTCTTGCATGGCTTCCCCGCTGAGCTTAAGTCGTTCTACATGAAGAAAATTCCTGGAACAGGATACACTGAGAGTTGTGATCTTCTGATGCCTAACGTCGGTGAAATCGTTGGTGCGTAGCATTATGAGCACAACTTTGATCACTATGCTGATCTCGTAAATTGTTCGCGGCGTCTAGGAGGATCAATGAGGATTGCTGATCTAGCTGAACTCTCCGCTGCCTACAAACGTGAAGGGATTGATCCCGAACCATACTATTGGTTTACAGATCAGCGTAAGTATGGCACTTGTGAACACGGAGGCTATGGTTTGGGAGTAGAGGTGAAAACTTTTGATCTTCATTGGGCAGCTTTTTGACAAATATCCATTTGCAGCGCTTCTTGGCTTGGCTCGCTGACAGATTTACTGTCAGGGATTGTTCTTTGTATCCTCGGTAAGGTGATCAATATCTGCTGGATTGTATCTGCTGCTGACACAGTTTGTAGTTGGCCGGGCCGTGCTACACCTTGATTCTCGATATATATACCTTTGACACCTTGTCGTAGAATTTGTCAGGAAGTATTTGAATGTTTTGAGGCTTCGTTCTCTGTGATTGATATATCACCCTGAATTTCATGGTGACACTATTCCAAGGTACATCCGTATACATCTTTCGCAATCGCTCTCCAATTATCCTTATTGATCGCGAAATCTTCGGCGTACTCGACTTCGAGATGGTGAAGTCGTCTTCCCACGATGACCAGACTATGCAATGGTTCTCCATATGCTTCTTGGGGATGATTTAATAGCTCCTTAAGGCTCCCCGAAACAATTCGCTGGTTTTCATCACCTCCACCCACCCGCGAAAGACCAATAGCCAAAGTCTTTTCGGGGTCAAGAGTACCTGTTTTTCGAAGTGATTCTATCTCGATGAGTTGACTGACGGCAAGCGGAATCGACATGTAACGAGGGGGCTCGTAGATCTTTCTTCCCCTTGCGACAGTGGATCAGGTCAGAAGTAAGAAGACGTTTTTGATGGCGGGCATACCGGGCAAGATTCTCGTCACTCTGTTCCTTAACCTTGATGTCCAGCAAGACGAGAGTATGTAGGCCGACATCAGCATTCTCCTTGATGCGATCGTAGAAACTGTCTGGCTTCCATGTTTCTGTAAAGAAAACAAGGGAAACAGTTTGACCAAAGTTGTAAAGCTGGAGACCAGATGCGCCGATCGCGTTCATGATAGACGCGTTGTGAATAACTCGAGTGGGGATCTTTAGTGCTCGAGCGCGCAAAACAATGTCCGTATGGGTCGTAGCGCTGATCACAAGATTGTTTTGCCTTTTCTCTGAATGTATAATCTATGACAACTTACCCAAATGGATCCCCAACGACAAGCAAGCAGACGTCTTCCTTGTCCGCGTTGTGCAAAATTTCATCGCTCTGGGTCTCGACAGTGTCCCGATCAGCCAATATGAGTTCTTTGCCATAGAAAGCTTCCTTCCGGAGAAGAGTTTGAGACGATCATATGGAGTCAAATGAATATCAACGGACCAGTCGATCCTTTTGAACCATGAGTATACTAGTATAGGCCTCGAGATAGACTCGGGAACATTTTTTGATAGCCTGCATGTTGTCAAACTAATCCATCAAGGACATGCTTCAGAGCCATACCTCTAGACCTCGGACTGTAACATCCTTCTCATCGGAAAGCCCTAGACCTATGATGTAGAACATAAGAGATTTGTGTTTATGAAGAGAAGGTCAACTGACTAGATAAGATAAGATCAAAACAGGTGTTGATCTTCCGAAGATATTTCATGTCGGGGTTCTCGGGCAGATGAGAAAGCTCTCGGCAAAGGTTTTCTGTAGTCTTGGTCAGGAATCCAAGAAGCGCTGAGCCTTCAAGTTAAAGGTGTGCCCAACCTTGGGGTCCTTGCAAGTTGCGATGTTCGTAAATCCCATGACTGGTTGTGTGCCGCGTTCGTACTCTATCTTTAGGGCACCCTTGGCATTACCGGACTTGCCCATCGACATTATACAGCCAATTCTCACGCAACTGACTGACAGGATCGATTGGCATACTTGTTGTCTTGTAAGCAAGACATTCAATAGGATAGCTACCCCACTGTTGTATCGAAAGTTGGATTCCAGGGTCGGTTCGAAGGTACGCGTTGGTTTGGTTTTCTCAAAGGACTTGCTTTATCACACATAAACACCATTGCTTGTCTCGTGCATCTCCGATTTTCCCACTTGATTTGAATTTTAGTAACATTGCAACAATTTGAACATTCTTCTTCTACAGACTATCCTTCATCCTTCATCGACGATCCTGCGACGACCGGAACTCGCTCAATATGTTCGGCATGTAACTGAAACTGGCAAGTTGTATTCAATTTGAAGTCACTGGAAGATGAATACGGTTTCCATGGACTTCAAAATTGTAGTAGGGCTGAACGTCGAATTCTTATAGGCACTGTCCATAGAGGCCTATTACGCGATCAGGGAAACATAACCGAGAATGCTTTGAGAGCCCTCGCGTTGTGCGTGAACATCAAATCCATGACATGGATTGACGACAGCACAACGGCGGACTTTACCTTTCTCTCCTTCCTTGCTGTTATTCGTAGGCATCCTCTCCGTGAATTATCAATCCGTACACACCACGACCTTGGGAGTGAAGTATGGTCTGAATTGATCACTTTGAGGGGCTTGTGCAAGATTTCCGTTTGGTGTATGGACGGACCACCTCGCGTTCTGCAAGGATGGTCTGAGTCGCTTGGGAATACACTTACTCATCTCGAACTGGGTGTCAGTTCCCATTCATATCCCTTTTGCGACTGTACGTTTTGATTATTATTGGGTTCAGCGCTGTACAGGTGTCCCACCAACAATACTTATCTCAGTGCTTTCACAGCTTCCAGAGCTGAGGGATCTTCGCTTGAAGGGTGCGCCCGCACACACGATTCCCACCATTTTGAGCCACCTCGTCCATCTGCGCTCGTTAGACACAGAATATCCCGGTTCATATGCAAGTCGTCGACCAGGTGCGGGTAATGCCCCACTACCCAACTTTCCAACCCTTCGCCAGCTGATAGTGCGGACTAGTGCTATGGATAGATTTGGTCCACAAGCACTTTGGGGATGGATTCGTAGCATCATTCCCAAACCAGGGCTTGAAAGCCTTGATCTCCGAGCCTTTACGATCGACTCGGACCATACAAAGGTTCCTCGAATATTCATTCTGGAACTGGCTCGGATTCATGGACCGACACTAAAGCATTTCAGCATCGGTGAGGCACAACTGATGCTAGGGGACATTGCGTGTCTTTGCACCAAGTTCCCTAACCTTGAAACCCTTGCTTGCGCTACCGCGAGCCTCGATATCGTGGGTGTCCTTTTTGTAACACTGATCGAATCTCATGCCCCAGCGCAGGAATCGATTTTGGAATCAATCGCAGGAGCGAAGAATCTGCGAACTTTGAGTCTGCAAGTGCAGTGGATACCGTCGGGCCGTGAAGATGCGCGGCAGTTTACTCTTCAGCATGCGCGAGATCTTATGCTTCGGACTAGAGACTCGAGATTACGAGAAATATCCATCGGTCCGACCGTATATCGGGTGAGTGAACCATTGAGGAATCAAGAGGCTCATTAAATTGCTATTTTTGTAAGGGGAAGTGGGTTCTGGAGCCGAAAGAAGAGGGCCAGGAAGATGAAGTCGTGTTCCAGGTTCTGGCCGACACCGCCGTAGCCAGATGGCAGATTTAAGGCTTCTTCCTACTAAGATGCCTCTATTAATACTTGTGCTCCCCAAATGGAATGAACTTGTGAAGTTGGGAGACGACCAATAATTGGATTACATTAGTACTGTACTATGTAGTCTTGCATCGAGACTCCTGCATCTTCCCAAAGCGTAATCAGAATAATAGCAATACAAGCTCACACCTTCATAAAATGGCATCAACACAATCCAATACGAAAAACTGTCACGCGCCACGTCCACGTCCTCTACCTCCACGCGGGGGACCGCCTCGACCGCCCCGGCCTCCTGAGAAGAAGTTGTCAGGTTTTCTCCAGGCGACAAAAGTGGATAATAGATATCTACCTCTTGCAGGGGCACCTCGTCCTAACGATGAAGAGTACCATAAGTGACAGTATAAGACCAAAGAAATCACCAGCATACCCCCACGACCCCCACTAACATGTGCACCGCGTGCATTCCGGCCAGCATCCCTTGCCCGATTCTGCTCTTCCTTCACAGCATCCAGTAGGGTATCCGGCACACGCAGGTACTTTATCTAGAGGTCGATTCGTACAATGATCAGCAGAAGGCTACAGAGATGAACATCGAGGCCATGGATCCAGAAACGCACTGTGCTTCCCCGAATATAACATTCTCTGAGCTTCCAAAACCTCTCACCGTCCGCGGTCGTCTGATACACCTCTCGTAACGTGATGTTCATGAAATTGTCGCAGTTTACTAGATGTCCATTGAAGGTCTCGCCGTTTTTTAGCTCGACTAACTGTAGATTGAGGTTACTAGTGGTTGGAATGTTGCGAGATAGCGGGACTGACCATGGGTTTGTTTTGAGCGGCATTGAGGAGAGATAGAGGGAGCTGCAACACGAATAATGAGGATGTAGTGGTTACTAGATGAGTGTACTCACCATGGTCGTTTATGACAATGTTGGTGTTGAACGTCCGCCGTGGCAACCTGACTTGCAACGCGTTTGTGGCTGTGACGTTTCGTCCTCCTTCCCAACGGCCATGACCCCCACAATCTGATCAATTCACGAGCTCGTATATCATAGTCAGGAAGCAAACTGCTTTTATTGGGTTGTGGCACCACTTGACAATTTTACTGTCAGGACAGGTACGAATGGCGCAGCCCTTCAGACGAAACGCTTCCGAAAACAATCATGGTCAACCCCCTGTATGTCCTACAACGGGTACTCCCCGAGCTGATCTGGATGCACGCTCTGTATACGACACGCAAGACGTCTTGTGACCCTCCACACTCGCCATCACCGTAAATCGGAATCGATTGTACCTGTGCGACAATGTGCCTCCCTTGCACTCCCGTTCGTAACGGGTTTCATTTAAAAATGAGCGCTTGTCTCGTTCTTCTAGCCAGCGCAATGTACTCGATCATTTATTATTGGCTTGCTCAGCACGAGGCCTACAGCATAACATACAAACTCGGCCGGGGCTGCACACCATGTACCTCAGAGTCATCTCCATTATGAAACTTCGCGGAGATGCTGTATGACCCACCCTCGTCCCCCTCTGACGAAAGTTCCTTGATCCTTGCGTTCATTTCACCCCGATCGCATGAACCCACTGACCTTCTCAAGAGCATCTCGTGTGTGCACTTGCCAAGCAATGCGCAGCCACCACATACGGCATGTTCTGATCTTTCGAGGACTTGAGCTGGAGTGTGTAAATTATGTCAGGTATAGACAAGTACCTGTGATTGACTATCCCGTGTTGGGAAGGTCCCTGCTTTCGGTCCGATGGTCATGCTTTGGCGAAATGCTCAAGGACGGCGATCTCCTTATCTCCTTCGTCACGAAGATCATTACGCTCACACATCCCCAGCCTGACAATTTGGACTGTGGGACGCTGTAAGTCGAATTTCGTCTTCTGCGATGGGCCATCCCGTGAGACGTCGTAAAAATTAACCTTTTAGGATTGAGGTTGTCCAGGTATGAATGGTCGGGATCGTTTTGACTCGCGACATCACGGAATCCGACAAGTTGAACTGAACAACACCTGTAATTGAATAGTATAACTGTATAGTCATACAGAACGCACGCTGCCTTAAACATGACGTGTGAATGAATGAAACAACAACGGCCATGGTTTTTCTGTGAAGGGAATATATTCGGCTCCACTGGGAGACTGGATGTACTTCGAACCGGAAAGGGGCACCAGAATATTTACCTCAGTCAGTCTTCGTTGCTGATGATAATCATTAAGGCATAGTGCTTGCTGGTAGGCGCCCTAGTCTTTTTCGAGCGTATTCGCTCTTGCGGGCGGCGACGACACGACTTTGATCACCGTCAGTGGAGACGACCCTATCAATCTATCTGCTTAGGTGTCTTTAAATTTTTTCCTTATTAATCACGCGCGTGCGACAGGCGGAGGGTATTATGCATGACATGTCAACGTGATACATTCCTGACGATTGATTGTGCAGCTCAGTGTCCATGCTGGGGTCATTGGATAACCTTGATGTGTCTAATCTTGAACCCTTGTGAAAAAACCACTGGCTCAAGAATAGCTACATATGCCGAGCAATGGTGCCGACGGGATGACATGGGGACAAAGGTGGAAAATTTGTGTGTGACAGAAGACAGGAGGAAACAGGGTGGTCGTGACGTTTTTCTCTCACTCTCCGGGCGCTTCATTTCGCGAATAATCCCCATCGATGATCGAATTAGAGGGACTCACGTAGTTGAGATGTTTAAACAGTGTTGCCGAACGACAATCAGCCTGTGCTGGATTGAATGTGGCTGTCAACTGCGATAGCTGACGTATGAATCATGAAGTCTTTGTCTAATCGATCGGTGGTTCTGCCCACCGTCGAGGCCGCAGCCTCAGGAACATGAAAGAACATGAAAGGCACAGAGGAGATGTATGTAAGTATGTATTGTCGAGCAATAAGTGTAACCAATATCATCATGTTCCTGTGGTGCTGTGCCGACTGAGCGTGTATGGTGAATCCTATGTCGGACACACTTCGGTATTGTATTAGAAACAAGGCATGAATAGAAGGTTGGGAGAAGATTGGACGAGAGTAAAAGGAGAGGAGAGAAGAGCGTCGGGACCAGCGTGAGATGAGAAAGGAAATGCCATTCGGGGTCAGGCACTGTTGATGTGCCTGAGCTGTAAATGATACTTTGGATGAATTCCCAGCTCTCCCTGCGTCCCAACTCTTGCGACACCACCATCACTGACGACGAGCACACCGCCTTTGTCGTCGTCCCCGTCCTCCAGCAGCTCCAGCCACCCACTCCGATACCATGGCCCGGCGACCACCATCGACCGCTGGCTCTTTTCGCCCCTGCACAAGCGGCGGCCGTCCGACGACTGCGACCGGCAGAGGCGCCTACTATGAGCACTATAACCCACAGTATACCTACGGTGATTATGACGTCGAGGAAGAAGAAGAGGAGAGTGAGGACGAGGACGTGTTTGCATTCCTGCCCCCATCAACGGCTGAGCAACAGCAGCAACAGCAACAGCATCAGCAGCAACAGCAACAGCAGCAGCAACAGCAGCAATTGCATCACAGTTATGTTGAGGTCTATGCAGCAGACACTTCTTCAGGCCAACTGTTCTCAAAGTCGCCTTCGTCACCGCACATAGTCTATCCTGCTCCAACATTCAACCCCTACTCCCGTTTTCCTGCAGACTCGAGCATTGGGCCATCGACGCCCCAATTTCAGTATTTACAGCCTCCCCCAGAAACCCCTCCATCAACAGACTCAAACAATCACAACTCCCCCGCCAACCACTACCGTCTCCGCCGGATAAACAGCCCTGGCACTGCGATATCAACACAACGGCCCACGACCTCAGAATCTCGCGAGGTGCGGGTATCTCTGCCTGGAGGCGATCACGCCAGTGTGACAGCTAGTGAGAAGGACGCGGACATGGAGGCAGGCACCTCGAGGCGCCGACATCCGAAGAGGCATGAATCATCCATCTCGGATTCGCTGAGCCTAGGTCGCAGTATAGTCGACGATGATGACGAGACAAGCAGAGATGGTTCGATAAAGTCAGTCCCACTTTCTCTTTTGTGGATCGGTAATGCATTTGCAGTGTGGACGCCTTTGTTGCCTCTTTCCTGGCAGCTTCTTGCTTCTTTTTTGTCCTCGCGACGACAGTTTTACGTCTGCCGAATATATGTACTTCTGCGTGTCGAAGTGATCCACATACGCTTGCATGTCCTCTCATATGTAGTCGTTTTCTTTCTTTTCCATCGTTTTCCTTGCCCATTTTTTTCTTTTCATGGCGTCTTGCGCAGTGTCTTATCCTCCATCTTTATCCAGAATGGAATTCGATTTCGACGCCATAGACGATGAGGACAGCCCTTTCCCAGAAGTCCGCGCCTCGGTTTCTAACATCGACGATCCCGATATGCCGGCTCTGACGATGCGGATGTGGTTTGTCGGGCTTATCCTCTGCATGATAAGCAGGTTTGTCAATTCTCTCGTCTCACAGAGCTTCAACTTATAATGAACATTAAAGTGCGCTCAACGTTTTCTTCAACTTCCGTTCGCCAGCACCGACAGTCGTTCCGTTGGCCCTTCTCCTAATTTCATATCCTTTTGGCAAATTCCTTGCCTTTACTTTACCCATAACCACTTATCGGATTCCCATACCTCACCTCTCTCCGTCTATCGTGCCGATACCCAATGCAAACACCTCGCGGGTTGCTCTCTTCTTCATCAACCTCATCCGGCCCCTGACATACTCACGTTCTTTCGAGTTCTCACTCAACCCCGGTCCATGGAACATTAAAGAGCATGTCCTTGTATTTATCATGGCCAATGTTGCCGTCGGAAGTCCATATGCCCTCAATGCTATCGTGGTCTCGGAGAGGTATTACGGTCTGGATTTTGGCTACTGGTTTTCTCTCGTCTTGGTCCTAGCAACACAGCTTACAGGCTTTGGCTTGGCCGGTCTGACTCGTCGTTTCTTGGTGTGGCCGGCGAGCATGGTCTGGCCGCAAAACTTGGTCGCTTGCACCCTGTTGAATACCCTCCATGCTGAGGACGAGGACGACGGCGTTGGCTTTGGCTTCGGTTTCAGGTCCAAGTCTGGAAAGGGCATGTCGCGTTATCGGTTTTTCATGATTGTAACAATTGGAAGCTTTTTCTTCTTTTTCTTGCCCGGTAAGGAGATGATTTTTTTCACCCTGCTAATACTCCGGAGTTTGACATATATCGTCAAGGTTTCTTGTTCGAGGCACTTTCTGTGTTCTCGTTCATATGCTGGGCAGCACCAAACAATATCCCTGTTAACCAGCTCTTTGGTGTTTATTCCGGCTTGGGTATGAGTGTGTTGACCTTCGATTGGACTCAAATCAGCTGGATCGGCAGTCCGTTGATGGGTATGTCCTTTCCTGAACCGTCGGTGTATCCCATGGTATTGATTCTCCCGCAGTTCCGTGGTGGGCTCAGGTCCACGTCTTCCTTGGCTTCGTCCTATTCTTTTGGATATTGACCCCCGCATTGTATTACACGAATGTCGGTACCGGTTTCCCAGATAAAGTTATTGATCGATCTAATTCCTTCCATTCATTAGTCGTGGTCTCTTGCATACTTCCCGATCTCGGCAAACGAGCCGTATGACCGCAACGGCCAGGTTTACAATGTTACACGCGTTTTGACCAAGGAAGACCGCTTCGATCTCGAGGCATACAACAATTATTCTCCCTTGTATCTTCCTGCTACCTATGCGATGACCTACTTGCTTGCGTTCGCACTGAGCACGTGTGTTATCGTCCACACTCTCCTGTACCATGGCCGTAGTCTCCTCAACGGTATAAAAAGGATGAAGGTCGAGAGTGATGATATCCATGCAAAGCTTATGAGGAATTATCCAGAGGTTCCGGAATGGTGGTACCTAAGCGCGTTCACGGTATTCTTCGCTTTGGCCGTTGTCGCTGTTGAAGTAAGTACTCCATAGAGTTAATTCTTGAGTCGCGTGCTAAGGTTTCTATAGGTGTGGAACACGAACGTACCTGTATGGGCGTTGTTACTCTCGTTGCTTCTTCCAATTATATACATCCTTCCTTCCGGCTTCATCTATGCGATGACGGGCCAGGGTGTTCGTTTCTTTCTTTTGAAGTCTTGTGACAATGTTATTGATCTAGACATGCAGATTACGCTCAATATTCTTGCTCAAATCATACCTGGAACATTGTTGCCCGGTAATCCTATGGCTAACATGGTATAAGTCCTGACTTGCTATAAATGAATTGCTTCTGATGCTCCTGTTTCATAGGTGTTCAAGGCATATTCGGTACAGACCTTGGCGGAGGCTACTTCATTCATCCAGGACCTGAAGCTGGGCCACTACATCAAGGTTCCGCCGCGTGCGACGTTCTTGGGTATGTATAATTAATCCTGTCGCCGTCACATTGGATCAACCCTGATCTTCGTCGTAGTTCAACTGGTTGCAACGACATTGGCGGCCTTCGTTCAAGTCGGCGTCAAGACTTGGATTTTTGCCAATGTGAAAGACATCTGTGATCCACTGCAAAAGAGTCAGCTCACATGCCCTCACAACCAAGTGTTCTTTACTGCTTCTGCTGTCTGGTACGTCAACACTAGGTAGATCATTTTATCTCTCGCTCACATGCCTATGCAGGGGTCTTATTGGGCCTAGTCGACAATTCGGGCCCGGATCGATATATCATCCACATCTCTACGCCATGATCATTGGAGTCTTCCTGCCTATTCCTTTCTGGTTCTGGCAACGGCGGTATCCTGACTCTTTGTTCAAATATATCAGTACCCCCGTCATTCTGAATGGAGTTTCTGCGATACCACCCGCGACTGGTATCAACTACTCGTCCTGGTTCGCAGTAGGATTCATTTTCCAGTACCTCATACGGAAGAGAAATTTCGCGTGGTGGAGCAAGTTTAATTATGTGCTGAGCGCTGCTTTAGATAGTGGTATGGTCTGCTATTCGTGAACTGAGTCGATCGTTTGCTCACCTTGACATGATATAAGGCACCGTCATCTCTCTTATGTTTATCTTCTTCAGTCTGCAGGTACGCTCCTTCTCAAACTCGTTCCCTTATAGAAGAATATTGAGTCCTTTATTATAGTTTCCCAGGAATGGTACGATTAGCGTGAATTGGTGGGGAAATTGGGTCCACCAACGAAGTATGTTTTTTGCCATCCTTTTGCTTGAAAACTTATGACACTTCTGATATAGCGGCTGATTGGCAACGAACACCATTCCTTAAAATTCCGCCTGGAGGCATTCCGCAACCTCAATAAATGTACATTAGCATTGACACTCACTCCCTCTTTTGGAGACTTTCCCTCATCAAACAAAAAAACCTCTGCGAAAACTGGAAAGATTTTTCCGCCGTCATTCCTTTTTCTCGTCGTTCATTCATTCGTTCTCTCTCTCCATAGCATCCTCCGCATCAACATACGGGAAGATATATCGCTTCTCCGATCCTCCATCCTTTGTCACCCTCCTATATCTCACCGATTTGTCCACTCCTAGAATACTCCACGCGTTTAGTTCTGTTTATGTTCCCTTCTCGTGTCTCTCTTCATACAGTATGGATTGGCTCGAAAGATATCTTATCTTAAGTACGTAGGTTAGAAGAAGAAATTCGAAATATTGAAATTCATTGCTTCAGTGTGCATAAGTGTACAACGACAGGTAAGTTGGTAGGGAGATAATCCGGCGATGTCCAACGTTTGCGCATGAACCACCGGGGGCCGTACTTACATACGTCAAGTTTAAACACGTACGCGATCAAATTCCGTCCACGTGGCCCTTTCATCCGTCATGCGTGTTATTTATTCTGTTCATTTTCGAGGCCTGGACTACTCTGACTTGATTATCACTTCGACGACGACAAACACTTGTTACATTCCTCCTGGAGCGAGGCGTACGCCATGCTGTCCCGCTTCGCGAAAGCTTTTCTTGCAACAACGGTCCTACTCGTGTGTACTTGCATCGCAGGGTTTTATATCTCACTTAATAGACGAATTTTAGTTTCTCTTGACCGTGATGGCTTTCATTCATCCCAATCCTATGTCATATGTCGATCCGTGGACAGGAAACCTATTTGGAGAAGGAGGCGTGGAGAAGTCTTTGCCCCGACCATCGGATGACTTGCCGGGCCCGTCATCCAATATTGTTCATGGCACGGTGATCATGCCGAAGTTGGCCAACGAAACAGCGAAGTGTGTATCATGTTCTTTACTTGGTCAAGCATGCGTTAATTAAGATCAGAGCAGCCCTCGGTCGCGCAACATGGAAGTTAATGTACGATTTTTAAGACATCGGTCGCCAAGCATCTAATATCGCGCTTTGTAGGCATACCATGACACTTCGATTCCCCGAAGTATACTGCCTATTATTGATGCGTGGACTATCGACTGATGAGCCCGTGTAGCACCCAACACCTGACGAGAGAAGTGCGCTCAGTTCATATTTTCACCTCACATCACGATTATATCCCTGTGGTGAATGCGCCGAAGAATTTCAGATGCTTTTGAAGAAGTTCCCACCCCAAGTAATTTGTCTATCTTTATTTGTGTCGTTGCTGCAGTCTCATCCATCTTAGACAGCTTCTCGTCGCTCAGCATCCCTCTGGTAAGTCTTTTGATGGTTTATGATCAGGGTCAGATTTAACTTGATTACAGGCTATGTTCCCTACACAACGAAGTAAACAAACGGTTAAATAAGTCAATCTTTGACTGTGCTCATCTGGATGATGAATATGATTGTGGATGTGGAGACGAGCCCATCAAGAAAACGCCGTCCCCTTCTTCTGATCCAATGGATTTGGAAATTGACCCTAGTAAGGATGACCTCACGGGTGTTGGTATGATCAAAGGTGGCAGATAGCACTGACAGACGATCATGAGTTTATTTGTATTTCTAGATGTAATAGTTAACGAACTCGACATAACTCTCAGTCTTTTGATGGGAAGTTTGAGCTTATACCTCGAAGTTTGAGCTTATCCCTCGGTTCTCGTTCCTGCCGTTGTGGAAATGCCATCCAGCGAGAACACTTGATCGGACGTGGACGACGGCGGAAAATTCACATCGTTCGAGCGTGCGTGTTCCCAATAATCCTGGCTCCTAGATATCTCGAGAGTATCCTCAAGTCTCTCAATTCAGAGTCACACTTAACGGAGAGAGCTTGCTGAATTGTGAGTGACTTTAGTCGCCGCTCTTGAGGCTCATAATCAGGTAAATTACATGTAAATATAATGTTCAAGCTACATATCGCCTAAGAGGACTTGTATATCTATATCACGTCAGAAGTCTGCTGTTGGAATTGGGGGGATTCCCTGTGCCATATAAATCAGCTGCTTCGCCCAGTGAGTCATTGATTTATAGATTCCAAGTGTTTCGCCTGCTGAAATGACGGGGGAGCGGAGTTGGATATTGTTAAGGCCGTCAACAAGGCTGTTGAAGCGAGCAACAACCTCGCCCATGTCAGGTCGCCGGTCAGGATCACCATTCATCATGTCAGAAATCAACTTTCTCATGAACTCAAAGCCTTGCTTAGGAGCAATATTAAATCCCATATTACGCCCTCCCTATATCTGCCGTTTCAGCTCGAGAAGTTTTGCAAAAAGGAGAGTTCGTACATCAAGGAAGTGCATACTGAGCATATTTCCCAGGTAGTAGATATCTGCAGCAAACTGATATTTGGATGGTTTGTCGACCCATTCTTTCTCTTGACTATCTTGGTTATGATAATTGATGGACTTGTGGAAACCTACAAGATAATACTTGACGGGTTTGTTGGTACGAGTATCAGGCTGTGACACTTTGCCACTGTAATCAAGTGTCATTGACGGCTTTGCAGGGTGTGGCATGGAGGCAAAAAGACGCATTGAATCAGCCATGATATTATTGTCCGTACAATCACTATTTGCAAGCAAAAGTTAGCGCTCGGAGGTTGCAGAAGAAGATTCAGGATGACATGCCCGTGAGCGACATTATTCTCATGCATGAAGTGTACTCCCTGCGAAGACAATTCAGTCATCTCGAGCGTAGAGGCAATCGCAAGAGAAATACCTCGAGGATTTGGCGAATGTATTCAATCACTTCTCCAAGAGTCTCGAAAGGTACTAGTTGTGTAGTGTACAGTAGCGGCATCACTATGAACGCAAGACCAGTTTCGCCTGAAGGGTATAGCACGTCGAGAATGGGGACACAGTGGTTCCTTGGGTCCTGACTGAGTTCCAGAGACGAAAATAGCTTGCCAATTTCGATCTCTTCCGTATAATTTGACCTTAAGTCAATCTTCTTCAATGCAACAAGCATCCCATCAGAACGAGTTGCATCTATGGTGTGCCCTGGCTGTAGCTAGTATGTCAGCTGTCTGTAGAGGATAGTGTTTAGGACATACAAGAAGAAGGACTGCGTCCTCGCATTCTGATATCTTCCGGAGACCACTGAGCCAGGATGCTTTCCATCCTGGTCTATACCTATTCCTGAGAGTGTATCCATGCTCGCTCAGGAATTGGTAGTGTTTACTCCAAAGCGATTCATTAATAGAGAGCTCATTCGAGGGGAAAGTCTGAGGGTGAAGAACTTTTTCAGGCTGGTTCGAGCTGTCGGGCGCGAGTGCAAAATTCATGTTGGTGAGGTATCGCAGCTGGAACTCATTCCTTTTATCGTTTTGAAAAATAAAGCGCAAGATAGATGTCGTCAGGGATGCAACGGAGGACAATGTTTCTAGCTGTCAGAAAAGTCTTTGTTCGCATACATTCCAAATGCATGTTGACGGTGAAGTTACAATGAATCGGCCCAGATGTCAATAAAGTTAATCACTAAGACAACCTTCCCATCGATGAGAAATACGATATTGCACAAGAAGGCACGACCGATAGAAGAACAAGGGAAACTGTAACAAGATTTGTGGGTCCATGTGGCGTTTGTAAGCGGATACATCTCCGGAGATACGACAGTTTTCTGATAGTAGAAATACATTTTACCACGGGACCATTGATACCGATATAGCTACCAAATGCAGCTGCGTCTCCGTGTCGAGTTGAACTGTCGATCAATCATCGTATTCTATATATCAGTATTCAAATCCACGACATGACCTACATATTACCATGAGCCAGTAAGCAGACATGTACTTGAAACAGATCATGGCACTCCAGTCTAGGAGTCTAGGAAAGAAGTCTGGCTGAACAATGAGTTTAGAACAAGTATGATTATCGGAGTAATCAAACGTGACTACTATATATAGTTGACTTCTTTGATCAGTCTTTTTCCTTCTCACTGATCGAGCTTCAAGCTCCGCGACACAAGCCGGATCATCCTCGCGCCACCTCCATCTTTTCGGGAATTTCCTGATGAGTACTCGGAAGACATTACCTTGTTGTGAACAATGTCTGACCTACTGCTTAGTCTGCTATGAGATGTTTGTCCGGCGCCTTCATGATCTGCAATACAGCAAGGCTATGACTTATAAGCGCAGGATAAAGTATTGTATGCAGGTATAGACTTAAGACAGGTGCCTGTCATTCTCCTATCTTTGGACAACTGATATTCTCTCCTCCATCTCCTTCTGAACTTTTTGAACTCGAATGAATGGCCCCCAGAAAGACAGAAGAAAGCGTTTCAGGCACAGCCACGATCAAGGAGGGAAAAGTAGGATATACAAGCTACGCGAACTTATCGAATGTAACTGTAACCACCTGGTTATATGAGCTATGGCATCGTCCCGACGAAAAAAGAAGCCGAAACCACTTCTGACTCAAGTTGGCTCTCCATCTGCCTGCAGCAATGAATTGACTGGAAAGCTTTGTTCATTTTCAAAACCACTGGAATATCAAAGCTCCATTCATTGTAAAACTCCTAAGCATTGCATCATTTATTTTTCTCTCTCACAACTTCAGCTTTCAAGTCCAAGTTACATCCTCATCATAATCCAGTGACACCAGCTTGAGCTTTGACCTTGAGCCTGAGAACAAATGAAACCTGATGATGGTTCTTGCAAGTTGATATGTTCGTAAGCCACAGTCGGATCTTGAATATGAACAGTAGTCAAGACTCCTGCGAGATGGTTTTTATATTCAAGCACCTGACTCATTCGAACGAGTTGTCTAGTCGGGTCTCGAGATGACCCGAAATTCTGCGACAACGTAAAGAACAGAGCAGGTTCAATTTAGGGACAGCAAGGTTATCAAGCTGTCGGTATTGCAGGAAGGTGCCAGACGACATACAACATTTGTTTCGTCCAGTGGGCAATCAAGGAAAATATTCCAAGGCTTTCCCCGACGGGTACCACGGGAGAACGGAGTGTCCATTGGCTGAGGCCTTTGACGAGTTCATCAAACCGAGCAACGACTTCATCCATTGTGGGTCTCTGCTTGGGATCGTCGTTCACCATGTCCAAGACGAGTTCAGTCATGAACTCGATTCCTTGGATAGGCTCTCCATATTGTAAACCCGATCGTTCATATCCCTATACAGAAATTCACTGAGTCTAGTGTAGATTCGACAAAAATGATCATACATCAAGGAATTGTTGTCTGACGATGTTTCCAACACAGTAGACATCTACTGGAAAGGGATCGCAGGGATTGGCATCAACAAGCAAATGTTCCGGAACAGTTCTATCACCACCCCAGGGTGGTGTCCTCAATCTAGCATCTTGACTGCCATAAATTTCCGACAGATTGAAGTCGATGAAATAATACTTGACAGGTCTGATTGTCCGAGAAATAGGTGTGGATATAGGTCCGCGAAAGTCACGTCTCATGAAGTGATTCATCGGGTGAGGCGGATGATCATAGAGAGGCCCGAGGTCAGCCATTATATTGTCCCATTTGCAATCTCTATTAAAGCCGAGGGAGGGGTCAAAGCCTGTAGGCAAAATAAAGTGCTTACGTACCCATGAGTAACATTATGATTATGCATGAACTGTAAGCCCTGAAAGATAATTGGTTTAATGATGCCACAACAAACTTTGCAGCCTCTGACCTCAAAAATCTGGCGAAAAAATTCCATCACTTCACCGATAGTCTCGAATGGTGCTGTATTGACGGGATATAAAAGCGGCATTACAATGATGGTATAGTTAGAACCCTCCTTCGGTGGGATAACGTCGAGGATCGGCACGCAACGGTTTCCGGAAGATGCTAAGAGCTCTGGGGAAGTGAATAGTTTGCCAACAGCGAGCTCGTTGCAGGCAATGTCTTTGGTTCTATCGACTTCCTTCAGTGCGACGTATGTTCCATCTCGTCGAACAGCATCTATGACCCATGCATTCTTGGGAAGTGATCAGCATACGCAGAATACTTGCTTGTAGAAAAAACACCAACAGTAACAAAAACACTATCCTCACATTCGTCACTGCTCTTGTCATTGACTATCCAAGATGGAGTCCAGTCAGGTTCGTAACGTCTTCTGAGAGTGTAGCCATGATCCTTAAGATAATGATAGTGGTCACGCCAGAATATCTCTGCTTCAAGGAGGATATCTTCTGCCATCACAACGTTCCTACGAGTGGGGAGTCGGACTCAGCGAGTCCATTCAACTTTGCTGATTGTTCCGAGTTTGCTGGTCAAATTGGGATCAAATGGAAGACCTGACCGGCCGTTGCCGAATTGGGAAGGTCGAAGAGGTCGTTCGGACCTGTTTAAACATTCTTTTAATCACTATGCACATAGCTTCAAGTTCAAGGTGCTTGTGTGAGCCTAGCAACAACATTCTTGCGTTCTTTGCTTGCACTTGACAGCTGTTGTTCTTGTTATAGCTCTCGAAAACTTTCCAATATGGTATCTCTCCGAGTCTCGGACGTTAACCTCTATAAATATTTAAGGGTTTCACAAAGACTCGCCTCCTCATAACCTTTTTCTGAATATTCTTTTGTGCTACTCTCTCTAAATGTCTGACTGGTTAATGCCTGCCCAAGTATCTACAGTCTTCGGCTTCTGTCTCAACGTTGCTTCTCTTGGACAAAATGTCGCATTTCATACAGCTCATGAACTGCCCATTCACCTCCAACACGCTCAAACGTACATCCAAAAAACAGGCGATGACCTCCGCGACTTCACTACCTTTCTCACGGATAAAGAAATGAAAGCGTTCTATAAACAATACAGCAAGTGAGCAATTTGTGTATGTTTTTCTTCGCGTGAGCCCAGTGACTGATAGAGTTAATAACAGGCTTCGAGCTGAAGTTGAAAATATGATGGATGAATATGACAACAGCTTCTTGGTTCGAAGATATTGGACTTCGAGTGAAACTGTTCCGAAGGCCATCAACCTCAAGAAGAGGTACTTAGAGTTGAGCAAGTCGGTCTGGATAAATCGAATGACGACTTAGCCAAACTTCTATTACTAACTTTGCGCAGAGTACTTCTACACTTGCAAAGTTCAAAGCGGAGATGCAACAGGGTTTGAATCTTGTGGAGAAGTCTCATAACACCATTAGTGATCACGAGCGGTCCCCGCAAACCTCAGGCCCGGAAGAGCCAGAATATAACGCAGATCCAGAGCCACCCAAAATCGAAAGAACTTGTAAGATCTGCTAGAAAATGGCCATGATCAACAGAATTGACCCTTCTCTTCAGCAGCTCAAGATCCATCTTCGCTGATGGTACTCCCAGTTCTTCCATCATGTAGCCGTCTCCAAGTCACATTGCCTGATACAGGTGGTGTACGAATGTCATTGCCGAATTTCCTTGGAACCATGTTGCCTTTTGACACTGCAAAAAAGTCAATTTTTGCATCCGAGGTTGTCTTTGAGATGACGACCTTGAATCGTGATGGCCATGCTATCATCACAGGCACTCCTGGAGAGAGCACCAATAAATAATCTGAGCAGGACGTTTAATCTGTACTAGAGTCAATGGTAACTGGCCAACTGGCCAATCTGACTTACGACAACAATCCATACCAGAATCTATGTCCATAGTGCGCCACTGAACAGACGAAAGGGGTGTTGCTACTGACCCATTCTCTATATCTTGGGCTGGATGTCATATCCACAAACCGATTATCGAGGGCCAATTCCTAAGTCCATCGATTCAATGTCATGGTTCAAGCATGTTGTATTTGGTGACAAACCAAGCTTGAAACTTCTTACTTCAAGTTGGCTGTCGTGTCAGTTTGCGATTCTTCTCACTTTTTAATCCAGATCATTGGGCCAAAAGAATTGTATCTGTTATTTGTAGAACTACGGTCTTGATTTTGAGGGGACACACTAAGATGACTTGAACATATCAGCTTGCAAAAGGGTGATAAAGAAAACAATGGCCCGTTTGGAGTAAATACTGTCCTGCTCCATCGACATCTGTTCTCAAATGCTAGAAACGTACGGTACCCATCAAGATGGTATGTCCTCAGTAAATCGATCTGGAGACCCCAGTGGAATGGGACACAAGGTCGAACCGCCTCAAGGACCGTGTACATTGTCCAACACAACAGAGACCGACGGGTAGATTTTGCAAAAAGACAAAAGAGGAATAGACCAATAGAGGAACAAGGACGGGTGTAACTCGGGGCCTGTGGGTTCATGTTCGTCCATGTCGGAAGTTAGCCTAGATACATCTCCTGACATAGGATAATCTTTTGCCGGCGGAAATAAGTATCCCTTCAGCCACAGCGCCATCATTGCCGACTCGGACACACTTGCTTCATTCAGGAGAACAACGATAGCGCTGATATCATCGCTGCCAAATGCAGCTGCGCTGGTTTTCCGTCATATCGAGCAAAATAAAAATACATTCAACTGTACCTGACATGAGCCATGAACGGGCGAGATCAGAGCGATCGGATTTCAAATTTAATTTGAAAGAACCCGGCCTGTGTCAGTAGCTGGATAATCCATTCCGAGTCTAAAACCTAAAACAGTATCGTCCGAAGGAACCAAACACTTCAGTACGGCCCCGGCTCGCGGACCGCCTATCCTTCGATGTAAAGTTTGATCGGGTCTACTTGTCGCTGATTCAAGCTTCTCCACGACACTCGCTGACCAACAAGTTCTCGCACCACGATCCAAACCCTCGGGACACCAACGTGAAAGAATTGTCTAAGATACGACTCATATATGCCAAGATAATTCGATCTCCCGGCCCTACATCCATCCACAAGGGTGAACTTTTGGGCTCCAATTGAAGGATAAAGAATCTGTGAGGGTAGTCGGGGTAGTGAAGACTTAAGATGGATCCTGTTATTCGCCAACGGAGAATTGTTATACCACCTCTATCCTTTCGATTAAATTTCTTGATTGAGGTAACTCGTGTACAGAAACATAGAAGAAAACGCTTTGGGCACATGGACATACCCACCTAGAAATAAAACAAGGCAAAAACTGTGCAAAGATGACAACCGTTGTATGTTTACTGTCATTATCCCGTGAACTCTGATGTCAACACTACCGTAATGAGAAAAAGAAGCCAAAATCATCTTTTGGCCCGGGTACACTAGTCTGCTTATTTTGTAGTAACAACTGCCGTCTCTTTTCTCCAGAGTACACCACGACAGTGATTCAATTAAGACTGGTGAACTTGATAAAATAAAAGGGTATACTGCCTGCGTGCCTGAACTATGGAGTTGTACAACAGCAAAAGAAGCTGAATTCTAGAATAAGGGAAAATCCGAAAGTCATGGAGACAAGAACCTCTTGTAGAGACACAAATGGGCATGGCAAGATATCAGAGATTTGACTCATCGGGAATAAGGCCTGCTACTGACGCAATAAAGAATTAACCTCGCATTTGACGTTGAAGAAGAATGGATCCACAATGATGGCTCTTTCACTTCGAGTTTAGTAGCTGAATCTCGATTATGACTAGTAATCAAGGCTGCAATATGTTTCTTTCAGTATCAAGTATCCTAACGAATTCTTGCTCAAGTGTAGATCGCGGGTTGGTTGCTGTGTGTAGAACAAAACAACCCGCGTTGGAAGTTGACTCTGGACTCCGCGGCAGCGGAGGTAAATGGAAACAGATTGAAACGAAGTAGCAAAACAAGAGAAGAAAATTGTCATACGCATGTCAACAAAGCAGGTTTCAATGAGAGTGTCAAGTCTATCAAGCTCTTGGTATTGCAGGGATGCGCCATATCACATACCACAACTGCCTGGTCCAGTGCGCAATGGAAGTAAAGATCCCAAGACTTTCTCCATCTTCTACCACTGGGGAACGTAGTCTCCATTCACTGAGCCCCTCGATGAGTTCATCGAAGCGACTGACGACTTCATTCATCGTAGGTCTCTGTTTGGGATTGACTTTCACCATATCTGAGATGAGTTCACGCATGAACTCAAAACCTTTTACAGGTTTCCCAAGTATTAAACCCGATCGTTCATGACCCTACAGAATTTTATTTAGCTTAGGATGACCTTGATAAAGAACATTCGCACGTCAAGGAATCGTTGTCTGGCAATGTTACCAATACAGTAGACATCCACCGGAAAAGGATCACAAGGAGGAGCGTTGGGGATTAAATGTTCTGGAACAGTCTTATCACCACCCCATGGCGGCATTCTCAATCGAACATCTTGTTTGCCATAAATCTTTGACAAATCAAAGTCAATGAGATAATATTTGACGGGTTTGGTGGTCCGTGAAATAGGCGCCGATATATGTCCACGAAAGTCGCGTCTCGTGAAACGGTCTATCGGGTGAGGTGGATGATCGTATGAGCTTCCGAGGTCGGCCATGATATTGTTCCATTTGCAGTCTCTGTTGAACCCAAGAAATATTAAGGCCTATAAAAGAAAAGCTTAGAAATGTTGAATTACCCGTGAGCGACATTGTGATTATGCATGAACTGTAAACCCTAATAAAACCTGCAATTTAACGACGCTTCAAGGAACTCAGCAGCTTCCTACCTCAAAAATCTGGCGGAAGAATCCTGTTACTTCACCAATGGTCTCGAATGGTGCAGTATCTACAGGATATAAAAGAGGCATCACGATAAAGGTATAGTCAGAACCCTCTTTGGGTTGGACAATGTCGAGGATCGGTACACAGCGGTTTCCAGTACAAAGGGATAACTCCGGGGAGGTGAACAGTTTACCAACAGCAAGTTCATTGCGAGCTGTAACTCTGGATGCATCCACTTTCTTCAATGCGACGTACGTTCCGTCTCGTCGAGTAGCATCAATGACCCAGGCATGCTGTGCAGTGTGGTCAGGTAATTTAACACTGCAAGATACGCAGTTGACGAGTCACTCACGCAGACAAAGACACTATCTTCACATTCGTAGATTTCCTTGTTATCAGATATCCAAGATGGAGTCCAATCAGGTTCGTAACGCCTCCTAAGAGTGTAGCCATGTTCCTTGAGATAAAGGTAATGATCGCGCCAAAATATTTCCACTTCAAGGAGGCCACCTTCCTCCATTGCAATCTCAGTATGCGAAGAAATAGAATCTATGTCTTGTGGGGGTTCATCTGTGGTAACGACTTGGTCCATGGTTATTGTTATTGTTGTGGAAGAGGAAAAGTTGAACGTCGAACCGACAGTCGCCATCAAGCGAAGCTTAGAATGGATCTGATCGGTTGAGGGGGTAGGTTCCCAGGGTGACGACATCTGGCCTCAATAAGACCTCATTGGCAGTGCCCCTTCAGGTAAATATCCCCGTCAACGTTTATACGGTGGAAGTAACAACACAAGCCTTTTTCATACGCCATCTCCACGCTGTTGTTCTCTAAAAGTATTTTCTATGCCGTTACGATTCTCTGATATAAATCGGGGCACTAGCTATTGGCCTCTCCCATAAGATAACAGTCTCATTCCCCTACATTATACATGCCTGACTCTCTCATATCGACATTTGCCCAAGGATCTACAGTCGGCGGTTTCCTAGTCAATATTCCTACCGTAGGGCATAATGCTATCTTTCATAGAACGACGGAAGTACCTATTCACCTCAAATCCGCTCAATCGAAGATCCAGAAGATACGCGATGACATTCGCAACTATAGTGCTTACCTCAATCGAAGGGAAATGATCATGTTTACTAATCATTGTAACAAGTGTGTCGTCTTCCCTGATCCTCGCGTGAATACAGTTGCAAATCCTCTCAGCAGACTTTGTGACCAAGTTGAAACGCAGTTGCAAGACTATTATCGGGAGCACTTGATCAAAAGGTACTACTTGACCTCCGGTGTAGCCATCACAAAGGCTCTGGAACTCAACAAGGAATGTCGAAAACTGTACGAATTGGTTTGGGTAAATTTCTGCTGAACTACGCACATGCACCTCTCTAAATTGAGCTCGCCAAGGCCACTTCTACGGATGCGAAAGCCAACAAAGAGAGACAACTTGGTCTGAACTTTGTTGAGAAGTCCCAGGACGTGCTTAGTGATTGTGAGCCACCCCTCGATGACTCGAGTCCTGAGAACGAAGAGTCGCCCTCGGAGCCACCCAATACTGTATCGAATCGTATGTTTTTCTCAAATAAGCCGAGAGTCAATTTTGTGACTGACTCTTTTTCTGCTACTGCCAGTTCAAGATTCGTCTTTGCCGACCCTGCGTTTCGTACTCCCACCGCGAATCACTCCCTGGGTTATGTTCCCTGATACAGGAAGTGTACGAATGTCTTTGCCGAAATTCTTCGCAACTGTGTTACCTTTCTACACGACGCAGAAATCGATCCCTGCGCCCGAGGCTACGTTTGAGTTGGCAACTCTTAATAGTGATGGCCATGCTAATATCCAAAGCACTTCAGAAGAGAATGCTAATGAATAATCTTGGGATGTACTTACTATCTGTAATCCCTACTAGGATAATGAATAGTGACTAGCCACCTTAACCCATGACAATGATTATAATTCGATGTCTGAGTCTTATGTCAAGAAAAGTACGCCACCGAGCGAACGAATTGAAACCCTCGCTACAGACTCGCTCGGGCTCAGCCTCGATATTCACAAACCAGACTGGTAACGAGCGCAACCGGATGACCTTCTACGCCTTGAAAGGGCGCGAAGAAATTCTGAAGAACAAACAGTGGTTGAGAATCAAAGGTTTTGACAAATCTATGGACCACCAACGCCTGTTTGAAAACACCCAAGCGTGCGGCACTGTCGTTAGATCCCAAGCAGAACAATCTGCCTCCAAGAAGTGAGATGGAATCCCATCTATATTGTGAAAACGAAATTGTTGGAAAGAAACAACGGATAGGCAAGAAATCGCGAGGAAGGTGGATGATAGCATAGAAAGTACAGAGGATATACACCTGAAAATGATGGTGGTGGTAGTACAACAATGCATGATGATGAAGCGTACTAAAAGGGTATCATCGTCCTGCCCAACCTGAAGCTATTGGATGCTCGTAGGCCTAAGAACTCCGCTCTCTGGGGAATTCCAAGCCGTGGCACATAGTTGCTTGTCCGTTAGGGCTCGAAATTCATTCCCCTCCTTTTATACCCTTCAGTCGCGCATGGACCATCACTATTTCCGCATATTTATGTCGTCATCCGGGAGTGTGGTCAACCCGGTTGGTGGGCTGGGCTGATCTCTGGTCTGCCCTTTTCCTCTCTCTTTGTCCTCTCCTCCTGCCTGCAGATCCTCATCATTGTGAGCTTTAGGGCTGTTTGGTTCAAGTTGGTTGGTCAGAGAAAAGGGGGGGGGGCTAGTCCTGGATTGAGGAGAGAGAAGGTTGTAAACCCAATCTCAGATTGTTTATCCAAAAGCAGGTCTCCCAGTGAGGCTGCCCACTGCCCCAAAACCCCTGAAAAACACCTTCAATGCCTCACCCCACTCTTCACCCAGCAGGAGGCAAGAAGAAGAATAGCTGAAGAAATCCCAGCACTGACCTGCTCAATGCACATGACACCCCAAGACAAGTGTCCTCCAAGACCACAGAGTAAAATTTTCAAACAAATCCCCAATCACTACTCACAGAGCATCTCAGCTCTGAAGAAAGTTCCTCAGACTCAGATGTCAAGCAACACTTCCTCCCATCCCACAGACATTTATTACTTAGCTCACTGCCATCAACTCCACATGCCAATCACCATCAACACTGCATAAATAGAAAATGCCACCAATCATGGCAACAGCTGACAGCATTGACAATCACCTGCTTGCCAAGATCAAGGTGACAAAATTGAAGGATTGCCCTATGCTATCCCTGGGCTGCCTAGACATTCCAGGAATGGTCAAACACCTGTCACAGGTACCTGAAACATTCTGAAACAAAGCCCTCCAAAATTGTATGCTTCATAGCCAATGGAATGCTAGAGCCCTGTTTTGTTAGGTGGTACCATGTGAGCCAGTTACAAATTGACACTATGTCTCTGGACAATTACCTGGCAGTGTTTGTCAGGTATGCATTGCCCTGGAAATGGGAACATAACACCATCTTCTCTTCAAAACAGGGAAGCAAACACTTTGCAGACTGGGAGATTGAGGCTAGAAAATATAAATGCCCTGCTTTCCAACACTTAGTCAGCATGCTCACTCTCTGATGCTGCACTCCAGGCCCAGTTCAAAGCCAACATGAATGCTGACCCACATGTAGAGCTTGAAAACACAAACTTCATTGTAGAGACCCTTGAAGATTGGGTTTGCAAAGTCATGGAACTTGATAAGGACATCCAAGAAGAGAATGCAGGAACCTAGTGCCTCATTGATGCCAACAATGTGGCCAGAGCAGCTGAGTGGCAGAGGTGCAAGCCCCTGGCAGACAGACTCTTGGACCCCCATCATGCACACAGTCAACCTCACCTGCCAATACTGGCAACTTGGACCTTGTCTGCCCAAGCTTATGGATGAAGAGAAGAAACTCCTTAAGAAGCATGGCAGATGTAATCAGTGCCACATCCTATATTGTGGCCACCCAGAAAATACTAGCAAGTGCTCTTTGAGAGTGAGTAATGCCTGGCTGGACCCCTGGTTTCATAAGACTCTGACACTCAAGATGTGCCTTGCTGCCAAACCAAGGATGGTTGCAGGGTATGCCTATAGTAAAGATGAGGCTCGAGACAAAGATACTGACTTGTATGTCCCTCAATCCAATAAGGCCTTCACAAGCAAACACTTGAAGGCAAGGCTTGAGATTTTTGGGCCTGTCATTTCCTCTTTCCCCCTCTCTGTGTCCACCCTCCTTAATGACAAATGTCCTTCTACAGTGATTAGCAATGAGCTAGCAACCAAGCTTGGCCTGCATTGATACACTCTATCCCTAAAAGCTTGAGGCCTCACTATTGAATGCACTGCTGTCATGTCAGAAGTACATGAAAATAGAAGTGGCCTCAGAACAAGGAGCATGGAAGTCAAAAGTGTAACAGAGCACCCATTACTATTCCTTACTTGCACAATGACCTTACTCTAATTATTATTATTATTATTATTATTATTATTAAAACATGGTAGCATCACCTGACACTACCTGCAACTATAATTATTGTAATTATGTAAGGCAGCACCTTACTTCATACTTCATAGACAGAATCATGACTGGTTTTGACTTATAGAGTGTGAACTGTAAGCTGTGCAACCCATAACAGAAACATTATGTTTATTTAAGTTAAATGAGCATTGACTCAAGAGGTGTGGGATTGATAATTATGGACATGGTTTATATGATGTACCCCTCCCTTTCACCCCCCCTTCCTCCCAAATAAGGACATTGTTGTTGTATATGTGGCTGCATGGCAAAGCTGGCATCTGATATTTAGCACTTCATGGCATCCATAAAAATTACTCTGAGTTGATGTTGACCTGGGCCCTGCCCAGACTTGCAACACAACAAACTTGCAACAACCCTTTCTCAACTGCATCCTTAGATGTGCTTTTCACTGCAATTAGCCTAGCAGCATGGCCTGATAATGCTGTATATAGTGTACCATCTCAGGCCACAATCTCTCAGTGTCTATAATTGTTTCTTATCTAATAATAATCTCATCTTGAGAAACTTGACCCAAACAGATATCAACATGTTTTGTACTTTATGTCTTCAATATATCAAGCATGGTAGTGATAATACCACTAATATTGCCTCAAGTCAACATAAGCAAAGCCAGAGGTGCAAAATTAGGCTTGCTAGTGTGTTGTACTCCAAATCTTGATTGTATTGTCTACTGATTGTTACTCTTTCTCTCTCATCCAGACCAGATCCTTAAGGAAATCAATAATAATACATTTACACCATCTACTAGTACTGCAGTGCTCTCTCCAGCCCACCTCTTCCCTCAGAGTGTTCTGGTGTTGTCCATCACTATGAGGTTATGCCAGATTCTGCCATCAACCTGCTGCTTTAGATGCTGTGATGTTGCTGTGATGTGTTTGCTATGATTAGTCCAAATTGGGAATGAGATCTAATGTCCAACATTGTCTGATCCCACACTCCTTGCATTAAAGTGACCAGGCTTGCCATAGCATCTACAAAGGAGAGGAGCAAGGGATCACTGTTGGGAGGCATCAATGTCCATAGGGACTCCCTGGGAAAGAGATCAAATGGGTACTGGCAGGAGAAGAGGAGTGGACAGTGCCCAAGATGCAGCAGTTAGGAACAGGCTGGCTTATGAGCCAGCCAAAGAACAAGGGGCAACTATGACTACTCTTTAATCTTAAACAACCATCATTTCACCATGGGAAAACAAGTTTGACACAGAGCTCAAAGGAACACTTAGAGAGAAGGTGTACAAGATTAGAACTAGGTAGTGGATATACTACTTGTTTATCATTTCAAACATGCTACAAAGCTTGATAGAACCAAAAGATGCCAGCAAACAGCAGTGGCACAACATAAAAAGCCTCCTTAATGAGTATAAAAAAGCTAGTGGAGGAGTGACAGCACACAGTACAACCATCAAAAGGGAAGCACAAGTACAGAATCAGGTGTCAGAACCCAGGTGTCAGCAATACAAACAAGGAAATAGAGTGGCTGAATGTCAATGGTCCTCTTGACAACATCAGTGCAAGGTGAAAATGGACAACCTCAAAAACATACTCATGCAGCTGTTGCAAAGGGGGGGCATGCCCATAGAGGTCAGGGATAGAAGAGAGCAGTGGCATTTGGAATGGAGCTCATGGTAGCAAGGGAAATAGAGAAGGTGATGATTGAGGCAGTAGGGAATGTGATGGAGGGGTGCAGGGAAGTCCTGGAGAATTTAGCAGAAGTGTCAATGAAATTGTTAAAAGGGATGGCACAACAGGCAAAGAACACAATGGACAGGACAGGGAGCCAGAGGAGGGGGAACACTACACAATGGAGTGGGGGAAAACATCTCATTTGTGGATGTAGTGAGAGCTGAGAGGGAGGACATAGTTCACAGGGCAAAGGAGGAAAACAAACAAACCATTGTTGACAATGTTCAGGAAAGAGAAGGGTGGAAGGAACTTATGAAACTAGAGCTCATCAAGAAGGCCAAGATTGCAAAGGACATGATGGGTATCCAGGGTCTAGATGGTCCAAAGATAGAGTTCCTTACAGCATGCAAGTTAACAAAAGGGAGGGTGTTATATGAACTAGGCTTGAAGGCAAGGGAATGGCTTGCAAAAACAGATGTAAAGACTACATTTTTATAGAAATTTGAAGCAGGAGCAGCCATCAAGGATAGAGTGCATAATGTACTTGTGGAATTCATCCCAGTTACTCTGGAGGATGCAGCAGCAGAAAAGCTGAAGGACATTGAAGAAGGGAACAACTTACACCCTGGCAAACTCATACATACAAGATGGGCAAGACTGCCACATGCAAGGCATGCAAGCCAAAAGGTAGCTCATCTGATTCTTTTCTGTGCCTCAGACAATGGGGCAAACTACATCATCTAGTATGGACTGGCCATTGAGGAGAAGAGAGTGATGGTGAGAAAGCTAGATCAAGAACCAAGGCAATGCCTAAAATGTCAGAGGTATGGAAGAGGTCACCTTGCTAACAAGTGCAAACAGGATAAGGACACTTGTGCAATATGTGCAAAGGAACACAAGATAAGAGAATGCAAGGAGACAGACCCTACAAAGTTCTCATGCATAAGTTGTAAGGTAAGAGGCACCAGACATCACCACCCATCTTTGGCAAAGTTGTGCCCAGCCTTTGTAGAAGCCAAGAGCCACTTAGCAAGCAGGACACCAGAAATGAAGTATAGATACTTTCCAACCAATCAACCATGGACATGGGACAGGATAGGAGGGGAGGGACAAGCACCAATGATAAGGAGGACACCTCATAGCAGAGGGTGTAGTGTGTGTATACCTTGATGACATCCTCATCTATATCAAAATGCTGGAGGAACACTGTTAGATCACTTGCCTTATCCTGGAACACCTCTGCCAGCACCAGTTCTACCTCAAGCTGGAGAAGTGTGAGTTTGAACAGACCCAGATTGAATACCTTGGCCTGATCATCTTGCACAGAGCTGCAGAAATGGACCCAGTGAAGGTAGCAGGTGTGGCAGAGTGGCCAGAGCCCCAGAACAAGAAGGAGGTGCAGGCATTCCTTGGTTTTGCAAACTTTGACTGGAGATTCATCCAGGACTTCTTGCACCATGCCCATCCACTATTTGACCTCACTGGAAAGGATGTTACATGGAGTTGTGCACCTCCAGAGCAGATGGCCTTTGACACTCTCAAGCATGCCATGACCTCCAGACTCATCCTCCTCTTCCCAGACAACGCCTCTCCCTTCTGGGTAGAGGCCAACAGCTCCAACTTTGCTACTGGGGCTGTGCTCTTGCAGCAATCTCCAGAGGATGGGAAGTGGCATTTGGTGGCCTTTTACTCCAAGAGCCTGAATGTGGTGAAGCAGAACTATGAGATCCATGACAAGGAGATGATGGCCATCATTCAGTTGCTTGAGGAGTGGCAGCACTTCCTGGAAGGTGCATGGCACAAGTTCAAGGTCTGGGATGGATCACAAGAACCTTGAATACTTCTGGATAGCCAAGAAGCTCAATTGCTGACAGGCCCAGTGGTCCCTTTACCTTGCCAACTTTGACTTCTCTTTGCACCACAAGCCTGGCCAGAGCATGGGGAAACCAGATGCTCTGTCCCAGAAAGCAGACCATAGCATGGAGGAGGAGGATAACAGCAACATTGTGCTTCTCCACCCTGAACTGTTTGCAATCTGAGCCATGGAGGGTCTAGCTGTTGAGGGAGCAGAAGTGGAATTCTCTAGGACATACAGCAGGGTAATTGGGATGGCCAGCAAGAGGAACTTGTGGTGCAAGCAGCTTAGACACTGAAGTTGGAGCATACCACTGGTGCCAAGGCAGTCTGCACAAATGAATGGGCCCTCCAAGACAGAATCCTGATCTTCTGAGACTGTATTTATGTCCCCAACATTTCAGAGCTCTGTTGGAGGATTGTCAAGCAACACCGCAACTCCTGCATTGCAGAGCACCCTGAACAGTGGAAGACACTGGAGCTAGTATTGTGGAACTACTGGTGGCCCCAAATGTTCCGGTGTATTGGATCCTACACTAGTACATGTGATCTCTGCCTCTGGACCAAGCCCCAATGCCAACTCCTCTATGGACAGTTACACCCACTGCCCATGCCCACAGAACAATGGAGTGTGGTTTCCATGGACTTCATTGTAGAGCTCCCCAACACCCATGGTTACAATGCGATCATAGTGGTGGTAGACCTGTATGGCAAGCAAGTGCACTTAATTCTGACCCACACCACCTGCTCTGTCATGGGTGCTGTGAACTTGTATCAGAGGAATGTCTGGAAGCTCCATGGCCTCTCTGATGCCTATGTCTCTGATCAGAGATCACAATTTGTGGCAGAGTTTACCAGGGAGCTCTACTAACTGCTTGGAGTGAAGCTCTACACCTCCACCACCTAACATCCACAGTCTGATGGCCAGACTGAATGCATAAACCAGAAGTTAGAGCAGTACCTCCACCTCTTTTGCAGTAAGTGCCAGGATGACTGGGACAAACTTCTCCCTGATGCCGAGTTCCAATACAACAATCACATTCATGCATCCACCCAGTTCTCCCCATTCTTTCTTGACATGGGATAGCATCCACACATAGGTTTTGAACTCCAGGCCTGACCCTTGGAGAATGAGGCAGTGAACAAATTTGTGGACTGAATGAGGAGATCGCAGGAGGAGGCCTGAGCAGCACTGGCAAAGGCAAAGGATGACATGGCACAATACTATGACTGCAGGAGGACTCCAGAGCACAAATATTAGCCCAGAGATCAAGTCTACCTGAATGCCTCTGACATTACAACTACCCAGCTCTCAAAAAAGCTGTCACACTGTCAGTTGGGACCCTTCACAGTGGAACAATAGGTAGGACCCTTGGCCTATTAACTCTGGCTCCCCATAGGGATGTGCCAGCTTCATATCGTGTTTAATGTGGTCAAACTGACTCCAGAGCCCTTAAGGATCCTATTCTGGGGTGTTGTCTGCCACCTCTGCCACCCCTTGTGGTGGTCAATGACAATGAGGAATACAAGGTGGAGAAAATCCTGGATAGCTGTTTATTCTGGAGATGACTACAGTACAAGGTGAAGTGAAAAGGCTATGGGATTGAGGATATCTCCTGGGAGCTGTGGGAGAACATGCATGCCCCCAGACTCATCAAGGAGTTCCACCAGAGACATCTAGATGCCCCACATGCCATACAAGGAATTTACCCTATTTCACCAGTAGACCAAGCAATTAGGGACTTCTTTTACCCCACATGTCAAGGCACTGCATGCTAGAGGGTGATGTCAGGGGACTTCCATTTCTGACCTCTGTGACTGGTTCTAGCACCTCTGCAGTTCTCCATATTACTTCAGCAATTATTGCCCTAGGGTTAGAAGCAGCTCCAGTCTTCTATACAGTAGTTTCCACACCTCTGCTGCCCACTGATGCACTGTGCTGAGCAGCAGGGATTCTTAGACTTGTTCTCTTCAGATTCCCCTCTGCTAGGTAATTAGTTACTGATTGTATTGTTGTCTACTCCACCAATATACTTTGGATTCCCCTCTGCTAACTGTGTGACTCTGATCCACCACTCTAGAGGTTGCCCTTACAGGAAAGGAAGTTGTGGTGGTGTTCATAGATATGAAAGGGGCCTTCCCCAACATGGTCCCAGGAGTGATTGCAAAGGACAGAAGGAAGAGAGGAGTGCCTGACAAAATAGTGGAGTGGTTTGAGCAGAAGCTGGAGGGGGGAAGGACAGTGATTGCCTTTGATAACTACACATCAAGGACCATACCTGTAAGGGGATGACTCTGTTAAGTAACTCTGATGGGTAACTCTGACTCTATCCAGCCTTAGTCATAGGTGTAGCATCATCTCTAGTGCATCTGACCAACCAACTGCCAAGCTCCTGCATCCTCCAGTTAGTATTAGTCAGCCCTTTGTAGTCATTGGACTCTATTTCTTCTTTCAACATATTGTTAGTCATTACTGCTTAGCATATCCAGGCTGCTTACTATAGATAGCATTAGTCATAGCATAGCCACAGATATAGTATATAAGCCAGTCAGCAGGATAGAATATCATTTCTGACCAAACAATAATAGTGTTCTCCTAGCCTATTCATTGATCCAACTGTAAGAGCTCCAGTGTTGTTACTCACATTTGGCTCGCTACACTCACTCCTTGCCTGACTCTTAGCCACTTGTACTGCTTTGACTCTTGTTTGTTGCTTGTGTCTGCCTGCCTTCTGTTGGATTGATCTGCAGAACACTTGTCCCCTTACAATACCAGTGGAGAGTGGACTCAAAGGAATGAAACACTCTGTTATAGGGGGCCCTTGATCAGTTACCACTATCATGTCACTACATATGGCTGCTGCAACCTTGCCTGTAGGGCAGGTTTGCAAATCACATTCTTCCAGAGGGAGAAGTTGCCTGGCAAGCAGACATCAGGCCCCCTCCACATCCCTCCAAATGAGCACTAATCTCAAGGAGAAGAGCCACAGTGCTAGGAAACTGCAGGACCACAAGTGAGCAATGTGTCCTCTCCAGACTAAGAGAAATGAACCTCCTTGGCTCTTCCCAAAAATGGGGATAAAGGTGACAGAGGCACATCAGGCACACTCACAAAACAAGGCCCAGAATGTAACAAGGCTCAGGGTGAATAAAGTGGCCTTTTAAAATTGGCATAAGGTCACTAACTTCAATATGAATGACATAGCAAACAAATGTTCAAACTTTGGATGTCCCATGCTATAGACTGACAACCAAAGGAAATGTATACAATCAGCCAGCCCAGAGAAACAGTTGGGCATAAGAAGCCACAACAGAAAGAGGAGGCACTTAGCAGCATCCCATATAGAATCAGATATGGAGGAATCCAAAGGTGAGGGATATAGCCCATCCCTACTAGCAGTCCCACCCCCCCCAAACTTTGCATGACTAGTGATCTCTATGGACATAGCAAACAGCATGATCCTAGATGAGAAACACTCTTGTTGACTCCCAATATGCCTCCTTGCCAACCCTGGCATGATGAAATGGAGAGAGCATGACTCTAGGAGGGTGTAAAACCCTGATTCCAGAGGAGAGAGAGGACCCCCCCTGGATCATCAAATGCACATACAAATCACCAGCTGAGCCACCCTCCACACAACAAAAACAGACTAACAAGGAGCACAGGGCCTTGAGCACAATCCCCCAGCTGCTGAAGAGCCTTACATGTACCCAGACACCCATGGGAGGTTTTTCCATTATCCACTTATCAATGCTGCCCTAGTTCAACCTGCTGCCTGAATAGAGGGAACACTTTGACACATACCCAGAACTTAAGGTCTGGGTGTGCAGCTGGCAGGCAAGCAATGCTGCAGACCTAATGACAACTAGCAATAGACTCAAGGAACTGATCAAAGGCATGACTGGGGAGAGGGCCAGGCTATCCACCCTGCAGCAGGAGAAGGAGATTATATCAAAGAGAAGGTATGACAGACACAAGCCCCCATACCATTTCCTGGTGTCTAGTATCTCAGAGAGAGCATACACAGTCCTGATGGCCAATCCAATCATATCAACCCCAGATGCATCTGCTTTTTTCTTACCTTTCTGCCCACCTACTCCAAGCTTCCTCTGCACCATCAAGGGGTTTACTCTAAGCATACAGAATAAGGAAGCCATAATGGAATCAGAGAATATTGCAATGGAAATTGTGAGGAAATCACTACTAGAGGACAAGACAACAGGGGCCCTGATTTAGAGTAAACTTATAGGAGATTTGACATCCCAACACAATCTAGACCCAGTGGTCAAAGTACTTTACACACTGGAAGTACACCTAGTCAAAGGAGAAGAAACAATAGACCATGTGGCCACAAGTAAACCCAGGAAGCCTTTATAGAACATTTTTTTCTGCTGACCCCCCCCTGCTCTCATGGACCAGTTATTTCATATTACTACAACATGTTTGGGCCTTAAGGTTTATTGATATGGACTGCAGGAGTGCTACTCCCATTGACAAGGGTTTTAGACTACACTGCTTGAACTGCAAAGGAGCAGACCACAACCCCACCCACTGCACCTACATGTCCCTAGATGGCTGGTACAGTAATAGGGCAGCAGAGAAGGTCAAGAAAACTGTAGAGTTTACATCCTCAAGCAGGGAAGATAAATCATGCATGTTTGATAGGAACCAAAACAAGTGGCATGTGGACAGCTGGAGAGGAAATGGCTGAAGATCAGGCTTCAGCAGGAACAGGTGTGATTATAGATAAACATAGAATTGTAGACAATGAATGGGGCCCCAGTCCCCTCACAAATCTAATATACAACCCCTCTCACCAATGACCCTTGGCTAACCAAGGCCAGAGACCACTGGAATGAATTTATTGAGTTTGTAAAGACAACAGGTAATTCCAGTGAGGCCTCCCAACTGGGCTGGGAAAGTCCCAGGTGGCATCATATTTATGAGGACAGTGCCAGGCAGTGATCCTGCTTAAGGCGGCTATAAACTACTTACAGATGACATTGTTCAAAACCAGCACCTGACACAAATAGAATTAACACACAACTATGGAAGACATACAACAATAATGGATTACTCCCTGCTTGGGTAGGAGGGGACTACAGCAATACCATTTTCTATGATCCCAAGGATGGCCAGAGGAGGATCAGTGATGGCACATGGCTAAACCAAGCCTTGACCAGGGGAGACTCTGAGCAACCTCCCCTGGGAGAGGTATGGGATTTAAGGGGGGACACAGATACCACCCCCATGGGGACCCTAACAAAGGGTAAGAGTAAGAGAGGAGCCTTGAAATTTGCAATGCTAAATATAAAAGGGGGAAGCTCTGCAGCTACCCAAGCAAAGTAGTATGAGATGAGACAACTCATGAGGGAAAAAAGAATAGACATTCCAGCAGTTCAGGAGACATACCTGGACAATGACTGAAGGGAGGAGGTAGAAGAACTCTTCCAGAGGCAAATGCACATCTTTGCTAGTGCAGATCTAGCATAGCCAAGAGCCATGGGAGTGGCTTTCATCTTAGACAAACACACAACAAGATGGCAAGAGACAAGGGCAAGAACCCTAATACTGGGCAGAGCAATGGTACTAGAGATCCCATGGTTTTATGAGCAGATACTAAGCTGTCTTAATGTATACACACCAAATGATGCAAAAAAGAATGAGGAGTTCTGAATAAAACTAAGAGCAAACTGAGAAGCTAGACCCAGTCTACTGACCCCATGCATCATGCTGGGGGACATGAATATAATAGAAGAAGCAATAGATAGACTACCAGCCCACAAAGATCCAACAGGACCCACAAGAGCCCTGGCAGCCCTAAAGTCCCAGCTGAACCTTGCAGATGGCTGCAGGCAGGAAAATCCAATGACAATTGAGTTCTCTCTCCAAATGATCAACAGACCTATCCAATCAAGAATAGACCAAATATACCTGAGAGAAGACCTTATCCCATACAGCTGGGACTGGCAAATTGAACATTCTGGAATAAACACAGACCATGTGCTTGTATCAATGACACTCCTAAACCCCTAGCAACCATACATAGGAAATGGGAGGTATGCAATGCCTATAATGCTCATGAAGGACAAAGATCTACTTGATGACCTAGAACAAATGGGAATCAGATACCAGGTAGACCTAAAAGACAGCATAGAAGGTAGAACAGAGGGGAGAAATCCTCAAACACTATATAAAAATTTTAAAAAAGAAATCCTGGAAAAAGTAAGAATGAGGTCCAAAGAAGTGAAACCAAAAATCCTGAAGGATATTGAGTGCCTAAGAAAGAACTGATGAGCAATTTTAAACAACATGACCATTGATGACAACTCCAAAAGTGAGGAAGTGGCTATCCTAGACAAGAGAATAAAAAACCTGGAGATGCTTAGATTTACAAGGGCTAGGGATACAGTGGCAATGAACTGCTTCCTGAACAATGAATCAATGAATAAAATATGGATAAATATGAATAAGGAACAAAAGTCAAGGGACTGCATCACTGCACTGAGAAAAATGCATCCAAACAAGGGGATGCTAGAGAGAGAATTGAGGAAAATGGCTGAAATAGCAAAGTAATACCACAAATCCTTCCAAGAGGAGAATGCTCTGACAAATCATTGTGACTATAGATGTAAGATGTGGAAGATCCTGTCCCACACTACCAGGGAATTAACTGAGGAACAAGTAAAGATACTAGAAACCCAACTCCAATGAGAGGATGTGGAGGAAGCAACAGAGCTCCTAAAAAATGGAAAAGCAGCCTGACTCAATGGAATACCCCACAAGCTATCAAAAGAACTCGCCAGAAGATACAAATCAGCAAAACAAGAAAATAGACAAGGTTTCAACATTATAGAAGCACTCACACTAGTGTTCCAGGATATACAGACCCACAGAATGACCTAGGAAACAGACTTTGCCAGAGGCTGGATGTGCCCCATCTACAAGAAGGGGGACAAGACATCCATAGGAAACTACCAACCTATAATGATACTGAACACAGATTACAAGATCATGACCAAAGCACTGTCAATAAAACTAAGCTAGGTAGCCCCAAATATAATACATAAAGATCAAGCTGCCTTCATGAAGGGTAGAAGAATAGAGGATCAAACCAAACTTGCAAGAATGACCCTAGAATGGTGTGAACTAACAGAGACAAATGGCATGATTGTTTGCCTTAATCAAAAAAAAGCATACAATAAAATACTACATACTTTCCTCTGGAGGTCAATGAGGAAGTTTGGAATGCCTAAGTTTTTCATAAACACAATTAAAGCTCTCTATGCTGACACTAATATGAAAGTCATCCTAAATGGGGAAGTAAGCAGGAGCTTCAAAGTAACAAGAGGAGTTTGTCAGGGTGACCCCCTTTCATGCCTGCTATTCAGCATTGCAATAGAAATGCTGGTGCAGATGTTGAGAGCTTCATCCCTAGAGAGCCTAGACATAAATGAAAATGTCAAAAGACTCATAGCAACCCTGTTTGCTGATGACACAACAGTATATCTTAGCAAAAATGATAATTTTAAAGACCTACAGAAGGTTCTGAAGGAGTGGTGTATGGCCTTGGGGGTGAAGCTTAACATACCAAAGACTGTAATCATACCAGTAGGGAAAGAAGAATATAGAGGGGAAATGATCACAACAAGGAAGCAGAGAGGATTGAACATGATCATCCCAGAAGACATTAAGATAGCAGGAGACAGAGAAGCCACACATCTGCTGGGAGCTTTCATAGGGAACAGAGTTGAAAACATTAGTATATGGACACCAACTCTGGAAGCAATCACCAGAGAACTGAAAAGATGGAGCTTAGAAAAGCCAACTATGGAAGGGAGATGCCTGATAGTGAACATGGTGGTCAGAGGGCATATGCAATATAGAGCCCAAGTACAAGGGATGCCTAAACCAATAGAAGATCAACTAACAAGAACAATACAAGATTTTATGTGGAAAAACAACTCATGTCCACTGGTAGGTCTACATACACTATGCCTACTCTTAGAGGAGGGAGGAAAAAAGGTCCTGGACTTGAAAGTGCAAAACAAAGTGATTGAAATTATGAAAAACCAAATGTACCTACAACTGGACAACAATTGCCTGAGATGGACCCTCTTGGCAGATGATGTTATCCATCTAAAGGCCTCAAAGTCTCATAAATACAATGAGGTATCCTTTGTCAACCCCTTCTTACAAAAACCACCACCTGCACACTATGGGAACTCGAGCTCAGTCAGGGGGATGCAGAGGATGGGGTTGACTTTTGCAGAGGTGGCACAAAGGGTGGAGAGAGAAGACATTGTCCAGCAGGCAAACAACAAGACGAGACAGCTACTAATTGACAATGTAGAGGGAATGGGCAGGTGGAAGGAGCTCACAGAGAAGGAGCTGATAGAGAAGGCAAAGATTGCGAAGGACATGATGGGCATACAGGGGCTTGACAGCCCAAAGGTAGAATTCCTCTCTGTGAGGAAACTCAGGAATGGTGGGGTCTTGTACAAGCTAAGCTCAACAGATGCGACCAAGTGGCTAGCACATGAAGATGTATGGAAAGCATTCTTAGAGAAGTTCAGGGTGGGCACAAAGGTAAAAAACAGAGTATTCAACATCTTTGCAGAATTCATCCCAATCACGATGGGGGACATACTGACCAATGGACTAGCGAGGATTGAAGAGGACAACCATCTCCAGCCAGGGGAACTGGTGACTGCCAGGTGGGCTCATGCTCCACACACCAGATATGCTAACCAGAAGGTGGCACACCTTGTCATTTCATGTGCGATGGAAAATGGGGCCAACAACCTCATCAGAAATGGCCTGGTCATGGAGGGAAAGAGGGTGTTGGTGTGAAAGCTGGACCAAGAACTGTGATGCTGTCTAAAGTGCCAAAGGTATGGAAAAGGCCATGTTGCTAATGAGTGTAAACAGGAGAAGGATATGTGCGGTTTGTGCACCAAAGAACACAGGACAAAGAACTGCAAGGAAACAGACCCAACAAAGTTTGCCTGCATCAGCTGCAAGGTGAAAGGGATCAGACATGACCACCCCTCATCAGCGAGGACCTGCTCAACCTTCATAGAGGCAAAGAACAGGCTAATCAGCAGGTCACCCAAGATGAAATATAAGTATTACCCCACTGACTAGCAATGGACCTAGGCGTGGGTTGACAAGGGACAAGTTACAACACCTGGACAACATGAAGGGTGTATCAGCCTTACAGCAGGAGGGGCATTGGGGGGCTTTATAGGAAGGGGAGCGGGACAGAGTAGACTGGCAGGTGGCAAGCTGGGACAAGGTGGGGGAGCAATCGCAAACAAAGATGGAAAGGAGAATAGACAAGAGGCAAGGGGGGGGCCGTTGCAGGCAAAGAGCACGCAGATGATGTTGGATGCCTACCAATGGGTGAAAAGCATACAAAGCAGCCAAGTGGGAGGCAAGGAGCAATCCAAATGCCAAAGCACCCAAAGGTGGGACAAGGAGGAGTTTGGTGCATTCATGGAATCACTGGACAAGCTCAGGAACAAAGTACAACAGCTATCGCCCATGTCATCACAATGAGTGTGACAAGGGGAGAAGCAGGAGAGCAGGGGACAAGAAGGGGGAATGGACTAACTATATGGCAGCAGAACCTGAACAAATTGCTAACTGCACAACACGCCATGCTGAACATGATGGATGACACCATTGATATAATCTGTTTACAGGAACCGTACTTTGATTTCAACAAGCAATCTAGAGCCACACAGAAATGGAGACCAGTGTACCCAAAATGACATGACAAGGCAAACCCCAGGAGAATGAGGGCAATCATACTGGTAAACTGCAAGATAGCAATGAACAAGTGGAGGAGGCTGAATGTCAAGAGCATGGACGTCATAGAGGTAAGTGTCAAAACTGAGGGATGCATGCTGCAAATCTTCAATGTCTACAATGATTGTGGGCACTCAGGTAGCATCAGAGCACTGGACTTCTACCTAAGGAGCAGGGAGAGATGAGAAACGAGGGGATGGAATGAGGCAGACATATGGGTGAGTAACTTCAATAGGCACCACCCAATGTGGGATCACCCATAGAACAGTCACCTCTTCACAAAGCAGAACCTGGATGCGGCAGAGGAGCTCATCACAATCCTGACCTGGCACAGGATGGTCATGGTACTAAGACTGGCAGTGCCTACTCTCAAGGCAAAAAACACCAAGAACCTGACTAGACCTGACAACGTATTCGTGACTAACTCTTTAATTGAGCAGATAAACAGATGTAAAACCCTGCAGAGCAAACAACTACCAAACACCAACCACTTCCCAATTACAATGACAGTCAACATCACAGTAACGCACATGGAGGGGGAGAAAACATGGGACTTCTGAAAGGTGGACTGGAAGGAATTCAAGGAGGAGTTGGGAAGGAGACTGGAGGGGGTTGGGATGACAAGGATAGAAAGGAAGGAGGTGGTGGAGGTGAGGTTGGAGAAAGTGATGGAAGTGCTACGAGGAGTGGTGGAGGCAACGGTGCCAGCAAGGAGGGAGACATTGTACACAAAGAGGTGGTGGATGAGGGAGTTAACAGAGATGAGAGCAAGAGTGAGGGTGCTGGGCAGGGAGTCGGTGTGAGTAGAGGAGTTGCAGAACCATCCACCACATGAGGCATACAGAAAGGCATGCAATGACTACAGCCAGGTGATCAAGGACACCAAATGGAAACATTGGAGCAAATGGCTGGAGTCAGTGGACATGAAGTCAGTATGGGACGTGAAGGACTTTGTGACTATGACACTGTCAGATGGGGGGCGAGCAAGGACACCAGCATTAAAGGGGAATGTGAGCAGGGAGGAGAAAGTAGTGGAGGACAATGGAGAAAAGGCAAGGATCTTTCACAAAGCATTCTTCTATGATATGCCAGAGGAAGTGGGGATGCAAAACATGATGGACAGAGTGGAAGCAGCATTCAGGTGGATGCCCATTACAGACAAGGAGATACATGCGGCAATCACAAAGCTGAAACCATACAAAGCACCTAGACTAAGCAGCATCCCAAATGTGGTCTTGAAGCAAACAAGATATACTATTGTGCCATACCTGGGACCAATATTCTGGGCAACGTTTGAGTTGAAGGTGTATCCAGAGAGGTGGAAGGTCTTCAAAACGGTAGTGCTGAGGAAGCCAGGAAAGGATGACTACAGCAACCCCAACTCGTATTGACTGATAGCTCTGCTGGACACCATCACGAAAGTCCTGTCATCATGCATAAAATCAAAGATGGCATACCTAGTTGAGAAAACAAACCTACTCCTGAAATGCCAGTTTGGCAGAAGGCCTGGCAGATTAACAACTGATTCAATCCACATGCTGATGGCCTTCATCAAAGGTGCATGAAGAAGAGAAAAGGAGGTGGTGGTTATATTTATGGATGTGAAGGGGGCCTTCTCAAACACAGTACCACATGTGATGGTGAGCGACATGAGGAGGAGGGGCATTCCAGAGGAGGTGGTGAGGTGGTTAGAGAAGAAGCTGGAGGGGAGGAGGACAGTGATTTCTTTTGATGACTACACCTCAGAAATGATCCCAGTGAACAGTGGGCTTGACCAAGGATGCAATATGTTGGGCCTCTGCTACAACTACAAGGGAGCAAGCAGGTGGGTGAAGGGACACTTTTCCATCTATGAGATCAAGAAGTTTGTGGGGATGGGCTTTACAAGGAGGAGGGAGAAGGGCAGCCAAAACCAAAATAAGACCCAGCCTGCAAGGAGACCGCAAATCACCATAGATGGGACAGCGATCAAAGTGGAAGCCTCGCACAAATTTCTAGGAGTAATCCTTGACCAAGAACTACAGTTCAAAGAACACGCAGCATATGCACATAGCAAGGGAACAGTGGCAGCAATGCAGATGAAATGACTGGTGAAGGTCAATGGGGGCGTAAGGGGTATGTTCATGAAGAAGCTGTACAAGGCTGTGGTAGCACCGAGCATGCTATATGCGGCAGATGTGTGGTGCAGGCCAGATGTGGAGATCGGAGGGAAGCTGGCAAAGGGGATGAGGGGAGTCATAGAGAGGCTGGGAAGGGTCCAGAGGACATGCACACTACAGATGCTGGGGGCGCTACAAACAATGCCGAACAACATGCGGGACTTGTACCAATGGGCATCAGGATCAAGAAAATGTGCATTGGCATGGCAGTGAGGATAGCAGTCATGCCGGACACACATCCATTATACAAGCTAGTGAGGTGAGTGGCGTGGTCCATCAGGCAGCATCGAGCACCCCTTCATGAGATCATGGGAGTGCTAGGGGAGAAACTGGATGACATGGAGACCATAGCAATAGTGTGCCACCCATCAGAATGGGAATGCCCAATAGAAGTCAACATTGACAGCTTGGTTGAGGAGGTGGAGGAGAGGGAGAGGCGCAACAAGGTGGACATCACAGTATACATGGACGGATCAGGGCATAAAGGGAAAATAGGAGCAGTGGCCATATTATACAGAGGATTCGGGAAGGAGGTAAAGGTGATGAGGAAGTGTTTGGGATCAGAGGAGAAACACACAGTGTTTGAGAGAGAATGCATGGAACAGATGCTAGGGATGGAGCTGTTGAGGCAAGAGATGAGACAAGAAGTGAGGGCAAAGAGGAGGGTGAGGGACGCAACAATAGGGATGGACAACTAGGTGGGAATGCGGGTGCTGGAGGATCCAGGACCAGGGACAGCAAGGTACTTAGTGGACAGGATGCTGGAGGGAATCCAGAAGGTTTGGAAGATTGACCCATGGTTAAAGATTGGGATATACTGGACACCAGGGCATACAGGCATACCGGGGAACAAAAGGGCAGACAGGGAAGCCAAATGGGCAGTGAGCGGAGATGAAACCAAGACCTCAGGGATTCCAATCTTGAGAAAACCACTGAAAGCATCCAGAGTGGCAATCCTAGCAGTGCACAAAAAGCGATGGAGGCAGGAGACCAAGACAATCATACAAAACTCACCCAGGTTCGACAGGCTAAAAGCCATCAACCCAGAAATGCCCAGAACAAAGACCATAATACAGACCCTGGCCAGCCTGCTGAGAAAACATGTGTCACTACTCATCCAATTACACACAGGACACTGCCTGCTCAATCAATATCTGCACAGATTCAACGAGGTCAACTCACTAGTGTGCACTACATGCAACAGAGATGTGGAGACAGTAGAGCACTACCTGGTTGCTTGCCAGGCATATGAGGTGCTGAGAAGGGAGCTCTATGATACCATTGCCCCAGGACCAGACATTGTGCACAGGCTACTGAGCAATCCCAAAGCAACGAAAGCCCTATTCAAGTATATCAACTGCATGAGGAGATTTGAATGACTATACAGAGACCTAACAGTCACTGAGAATGCCGAGAACACCAAGCCAAAGAAAAGGAAAAAACTGAGATGCTAGTGCCAACGCAGGAAGAGAGGGAAGACATCTTCTTGGACACCTACTAATACATCTACTTTATCTTAGGCACGCCTCCTAAAGGCATAATACAGACTGCAGCCCATCATCTGGGCACAAACCAGCCACCGCATCAGTGGGAGCCAATGTCATTACAGAAGATTACAGTAGATAGGACAGATACGTAGGTAATGCACATACAGTAGAACCCAACATAGAGCATAGCTCCAGTGGGTATAGGATACAAAACAAAAAAAAAAACCCCTTCCTACAGAACATGACTGTGGACACAAGGGCAAAGGAAGAGGGGCTTCCAACACTGCTACAGAAGATGCTGCAAGTGGCAAAAAAGTATAAGGTAGTTTTCTACCCAATAGCAATGGAGAAGGACTTAAAACTATGGATGCTAGCCTGGTACCACATGAGCCTGAAGCATGAAAAGCACATAAGGGTGAACTCAGTGACTATGCTCTGCCTGAGAAGGACTCATGAAGTATGCATGGTAGGAGATATGTCATTGCTAGGTCAAAGCCTTGGAGAAAAGGCACCAGACACATATAAACAAAGAAAAAACTGTGCATGCCCAACATGTAGAGCACAAAGGAGAAGAGGATGCAGGAACCCAAACAAGTGCAGTAAGGCAGCAAGAGAATACCTAACACAACTAGAGGAATGCTGGAACCCTAGTGCCCCCAAAATAAAAAGAGACCTAAATGAGGAGGAACAAAGATTAGCACTGAACAAAAACAGGAAGCTCTTTGAAACAAACATCACAACAAGGGGATCTCTTAAGAAAGGATTCTGTGTCTTCACAAAGATAGAAAACAATGAGGTGGTGGAGCTTAACTACATGAGATGCCTGGAAATCCTCCCAGAACTGATCATGGTTTACACTGATGAATCCTGCACAATAGACATAAGAGGAGAAAGCATGGCAGGCACAGGAGTCTGGATAGGGCAGGACAACCCAGAAAATAAAGCAATAAGACTCTCCAAAAACCTTGCACAAACTAACAATGTGGGGCAAGCCATGGCTATGCTAGTGGCTGTACAAACAATTGCACAGGAGAAAGCAATCCTAATCAAAAGAACCTACAGGAAAGAGAAGACAAAGGTTGGATTGGAATGGCAAATAGGAATATACTCAGGCCTATTGTAGCTCTACTAAGGAAACAAAATGGGATCACCATGTTAGAAAAAGTCAAAGGACACTCTGGTGCAAGAGGAAACAAGGAAGCAGACCTTCTCACAGGCATTGGGGCTACAAAGAACAATGAAGACACTCTAGATATAAGTACCCCACAGGGCTACTGTTGAGGCAGGACTGGGTCTTGGGAAGTTTTGGATGACTGTAGTTAAAGTATGAACCTCAGTAGTGAACAAACACTAATATATATTCAGTATGTGTACCTGTAGTTAAAGTATGACTACAGGTAATTAGTATGTTATATATGTGTTGAGTAGAGCAAGACTTACACCTCAGTGGTGAACAAACACTGAGGTGTTACATGTAACAATCAATGGGAAAACATATGAGAAATAGTAATCATGACCATGTTTGGATATCCTCAACACTCCCTCTCGATATGAATGCAGATTATATGATGCCAAGCAGTTCATAGAAATTTGTGAACTTAATTTGGGCAAGGGACTTTGTGAATACATCAGCACTCATGTCGGAGGTTGGAACATAATGAATCTGAATGTGGCCAGATGATACGGTTTGTCAAATAAAATGGAAGTGGATGTCAATATGTTTGGTATGTGCATGGAATGTTGTATCCTTCAAGAGTCAAATGGCACCTTGATTGTCACAGTACAGATTAGTAGGTGAAGGGAAAGAGTTGAAAAAGGAAAGGTCTTTGAGCAATTTATGAATCCAAATAATGTCTTCTGTGGCATGCGTCAAAGTGACGTATTTGGATTCTGTGCTAGAGAGTGTGACAATCAGCTGTTTCTTTGAGCTCCAAGATACAGCACCATATCTGACAAAGAATGCAAAGCCTGAGATGGAGTGCCTATGCAAATGTGAAGCCCAGTTGGCATCTGAGTAGCCAGATATTTCAAGGTCTGAGCTGCCAAGGATGAGCTTCATGCCTGAAGTACTGCGCAGATATCAAAAAACATGGGTGACAGCTATCATGTGAGTTGACCATGGGGCATCAAGATACTGAGAAAGAATAGATATGGCATACACAATGTCTGGGCATATCATGACAGCAGCATACATGAGCAAACCTATCATTTCATGGTAACATGTCTTTTTGGCAGGTGACAGTACTGTGGGTGATACTGAGGGCAATTCTGGGGTGAAATCGGCTCCAGGCTCCATAGGGGTAACAGCAATGCATGAGTCTTCAAGGCTGAATTGTTTAATGATTTGCTCAACATATGCCTGTTGTCTGAGTGAGATAGTGCATGAGTTGTGGTCTTGGGTAAGGCTAACTCCAAGTAGCTAGTTGATAGGGCCAAGGTCAATGATTTCAGAATGCTCACTAAGTTGCTTCTTGATCAGTGATGTTGATTCATTTGAGTCACCAATTATGGTGAAATTGTCAATAGCAATGGCAACAATAGTATAGTGTTTACTGTTAACTTTGTAGAATACAGCAATGTCAGCTTGGCACGCTGAATAGGCAAGGTTGGTAAATGTATTGAATACTTCTTTGTACCAGTGATGCATGCCTTGTTTTGTTCTGTAGAGTGGGCATTTCAGATGGCATGCTAGTTGTGAATCTGGCAGACTGGCAAATTTGGGAGGTAAACTGTGAAATTGTCAATAGTGAGGTGGGAATTGCATGAATATAATTTTGTTTTCCTTTAGTGATGAGTTTAAATACACATTCTTGATGTCAGCTTGTTTGATGGATGCACTGCAGGATGCTGCAATGGACAATAAGATTTGGAGTGTGGTGGCACATACAGTGGGAGCAAAGGTCTTAGAATAGTTGACTCCAAACTGTTGCTTAAACCCTTTTGCAACAAGTCTGGCCTTGTATCTGATTATCTGGCCATCAGAGCCACACTTATGGCATAAGACATATCTGCAAGGTATGATGTTTGCATCTGCTGGTGCTCTGACTATGTCCCACGTGCCTAGCTTCTCAATCTGACTGAGTTCAGCTTTGATGGCAGATGACCAATCAGCCTTTTCATCACTATTCAAAGCTTCCTTTACTGTTGGTATGTCCTTGCTGATAGCTAATGCATGTTTGACAGCTTCTTCTACCCATTTGTCACCCATTCCCTCAAATTCAACACTGCTAGTTTCAAAGAGATATTGCCTGCGGTGTCGACAATAAATGCCATTTAAGCTATGTTCAGTGTTTTGGGAGTTTGCTTTCATTGTCCTCATCCATAGTGTTCAGAGCTGTATTGAGGTAGGCCATCAAGGGAATTTCAATGTGTTCAGTGATGTGGGATGTTATTGGGTGTTGGTCTTTTGCTCTCAATTGTGTGTTTGGTGATCTCTTTGCTTTTGTCAGATTTCATTGTGTTTTGACTCATATTGACTTGTATGGGCACATTGGGCATGTCATCAGAAGGTTCGTCCTTGACAGTTTGATTGGATGTGGTTTTTGGAGGGTGCAGTGCTTGAAGACTGTCCAGATTGGATGCCATCCACTCCTCCTCAATCTGTACATTGTTTGGGACTAGAGCAGCCTCTCTGTTGAAATAAACATTCCTTTCAACAGTAATTATACTCTTTCTAGGCCAGTAAATTCTGTAGCCCTTTGATTCATCATTGATTCCAACAACTCTGGCTTCTTCAACCTTTGATTCAAGCTTCCCAGTCTTTTGCAACTTTACATAGACTTGTTTACCCCACTTGCAGATCTTGGACAGATCAGGCCTCATCCCTGTAGCCATCTGGTACAGTGTGGTGCTGTCAGGTAGTGAGCTTGTTGGTGTGCGATTTTGTAACCACACCATATGGTGTTTGGCTTCTGCCCAGAGGAACTTTGGAAGTCCTGTGGCTATCATCATCATGCAAGCACCTTCAACAATGGTACAGTTGGCATGTTTGGCAACACCATTTGATTGCAGGGAGTTGTGGATGGTGAGATTGCATGTTGTACCTGCAGCATCCTGGTGAGTTTTAATCTGCATGCTTGTAAATTTGCCGCCACGGTTGCTTCTATACACTTTGATGGTTGCATTCCTGTGGACCCTGACCCACGCTTTGTAGTCACAGTATGCCTTGAAGGTGTCCGATTTGCGGAGTAAGAATGTGATTCATTCTTTGCAGGTATACAAGTTGACATTCATATAAGAATACAGGTTACCTCCAATGGAGTGTACCTGTGCTGGGCCCCACAGATTGCCAACAATCTTTTCCCCATAGTGTGTGTATACTGTTTCACTCTTTTTTGGAAATGATTGCTGTTGTGCCTTGCCCTTGATGCATGATTCACATACTTCTGGTTTTGATGACATATCAAGCTCAATTCCAATGACTATCCCATGTCAGACAGACTCTTGCAAGTCATTGTGATTGATGTGCCCCATTTGATGGTGGAGCTCATTGATCAACATAGATTTTGATGTGATGTTTGCAGTGTGGCTTTAGAGAGGGGTAATTGATCCATTGGCACAATATAAACTGTGAATTGCAGGGACACAACCAATGACTTGGCATAGTGGTTTTGGGCTTCTGACAACACACATTCCATCCTCAATGAGGAGAGAGCAGCCGGCTCAATCAAGACACAATACAGATACCAGTGTAAATGCCATTGTGGGTGCATAATAAACCCCTTTTAGAAGAATGGGTACTGATTTTTTGCCTGTCTTCATGGGTAAGCAGATTTGCAGATCTCCTCTGCCAAGAGCACTAAAAGTGCATCCATCAGCTGTGTGGACTGGTTCAGGATGAATTTCCTGATAATTTATAAACTTTTCATGAGATGGTGAAAAGTGGCTGCTGGTGCCACAGTCAATAATGACACCAGCAGATGGGGATGCAGCATAGGCTTTGTGGTTGTGTCCAGACATAACAGCAAGTGTGACATTCTCACTTGCATTGATGTCAGGGGTGTTAATGGCAAGAGAAGTGAGGAAGGCATAGTTTTCTTTCTTGTTTTCAGTTCCAGCAGCATTTGCTAACTTGCCTTTGTCCACCTTATCTTTTCCCTTTCCTTTGTGCTTTTTCAGCCACCATTTGGGTGCTTTGCCCACCATGCCACCGCCTTCTTCAAAGCATCTCTCCTTGGTGTGACCATCCTTATTACAGTTGTTGCAGTGTTGCTTATCTTTATCTCTGTTCTTAGACTTGGACTTCCCTTTTCCCTTAGTGTCCCTAGGATCACCATGAGCCTTCACATGCGCCGCAATCATTGCTTTGTGTTGATGATTAATATTTGACTTAATAGTGGCACTATTCACTTCCTCATTGAGATGCCAGATTAGATCCTGGCTTGAGACAGATTTTCCAGAGGTGCATGCAGACATAGCAAGAGTAGTGAATAAAGGTTTGTATGTAGGAGCAAGAGACATTGATGTACGGATATAGCTGGCAAATGATGCATCAGACAAGGGACAACCAATTTTGGTGAGACGCTCTTTAATGATGACCATGTTGGAGAGATGTGTACACATGTTGATTTCACCATTTTCAACAAAGTGGGTGTTTTGCAGTTGGGCAAGGAGGTCAGTCTCATACATGGCTCCTTTGCTACCATGGATTGATGCAAGTTTTTGCAGATATCAGCGGTGGTGGGTTCACCCTTGATTTGGTGAAAGGTAGATTGATCCACTGTGCTGTAGATGATCTTGTGGACCTGTGCCTCTTTCTGCATCCACTCTTCCATTGCATCCTCAATCTCATTGATCTGATCATTGGTCAATGAAACTGAGGGCTTGTCATTACAATAGAAAGATCCCTTGCGCTTGACAAGCGTAACCAGTTTATGCATGGTACCTGTGAGGTGTCTTCAAAGCTTTTTTGACATTATGGCATTGGTAACTCTTTCCTGGTATGTAGGCCAGTTTGATCCATCAGCCACAAGTTTTGGGACTGTCAACTTTGTTGATGAAATATCATAGGTGATGTTGGGGCCCATAACCTTTTGAGGCAGGACCAGGTCTCAGGAAGTTTCAGATGACTGTAGTTAAAGTATGAACCTCAGTGGTGAACAAACACTAATATATATTCAGTATGTGTACCTGTAGTTAAAGTATGACTACAGGTAATTAGTACGTTATATATGTGTTGAGTAGAGTGAGACTTACACCTCAGTGGTGAACAAACACTGAGGTGTTACATGTAATGATCAACAGGAAAACATACAAGAATTAGTAATCATGACCATGTTTGGATATCCTCAACAGCTACAAACTCCCAGGAGCCAAACTGGCAAATATAACACAAGCAACTGCATATAAGGAAATAATTGAGAGCCTCCCAATATCAAAAAGGATGGGAACAGCCACGCACCTAGACATGACAAGATGGGTGATAAAGGACAGACTAAACATCTTCCCAATGAACAAACAGATATGGATGTCCCTGAGAGACAGAAACTTATCATGCAAGTCAAAAGTCTTCCTATAGTGTGCAATGCATGATGCATTTAAAAAAGGGAAATATTGGAATAATATATCAGGCTACAAAAACAGGGCCATGTGTCCTAGCTGCATGGTGGAGGAGACACTCAAACATATCCTCACAGAATGTACAACATCAGGCCAAGAAACAGTGTGGGAATACATAGGAAAAGTACATGAAAAGAAAGGCCTGCTCTTTGTAAAACCTTCACTAGAAGACCAGCTGGGGTGTGCATTTACTAAGTGCATAAATGCAGGTTCAGGAAAATAATCATATCTGAGGCAATGTATTGAATATGGAAAATACGATGTGAATGGAGGATCTCAAGGGACTCTAACCCTGAAAGAACTCTAAGCAATCGGGAAGTATGGAAGAGAACTGCAGCCACAATAGTATGCAGACTAAAGATAGACTGCCTAGCAATGGATGGGGAGAGGTTTGGAAAAAAGGCATATGACTCAATGCTAGTCAAAAAAATGTGGGTGAACCTCATACAGGGGGACCCTCCCCCCACCAGGCTCTGGAGGAAGTTATCAGTGGTTTTAGTGGGTATTGGTTAACAAGTCCCACACAGTGTGTGTAAAAGCATTTCCCCTAAGGTGGCCCCAAAGCAGGACTTTAGAATTGAAAAGTAGCAGTGAGAAATTGCAACTATCCCAGTCTGCAAGAAGTTGACTATGTGAATGGTCAATAGGCTAAAGCAATACCACCAAAAAAAAAACACTCTGTTATAACTTCTATAATGCAGGGCAGATTGAAGGAGTGAGGAAGAAGGAGGGGAAGCTAGCAGGGTCATTTGCAGACAATGCATATGTCATGGCAGAGGGAGACACCATGGAGGAGGTGGCAAGGAAGGCTGAGGACATGATGGGAAGGAGGAGGGTGGGGCAGGTGAATGGGCCAGAACACATCACTTGCTGTACAAGATAAGGAAATTTTTATGAATGGGGTTCACAAAGCAGCAGGAGAAGGACAGTTGAAGAAAAAAAATAGGACTAATCCAGTAGTAAGGCTGACAATTACTATAAATGGGATGCAGATCAAGATGGAGACCTCCTACAAATTCTTAGGGGTCATTCTGGACCAGGAATTGTGGTTCAGGGAGCATGCAGCTCATGCACAAAGAAAAGGAACTGCTGTAGTGACACAAGTTTGATGGCTGGCCAAGACTAATGGGGGAGTCAGGGGGGATTTTTATAAGAAAGATGTATGAGGCAGTAGTTGTCAGGTTCCACTGACCCCGGGGGCTCAGCTGCACTGGGCGAGTCCTAACTAGGCAGGCGTGATCCCCTTGTACTGGCAACCAAACACTCGAAAGCATTCTGGGCACTGATGGCTTGTGCGGATAGTCGGTGGGATGTGATCCGGGGAGGTCCAGGGAGGTCTGGAGAAGTCGGATTGTGAGGAAATGGGACGGGCTTGGCAGGGTTCAGGCAGAAGACCGTATGGAAGATTTGCGGACGCAAAGGAGTAGGCGGCTACGTGATCATTGGGAGCGGAGCTGGGGTTTGATGGGAGATCAATTGGGGTTGATAGAGTCCGGGACCAAGCGAGGAGTGAGGTTCGGACCTGGTGAAAGAGTGTCAGGGTTCATAATCGTAATTGCAGAGTTTGTGAGGTCATTAAGGTTGAGGAAGACTTGGGCACAACGGCCGGACGGAGTCACCGAGACAGCGTCGGACGAAATGAAATGGAGTCAATATGGAACAAGAGTAGATTCGAGTGGAGATACGAACGATAATGAGAATGATAACAAAATGGAGACAGGACAAGACCGGGAGACTGAGGTAAGACTGGGAGACTGAGATAAGACCAGGAGACTGAGATAAGACTGGGAGACTGAGAGTAAGGAAAACAAAACATGAAACACAAAACACAAAACACAAGAAGGAAACAATCAGACCATAGGTAACGTTAAGCAATATCAAGACTAGAGTATGAAGAGCTACTCAACGTCTTATATACTGACTACTGGAGAACTTTGGAGTACGTTGGCTGCGGCAGCGGGGCTTGGCAGAGCTTGATGGAGTGGGTGGGTGTTGGTTGCGATTAAGGGTCAGGCTGCACTGATATGTTGATGGGATCATTTGGGAATGCGGGTCGCCCTGAGGTTGTTGTGATACTCTGGAATGAGTCGGAGGAACCAGAGTGTTGAGTTGATGATGGGTGGCAAAGATCAGGAACAGTGGGGGTGGTTCTCAGGGTTTGGGAGATCCAGGGTAAGTGTCAGTGGCTGCGGGGAAGGCGTTGAAGTTGGCCAGGGGGCCGTCAGAGTTAGCCGGGGAGGCGTCAGAGTTAGCCAAGGTTGTGTCAGGGCTAACCAAAATGGGCGCAGGGCATGGGCAGAAGTTCGGCGGAGCATTGGGGGTTTTGGGGAATTGGGAGGTTGCTGGACGATGTGTGGGGGTCCCAGGGATGGGTCGTGACAGTAGTGGTGTTGAGCATGATATATGCAGCAGACATGTGGTGCACACCAGATGTGGAGGTGGAGGGAAAGACAGCAAAGGGATCACAGACATTGATAGAGAAACTGGAGAGGGTACAGAGAATGGTGGCACTGCAGATCTTGGAAGCACTGAGGATGACCCTGATGGACATGTTAGAGGCACATGCAGGCCTGATGCCCATTGGTACAAGGATCAAAAAGATATGTGTCATAGCAATGGCAAGGATAGCATCAATTCTGGACACACCCAATACACAAACTAGCAAGAAGAGCAGCTGTCTTTGTCAGGAGGCATAGGGCACCACTCCACTTCATTATGAAGGTGCTAGGCTGGCACCCAGACAACATGGAAATGATCACAATTGTCAGACACCTGCCAGACTAGCAATTCCCAGTGAAGGTGACAATAGATGAGATGGTGGAGGAGGCAGAGGAAAGAGAAAGGGGCAACAAGGCAGAGATAAGGATATACACAAATGGATCAGGACATGGAGGAAGGATAGGAGTAGCAGCAGTGTTGTACAGGAGGTTTTGGATGGAGGTCAGGGTCTTAAGGAAGTGCTTGGAATTGGATAGAGAACATACAGTGTTTGAGGAGAATGTGTAGGGCAGATGTTAGGAATGGAGCTGTTGAAGAGGGAGGTGAGGGAAAGGGAGAGGGCAAGGGATGTGATGTTGGGAACAGACAACTAAGCAGGGATGAGGGCACTAGAGGGAACAAGATGGGGAATGGCAAGATACCTGGTGGACAAGGTTTTGGAGGGTATCCAGAGGGTCAGGAAGATTGATGCATACATGGGAATTGAGGTTTATAGGATGCTGGGGCATAAGGACATACCAGGCAATAAGAGGGCAGACAAAGAAGAAAAAAAGGCAGCAGAACAGGACAAGACCAAGACCAAGGGACTGGGCATCCTAAGGAAACCCCTGAGGACATCCAGAGCAGCAATTTTGGTGGGGCACAAGAAAAATTGGTGGAGGAAGGTCAAGCAGCACATCAGGAGGTCACTCAGATTTGAGAAGCTCCAAGCCATTGATTCAGCAGTGCCAAAGATGAAATCAATCATACAGATCATGGAAGCCCTGCCAAGGAGACACACATCTATCCTGCTACAGCTCCAGACAGGCCATTGCTTCCTCAACCACTACCTACATTGATTCAACAAGAGGAACTCAAGTGCAATGCATGTCATCAAGGACCAGAGACAGTGGTGCACTTCATACTGGAATGCAATGCACACAACAGATACTGTAAGGAGATGTGCAGAACTATGGGTGCAGGACCAGAAGTGTTGAGCAAGCTGCTCACTAAGGAGGGAGCAATTTGAGTCCTATTTCAATACATTAATCACATGTGTCAGTTTGAGAGACCCTATGGAGACCTGCACCTGACCAGACCTGCCAGCAAAAGCAAACTGCCAAGGCCAAGGAAGAGAGGGTGACATAGGAAGTAAAGAACAAGGGTAGCCCCATGTCCACATACTGACCACCTTCATCTAGCTTAAACCACCTCAAAAGAGGCATAATATGGTACAAAAGCCCAACCCCAGGTACATCCTTCATTAGAAACAGGATACATTGAATGTTAGAGAAAGTATGTAGCCAGCCATACTGAGTAGAATCCAACATAGGGCAAGGCCCCAACAGATACAAGATAAAATCAAATCAAAGGGCAACCATGGAGTATATTGTATGTTTCAGCTCTCACTTCAACTCCATCAGGTCTCACTTATTCCAGGCTACCTTGTATCAGGTCTTTACTATCTCATCAGCAGGGCATCCTTCAGCCATACTATTGATTTAATCTATAAGGGCAGAGTGAAGTCCATCACAAAATGTTAGGCAAAGTTAAAGGTCATCTGGATAGCAGGCCTGCTCAACCAACACATGGAATGAGTCAGTGTACTCATCAAGAGCCTGCTTATCTTGACCATACTGGTCTTGGTCATGAAGGGCAAGGGCAGCCATCTTGGCAAGATCAAGGAGGAAAACTTCAGCTCATAAATCTCCCTCAAATTCATCCCAATCTGTAAAGCTTATTTACCCCTCCTGGACAATGGAAAAGCCTCAAGACATATGTTGAGGCTTGGCCAGTCTTCATGTAGGAGAGGACCCAGGCAAACTTCAAGGCATTAGAGGTGAAGGCTTCACTGCTTAGCTAAATATAAGTGCAAGTCTAAAGGAATCTGTTCACCAGCCTTTTGATCACCTTCATAGGCATCTGGACAAACAGGGCAAAGAATTCCTGTATGATGAGGTGCTGATACAACACTCCAAGGTGCAGGGAAATACTCCTCTGCAGCTGCAGGGGGTGTAGGGGGAGCAGTAGGAGCAAGGGGGAGGTGGTCCAAGATGGCTTAAAGGGAGTGGGCCATAGTCTTGGTGGTTTGACATAATACAGCAAGTTTGGTGGTGTGAAAGGTCAGGGAAGCTTGAGTAAGTTACACCTGTGTCTCCAGAGTCAGCAAACAACTCCAGGCATTGTCCTGGGAGCTAGAAGCAGCAGAGGAAGGTGCTGAAGGGGTTGGTTGGGTCATAGGAGGCAGACAGGACTTCTAAGATACTGGTGGAGGAGAGACCTTTTGAAAAGAACCAACAGAAGGTTCAGGCAGTTGAAAAGGGGGCTCCCAGACCAGTTTTGGAGACTTGTTCTGCTGTGAGGGCAACCTCTGGAGGCTGTAGCTCAATCACACAACTGGCAAAGGGAGATCCAAAGTCTATTCAGTACTATGCAGTGTCTACAGACATAACTACACACCTGGCAGAGGGAAGTCCAAAGAGAACAAGTCTGAGGAACTCTCTAGGCCAAGTATGATGCTTTGACAGGTTGATGCACATGCTGCTGTCAAATGATGCACAGAAGGGCAATTATTGTCATTATGAACAGAGAACCAGTGCAATGTGAGGGCTGAGAAACTAGGACCAACAGATAGGAAAAGAAGAGAGAAATTAAGGGAAACCATAAGGAGGGGAACTCAAGAAGAAATGGAGGGGGGAAAGAGAGGACAAATGGGGAGTCCTTTGACACCTTCCTATGGTGTTTGACGTATCTCTTTTGACCATCACAGCTGCCACCACACCTGATTCACTCTGTACTCCTTTGCAACCCATAAAGCATGTCTTCAACATTGATCCTTCACTATTCATGCCTACAAAACATGTGCAGTTACTTTACTCCATTCTTGCCTTAATATTGTCAGAGTCTTCCCTCATCTCTAAAACACCTGTCACCTCAGCCACTCCAATTGCTGATCCTGTTCCAGAAGCAGCCCCAAAGCTTCCCAAAACTCAATGAGATATGATTGATACACCAACTCACTGGAAAATGTGCAAGCAATTGGAAAGGAACAATCAAGAGCTCTGCCAGAGCCTTTAATATGCAAAGGCTCACCTTTAGGCACAAGACATGATGATTGAGGGAGCTCAAGCACATCTGGTGCTTCAAAATCTCCACCTCCACAAACATACCAGGCACTGTGAAAACTGCAAGATGAATGACCATGTGCTGCTGTTCAATGGGGAAGCACAGGCCTTGACATTGAATGAATTTCACTGGAAGGTTGGAGGGTAGACCAAATGCAAGGAGTCAGAAGCAGTGTGGAAGGCAAAGAACACTGAACTGAGAGGGGCAAGGAGGGATGTGTTGGCTGCAGTGGAGGGAGAATGGTTTAGAATCAAAGCAAATCATGATGCCAATGTCAAGGCCTGGGAAGCTGAATGCAAAAAGTTGGCATCACAAGGAGGGCCAAAAAATAAATGGTCCAAAAATCCACTCCAAGCATGGAAGCCAAAGGTTCCCATCATCATTGAGGAGTTTCTGGAGGATGTTCAGGATGATGAGGAGAATGACAAAGAGGAATAATGGCAATTGATCTGGCTCTTCTAGTGGTGACTTATCATGCTGTCATGCCTGTTCCAAGGAATAATATTTGTAACATTTCATACCTCCTTATTTTACCTTTTACTAAAACTTAACATCCCTTATACATCGTTAGAAATGCATAGATACCTTTGTAAATAAGCTGTACAGACATCTATATAGTTAGAAGTTTAAATTCTTGGCAATATAAATCTTAATTCACTATTCATGTTTTGGTGCCCCAAGGAAGGTTACTACACTGTAATTTAAACAGACCTTGTTCCTATACCACTATGTTGCTCTCATCCTGAGCTCCCAGTTGATATTGTGAAATTCCTTGTAAGTCTCCTCCCCCTCTTTTTGTCTCTTCAGCTATTGCTAACCATTCCTGGCCCTTTAGAATGCAGTGTTCCACTCTTTACCCCATTATGACCTGCTCACTACATGTGTGCAGGCATGCATTACTGAGTCCTGGGCACTTCACAAAGCCTCAATGTGGGTCCGGATGCAGGGCACTGCTGAAATGCTTCTAATGATGTGCTGTAAAAGTAGTATCATACCTTCTATAACATTGATTTATCTTTGTGTTAATTGTGTGATTGTAATAGAAGTAATTTTTATTCATTTCTGTATCTGAAGTGAAGGAACAAGTGTTGATTCCCACTACTCTGTAGTGGGTTCTTGTAGCTCTATCCAAAAAAATGTTCAAAGTTGATTCTGTCAGGTTTCACTGACCACAGGGGCTCAGTTACACTGGGCAAGTCCTTACTAGGTGGATGCAATGTCCTGCACTTATAACCTAGTGCTCCAGGGCTGGTGTGAACTGTAAGAACTTGCAAGGAGAAGCTAAGGGAATCAGTCCAAGCAAGTCCAGAGTGGTCTGGAGAAGTCTGAGACCAAGTATATTAAACATTGGGCTTGGGTGGGCATCAGGAACAAGTCCATAAGCAAGTATATGGGCTGCAGAGTAAGTGGAGGCTTTGTAAGTGATGGGAGTGGAGCCAGAGTTTGATGGGGGATCAATCAAGAGTGATGGGTTCCAGGGCTGAGCATAGGGCAAGGTCCAGAGTTGTTATAAGAATGTTTGAATGTTTGTAGCATGTGCACAGAGTTTGTAATGGTCAGAGATGAAAGGAACTTAGGAATAGTAGGGGAAACAGAGACAGTCAAGACAAGACAAAGGCAAGACAAGACAGAACTGAGAAAAGAAATAGATTCAAGGCTAAAAATAAAAATAGAGACAAGACAGAAAGAAACACAAGACACAAGTAACCAAGTAAAGTAATATCAAGACTAAGGTAGTGAATGCTACTCTACATCTTTATATACTAACTACTGGACCTTCTTCAGGGGTTGAGGATGCAATGGTGGGGCTTGTTGGAGCCATGTGGGGTTGACAGGTATTGGCTCTGATCAGAGAGCAGGCCACAGTGATATTCTGATGAAAATGTGGTCCATCTTGTAGTTGTCAGAGAACTCTGGAGTGGTCATGTGGGTCTGCAGGGGGGTTGGGTGATGTACATCTGTATCAGGAAAAGTGTCAGAGAGGCTCAAGGACCTTGTAAGCAAAAGGAGGAGCTGAGGAGGCCCACAGGAGATGTGCTGGGGTTTGCCAGGAGGTCATTGGGGTTTGCTGAGGAAGTGTCAGAGTTAGCTAGGATGGGCACCATAGGTTGACAAAGGTTGGAGTGAGTTGGAAGAAATGTTGGAGGAGGCTCCAGGAGAGCAGAGTGTTCTGGAGGAAGGTTCAGAGGTGCAGGAGTGAGTTATGACATTACTTTCCCTTCAGTATCAAGACCCTTCAAAGCACAGGGCATGGGTTGGGGGTCAGCAGGAGCATGAGAATCAAAGTGCAAGCAATATTGATTAAACTGCAGCAGCAGCAGCAGCATGGGTAATGAAGTTGAAGCAGGATTGTCACCTGTCAAGAAGCTTCCTCAAGAAATTAAAAAGGTCAGGACATACCCTGAGGTTCTCCAAGCTCTTTCTATGTCTTCTTTTGCCTACTCTTTAGCAGCATCTGCATCTCCTTCCACATCCCCCACTTCTTTTACTTCAGAAGAGTCTCATAACTGTTGGGACTATATGTGAGTGGAGACCATGTACTGCAGTTGTGAATGTGCCATTAATTCTTGTATTCCAGACTTGTCAATTTAGTCTTGACAGAGTTGTTCATGGCAGTGGTGGGCCTATTGGAGGTGTTGTCTGGGTCAGTGTTTCAGTGCAGTCAGTGGTAGGATCAGCCCCCACCCCATGGTCAAGACCCAGCCTTGCACCAGGGGTAATGCAAGTTGTTCCTGAGGCTTACAGAGTTGTGCAAGCATGGGTGATACCAGAGCAGTTTGCAGAGGCCATTGGGCAGGTAAGGGATCCTCTGACCCTCAAGTGGTGCCAGGAGCAGCCCCAGTAAGCAGTTAGTGAGGTCTCCCCATATCAGAGCTAATTTAGCCTTGCAGTGCATCCTCTGCACTCAACAGGAGGATAGGTGTGAATTTGAGGCACCAGTGCTGGAGTCACAGCAGGACATGTTGGTGTGTCTTCTATGTTAATTGCAGCATAAAAAGTGCTCCATCTCATCAAGTTGGCATACTACCTGTATTACTGTGGAGCAGGGCTGGGATTGAGGGTGGGTGGTGACCCAATTGAAGGAGAGGCAGAGGGGAAGAGGGGCTTAATCTCAGGGCAGGGTTCTGGAGTAGAGAGGGGGTAGCATGGGGTGATTGGTGATGAAGGTCAGACCCCTACAGGGTGAACAGAGGGAGGAGGCTCCTACAGCATGCAACAAGTGTAAGTGGAGGGTGTTCCCATCACTAGAGGCAGGGCTGAGCAAGCAGATTCAGGGCAAGGAGTCAATGGCAGGGCCTCCAGGCCTCCAGGTGTATTCTCTGGACTCTGGGGCACCAATTAAGCAGTCTGCAGAGGTGTTGTGGTGAGCCTCTAAGGCTTTTCTGCATCATTGAATAGAAGGGTTGGAGAGGTCACTAGCCACCCATAATGAAGAGGTTTGGAGAATTGGGGAGGACTAGGACAGGATGCAGAGAGAGTGGGATGCAGCATGGAGGAAGAGGGACACAGCATGGAGGGACTAGGGGATGGCCATGCAGACAGCCACTGAGCAGCTGTTGCAGCTTCAGAGACTGCATGTGCAGATGGCACAGCTGGAGGCATAGGCAGAGATGAGGGTGTAGCAGTCAGAGAGGTTGGGAGCATGGGTGGATTAGAGGGTGCCCAACATAGAGATGCCCTGGGCTGTAGTGGAGGTGGAGAGGGAAGAAGGTGGGAGGAGTGGCTCACCAACAAGGTGGCCTCAGAGCAGCAAGGAGTACTTCATACATTAGTTCCATTCCCCATCTTCATTGTGCTGATATGTTTAGACAGACTGAGCCAGGGAGCACCAGATACTCCTTAATGGAGCATTGATGGCACTCAGGAGCATTCACAACAAGTTGTTGAGGATGCCTGGGGACCTTCCACTAGAGCTAGGGCAGGGAGTGGGGCAAATAGGATGCTTGCTGGTGAGGCATTGACAGAGGACCACAGTGGACCCCAGGGCATGGTGGGAGGTGGCAATGAATGTCAGGGAGCCCCTTCCAGGCCACTCAGAGATTTTGGCAATAGTGGTGGCTCAAATGGAGGTGAATTTGGTGAGGAGGATAGTGGGGGCAGCTATAGAAGGGGAGGAGGAGTAGGGGGTTTCTTGGATGCTTTATCTTGTACTCTCTGCTGGTCCTTATTTTGTAACATTATGTAACATCATAGTGTATGTATATAACCTTTTTTTGGACTTCCAGTCTGGACAATTGTACTTTTTTCAGTCTAAGTAAGGAGATAGCAAATAAAAACATGTAGGGAGTTACTTGTGGGAGTTGAATCCCTGATGAATCCAGAGGCAGGAGTTACACCCACTAATGTCATCTGTGTCACCTAGTTCTGGGGGTCCCAGAGCTTGGTGGGGTGTCATCAATGGAAGTCCTGGAGTTCATTGGGGGCTCTGGTGAGGTTTTTGTGGGGTTCTCAAGTGTCATCCTCAGGCTTATAGCCCTTCCAATGGACCAAGTAATGGGGTTGGCTGCAGACCAAGTGGGAGTCAAGGATTTGGTCAACTTATAGTAATATTTGTTCTTGACCTTGACAGGGGATGGTCAACTGAGGCATTGTCCAGGAAAAGGGTCTGGAGTATATTTCTCAAGGAGGCAAACATAGAAGACTGGGTGGACCCCCTTCAGTCTTGGAGGCAAGTCAAGCTTGTAGGCATGGATTGAGACCTTCTAGAGAACCTTGAAGAGACCAAGTCACTTGTGATCAAGCTTGACAGAGGGCCTCCAGGTCTTGAGGTTCTGTTGATCAAGCCAAACCAAAGTGCTGGGGGGCCAGTCAGGAGTGGAATTGCATTGGGCATTGGCATGTTTGGAGTAGGCTTGATTGGTGGTGTTGATTTTGTCCTGGAGGAACTAATGGAGGGATTAGAGGTCTTTGGCAACTTTGTGGGCAACATGGGAGGGGATGTTCTTTAGAGATAGGGTGAGTCAGGGGTTGTAGCCCTTGTTAGCATAGAAAAGGGAAACTTCAGTGGCAGAGTGAGGCATGTTATTGTAAGTAAACTCAGCAAGGGGGAGTTCTGTACACCAGTTATTCTGTAAATTATTAACACAGAGGTGGAGATACTGTTCCAATGTCTGGTTTACTTGTTCTGTTTGTCTGTCAGTCTCCAAGTGGTAGGTGGTTGACAGATTGGTTTTTATTTCAAGTGCATTGCATAACAATTGCCAGAAGCAGGAGACAAACAGTGGGCTACAGTCAGAGATGATGTTATCTGGGAGTCTGTGCTTGGAGAAGACATGTTTGAGAAATAACTTGGCAAACTCCAGAGCATTGTCAGTGATGTGGCAGGGGATGAAGAGGGCTTGCTTAGTGAGGCAGCAGATGACCATAAGGATTGAATTGTAGCCTTTGGAGTTGGGGAGTTCAACAATGTGGTCTATTAAGATTGAGGACCAGGAGCATCAACTGATGGGAAGAGGTTTCAGCAGGCTGTGAGGGTGGTGGCAGGGTACTTTGGCCTGAAGGCATATTCACAGGCCCTTACATATTGTGTGATGTCCTTCTTCATTCCTGGCCAAAAGTAAGTCCTGGAAATGAGTTGGAGAGTCTTACAAATTCCTGGGTGTTCTCAGAGTTTGTGATTGTGATGCTGCCAGAGTATGTCAAGACAAATGGTCTTGTGGTCTAGAGCATAGATTCATCCACTCTGGAGCAGGAGGTGGAGGTCTGGAGATAGCATGAAGGAGTTGTCAACAATTGGCTTGTCAGCAAAGTTGTTGTGGGGGTTATGCTGAGTGAAAAAGGAGTCCAGGGGTGCATTTCTGACTTGGTAGAGGATCCCTTCTTCATTCATAATTAGCACAGCATGCAAATGCTCAAGGGAGATTACCACTTGATGGTTAAATGCATTCCACCCAGCCTCAAACAACTTTTTTGGGTACACATCAGGCCTCCAAGTGAGGGCATTGGGTTTCACACCAAGTTGTCTGGGGCAATAGTGGATGGTGAAGTTGTACTCCAAGAGTGTTTTGGACCAGCAAGCTTGGTGGCAGCTGAGCTGTTTCATAGTCATGAAGTATTGCAGATTGTTATAGTCAGAGTAAACTTAGATGTGATGCAGAGATCCTTTGAGGTAGGCCTTCCACTGACAGAAGGCTTCAATGATAGTAAGGAGCTCTTTGTCATAGATGTTGTAGTTGAGCTCCATGGGGATCATCAAACAGGTGTAGAAGGTGACAGGGCAGAGATCCTTGCCTCCAGAGTCCAACTGAGAGAGGATTTCAGTGATGGCATAGTCAGAGGCATTGCATTCAAGCACAATCAGTAGAGAGGGGTTGAAATGGCAGAGGATTGGAGTGGAGGTGAAGGCTTTCTTGAGGAGGAGGAATACATTTTGGCGCTTGCTGTCCCAGTCCCAAGGAGTGTCCTTCTGCATGAGTTAATTGAGAGGTTTGGTGATTCTGGAGTAGTTGTCAATGAATGGGCAATAAAAGTTAGCAAAACTAAGGAATAACTGTACCTCCTTGATGTTCTGGAGTGGGGGACAGTTGAGTATAGCTTCACTCTTGGCTGGGTCCATGTGCATGCCATTGGGAGTGACAATAATTCCAAGGTATTTGACCTCTGTCATGTGGAAGGAGCATTTCTTGGGTTTAGCATGGAGGTGGTATTCTTGGAGTTGTTCTAGGATGCAGTGAGCATGCTCCAGATGTTCCTCCAATGAATAAGTAGATCAGAATGTTGTCTAAGTATACAATAACAAAAACATCATTCATGTTGTGGAAGATATTGTTCATGAAGTACTGGAAAGTTGTGGGGGAGTTAGTCATTCCAAAGGGCATCACTAGACACTCAAAGAGGCCATAGTGGGTGTGAAAGGTGGTCTTCCATTCATGCCCCAGCACAATCCAGATGTTGTTGTAGCCAGAGCAGAGGTCTATTTTCATGTAGATCTTGGCATTGTGGAGGCAGTCAACAAGGTCTCCAATCAAGGGGAGGGGATACTGGTTCTTTTTGGTGACTTTGTTGAGTCCCTGGTAATCAACACAGAGTCAGAAAGACCCATCCTTCTTCTTGGCAAACAGGACCAGAGTGCTAGCAGTGGAGATTGACAGGTGTACAAAACCTTTGCCAAGCATGTTGTCAATGTAAACCTTCAGGGCCCAAAGTTTGATCTTGGACATGTTGTAGATTTTGCCAAATGGGGGTGAGGTGCCTTCTTCAAGATCAATTTTGTGATTGTAGGAGCAGTATGGAGGAAGTTCTTTTGCACTTCCTTCAGAGAATACATCAGAAAATTCATGATATTCTGGGGGAATTACTTTATGTAGGATTTGTTCCTCTGTTTTTTGTTCTGGCAGGGTAGTTTCTGTGTGGAGGTATTCTTCTGGTAGGGCTGGTGTGATTTGTAGTTGGAAGGTGGGGATACCATCTTGTAGAATGCATGTGAAGAGGACAGTGCCAATAGTTTTGATGTTGAGGGCTCCAGGATCAATGGGGTAGGTGGTGGGGCAGCAGCAGCTGGGTACAGAGTTGTGTTGGAATTGTCTGAAGGGGTTTAGCCTCATTGGTCTGGGTACTGTGGGCCTTTGTATCAATTCCTGAATATGTTGGGGGGGAGCTATTGAGTTTTGTTTAAGGAGGACCAGGTCAGAGGTGTGTTTTCTTCCCTTCCTTGGTCATCCTTGAGGATTGAGGGGCCCTGGGTTGCTCTAGAGGTGGTGGCATCAAGGTTGGGGACATTGGAGTCTGAGGTGGACTGGATGCAGAGGGAGTTGGTGGCTGCTAAACTTGCTTTGAGGCTGGGCAATTGCATAGTGAGGTTCCTCCAGTTGATGTCAGAGTTGATGTCCTGTAGCTATGGGAGTCCAAGCATGATTGGAGTTGATGGGGGGAGCTGGGTGACAAGAAGCCAGACCTGGAACCTTAAATTGTTATTGAGGATGAGAGCAGTGTCATGGTACTAAGTGATTCCTGTTGAGGCAGAGCTTCCATCAAAGAGTTGGAGCTTGAGTGATTTGTCAAGCTCATTGTGGTGGAGGTCAAGCTGGTTGCTATTGAAGGTGCTGGAGGTGCTGCTGTCAACAAGGGCAGGGAGGACTGTTGGGGAGCTGTTGAGCTAGACATTGATGATGAACAACCATGCAGATTTTGAGTGGAGTTGTAGGAGAGTTTAGAGGGCATTGGTTGTACCTTTGGAGTATTTGGAAGGGTGTGAGATATCAAAGGAGACTGATCCAGAGTCTGTTGGGCTACCCTGGTCAAGACAGAGGGTGAGACTGGGCCAGTCAATGCAGGAGTTAGTGGAGCAGAGCCATGAGAACTCTAGGATGATAGGGGCAGAGATGTGTAGTTTGGTGACTAATAATCAGAGGTCCTGACATTATCTGTTGGCAAAGGTCATAGTCACCTCTATGCAGTGTGTGATGTCTCTGGCAGAGGTGGGATTGCCATTAAAGAGCTTGAGGAGGATTGGAGTAGGAAGATGCTGGAGGTGTTAGGGAGCAAGTGCTGCCAAAGATTCTTAATGAAGTTGTCAGTGGCACTGCTGTCAACCAGAGTGGGGATGAAGTTGACAAAGAAGGGGAGGGTGGTGCAGAGGAGAAGGGTATGGGAGGAGTGGGAGGGGAGGTGTTCTGGGAGGTTGTCCAGAGAGAGTATCATTGTGTGGAGGAGTGCAGCCAGGGCAGAGAAGACATTGGTGTCTAATTCACAGTCTAGTGTGTCTTTGAGACCTAAATCACTGATTTGTTTTCTGTAAACTGGTAGTTGCAGTCCTCTCTGTTGATAGTCCATATAACACATCCCATCACATGTCCCTGCTCACCACATGGGATGCATATGCCCTCCTTCTATTGCTTCTCATAAGTCTCCTCCAGTACATTGATCCAAGGCCTGTTCTAAATCTTATTTGTGCAAGGGCCTCTTGATTGTTGGCAGAGTCCAGAGCATTGTCAAGATCCTGGAAGTTGTTGAAGTTGGCATCTAGGAGCTCTGGAGCTTTGTGGAGATTGGCAGCATTGAGTTGGGCAGGTGGGCAGGGTCCTGGAGGTTGGTTGGTGCTGGGAGGTCCTCAGCTTTGAGGGAAGCAGAGCATAGGGTTGGCAGAGTTGGTGGGGACCAAGGATCAATTGCTGTTGGTTGCTCTGGCCTGCCAATTGGTGTTGCTGGAGGTGTTCCACATAGTCCACAGTGCTGTGTTTTTGCTCTGATCTTTCCAGTAGCATTGATTGACCTGTATAATGAGTGCCTTGTACCCATCATACATAGTTTGCTTATGTGTGAGGCAGAGGATGCCCTTGATATGTTGAGGCAGGGCATGGCAGAGGGCAAATTGGAGGGCATTGTAGTCCCATCCTGTTTTGTAGGCCTCCTGTTCAAACTATACAATGAAGGTCATGAAATGTTTGTTGTCACACATCCAGAGATTGAAGAGGTTCTCCTCTGCCTCTACTACAGTATTAAAGACACTAAACTTACTGGAAAATTCCTGGGTGAAAGCAAGCCAATTTGAGAGCATGGGGTTGTTGGAATCAAACCAGAGCAGCACCATGTAATGGTCAAAGGCAATGCCCTGTAAATACAATGCTGCAAAGGCTACTTGTGAGCTCTCAAGCTGAAAGGTAATAGGCTTAGCTTGGAACATTGTTAGGCATTGCATTAGGAAAATTCTCCATTTCTGGAGGTCACAACCAGTGAAGAATTCTGGTTTCTAAATATTGAACTTGCCTTCCCAAGCCAGTGCATTGCAAGTGTTGTCCTGAGTGTTTTGAGTTTGAAGTGGGGTCCAGCATTGTAATAGTAGTAGTAATTGTTTCTGTTGCTGTGCTGAGGAGGAAAGTTGTCTATAGCTGGACATCATCCACTTGGAGGTCCACTGCTAGGAGGTTGGCCAGCATTGCCTGGGGGAGGGCCTGGGGCCCAGCAAGGAGGGGCAGTCCTCCAAGGGTGGGTGTACCAAAGTAATTATTGTCAGCAGGAGGATTGGGCATTGGAATGGCCAAAGGACAAGTGGGGTTGCTGGGGAAGAACGGTCAAGGTGCTTCAGGGCCCATGGGTTGTCACAGAAGAATTGGGGTGTTTTGGCAGGGCTGGGGGGGCATTGCTACAGGGGGTGCAGAGGTCAAAGTAGGGGAGTCTGTCTCAGAGAGGGCCATTGCACAGAATGGGTTTGTTACCAGAGTTGCCAGGCTCATTGATGTAAGAGAGAGTTTAATTATCATTGTTGACATGCAGAGGTGGCCTCTGAGTATGGGGTTCAGGGGCAGTGGGTTGGTCCCAGATATGGAAGGCACTGGGGATGGAGTTTGCCCAGGAGCAAGCAGAGAGGGCCAGAGTGTGAGTGGCAGGTTGGTCAAATAGTCCTTCTACAGAGTTGAGGTTCCTCAAGATGTTGGATGTGGCATTGAGCTCTTCTTGCTGGCAGAAAATGGGGGGCAGAGCTTTGCTTTGTGCTCCAGCAGGTTCCTCTTGTTGCATGTGGAAGAAGTGGGAAGTCTTCAGGGGATCTTCAAACTGATGGGAGTTTGGGCTGGTGTGAATTTCTTTGACCAGGGCACAAAGCTCATTCTGGAGATTGGCATCAATTTCCAAGGTGCCTTGCATAGCTTTGGGGAGGTTTTCTTGTAGATAGCATTTGTAAAAGTCAAGGAGACAGTCTACCCAAACCTCTGGAGTTGCTGGAGTGTTGGGCCAGCCTAAGTTGACAAGGAGGGCATGAGTGCATCTTGCAAATTCTGTGGAGGAGAGGTGGAGAGAGCAGAGGACTTTGTCACACTGTTGAACATATGCTTTGACTTATTGCTGTCTGGGGGAAGGAGGAATTTGAGTGGGGAATAGCAATCAAGAGAGGGAATAGTTATCTGGTTGCTCTGGAGGAGCTGAGGCTGCAGCAGGGATGGGGTATGCATAGTAGTGAGCAGGTGGGAGGTAGGCAGAGTTGAGTGGTGCTGGAGGTGCTCCAGGAAATCCTCCAGAGTACATGCAGGAGTAGTTGCCATCAGCAGAGAATGTTGGGGGGCAGCACCAGCCCAGGGGTATTCTCTGGCTGATGGAGGGAGCATAGAATGTCTAGTTCAGATCTAGGGTCCAATGACAAGGAATATACTGATCTACAGGTGGGCTTGGATAAAATGGGGCATACTGATTTTCAGGGACTGACTGACCATAGATGTCAGTTAGGTAGCCAGTGGAGTTGTATGCAGGGTTATATGCAGACATCAAGAACAGAGTAAGGTGGAGTCTTGATATTATATCAGGTTCCACTGACCATGGTGGCTCAGCTACACTGGGCAAGTCTTTACTAGGCAGATGCAATGTCCTGCACTTATAACCTAGTGCTCCAGGGTTGGTGTGGACTGTAGGGACTTGCAAGAAAAAGCTAAGAGAATCAGTCCAAGCAAGTCTGGAGTAGTCTAGGGAAGTCTAAGACCAAGTATATTCAACATTGGGCTTGGGCAGGCATCAGGAACAAGTCTGTTAGCAAGTATATGGGCTGCAAGGTAAGTGGAGGCTTTGCAAGTGATGGGAGCAAAGCTGAAGTTTGATGGGGGATCAATCAAGAGTGATGAGTTCCAGGGCTGAGCATAGGACAAGGTTCAGAGTTGTTATATGGAGTTTGTAATGATGGCAGAGATGAAAGGAACTTAGAAATGATAGGGGAAACAGAGACAGTTGAGATGAGACAAAGGCAAGACAAGACAGAAATTAAAGAAATAGATTTGAGGCTAAAGATAGAAATAGAGACAAGACAGAAAGAAACATGAGACACAGGTAACCAAGTAAAGTAATATCAAGACTAAGGTAATGAATGCTACTCTACATTTTGATATACTAACTACTGGACCTTCTCCAGGGGTTGAGGATGCAATGGTGGGGCTTGTCAGAGCCACATGGGGTTGACAAGTGTTGGCTCTGATTAGAGGGCAGGCTACAGTGATATTCTGATGGGAATATGGTCTGTCCCATAGTCATCAGACAACTCCAGAGTGGTCATGTGGGTCTATGGAGGGGTCAGGTGATGTACATCAGGAGAAGCATTGGAGAGGCTCAGAGGCCTCATAAGTGAGAGGGGGAGCTGAGGAGGCTCACAGGGGATGTGCCAGGGTCTGCTAAGAGGTCATCAGGGTTTGCCAAGGAAGTGTCAGAGTTAGCTGGGACAGGTGCCATGGGTCAACAAAGGTTGGGGTGAGTTGGGGGAAATGTTGGGGGAGGCTCTGGGGGGGCAGGGTGTCCTAGTGGAAGGTCTGGAGATGCAGGAGCGGGTTGTGACAGATTCAGTTGAAAAGTCATGTTTTTTGGTCTGCTGATCTAGTCAGCCTGTTCTTTCCTGAGTGCTCTTGTTCACTCTCTTTTGGTTCTGTTTTCATCCTTTGGTTTTGTTTTCAGTTGGTTTAGTCCCCTGCACCTACAACTCCACTCTTTGACCAGATTAGTCCCTGCACCTACAACTCCACTCTTTGACCAGTTCATTCCCTGCAGCAGCTATTCCATCTGGTCCAGTTTGTGTTCTATATCCTTTTGTCCTTTTTATTTTGATCCCTTGAAATTGTACATGTTATGTCTCCCTTTGTCATTTACATGTGATTTATATGTGTTGCTCCATATGCCCCTTTTCTTTCTGTACTTTGCCTTGTCTCTCTACTGCAATGTTCCTTTCTTCTCTACTTGCATGCTATCACCCTCTGTTGCTTACAGGACAGGAACACATCAAAATTTAAGAGATGGTTACAATTTTTGGTGCTATTTACACACACTAACTATTGAAGATTTCTGTCACAACCCATCTCTGGATCTCTGGACCTCTTCCCAAGCAACTTCTACACCCCCACAGCACCCACTGATGCCCCTTGACCTGCCCCAACCTTTGCCCAACCCCAGTGCCTGCTCTAGCAAACTCTAATGCTTTCTTGGCTAACTCCAATGTCTCCCCTACAGGCCCTGTCACTTCTCCATTCCTCACTGAGCCCCCAGGTATCCCCAACACTTCCCCTGAACCTTGGCATACATCACAGACCAACACCAATGTGTCACCATGGCCCACCAACTGATCAGAACCAACAGCTGTCAACTCCATGCAGCTCTGAGGAACTCCACCACCAGACCCACAGTCTCTGGAGGAGTTCCAGTAATTAGTATATAAGTTGTAGGGTAATATCTGCTACAGTAGTCTTGATATTACCTACTTATGTCCATGTCTGTTATATTTCATTTCTGGTTTTGTCTCTGTGTCTATCTCTAACTTGTAACTTGTCTCAATCTATTTTGTTCTTGTCTCTATCTTGTCTTGACTCCATCTTGCCTTGTTTGCCTCAGTTTCCTTTCACATTGCTTGATTTCCTTTCAACTCTAACTCCATTCTGATCTCCATACATATCTCTGTTCATGCATCACAACTCTGCACATTCATATCTAACTCCAGACTTGTCCTACACTTGGCCCCAGAACCCATCAACACTATTTGATCCCCCATCAAACTCCAATCCCACTCCCATTACTTGTGTGACCCTTGCTTGCCCCACCTTCACAGTATCCACCCCAGACTTGTGCCTGATGCACTCCCAAGCCTGACCCTCTTCATACCTTGTCTTAGACTTTCCCAGACCATCCCAGACTTGCTCAGACTGCTCCCCTTAGCTTGCCCTCACAAGTATCTGATGTCCAGACCTCCTCAGAATACTAGGTTATAAGTGCAGAACATTGCATCCACCTAGTATGGACTTGCCCAGTTAAGCTGAGCCCCCATGGTCAGTGGAACCTGACAATTTCAACATGCTGGACTATCCTCTAAATGCAATGAATATGAGCTGGCAATTGGCTCTCAAATAGATATATACCCACACATATAAGACACTTGTTCAAAATTGATGATTGCACATTGCAAAGTCTGATATGTCATATAAAATCACAAGTTATTGTCCTGGACTGGTCACATGATGTGTCAGAAGGTGTCTATAGTGGGGAAGGAGTGTTCCTTGAATTATTAGGAGTATTTCATCTGTAAAGGACACCCTCTCTGGCCAAACCACCTGCTACTCATTGGTCTCCTTGCATACAATGTTTGCAACTAAACTCTTATGATTCATTATCTACTTTATACTTTGCCTTTCACTGGAAACATACCCTTGCATATATGCCTATCCAAGGGCCAATCGTCAGCTCATGTTTGTTGCAATCAGGGGATATTTGGGCATGTTGAAATCTTTCCTAGTTAGTGTAAGTAGATAGCACTGGAAACCATAACCATCTTTGAATTTTTGACATGTTCTGGGGCACAACAGATCAATGCAGCAGGTGTGGTTTGCCCATCCATTCCAGTCACTTAAAGACATCACAAAAGGGTAGTTCCTCAGGGACATCACAATAGAAAGACAAGGGAGTTTGAACAGTGGAACAGTCTAATGTCCAATTAAAATGCAAATATAATAATTTAAAGTAGAAAAGGGGCATATGTAACTATGAATCACATGTAAATAGAAGAGAGATGTAACATATACAATGAATCAAGATAGGAAGGGCAAACAGAAAAAGAACATGATCCTGACCAGATGAAATAGGTGCTGCAGAGAGATGAGCTGGGCAAGATGTGGTGTTGCAGGTGCAGTGCAGAACAAAACAAGTAGATGAAAACGAGACCAAACGGGCCGTCCGGATCAGTGGTCCGGAAAACGTGACCACTTATCTGAATCAACCTTGAACGTTTTCTTGGATAGAGCCCACAAGAACCCACTCCAGAGTAGCGGGAATTTGGATCTCGATTATGATTGGTAACCAAGACTACGATATGAATTTTTCAGTCGCAAGTATCAAGTGTCTTAACGAATTCTTCCTCAAGTGTCGATCACTAGTGAGTTTAGTTGCTGTGCGTAGAACAAAGCAGCCCGCGTAGAAAATCGATTTTGATCTCCACGGCAACGGAGGTAAATGAATGATGAATTAAAACAGAATGAAACGAAGTAGCAAAACTGGACGAAATTGACACACGGATATCAACAGTGTTGAGTCCGTCAAGCCCTTGGTATTGCAGGGATGCGCCATATCACATACCACAACTGCCTGGTCCAGTGAGCAATGGAAGTAAAGATACCAAGACTTTTCCAACTTGCACCACTGGGGAACGTAGTCTCCATTCACTGAGCCCCTCGATGAGTACATCGAAGCGACGAACGACTTCATTCATCGTAGGTCTCTGTTTAGGATCGTCGTTCACCATATCAGAGATGAGTCCACGCATGAACTCGAAACCTTTTACAGGCTTTCGAATTATTAAACCTGATCGTTCGTAACCCTACAGAATTTTATTTAGCTTAGGACAACCTGAACAAAGGACATTCCTACGTCAAGGAATCGTTGTCTGGCAATGTTACCAACACAGTAGACATCCACTCGAAAAGGATCGCAAGGAGGAGCGTTGGGGACTAAATGTTCTGGAACAGTCTTATCACCACCCCATGGCGGCATTCTCAATCGAACATCTTGTTTGCCATAAATTTTCGACAAATCAAAGTCAATGAGATAATATTTGACGGGTTTGGTGGTCCGTGAAAGAGGTGCCGATATATGTCCACGGAAGTCGCGTCTCGTGAAACGGTCTATCGGGTGAGGTGGATGATCATATGAGCTTCCGAGGTCGGCCATGATATTGTTCCACTTGCAATCTCTGTTGAACCCAAGAAATATTAAGGCCTATAGAATAAACGCTAGAAATGGAGGATTACCCGTGAGCGACATTGTGATTATGCATGAACTGTAAGCCCTAATAAAAACCGCGATTTGACGACGCTTCAAAGAATCCAGCAACTTCCTACCTCAAAAATCTGGCGGAAAAATTCAATTACTTCACCAATGGTCTCGAATGGTGCAGTATCTACAGGATATAAAAGAGGCATCACGATAAAGGTATAGTCAGAACCCTCTTTGGGTTGGACAATGTCGAGGATCGGTACACAGCGGTTTCCAGAACATAGGGATAACTCCGGGGAGGTAAACAGTTTACCAACAGCAAGTTCATTGCGAGCTGTAACTCTGGATGCATCCACTTTCTTCAATGCGACGTACGTTCCATCTCGTCGAGTAGCATCAATGACCCAGGCATGCTGTGCAGTGTGGTAAGGTAATTTAACACTGCAAGATACGCAATTGACGAGTCACTCACGCAAACAAAGATACTATCTTCACATTCATCGATTTCCTTGTTATCAGTTATCCAAGATGGAGTCCAATCAGGTTCGTAACGTCTTCTGAGGGTGTAGCCATGTTCCTTGAGGTAGAGGTAATGATCACGCCAAAATATTTCCACTTCAAGGAGGCCGCCCTCCTCCATCGTAATTTCAGTATATGAAGGGATGGAATCTATGTCTTGTGCGGGTTCATCTGCGGTAACGACTTGGTTCATGGTTTATTGTTGCGGAAGAGGAAAAGTTGAACGCTGAACCGACAGTCGCCATCAAGCGAAGGGGCCCGGGAGCTGTTGACAGAACTCTGACGTCTCGATGGCGATAGATGGTAATCTTAATGCTTGGACAATGTCCTTCAAGTGAATGTCAATCTCGTCCATATGGTGGACAACGCAAGCCTTTTTCATACGCTATCTCTAGTCGCTGTTGTTCTCTAGAAGTTACTAATCCTCTGCCGTGATGATTCTCTGATATAAATTGGAGAGATAGCTACTGGCCTCTCCCATAATCCCACAGTCTTCCTCTACATTCTACATGCCTGACTCTCTCATATCGACATTTGCCCAAGGATCTACAGTCGGCGGTTTCCTGGTCAATCTTGCTACCATAGGGCATAACGCTATCTTTCAGAGGAACGGAAGTACCTATTCACCTCAGATCCGCTCAATCGATGATCCAGAAAGTACGCGATGACATTCGCAACTACAGTGCTTACCTCAATCAGAGGGAAATGAGGGCTTTTACTACTAAGTGTAACAAGTGTATCGTTTCTTTCCCTATCTTCGCTTGAATAAAGTTGCTAATCCTCTCAACAGACTTTGTGACCGAGTTGAAACGCAGCTGCAGGACTATTATCGGGGACACTTGATCAAAAGGTACTACCTGATCTCGGGTGTAGCCATCACAAAGGCTCTGGAACTCGACCAGGACTGTAAAGAATTGTAGAATTGTACGAGCTGGTCTGGGTAAATTTCTGCTGAACGGCGCACATGTACGTTTCGAAATTGAGCTCACGCAGCACGCTTTTACGGATGCGAAGGCCAACAAAGAGAGACAACTTGGTCTGACTTTTGTTGAAAAACCCGAGGACGTCCTTAGTAATTGTGAGCTATCCCTCGATGACTCGATCTCTGAGAACGGAGAGTCGTCCTCAGAGTCGCCCAATACTGTCTCAAATCGTATGTTCCTTTCCAATCAGCCGAGAGTCATTTTTTAACTGACTTTATCCCCGCCAGTTCAAGATTCGTCTTCTTTGCCGGACCTGCGTTTCGTACTCCCACCGCGAATTACTCCCTCGGTTATGTCCCCAGATAGAATGTCCTTGCTGAATTTTTTTGGAACTGTGTTGCCTCTCTACAGGACACAGAAGTTGATTGCTGCACCCGAGGCTACGTTCGAGATGACAACTCTAGATTGTGATGGCCACGCTAATATCAAAAGCACTCAAGAAGAAAGTGCTTATGAATAATCTAAGGATGTAATCTCTACTACAGTCAATAATGACTCGCTACCTCAAACCCATGACAATGATTACGACTTGCTGCCAGAGTTTTATGTCAAGAATAATGTGCCACTGCACAGATGAAAAAGAAACGCTGCCGACTCGCTCTAACTTAGCCTGTATATTGACAAACCAGACTGGTAACGAGGCAGTCTGCTCCAGATCACCGATTGTTCTACGCTTTGAAAGGGGGGACAAAAATCGTGAAGAATCAAACATCTGTTCCACGAACGCCTGACTGACAATACCTGAAGCGTGGGACACTTCAAATCCCGAGCAGAACAGTTTGCCCCGAAGAAGTGAGATGGAATCCCATCTATATTGTGAGAACGAAATTGCTAGAAAGAAAAATAATAACGAACGATAACAACGGATAGGCAAGAAAGCGCGAGGAAGGTGAATGATAGCATAGAAAGTACAGAGGAAATACACCAGATGAAGATAACAAATAATAATGAAAAGCGCATGAAAATGGTGATGGTGGTAGTACAGCAATGGATGATGATGAAGCGTAGTAAAAGGGTATCATGTCCTGCCCTTCAATGTCTGAACAAAAAAAGACCTAATGGCACCAAGCCCTTTGGGGTTGGTAGGTGGTGTACGGGCCTGTTCCAACGGAGGGAATCCCATCCTTGTAAGTTTTGAAGCCGTCTTTGCACTTGCACCGCGAAGGGGTGCAGTTGACACGCGAAAAAGGTCCGGGCCAAGCTCTGTATCCTTATCTGCGATACGGCTGGAATACTCCTCGCTTGTATCAGGGACTGGTGTGCGTGAACGGATGAGGGGTACTGGGCTTGGTACACGCCTCGGCGGCGAGACCAATAAATTGTCCGACTTCGAAGGAACATGTTCCCGTTCCATTTCCTTATCAGAGACTTCACTGGGCTCAAAAGCAAATAACTGATTGGGCGGTGATAGCAGTAATCCCGATTCGGATTGTGACGAATGGTGAAAAGACCCTGTCTGTTCTACGGACCGGGAAGCAACTAGAACGAAAGGCGTTAGATATCAAGGCAAAAATGAGTTTTCTTCACTTACACCCTTCCGCAGTTGATGGCCGCTTTGGGTCTTTCTCTCTAGACTTGGGCCTATTCAGTCGATGTTCCAGACTTCGCTGCCGTTCCACTCCATTTGCTCCATTCCGACGAGGGCTAGAGCTGCCTGGCGTTGTTGTAGCACTGCTTAGATATGATTCGGGATCAGATATCTGTCGTATCGGCGGTTCAGTCTCCAGTTCGCGATAGAGCACCAGTCGTTCCTCCTCTTCCATTCTTTCTCTCAGCTTTCTCTCTAACGCTAGGCTCTCTCCGTAGGCCGCGAGCTTGGCGCTCAAGGGAGACCTTCCAGTACTGCTTGTGACAGGGGTTAATTCATTGGTATTTGCCAATTCGAGTATATCACGCTGAGTCTTTTGTACCAGCGCTTCTGCTTGTGCATGCGCTGAAATGGCGCTGATGTTAATGTCGGGTGGAATGTGAGAACGTCGTTCATCGAAGGGAGTCACTACCGGAGGTCTGACAGCGTTTTCAACCTTGATTCCCAGAGACCCTATGTATCTCGTCTGATTGTGGTCTAAATCATGTTCGCGTTGGTCAGGGCTCGTATGCACAATATCGAGAAATTCATCTCGCCCAGGAGAGGAAAGCCAAGGTGTGGTGACCGTCTCGCTCCCGCTGCCACTCGTGGTGCCGCTAGCACTCGACTGCAGGTTGTTACTGTCGAAGGTGCCCGTAGTGCTGACAGAGTCCCCTCGGACACGACTGTCGCTCACTGAAGGGACGCGGAGGAAATCCTGAGATGGAACTGCAGATTCGATCTCCGGCTCCATAGCTAGAGGTTTGTTGATGCTGAAGGGAAACTCAGCATTGATCGTCGAGCCATACCCGTCATTGGGCATAATTGGAGAGAGGGATGACTGTGACGATGACCCGAAAGATGCTCCTCGCTGTCGTAGGAGAAGTCCTGGCTTGACTTCACCAGAATCAATTATGGGACTGTCGTCATCGTGCAGGGGTTGGCCATATTCTTCGTCATCTTCATCGTCAACAATTCCATTTTTATGATCCTTTCCAGAACGATCAAAATCACCAATAATAGGAGGGGCAGATTCTGGGACCAAATTCTCCTCGCTGACCCGCATTTCAGGAGTGGCACCCCGTCCAAGGATGTCCATACGCCTCCTACCCAGAGACCCAGTGCTACTGCTCCCTCTGAGCAAGCGAGTGGTCCGGGGACCTTCGGCATCACCTTCCCGCCGGGCGCTAACACTTGATGATGAGTCAAATCTGAGTGCCCGAAATCCTTGTGGAGTTCCAGGTGCGTATCCACTGGACGACGTCCGTGTATGAGCTTTCAGAATACTGGGTCGGATACTATTGCTATCCCCTGCCCCACCGTCATCATCGAATATGGCCCCACCCCGATAGCCAGGTGTTGAGTTTGTACCGAGGCTACTCCCAGAACCAGATCTGTCTCGCCTATATCTCTGCACCCGAAGACCAAGTCTATGTAGAGGGCCGGGGCTATGGTTACCATGTTCTTCGGGGCTTAACCGTGCACCACTTCCTGTTGACCTAGAGCGATCTCTGGATTGTCGTTGATGCCGATCACGATCTTGTGCAGATGGATTATGCAGCTCAACAACTGTGGCACGAGGAGATTGAGCTAACGTCCCCGATATCTTTCTGTGAAGTGACTGAGGTGTATTAGGTTGCTGGGGAACTGAGCGCGACGAAGCGGCATCGCTCCCGCGATGAATGCGAAGACCAGATCGCGTGGACGTTGATTCAGAAGTGGCCAATGTTTGCGATAAAGGGCTAGGCTGACTAGGGGATGAATTCACATGCAAGGAATTGCTAGACCCTGCTGCAAGAGAAGCAGTGGAAAGGGACTGGGAACTATCCGTTGTAGATACGAATTCTCCCGCTTGAGCTTTCTTAAAAAGGTTGAGAAGTGAGTACTTGCTTCCCAGTTTCCTGACTACAGGTTTCCCTTGGGCAGGGTTAGTCACCTCCGGCTCTTGGATCTCCGCACCATTGCCGGCAGACCGTGGGCGGCGAGGACTGGGGCTATTAGTAGAATTCGGGGTAGATGTCTTCCTGCTCCGAGAAGAAATGATAGACGATGGTTGTAGAATATGAGGTAGGGATGGACGACGAGCACCAGGATCAAAAGTGGCATCGTCAGAAGGGAAGGTCGGCACAAATGGGTAATCTTCGAAAGGTTTTGTTGGTGATGCGGGTGGAGTGGATCCCACGCCAATCATAGATGGTGGGTACATCCTAATGTCTGTGGTAGACGACTTAATTCTGTTCAAAGCATTGTCGATGGAGCGTTTGACGTGAAGTCGTCTTCGCGTTGATAGAGTCTGAGATTCAACATCGCTGCCAAAAGAGCTAATCCGTTCACGAAAAGAACCAGCGCTTGGCTCAGTCGAAGGCACACCACCAGGCCGCTCTCTGAGATCACGATCCTTGTTGACCAGCCACTGCCTCAATACTTCCGCACACTCCAGCCACCCATGCTGTCGTGCGAGCATTTCAGGAGTGATACCATGTTTATCGGAGCGGTCGGCATGTGCGCCATGGAGGAGGAGGAGGTTGACAACGTCGGTATTTCCATTGGCAGCGGCAAAATGGAGCGGAGTAGACCCAGATGTTCCGACAATCGGCGCTGATGAGTCCCTGTTTTTGTCATTCGAGTAGCGTCTCGGGAGCCTAGGAAAAGGTGTCTAAACTTGGAAGAATCGATAGAACACATGAAAGATTACCTTGGGGCATTGACATCAGCTCCATGCTCGATCAACAATTTGACGACCTGAACATTCCCGCCTGCGCATGCCGCGTGAAGAGGAAGAACACCGTCAAGTACCGAGTTGATAGGCTGTCCATGTTCCAAAGCATACTCAACGAGACCGACGTTTCCTGTGGCAGCTGCGGAGTGCAAGCCGAGGCTGGGAACTGTAGGCCAAAGACGCTCAGCAATAGCGACAGATTAGAGTACTTGGACGCACATTCGGTAGTAACATTATACTTTGCTTCCGCTTTTTGGTATGTTGTCCGCATAGCGACAGGCATGGGGGCGAACCAGCCGTCAAGACCTACACGGCCTTATAGTCGGGAAATTGAATGGTGGCCAATCCGAAACTGATGTCTGAGCAGATTGATTCACCGAGGGCGAGTGGTTTTGGATCCGGTCACAAAAGATCCCAGTACCCTCAAGCGAGAATTGTAGGGAGCAGATGATAGCGCAGACGGACAAAGAAAGCAACTGCGGCTCGGGCGGTGGGAGATAATGATATGCGGAGAAGACGATTTCACCGGTCCAACGACTTGTGCGATCAGAATCCACGCTTGCTATTCTCGGAATGTGCAAATTAAAATTACAACTTTATTTATCACACATATGTATCTCCGTCTCTTTCGCTTTACCACAATGGGTCCTTTGCATGCCAAGAGATCGCGTACCATACAGACATGCGGCCTCACAAATTACAGATTCCTTTTGTACAAGTCTCTGCTTTTGGACGGACGGATGACCCTCGGACCTGGATCGATCCTATACCCGCTCACTACCCCTCTGTCGTTCCAGTCTTAGGCATGCCAGGCCCGGTAACACCAGCTGGGAAAACCTTGTTATTTTTTACCGTCTTCAGCCACGTTCTAGGGCACTTCGCTCGACGCCTGCGGACTAACTTGTCTAGTGACATGCTTTTTGGGACGTCCATAAGTATATACTGCATTCTCAGTGTGAGCGCATACATAACCCTGATCATGATTCCGTGACGTGAGTATCGGAAGATAAACAAGTTCTAGAAACCTATGTAAAGATATCTATAGTAGTGGTTGAATCATGGGTTCTCGAAGGACCTGTACAAGGATGATCCGCATCCTTTTTGCTGTCGCGCCTGCTTGCGATAATCAGAAGAGAAAAATCGAGGGTTCAAATTGTGGCGTGATAAGTCAGAGCCTTGCATCGCATTACTTATTGATGGTTGTCTGGTATCCCCTAGTATACTCCGCGTCGAAACACTAGATTTTCTGCCGTCAGGCATTTGCTCTTGATACATGATGAACCTTCAGTTAGTAATAAACTGATCCCGTCCGTTCGCGGGCGGCATTCGTCGCAATAACTCACCCCACTCACAGCGCCGGGGTGGGGCATCAGGGGAGCATGAGTAAGCCGGCTCGCTCATTTTCAGCGGGGGTGCAGCATTCTGTGGTTACACAGTCCCCAATGCACCATGTACCATATGGCACTGTGTGCCGAATATAGACTCAAAAATAAAAATAAAACAGGCAAATCATGATCAAACCCCTGACAAAGAAAAGTGAAAGTGAATGATCGTCAATCCAGCGATAATTGCCTTGGAATGTATGTGTGCCAGCGACGGGCACCAACACTCCCAGTCGTTGGCCTCTGACATCCAGAACGCTCATGCGAACCGATTTGGCACACATGGCGCGACGGTGCTGGACGGATGAAAGCCCAATTTGAACGCTGAGTTTTCAGAAACAACAGTCTATCCAGGCTGTGCGTGTCAGCTGAATTACCGGCCGCCCGGAAGGATCTAGGGATGATTTTGCCAATCAGAGTAGTCAAAACTAGGACATGCATATGATCGATATGATTGAGCGCAGTGATGTTCGACTCGTGCAAATTGTATAGGCTTTCTCGGGTCCATGATTAAACATCAGTGTCCCATGATACCCCACCGAGTTTAACTTGTCCCTACCAATTCTGGTCCAGTGCTTTGCCAGAATGTGCAGCCGTCAGGCTAACCAAAGGGATTGAAGTCAGAGAGAGGGCTTCCGATTACTGGATGTTATAATTTGCGATTACTGCCCTCTACTGCTAGTGCCATACCCTACAATGCACGAACAACAAAACTACTGGCAACAATGTGCAAACTAGATAGTGTAGTATTTGATTGTGGATAATTAATAATTTACGAAACGTACATACACACAATCTAATGCAGTCAGTTGAGCCCATGGTTTGCTCGGATCCTTTCGAACACTGGGATTGATGATTTCTGCTGTTCAATTCCCTTGGTGGGTAGACTTAGAGTCAGAAGCGAACTTTCCTCGTTGATTTCTGATAGCGAACCCTGGACCCTTTGTTAGCGGGAAAGTATCGCGGGTATTATTCGCTAGGTCCCATGGTACTCATACCAGACACCGACGGTACCGTTGATTGGGACGTCACTGGATTGCTCATCCCTGGATATCCGAAACGGTCTGAGTAGGTCATGCTCGCAAGATACTCGTCGTATCCGATAACGGACTGTGACGGCATGCTGTAGTTTGGAACTAGTCCCTTGGGGTGGGAGGGAAGTAGGAAATTGGATGTCGTGGAAGTGTCAGATGTGTGTGCCCTCCAACTCTCTTGTCGTAAGGAGCCGAGGACTTCAGCTGCCATATGGACAATTTCCCTGCGTTGGTCCTTATCAAGCGTAGCAACTTGCGTCATGACTCCTATGGCTCGGTCAACCAACTGCTCGGCCTCCAACATCTTACCTGTCCACGGGTAACGTGTCAACGTTGTGATCAGAGCTACAGTAGCCTCGAAGAGGGAGAAACAGCCCTCAAAGAACCAGATACTTCCCGGGAAAGTTGGATTGGCGTTTTCGGCTCCATAGCGAAGTGCGGAATCATAAGTATCACATTGGAGCTTGATCAACCGTATCGACATGAGAATGGCGGACTTCCCAATCTCTAGAACATCTTTTCGCAATATCTGTAATCGGCGTACGCCAGTGAGAGCAGCGATATATAGCTTCATTCGGCAAAGCAGATACCAGGTATGAAGATTGTATCGTTGACGGTCAATGATCGCCAACTCTGTTGGAGTTAAATCATTGACAACGTCGTCATGGCGAGAGAGTTGATACTCTGATGGAAGATTTCCCTCCCAGTGTTCAAATCGACTGTCCATATCAAAAAATGTTGCGAAGTCCGGAAACGCCACGCTGAAGCACTGTTCAAGCTTATCAGTACACAAAAAAGACGAGAAATGATTTGACAAACATTATCCAAAGCTACTTCTGCAATGGCGCACAGTTGAATGAAGGTCGATTGACCGAGACAGAAGATATTTCGTGTCCCATCTAATTCTATCGAGGAAGGTGCGGCGACATCGAAGGATTCCTTGTGATGCATCTGAGGCCGTCCGAGCAAGTAGGAGTACATTCTGTGGACGCAAGAGATTAGAAGAAAATCCAGTTGTCGGCGCTCAGAACTTACTTGTCCAAGATATAGAGTCCCCACCAGCCCCGTCGTCGAAGTAACGCTTCGTCTTTCGACATGACCTGCCAGTGTCTCCATTCTGGATCTCTATGCATCCCTACTGCCTCAGCTTGTCGAATACCGCTGCCAACGAGCTTCCAAGCTTCGCTTACACGCCCGTGCTCGGAAAGATAACTACAAAGAATGGGTACTGCCAGGCACGAGAGCACGGTCCCATCCGCAGCCGAAACCATCAGCGAAATACTAGGCGTGTTCATGTAGTCATCCTCCGCGACACGCCTAGCCCTCATGGCGCAGGAAAAATAATGATCGCGGGAATCGGCTTGTGCTTTCCCGTCACCGGCTGATTCTGGTGTGTACGCGAGCACAGCAAAGAAGAGGGAAAGCCAATGGGCGTTGATATGAAGACCGTGTGGACCGGGGTGCTCCAGAACATTCCACATCTGCGAACAAGCATTACTAAACCACTCTTCGGGTATACCAAACCGCCAATTGCACTCTGCAAAGAAAGCCTTCAGGAGTGCTGCCGCAATAACAGTTGATGGAATGTCGTGGATCAGGTCTTCGACCCTTGCGATTAACAAGTTGGATATTATCCCAGGTTTTGTATCACGATAAACAGACGTTGAGTCGGTAGATTTCGCATAAAGGAACCGGGACGTTTCGCCTGTACTTATCTGCGGTTTTAAAATGGCATTTAGACGATGTCTTCGATTGTATTGTGATGTACACGAACTTACCGCGTGCAGAGCGCAGATCAAGCTACCTCTCCCGATATACTCACCGTGATGACCAATTGACAGACCTGCCAACGCCGATGTTGAGTTATACACCAACGGCGGAAGATAAGTTAAAGGTTTTGGTGGCGACTCTACATCATTGTCTCCTCGTAGTTTAGCAGAGGGCAATGGATGCATAGTTTGAAGGTCAGGACCAGGGGAGACATAGAGAGAGATGGTTTCGATTGACGTGCCCACTGTACTTGAGCCTGCGGGAGAAGTAGGTAAGACGAGATCTGTAATCGGCTCGATTTTGGCTTTTATGAAGGTCTTATCATTAGTTTTTTCGGCGAGAGCCTTCTCTAGACGAGCAACTTTGGCGCGGAGAATCTCAATTGTATGTTCTGAGCTGGGGCTCGTAAGGCTATTTGGTGGACGTGCTGGAGTGGGGCGCGCAAGTGGTACAGTTTCCCAGCGGCATAAATGGGTTACTCCTCGTTGCGTACACAAAGAACATGGATATTTGCGATCGCATTTCTGCAGTGTTTATCAAGCGGTCAAGATATTCATTCCATAACAATGCATTTAAGTGCACCTACTTGACGGCGTTTTGTACACTCCACACAGCTTAGCCTCAAGCGCCGGCGGGTCTTTTTCTCCTTTACAGGCTCTAGCGCTGTGTGGTTCCGCTGCATTGTTAATGACCGAACCGCTCGAGACGGGCACAATGAGACGCGATATTCTGTGAATATGGAACCTTGAGTCTTGGGAGTAGAAACCTATCAAGCACCTAAATATAACGAGTTGTCAATTCGCATTGTTCAGGAACTAGACAACAAAGGTGAGTTCCGTTGGATGTGTAAGATTCGACGGGATCAAAGAAGTACATAGCTCCGTTAGTTGAAACTGAAAACTGATTATCAATGTACGTATTAACTCCATTAGACATCCAGAAGGCGCTTGCCTCCTTGCCAGACTGCGAAACTGACAGCTGTCATAGGGACTACTTTCAAGTACCCAATCGATAATCCAATGTAAAATCCTCTCCAACCTCCAGAATTCCAAATGGCGGCAACGGTTTCGCCTAACCGAAGCCAACGATCGGGGCGAGTGATTCCACCGACTTGCATTCGGCGACGAACGATCTCGAAAGGATATGAGGCAGTTTGGGCGATCAGACCTGAAAGTGCACCGATAGATAGATCTGCGATTGGAGTCGGCGGTCTGTGGCCTGTCTTATCTGGGGGAAGAAAGCGGGATCTGAGGAAACCCCAGCATAGGAATGAAACTCCTGCATATGGAATCATTCCTGCCAATGTTACAGAAAAGCCGCGATAAAATTTGAGTATAGGAAACAGTTCGAGGTATGGTCTTGCGTTCACAGTAGCTGGTGATCGAGAAGGTGTAGAATGTTCATTGTATATCTGCTTGTAAGCTTGCGTGAATGTTGGATGTGTAGAACGTCCGTGGTGGTTGGGTGCCTTGGTCTGGAAGGCCATTCGAACACGAATAACATCTAAAGGATATGTTACGAAAACGGACATCGTTCCTAGCACAGTGGTTAAAATCAGGAGTGCATTTATACACCAGAAAAAAAAAACCTGAAATCGCTCCTGCGAGAAAACGTCGGGCATTAGTTTCCTGCTCTCGTGTGGGCATCAATATCTAGAAGATGGCAAGGCGATCAGAAAAAAACCATAAGATTTTGAATCTTCAAGCTCACATGGTGGACCTGATCGTAGGCCATGAACTTTATGCCAGCATAGGGAAATATGCGCAGTAAGGTGGCAGAATGTCCTTGGAATAGACCACGAACTCCTCTATTACTATATATTTCACCAACAGCACGAAAAGCTCCACTCCAGGATCCTTCGAAGAATGAACGAGATTCAAGGAAACCTGGAAAAGAATCGGCCTCACCTGCATATTTACGAAAGTCAGGATTGGAAGCTTGAAAAAGGATCTTGACACGATCTAGAGGAGCGACGATGGTTTTGGCCTGTAAAATTTTTAAGCATTTGTATCGTTCATAGAAGGTAATTACATACCACACAACCAGCTATTCCCCCAGCAAGTCCTGAACGGATGATGTAGTTCCAGCTCTGTTTATCTCGAGGTGAAGTCGAGACATTGGGACTCATTCGCAATGCGTTAGACAGGGCAGTTCATGCAAGGAAAGTGAAGTTGGAGGAAATCGTGTGAGGAATAAACTGTGGAGAAGCCGGCACCAAGTCGATTCACGATCGGTCCGTGATAGATCACGTGCCTGCCATAGAGGAGGAAAGCGCTAGGTTCCTTCAATTTCCTCTCTTGCATCTATGTCATCAAAATCCAAACCAGATGTAAAGCCTCCTGTCTTGAAAGGGAAAGAAGGTAAATTCACACGCATTCTACTCAGAGATCTTGAACTAACATTGAACTTAGCTGAGGACAAGGTTCTTGAATACATGAAGAGCGTATGTCGATCTTTCTTGCCGGCTTTTCATTTTGACCCCTAGTCTTCAGATGAACCGCCCGTATGGTGCCGTCGATGTTGCAGCTAACTTAAAAGGCGCAATTCCTAAAGCCACCGTTCAAAAAATCTTGGTCGCACTTACTGAGAAAGATTTTCTGGTCCAAAAAACCTACGGTATGTGGTCACCGAGTATATGCTTCTTTGCTCATATTCTTCGCAGGCAAAACAACTTTTTTCGTATTCAACCAGTCAAATATTGAGTCAGTGCCTGCCAGTGAAATCGCTACCATAGAAGCACAGCAGAAGACCGTTGATGAAGAGAATAAAGCAATCGCGTCTGAACTCAAAACAATCCAATCAGGCATTTCTCTAGACATCCACGCATATATTGACCATGATTTACTCCTCCTTCAGAACTCTTGAAACTAAAAGCGACACCTAGTGATCAGGAGCTGGAAGCTCAAGTTTGCGAGGCAGACAATATGGTAAGCTACTTGGCGAGCTTACAACAAGTAAGTATTATAGCTCGAACAGGTGTCTTCTCTATCTGTTCGACTCCAACCTCTGCGATCTGGCGCTCCTTTGATATCGGAAGCCGAGATGGCACACATCGATGCCGAGTGGACAAAGTGGCGATCAGAATGGATCAAAAGGAGAAAAGTCTTCATGACGTACGTTTCTTCAAGTCCAGCTAACCCACTATATTGCGATCCAGGACCCTAAGGCTTCTTTTGTGCAGATTCTGGCAATTGGCGACGGATGCTTTACCTCCTCAAGAAGCGGCGAGCCTCGCAGAAGATCTTGGCGTGGAATTGGATACCTCCGAACATATCGCTCTTGAACGCAGTCAACTCTGTATTTGTGCCAGATCAAACCCATTGAAACGAAAACGTTAGGTTGTGCTTGTCTCCTTCCAAAATTGTTCTATGCTGCATCTGTCCCTCATCATGTTCATTGTATTGCCGAGTTCAATATTCATGTTGTGCAATACCATATGCTTTTAACGGTTGAGTACTGAGCATTTACATCAAACCTGCCAACGTGTGACCCGAAAGTTGAATGTAAATGGGACAAACCCATGGGTCTAATCATATCATCAATTCAAGAAATTGCAGATGTTTATCATTGCCAATTTAATGGGCCCTTTCCAATAGAATTGTTGAAAATATGTATTATGGGCAGAATATCATGTCTCACAGCAATCCAATTGTAGTGTGATGAGACCAAACTCAAGTGTATGGCACTGACCTATGGTACCTTTGATGTACTCAAGCAAGCCATGACCTTCAAGCCAGTCCTCCTCTTCCCAGACAACAACTCCCCCTGTCAAAGCTGGCAGCTCTCACTTTCCCATAGGAGTGGTCCTCTCTCAGCAGTCCAAGGAGGATGGTAAGTAGCATCCTATAGCCTTCTACTCCAAAGCTTTGATGTGGTGGAGCAGAACTATGAGATCCATAACAAGGAGATGCTTGCCATTATTTGGTTCTTCAGCACTTCCTCAAGGGCACATGGGATAAGTTTGAAGTCTGGACAAATCACAAGAACCTTGAGTACTTCCATATAGCAAAGAAGCTCAATCAACACTATGCTTGCTGGTCTTTGTATCTGGCCAACTTCAACTTTTTGCTGCACCACAAACCTGGATGGAGCATGGGTAAAATGGATACATGCTTTGCAGAGCAAAGTGGTACAACCCAGTTACCAGGAGCAGCTTAGGCCATTCTCCACCTGGTCAACTAATATCACAAAAATCATGATATATATAATCAATGATATAATCACATACAATGCATCAATATTAATCCTTATGAGCACAGCCTTTCTTTGGACTCTATTCTTACTTTGTCAACATTTCTGCCTCCTTATCATATGGTCTTTGGTGGATAACAAAAGCTAGTCAAGCACCTTGAGGCAGTAGATACATGCTGAGTGATGAATGCCTAAACAATATGGGACTTGCATTTGAACAGATTGTAGTTGTCTTCTGTAATGGGTCAAAAATAAGCACAAGGATATGCTAGCAAGAAGAACAATACATTGATGTGCTCCTATGCCGCCTAGTGCCGTGCAGGAAACCTAAAAAAAGAGGACCTAACACCAGTCACTAGATAGGGTAGCTGGCAGTAGGAAGTTAATAATTGAGGGCGAGTCAGTAACTGTCCCAGAGAACTAGAGCAAAAGTTGAGATGTGGGGTGGAGTAGAAAGAAGTCGCTATCGCTAGCTGAGGTCGCTAGTGACAATAAAGAAGAATTGGGTGAGGACAGATAACGTCGCTAAGACAAAGCAAACTTGTAACGGTGGTGAGGAGAGTGGGGAGAGGGAAGGCGGTAAGGGAAGGACTGAAACTAGGGGACAAATGTGAACCAGTCGCTAGCTGCAGTTGCTAGCATTGCTAAGTTGAATTAACGCAAATAGGCACCTGCAGTTGGTACCAAACTAAGTCAAAGTCAAAGTCAAGGAGGCTTGTCGCTAAGCCAGAGTTAAAGGCGAGATAAGGGAGATAGGCTTAGAGAGAGAGCAGCTAGTCGACTCTGAAGGGGGTTCTCTGTTCCGTTTTTCTCCCTCCTAGTGTCTATGTACAGTCAGTATTTATACGTTTTGAAGTATAGTATGTGAAAGTAAACAAATAAGTACTACTAGCGACAGCGTCTGTCACTGTGCTTATGGTGCATACAAGGCGTCAGTCTGTAACTAAGTGAAAAATCCTAGGCGAAGTCTTGGCAACGCTTAATTGCTAATAAAAACCAAAACAAGAAACAAGTCCGATGTCAATACCTGAAGCGTAGACGCCATTCAAGTATGTTGGTAAGCTTGGCAAACAAAATGATAGTAAAAAGGTACGCGTCTGATAATTTGTCCATATATGGTAGGAGAACGCCATTTTGTTGCCAGGATCACTAGGGTCGCTAATAATTGTTGCTAGGGAGTCTAGGCCTTGATGATCTAGGCCCAAGCTCCAGACTCCACATGATATTTCTTGTGCTTGATAAGTCTTGTGGTCGCTAGGGTCTCGTGCTTTGGTCCAACCCTTGGGCTTGGTCCCATGTGCTGCGTGTTGTGACTTGTGTCAAATACAAAGTAGTCAGCTGCCGCTAAGTCCGCAATGCCAAAAAAATGCCAAAAATGGTGCTCAGCAATAACTGGGGCTCATCAACATACCTTGTATCTTTTAGAACTGTTATAAAACAAAGTCAGTGGTCTAGGACAGCTGTCTTAGAGCACAAGGAGAAAGCTGTGACAACAACAGAGTGATAGAGCATGAGAGAAAGAGAGCTGCAACAATGACAGAGCAACTATAATGACAGAACAAGAAAAGAGGACAGTTATTTTTTCACAAGGTTTCCACCACATGATGCTTCATGTCACCTAGTCACCTCCCACAATGTGATCTGTTACATCACAAAACTATTCCACCACACATGCATCAGTGTGTCAATGAAAGCAAATATTCAAATGATAACACAATGTGAAAGCATGGTATTTTTATGAATGAACAACATTCTGTGCAGATACATATATTAAGCCATGATGGTTATCCTCATCCATAACTAACAAGCAAGATGAGATAGAGTAAGAACTATGTTTTCCCAGGTGTTCTCACAACCTTTATTGACAACAAGACAGTGAACATATATCAGTATGGCCATGTTGAATCTGTAATGGTGAGGGGTAGCATGGTATGGAGGAGTTGTATGTACAGAGAGTGTGTCTTCAATGGAAGGAGCATAGTCAGTTGAATGGCTAAGTTTGGCATCTTAGAGTATTAGGGCAGATGGAGAGTGTGTCTGCAACACTGCAATGGAAGGAGCATAGTTAGTTGAATGGCTAACTTTGGCATCTAAGCTGTTGTCAAGGAGCAACTTTGACCTTGTTGCATTTGGAGGCTCTTTCTAACTGAGTTTTCTGAATTTTTCCTTTGTTGACAGCATGTCTTGTCTTTGTCAGGCTAAGCATTATCTGTGTGTTAGCTATACATATATAATCCAGTTTGGGGGGATACTTCACCACTAAGGATTTAAGTATGTGTCCAATGCAATGGCATATGACACTATGCAGTCAGGGCAAGGAAGCTTGATGCAGTAGATACAAACCAAGTGATACATGCCTGTACATTGGCATGTCAGATAGACTGTCATTGTCTTCTGTAATGGGTAAAAAAATAAGTACAAGGGTATGCTAGCAAGGAAAACAATACATACCTTGTTTGATCCTTTTACTGAAATAAAGCAAGAAATGATGTTTCTACATTGGTGCTGTTTGATAGCAGAACAACTATAAGTAAATAGCAAGGATGTGGTTGGACAAACCTTGAGCTAGTGAGGACTCATAAGGATATGTTGTTATTGACTGTGGCAATGACATGACATGGGACTGGACTAGTATTTATTTGGCAGTATTGAGGATAGGGAAGGCCTATTAAGTAGTCTAAATCACTATTTTAATGAGAAGGACCAGCACTCATAAGCTTTGTCAATGATGGTTCTCACTGAGAATAGTTGCCAGAGGATCAGTCTGAATTCTCTTGAGGAAGTGATAAGACCCTATTCTTGCTAAACACTGATTTCTGTCATTTCCCATGTTTTTGGTGACTTCCAGTTCTCAGTTTCCATGCAACCATGACAATTATGTGACTTAGTCATCTGTGGTCCAGACTCTCAGCCCATCAGATGACTTTCCCCTTTCTGAAGCCTAGCAACCTCTAGTGACCTCCTAGCAAGGTCACTGATCATATTTCTTTTCTTGGTATTATTGGAACAGTTTTCTTGTTACTACATTTAGTTTCATTTACTTACTACACAACACCCTAGTGAATGGCAGATTGATTGTCATTCTGAGTGTCAGTTTTAACTACAGTTTGGGTTACTTACTTTCACATGGCATTCCTCCTGACTGCCCATGTCACTAGCAACCAGTTCACTGTTGATGCTTTCTTTTGGTTTCATTACTTTTACTTAGTATAATAAATACTGTCATGTTTTCTATACAACCATTGAAGAATTGCATCTTGTTATTAGCCCTAAACTGTAAGGGTGACCTCTGGAGGCTATGGCCCAATCACACAACTGGTGGAGGGAGATACAAAGTCTATCTAGCATCTACAAGAAGTTCTAGAGTTCTAGCTACTCACCTGGCAAAGGCAGATTCAAAGAGAACAAGTCTAAGCATTCCCAATGCCAGTGTTTGGAAAATTTACTCTAGAGCTTCTGGAAGAAACACTCAACAATAACTAAATCTGGACTCCAATCCAAAAGCAGAAATCCATTGTAATTAGCCTCAATCTCAAAACTTCTAGCATGAAACTATGTACAAATATAACTAAAAGATAGCCCTTGTTGGTCAAAAGTACTTGTGACTTGAAGATCAGAGGTCAACAATGAATGGCAGGCTTGGAAAAAAGGAAACAATTCAGAGGTCTAATAAGAGGTAGTATAGAAGGGGCAACACTTGTCTGAATTATGGACAGAGAACCAGTGCAGCTTGAGAGCTGAAATTAGGACCAATGGATAGGAAAAGAGAAGGAGAATAAAGGAAAACCATCAGGAGGAAGAATGGGACATCCCCTGATACAGACTTCAGCTTTAAGTCTTGCAACTTTAAAGCCTCTTCTTTTGCTCTAGTGCTCTCTCTGTTTAGTTAGCATCCTCATTGTTTTGTTTTGCTATACAACTTTAGTGTACTATTTTGTCAAGTCTATGTTTAGTGCTAGCACCTATGGCTAGTTTTGTTTTGTCATCATTCACTTTTTGCTAATGCCTTTGCTACCACTAGCACCTCTTCTGTCCCACTTCATTAGCAACCTCTACCTGGCAACCTAGTATCTACTCTAGTTGGGTCTATTCACAGAGTTCCACTCTCTCTTTGCTATCAGTTTCTACTAACTTTGCACTAGCAACCTAGCACCATTTATATCTAGTAGGCTTTCTGAGACCTATCTTAACTTGCACTCCCATTTTTTATAGTCTATTTGTACTCTACTTGTGAAACTGCTAGTTCTTGTGTCCTCTACATGTCAGCTAGGTGGCAACAAATGTCAGCAGCAGATAGCAGGTAGCTGATATACAGGTGTGAGCATGAATGAATGATAGGCTAACCCATGATAAATGATTAATGATTGGGAGAGATGGAAACAGTACTAACAATTGGCATTAGCATATTCTAGATGTGGGAATAACAATACTTACTATGTAGGCTCAACAGATTAGAACAACTACAAAGGCCATTTTTGCTATACTAATAGCCATGCACAGACACAACAATGCTGTTGCAGTGTTTGCACAAGGCACAGAAACACTTAACAATGCAGATACTAATCAACTTCTCCTTTAAGTTCTAGGAAAACCACTTTAGAGCTGTTAGAAACAAAGTCAGTGGTCTAGAACAACCATCCTAAGATCTTGACACTTTATTTTGCAACACACATTAATTCCTTCACTTTTGCAGAGAGGCATTGAGTATTTTGTTAAATAGAAGGGCTACACTACAATTGCAGCATTAATAACTGAGTGGATGAACAAGATGCTAAGTATGTACTCCATCTCTAATACACAATGCTCAATGCATTAATTGTGTTGTCTAGAAATGCAGGCATTCTCATTGCTAAGTTCTGGAAGAAGAACCCTCAAAAGGCTAGAGAAATGGGCATGGTGAAACTTGAGAAGAGGTCACAAAAATCAATGGCCATTCTGAAGGCATTGTCAGTTCATTAGCTAGAGGCAAAAGTCAGATTCAGAAGCCATCAATAAAGCATAACCAGGACACAGGTGTAGACTCCAAAGACAGAGGAGGAGAACAAGTTGAGTATGAGATAGAAAATATTTTGGATGTGCAGAAAGAGATCTTCTTGCAATGTGTGTTTTTTGATCTCCACACATTGTTTTGCAACATGCATTTCTCCAATACTTTTGCAGGGAGGCATCAAGTATTTTGTCAAATGGAAGGGCTATGATTGCAATGTTAATAGCTGGGTGGATAAATAAGATGCTAAGTATGTACTCCATCTCTGATACATGATGGCTCAATGCAATAATCATGTCATCTAGAAGTGCAGGTGCTCTCATTGCTAAGTTCTAGAGGAAGAACCCCTAAAAGGCCCAAAGAAATGGGCATGGCAAAACCCCAGATGGGGTCACAAAAATCAATGGCTTCTTAAGACATTAGTTTGTCAGTTAGAGGTAAAGCCTGCTCATTACTCTTACTGGATTTCAACATATTTGTCACTTAAAGATTCTAGAGATACTGAATATACCTGTAGATGCATCTGTTTCATGGCTGGATTTGTGTTTGTTCTAACAAGTGAGAACTCTGAGGAAGAAACTCTCAAGGTGTCAAGTCCATGGCAGAGAACAGACCAACCAGTACCAGCAAAAATCACATTGACAAAGATTCTGATGTTGTATATTCTGACATTGAGATCCTTTCTGGACTCATGTTGCTAGCAAATCTGAAGCTGGAAGAAAGAACAACTAATATACCTGAAGTCATCAATGTTAACATGGATCTGGATGTTGGGGATTCTGATGTCAAGATCCTTTCTGGACCCATGTTGCTAGCGAATTTAAAGCTGGAAAAAAGAACAACTACCAAAGTTATTAATGTCAGGCAAAGGTCACAAGTGCTGGTATAGGTGCCAACATACCAGGACATTTATTATGACTAGTAGTTCCAGGACACCAGCTCCAGGATCTTCTACCTATCCAGATGCCCAGCCACTCAGAAGTCATGTTGCTGTTCCACAATGCTTTGATGGAGCTCAGCAATGTTGGGTGTATAGATACATCTCTAAGATAAGGAACCCATTCTGAAGGCCCCACTCATTTATATGCACTGATTTGACACTGTCACACACAACCAAGGACTGGCTGGAAACATTAGAAAAGATCAAGAAAAGGAGGGCAGGGAGGGGGATGTCATACACAGTTGTTTGGACCCTAGAGCAGCTAGAGACCCTGCATGATGCTTATCAAGGATGACTATCTCCAAAGAATTGGGGCCCACCCCCTTAGAGCTCAACTCCACCTTGTGAGATCTGCACTCTCTCTCTTTCCCCAACCCAAAGTCTAGACTCCACAGTAGAAACTCTGTCAAACCCACCTCAAACATCTCTGACAAGCTCTTAGGAATGAACAATTGTCACTGCCTCTCTTACATACTCTCTTCAATATTCTTAGTTGATACAAAGCTCCAGAATGGCTAACATTCTAGATCTTGTTAAATAGATTATGTACTTTGGTGGTGGTGTCTCTTGCTAACTTTGGGCCTTGGCTATGTCCTATAGCTAATGCATGAGCTGCTAGCATAAGGCAAGCTGTCTCTTGGTGTCTTCTGCTTTGCTTAGTCTTGGAAAACTTGTTATTTTCATTGTTCCCTTGTTTTGTGTGTAGCAAGTCATCTGCAACAAATTATTGACCTCAAATCTCCTTTGTAAGCCTGTTTACCTTGCAACTCCCTCAAAATTCTGTGTACTGACATGGATCAGCATTAAAGTACTCAGAGAGTCCCTTGCCTGCATCATCTATCAATATTTCTCACTGCATCCCTTGTTTATGTTGTCCATCCATTTGTGAGTTAGTTAGTCTTAGCATTTATAAGTTCCCACTCATTACTCCCTAGAATCCATGACTAACTCTTGAATCCATAAAATCCAGAAAGCCCTGGTGACACATGATAACAAATACTCTATTCAAGGCACTTGCACCACCCCACTGTTTGTATTCTAGAACCAACACAACCAAGGACTTTGATCCTCTCCTAATTCTTCTCAGGTTTCCACATAAATTCCTGCCTTCTAACAGGAGGAGCTTATCTACCTGTCTCAATACTTGTGTGACCCCACCATGACATGATGGCTCATTGCAAACAAGATGTACCTTGCATTTTGGCCCTCATTACCAGAGTATACTGGCATCTTTTAATGCCTGAAACTTATACTTGGTAAATTACCCATCATAAATGCAAATTACTGGGGCTCTGTATTCATTCCACCATTTATATTAAATAGAAAATGCTTGAAAACAATCTCTATAGACTCAGAAAAGGGCTCATGGACCATAATCTCATGCTCCCATTATATGCAAACAGTCCAGTCATTGATCTTCCATATAACATGGCCTATGATAGACCTCACACCACATACTCCCAGGTCACACTCTACATGATGCAAGACTGCTTCCTTAGCCTGACCACATATGTGTTGTATGTTATTGCATACCACATGTACTTACATTCTCAGTGGCAGAGTATGCAACCAAACTGGATTGTGTATGTGCAGGAGTCACTTCACATGGATCCCATTATCTGGCTGAGCAAGCTCCATCATTCATTTGTGTGTAAATTTGAGGTCAGCTTCTACTCCAAGATGTACATGATTTCAAATCACTCAATGTGGAAGGAAACTCTGCCAGCCTTCCTCCTTGGCAATGTGCTCTTTTATTCATTTGCTGGGGCTTCCAGTCCAAGTGGATGCATGACAATAATCTGAGCTGGAATTATTGACTAAGTCATGCTGAGGCCAAGTGGGTCATAGACAAGGTGAGTCAAGATCTTCCACCAGAGGAAGATATGCAAGGATGGGTGGATTCATTGATGCCTGGAGCCTCCATGCCTACACAGCTGCCCCTGTAAGGGTCCCATAAGAATCTTTCAACCTGTTGCTGTAGTTGACACTCCTGCCACTGCATTGTTCCAGTATATTCCTTCCAATCCTGCCAGTCCATACCCAAGGCATAGCCCAATACCACTTGACAATTTCCAACCTGGCCATCTGGAGTCACAACTTGGTCAGGATGATGTTGATTCAATAGTATGGCTCTATGATATGGCCCAATGACAAGAGGAGATGCTGCAAAACAAGACACCCAAAGAACACAAAGACTATTTGGCTGAAGAAGAACATGCTGCACATTGTAACAATGGCTCTACCATCACAGATTCTAGCATTGGAACAGAGATGTATGTCTGGCAATAGGTTGCCATGGCTAGTTACCAATAAGTGATGCTTTCCAGTGACCAATGGAGCAAGGAGTGTCCATTGTATAGATCAGAGAACTACCATTTCCTTGTTACTCTCCACAAATGGCACCTCATAAGCAACTGCATTTGAATGGAGATGTATAATTAGCAATGGATCACCATGGGTAAGTACTAACAAATGATGCTCTTTAGTGACAAATGAAGTGAGGAGTGGCCATTATATAGACCAGAGAACTGCCATTTCCTTGTTCCTCTCTATAAATGGCATCTCACAAATGACTGCAATGAAATTAACATGAGAGAGAGACCCATCAAAACTTATCTTGAGCTAGGCATAAAGAGCATGTACCTGCCATCAAGGTAACAGCAATGGCAGCTGCCAGGGTAATAGCAACTTTGTCCACAACAGCCATTACCCAGCCTAAGTGACAAATCAGACTATGGTCCTTCAACTGACAGCAAAGAAAAAGAGCAGAAGCAAGTGATTAAATGAGAGAGATGAGCCAGAAAGAAACAGTGCAGAGCTGTGTCATGACCCATTCCCAGAACTCTGGACCTTGTTTTCAGCCACCTTACTCCTCCAGAGTTCACCCCCACTCTCCCCTTTGACTTTCCCAACCTTTGCCCACCTATAGCACCCACTCCAGGTAACTCCAATGCTTCCCTGGCAAACCCCAACAGCTCCCTGGCTAACTCCAACACTTTCCCTGCAGCCATCAATGCCTCCCCTGCCTCTCCTGAACCTCTAGAACCCTCCCCCACTGCTCCTGACTCCAGTGTACATCATCAACTTATCACCCTGGTTTTCCCAACCCACTCCAGAGCATCACAATGACCCCAGGATGGCCCACATTTTTGACTGATCCCATCAGAATATTACTATGGCCTGTCTCCACCACTGTCCCCCAGAGCTCTCCAGTAGTCAGTATATAAGTTGTAGGGTAGCATCCAGTACTCTAGTCTTGATATTACATTAACTGGTTACTTGTGTCTTGTGTTTCTTTCTGTCTTGTCCCTGTTTCTATTTTTAGCCTCAAATCTACTTCTTTTCTCAGTTCTGTCTTGTTTTGTCTTTGTCTCATCTTGACTGTCTCTGTTTCCTTTATCTTTCCTAAGTCCCTTCCATCTCCAACATCATTACAAACTCTGTGCATGTGCTACAACCTTCAAATATTCTCACAACAACTCTGGACCTCACCCTATGCTTGGCCACAGAATCCATCAGTTTTGATTGATCCCCAATCAAACTCCAGCTCCACTCTCATCACTTGCAAAGCCTCCACTTGCCCTGCAGTTCATTTATGCACCTACAAACTTGTCTCTGATGCCTGCCCAAGCCTAATGTTTAATATACTTGGTCTTAGACTTCTCCAGACCACTCCAGACTTGCTTGGACCAATTCCCCTGATTTCTCCTTGCAAGTCCCTATAGTCTGCACTCACCCCAGAGCACTAGGTTATAAGTGCAGGACATCATGTCCACATAGTAAGGACTTGCCCAGTGCAGTTGAGCCCCCATAGTCAGCAGAACCTGACAAGCTGAGGCAAATGCTGAGTCCAGGAAGTCAGCCTGAGGTGCAGCAAATCAAGGCCCTCCCTTGACTGACTGCCATCATTGCATCCTGCAATACTTGGCATCAACATGGCAGGCTCAGCCTCCATCAACAATGACATATAATCCCCCCAACCTCTGCCAAATTCCTCCATTGCACATGACCAATCACCCTACCCAACCTCCATCAATGTGGCAGGCCCCTCAGCCCCCATGACAGAAGGCATACCCTTTCCACCAATCTTCATTGATGTGGCAGGCTTCTCAGTCTCCATCTCACATGTCCCAGCTTTGGCCACCATACAGCATGCCTCACTCCATCTCAATGCAGCAACAATATTTGATGCCCCATCTTCTTCTGGAAAGGCACATCCACAAATTCAACCTGCATTGTATCAGACATGCCCCATATTCTAGCTATTGAAGACAACTTCATACAACACTCCAATTTAGCCACTGCAGCCACAGCAAACCCCTTTGCCATTGCAGTACTTGCTTTATGAAGGCATGCTCATGCCACTGACATTCACTATGATGAAGACTTCAGTGAATCCTGTAGTATTGGTCACTAATGTGCATGCCAAAGTCTTATAGAAATAGGACTTATTCATTCCTCACCAATATATGTGTAATGCATGGATTCATGCTGTGGAAGAAGGGAAATTGGCCAAGAGATTAACAATTTCCATGCTTCTCTTGAGGCTGGGTCTTAGATGAATAAATAAGGACAACAACATGATGCAATGTTTGCATGACATTTATTATTTCCTCATTAGAGATCCCATGCTCAGGTTTTTTGCACCATTGTGGCAATTGTCACCATCCTTGAGACAACTTGCCACTAGAAATATGACATTGCAGTACTATTGAAGCAATCACAGCCTGCATTTTGTTGGCATCTGCAATGAAAAAAACTGATCTTAATACAGTGGTATGTTGTAACTCTCTACCAACCATACACTGTTTTCAAAGTTTTTTGTGCAGTGCTGAAGACTATTGCAGACATGATCTCCTACCTAGAGAGGGGATAACTTTCCATACTTTGAGAACTGTCTATGCTAGCAAATATGTAGTCCCTCCCATATAATTTGCAGACCCTCATGTACTTGGCTACTTTTTGACTGGACAATTGTTTGGCACTAGTCACTGTAAGAAGACAGCCCCTTTAGGACTGTTCAACTCTATTCTGGGCCTAGTCCAAGGATGATCCACCATTCTGGCTTATCTGACATACTGCCTGTTATACTCTGCACCCTTCTGTCTCCATTAGTTGCCTTCCATGAATTACATACTCAAACATTACTCAGTATAGATTAACGAGCTACGCCCCATGCCTTCGGCACGGGCCTGTAGCTCTTGCTTCATCCCAGACCCAACCTCACTTCGTTCGGTTAGGTCCTCGATATTCTACTCAATGCTTCATCCCAGACCCAACCTCACTTCGTTCGGTTAGGTCCTTGTATTTCAAACTTAATGCTAATTCCCAGACCCAACCTCACTTTGTTCGGTTAGGTCCTTGTATTTCAAACTTAATGCTAAGTCCCAGACCCAACCTCACTTCGTTCGGTTAGGTCCTTGTATTTCAAACTCAATGCCAAGTCCCAGACCCAACCTCACTTCGTTCGGTTAGGTCCTTGTATTTCAAACTCAATGCCAAGTCCCAGACCCAACCTCACTTCGTTCAGTTAGGTCTTTGTATTTTGTTGACCAAGTGTTGCTTTTCTCTTACAATTCAATACACTGAGATTTCATCTATAAACTAATCATGTATCTATATTACATTATTAACAAAATACTACAATGTCCACTAGTATATATTAGAGATGCTGAAAATTATAAAAGTTAGTACTAACCAACCAACTATTTAAACTGTCACACTTACATTTGTAAACCATTAATAATATCTATACTATTCTCCATAGGAGATCAACTGTCAGCACAGAAAAAGAGATTAGCTCTCAGATTAACCTAGAGAAAACATACCTGCAAAGCTACTGAATGCACAGAAAAAAAGCCTGATAAAGACTGCAGTGAAGTCTGTTTTCAGTCATGATCAGTCAATAGAGATGACCCTCAGAAAAGAAGTATACATAAGAAATTCAGCTTCTATACACCATCAAAATCAGCCATCAGACAATTAGGCAAAGAAAAGAAGGCCCACCTCAAGGACAGAAAGCTACTCAATGCTAAGAAATAGCCTGATAAAAGATGCAATAGTGAAGATCTGGTTATCAGTTTGATCAGTGATTGGAGATGACACTCAGTAGTAGAATAATACATGGCCAAGTAAGTGAAGCCTCTTCAGGAAAGTCTATCAAGCCAATCAAAGCCTTTTCTCACAGTATCAAAGCAGAGACAATGTTGGAAGCTTCAGTTTTCGGGAAGAAAGAAAGAGAGATTTGGTGCGATGATCGATTGATCTTTCCAAGGAACTGGCCGAAAATTTGAAGCCAGCCAACTTACGTAATTTTACATAAGCATTACATAAGGATTGATGGAACCCAGTTTCTTAAGATTTGTCGTCGCATATAATGAGCGCACAGCCACTTTCCCAGGAGTCATCGCATATACTATAGATTGTTAGCCATGCTTCCATATATACTGCCAACAGATGAAGTAGTTATGTTAATCATCATTCCTAGTGATGTAGTATATAGGATGGTCTGTCGGATAAAATATCCTTAGACTGAACAATAGCAGTGCTCACTAGGTCTATCTATTGATATGACTGTAAGATCCTTCAGCATCATCTCCATACTCAGTTTGCTGTGCTTGCCCTCTGCCCAACTCCTGGCTGCTTCTGTACCCTTCAACTTTTGCTCATTGCCTGTGACTTGCCTGATTTTGCCAGGTTTAACCATGGAGTGATCATTTCTTTACAATCACTAGCAAGTGTATCAGACAGCCAAAAATGTGCTGTTGTCAGGACCAGCTGGACACATTGCTCTTATGCTAGAGGCATTGCTGCAAGGTTTTATGAAGGTAGTTGAAGGTCAAGATGTGGTTCAACCAACTTGAACCACTTACAACTATAACTAAGCATAGTCACATGACTCTGTTGATATTCCCACATGCAACTCACTCTTTATTCTGACTAAAATAGAGATAAACCTGGAAAGTCAAAGAGGCTCAAACAACTGTCCCAAAGAGTGAATATTTTAAAATGGCCATTACTCCATCAGCTTTGATTCAAATTATATAAGCCTAAATGCAATTTGTAGCTACAATGCCATAGTTTTTTGCATAATTTAAGCAGAATTTTAGGTACTTCCAATCCTTCATGCCATCTTTCAAAAGGTATAAAATATTGGGACAGTTTTTTGAGCCACTGTAGCTCAAGAAATTGTTGTCAGGTTCTGCTGACCATGGGGGTTCAGCTTAACTGGGCAAGTCCTTACTAGGCAGACACAATGTCCTGCACTTATAACTTAGCATTCCAGAGTGGTCCAGACTTCAGATACTTGCAAGGACAAGCCAAGAGAAGTGGTCTGAGCAAATCTAGGGTGGTCTGAGGAAGTCTAAGACTAGGTACAATAAGGGTTGGGCTTGGAGGTGTATTGGGCACAAGTCTGGAGGCAGATATACAGACTGTTGGGCAAGCAGTTATGCAAGTGATGCGAGTGGGGCTGGAAATTGATGGGGGATCAATTAGAGTTGGTGGATTCTGGGGCTGAGCATAGAGTGAGGTCTGGAGTTAATTATGAATGTTGGAAGTCATAACATATGCATGAAGTTCATAATGGCATTAGAGTTGAAAGGAACTCAGGTGACAATAAAGGAAAGTGAGGTAGATGAGGCAAGACAGAGTTAAAATGAGACAAAGACAAAAACAAGATAGATTGAGAGAGAGAGATGAGACTAGAGACAGGGATAAAGAGCAGACCAGGAGATGTAGCAAACACAGAATGGAACAAAAGAACAACAGTAATATCAAGACTAGAGTAAGGGATACTACTCTACAACTTATATACTGACTACTGGACCTCCTCTGGGGACTTAAAGGTTTAAAGGTGCAATGGTGGGGCTCAGCAGAGCCACATGGGTTTGATGGGTGTTATTTCTGGTCAGATAGTGGGCCACAGTGATATTCTGATGGGAACTGATGGGAATGCAGTCTGCCCCATAGTCATTGGGAAGTTCTGGAGTGATCAAATGAGTCAAGGGGACAAGTCAGCAATGTGTGCTGGGGTCAGAGGGAATATTAGAGGAGCCTGAGGGCTTGGGAGGAAAAGGAGAAGTGATGGGGCCTGGATTGAATGTACCAGAGTTTGCCAGATGGCTGTTGGAATTTGCTGGAGAAGCATCAGAGTTAGCTGGGGCAGGTGCCATGAGTGAACAAAGGTTGGGGTGAGTTGAGGGGGTGTTAGGGGGAGCTCTGAGGAAGCAGAGTGGCTTGGAAAGAGGTCTGGAGGTCTGGGAGTGGGTCATGACAGTTGTGGATATCAAACAGATTAAAAAGGGTAGCTTGTCAAGCAGCAGAAAAGTTGGGAAGCTTGGTAAATATGTCCTCATCAACAATGACCTGATAGAGGCTCAAAGCAATATAATCTGTGGTGTTTATGCAGTGTATATTGTCAGTCTGTTTTAATTTCTGACAAAAGTATTTGTCAGGTTCCGCTGACGACGGTGGCTCAGTACACTGGCGAGTCCTTACTAGGCGGACGCGATGTCCTGCGTTTATAACCAGGCGCCCGGGGTTGGAGCGGAGGTGGGGAAGGCTTGCGAGGGGCCCCTAGGGATAGCGGCCCGAGTAGGTCCGGAGTGATTCAGAGGGGTCTAAGACCGGAGGTACTGGTCGTTGACCCGGGGTGGGTGTCGGAGCTCGTTAGCGGACGCACGAGGGGATTGCGGGGTAGGCGGAGGCTTCTCGGCTGTTGGGGGGGCGGGGTCGGTTGGATAGGGGATTACCGGGGCTTGATGGGTTCCGGGGTGAGCGGGTAGTGAGGCCCGGGGTTGTCGTTAGGAATGTTCAGGTCGTGGCGCGTGCGCGGAGTTCGTACTGATGTAGGGAGCAAGGGAACTTCAGGAGAACAAAGGAAATATGTACAGTCGAGACGAGACGGAGACGAGACGAGACTGAGAAAAGATAGATTCGAAACCTAGGAACAGAAATACAGACGAGACGAGAGACGAAACATAGGAAACCGGTAAAATGTAATATCAAGACTAGGGTTCGAGGAGTCATTCTATGACTTATATACCAACTACTGGGTGCCTCCAAGGGCGGCGGATGTGATGGCGGGGGTCGACGGGGCTGTGCTGAGTCGACGGGTGTCGGGTACAACCCAAGTTCGGGCCGCGGCGGTATTCTGATGGGATCAGTTGGGGGCGCGGCCGCTCCGGGGCGTCGTGGCACTCCGGGATGGGTCGGGTGAACTAGGGTAGGGGGTCGGGGACGTATGACGTGTCCAGGAACGGTGGGGGAAGGTTTCAAGGGGGTGTTGATGGCTACGGATAGGGAGTTGCCGTCGGGGTTTGCCGGAGAAGCGTCGGAGTTGCCCAGTGTGGCGTCGAAAGTGTGGGCGGGGTTCCGGGGAGTTATCGGGAGGGGTTGGGGGCCGTGTCTAGGGATCTAGGGAGCGGGTCGTGACATCACCCCCCCTTCAGCGTCGAGACCCTCGAGACGCGGGGAGCGAGTCGGGCATCGGTAGGGCGTGGGAATCGAAGTTGATCAATATTGATCAAACCGCAGCGAGCGGCGGCGGCGTGGGGAAGGAAGTCGAGGTGCGGCCGCCGTTCGTCAGGGGCCCCTTCTTGATTCATTAAAAAGGGGTGGACGCACCCAGGAGCCCGCCAGCTTGTTGCGATGTCTTCTTCAGCTTATTCTCCCACAGCATCTAGGTCGCCGTCCCCACCTTCCCAGCCGTCGTCCTCCGAAGATTCAGAGGGTCGCCGAGATCGCCGTCGGGTTGAGGCGATGTACCGTAGTCGTGAGTGCGGCCCGTTCTATGTATCCCAGAACACTGATTGTCCCCTCGCAGAGTTGTCCGCGGCCGTGGCTGGTCCCTCAGGGCCACCGTCTGGTGCGGATGCGACGCAGCCCCCGGCGGGCGTGGTTACTTCTACGCGTTCCAAGCCTGGCATTCGCCCGGGGGTGGTTCGACTTGTTCCAGAGGGTTCGAGGGTGGTGCAGGCGGAGGTGACGCCGGAGCAGTTTGCCGAGGCGGTGGGTCGGGCGAGGGGTCCCCCCACCCTCGAGTGGTGTCAGTCGGCGGCCCCGGTGAGTGGCCACTTAGTTTCGTGTCTCCCGGACCAACATGCCCTTGCAGTGCGCGTCTTGTACCCGACGGGGGGAGCAGTGTGAGTTTGAGGAACCGGCATCGGGGGTGCGGCGGGACACGTCGGTGTGCCTCCCGTGCCGTTCGCGGCACGAGAAGTGTTCCGTCACCCTGAGTTGGCGGGCCATTTGCGTCGCGGCGGAGCAAGGGTGGGATCAGGGTTGGGTCGCAGCACAGCTGGAGGAGGGACGGAAGGGCAGGGTGTCGGGGAGGGGCTCCGGGGCTGGGGAGGGGGAACGGGTTAGCGCGTCTGTCATGAAGGTGGGCCCTCCGCGGGGTGGGCGGAAGGAGGGGGCCCCTTCCAGGCAGGAGAAGGGGAAACGGAGGGCGTCCCCTTCACCCGAGGCGGGTCCCAGTAAGCGGGCGCGGGGCGAGCAGGTAATGGGGGGCCCCCCGGTTCCGCGGTGTATTCCCCTACGTCCGGAGTCCCCGTTGAGCAGTCCGCGGATGGGTCGTGGTCGGTTGCGGAGGCCTATCTGCGGCGTCGGGTAGAGGGCTTGGAACGGTTGTTGGTCGCACGCGAGGGGGAGATTCAGGGGGTACGGGAGGAGAGGGACGGGGCTCGACGGGAGTTAGACGGGGTTCGGAGGGAACGGGACCTGGCGCGGAAGGACAAGGACGTCGCCGTCGGGACTGCCACGGAGCGATTATCGCGTCTGCAGGAGTTGGAGGTGCGGACGGTGCATTTGCAGGCGCGGGCGGAAGCGGCGGAAGTGGCGGCGCAGCAGGCAGGGGGCCCAGGGGTGCGGGAGACTCGGCAGGATTCCGGCGCTGGGGAAGTCCGGGCGGCGGCGGAGAGGGCGCGACGGCGGGAGGAGTGGCTCGCCAACGAGGCGGCCTCGGGCCGGCGAGGAGTGCTTCGTGAGTGGTTGTCCCGCCTTCTTTTCCCTAGCGTTGACTCGGGTTCCACAGACTGGGCCCGGGAGCATCGCATCCTTCTCGACGGGGCATCGGCAGCGCTGGGGTCCATCCACGATGGGTTGGCAAGGATGCCCGGGGACCTTCCGCCGGAGTTGGGCCAAGGGGTAACGCAGATGGGGCGTCTGTTGGCAGGGCATCGGCGGAGGGCGACGGCAGACCCCGGGGCGTGGTGGGAGATAGCGACGGACATGGGGGAACCGCTCCCCGGGCAACCCGAGGTTCTGGCGGCGGTAGTGGCGCAGTTGGAGGTGTTCATGGTGGGAAGGGTAGCGGGGTTAGGGTCGGAGGAGGAGGGAGGGTGAGGGGAATTCGGACCCCGTTGCCGACTTGTTCCGTGCCCCTTTCTTGTTCGAGTATATACGTGTACACTACTTGTTCTTATACAGTCGTTGGGCCTTCCGCTGAGTGTGGGGAGTTTCAGATAGAGCGAGGAGAGGAACAAGCGGAAACACGTAGGAGAGTATTGGTGGGAGTTGAATCCCTGGTGAACCCAGAGGCGGGGGTTACGCCCACTATTGCCATCTGTGTTGGGTCAGTCCCAGGGGTTCCGGGGCTTGGCGGGATTCCGTCGGTGGAAGTCCCGGATTTCGTCGGGGGCTCTGTCGAGGTTCCTTCAGGGCTCCCACGTATCGTCCTCAGGCCCGTAGCCCTTCCATCGGACCAAGTACTGGAGTCGGCCGCGAACTACCCGGGAGTCGAGGATCTCGTCGACCTCGTAGTGGTACTCGTCCTCGACTTCGACGGGGGGCGGTCGGCTGGGGCGTTGGCCGGGGAAGGGGTCTGGAGCGTGCCTTTCAAGGAGTCGAACGTGGAATACAGGGTGGAGACCCTTTAGACCCGGAGGCAGGTCGAGTTTGTAAGCGTGGGTGGAGACCTTCCGGAGGATCTTGAATGGACCGAGGCGTTTGTGGTCGAGTTTGATAGAGGGCCTCCGGGTCTTAAGATTTCGTCGGTCGAGCCAGACCAAGGTGCCGGGGGGCCAGTCGGGGGTCGGCTGGCGGCGGGTGTCGGCATGCTTGGAGTAGGCTTGGTTGGCGGTGTCGATCTCGTCCCGGAGGAATTGGTGGAGGGACCGGAGGTCCTCGGCGACTTCGTGGGCAACGTGGGAGGGGATGTCCTTGAGGGACAGTGTGAGTCGGGGATTGTAGCCCTTGTTGGCGTAAAAGGGGGAAACTCCGGTGGCGGAATGAGGCGTGTTGTTGTAGGTGAATTCGGCGAGGGGGAGCTCCGCGCGCCAGTCGTTCTGTAAATAGTTAACGTAGAGGCGAAGGTACTGTTCTAACGTCTGGTTTACGCGCTCGGTTTGCCCGTCGGTTTCCGGGTGATAGGCGGTAGAGAGGCTGGTCTTGATCTCGAGCGCCTTGCACAGCGATTTCCAGAAATGAGACACGAATAGGGGCCCACGGTCGGAGACGATGTCGTCGGGAAGCCCGTGTTTGGAGAATACGTGTTCTAAAAATAGTTTGGCGAAATCCGGGGCGGTGTCAGTGGTGTGGCAGGGAATAAAGAGGGCTTGCTTGGTAAGGCGGCAGACGACGACGAGGATTGCGTCGAAACCTTCGGAATCGGGGAGTTCGACGATATGATCCATCGATATCGAAGACCAGGGGCGGCGACCAACGGGGAGGGGTTTCAGTAGTCCGTGGGGGCGATGGCGGGGGACTTTGGCCCGTAGGCAGGGCTCGCAGGCCCTCACGTATCGCGTGACGTCCTTCTTCATTCCTGGCCAAAAATAAGTCCGGGAGATGAGTTGAAGGGTCTTACGAATTCCTGGGTGCCCCCGGAGCTTGTGATCGTGGTGCTGCCGGAGTATGTCGAGGCGAATGGACTTGTGGTCCGGGGCGTAGATTCGTCCACTTCGGAGCAGCAGGCGGTGGTCCGGGGATAGCGAAAAGGGGTTGTCTACGCTCGACTCGTCGGGGTTGTTGCGGGGGTTGTGCTGGTTGAAGAAGGGGTCCGGGGGTGAATTCTTGATTTGCTGGAGGATTCCTTCTTCGTTTAAAATCAGCACGGCATGTAGATGTTCAGGTGGGATTACCACTCGATGGTTGAATGCATTTCGTTCGGTTTCGAACGATTTCTTCGGATACACGTCGGGTCTTCGAGTGAGGGCGTCGGGCTTTGCGCCGAGTCGCCTGGGGCGGTAGTGAATGGTAAAATCGTACTCCGAAAGGGTTTCGGACCATCGAGCCTGGCGGCGGCTGAGCTGTTTCGTGGTCGTGAAATATTGCAGGTTGTTGTGGTCGGAGTAGACTTGGATGCGGTGCGGGGACCCCTCGAGGTAGGCCCGCCACTGACGGAAGGCTTCGACGATTGCGAGGAGTTCCTTGTCGTAAATGTCGTAGTTGAGTTCCGCGGGGATCATTGATCGGGTGTAGAATGCGACGGGGCGGAGATCCTTGCCCTCCGAGTTCGACTGGGAGAGTATCCCGGCGATAGCGTAGTCGGAGGCGTCACATTCGAGCACGATCGGTAGGGAGGGGTCGAAATGGCGGAGGACCGGAGCGGAGGTGAAGGCCTTCTTCAGGAGGAGGAATACGCTCTGGCACTTGCTGTCCCAATCCCAAGGGGTGTCCTTCCTTGTGAGCCGGTTGAGGGGCTTGGTAATTCCGGAGTAGTTGTCGATGAAGCGGCGATAGAAGTTAGCAAACCCCAAGAATGACTGTACCTCCTTGACGTTCCGCGGGGAGGGCCAGTTGAGTATTGCGTCGACCTTGGCGGGATCCATGCGCACACCGTCGGGGGTGACGATGACCCCGAGATATTCGACTTCCGCTGTGTGGAATGAGCACTTTTCAGGTTTAGCATGAAGGTGATACTCTCGGAGCCGTTCCAGGACACGGCGGACGTGCTCCGAATGCTCCGCGGGCGAATTCGAATAGATCAGGATATCGTCCAAATACACGATGACAAAGACGTCGTTCATGTCGTGGAAGATGTCGTTCATGAAGTACTGGAAGGTGGCGGGGGAGTTAGTCATTCCGAAGGGCATTACAAGATACTCAAAGAGGCCGTAGCGGGTGCGAAAGGCGGTCTTCCATTCATGCCCCGGGGCGATCCGGACATTGTTGTAGCCGGAGCGAAGGTCGATTTTCGTGTAAATCTTGGCGCTGCGAAGGCGATCAACAAGGTCTCCGATTAAGGGGGGGGTACCGGTTCTTCTTGGTGACTTTGTTGAGTCCCCGATAATCCACACAGAGTCGGAGGGATCCGTCTTTTTTCTTGGCGAACAGGACCGGGGCGCCAGCCGCGGAGATCGAGGGACGTATGAAACCTTTGCCGAGCATGTCGTCGAGGTACTCCTTCAGGGCCCGGAGCTCGATTTCGGACATGTTGTAGATCTTGCCAAACGGGGGTGAGGTGCCTTCTTCGAGGTCGATCTGGTGGTCGTAGGAGCGGTGCGGAGGGAGTTCCTTGGCACTTCCTTCGGAGAACACGTCAGCGAATTCATGATACTCCGGGGGAACTACTTCGGATAGGATCTGTTCCTCCGTCTTCCTTTCTGGCGTGATAGTCCCTGCGCGGAGGTATTTCTCCGGTAGGGCCGGCGTGACTTGCAACTGGAAGGCGGGGGTGCCTTCCCGTAGGAGGCGCGCGAAGGGGACGGCGCCGATGATTTTAATGTCGAGGTTTCCGGAGTCGACGGGGTCGGGTCCTGTGGATGTAGCAGTCGGATCCGGGGTGGCGTCGGGGTCCGGGATAGGCTGGAAGCGGAGGTGGATGGCGGCTGCTAACCTTGCTTCGGGGCCGGGGAATTGCATGGTAAGGTTCTTCCAGTTGATGTCGGGGTTGACGTCTCGCAGCCACGGGAGTCCGAGCACGATCGGGGTCGACGGGGGTAGTTGGGTAACGAGGAGTCGGGCCTGGAACTGCAGGTCGTTGTCGAGGGTGAGGGTGTCGTCGTGGTACTGCGTGATTCTTGTCGTGGCGGGGCTCCCATCGAAGAGTTGGAGCTCGAGGGGTTTGTCGAGGTCGTTGCGTCGGAGGTCGAGTTGATTGCTGACGAAGACACCAGAGGCGCCGCTGTCTACGAGGGCGGGAAGCTCCTTGAGCGAGCCGCCAAGTCGGACATAGATGACGAATGATCGCGCAGATCTAGAGCGAAGTTGCGGCGGGGTCCGGGGTTGGTTGATCGTGGCCTCGGAGCTCTCGGAGGGGGGTGGGACATGGAAGGGTACCAGCCCGGAATCGGCGGGGTTGTCCCGGTCGAGGCGTAGGGTGAGACTGGGCCAATCGACGCGGGGGTTGGTGGAGCGGAGCCATGAGAACCCTAAGACGACGGGGGCGGAGGGGTGTAATTTTGTGACGAGTAGCCGGAGTTCTTGCCGTTGTCCGTCGGCGAAGGTCAGGGTCGTTTCTAGGCAATGAGTGATATCTCCCGCTGGGGTAGAGTCTCCGTCAAAGAGTTTGAGGGGGATCGGGGCGGGGAGACGGCGGAGGGGTTGTGGGGCAAGCGCTGCCAGGGATTCGTCAACAAAGTTATCGGTGGCACCGCTGTCGACTAGTGTGGGGACGGGCTTGTCGGTGAAGGGGAGAGTGGTGCGGAGGAGGAGGTTTGTGGAGGAGTGGGAGGGGAGGTGTGCTGGGGGGTTGTCCGGGGCGAGCATCATTGCGCGGAGAAGTGTGGCTGGGGCGGAGAAGACGTCGGGATGTGGTCCGCGGTCTAGTGCGTCTTCCAGACCTAAACCGCCGACTCGTTTTCCGTGAACTGGTAGTTACAGTCTTCTCCGTCGATCGTCCACACGGCGCGTCCCATCACCTGTCGTTTAGGGCAATTGCGAATAAAATGTCCCTGCTCACCACATAGGATGCACGCGCTCCTTCCGTCTTCCGTCGTTTCTCCTGCGTTTCTTCCGGCACGTCAATCCACTGACTGTCCTGGATCCTGTTTGCGCATAGGGCTTCCTGATCGTCGGCGGGGTCCGGGATGTCGTCGCGGTCGTCGGGATTGGTATCCGGAGGTACTGGGGTGTCGTGGAGGTCGGCGGCGTTGAGCTGGGCGGGTGGTCGCTGTCCCGGGGGCCGATTTGTGTTGGGGACTCCTCGGCCCGGGGGGAAGCGGGGTGCGGGGTTAGCAGGGCTAGCGGGGATGGAGGGTCGGATGCCATTGGTTGCTCCGGTCTGCCAGTTGGTGTTACCGGAAGTATTCCACGAGGTCCGGGGCGCCGTGTTTTCGCTGCGATCTTCCCAATAACGTTGGTCGACCTGGGTAACGAGCGCCTTGTACCCGTCGTAGGTGGTTTGTTTGGGCGCGAGGCGAAGGACGTCCTTGATCCGTTGGGGCAGGGCACGACGGAGGGCGAACCGGAGGGCGTTGTAATTCCAGCCGGTCTCGTAGGCCTCTCGTTCGAACCGTACGATGAAGGTCGTGAAGCGTTCGTTGTCGCGCATTCGGAGGTTGAAGAGATTTTCCTCCGCCTCTGCTACGGTGTCAAAGACGCCAAACTTACTCGAGAACTCTTGAGTGAAAGCGAGCCAATGGGAGAGTACGGGATTGTTTGGGTCGAACCGGAGTAGCGCGGTGTAGTGGTCGAAAGCGATGCCCTGTAAGTATGATGCGGCGAAGGCTACTCGTGAGCTCTCAAGCTGAAAAGTGATGGGCTTAGCTTGAAACATAGTTAAGCACTGGGTCAGGAAGATTCGCCACTTCCGGGGGTCGCGGCCGGTGAAGGGTTCGGGCTTCTGGATGTCGAGCTTTCCTTCCCGGGCCAGTGCGTCGCGGGTGTCGTCCTGTGAATTTTGAGTTCAGGGTGGGGGTCCGGCGTTGTAGTAGTAGTAGTAGTTGTTTCCGTTTCCGCGCTGGGGGGGAAAGTTGTCCATCGCCGGGCCCCATCCTCCTGGGGGTCCGCCATTGGGTGGTCCCCCACCGGGGTTTTGACCTACACTACCCGGGGCGGGTCCTGGGGCCCATCGAGGGGAGAGGGTCCTCCGGGATTCGGGGGTCCGAAATAGTTGATGTCGTTGGGGGGGTTAGGCATCGGGGCGGGCGGGGGACGAAAGGGGTTGGCGGACAGAGGGGGTCGGGGCGCCCCGGGGCCCAGGGGCTGTCGCGGGGGGACTGGGGCGTTGGGACGGGGCGGAGGGGCATTGCTACGAGGGGCGCGGAGGTCGAAATGGGGGGGTCGGTCTCGTTGGGGCCCGTTGCGCGGGGGGTGTTCATCGACGGGGTTGCCCGGCTCGTTGATATAGGAGAGGGTCCGGTTGTCGTCGTCGACGCGTAGGGACGGTCGTTGGGAGCGGATTTCGGGGATGGCGGGTTGATCCCAGGTTCGGAAGGCGCTGGGCACCGAGCTGGCCCGGGGCCGGGCGGAGAGGGCCAGGGTGTGGGCGGCGGGTTGGTCGAACAGCCCCCCCGCGGGGTTGAGATTCCTCAAGATGCTGGAGGCCGCGTTGAGTTCTTCCTGCTGGCGGGGAACGGAAGATGGGGCTTCGTTTCGTGTCCCGACGGGTTCCTTGCGTTGCACGTGGAAGGAGCGGGCGGGGTCCAGGGGATCTTCGAAGGGGCGGGGGTTCGGGCTAGTGTGGATTTCTTCGACCAAGGTGCGGAGCTCGTTCCGTAAGTTCTCGTCGAGGCCCAGGGTGCCTTGCGTATTCTCCGGGAGGTTCCCTTGCAGGTAGCGTTCGTGGAAGTCAAGGAGTCGGTCCGCCCAGACCTCCGGGGTTGCGGAGGTGTCGGGGTAGCCTAGGCTGGTAAGGAAGGTGCAGGTACGCCTTGCGAATTCCGCAGGGGACAGGCGGAGGAAGCGGAGAACTTCGTCGCGTTGCTGGGCGTAGGCTTCGATCCTCTGCTGCCTGGGGGAAGGAGGGGTTTGAACGGCGAATGGTGGGCGGGGTGGGGAATAGTTATCCGTAGCTTCCGGAGGGGCTGGGGCTGCAGCGGGGATTGGATACGCATAGTAATGGGCGGGGGGAAGGTAGGCGGGGTTGGGGGGTGCTGCGGAGTATCCTCCGGGGTTGATACGGGGGTTGTTGCCATCGGCGTGGAATGCGGGAGGGCGGCGCCAGCCCGGGGGTATTCCCTGGCTGATGGAGGGGGCGTAGAACACCTGGTTGGGGTCAGGGGTCCAGTGACGGGGCACGTATTGGTCTGTGAAGGGGCCCGGGTAGAATGGGGCGTAGGAATTTTCCAATATGGGCCGGCCGTAGGCGTCGGTTGGGTAACCGACTGGGTTGTACGCGGGGTTGAACGCAGACATCGAGAACGGGGTAAGGGGTAGTCTTGATATTATGTCAGGTTCCGCTAATGACGGTGGCTCAGTACACTGGCGAGTCCTTACTAGGCGGACGCGATGTCCTGCGTTTATAACCAGGCGCCCGGGGTTGGAGCGGAGGTGGGGAAGGCTTGCGAGGGGCCCCTAGGGATAGTGGCCCGAGTAGGTCCGGAGTGATTCAGAGGGGTCTAAGACCGGAGGTACTGGTCGTTGACCCGGGGTGGGTGTCGGAGCTCGTTAGCGGACGCACGAGGGGATTGCGGGGTAGGCGGAGGCTTCTCGGCTGTTGGGGGGGCGGGGTCGGTTGGATAGGGGATTACCGGGGCTTGATGGGTTCCGGGGTGAGCGGGTAGTGAGGCCCGGGGTTGTCGTTAGGAATGTTCAGGTCGTGGCGCGTGCGCGGAGTTCGTACTGATGTAGGGAGCAAGGGAACTTCAGGAGAACAAAGGAAATATGTACAGTCGAGACGAGACGGAGACGAGACGAGACTGAGAAAAGATAGATTCGAAACCTAGGAACAGAAATACAGACGAGACGAGAGACGAAACATAGGAAACCGGTAAAATGTAATATCAAGACTAGGGTTCGAGGAGTCATTCTATGACTTATATACCAACTACTGGGTGCCTCCAAGGGCGGCGGATGTGATGGCGGGGGTCGACGGGGCTGTGCTGAGTCGACGGGTGTCGGGTACAACCCAAGTTCGGGCCGCGGCGGTATTCTGATGGGATCAGTTGGGGGCGCGGCCGCTCCGGGGCGTCGTGGCACTCCGGGATGGGTCGGGTGAACTAGGGTAGGGGGTCGGGGACGTATGACGTGTCCAGGAACGGTGGGGGAAGGTTTCAAGGGGGTGTTGATGGCTACGGATAGGGAGTTGCCGTCGGGGTTTGCCGGAGAAGCGTCGGAGTTGCCCAGTGTGGCGTCGAAAGTGTGGGCGGGGTTCCGGGGAGTTATCGGGAGGGGTTGGGGGCCGTGTCTAGGGATCTAGGGAGCGGGTCGTGACAGTATTTTTATAAACCTTGACAAGTAGGGTGGAGAAAGCAGATGTCAGATAGGTCATGGTTCCCAAAAAATTTGGTCTGGATTGCAACAGGTTTCCATTGCAACTACTAGAGCACAGATAATGAGAAGTAGCACCAATTGTGCCTCATAGAAATTTGTGAAAGTTGAGCCTGAACCAAGGCATTGACTGAATGAAGGCATGAACAAACTAAGCTCAACAAAATGTTGTGACTAAAATTTGCTGAGTTTTTGAGGATGTTTGTGATGACATACTGCAGGGCAAAATGACTTATTGGGATGTAGCATGACATTTAATTTATGATACATATATCAGCAATGTATTTAACCAATGACAACAAGTAACATAGTGAAATAATCCAAAAAGGAACATGGCATACATTGTGGACAGACAGAGTGAAGTAATACAAAAAGTACTCTAGTATACATTGTGGATGGACAGATAACACCCCAATGAGTGTGACTTTAGCACTAACACCTATGTCAATGTGTAAGGCTAGACTTTGCATGGTGCATGTGGAGTAAGTGTTGGTTGTGGACAGACAATAGTGTTGGAGTGAGCATAAACATAGTGGTACTTTGTATGACTGTACTCTGCAAATTGTGTAGCATTCATCACAGTTGGTCAGAAATTGCTGCAACAAGTTGGACTGTTGTGCTACAGATGTCAAAAGGTGGACTGTGCAAGTTGTGCAACAAGTATCCATCATCAATGGACAGATAGTGCTGCAACAGGTGGGACCATTGTGCTACAGATGTTGAGGGGTGGATTGTGTAAGTTGTGCAAGTATCTGTCACTCTGGTGATTGACCATGGGGACAAGCCAAGCATGGCAAAGAAGGACAAAAAGCACCAAAGAAAATAATGAAGTAGTCAGTAGACTATATCATGTATGCTCAAGGGAACTGAAGTCTTTCTCTATTCTTGTTCAATAAAAGTCTTCCTTTTTTGTACAACTGATCACATCATACTTCTCAGATATCACAATCACAAAAGGCTAAATTATGATCAAGTCTGATTTTTTTCAACTTGCACATTCTCTATCTTCCCCTCTTATGATATGACATATCAGCCCAGAACATAGGTTCTGTGACATATAATTCTGGTGGATTAGTCACCCACATTTAGCACAGGTGTGATAGAAGGCTTGCACATGCACTTTTGTACCAGTCTACAACAGCTCAGGTTGTAAAATTGTGTTCAGTGCACTGACCTTCTCCTGTTAATCTCTAGAAGTACTCAAATCACATTTGGTGTTATATTTGAGGCCATTGTTGCCATTGCAAGGATTTTGGCTAGACTACCTCTTGTATTCCATATTTTGTGTTTTTCTCAACATGATAGGCACTTTGTAACCTTTGAGCTGTTGCATCAGACTTGTGCTCAGCCTTCCTGAAGTATCTCATCTTCTAGATTTTCTGTGAACACCCATGAACACTCCATATACTGTTATTTAATGCTACTCCCATACAATGTGTAAGTCTTTCTCCCCAGCATAGTAATAATGCTCTGGTCACTAGGTGCTCTGCCTTTCTGGGTTGTCCTAAGCCTGCTAAGTTATCAAAAACCCCTACCACACCCCTCTTGTATTCTTTAACAGGTAGTGTGCCCTAATGCTGACATTCCCCTGGCCATCCCTCTTGCTTGCAACCTCTCTCCTACAAATAGTAAAACTACTTGCTATGAATGAGTTTCCCAACTCTCTTGTTGTGCATGTTGTTGGGCATCACTGCTGCTACTCTTTCTACTCAGAGCATGCCTACTCCTCTTGCAAGTGGCTCTCCAATGGTAACTGGAACTCCAATGTCTGTCATGCCAACCCCATTGGTTCCTGGCTCTCCAATACCACCTGATTTGTTATCCCTGTCATCTTTTATGCCTTTGGGCTTCATGCTCAAGACACTTTGGCACTGCATGACACAAATGTTGCTTGTTGCTCTTGCCCCCAACATGGGGTTGAACACTGTTCATCAAAGTAATGAATCTTGGGCCCCAGGGAATACTCAATGTTAATGTTGGTGCATTTCCTTTCCCTTTTGTCTTGTTCTCTCTAAGTCATGATTAGAACTCATCATTAATCACTGATTAGTCATATCCTTCACATACTGGGGCCAGCTTAGTCATCTAGTGTCAGTCATAGCATAGCCACTGATATAGTATATAAAGAGGTCTGCAGATTTTAAGATGGTCTGCAGGATAGAATATCCTCAGACCAAACAATAGCAGTGTTTACCAGGCCTATCCACTAAACTAACTATAAGCACCTCCAGCAACACCCTCTTGCTTAGTTTGTTGCACTTGCCCCTTGTCTGACTCTTAGTTGTCTTGCTTGTGGACCTGATTAGTCAGGACTACTTGTTCTAGTTGACTCTTGTAGAGTGTGCTTTACCCTTACATCTTCAGACAAAAATCCTTGTCAATCATCACAGGAGATCTATTATTGACAGGTGTCCCTCCAGACATAGTGAAAATTCTTGGCCATTGGACTTCAGATGCCTCCTTATATTACTGGAAAAGACTGGAGCTGATTAAACCATTTTATGTGAAATTCCTTGGTCTCATAATTGTGTAAGGAGACAAGCATTCTGTGGATAAACCTGATAAAAGACAAGCAGACACAAGTGACAAGCAAGAGTCAGAGGAGCACAAAGCAGCTAAGAGTCAGGCAAAGAGCAAGTGTATCAAGCCAAATGTGAGTAATGATGCTAGAGCTCTTACAGTCAGATCAATGGATAGGCCAGGAGAACACTGCTATTGTTTGGTTAGAGGATATTCTATCCTGCTGACTGGCTTATATACTACATTTGTGGCTATGCTATAATTAATGCTATCTGTGGTAAGCAGCCTAGGTATGCTAAGCAGTAATGACTAACAATACATCAAAAGGAGAAATAGAGTCTGATGACCACAAAGGGCTGACTAATACTGATTGGAGGGTGCAGGGGCTTGGCAGCTGGTCAATTGGATGTGCTAGAGATGATGCTACACCTATGACTAAGGCCCAGTAGAGTCAGAGTTACCCATCAAAGTTATCTAACAGGGTTGTCCCCTTACAAAATGAACATTTTGGTCTTTTTCATTCACTCACTTCCTGAGGGGTTACTGGCTCTATTGATATGCATGCTTCTTTGATTTGTTCATTACATTTGTTCATTACACCTACTTTTTCAATTTGAGTTGCCTTATTTTTCAATGATACAGCCCTATTGACTTATGTTGCAAGACATAGTTGATTTTTCATTCTTGACTTAGTGTACTGAGTATATAAAATGACTGCTACTTTATATAGATTCTTATAAATGTTTTACTTTCATTTTATTATCATTTATCTATATAATAGATATCAGAATAATTCTGGGGGCATGAAGCATTAGAGGGAGGGGTTGAAGGAGTTGGCTGAGTCATAGGAAGGATACAGGGGCTGGTGAGACACTGATGGGGGAGAGACCTTTGAGAGAGCCAAAAAAGGAGAGAAAAGTCTTCAGACAATTGAAAAGGGGGCTCCCAGACCAAATCTGGAGACTTGTTCTGCTGTAAAGGTGACTTCTAGAGGCTATGGCTGTCAGGTTCCGCTGACCTTGGGGGCTCAGCTGCACTGGGCAAGTCCTTACTAGGCGGGCTTGATCCCCTTGCACTGGCAACCGAACACTCAAAAGTGTTCGGGGCACTGATGGCTTGTGTGGATAGTCGGTGGGATGTGATCCGGACAGATCCAGGGAGGTCCGGAGAAGTTGGATTGCGAGGAAATGGGATGGGCTTGGCGGGGTTCAGGCAGAAGACCGTATGGGAGATTCATGGATGCAAAGGAGTAGGCGGCTATGCAATCAATGGGAGCGGAGCCGGGGTTTGATGGGAGATCAATTGGGGTTGATGGAGTCTGGGACCGAGCAAAGAGTGAGGTTTGGACCTGGTGAAAGAGTGTCAGGGTTCGTAATCGTAATTGTGGAGTTCATGAGGTTGTTAAGGTTGAGGAAGACTTGGGCACAACGGCCAGACGGAGTCACCGTGACAGCATCGGACAAAATGAAATGGAGTCGATATGGAACAAGAGTAGATTTGAGTGAAGATATGAAACGATAACGAGAACAATAACGAAATGGGGACAAGACAAGACCAGGAAACTGAGATAAGACCAGGAGACTGAGATAAGACTGGGAGACTGAGATAAGACCGGGAGACTGAGAGTAAGGAAGACGAAACACAAAACACAAAACGTGAAACACAAGAAGGAAACAATCAGACCATAGGTAACGTTAAGCAATATCAAGACTAGAGTACGAAGAGCTACTCGACGTCTTATATACTGACTACCGGAGAACTTTGGGGTACTTTGGCTGTGGCAGCGGGGCTTGGCAGAGCTCGACAGAGTGGGCGGGTGTCGGTTGCAATCGAGGGTTGGGCCGTGCTGATATGTTGATGGGATCATTTGGGAATGTGGGTCGCCCCAAAGTTGTCGTGATACTCCGGAATGGGTCAGAGGAACCAGAGTGTTGAGTTGATGATGGGTGGCAAAGATCGGGAACAGTGGGGGTGGTTCTTGGGGTTTGGGAGATCCAGGGTAAGTGTCAGTGGCTGCGGGGAAGGCGTCGAAGTTGGCCAGGGGGCCATCAGAGTTAGCTGGGGAGGCGTCGGGGCTAACCAAAATAGGCGCGGGGCATGGGCGGAAGTTCAGCAGAGCGTTGGGGGTTTTGGGGAATTGGGAGGTTGCTGGACAACGTGCGGGGGTCCAGGGGATGGGTCGTGACAATGGCTTAGTCACATAGCTGGCAGAAAGAGACTCAAAGTCTATTCAACATCTACAAGTTCTAGAGTATAATGACTCACCTGGCAGAGGAAGATCCAAAGAGAACAATTCTGAAGATTCCCTATGCCAGGTTTCAAAAAATTTACTCTAGAGCTTCTGAGAAAAACACTTAACAACAACTAAATCCAGAACCTGGTCCAAAAATAGAAATCCATTGTAAACAGCCTCAATCTACAGCCTCCAGGCATGCAACATTACAGGAGCAATACTGTCAGATAGCCCTGGGTCAAAAGTACTTTTGCTTAAAAGATGGGAGGCTGGAAATGAGATACAGACTGTGAATAAGGGAAACAATATTGTGACTTGGAAACAAGTAGTCCTCTAAGAAATCCTTTCAAAAATTCTTCTGACAGGATCAATTTTGATCAAGGGTTTTTGACTGCAATGTCAAAAAAGTTATGATGTAACCTCCTCAACATGGCATGGAGCATAAAAATACTTGCATGTCTGAAGTGCTATCTAAGACAAAGAATAAGGATATCTTGTTCTTCATCAGAAAGTGTGGAGATTAATTCCATATAGGAAATTATCACTCTAGAAGCAGGTGCAGGAGCAAGATACTAGTTGCTTCAGGCTCTGAGAAAGAACTTCCTAATGTTCTTTCCCCTGGAGTAAGATCTAGTATATTGCCATTCCTATTTTTCCTACACATGTCCCATATTAGGTTATCTACAGTGGCTCAAAAAACTGTCCCAATGTTTTATACTTTTTGAAAGATAACATTGGCATGAAGAATTGGAAGTATTTAAAATTCTGGTTAAATCATGTAAACTACTATGGCATCATAGCTACAAATTGCATTTTAGTTTATGTAATTAAAATCAAAACTGATGGAGTAATGGCCATTTGAAAATATTCACTCATTGGAACAGTTTTTGGTATAGGCATTGGAGAGGACAAAAGGCTGTTCTCTAAGCTCTGCAATCCTTAATGAAAGTAGCTAGGCTTCTTACAAGACTACAGCTGATGCCAAAAATGGACAATACTAGAAATGGAGTGTCCAGTATATTCCCAGTTTGAAAAGTCAGAATCAATAGTGATTGCAAGCCTTCCTCTAGTTCCTGTATCTATGGAGAAGTTGAGGATGACCATACTGTGACTGTTCAATAGATTGTTGATATTGTTGTTAAACATCATTTTGCATGATAGCAAGATTAAGCTGAATCATGGTTAATTCCTCAGGAGGGAAGATAGTCCTATGCTATCATGACAAAAAAAGAGTGTTCAAGAGATAAGCAGAAAACAAGAAGAATTGTAGTACCTCATTGACTAGAGTGGCATATTAAGAACAAAATTAGTACCTCATTAACTAGAGTAAGATATTCCTGAATATCATCTCCCAGCCTATGCAACACAACTGAATCTGTTGAATCTTTGATGGCATTTTGAATGGATGTCCAAAAGGTATGAGATCTAGATCAGAACTCATCTAAGAGATTTTGAGAGGGCTCCAAGGACAATGAAGCAGAAGTGAACATGGAGTAATTGATGGTTTGAAATGAAGTTGCCTAGAAGAAATCACCTTACTGGCTAAGCAATGACTCCTTGGTCCATGAAAAGTTTGAACACAAATTTTGATTGTTCTTATTTGTATTGATAATACTTACAAATGGAAATTTGAGGTAATCAAAGGATCACTGGAACCTGTCTCCATTGGAAAAATGAAAAAAGAAACCTGTCATATCATTTCTTTGACTTTGACAGAATTTTCCTTTGGAAACAGGCCTTTCCCGTTGTTTAAAGCCTTTTTTCATTGGAAATACCCTGTTTGGAAATGGCATAACAAGTTTCTTTTTCAGTATCTCCTCAGGAAATACTCTTGGCTGCCAGCAGTGGGAGTAAAGTGTAAAATTTTGTGGGAAAGTAAAGAGTGAAGACTTCAAATTATATCAGAAGAAAGTAAAGAGTTGATTGAATACCGAAGATTGCTATCATACCCTCCCCACCTTTTGGGCATGATCTGCCGTTTACATTTTACGAGTTTGATGTTTTGATGGCGACACTGGACGCAGCGTACGTATAGCCTACTTAGCTTTCGCTGTCGTTCCATTCATCATCCTTCAGATTTTTTTCGGAAGGTCCTTGGCGAAATCTGAAAGCACGAATTCATTTAGATTGTTTGGAAAAACCATCCGAACAGCAAGGCTATATAAGCCATCATTAATACATCAGTCTAGAATAACCGTAAAAAAGAAATCATAAATTATAGTGATACCTAGATTATCCCTTTCGGCTATCTCGGGTGGCATCCAATCCAAATACGCGCAAACAAGATCCTCGTCATTCCGCACGACGAGGCTCGTTCAGCGGTCGTGATTTTCCTCATTCGGTTCTGCAGCGACGCCTTTTGAAACTGTACACTAGCTTGCAGTGACTAGCTGGCACAACAGCTCTGTTTCTACGCGTTGAGAAAGTGACGGGCGCCTATTGACCTCTATTGACCTCCGGATTTATCTGGCCATTCCTTTCTGGACAGTAGGACGTTCTTTAAGTTACTGCGCTCTCGGAATAGGAGTTATTTTGTGACAGCCTGGCTGTGATGACCGTTACTCAACGGAAACCACAACATCTACCTGACGAGATACAAAGTAGGCCCACCATAAGAGCCATCGATTGCGCGAAATACTGATATCTCTTCAGCTGTTAATGAACCAGGTGTTCAATACCAATGTGACTCATGCAAGTGCGACTTGACGCATACTATCCGTATCAAGTGTGCCGATCCGGTCTGTCAACCAGAGGACGGAGTGGACATATGCCCATCTTGTTTCTGCGCGGGAAAGGAGTTTGGAAGGCACAAAAGAGGGCATGCATACCGCGTCATTGTAAGTTATTTCCGTGCCTCTACTTTGAACCTGCGAAGCAGCGATCTGTGCATAGGAAATTAATTCATATCCCATATTTACTGAAGATTGGGGAGCTGACGAGTAAGTCTCATATTAATTGAGAATACTTTTGCATCTTGATATACTTGTCTAGGGAGCTTCTACTGATCACGGGACTCGCAAGTCATGGTTTTGGGAATTGGAAGAAGATAGCTGAACACGTCGGTACTCGAACGAAGGAGGAGGTTGAGAAACATTATACTGAAGTTTACGTAGAGTCTCCAAATTGGCCACTACCAGTAATATTTTATCTTTTCACGAGTTTCGACTGTTGACACACTCTAGGCCATGGGTCGTGATTTTGAGATTGACCCAGAAGAATTCCATGAACGAAAACGAAGACGAATATCTGCGATGAATGCAATGGCGCCGCCCCCTCCTAAGGTCGCTCCTACGTCCGCACCGGGTAATCATGAGATCGCCACGTTTCTTCCTGGTCGACTGGAGTTTGAGCACGAACTGGATAACGATGCGGAAGATCTTGTGAAGGATTTGGAATATGGTGTTTGTCTCGTCTATGGTGGAGACCAGATACCTGAGGATGAGGACGATGCAGATGTGAAGGCGCGAATTAAGTGGAAGGAAGAGCATAAGTTGGCCGCCGGGAATAGCGTTTCTGGGAGAGGCAAAAAGTTGCCAGGGAAAGGTTTTTTGAAAGGACCCAAAACTGTAAACGGCAAGACAAACGGATATCATGGAAATGGAAACAGCGACGTAGTGAAACAAGAGCCCAAGACAGCGGACACTAATGGAACTACTTCTCAAGACGAGGAAGTCGAAGAACCAACGCAACCGCCTCCATATGAAACTGAAGAGTCGTTGAAGTTCAAGCTCACGTTGATGGAGACATACATGCAAAGGGTTGAAAAACGCTTAGAAGGCAAGGCATTAATCTTTAATCGGGGACTTCTAGAGTACAAAAAGGTCCTTTTCGTTTCCCCTTCGTCTCTTACCATCAACTCACACCATGTCAGATGCAAGCTGCTGAGAAGAAACGTCCACGCGAAGAGCGAGATATTATTCAGAGACTTCGACCTTTTGCCAAACTCCAGACAGCGGAAGATTACGAAGCCTTTGCTTCGGATATACTCTGTACGAGATAATTTTTACTGTTGACAGGAACTTATTGAGTTTTATACAGATGAAGCAATGCTTCGAAAGAGGATTTTGGAACTTCAAACCTATCGGCGGCTTGGGTTGATGACTGCCGCTGACATTGATAAGTATGAAGCAGATTTGGCTAAACGCGTACGTTAGCCCGTACTTCTCATCGTGACTCAAAAGATCATACGTCTCCATCAGACACAAGCCAAATCGAATCCTCCACGTGATCACCATAATTATGATCGGTCGCATGCACGATCGGTTTCACGACATTCCACTGGCCCTGATCCTCGTCGTATGGCTGAACATGACTCTCTTGAGCGTGAAGGCACACCCAAACTGCCAGCCTCTGCGCCACCCGTTCGTCGTCTACGTGAGTGATACTAGCACTAGCCCTGTCACTTGTGCATAAATCTTACGTTGCCATTCATTCCTAGCTGCCCCGCTCAATCTTGCTAATAGTCCGTCTCTGCACCTTTTGACACCCGGAGAACAAACGTTATGCTCACAACTACGGATCCTTCCTAAACCATACCTTGTCATCAAAGAAACCCTGGTTCGAGAGTATGCCAGGAGAGGAGGCAAACTTCGTCGTCGAGAAGCCAGAGACTTGGTGAAGATCGATGTCAATAAAACGAGTCGTATCTGGGATTTTCTTGTACAGGCTGGGTTCCTCAAGATCAACAACGACCCAATTACAGCTGCCACTGTCCCTGCTCCTGCTATCGATGCTAAGTGAGTGGCAATCAATATATGATTTCAAGGCCGTCAACCAGCTTGCTAATCATGAATTATCTTAGGGGACCATCTGCTAGTCCTTTAGTCAACGGCTCCCCTACAAAGAATACACATCCTCGCGCTATCTCATCGCCTCTGCCTCCACCACCACCCCCAATGGCGACCGTTTCTTCATCGGGCAGCCATAACGGTTCTCTCTATAATGCGTCTCTCGCCTCGACGCCAAGTTTCACAGGTTCTTGGCCACCACCTGCGTAGTAAGCTTTCGTGGCGTTCTTCATCTGTATCTTTATTGTCATACCTACTGCATTTGTACCACTAGTCACGCACCATAAATATCATTTCTTAATTCTTCTGTATATTTCTGTGAGGCCAGGATGCATATGTTGTCTGTATTTGGTTCCTGGGTCGAGGCGAAACAATATGAAGTCAGGCGCTTCAGGCGTAGTCACATGATTCAAAAATTTCTGTAATCTCGAGGCCGATCTGTGCTCAATCAAGCACTTCTGAGCTAAAGAGAGTTTGACGTGGAATTTCAGCCATCCTGAGTCTCGTCCGATATCTGCATCATTAAAAAACCGGTCGATCATGGTTGAAACGCAACATCACCACAGACCGACGCTTAAACAGGTGCGTTTAGCTTGGTCTCGAAGTTGAATGAGCTTGCTCAATTGCAACTATAGACTAATAAACGTTATAAATCTAAACACGCAACAAAATCAGCCTTAAAAGACGCTGCAAAAGGTGAGAAACATTCGCATATCATTCGATCGACTACAAACTTAACTGTATCTAGGTCGCATTGCTCGCATATCTCCAAAGGCATCTACAACTACGAACGTTTCGGCCCAAACTAGATTGAACCGACGCAATAATGCAAAGCAGGCCCAAGCAAAAAAGCGCAACGCGCTAGTCTCAGCAACGCGTGTTTTCAGTGGCGTCGATGGGGCACCCAGAATTATTGCCGTAATTCCCCTCTGTCCTGACGTGGACCCTAAAGCGATTGTCACCTCTCTTGCTGGATCTTTGGACATATCGGCGGACGATTGCCCACAAACAGGTTTATGGAAGATGAAGTATGTAAGATATTACTTCCCTTTAGCTCATCCAACTCATGCAGAATATGAAGAGCAGAAAGATTCAGGACATCCCTTCAATTCATCAATGTACCATACAGGGATTTCTATGCTGCGCTTGACGCCTGCAAAGTTGCTGATTATATAGTCTTTGCACTCTCAACCTCGGTCGAAGTCGACGCCTGGGGGGACACACTCCTTCGCACTCTTCAAGCACAGGGTCTTCCAGATGTTGTCACGCTGGCTGCGTCGGATCCAACAATCGACCTTAAATCACGGTCGGGGATACTGAAGTCCCTTCTCTCCTTCGTTCAATACTTTGTTCCTAGTCAAACTCGGGTGTTCGATATGCACGCCAGCTCGGATAGACTCAATGCTCTTCGGGCGCTTTCTGAGGGAAAGCCGGCTGATGTCCGGTGGCGAGAGGGTCGATCGTGGGTTTTGAGCGAGACAACGGAATGGGAAGACGGACAACTGAAGGTGACTGGTGTTGTGAGAGGATCCTCTCTTTGCGCGAACAGACTAGTCCATCTCCCAAACTTTGGGGACTTCCAGATAGCCAAGGTACTTCATGCTGTTGATATCTTGCCAGTTCGAATATTTTGACTTTGGACAGATTCTATCTGCAGCCCTGCCTCGACATTCAAAATCTGGACAAACATCAGTTACGGATGTAGAACCCACCATCCTTGCACAACCCGATACGGAAGAGGCAGATTCGTTGGTATCAAGTAATGACCCTGATGACCTTGCTAATGAGCAAACGTGGCCTACAGAGGAGGAGATGAATGGAGGAGGGAGGTCAGAGGAACCGTCGTTGCCTGATGCAGACAATGGAACTACTCCCAAGCATGTGAAACGGATACCGAAAGGGATGAGTTCATATCAGGCGTCGTGGATCGTCGACGAAAGCGATGACGAAGATGACGAGGATTCTGATGACAAGGGCGACGATCAGGGCGAGGAGGTGGAAATGGAGGAGATTGCAGAAGAAGTGGAAGAAATGCAGGATATGCCTATGGATGAGGACATGGAATCGGAACGACGGGTTGCCTTTGAGGACCTAGATAACGAAGAGGAGGAAAGACAGTGCGTTACTCCTCATGAGAGTTAAATTGTCTTTCTGACGTGCTTTCTAGGTTGAACTCTTGGAGGAATCGGCAGCGTGAACAAGAAGAAGATTTTCAATTTCCTGATGAAATGGACACTCCACAAGGTATTCCGGCCCGTGTGAGATTTCAGCGTTTCAGAGGAATGCGGTCGTTCAGAACGAGCCCATGGGATCCTTTTGAAAATCTTCCTCGAGATTATGCGCGTATATTCCAGTTCGAAGACTTCAAGCGGACAGAACGTAGTATACGCCGGCGAGCAGAGCAAGAAATTGCTGTGGTCGAGGTGAGTCATAAGTATCGCATTCGATATGACCCAGCTGATGGATGGATGTACTTAGCCTGGTAACCGAGTCTCCATAATCTTAAAAGATGTGCCTCAAGAGGCTGCGACTACCGGACCTGTTGTGATATTTGCCCTTCTACAACATGAGCATAAAATCTCCGTGTTGAACTTCACTGTTCAGAGGAACACTGAATACGACGGGACCGTAAGGTCGAAGGTGAGTATTGTCTTTGTGGTCAATCTTCTCAGAAGAACCATGTATTCTTCAGGACCCTCTGCTCCTATGTGTTGGACCCCGTCGCCTTCACGTGAACCCTATATACAGCCAACACACGCGGGGCGGAGGCAAGGGTACAAACAACGTTCATAAGTTCGAGCGATTTCTTCGACATGGGTTGACGAGTGTTGCAACAACCTATGGTCCCGTCATCTTCGGAACCCAGCCTTGCATATTCCTCAGGGAGACCTCAGACGTTCAAGGTTCTTTCGTTGTATCTTTCCGATTTGAACTCCCGTGCTGACTTGTGATGTGACTACTCAGCGCCGCAGCTCGTTGCGATGGGTACTTTCTTAAACCCTGACACAACACGCGTCATAGCGAAGCGTATCATTCTCACCGGACACCCATTCAAGGTCCACAAGAAGACAGCGACCGTCCGATACTTGTTTTTCAATCCTGGTAAGTTTCATCATCTTTCCTCACCTGATCAGTATTGATTCCCTTTCTAGACGATGTCCACTATTTCAAACCCATTCAGCTACATACCAAGCACGGACGTACAGGTCACATTCGTGAGTCTCTCGGGACGCATGGTTACTTCAAGGCCCATTTCGACGGACCAATCAACCAGATGGACACGATTTGCATGTCATTGTACAAGCGTGTCTTTCCAAAATTTTCCGAATTATGGACCATTGGCGGTGGACAAAAGATCATCGCTACAAATGATGACGCCATGCAGGAGTAAGCTCCACTTGAGCCACGTCTTCTGGAAGTCATTTATTATTCTTGTATACCGTCATTCCTGCCTTTTCAGTCAATGCATTCTCATTTGTCTCTCTTACTGAAATCATCTTGCCTTGTATAGTTAATGCAGTGCATTGCCAGAGTGAGATGTTTTGCAGTTATTGCGCGAGTCGTTTGCAAGTCATGTCACCAACATACAGCGCGTTCCCAGTCAGCTCGTTCCTGCCTCAGGCCTCATTACTGTAAATCTGAATTTGAAGAACGTATCAACGTCGCTAGTGGGGATCAAGATTCAGCAAGAATGATCACCTTCCCTTGCTCCACGCCTTGACGCCCCACAAGACTCCACCAGTCTTCACAAGGTATCTAGGCCGACCCAAACTAACACATGCCCCTTCGACGCGCACATATGAGATTTGGGGTACAACCTTGTCGTACCTGGTGACTTGCTTGGAACGAATATAATTCATCCCCCGAAACTCTCGGATATTTTTTGCCAAAAGTGGCTCTTGGTTCATACCGTCTGAAGGCCGTGAAAATCTCCCATTGAATGACAGAAAAACGGCATCATGTGTAAAGTACATAGGTGAACAGTCTTTCGATGAAGGTTATTACAGATAGTCCATCTAAATTCCACTTAGACTTGGATCATCCCGTCTAATCTGGCAGATAAAACCAAGAAGTCACAAGAGCTCACAGAAAGCAAACGAGAGAACCAACATGTGGTATTGATAAGATTCGCAGACTATCGAGCTTTGGTTGATTCGAGGGAGCTGGGACACTCCGATGAGGCAGATTGAGAAGGCGTTTCTGAGGTAGCTTGGTTTGCTTTGGGTCACAGAAGGTAGAATGATTGCGCGCACCTGTAGATCGTTTGGAAACATGGTGGCCATACATCTTTACAGTAGCAGGAAGTTTTGCAGTGGCCTGTTCATCGTTATCAAGGGCAGCGTGAGCAGCAGAAAGTTGCTTGAGAGTGTAAGCGGCGAGAGAGGATGAATAATGCTGCTGTGAGCTTGAAGTAGTAGTGTTTGATGAATGGGCCATTGCAATTGGGGAGCAAAACAAACTCTGGATACATCAGTTTATAAAAGATGGAACCACGTGTGGCGCGTATTCAATTAAGCTCAACTTGAATCCGCGAGATGACATCATGCACATGTCTTCTTCCAGACACACGAGGTACGGGAAGATTGAAGATCTGGTGCAAAAGAAACTGATACAAATTATCGTCTTCGTATCCAACTTACAGCTCTATGAACATTTTCTGCTGTCCACGTCCATACCTCCTCTAGAAGGCCATCCAATCCACCACGATCATCCCATGAGAGTTCATGGGATGGTTTCGTGGCTATAAACTTGAGCACATCCTTGACAGTCACCAAACCCATCAACACGCCGTGATTTTCAACTAATATTACCCGCGGCCTAACCTACCCCATCAGTAAAACGACTATGCAAAAGGCATACAAGACTCGCCCCATACGCTTGAATAGCTGCATAACAATCTCCAACGGCAGCTCTGGAGATACCGTGATAGGAGTCTTAGAGAAGACTTTAGCATCAGAAACTCGACAAAACTCGACAAAGGCAGTGACGAACCAGGTTTACCCAGGGCCAGAACCTGATACCACCCTCCGACAGCGCCGACTCGAAGAAACTAGTGCCAGCGGCTTCCTCTTCGATACCAAAAGATACACTATGTATCGAGTGTTCTGAATCATGGGGAGCAAAGTGACAACGGGTGTCGTCATCGACTCGAGGCATCTTCTTAGCTCGATCTGCAGATCGGAAATTAATATGGCAGCACACAGTGACATTGGAAAATTATGAGGATACCCAGAACGTAACGCAATTCGGTGCGTCCTATGTATCCAATGATATGTCGTAGACCATCGGCGGATTCAATTGGGAACCCTTTGACGTGAGTCGCTTCCAATATGTCCTCTGACCACGGGACATGGTCAGAAATGTGTAGCATTTACCTATATAACGTTGGCTCACCAATCTGCTTAACATCCATGCCAGATTCCATCAATGTATGCATTCCTGTCCGCATAACGGCCGACACTGATACCCTCTCAACATGGTCATGGCGTCAAATATCAAATAAACAACTACCTGAAACGTTATATGCATGATCTTCCTTTTCTAAGAAGGGGAATCCGTTGAAACGGATCATTTCATCGGCAATTCCATTGGTTCCTAGAAAATCACCGACTGCTTTCGTGACAAGCAACACAATCTAAAGAGACTTCGCGGCAGTCATGAGTGATGTGATTTTTCTACTCACCATAGTAGGTAGAATGTAATTGAGGGCTCCAGTCAGTTCGAACATGATGACCACCACTGTCACGGTAATTCTCATGACACCACTAGTATACGTCATTTGAGCCTGTACTCACGATAGTGCGTGCAAGTCGACTCCTACCTTAGTGCTGCAGCTGCGCCCAAGAATGCATACGTTCCAGGTGTAATGCATGGAATGTCGGGGGCACATACCGCAAAGATACCATGTCCAGTATACGCTCTTCAGTCGACAGGTCAACTCCCAGGTCTTAGTAATAGGACATAGGGTCCAACCTTTCCATAGCCTTAACCAGAATACCTATCATACGACCAAACGTTGCTCCGATAGCCATAGAAGGAACAAAGATACCAGCTGGGACCTTACAGCCATAAGATATCACGACAAGACCTATCCGGATGATCGTGGCAAGAAATAAAGAATTTGAAATTCGCCATTGAGCAGGTGTCCTGCTAGCAGTGTCAACAGCAAGCAGATTGTGAGATGTCGTGCCTACTGGCAAAGGTTCCCAATGTTTCCACCACCTTCACACTCTCGAAAAAGTATAGCCATACTGGAGGTCATGTCCATGCGAAGGAACCTATTGAAATACCCAATCATAGCAGTCAATGTGGCCAGAGTGACAGCCTCTGCTACACCGTGGTTTGCAAGGTGCTTCCGGCGAAATGCCGCTACCTGGAGATTGAATTTAACCATAAAAGCACCGTACAAGCCCTATTTCAACATGTTAAGCCGCTGAGACAGGGAAGACCAAAAAGGATAGGCACCCCAAATATTCCAAGAATGACATAGAACATTATCTCGAAGAAATGCCAGTCTCGATCGTAAGTAATTTGGAACAGCACAAGTTTTCCGGTACGGAAAGGATTCATGGCCTGGAATCATGGGTGTTGAACATAGTATGAGAGTAGATGCGGGGTGTCTGCGTACAGATAGGGTGACTGTCGCGACAAGTGCACAAAGGAAACTTCTCCACATGGTCTTGATGCTGAACCCATGGCTCATTTCCTGAGAACACTGTCAGAGAAAATCGCAGGGAGTAAGTAGGGCGAGTCAACCTCTATTGAAAATAACACCCCGCCTATCGGAGAGCCGAAAGCGACTGCCACACCAGCCGCACTAGCTGCTGTAACGATCTCCCGCATTTTACCTATGGAGAGTTACTTTCGTGTTTGCCATGCCTTTGAGGGGGTACACGCCTTGGCTCCGCGAGAATTTTTTGAACAATCCGGCCACGAGAGAGCCGATACAACACGCTACGTGCACCGAAGGGCCTTCCTTACCCACTGACAATCCTGACGCAATTACCAAGGGCTGGATTTGACGTCAACATGGATGCAGATCAACATACGTGAGACACGCACCAATGTTATACTTTTAATGACAACCGTAGCAAACCCAAGGTAACCTTGCATGACAAAACCCGCGAGAATGCATTTAATCTCAGATATACCTGACCCCGCTGCATACTTGGCCATTGATCTTACTAGATGTGCCGCGACAAACGAGAACAACGTCTACATCTCTCCTCTGTAAGTCTTATATATTTGATAGTCAAAGAAACCGACACTTACCGCGAAAAACACGAATACGGTCCAGCGACCCATCATAACATTACTCCATGGATGCCACGAATCACACCCGTCCACGTCCTCGCCCTCGATCTCCCAACAGCAGAACTGCTGATTCAACCACCACCCATCCGAGCAGTACCCAAACTTGATATCCGAGAGCCATTGAGTTATTATAGAGATGATGGCCGCATTGACACCAATGACCATGCCTGCAAGTTCTTCCTGAGTACAGACAATGGCAAAGGAAAAGGTATGGGACACGTACCTGCAAGGCTAACGACGAACCAGCTTTGTCCCATGTCCATGGCTTTGCGAACCTGCGACCAGAGCCAGAACCATGACCTGCCGGGACCGCGTCGCACACGAGCGGGCGCGGAGTAAGAGTGCGCCGTGCGGATGCGGCGGTTCCTCTCGAGGATAGAGTCTTGAATCCAGTCTGTGTTATAGTGTAAGGCAAGTTCGGTCGCGACACTGGATGTGTTGTACCTATAGTTGTAAAGTCCTCATACCGGCTATGTTGAATAAGTGTAAGTCCGAATGTAAGATTGATACATGTAGAGTTTGATACCGAATCTGCTCAAGTTCGTCGTCGTCTAGACCTTCGGCGGGATGCATATGCTCATAAGGGCATAAAAGACTTTTGCAAATGGCGTTTGCCGCAGTTACCGTACTTGAAATCACTATACCACGTGAGGGCGCGTCTCTCGCAGATATGTACATTGTAATAATCAAGAAAAAAGCAGTCTACATCGTAAGTGTATAACGAAACGCGCATTGTAGAGGGTATAATGGAATATACAGATTTCCACATCCGTTAGATCCAAGACAGATGAGTGGGGATTTGACCGTATCCACCGAGGGTATCGTCATCTCGAAAGAGAATTAGTATGGTGAGTCAGAGGAGCTTGGAGTAGCCGCCAAGCGGCTCTCGAGATTACTATAGAGCAGATAACTAGGTCAAGAATTTGCTCAAGCAGGGTGAGGGGCGACGCACCGTAAGGTCTCCTCCTTAGCGAGAAGCTGCTGCCTCTTTTCGTTAATCTCACGCTGAACTCTGAGCTCGACTTCCCGAAGCTGTGATCAATTTCGAAGTTAGGAAAGGTAGGTAGAGCGAAATGCATGGAATTGACCTTCTCCTCCTCACGACGGAGTTGCTCTTCTTTCAGGCGTACGCTTTGATTGGCGAGGTCGTCAGGATATACTTGAGATTGGCTAAGAGGGTCAAAGACATGGATAGTCAGCAAAACAACATCTATGGGTAGCAGAACAACTAACCGGTCATCTAGGACAGTCCTAGAAAGTTTCTCGGTACGGTATGTCTCATAGAGAACATCCTCAGTGATTGACTTGAGGTCGTTCAGGTGAGAGCTGATTTCTTTTGATTCAAACAACAATAAAAACTTGGAACGAAAAGACGACATACCCGAGGATCGCACTCCGAAGACGCATAAAATCGCAATGGTCTGGATTTTCAATTTCCACCATACCCCACGGGTAGACTCTGACGGGGACCCTCTCCCCGTTGAGTATGACATCCTCTTCCGAGCCGACGACCGCTAGAGGCAGAAGCGCCTAGATGAAACGCATATCAGGTTTATGAAACCCAGGTGCGAACTCAATGACACGCACACGAAGTTCCATGTTTTCCTGGATAGTCTCCTGATCGTCTTCCTCCTCATCGTACGGGAAGTTGTAGATGGGGATATTGTAATGCTTAATATCTTCCATAATCTGCCGAGGAACCGCGGTCATCAGAAATCATCTGGGACGTAAGAGAAGGTGATTACGGAACGCACCCTCGTTTTGAATGCTTTGAGTTCGCTCGGCGTCAGTGAGTCCGAGCGACCAATAACAGGGATAACGTTGGCGCGAGGGGAGAGGCGTCTCATAAGCTCAATGTCCATTTCCTTGAGTCTGGGGAGGGTGAGGTGCTGCGGATGAAGGCCAAATTTAGAATACGCACGCATGCCCTGTCGGGGGAATGAAGTACAGGACAGCATGCACTCTATTGTCCTTGAAACGCGGGTTACGTTTGATGCGCGACTGTTCCGCGAGGATATCGTCATATTGACGCTCGAGGTACTCGACAATTTCTTGAAATCTAGAGGCCGCGGAAGATGAGTGACTCTCAAGGGGATGACACGTCTGCTTGAAAATGTGAGGTAAACGTACGTGTGTTCATTGTCGATATTGTTACCAAAGCCTGGGGTGTCAACGACTGTAAGTGAAATGCGGACCCCCTGCTCATCTAGCTCTACAGAGAAGATAGAAATATGAGGAGCTGCTCATTGCACGCGCATGCAGCCGACACACCAACGTGAACGGGCTTGATAGACACGTTTTCTTCCTCATGCGCACGCTCAGGGTTACCGACAGCCTTGTGTGGCAAGACCTCTTGTTCACAAAGAGTATTGACGAACGTAGTGCGCCCCGAACCAGATGTTCCTACGACAAAGCGTTAACTGTCAGTCCAACATACCTCACCTGACCACGTCCGTTGAAGATAACTTGGAGTAGATACATACCGACTACCATGAGGGTGAACTGAATACCCTTGATCTTGCTTCCGCGTCTGCGTTGTGCAATGGGCATTTTTGGCGCTGCGTGACGGTGATGGTACAGGAAGAAGAAGAAGGAAGTAGAGGCTGAAAATTTAGGTGTACAGATTCCACCTTATGCAGTTGCTAATATCGCCTGCCTTGATTTAGCAACCGGTCGTGATGGCAATGATTTTAGATCCTAACATAATCAGATAAAGGCGATAAGATACGGGAAATTGCGGAAATCGCGAAAAAATACGGTTTCTTGAGAGGATGTATAATGAGTTGTCAAAAGCTCTCTTTGGCATTGTCGAGTGACGCGCCAAAATGGACAGCGTCAGCAGATGTCTCCTACAGTGTCATGCCGGCAGAATCACATGGAGCCGCGCTCAAGCGACATCGTCAGTTGACCACTCGCAGTCCCCACATATGTAATGCTTAGATTGGACACATTATAAAGATGAGGAGGTTTGTCGATTCTGGTGGAACAGAATGGGGAGGATCCAACGATTTTTTGATAGCCCAGTTGTGTATGGAAGGTATGAACGTTGAGAGCTCTAACGAACGTGTTTACATGTCGTGAGGTGAACATCACATCAATGTCAGGAAGTGTCCATCATTACATGTCACAGTCAATATCATCAGTGAAAATCACAAGCCTGTGCTCGCAGTTTGACGGTTGCTTAAAGTACCTGCATTATTGCCTACAGTTAGCGTCTTGCTTGTTCTGTAAACTCACCATGACATCAATCCAGGACGACAAACTTTACGCGTATACCAACAGGCTCAAAGATAGGGTGGTCATTATAACGGGTCAGCCTTAACCTATTATCGGACAAATGAAATATCAAATTAAATAGAGCCATAAAGGTGCTGCCAATGGTATAGGACGAGAGACTGCTCTGCAAGTTGCCTCGTATGGGTCAGGACAGGTCCGATTTTTGTTAGGCTTCTAGACTGATCATGTCTACTTTAGGTCAAAGGTCGTTATCGGCGACCTCGACGTATCTGGAGCAGAGAAGACTGTCCGTGACATCGAGGCCGCCGGGGGGTACGCTGTTGTTCAGACTCCTTTAAGAACCATAGCTCATTTACCTTGATATGCAGCATTGCAGTATCCCAAAAGTGTAACGTGACAAGCTGGGATGACCAAATTGCTCTCTTCGAACTAGCTATCGCCAAGTTCGGTGTAGTCGACATTGTGGTAAGCCTAATATGTCTAGTTCGAAGACGTCTGTCAGATAGATAACCGGCACATCATTTAAGGTGCCCAATGCAGGTGTAACGGAGATAGGTTCCTTTCATACGGTCTCGTTCAAGAACGGCAAGCCAGTCAAACCCGATACGCGGACGATCGATGTGAATCTCTTCGGTGTCATTTATACAACACACCTTGCCCTACACTATCTTAGCGTCAAGCGTGGGGTGAAAGATGACGCTCTCAAAGCCGTCGTCCTCATCGGCTCCATGGGTGCGTGTCGAGATCTGGTTTCCATACGATGTCCTTAGACCCCTAAAGCCTCGTGGTTGGGTATTCCCCATGGCGCAATGTATGCTGCCTCGAAACACGCCGTTCTAGGCCTCATGCGCTCCCTCTATCCCGAATTTGCACTCAACAACATCCGCATTGCCACCATCCACCCCTTCTTCGCCGGTATGTTCGCTCCTTATGTCAGATATCTCGACGAGTAATCCAAACGGCCTACTATTCGTCAGACACGAAGATTGTCCCTCTTCCTATCAAGGTTCTTCTGGCGGGTATTCCACTTGCCCCCGTCCCACGCGTCGCTGGCGCGATCATCCACGCTGCAACGAATCCTGACCCAGAAACCAACGGAGTCGCGTTCCTGCTGAACGATGATGGCCCTGTGTTCATGATTCCTCGCGAAGAATTCAAGCTTGGGGTATACAAGATGATCGACGAACGGTCAAATAGATTACTCGCCAGTGCGGCAGGCGCGATCTATTACGCGCGTCTAGCGAAGGATTACTATAGGATCCTAGGGAAACCAGTGCTATTGACGGCATTCATGGCAAGCGCCGCAAAAGTGACATGGGACCATCGAGCGCTGGTTCTGGAATACCTACATAAGTATGTGTCGTTGTAATTTGAGGTAATATATTGGATTCTTGTATTGATGCATGAAGTGGTTTTTCGGACATTGGTTCTTCCAGACAGTCATCGACATGCTATGCCATTCGCAATATAATCACATTGTGCTAACGCCCTTCTGGGGTTCCCTACAGACTGGTGTCAGTTGGGTTCCGATAGATGTCGTGTTAATTACCGTCTGCTATTCTGCACACGGATGAACAGCCAATCTACAGCTTCTCTGACTCCAGTCCTAGAAAAGATGTCAACGTCTTTGTTGTGCCCCTTATGATGGGACGAAACCGCGTACCCTTCGAGTGCAGACACACCGAGGACTTCCAAACTCGCGATGCGTTCCTTCCGCGCTGCTTGCTCACTTTCCGGCTGACCATACCGCGTACCTCTTCGCGCACTTTCCAGCTTCCGCTGATACCAATCCTCGTAATCATGGCGAATCTCTTCCACAGACAAACTCTGCGGCGAGTCCTGCTTGTTCGCAAGAAGCAACAACGGCACGCCTAGAATCTGTGGTGCCGTAAGAACAGCATCTGCACTTTCTCATCGTCAGAAGCTCCCGAATAGAATAGAATAGAATGGATAGAAAGGAAAAAGAAAGACAGATAGAACACACACCGAACACTTCCCATCCCTCGCCAAGACGCTCGCGATCCTCAGCGTCGATGACGTACACGACAGCATGGCAGTCGTCGTAATACTTGCTCCAAATATTGCGGATCCCTCGTTGGCCACCGAGGTCCCAGAATTGAAGGATCGAAGATGGGAGTGTAATTGTGCCCGCTGCATACGAGGGACCGCTTAAGGACTATGCGATGATATCATGACGAGGGGCTGCGCGTACTGTTCTGCCCGATAGTGGGCACTACCTTGTCCGCCGAGAGTCCGGGTTTGTCGTTGTAGAGCGTTTTAATTTTCTCCAGGAGGGTCTGTAGTTACGCGTTGAGATCATCGCGTGGAGTGAGTAGTAAGTCGGTATACCGTCTTGCCGGCTCCATCGAGCCCAATGATGATAACGGAAAACTCCTCCTTGCTGTTCTCAGTCAGTCATAGCAAATAGCCAGCCCAAAGACTACAGACCGTGTCAAATGTTCATGAAGCCCTTTGAGGAGATGATACATGGAGGCCAAGTCCCGCCATGCCTGTCAACCAAACAACAACCCAAACACCTCCCGACTATCCTCCACCGCCACCCATCTCAAATTGAAATAATTATGGGATACTACATCTATGGTCTCCCCACATTTCTCATAATAGTAATAGCCCTCTATCTCCTCTTCACCGGTACGTCTTACGAGTGTACACCCGCCATCGTTTGTGTTCTGAGCGTTCCGATCCAAAGGCTCGGGGGAGGCATTCAATGTCGGCCGGTTCCTCGAAGAAACGAGCCCGTATGCGTGGGCTGGGACGGGCATCGGTCTGTGTATAGGACTGAGCGTGCTGGGCGCCGGCTGGTACGTGTTCTCGAGACTGCGGTGGCGGTGACGTGACGAATGGACTGAACGTAGGGGAATCTTGGTCACTGGCTCGTCTATCCTCGGTGGAGGCGTCAGGTCTCCTCGTATCACCACAAAGAATTTGATTAGGTGCGTTCGTGATACTGTTCTGACGAGAAAACTATTCATCCTGGATGTATATGGCAGCATCATTTTCTGCGAAGTCGTCGCCATCTACGGAGTCGTGTGTTCTGCCACCTCAAAAAGTTCCATACACCACCTCACTGGTTTTTGCAGATAATCGGAATCGTATATTCCGCCAAGCTCCAATCCGTCCCCGAAAACCTCCTCTACACTCCCCAGAACTACTTCACAGGTATACCGCCCTCCATCTAGCCTCTCATAGGTGCAACTAACCACCCTCCAAACAGGCTACGCTCTATTCTGGGGCGGCATAACAGTCGGCTTCTGTAACCTCCTCTGTGGCGTAGCAGTCGGCATCACCGGGTCCACCGCCGCCCTCGCTGACGCTGCGGATCCTAATCTCTTTGTCAAAATTCTTGTCGTTGAAGTCTTTGGTAGCATCATGGGTCTCTTTGGGCTCATCGGTACGCGTGGATTATTTCCTGTTGAATTTATTGTTGATTCAGTGTTGTCATGTAGTCGGTCTTCTCATGGTTAGCTCAGCAGCAGACTTTAGTGCAGCAAAGGCCGTCGCATCACCATTCGTACACTAATACTATCCACTGCTGTGTTATACCCTCACAAATAGCCACTGATTCAAAAAGATCCACGCCAGCTTTACAATCTAAGTTCCAACGCAAGAATCTGATAAAATACAACAATCACTTCTAACAAAGACCGCACAAAAACATAGACGCTAACGAAAGTACACCATAAATAACAATAGCTGCTTCTGTAGCGTAGGTAGATATCATCATAGTAATATAGTAACACATAAGAAATCATGATCATAACAATCCGTGTATCCTCATCACAATTCATACTACTTCTTCCCCTCGAACGGACTCTCCGCATACTCAAGCCCGTCATCCGAATCGTCCAGCGAATGCTGTCTCTGCAGCTGCGTCGGTTCTGCAGGACGCAGCAACGTGACGGGTCGTTTAGGCAAGAGACCGTATTTGCCTATCGATTGGTTTGTTCAACATCTATCAAGGAGACGAGGACCATCAACACGTACCACCATCGATCGGGGGACTTGTAAGCGGACGTTGTTGCGTATCGTTCGGGGGTGGGGTGGTTGCGCTTGTACCTGCTGGTGGTGGTGTTGGTGCATTCGGGGGGGTAGTAGCTGCCATAAGAATCGGTATTCAGCCTAGAAGTAGATAAAACGACGTACCACCCTCAAATTGGAGTCCCAGCCCCGGCGTCGGCGTCGTATCATACCCCTGCATCTGCGTAGACGCCGCGCGTGGGTCGGGGTCGGGACTGGGGTTGGGATCGTAATACGCCGGCTGCTGCGCAGGCGTCAACTGAGATGCAGGGACCTGTGTACGCGGCCGTGTGGCGTACGGGACATGAGTGTACGCTTGGTGCTCGGACGTTCGTTGTTCGTACTGCGAATGGTCGTAGCTGTACGTGCTTGACTGTGGGGTTCTACGTATTAGATGCGGTGAATGTGATGTTACATATCAAATTAATGAATGAACGTACCTAGGCTGATCCTTCTCCTGTATCTTTGCCTTTACTTTATTGAAAAACGTATTAAACGTCTTCTTCCCCGCTATCCACGCATATCAGGTCAGCACACGGGACCCTTTAGTCTCGAAGCCAGACTCACTCTCTGCAAACTTTCCAAACTGCTGCTGCAGCTCTGCCATCGTGTCCCCTTGTCCCTGCTGCTGCTGACCTTGCTGTGGCGGCTGTGGCGGACGTTGCCGGGCCTCCCTCGCCTCCTCCTGCTGCGCAATCCACGCCGCCTGCTGTGCATCCTGCTCCTCAAGCATTAGCCTCCGCGCAAGCTGCTCATCGAGCTCTGTCTGTGTCTATAATTCCCGTCCAGGTCCAAGTCCGCTTCAGATCTCTAGAGAAAGGAGAAGGACGCACCAGCCCGGCCTCCTGCATCAACGCCGCGTTTGTACCTGCGTCCGCAGCAGGGTGTACCTCGCCCTTGTACTCCGGATCGCTCATACCGAGCAGGGCATCGATCGCACGGTCTTGGTCGCCGTTTACAGAATCCAGGACCGAGTATCTGTCATATTACACATGGATACGTGTACTGAGTAGATGAGAAAAGGAGGCACGAACAGAATAAGATCGTCATAGTCAGGAAATAATGCATGTAACGACGCGATGCGTGGGTCTTTTTCGTGGGACGAGGGTGAGCTCGTTGTGTCGCCTGTGGGAGTGGTGCCAGTTGGAACTTCGGCTGTTGTGCCGCCTGTGTGAGTGGTGCCAGTTGGAACTTCAGCTGTCGTTGTCGTTGTCGTGGTGGGCTGTACCGGGGGCATCGTGCTCGTGCTCGTGCTCGTTGCTGCTGCTGCAGACTCTGGCTCTCCGTGGACGTTGGTGTCAGTCATGATGGTGGTCGAGATCAAGTTTGAATTCAAGAGATGATCATATCGATTGTTGCGCACGGACGACCAGGTCAGCTTCCTTACTCTCAAAATACCTTGCCCGCAGTCAAACTAGGCATCGGTGCCGCGCTGATATGAAAATGGAAAACTAGGGCTGGCTCCATGACCAAAGCCTCCCAAAAGTTGAACTACGCATGGGTACCTTATTGTCTCCATTCTCAAGTGTCCGAAGTTGATGCGTAAACTCTGAATTTCGGAGATTGCAGATTGATTGCACATCAATTCAGTTCATTCACTATAGCAGAGACAACAAAGTCGTTTCGTTTTGTTTCATTCCAGTCGACGTACATGTAGCGATATTCCTGTGGAGTCATAATGATAATCAACCGTTCTAGATAATGATCATGCTTCTTTAGTCTTCCTCTCTTCCTCTTTTCGCAACTCCTCCCGATAGCGGAGCGGCCGGTGCCTGGGCAGCTCCAGTGACTCCCACAACCAGCCCCTTGAGCCACCCGTTTTCCCTTCGGAGTCCCTCGCATTCCCTCTCGAGCTCATTGACTCGCTGTTCAAGTTCCTTAGCCTTTGCCTCAAGCGCAGCCTCACGCTCCTTCTTCTTGAGCCGGAAACGGGCAGATGCAGCGGTGTTGCGTCGACGCTTGTCCTCCGCGGCGGAGATGACCTGCCCAGTGGGTGCGTCTGCATGTGGCTCCATGGGCGGTGTGGCCGTAGCGGAGGTGGATACGCTGGCTTTGCGAGTGCGAGAGCGTTTTTGGGGCGGCGCAGTAGGCTCCTCCCTTGGAAGAGCCATAACAGGGTATGCAGGTGGTGCAACAGGAGGAGGGCTAGCATGGAGAGCAAGGAGCTGTGCAAGTGAGGGCGCAAGATGTGGTTGTGCATGGAATGGGTCGATGCCAAAACCAGACAGAAGAGCGTTGAGGTCAAAGGGCTGCTGCTGCTGCTCTCTGGCAGTGACGACGTTGATGTGTCCGTCGTGCATCGCACTCTCCGTAGTCGGGCTCTGCAGCACCGCTTCCTCCTCCTCTTCCTCTGTCCGCTTGCGGGCGTATGGATCGTCGGCTTTGGCACTCAGGGGCGCCTCATCCTCGAATGCGAGGTTGGTCCAGAGGTCGAGCTGGGCAGTGAGGTCGGGGTACTGGCCGGCGAGGAGATCGTGGCTGTCGTTGTGGACGACGGGGTGGACGACGTTGAGGCCCTGCAGATTCCGAGCCATCTTGGTGGTAAAGTGCAGAACCGGAAAAACACAGGCTGATCAATCTCCATCGGCCCGCGCTCCTCCGATCCCGCTGATGGCTGAATAAACCTGCTCTGTCAGCCAGCGCGTGTGGTCCTCCGAGTGACAAAATTTACTGCCAGCCTTTGTCATCCCAGGACGCACGCCATCCGAGTCGCACGAAGATCACAGCTCGTTTCCATACTCGGTACTTGTTAATCTCCACGTTGTTGTATTCCTAGTTGCGAAGGCCCGTAAGCTTATCCCGCTTGCCAATCCCACTCACGCTTCTCGACTTCCACGGCCTCGATACTTGTCCTATATGTTATCTGTGTCCACCGCGTGACCAAGACACTCAAGTCTGCAAAGTTACCCATACGACATCTCCCATATAGGTCTGGTCTTGTCGTGTCAGATTGCCTCATCGGCTCCACCACCCCGATACGCTTTGTCAGAGACGTCGTTACTTTAGCACTAGTGGTTGTAAAAAGAAGAGTTTCGAGCCGTTTCGGCTAGACATGGTTCTATAAACCAGCAAGTCCGGTTTTAAAACGACGTATCGAGAGCTGGCAGGGAAGGTCGGCCTTCATATCCCAAAACAACGGCCTCTAGCAGAACATGCGACGTATTTCTGTATTCAATGGGAGGTTTAGTATGTCTTTTCTGTTTCGATGACAATGGTCGAACACAAACCAAAAAGGAAGGACTCGACCAGAGATGAATTCCGGCGGGCGCTATATCTAGGAGTGACCTCCGCCGGTATACATAACTTTATCACTGAGAACAACAAAATACCAGAAATTAGTCATCCCTGAGGGAAGTTCCGCCGGCACCTGTTTTCGATGTATAGATTGATGGCGATCAATCCAAAAAGGAAGTACTCCAAGTAGGAAACATATGTCGTCTAAGAGAAAGTCAGGCCCAGATATCCCAGGGAGACAGGGTTTCATAATCACCACAGTATAGTCGTCTAACACCGAGTACCAACGGCCTCCGCCAGCATGTATATCTTTTACTTTTTCGACGACGGTCGCTGACCAAAACTAAATTCTGGCGAGAAGTCAGGCCCCTGAATCCGGGAAGGAAGAAGAGTTTTGCAGCCTGAGAAACTGAAACACCAGAAACTGGGTCAGTGCCAATTATCCAAAACTTTGAGACTGAATCCCAGAAGGATTTCGCATTCACTAGGCTCCGCCCGATAGTCTTCACATGTCCAGCCAGAAAACCACAAGATCCCAGTACGGCATAACTTGCAAGGTGTCGTTTCGTAAAGAACCTTGTGGCGGACAAGACCCATCACTCGATAAGTGACGAACTGTATGAACGAAAATATCCTCTTTGGGCGCCCCAATTCCCGCGTAGCCAGCTCAAACAAAGCAATCCCACGTCAACGTGCAGAACGGATAAGAATCATTGGAGACGAGAGATGGAGCGTCTTTGAATAGGTGTATCCACGCATACGCAATATTTCCTTGACGGGAAAGGAGGCTCCACCTTGATACAAGGTTTGCATATTGGCCGGGGTGGGTACTTACATACACACATACATCGACGATAGCAGAAACAGAAGCAAGCCGTGGGTGGATCCCTGTCGATGATCAATTGGACAATTTTAAAGCCGTGCAATACGGCAGGGGGAACCGAGTTCGACTATTCGGCGACCTGGAGCCATCATGGAGGTGCTGAGATGCCCAGGAGTTATGCACTAGGGTCTAGTGATTGCGATATTCCGGGTAAAGACTCGTGAGGCGTGATGTACCAGGTAATAGGTCACCTATAGAACGCGTTCGTGAACTTGTACAGATCTGGAGAAGCCAGGATTACGAGGATTCCAGACTTCAGACGTCATTGCAGTTTCTGGCTACAGACTTTGAGATGAGACGGCAGAAAGTAGACGCAGGATGCGCCGTTGAGCCCGATAAGATGCGCCAAACTCAGTTTTGTGCTGGGGGCGGGAAGAAGGATGGGACGTTGATACGGGGTTCTGGTGGCGCGCCTTTTAAACCACGATAATTCGTGAGAATACATATGGCGGTCCAAGATTCTACGCCTTCTGCTCCTGCTCAGCACGCCATGGTGGCGAACATGACACCACTCAATACAAACGCGTCACTCGGCGAAACAATAATTGAAAATCACTTACCATCCGTGATAATGTATTACCCGAGGCGTGACTAACGCGTCTTTATTAGTGCATTGGACTACTCTGCACATACACACGTAGATGATAAGATTTCGCCGAATGAGCCAATAGTTACCAACGAAGGACAATCACTATCCTGTCCTATTGAACAACCGGAATCGGGAATCGGAACATCTCACGGTCCAGTCCGGCCAAATCCGGAGAACATTTTCGATCACACTGCCGACGACGACGACTAGTACAAGTCGCCCCTCTCCTTCCCTTTATTTCCACTAATAGATCTACATACCCGAAAAATGCGCCCTGTGCTTCCCACCACACTCCGCCATGCCGTGCTCCGCCGTGCTCAGCCTCGGGGACCCCGTTTCGCGTCAACGTCGACAGAGGCTGCTCAGCAGAAGGCGAAGGATACGTTGGGAAATGCGGCTCAGAGTGCGGGAAAGGCGTGGGAGGGCGCTGTGAAGTTTTTGGGCCCTGCGGGTGAGAAGGCTGCTAGTTTGCTTGGAGGTATGTTTGCGGTTCTCGTCGATTATTTGAATCTTGTCCTACCTTCCATCGACGCCCTTATCCTTTTATGAAGTCGCTCGAACAGTATTCTGACCTGTTCTTTTCGGAAACACTCATAGCATACCGTCAACCTTTCTTCTACAACCTTGCCGTCACCCGTGAAATCGTCAAGCAGATCTACAGAGCCGAAGGCCTCTCCCCTCCCTCCCTTAGCACTATTCAGACCGCCTACAAAACAATATGGGACAGCGTGACTAATGTCGCGTACCTCCGACAAATTGCGGGTAACGGTGACCTCGCACGCGTGGGCGTGTACGCTCTTGAGGCGTATGGTATCTTCAAAGTGCGCTACTAATTCCCTTGTGGCTTTCGATGCGATTACTGATACGATGGGTCTGCTTGTATAGATTGGTGAAATGTTTGGCCGGAGGAGCCTTATTGGCTACGACCTTCATTAGTTGTGCGACGATTGTGGACCATTATACGCAGTGAATATAGATGTTACCGATTATTCGAGTGCTTCTCTTCAGACGCAAATGCGGACAAAGCAAGGTTTTTTGACAATTTGGTTTATGTAGCCTCGATACGTCACACGCGCCACAGCCGATTCCTTTCATCCCAGGAGATAATATACCATGCTTGAAGCATGTTTGCGTCAAAGATGGTCATCTCAGCGTATCTACGCCTTCATAGATCTTGCAACTAAATTGAGGATTGACTCATGAAAATCGCTTGTTTTTCTTGACTTTGCTGGAAAATGCGATTATATAATAGAGGAATTAGTCAGCTGTGAACAACCTCGCTCACGTTGCTTTATCAACGACCATTATGGCCTCTACTGAAGCTCTAACTGTTCCATTCTTCAAGAAGAAAGGGAAAGGTCGCCCAACGACTAGTAGACAACGTTCACCTTCGCCCACACCTAATGTACCACAAGCTGCAACTTCGGCCAAATCAGAGGTCGTGCTGCCCACACGAAAAGCTACAGGGAACCTTCTCAGTGCGGGCACTAAGCGCACAGTGACACAAAGAGACGAATACGAGGACTTGGACGTGCCGGAGAAGGAGGGTCCCGATGTGAAATGGACTGTCACTGGTTCACATACGAACGCTGCGTTGGAGATAATTGCTGGTGACGAGGTGGAGGAGATACTGGCGAAGAGGAGAAAGCAAGAGGCAGGATCGGATGATGAGGTTCCGGACAATGGGCAATATCATGGTCAGAGCGCGTACAAGAGCCATTTGGTCAAGAGTAAGGAGATCCCAAAGGCTATGAGGATTGGCCCTCAACGGAGTACGAGCACTATTCGGACGGTTACCATTGTTGATTATCAACCTGATGTGTGTAAGGATTATAGAGGTAAGTATAGTTTGCCTGATTGTATATATTTTTCATTAAGTTCATTTGATGTATTCATTAGAAACGGGTTATTGTGGTTTCGGTGATACGTGCAAATTCCTTCATGATCGTGGCACCTGTACGTTTCCTATAAGTTTTTCCCTGTCGCCATGAAACGCTGACGGCTTGACTTTTCTCGCACGTTTTGTTTATCCATACACTAGACCTTGCGGGCTGGCAGCTTGATAAATTGGCTGACGAGGCAAAGAGACAGGTTGGAGACGGATCGGAGTCCGACTCGGACGACGAGGACATTCCCTTTGCGTGTCTCATATGCCGCAAACACTTCACAGACCCTGTCGTCACACGCTGCGGCCACTATTTCTGTTCTACCTGTGCAATCAAGAGGTTCGCGAAGACACCAAAGTGCATAGCATGTGGTGCCGCGACAGGCGGCATGTTCAACAGAGCCGACAAAATCATAGAGAAGATCAACAGGAAGAAGCAAGCGAGAAAAGAGACACGGAATGATGCCGATGGGCTAGGGCATACTATCGAGATCGAAGGTTTGAACGAGGCGGAGTGAAGGCGCTAGTTTTTCGAGTTAACAGGACTAACTTTTACGCGACTACTTACTGGGTACGATTTGATCTTCGGTCTTCTCAGTGCATACAAATCTGACTTTCATTACAGCAGTCGTGCTTCGCCTATCATGCAGAACCTGATTGCAATATATCTTTAGGTACATAATACAGCGCATCCAAGGGAGTCTTCGTCCTCAAGAACAATACCAGTCCGAGTAATACGCCGACAGTTGAGCCAACCTTCGTAGCTCTGAGGCTTTCTTTGGCTTTCGTCGTGGCCTGTACTTGTAGGCGTACTCAATTAGTGGCGCTCACGATTCTTCTGTAGTTGTTAGCGTCAAACCGTGTCCACTTGTACGTTCCCTCATACTGTCTACGTTGCCTAAATAAAAATAAAATAGGAGTACGTACAAAAATTACATACATGTTGACGCTTAACCATGACAAGGTAATTTATGCTATTATAGGTTTTTGGGCCGATATTCCACGTCTTCAGGAGACCTTGCCTGATGTTTTGTGTGCGCACGGAATACATAGTCATCTTTCGGAGATCTGCGCCAATCCGAGAATGGAGAGCGACGGTGAATGACGAGAGCAGTTCAGGTCAGGGTCGACAAAGTCTATTCTAATATGTTAATCACATTTCGACTGTCACACATGTACTTTTTCACTTGTCACGGCTGACAGGAAAAAACCGACTGATCGGGATTTGTTGGCTAGGCTTCTTAGTTCAGAGTCTTTTGTAAAATAATTGTCAAAAAAACTGTAGTCACATCCAAATCACGTCCAGGATCGCGTCCAAATCGAAAAGAATTGGACAAAGAAAGTCTATTCCTAATTATTGGAGCAGTTGTACACCGGTACGAAACATATATGCAAGTTAATGCACTGCTGGTGCTCAAATCTGTTTCCAAGAGAAAAAGGGTCAAAGAAATGTGTCGTGACATTTTTTTAGCCACTTTTTATCATGGAAAAAGGCATCTTTCATTGTGTCTCAGGCTTTTTTCCATGAAGAATGGACGTATTGGAAATAGAGCATATTTGCACAGGGTTTCAAATTTTGACTCTGTTTTGGACGATGTGACATCCTGATATGGAGCTGTGACAGCAATCGTGGGATCTCTAAACTTACAGTCACTTTACTATTTTCCATTCGTATTGACTTCTTTTTTTTTAGCTCCCTTTGATCTTTCTGTATGATATCATACACTGGTGTACTTGACCGTATGACAACCTGTCCAGACTATTGTTTCCATACAGCGAGTGAGAGAGACCACCAATGGTAGCCACATCAAGCATAGGCGGTGGAGAAGGCACTCATGAGATTAGAGGCACAGCAGCAACAAGAAATTACAGCAATTGGCTATGACTTGCCATCGTTGAGACGGTTATCGGACCTGACCGGATTACCTTTCATCACGGGGACTGCCGTGTCACGCTTTCCATGTTAGGACGAACCAAATTTTGGTTGTGGAGCACTCAAATTTTTGTTGATTTCCATTGCAAATATGCTCTAATGACATAACACATTTCTTTTCATTTCACGGACAAATATTATTGACCAACAGTGATGGTGGGCGCCGTCTAATTAGGCTTGATTTGGTAATTGATGATGACGGATGACTGAGCATGGTCACGTGTGGAGTTGGAACTCCGCTCAGCATTGGAACATGAGCTAAGGTTTTTAGGCCTTGGGTAATCTCATTTTCTGTGAGGATTGTCGATGTGTGTTTGAATTTAGATATATGGAGGTGCGCCCCGGCGTTACCCGTACCTGCGATGAATACATAGGTATCGTCTATGGAATCGTTTTGACGCCTTGATGAAGTGCTATTACTTCGGTGGCTGCATTTAGTTCGGTGGCTGTATTTAGAATCAGACTCTCGACGATTAGCGGGCAGTGTGCTCAGTTTTAAACGGCACGCGGTATCCGGGTTTGGAGGCAAACCCACAGAAAGACCAGATGACCGCTGTAGCGTAAGCGAAAATGGGAAATGGGGAAATGATAAAAAAACAAACACTCGGGCAAGCCAAGGCACAGCTGTCTAGACGCGTCTACAGCTAGAATAGAAACACTAAGGACACCAAGAATAACTCGGAAATGCACTAGACCTGACGTTATTCGGGAACCATTTTCACTCGATAGACGCGATAACTTCGAATATGACATGAAAGGAAGTGCTTGTCAAGGTCCTGATGAATTGCAGGAAATTATCCAAAGACCAACTACAGTGTCGAATTGAATTAGAGAAAAAATGATAGATTGAACCGGAGCCACTCTAATTAGTGCTTGGAGAGGAGAGTATAGAATATAGAATAGTCATATATACAACTTTTGATCCGGAGTCATGGTGTCCTTGCCCGACAGTCGACACTACGGATGAAATTGCATCAGGTTGATTAATGCTTTAAACGCAGGAAAACCAACGAACGGCAGATAATATACTCGATCCTCTAGGAAGGCATCTCATCACAACCGTTGTCCAAGTGTCGTTTCAGGGAATCAGCCCTACGAATACGAATAGAAGGCGAACAAGAATAGACACGCGATTTAACTGTGAGAAATATGATGGTCAGACAGATCATTTTGACGTACCTGCTAAACTCCTTCTCGCAATAACGACAACGGTGGATTACAGGTGATGGAAGATGTTGTGTCTCATGATGGCGCTTGCGATCATGGGACCGAGAAAAGGTTTTCCCGCACTTCTCACAAGGGAACCGCTCTCCCGATGACGATGAGATAGGTGAACCAGGTGAGGTGCCTGGGCGGCCGGTTGCGATGCGCGACGAACGCAGCTCGGGACTCCGCGAAGACGACACGAAAGCATGTTGAGGCGGATACTGTGCAGACGAGTACGGATCCGTCGATGGTGGCGAGTGAGGAGTAGTTGGGAGCTGCCGTGGAGAATAGGCGTACATTTCAGAGGGAGTGGGAATGAATTGGCCCCCTTCAGATCCGTTGATACCAGGAGTCTGAGAACGCTGATACTGGGATGCGTAGTATGGTGATTGTGCAGGGTACGGGTCAGCTTGTGAAGATGAGCCGCCATTACTGGGACTCTGATAATAGCGATGGTGGCCAGGTGAGGCGTAATGCTGAGTCGATGGCGCCATTGGTGTCATGCTGCGATAGTACGAATCAGACTCCACCCCTAAAGGTGATAATAAGAGACCAACAGCGTCTAAAATGTGATAGACGCACCGTTTATACTCTCCCCAGCCTGGACGTAATATTGTCCAGATCCTTGCGGCGAGTGATAGCCTCTCGTGTATTGTTGAGTAAACTGACTTGCGTGGCTCGAAACATAGATACCACCGGCATGATTGCCAGTCTGGTCATCGTAAGAATAGGCACGAGTGTGCTGCATTACACAGATGAGATCTCAGGTGGCGGCGGATTGTGGGGGACTGGGAGGGGGAAAACTCAAAGCTACGTCCTTTAATAGTCCGGAGCCGTCCAGATGTCATCACTCAATTTCAAACTTGGTAACAAGCCCTCCGAAGATGAGATTTACGAAACAAAGGCAATTTCGGGTACCGAAAAGGCGGGATGGCAGCTTCCGCTAAGTCCCTATGACGGCGCGTGATGATCTGACTGAGGTGAACCCTATAAAACGGTTAAAAACGAGGCAGATGCGGTGGAAGCCTTCCATTCAAGGATCAAGACTAACTCTGGAGGGAGAGTTAGATAGTTAGGACAAAGCTATCTCAATCCAGTATCCAGGAGTCGGCGATTGCTTACCTCAAGATTCCGCGCCGACCTAGGAAATCTGGAAATTTGGGGTAAGGCTGGATATGAATCCCAAGATGGCATGTGTGCCTTCAAGAGTTAGACAGGATTCGACCGCGTAATCCAAAAATGGTTAGAGGTCTTGGAAGATATCAAATTTACAACAATTGTAAACGGATCGCTCTACACGTATGGGGAGAAGCCGGGTCACTCACTGATCGAAATCAATATGCAAATTAGAGAACTCAACACCTCACGAGACATCTTCAACTACTTACAAGGGTGAACTTTCAGACCCTTCGCACAAACACGTCAGTCAACAATGCACGCTTGGCGAATGTGGACCGGGCATTAAGGCCTCCATGAGCATAAAGGTGCGAATGCATTGGAGTTCGAGACTTCGGTAAACTCACTATGCAATCAATCAGTGCTCTGTACATAAAACGTCACACCACTGTTCAAGGCCGACATGAATGAAAAGCTGCGCTGAAAGGAACAACGATCTATGCAGTGCACCACCCCCGATCCGTCTGCATCGCATCATTCTCTTCAGGGTGAAGACCGTTCATGGAGGGGCCTTATGAACACAAAAACAATGCAACCAGGGTGTCTTTGTCCTAGACACTATGACGTTCACATTCAAACGAACCTTGGGTTCCACGAAAATGCGACAAGGGCGGGCCCAGGAACTAGATCGAGTACTCCTGGACATCCTGATTTAATGAACAAACACGAGGAAAGTAAAATGGAAAAGAGACACGAAATTTGAGTCAAGGTTTCTAGTGGAACCATAAACGAAGGAGTAGATTACGGTGCATTACGATGCGATGTTGCGAAAAGATTAACGGACAGTGGATCACAAACGGAAAGAGTTTGATTTTCGTGATCCTGCCTAACACGACCAAAGCAGCGATCGCCCTTGCGCAATGCTGCTGGAGTAACTGGCGGCGGCATGGCACCGTTTGATCTCGACGCGTGCATCCAGAAATTACTAACAAAACAGCTCTTACACGAGGCTCTCCTGCGAGAGATATGCGAGAAGACAAAGGAGGTCCTTATGAGAGAGTCCAACGTTGTCCACGTTAGTGCACCAGTCACGGTCGTGGGCGATATCCACGGGTGAGTCACAAATGGCATTCTCAGCTGCACTACACGTTAATCAGAGATAAAGCCAGTTCTATGACCTAATTGAAATATTCAGAATAGGAGGCTACGCGCCAAACACGAATTACCTCTTTCTTGGTTCGTTATAATCCAGGCGCGTCTCCGTGACAGGCTTCCTCACGCGACTTAGGCGATTATGTGGACCGCGGCCTCTTCAGCGTTGAAACCATCTCCTTATTAACATGCCTGAAGCTGCGATATCCCGACCGAGTTCAGCTTATACGAGGAAATCATGAGTCAAGAGCTGTCACGCAAGTACGTGGCCTGCGATCGTGTACAGCCATATCGTCTTTTAATCTCTCAGCAGACATACGGTTTTTACACTGAGTGCGTCCGAAAATACGGCTCGTCACATGTCTGGACATATTTTACCGACATGTTCGACTTCCTTACCCTATCAGTGGTCATTGACGATCGAATATTTTGTGTCCATGGAGGTACACTCTTCGGCCCTCAGTCCAGTAAACCGTCAACCTTAAAGCTATTTTTTGACAGGCCTCTCACCTTCTATCCATTCTATTGACCAAATCAAAGTCGTTGATCGGTTTCGAGGTCTTTACATCGGTCAAGTACTCTTCTACCTGCGTGCTCACTCCGTCTTCTAGAAATTCCACATGAGGGCCCCATGGCGGACCTTGTTTGGTCGGATCCTGACCCTGAGAAGGAGGATTTTGCCATATCACCCCGGTCCGTCCTTAGGTCGAACTAGAACCATTTTTATTGACTCCCTCTTTTAGAGGGGCAGGATACACCTTTGGATCCGGCGTTGTGCACAAGTTTCTTGATCAGAATAATATGTCGCATATACTTCGTGCTCACCAGCTCTGTATGGAAGGATTTCAACAACTTTTTGACAAACATTTGTCGACAGTCTGGTCTGCACCGAACTACTGTTATCGATGTGGAAATTCGGCAAGCGTACTCGAGGTTGGGCCCAACGAAACCATGCATTTTAATGTATTCGATGCTGCGCCGGAAAATGAGCGAGACGGCCCGAGCCAGCAGCAGGCACAAAACGCAACTGGGAAGGTATTGGCTTGAGCTCCTATCTGTCGCTTCGCTGAATCTAACTGGCTGCAACATGCAGACGCCCGATTATTTCCTATAGATTACCATTCACGACCAGATATGACATGTATACCAATTCAGTATATGCAACGAACTTACCCCGTCAAGACGATAGATCACGGTATCGAAGACGTCTTTGGATTTACATCTCGTTGGCGGTTCACAAAGATATTTTACAAAAATTGTCTCGAGTTGGCTAACAGGCTACACTAAGATCAAGCGGCTTCGGCGGATGATAGCTGCATTAGGTAGGGTATTCGCGCTTTAATTTCTTTTCGACCCCGAAGTATCTATCTATGTATTAATTTATCTCAACCACGGTCGATCATAGGTGGGATCATTCACCCGAGGCTCGAGCTTCGAGCTCGGTTTGGTAAGAATCTCCGTGTGCACGATAACCAAACCAATATGACCATCATTCCCTCCATTATACCGCCGGTTCTATGCCTAATATCTAAACTCTAAGCAATGTCTGACAGCGCAAGGTAATCTGAGAAAGGGAAAGGATGTCTCTACGGCTGATGCACCCATTTTAAGCAAAGAATTCCTAGCTAGAAAAGACCGCAAGGAACGCGCCTGTACCCCTTGTGCACCCATCTTGAGAATAGCTACAGAAAGGGCAAGTAGAGTTCCAACGATCAACACTTTACGCCACCGAATCCAGAAGAGAAGGAGGAGTGTTCGCGCTAAGTCTCTTTTCCGTCTACGACCATGTTTAAGGGACAGTGAACCATAGGCCAGAAACGCTGGATATCCAAAAAAGGGGTTCAGAAGCGAAGTGGGCGATATCGAGGTAGGGGAAAGCGAGTACTTCCCAAATGGTGGATCAGGCGTCGATATTTCACCTCGTGTTACAATTTCACTGCGTGACGCAGTGTCTTGCATCCAAAGAGGATCATCCAAAAAATCCAGAGTGGACATAGTGCCGCCATAATCTGTGATGCCCGTCAAAGTCTCAATTCACGATGAAGAAGGAAGAATTTCTGACCTTGCGGTAGCGATGCGGGGGTGAAATACTGCAATATTTCCTCATTAGACAGAAAAAATACGCGGGATAGAGCAGTTTCAGGTAAGAGGCGCCTATATGGAGTCACTAGAACAAATCTGCGGGTTATAAATTTGAATTACTTGATTATTCTCCACATCCCAGCGTGAACCCAAGAATAATTGAGTATAAAGACTTGTATATAAAACTATCAGTGGTGTAGCATTGAATGCCAAAGGAGGATCAACTACTGACCCCCGCCTAACATTCCTGGGAATCTTGGAATAATTTCACGCAGGGTCCAAGTGAAGAGGTCGAGATCCTGGAAATGCTAAAATGAGAACTTGTTCTAGAGTCACCATAGATAGACAAAGCTTCACAAAAGTTCTCAGAGAAGTTTCCTTGATATCAAGGATGATCATGTATTGGAAGATAGGCAATGTCGTCGAATCTGCATTGATGTCCTTCAAATGGCATCTGAGTCCCTCGAATAGTTCTATCACATTAGATTTGACATTCTTGGAGGTTGTTTTCAAAGGAATGGCTTTGACGAGAAGTATAGGTCTGCCGAATGGGTCGCGTGCACTCTTAGGCAGGCAATGTATCATTGACAACGGGGTCGGCGCCAAGTGAATCAACGGCCATAAGTTTTTCAAGCGCCAAACAAGATTCTTCCGTACGGATTCCATAGCGAAAGATATAGTAAAATTATTTCGCTGTGCGGAATGATATAAATGACGCGTTTCTACCGCAATGGAAATCTGAACCTACTTTGGATATTCGGAAGAGGGTGTCTTATGAGCAAGCTTACTATCAGCTAATTGTGTACTAGAGTGTTCAGAACAACGTACGTCTGTCCTCCAGCCATTCTTTCGCCCATTCCGTGGCTTCCGGACTTAATTCAAGTTCGTCAGCGACAGAAGGCAAGATATCACGGATCAAAATGGTTTGCAGCGCAGCGATGGCCTGAATATTAGAGTTGTATTGAGCGAGAAGTCTTTCACAGTTCGCTTGCAGCAGATCTGTTGCTGACATGGGGTCAATGGGCGAAAAAAGGAGAGCGTATCGGAATACAGAACGCAATGGTGGTCAAACTTGGCCAACTGAGCGTGATTAACGTACTTACAAGTTGGGTTTTGACTTCTCTCCGATCGTTTCCCACGATCAAATCGAGGAAATGCTGCACAAGATTTCATACAATCGTCGCCGGCATCAATTCCTGTTTGTCTGACGCTTGGGAGCTCCCTATTTACTTCTCCTTGATCTGGTGAAATAGACAGAGTGTGCCAGGGTGTTTGCTTGTTATTTTTCAGATGTCTTTGATGCTGAACGTTGAACCTTTTATATTCTGCACAAGAGCTTGTATCTCAATGGAATAATGAAACGATTGATATATAGGAACTTAAAGCGTTCGACTCATTAAAGTTACACGTCTTATCAGTGTGACAGCTACACTCAAACTGCTAGAGTTTTAAATCGTATTTCTTCAGGTAATCAAAGTAGGTTTTAAGATGAATGTCCGCCAGGGGTTTTCATGCAGATGCATGGCAGGAAGAATGATTCTAGTATGGCTCTCGCAACCAATCTTGTCGACTTTGACTGGATATGGTCTTGAGGTCTCACATGTATACCGTCTATAGCCAAGGGGATATGACATATCTTCCTTCCCCTTTGTTTTTCCCACTTGGCTAACTGAATTCCTTTCTGCATTATTACGGTATCTTTTACATGGCTGGTCAGGGTCCATGCATCATGCCGTGGCTGTATGTGTAACCCTCAGACTTAAGACCACCGAGCAAATCATCCTTCATGTAGCAGATGACAAATTCCTTGGAGAATTGTGAACATGGGCATCTACTAACCTTGATTGGTTTTTACAATGTTACAAATATGATATCTATCTCCGCTCATTTGTTGGAGCCGCACACAGCTGGAAAGACTTAATTTTGAGCCGGCCGACTTGAACGGAATGTACAAAAATCAGGTTAGATCATTACCTGTGAGTCAGTTTGAATATTCGTGACAAAATCAAATGGCATGGCAACTGGAAGGAAAGACGATTCCCAGTTCGAATGAAGCGAGACAATTTGGACAAAGAGGGATTACAGGGCCTATGAGGATATTCTCCATAGCGTAATCCACTTATTTCAATGATCTCCGATGCAGTGATCAGTAGCAGTAGTAGATCGAACATCTTCTGTCGGACAGCAGGTGGCAAATCGGGGCCGTGAATCCACGTGTACAAGATATAGGCATGTTGCATCCCGCACATCGTCGCCTATACACTAGCCCAAACAATGCAGAGTCTACCGGGAGTTCACCAGTATAAGAGCAATGCAACCCATAGCTGCCTACTTGAAGGTAGTGGCCACAGAACAAGGTACATAATTAATTAAGAGCCGATGACTGGGAGGAACCGATGAGAAACCGCAAGTAGACAGAGTCCCAGGCAGGACGCGTAGCTCAAGCCTTGAAGTCAAATAACCGTAGTTTCGACACACTGAGTTAGATGGAGGACCGATTGGAGTTGTCAAGACAGCCACCCTTTTAAGTTGAATGTTACTATGTTACTATAAATGAGATCTAACTATGGTTTAGAAGATGACCGTAGTTGAATGTTAATAGACCAGTCAGTTGGAAATTGGTAAATCAATCCATGAGGCATAGAGTACACACCATACTACCCTACCCACGCTTCTCACCCCATTATAGTAGCTTGTCTGCGGCAAACCAGGGTCAGCGGTAGCAGCATAGGACTTGTGTCCTCGGGCCAAATGAGTTATCGAAAGCAAGTAAGGCCAAGTAGAGAATACGTTTCTGAAGCGGCCCGGGGCCGCGGTTCCATCAATAAAGGATTGTTATGTAATCAAACACTTCGATGATCAAGAGTTCTTTGATTGTTCTTTAACTCAGTCAACTAGTGCTATATCGATTAATTGATGTCTGGATTCGTGCCGCAACGACTACTTGATTGGTTCCAGAAGAATGGCGGTTTTTTTGACTTAGATTCAATGGGTTTCACGACCTTTTCCGATTTGGACGATATCTGGGGTGTCGTCGCGTTAAAAAACATTCCGGTCAGGCTCAGTCGCGTCTCGTGAATCATCAACTTGATAGATATGATGAACCATAGGAAGGACACGTTCTTTTCTCCATCCCGCGATCTCTGACCCTCTCTACACGAACTTCTTCTCTACCCTCGCGTTTCGGGGTTGCCGCATGGAAAGACATGCAATTAGACCAGGGATGGACAGGTCTAATATTGTGTATGATGTGGGAGTCTGCAGATCCTGACTCAAAGTGGTCTGAATACCTTGGTGCGTTCAGTAGCTAGTAGATCAAGTCATGGCTAACGTTTACATCTCAAGCCACCCTTCCATCCCAGTTTGATACACCTATGTTCTGGAACGAAAGAGATCTGAACGAATTAGATGGTACATCAGTGGTAGGTCTGTTTAGAACGCACTCATTCGGTTTCTTTTCTTCACCTGATATCTGCTCCGGGTAGAAAAATTAGGTCGCGACGAGGCTGAACAGTCTTACAGAGAGAAGTTGGTCCCTGCTATACAAGTACGCCATCCAATCTCCGGTCCGTAATCTCCTGACAGATGAATACTCACGGCGCAGAGCCGACCGGACCTCTTTCCTCCTGAATCTGCTGAGCATTATAGTTTGACCAACTATCACCTTATGGGAAGCCGAGTGCTCTCCCGTAGCTTCAATGTGGAAAAGTGGGATTCGGGAGAAGAAGAGGAAGAGACTACAGATACCCTCATTGATACCCGTGACCACGAAATGGATGTCGACTCCTATGGCGGTCCAGAAGGATTGCACGAGAACAACGAGTCGCATCATAGTGGAGCGGAAGAGGAGGAGGAGGAAGAAGAAGACTCCTCAGATACTGCCATGGTCCCCATGGCTGATATGCTGAATGCACAATATCGATCAGAAAATGTAAGATCTCGTTCTCGCGCTTCCCCTTCATTCTCAACTATTTGCGGATCGGATTTCAGGCCAAATTATTTGATGATGAAAACGAATTGAGGATGGTCTCAACCAAGCCTATCAAAGCGGGGGAACAAATCGTAAAGAACTCATAGCTCTCTCCCTCCTTTATTGACCTCCCATCAGTGGAATACCTATGGGGACCTACCCAATGCGGAGCTCCTTCGACGATACGGACACGTCGATTTGCTGCCTCTGCCCAAAGGCGGGGTTGGAAATCCCGGTGACGTAGTCGAGATACGTGGTGATATTGCTCTTTCCATCATCTTGGGGAAAGACTCTTCGCTCTCCGAGGCTTTCTTGCGAGAAAGAATTGATTGGTGGTTGGAAGAAGGTGGCGACGAGTGAGCCTTTATTCTTTTTCTTTCTTAAAGAAATACCGTCAAGCTGATTGCCGCCAATCAATCGCAGTGTATTTCTGCTCGAAGCTGATATCGAGCTTCCAGCGCTGCTAGTGTCATTTATACGGTTGCTCCTCCTGGATGAGGACGAATGGAAATCCGCCAAAACGAGAAGTAAGCCTCCCAAGCCCAAAATTGATGCTCAAATACTGGACATCATTCATGAACTACTCGAAATGCGATTAAAAGCCTATCCGACGACTTTACAGGTTTGTGACATGTTGGCATAATGCTTTGTCGAAGTCTAACCTTGTGGTGTTGGCAGGAGGATGAGAGCAAACTCATGGGCCCACTTTCGAAGAACGAAAAGCATGCCATCATCGTGAGGATGGGAGAGAAGCGCATTATAAACGATTCGCTTGTCATGATTGGGGATCTCCGAGCGCAAAACAGGAAAAATAACAAAAGAAAAATTAGTCACGGTGGAGAAAACCCACAGAAGCGGTCAAGGAAGTAAGAAGTTTGCGACCTTGGGTCTGCTACATTCCTTTGCGTAGTCTTGTTATGAAGCCACCAAAACTTTCGGCTATAGACACTTTGTGAGATCTGAGGATAGTTCGGATCACGGTAAGAGGAATCTCGGATTCGAGGCTGTGTCCGGGGGTCCATTGTGGTTTGTGGTCGATCAGTCGGCTCAGCCCCTCCTTGTCCTCGATCCACTCATGCAATGTCTGCTGACTATGGCTGTAGACTCTCGCCTATAGTCAACGATACCCTTGACTTGCATCTATTGAACCCTTTTCTTGGGGAAATTTCGCCTTTGACCGCCGCCGAATCACCCAGCGAGGGCGATCATGATCTGCTGAGGAAGCCGTCCTCAAGGCGAGGTTCATTGAAGAATGCTCGAAGCCAGCCCATTTCTGGCGGGAGGCACGTCAGATCTCGGACGGAATTCGAAGTATCTGCAAGTAATGGTGGTCTGCATCCGTTACGAAGTGCAGGACTTGCATCAGGGCCAAATGACGCGGGCGTCACTCGGCCTCATCTTTCACGCGTCCTCAATGTAGCAACACTTGTTGATGTTCCACCGGCCGCGAATGAATATGAGTCTAAACCTGTCGACGCAAGGGACGTCTTAGTACATGTGGTGCGTGACGCCGTATATCTTGCTATTTGGGCCGACCTTCCCACATAGGTATCTCCTGGGGACTCCTTGGCTCGAGTTTCCTTGAAATACGGTATTCCATTGGCTGATCTGCGTAGAGCCAATCATCTTTGGACATCGGATTCGATCCATCTCCGCACTCAACTATATATTCCTATCGACAAAGCAACTCGCCTGAAGCCTATTACAGCTGACAATCTGATATCTATCACACCTGACGAGGAAACTGGTGAGACGACAATTTCGCCGCATGATTTATCTATAGAGCCACATCCTTCGGCTGCACGAACATCTGGTGTGGAAGCTATTCGTCGTGTACCTATATCCCAAATGTCATTCTTTCCCCCACCATCGGTGACAAGACCTCCTACGACACGATCCTCACAACAACATGCGTCTACTTTCAAGGCTACTGAACATGCCCGATATGTTCCTCATTCTCCAATTTCTCTCACGTCCCTGCTGACCTCCCTTCCTCTTGCTGCGTCCACCCGTGACACAATAATTGCGAGATTGTCTTTCGAGAGTGTCAGCTCGAGCTATAGTGACAGAGACAGCGATGTACATGAACTTGATGATGTGTCAACCGGCTCAACAAGTGATCTTCACCATAGCCACGAAGAAACTCAACCTACTCCTTCCGTGATCACTCCCAAATCAGCTTATCGCTCCACTCCAAGAGCGACTCATTATACTCCCCATGTTGCCGAAAAATCACAAAGCTCCTCTCCAGCTCTGACACATGTGAGACATCTTTCAACCTCACCACAATCCTATATTCCTCCCCACCGGGACATTCGAACGGTACAAATGGAACCATCACCAGAAATGCAAATCCCTCTGCTGTCGCGGCGGCTATCTCCAAGAGGGAAGGTATTGACTGGGTCAAATCTGCTTGACGCCGATTTTGAACTAGAGAACATTTTTTGATGGACAACTCATCACGACTCATCATCGATGACTGTCTCACTTTCACCCTGTGTCATTGCTACACACCTATCCATCCCCGTATATCAAAGCTGCTGATAGTAAGATAGCAAATCATTGGTTGGCGATTTTCATATCTTCTGAACTATCGCTAATGTGCTATGCGTCTTTGTGCCCAGGTGAAAGCGGTGGAATCGCCTGACTATAAGACCGTTCAGGAAGTTGAAGATCAAATGATTCTACGTCGCACCCCCGTGCTAGGTTACGACAATGGTGGGCCAAATCGTGGAGACGGGTTCAGCTGAAAGCTTCTCCAAAGTTCGTTTGATACGGCTCCACATTCGCGGCTTGTCCCACGTACCTGCATGCTTCTCTCCCTTGTTTGCAAGAACAAGTATTTTACCACGGAATCTCGAATCCAGAGTACTGGATACTGGTGGGAAGAGAATGCATGCTTGGGACACGATGTTGCTGTTTGTCATGTTTACGAGACTCCAACGTTAGTTTAGCTCAGCGGAGATTTTGAATGGACAAGGGAGTTGAGATTGACCCCGATAAGTTCTGACTGTTATCAATGTCTTGTTATAGTCAAGCGAAACTCACGGCTTGAAATTGCAGATGAGTGGTCAGTATTTTCACTGATGTCCTAGGGCGTCAGTCACTCCGGTAAGTGTGTGTCCATGATTTCTATGTTTGGTTTGCACACGGGATTTGCATCCATGTGTTGATGAAGAGAGACATGGTCAGAAACGAGAACCTGAGTATTTGCCAGAAGCCGACACATCCGGCGGGGAGTTTGTGCATTCTTCTCCATTCAGAGTGTCTCGATCATGACCGATGACCATCTTGTACCTCTATCTTACGATAGGTGTTGATTCTTTTTACCCATAATTCTGACATGGTGAACCTGTTAATGTGAAACACCTTCGGTTTTGTCACCATCAAGGTTCAGATACAAGCTCTTCATTTTTTGGCCGAGAATGCACACAGGCCATGAGAATCGCATCTAAGGAGTATGTTTTGTTTTTGTGGTTTCGATCGTTATAACACTTTTCCCTCGAGCTCATCACCATACGTAGCTGTCAAATTTGCTTTTTAGGAGCCGCGAGGACCTGGAAATCGATAATTCGGCAATCGGTTTGATACTACGTCTTGCACAGTAATTTCCATCAAATCGTGTCAATGTCACCTATGACGAGCCGTGGTACCCCCTTTCTGAGTACGTCGCATGTTTTTATAGTAAATAAATTCACTGTGAATCAAGACTCGACTTTTCATAGGCTAACTCTGCATGGATCTTGATTCTTGGACATATGGACAGTTTCCAACATGACACGCAAACCATTCCCGACATGCAGACAATTCCCGAACACGCAGACAATTACCGACGTGGCCGGCATAATGAGTGGGGTCGTCATCTTTTTGATCGAAACACAGTTACCACATGCCGGACTGATCTGCCCTGTCTTTTGTTTTTAAGAGATGACGATTGTTCTGGAGATATTGATTAGCTCCCTCGACTTCGGACCTATCCTACTAAAGGAGCTTTTTATATCCGTCAAGGCAGCTGGCGCTTATTCTGTGTGATACATGGTCGGACATGTGCTTCACGTACAGGGAGACTGAGCGGGCCGCTTTTTCCTCACACTGTTTGAGAGTAAACTTCCTTAGAAAATGCTGGGGTCGTGGACACATCGAAAGGGTGCGACAGAGCTGATGAACGTCTACTAGGAAAGTGGATGGGCCGAGCACTCGCGAACCCGACCATAGCTGGAACCAAAGGATTTGGGACACCCGATTACTGCTGTGTCAATCACTTTGTGAGGTCCTTATTTCCTCATTCGTTTAGCAGATATCAACTTTTCTAATGGGACTTGGGTCAGGATTTGTTCATATTGACATAAACATCTGGGGGACTCTTAACCGCTGACGGTGTTGTAATCGGATGTTGATAACTTATCCTTAAGACTTGAAGGCGATTTACATTCCCCTTGGAGACCTTAAAGGCATTCTAACATTTCGTGCCTGAGAAACCTGATAATTTTTTTTTGAAAACTACAGAATCCTCAAATCAAAGACGTAACATCAGACTTTCTCGAATTATTGATAAGCGCAATCTCTTTCTTACGGCATGAGATGTTGATGTCGCCAATTGGCTGAAGCCACAACAAACACAGATGGCGTCTAGTCCAGCAAAATGAGCAAAGAATTGACCGATGGAGAGATTTTACATGTCAACTGAGGCTCAACTCCACAATTTATCACTCAGCCTAGATAAATTATGCGCGCAGACGTCGGATGATGTCGAATATCGAGGGGACTGTTTCAGAAACGTTCGACATCAGCGTGACTCAGCGGACATATCTTCGTGATGTAGACAAAAGAGCTTGTCGGAGTGCTATTTGTATCGCGTGAGCTTGTGAGAGAGTCATAAACACAGCCTTGATAGATCCGACAGCTTTAGGGGCTACCGCTCTCCCTCTAAAATCCCTTCCCATAGCTACCCTTCTCATAAAATGCCTCGACCCGAGCAACAATAGCATCTAGCGCTGCCAACCATTTATTCAGCTCCTCATCGAGTTTCTCCTGGGATGCCGGCGGGCCACCGGAAGGATCGGCAGCAAGCTTTTTGTAAAAATCAGCACGGTATGGGCATGCTTTCATAGCCACCTATGGATTTGCGAATCAAACATGATGAATCGGGCCTTTCGATATGATACTTACGGCAAAAATTCCTTTGACTACGAAGTTGTGAAATCTTTTCAAGGTCCCCTCATAAGATTTTGCGAACGCATCGGCCAACTCTTCCGTCTTGTTCGCTTGTGAGTTTTGCAGCGCCTTGCAGGTGAAAGAAAGACCTCTCAGAAGCCACAAAAGGCCTTCAGTAGCCGTGCGCTTCTTCTCCATCTTCTCGTTTTCGACAAGTTTTTCTAGAGTGCCAGACAGATTTCTAGCCGCGTCATAACGAGCGCGGACTTTCTAATGATGGAACCGTTAGTCAGGTATAGGTATAGCGATGAAGCAAGTCGAAGCGATCGAACAGCAATGTTTCCTTTTATATCATTCTGCACAACAGAGAAAGCGGTCGATCCAAGGAGATCTACGCCGAGAATCTTAATAGATGCCTATTGAGTTGTTTGAAATTCGTACCAAAGATGCCTACGAGGCCCTCTGCAGCTTCCAAGAAAGCAAGTGTATCGACGCCAGCGTCGGTGACAGGAACATCTGCGAAAGACTTGGAGAGGTTTAAGTCGGGATTGATGGATGATAGTTTTTCTTACTTTTACAGTCTCAAGATAGGGCGCCATCGGAAAGTATGCAGTGGGTATGGATGATGTGTCAGGTTCAGCGCGCCTCACAGAAAGCGATCAGAGCAATGATTAGATCTTAGTATCTCGATTTGATCTCATCATGAAGCATCGACAGTGCATTTCTTTACTAAACATACTCCAGCAATGCCCCACGCCGATGCTTCATTAGTTCCCAAAAGGTAAGGCATCGAAGATATTGTCTTGAAACAATGCCCCGAATCAAACTTTATGTCCCAGCATCCAGACGAAAAAAGAATTCTGGGACCATGTGTACGGTCAGCTCGAGGCACTGCTAGATGGGCAGCGTAATTGGGTACAACTCCTTTGCCGGTTTGAAATGACATAAAATTGGGTTAACATCTGTCAGATCACAAACCTCGCAAATGCCTCTGCTCATATCTTTAGCTCGCTACAAGGATTCCCCGCTCATTTTGGCCAAGACGATAAAAAAGCTGTGAACTGGTGTGGTGCGCTTGACTCTGGAGCGTCTTTTTCTACGCTGAATTGTAATAGGCTTCTATATCGTTGATTATCTCTTCCCCGCTCCGCGCGGCACAGAAGTCATCACATCCTCAAATGATCATAAAAAGCTACTGCTAGGTCCCTTCTGTGGGAAGCCGGCGTGTCAATTCATCAATGTCTATCCTAAACCGAGGGGTGTCTGTGCCGACGCCTTCAATAAACGACAGACCCTTAGGGTACCGAAGGTCGACCTTTACCCTGGCCACATTGCCTGTGACGGGGAAACGAAAAGCGAGATTGTTGTGCCACTTCTCATCCCCCAAGACGATGGGACTGAAGAAGCTGTCGGTGTCTTGGATTTAGATTGCCTTGCTGTGGGTGGGTTTGATGCTGATGATGAGATTGGCCTGAATAGAATAGCCAACCTGATAGTAAGTTCCTGCGATTGGTAATAGATAGCTTTTCGTGTCATCGTTCGTCGGATACAATCTAACTACTTTTATCCTTCCAAACGAGATATTCTCCATGTAGCCTCTTTTGAGTCTCCCAATCTTTTCGAACCTTCTTCGCCTGATTCTTGCTCAACTCTTTGCCGTCTTTATCCGTGAGGGGAATGCCCTCTTCGTCCCAAGAGCTGTAGATTCCTTCATCAACATTGGGAGGCTTATAAAACTCTTGTGGAGGAATGCGGCCTTTTTCCATCTTCTGCTGGCGTTTGAGACGCTCGGCTTCAGCTGCGGCAGCTTTTTTGGCAAGTTTTGCTTCTGTCTGAGCTCGCTTCTCGTTGCGGGCTCTTATAAGGTCCGCCGGCGGTACAAGTTTCACAAGAGCTTTCCCGTCTACATGTTTTCCAGCTCAGATGTGGCTCGAGCGAGACAAGATACAGTACTCGCCTTCTTGATCGTCCAAAGCGACACCCAAAGGGATAAGATCTACGTCTCGGAGTTTATCGCACAACGCCAAAATGTCCTTATGAGCCGAATCACTTTTTTCCATGGCAAGTCGTCGGATACCATCACGGAACGAAGAAAGTTGCCGGAGGTACGGCATGAGAATTTCTTCTCTCTGTATTCGTGGTAAGAAGAAGAGCAGAATATGCGGTAAGACCCACATTGATTGCTCCACCTTCATGGTCGTCCTGGCCCCATCCAATTTCTGAGTTCTCACCCTCACCAAGGCCAAACATCCGAAGCATCTGTCCGATCCATCGGGCGCAATTTTCCACCACGCTAACATTCAAGCTCTTCCCGCGAGAGTTGATATACACATTTGTTTTCGAAACAAGGTCACGAAGAACATCGAGGGCGGCCGGGGTATTAAATGAATCACACAACGCAGCCCGAAACTTTGACCGGCTGTCATGAAAACTGATTATGAGGGAATTCAGTGTGCATTGTGGGTGGGACAGACTCGTTTATGCGCACTAGTTTGTCAAATCAGATTCTGAAGTGTCGTAATGATGACAACCATCCGATTTGGTAAAGTCAACGCGTGCTTGGCTAACAAGAGCTCTCACAACGGTGAAGAAATTCTAGGAACTGGGTATCAGCGCGGTCGAATCGGCTTTGATGGAGAATTACATTTAGCGTGAGCTCCAAACCACGGACTTCTCCAGTCATCAAAGATTCCGAGAAGTCGACTTTCGCATTCCACAACTGAGTCAGAAACGCAAGCCGTAGTTGTCGGGCTGAGTGCCTTTCCAAAATCTCCTGAACAAGAGTATCAGTACAGCTCGTGGACTCAAGATTCAATTCCTGACGTCGATTGTGATAAAATTTTTCAGCGATTTGCTCATTTTTAGCCCTTCGATATGCAAATGGCCAGTGTGAATAAAATAGTTAACCCACGAACCGCAGTCATGGTAAGCCTGATTAATGCTCGTCAGCATCGCCGATCAGAAAAGAATTGAAATCATACTTCTGACTGGGCCATTTCATTGTCATGATGAGGGAAGGCCAGATCGATGCCGCCAGAGTGGATGTCCATGTTGTCACCAAAGATAGCACTCGCCATAACTGAGCATTCTATATGCCAACCTGGTCTGCCTGAGCCCCAAGGTGAAGGCCATGAAGGTTCCCCGGGCTTGGAAGCTTTCCATAAAGCAAAATCAGAGGCTGATCGACTACCAGATTGTTTTGACAAAGCACCTGAGTGGAGTATGAGTGGAAAATGAACATAAAGATCATGAAATTGCCATTACCCTCTCCATCTTCTAAGAGTTCTCTATTACCTTTACTCCAAGGTTCGAGTTTCGCATAATTATGGCCTTCTGCATTGTCAAAGCTTTTCGTATCGAAATAGACACTGCCCTCGGCTTCATAGGCGTAGCCATTGTGAATTATTCTTTCCACAAAATTCACAATCTCTGGGACGTACTCCGTCACGCGGGTAATGATGTCAGGCTCACGAACCTTCAAGCGAGCCATGTCTTTGAAGAATTGACCTTCCCAGAATGCTGCCAAAGATCGAGGAATAGCAGGATCGGTTACGGTTCCGCTTAACTAGAAGATTCATTATAATCTATGAGGAAACACACGGCAAGAAAATCCCACTTACTTGGTAATCTAATGATTGGGCAAGAATATCTCGGGATTCGTCAATCAGTTGATGAGCAGCATCCAAACCAGTTTGTCCATTATCCAGGCGGGATTGTGCAGTATGGATGGCTGACAGCGTGCGTATCTATGAACTGTCAACTTAAACGCTGAGCAAGAGCCTGATACAAACACACCGCGGAGGAGAAATACATATCAAATTTTTCATCTCTTTTCAAGCATTCTTGCTTCCATGCATTGTCTTGGATCCGCTCAGTCAAACGTGGCCATGCAGACTCTTCTTCTCCCTCCGTTGGACGATCCGATTCAGACCAACCCTTGCCAACTTTTCCTTGTACATGAGATCTCCATGCTGAAAGTATGTGATTTATGAGTTCAGACGAGAGGGATTTGGTTTCTTTGCGAAAATTTTCCAGAAGATGATTCTGACGAGCACGAATAATGATCTAATGCACGACGTGAGGTTAATAATCAAATGATATATTGTTGTTACCTTATCATCGATATCAGTTATATTCATCACAAAGTGAACGTCATATCCAAAGTAGTCAGTCATGATCCTCCGCAAGATATCCTGCGTGACATAGTTCCTGCAACAACATGAATAGGTCTTATCGCTATAAGGGTTTCTTCCTTCATAAGTACCTGGCATGTCCCATATGTGAGGCATCGTAGACTGTGGGGCCACAGTTATACCACTTGACGTAGCGGCCATTCCTTGGAACAAATTCCGTCTGGTTTTAGGTAAGCGTCAGAAACAAGAGTCTCCACAAAAAACTGACTTTGGTCCGCGTTAGAGAGTTATATATTTTGAGAACGGGCTCTGGGGCGGTTCGGTCTGGGATATTCCAAGGAGGCTGTTGGACAGACATTGTGGACTTATTATCAGCAATTCTAGAGACAGTAAAGAAAGATCTGCGATGGTAGATTGGAAAAGACACCGATGGGACGCGTAGTCTCCAGATCATGTCCTGATTCGTGGTTGATTACTAATCGAAAGGATGGGATGGTCTCTGGCACGTGATCAATTAACATGAGCGGTTTTGCAGGTTCATACTTCATTCAAGTTGGTTCTGCTCCGTCTATCACTGGATCTTGAGTACTGAGCGCTTAGCAATAGCGTTGAGCGCTGGATACCAGACAGAAATTTGGCGCTACTGTGGATCTTTCTTCCCCAGATGGTCTTCACGCTCAAAACTAATAGCACAGCCTATACAAAAGCGATATTGAATAAATGTACCTTCCAAACACGACTCGTGTGGCGCCTAATGTCATGATCACTAGAATACTGATCCTTAGAAAACGACTCCTATCGGCAATCATGAAACTGCCTGATAAGGTATGAATCTGCCGAACCCTCCAGCTTCTGTTTGCAGGGCTCAAGATCAACTTTGCTATGACCGTGTACGAAATCACGATGTCAGCTTCAGCATTCACTGTTCAGTCTCATCCCCGTGATCTACTGGATAACACTATCTTCAGGCCACGCGGCTATTGTGAAGCGTGGCCCATGCTCATACCACCTGTACTCCATCAAACTTTATATCAAACGCTCTGAAGCGACTGTAGACCTCTTTCACTCTTCACGCGCTCATCAAACATTTGAACGCAGATTGATCATTGAACTGTGTGATCTGCTTGCTATCACCCCGTACTGTTCTCAACAAAACGATATCTTTCTCTTGTTTGAATTTCAGACCCAATCACAAGCTTAAGTGATCTCCACTGGGGTATGTAGAACAATCAATACATAACTTCTCCATTTGAGGCCGATCTGATTCTCGAACTTCGAGGAATCTTTCGAAAGGCGTTCGCCGATCTATAACTTGTTCAAATTGATGGAAGAGGTAAAATAGATGGATTCGGTAACTTGAACACTTCCGGCTCTCACACAAGCGCCGGTTTCCCTACATCTTACGGAAGAAATGTTTATCCCCTATCATCCCAACTCAAATTGGGGTACCTTCAGTATTTTTTGCTATAAAGCCATCAATTACACGTAGTGTTAAGGTTAGCTCCTCCTGATGATCATCAGCATGACACACTGTCCAATTAGTATAAAAGAGAACAGTCTCCAAACGAGTTCAGCAACGGCTCAGACCGAGCGACTATATTCCCTGCTCAATAATGCAGACGCCCACTTGCAAACATCTGCGCATCGGTACTTCGTCAGATGCCCATGTCGTCTTCCACGCTGTTCGAAGAGGTTTGCGTCCGATGATCACCCGTCGTCTGGACACCGATGAGAGACGAAGCATACAGTCGGGGGATGTTTTTGTCTGGGAAGAAAGAGGTCCCAACTCTGAATCCTCTGTAATTCTGACGCCCCTTGTTACTTAGTAAATTTGGCGCTGAATCACGTCTAGATAGGGATTGAACGTTGGACTGATTCCATTCGATGGGGCCCAAGCCGTGTGAGAGACGTAAGTCTATCCTTTGTCTCCGGCGTTGAAACTGGGTCTTCTCAGCTCCACATAGGAGTTTCTTTACTACAACGAAAAGGGCGTCACGCCAAATGATGATGATTCTCCCTCGTCAAGTCCGACTTCCTTCCCCACGTAAGGTTTCTCACCTTCGTAGCCTCTCATACCACTTAGATAGATTCGAAGACAATTGGCGCGCTCTCAGCTACGTGACCCACATCGTAGTAATCTTGTCAAACAGACATATTCGGTCTTTGTTGACACAGAGCGCGGACGTCGTAAGTGGCACCTGAGTACGTCTCGTAACATCTTCACATCATGCCGCCTCATTCAACGCTGTCTAGTTGCCTACTTTACTCAGGATACCCTTGCCTCTCTTTACACTGTGAATGACTTCCCCGATCTCGCTGCCATACGTGTCCCGCCAGGGATGTATAGATCGGCGCGTGCTGGAAATCGTGGTGTTGTTCGGATCCCACCAGTATCAGCGCCGTTCCCAATCATCAGAACTTATCACATATACAATGTTCCTTACCCATCATCACCTCACACTCCAACTGGTCATCTCGCCCCTTTGGAATATCTTAGAACTTGTCCCCCTCCCCGTCGACATCCCCTTGATGAAAAGGCACTGATGTCTTTTCTTCACAGTTCGACATGGGTTCAATGAACTGCCTTTTCCCTTTCGTATACTTTCCTGTTTCTTTATGCATATCGACGACACCGACTTGACTTTTGTAGATTAGTGTGATATGATGTCTTGGTTATATTTCGGACCGTTCCATCGCATCAATCTCCGAGTCGGAACCTAATTTCCTATCTCTGGTCTCATATCAAACTGAAGTGTTGCGAAGAATCCGAAGAATGGAAGTACCCACATACTATCTATTATTCCCTCGTTGTGCATCAAAATCCGGTGGAAAGGGTGACGTCGATGTAGAATTGTCCCGGAGATCCGAATCATCAATTCCGGAATCCTGTAATTCAGGGTGGAGTTCTGGGTTGGACATAGGATATTGTCGCCTCACTGATTCTGGGGCGATTCGAGATGTCTTGTCCACGCTGTGATTTCTTTGCAACTTCTGACCAGTTTACATGGCCCAAGGTCGTCCATCATCGAGGAAGACAGTTGTGGTGAAGTGTGATTAGCCTTCTTCGAAGGCACCTACAAAGCCGGCATTCTAATCCATGCAAGAATCGGACGTACCTTTGTTAGCAAGACAATCGCCCACAATCACATCAATAAAGTTTGAAACAGCACAGAACAGCACCCACAATATGGTTCTTTCGTGCGTCAGGCGTAATGGTGAAACCCGATCTTCATGCATGTACCCTCTCCATTACATGCGCCACAGCTAGTGAGTAACCTTATTTCCTTTAAGAGATACATCATGTAAATAAACTCCGCCGAAACTTCACGCAGCTTTCTCTTTAGACGTACCTCACGTTGTATATCGATAACAAAATGATATCTTTGTGGGAGTGGCCGCAGAGAACCGATGATATCAGGGTCCGCGAGTTTGATCAAGTAAACGTTAAGAGTATTAGAGTGATTAGCATGGCTCAAATCGGGATCATCGTCAGCTTGCGTCAGGTGTCAGATGGGTGTGGAAATAAGCATGTCAATTGAAGATTTGAATGGTAATCTAAATTCATTATCAAGGCACTTCTCTGATCTGTGTTTGTTCTTAGGCCTCCGAGTCCTAATTGTTCCCAGAAGGTTGGCTTCACCCCACTTCCTTTGTCAATATGCAGCAGCCCACTCTCAGAGGAGTGCGCATCCGCTCTTCCCAAGATGTGCACAGGATCTTTTACGGTGTGCAGATTGGACGGCTGAAGATGCTCGAGAGACGCCTGGGCAACGAGGAGCGAGAGGCACTTACGTCGGGTTGTGTATACGTATGGGAAGAGAGGGGATCCCGGAACGTGGACGTTACGGGCGAAGGGATGGACAGATTCACGGAGGGCAAGCAATGGGGACCATCACGCGTCCGAGATGTACGTCCCATGCGGAAGCAAATTTTAGCATGGCTCATTCCGATCACTTCAGGACTTCTTGTTCTACACTCAAAAGTACGTCTTTGCTTTATCCACTTCTTCCCTGTTAATCCCCTTCGCAAGGACCAACTCGACCAACGCATGGGACCGGCTCGTTAAGCAGACCTATTCTGCTTGGTTCGACACGCCCACAGGCAGAAGAAAATGGCATCTGAGTGCGTTGATTAACATTTCGCATCCGCCAATACTGACTGCACTCGAAGCTGCATACTTTTCAGATGGTACAATTGACAGCCTCCGTTCGATCGACGACTTGCCCGCTCTCCGAGGAATCCAGCCACCTCCTGGTATCTTCAAGTGTGCAAAATCTAATAAAAGCAAGTCAAGGAAACGACAATCTGGAGAACTCAATTCTCAACGATCGACTTCGTCTGCTTCACCTCAAGGTCCCTCTTTCTCATCGGAACCTGTGACAATGATACAGCCATATGTTGTCCAGGATGCTCCAAAACCATTGATGGTTCATCCGCTTCCACCCATCCAACCACTACCATCCCATGGCGCCTCTGTTCCCGTCGAGGACATCGGTCACAATCCTATACCATGGGATAGCCAGCCTTTGCGAGGTGGCGGCTCGTTCAACAAGGCTCCCTCTCGACATCGATTTACCCTTCCTCCTGTTAATACTTTTCTCCGTGCAGGTAGGACACCATCACCTACGGGCTCGGGGATTGAGTCTTCGTTTTCACACTGGGATCCATCCCTCGAATTGTCTTCTTGCAGTGGGAGCGAATATAGCTACAGGGATAGTACCCGTGATCTGGCTCCCATTTTCGGTCCAAAACGACGGATATATGTACGGGATCCTCTAGATGACAAGGTCCTTCGTAGGTTTCCTCGATGACCACGCGGTAGAGTCGATTTCGTTGTACATAGGTCGTTGTCCAAAATGGTACTCTACGTCACTACTGGTCTGTGCGTGTGAAAAAGCGAAATGGTCATACGTCGGAGTTTGAATGTTCCTGGGTTTTTGGATCGACACATGATGTATAAAAGGGCCTTATTCATCCTCCATCACCTTGGTCGCCGTCTCCCCCAATATTGGTGAAGCCCGTCACCGTCTACGTTCACGACGACGACGCTGAGAAATGTCAAATAAGATAGTGGTGAGCTGCTCACCGATTCCCTGTTCGTAGTAGACCACCTGGGCTTAAATGGCTCCTTCGTGTTTTTGAGCCTGGCATATACCGCGCCGTTATCGACGATGTCATGGCAAACATTAAGTCTGAATTCGATGAATATGGCGTTTCTGAGGATGTTCTGGCCGAGCTACAGCACGTAAGTCCAGTGTGATTAAATTTGTCTACTCTTGTACTACCCCTTCACTAGAAATGGGAAAACAAAGTCATAGCATCTCATGTTGCAGAGTTTGAGGCGCCGGCGCCGGCGCCAGCCACTCAGCATCCTGCTGCTCCACACCCGCTCACGTATCAGCACCCCTTGATGATGCACCCCGCGCACTACCCGAATCCCTATGCGCTGCCACAGCCCGGTATGAACTCTGTTAAAGCTGAGCCTATCGATTCTCGATACATTTTGCACCCGAGCATGTCTTACGCTCTGCCTCCGCTTGCTGGTCCGGTCCTCAACGGCCCTCGGCCCCCCTTACCTGGACCGGCTTCACAACACCCTGGCGGTCAAACGGGGGTTATCTCCTTTCCTCGGCAGCTTCAACCTCAGACACAACCTCCTCGGCCTGCCTATACTGCCACTGCCACTATCCAGGCGCAACCTTCACCGGCACCGGGAGCTTCACAGCCCGCGCAACGTATACCTCAGGTCGATGGACCATCAGAGTCATCCGGGGATGAAGACGATTCGCCACCTCCATCTCAAGGACAGGCATTTGCACCTCGAACGTCCCATCCGTCTCTGCCGCAACCGCGAGCTGCCACGACTACGGTTCCAGCCCCAGCGGCAGACTCCGAGGCAATCAACAGCGATCTTGACGACTCGGACACTGAGGGCGAAGAAGAGGCTGATGAGGGTGTTGCAGGAGAGACCGACATCGTTTTCTGTACATATGATAAAGTCAATGGTCTCTACTGTTATTGCCACGGACAATGCTCACACATGTTTCTAGGTTGCGCGTGTCAAAAATAAGTGGAAGTGCATTCTGAAAGATGGTATGATACATGTCAATGGGAAGGATTACTTGTTTGCCAAATGCACGGGGTAATGTCTCGATCATTCTTTCCAAGATCTCACATTCATTTGTTCCTCAGTGAATTCGAATGGTAATACGTCGATCTATACGCTTTTCAAGTTGTTTGCTTTGTCTTCTCGCATCCTCGCATTGATATAATCACCTCAATCAACCGACAACTCATTATGCTGTTTGTACATCACTTATCATATCCCTATATCCATCGCTCTCATTACATGACAAATCTAAAGGAAGTTAAAATCCGGTTCATTGATAAAACTCTTATTTCAGTCCTGAAATTATCTACTAGTACTACAAAGGATGATAGGCTGTTGGGATGTCAGTTCTAGTAATAGTTCGAGATCCTTTTGAACAATATCATCCGGATAATTCTACCGAAATGTCATGCAACCTTGGCTAGTGCACTCGACTACACAAAATTCAGACTAGATGGATCTTTTTCGAATGTTTCTGGCTTGGTTTTGGTGAGATGTTGTTTTATGGTTGAAGTATTGACATAAACCCCTGTATGAAAAGTAGGATCAATGACTCTATCTGCACAAATAAGCCTTTCTAACATAAGTTGAGCTGAGCCCCCATGGTCAGTGGAACCTGACAGGCATTGGGAATCCTCAGACTTGTTCTCTTTGGATCTACATCTGCCAGGTGAGTAGTTAGACCTTTAGAACTTCTTATAGACATTGAATATACTTTGAATCTCCCTCTGCCAGTTGTGTGACTGAGCCACAGCCTCTAGAGGTCACCCTTACAGTAGCTCAAGTCTCTCATTTCAGTCTGAAAGCTTCCTTTAGCTGCTAGAGTTTACTTCTGCTCCTAGAGGTCTCTCCTCCACTGTTGTGTCTCCAATTCCAGCCCAACTAGCCTTTATGACTACTTGAACACTGCCAGTTGACCTCCTGGATACTTTCAGCCCTCAGGACAATGCCTGGCACCATTTGCTAGCTCTAGAGACTCAGGTGCAGTCTACCCAAGCTTCTCTTGCCCTCCACACCAAGAAACTCACCAATTTATGCCAATCCATGGAGACTATTGCCCATTCCCTTCAGACCCTCCTTGAATGCCTCCCCCTTCCTTCTCCTACTTCTGAGACACTTCCTACACCCTCTAAAATGTCATCACCAGCTTGTTTTAATGCTACAATGATGGCTCACTCCAAAATACCCCACCCTGCTCTCTCCAATGCTTATGATGGAGACCACAAGACTGGAGAGCAGTTTCTTCAGTCCTGCATTACCTATATTCAGCTGAGTGGCAGAGCATTTGCCTCTGATGCTTTAAAGATTGGATGGGTCCTCTTTTATATGAAGCTAGGCCATGCTTTGACATATGCACTGCAAGTGTTTTTGAGGAATGGAGGTGTAAGGAGTTTTGCAAGTTGGGATGAGTTTGAATGTGAATTTTGAGCTGAGTTCTTCCCCTTTGACCTTGCCAAGACTGCTGCCCTTTCCCTTTGCAATCATGACCAGTATGGTCAAGGTAAGATGTCCTTGGATGAGTACATTGACTCTTCTTGAGCTCTTGTTGAGCAGACTGCTTACTCCAATGGTCTGCAACCTTGTCTCACTTTTTGGGAGGGACTTCCCTCTCTTATGGACCAAATTGACAGCATGGCAGAAGGACAACCAGATGATGAGCAAATTGAGACTTGGTACAATGGGGCTTGAGAACAGTGGCAGCTTATGGAACTGAAGCAAGCACTTCATTACACTCAATCCATCCCTTACCCACCACACAACCAAACTCTCCACTCTCCATCAAACCACAGATCTTATCTCCCAATTGCACCAGGCACTGCTTGAGCACCTACCCCCTATCTCCATGCCTCCCCCAGTCATGGAACCAACCCCAACCACTTCTGTATTAATTTCTGCAGCTCCAGTGACCCTACAACTACAGATCCTGCACCCTGCACTTCCAGATGCATATGATGGTGCTTGCTCTGGCAGAGAATGTTTCCTCCAGTCCAGCCTCACCTACATCCACCTCAGCAGGGATGCCTTTAACTCTGACACATTGAAAACAGCCTGAGTGCTGTCATACATGAAGACTGGACATGCTTCCACCTATGCATTGTGAGTCTTCTGTTGCACTGGAGGTATTGGAAGTTTCCTGGACTGGGCTGTCTTTGAGAAGGACTTCTGGGCAGAGTTTTTCCTGCTAGACCCCACCAAAACTGCTGCCTTGATGCTATGTGACAGGGAGCAATATGGGCAAGAAAAGCAAACACTGAACAAGTACATCAACTCCTTTCAGGCACTAGTTGAGCAAGCTGCCTACTCTGATAGCCTTCAGTTATGCCTCATGTTCTGGGATGGCCTGCATCCTGTGCTGGTGGAACACATTGACAATCTTGCAGAGGGCCACCCAGATGACAAAAGGATTGCTTTGTGGTATGAGATGGCCTACTCATGGAAATTCAACACAAGCTCTGCCACACACACTCTGTGCTGTGCCCTGCACTGATTGCCAGCCTCTGGTACCCTACACTTGTTTGCCCAACACCTGCCCCTGCTCTGGCCATCCCTGCACCATGCTCCTTGCCACTGGGCATCCCCATATGGATGTGGATGCAGCCCAACAGCTCTGTGCTGCACCTCTACTGTGCTAGAGATGTCAGAAGCCCAGGCACTTTGCATGACATTTCCCCTTGGGGCTGGAAGTGCATTACCTCTTGTAAGGGCAACCTCCAGTGTGGCAGATCGGAGTCACACAGCTAGCAGAGGGGAATCCAAAGTATATTAGTGGAGTAAATGATGGTACAAATTGGTAACTAATTACCTAGCAGAGGGGTATCCAAAGAGAACAAGTCTAAGGATTCCTGCTGCTCGGCACAGTGCATCAGTGGGCAGTGGAGGCATGGAAACTGTCAGGTTCCACTGATGATGGGGGCTCAGCTACACTGGCGAGTCCTTACTAGGCAGATGCAATATCCTGTGCTTATAACCAAGTGTCCAGTATTGGCATGGAGGGGCTTGCGAGGGGGAGCTAGGGGGCGGTCCAAGCAAGTCCAGAGTGGCTCAGGGGCATCTAAGACCAAGTATACCCATTGTTGAACCTGGATGGGTGCCGGAGCAAGTTTGTGGGCATGCAATTAGAATGCAGGGTAAGCTTTGTGGTTGATGGGGGCGGAGCTGGAGTTTGACAGGAGATCACCAAGACATGAGGGGTTCCTGGGCTGAGCGGAAGCGAGGTCTGGGGTTGTTGTAGGAATGTTTGGGTCGTAGCGCATGCACAGAGTTTGTACTGTCATTGGAGATGAAAGGAACTTAGGAAAACAAAGGAACTATACACAGTCAAGATGAGGTGGAGACGAGGTGAGATGAGACAGAGAACAGAGATAGATTCAAAACTAAAAATAGAGACAGTGATGAGATGAAAGACAAGACATAGGAAACTGGTAAATGCAATATCAAGACTAAAGTACTAGGGGTTCCTCTACGACTTATATACCTACTACTGGGCGGCTCCAAAGGGCAGAGGATATGGCAGCGGGCTTGACGGAACTGCGCGGAGTCAACAGTTGTCAGGTGTGATCTTGGAACGGGCTGCAGTGACATTCTGATGGGATCAGTTGGGAAGCAGATCATTCCAGGGTCGGGGAAAGCCTTGGGAGTCCAGGGGAATTCAGGAGGTGCATCAACTGCTGCAGAGAAGGCATCGGAGTTGATTAAGGAGCTGTCAGGGTCTGCTGAGGAAGTGTTGGAGTTGCTCAAAGTGGGTGCAGAGGGTGGGCAAGGGTTGGGGAGTTTGGTGGAGCAATGGGGGGGGGCTGGGGGTGGTGTCGGGGTCTAGGGAGCGGGTCGTGACATCACCCCCCCTTCAGCGTTGAGACCCTCAAGACACAGGGTACAGTTTGGGGATCGGTGGGGTGTGGAAATTAAAGTCAAGCAATATTGATTAGACTGCAGTAGTGGTGGCAGTGTGGGGAATGAAGTCAAAGCATGGCCACCACTCAGGGGGTTCTTTCCTAGTCATTGAAAAGGATCAGATGTATCTTGGGGTTCCCAAACTTTTCCAATGTCATCTTCTGCATATTCTCCAGCAGCATCCCCCTCCCCCTCAGCACATACCTCGACTTCTTTCTTGGAGAACTCTGAGGGTCAGCAAGACCATAGGCAGGTGCAGGCAATGTACCATAGTCATAAGTACCGTCTCTTGCTCATTGTGGCTGGAGTGCTTGAATAGGTCCTGTCAGAGTTGTTGGCAGCGGTGGTGGGCCCTTCAGGGCCTACATTGGGGGAGGTTCCAGCCCAGTCATCAGGGGAAATGGTGCGCAGGCAGATGTGATGCCAGAGTACTTTGCAGAGGCTGTGGGGTGAGCAAGAGGTCCCCCGACATTGGAGTGGTGTCAGGCGGTGGCCCCAGTGCATCATTGGCATGTTCCTTCCTTATCGAACTAACCCACGTTTCTAGTGCACATCCTGTACCTGGTGGGGTGAACAGTGCGAGTTCAAGGAGCCCATGCCGGGAGTGTGGCGGGACACGTCAGTGTGTCTCCCATGTTGCTTGTGGCACAAGAAGTGCTCTGTCACTCTGAATTGGCATGCTGCTTGCATTGCGGCAGAGCAGGGGTGGGACCACAAGTGGGTTGCAGCGCAGTTGGAGGAGGGTCGGAGGGGTAGGGTCTCAGGGAGGGGTTCTGGGTAGAGGGGGGAGTTGGCATGGGACAGCCCCCAATGAAGGTTGGGCCCCCATGGGGTGGGTGGAGGAAGGGGGCCCCCACAACATGTGACAAGGGTAAACGGAGGGCATCCTCCTTGCCAGAGGTGGGGCCTAGCAAGTGGGCATGGGGGGAGCCGGCGATGGCAGGCCCTCCTGGTCCTACTGTGTATTCTCCAACTTCTGGGGCCTTGGTTGAGCAGTCTGTGAGAGAGTCGTGATTGATCGCTGAGGCTTTCCTGTGGCGTCAGGCAGAGGAGTTGGAGAGGTTGTTGGCCACACATGGGGAGGAAGTCCGTAGGGTGGGGGAGGAGAGGGATGGGTTTCAGAGGGAACTGGACAAGGCTTGGAAGGAATGGGACTTGGTGCATAGGGATAAAGATATTGCTGTGGGGACCACCATGGAGCAACTGTTGCAGCTTCAAGAGCTGCGAGCATGCATGAGGCCATTGGAGGCATGGGCAGAGGTGGCAGGGCAATGATTGGAGGGGTTGGGGACGTGGGGGACTCAGCGGGGGCCTAGTGCAGAGGTGACCCAAGCGATGGCAGAGAGGGCACATCGGCGGGAAGAGTGGCTTGCCAATGAGGCAGCCTTAGAGTGGTGGGGAGTGCTCTGTAAGTGCTCCCTTCATCTCCCGTTTACTACGAGCTGACCTTTGATTCCGTAGACTGGGCCAGGGAGCATTGCATCCTCCTTGATGGAGCATCAGTGGCACTGGGGTCCATTCATGATGGGTTGGCAAGGATGCCCGGGGATCTCCTGCCAGAATTGGGGCAGGGGGTCACACAGATGGGGCATCTGCTGGTGGGACATCGGCGGAGGGCAATGGTGGACACTGGAGCATGGTGGGAGGTGGCAGTGGACATGGCAGAGCTGCTCCCAGGGCATCCCAAAGTCCTGGCGACAGTAGTAGCGCAGCTGGAGGTGGATCTGGTGGGAAGGATAGTGAAGGTAGATTCGGGGGGGGAGGGGTAGTAGGGGTTTCCTGGATTCCAGTGTCTCATTGCCCCGTGCTCCCTTATTCCTATATTTTTGTATTTGTAGCCTTGTTAACATTGGACTCCCTGCACTTCTGCTGAGTGTGAGAAGTTTTCAGAATGAGCGAGGAGCAAAGTAAGTGAACACATGTAGGGGAGTACTCGTGGGAGTTGAATCCCTGATAAATCTAGAGGTGGGGGTTACGCCCACTGATGCCATCTGCACTTGCTAGTCCCAGAGGTCCCAGGGCTTAGTGGGGTGTTGTTGATGGAAGTCCCGGAGTTTGTCGGGGGCTCTGTCAAGGTTTTTTTGGGGCTCCCACATGTTGTCCTCAAGTCTGTGGCCCTTCTAGCGGACTAAGTACTGGGGTTGTCCACAGACCAAGCAGGAGTCAAGGATCTGGTCGACCTCGTAGTGGTACTTGTCCTCGAACTCGATGGGGGGTGGTCGGCTGGGGTGCTGGCCAGAAAAGGGGTCCAGGGCATGTTTTTTGAGGAGTCAAACATGGAACACAGGGTGGAGGCCTTTCAAAGCCCAGAGGTAGGTCAAGTTTATAGGCATGCATGGAGACCTTCCAGAGGACTTTGAAAGGACCGAGGCACTTGTGGTCTAATTTGATGGAGGGCCTCCAGGTCTTGAGGTTGTGTCAATCAAGCCAAACCAAGGTGCCAGGAGGCCAGTCGGGAGTGGGGTCACGTCGGGCATCGGCATGTTTGGAGTAGGCTTGATTGGTGGTGTTGATCTCATCCTGGAGAAATTGGTAAAGGCATTGGAGGTCCTCAGTGACTTCATGGGCAGCATGGGAGGGGATGTCCTTCAGAAACAGGGTGAGTTGGGGGTTGTAGCCTTTGTTGGCATAGAAGGGGGAGACTCTGGTGGCAGAGTGGGGCGTGTTGTTGTAGGTGAATTTGGTGAGGGGGAGTTCTGCGTGCCAGTTGTTCTGTAAATAGTTAACATATAGGCAAAGATACTGCTCCAGCGTCTGGTTCACTCGTTCTGTTTGTCCGTCAGTCTCTGGGTAATAGGCGGTGGAGAGGTTGGTTTTGATCTCGAGCACCCTGCATAGTGACTGCCAAAAGTGAGATATGAACAGGGGTCCATGGTCAGAGACGAAGTTGTCTGGGAGTCCATGCTTAGAGAATACGTGTTCGAGAAACAGTTTGGCAAACTCCAGAGCATTGTTGGTGGTGTGGCAGGGGATGAAGAGGGCTTGCTTGGTGAGGTGGCAAATGACAATGAGGATTGTGTTAAAACCTTCAGAATTGGGGAGTTCAATGATATGATCCATCAATAGGGAGGACCAGGGGTGGCGGCTGATGGGGAGGGGTTTCAATAATCCATGGGGGCGGTGACAGGGTACCTTGGCCTGGAGGCAAGGTTTGCAGGCTCTTATGTATTGCATGATGTCCTTCTTTATTCCTGGCCAAAAGTAAGTCTGGGAGATGAGTTGAAGGGTCTTATGAATTCCTGGGTGCCCCTGGAGCTTATGGTTGTGGTGCTGCCAGAGTATGTCGAGGTGGATGGACTTGTGGTCCAGAGCGTAAATTCGTCCACTCCAGAGCAGGAGGTGGTGATCTGGAGACAGCAAAAAGGGGTTCTTGGTGCTCGACTCATTGGAGTTGTTGCAGGGGTCGTGCTGAGTGAAGAAAGAGTCTGGGGGTGAATTTCTGATTCGTTGGAGGATTCCTTCTTCATTTAAAATCAGTATGGCATGTAGATGTTCAGGGGGGATTACCACTCAATGGTTGAATGCATTCTGTTTGGCTTTGAATGACTTTTTTGGGTACATGTCGGATCTTCAAGTGAGGGCATCAGGCTTTGCACTGAGTCGCCTGGGGTGGTAGTGGATGGTGAAGTTGTACTCTGAGAGGGTTTTGGACCATCGGGCTTGGCAGCAGCTGAGCTGTTTTGTGGTCATGAAGTATTGCAGGTTGTGGTTGGAGTATACTTGGATGCAGTGTAGGGACCCCTTGAGGTAGGCCCACCACTAATGGAAGGCTTTGATGATTGTGAGGAGTTCTTTGTCGTAGATGTCATAGTTGAGTTCCACTGGGATCATCAATTGGGTGTAGAAGGCAACAGGATGGAGATCTTTGCCCCCCAAGTCTGACTGGGAGAGTATTCCGGTGATAGCATAGTTGGAGGCGTCACACTCGAGCATGATTGGCAGGGAGGGGTCAAAATGGCAGAGGACTGGAGTGGAGGTGAAGGCCCTCTTCAGGAGGAGGAATATGCTCTGGCACTTGCTGTCCCAATCCCAAGGGGTATCCTTCTGCATGAGTCAGTTGAGGGGTTTGGTGTCACGACCCGTTCCCCAAAACCCCGCACATCGTCCATCAAACCCCCGAACCCCCAAAAGGACCCCCAACGCTCCGCCGAACTTCCGCCCATGCCCCCGCCTACTTCGGCTAACTCCGACACCTCCCCGGCTAACTCCGACGGCCCCCTGGCCAACTTCGGTGCCTGCCCCGCAGCCACTGACACTTACCCTGGGCTTCCCAAACCCCGAGAACCACCCCCGCTATTCCTGATCTTCGCCCACCCATCATTAACTCAACACCCTGCTTCCTCCGACCTATTCCGGAATATCACAACAACCTCGGAACGTCCCGCGATCCCATCAACGTATCAGCGCGGCACGATCTTCGATCACAACCGACACCCGCCCACTCCGTCAAGCCCCGCCAAGCCCCGCCGCCACAGCCGATGTACCCCGAAGTCCTCCGGTAGTCAGTATATAAGTCATCGAGTAGCTCTTCGTACTCCAGTCTTGATATTGCTTAACGTTACCTATGGTCTGATTGTTTCCTCTTTGTGTTTCGTGTTCGTTTTCGTATCTCTTTCTCCTTACTCTCAGTTTCCCGGTCTTATCTCAGTCTCCCGGTCTTATCTCAGTCTCCCGGTCTTATCTCAGTCTCCCGGTCTTGTCTCGTCCCCTTTTCGTTATCGCTCTCGTTATCGTTTCGTACCTCCACTCGAATCTACTCTTGTTCCATATTGTCTCGTCTGACGCCGTCTCGGTGACATCGTCTGACCCTTGTGCCCAATTCCTCATCAACCCTAACGACCTCACGAATTCCGCGATTATAATTACGAACCCCGACACTCCTTACCAGGTCCGAACCTCACTCTTCGCTCGGTCCCGGACTCCATCAACTCCAAATGATCTCCCATCAAACCCCGGCTCCGCCCCCATTGATCACACAGCCACCTACTCCCTTGCTTCCGCAAATCTCCCGTACGGCCTTCTGCCTGAACCCCGCCAAGACCGTCTCATTTCCCCACAATCCGACTTCTCCGGACCTTCCCGGACCTGTCTGGATCACATCTCCCCAATTACCCGTGCAAACCCCCAGGACCCAGAATGTCTTTGAGTGTCCGGTCACCAATGCAGGGGAATCACGCCCGCCTAGTAAGGACTCGCCCAGTGCAGCTGCGCCCCCGAGGTCAGCGGACCCTGACATTTGGTGATCCCAGAGTAGTTGTTGATGAAATGGCAATAGAAGTTAGCAAACCCCAGGAATGATTGTACCTCCTTGACGTTCCATGGTGGGGGCCAGTTGAGTACTGTGTCGACTTTGGTGGGGTCCATGCACACACCGTTGGGGGTGATGATGACTCTGAGATATTTGACCTCCGTCGTGTGGAAGGAGCATTTCTTGGGTTTGGCATGAAGGTGGTACTCTCGGAGTCGTTCTAAAATGCGGTGGACATGCTCTGGATGTTCCCTTGGCGAATTTGAGTAGATCAGGATGTTGTCCAGGTATACAATAACAAAAATGTCATTCATGTCATGGAAGATGTTGTTCATGAAGTACTGAAAAGTGGCGGGGGAGTTAGTCATTCTGAAGGGCATTATGAGGTACTCAAAGAGGCCATAGCGGGTGCAAAAGGTGGTCTTCCATTCATGTCCTGGAGTGATCCAGACGTTGTTGTAGCCAGAGTGGAGGTCTATCTTTGTGTAAATCTTGGCATTGTGGAGACAATCAATGAGGTCTCCAATCAAGGGGAGGGGATACCAGTTCTTTTTGGTGACTTTGTTGAGCCCCCAATAATCCACACAGAGTCGGAGGGACCCGTCCTTCTTCTTGGTGAACAGAACTGGAGTGCCAGTGGTGGAGATTGATGGGTGTATGAGGCCCTTGCCAAGCAGGAGCTTGACTTTGGACATGTTGTAGATCTTGCCAAATAGGGGTGAGGTACCTTCTTCGAGGTCGATCTTGTGGGTGTAGGAGTGGTGTGGGGGAAGTTCTTTGGCACTCCCTTCAGAGAACACATCAGTGAACTCATGATACTCTGGGGGAACTACTTTGGATAGGATCTGTTCCTCCATCTTGCTCTCTGGTGCGGTGGTCCCTGTGCAGAGGTGCTCCTTGGGTAGGGCTGGCATGATTTGTAACTGGAAGGCAGGGGTGCCATCTTGTAGAAGGCATGCAAAGGGAACAGTGCTGACAATTTTAATGTCAAGGCTTCCGGGGTTGACGGAGTTGGACATCAGAGTGGTAGCAGATGAGTCTGGAGTGGTGGTGGAGTTGGTTGGGGACCTTGAGCATCACTGGGCAGGGTACTGCAGTTCTTTGTATCAATTCTGGGGTATGTTGGGAGGCAGCTATCGTAATGTGATTGAGGGTGACCAAGGCAGAGTGGCGTCTCCTTCTCTGTCGGGGTTGTCATTGGAGGTTGAGGGACTCTGGGTCGCTCTGGAGGTGCTGGCGCTGGGATGGAAGACGTTGGAGTCCAGGATAAACTGGAGGTGGAGGGGGATGGTGGCTGCTAAACTCACTTTGGGGCCAGGGAATTGCATGGTGAAGTCCTTCCAGTTGATGTTGGAGTTGATGCCTTGTAGCCACAGGAGCCCAAGCACAATTGGAGTCGGTGGAAGTAATTGGGTGATGAGGAGCCAGGCCTGAAACTGCAGGTCATTATCAAGGATGAGGGTGTTGTCATAGTATTGAGTGATCCTTATCATGGTGGGGCTTCCATCGAAGAGTTGGAGCTTGAGGGGTCTGTCAAGGTCATTGCGCTGGAGGTCAAGCTGATTACTGACAAAGGTGCTGGAGGCACCGCTGTTGACAAGGGCAGGGAATACCTTGGAAGGGTCATTGAGTTGGATATTGATGATGAATGACCATGCAGATCTAGAGTGGAGCTGCGGAGGAGTCCAGGGTTGGTTGATTGTGGCCTTGGAGTTCTCAGAGGAGGGCGAGACATTGAAAGGTACCAGCCCAGAGTCGGTGGGGTTGTCCCGGTTGAGGCGGAGGGTGAGGCTGGGCCAGTCAATGTGGAGGTTGGTGGAATGGAGCTATGAGATTCCTAAGATGATAGGAGCGGAGGGGTGTAATTTTCTGATAAGTAGTCAGAGTTCTTGCTGTTGTCCATTGGTGAAGGTCATGGTCATTTCCAGGCAGTGTGTGATGTCTCCTGCTGGGGTGGGGTCTTTGTCAAAAGGTTTGAGGGGGATTGGGGCAGGGAGGCATTGGAGGGGGTGGGGAGCGAGTGCTGCCAGGGATTCATTGATGAAGTTGTTGGTGGTGCTGCTGTTGACTAGTGTGGGGACAGGGTTGGTGGTGAAGGGAAGAGTGGTGCAGAGGAGGAGGTTGGTGGATGAGTGGGAGGGGAGGTGTACTGGGGGGCTGTCTGGGGTGAGTATTGTTGTGCGGAGGAGTGTGGCCGGGGTGGAGAAGATGTTGGGGTCTGGTCCATGGTCTAGTGTGTCTTCAAGACTTAAACCGCCAACTTGTTTTCTGTAAACTGATAGTTACAGTCTTCTCCATCAATCGTCCACATGGTGTGTCCCATCACCTGTCATTTAGGACAACTGCAAATAAAGTGTCCCAGCTCACCACATAGGATGCACGTGCCCTCCTTCTGTTGTTTCTCCTGCATTTCCTCCGGCATGTCAATCCATGGGCTATTCCAAATCCTGTTTGCACATAAGGCTTCTTGGTCATTGGCGGGGTCTGGAATGTTGTTGTGGTCATCAGGGTTGGTGTCCAAGGGTTCCGGAGTTTCATGGAGGTCAGTGGTGTTGAGCTGGGCCGGTGGACGTTGCCCCAGGGGTGGGTTGGTGCTGGCAATCCCTTGGCCCAAGGGAAAACAGGGCGTGGGGTTGGCGGGGTTAGCAGGGATTGAGGACTGAATGCCGTTCGTTGCTCCAGCCTGCCAGTTGGTGTTACTGGAGGCATTCCAGGGGGTCTGGGGCGCCGTGATTTTGCTGCAATCTTCCTAGTAATGTTGGTTGACCTGGATAACGAGTGCCTTGTACCCATCATAGGTGGTTTGCTTGGGTGCGAGGTGAAGGACATCCTTGATTTGTTGAGGCAGGGCATGATGGAGGGTGAATTGGAGAGTGTTGTAGTTCCAGCTGGTCTTGTAGGCTTCCTGTTCGAACCATACAATAAAGGTTGTGAAGCATTTGTTGTCATGCATTTGGAGGTTGAAGAGATTTTCCTCCACCTCCACTATGGTGTCAAAGATGCCAAACTTACTCGAGAATTCCTGGGTGAAAGCAAGCCAATTGGAGAGCATGGGGTTGTTGGTGTCAGGTTCTGCTGACCTTGCGGGCTCAGCTGCACTGGGCGAGTCCTTACTAGGTGGGCATGATCCCCTTGCACTGGTAACCGAACACTCGAAATGTTCCGGGCACTGATGGCTTGTGTGGATAGCTGGTGGGATGTGATCTGGACAGATCTGGGGAGGTCCGGAGAAGTCGGATTGCGAGGAAACGGGATGGTCTTGGCGGGGTTCAAGCAGAAGACCGTATGGGAGATTCGCGGAAGCGAAGGAGTAGACGGCTGTGTGATCAAATGGGAGCGGAGCCGGGGTTTGATGGGAGATCAATTGGAGTTGATGGAGTCTGGGACCGAGCGAAGAGCGAGGTTTGGATCTGGTGAAAGAGTGTTGGGGTTCGTAAATGTAATTGCGGAGTTCGTGAGGTCGTTAGGGTTGATGAAGACTTGGGCACAATGGTTGGACGGAGTCACCGAGACAGCGTCAGACGAAATGATATGGAGTCGATATGGAACAAGAGTAGATTCGAGTGGAGATACGAAATGATAATGAGAACAATAACGAAATGGAGACAAGACAAGACCAGGAGACTGAGATAAGACCAGGAGACTGAGATAAGACCGGGAGACTGAGAGTAAGGAAACAAGACACGAAACACGAAACACGAAACACGAGAAGGAAACAATCAGACCATAGGTAATATTAAGCAATATCAAGACTAGAGTATGAAGAGTTACTCAATGTCTTATATACTGACTACCGGAGAACTTTGGGGTATGTCGGCTGTGGCGGCGGGGCTTGGTGGAGCTCGACGGAGTGGGCGGGTGTTGGTTGCGATCGAGGATCGGGCTGCGCTGATACGTTGATGGGATCATTGGTGAACGTGGGTCGCCCCGAGGTTGTCGTGATACTCCAGAATGGGTCGGAGGAACCAGGGTGTTGAGTCGATGATGGGTGGCAAAGATCGGGAACAGCGGGGATGGTTCTCGGGGTTCGGGAGATCCAGGGTAAGTGTCAGTGGCTGTGGGGAAGGCGTCGAAGTTGGCCAGGGGGGCTGTCAGAGTTAGCCAGGGAGGCGTTGGAGTTAGCCGAAATAGGCGCAGGGCATGTGTGGCAGTTTGGTGGAGCGTCGGGGGTTATTGGGGAATTGGGGGGTTGCTGGACGATGTGCAGGGGTCCAGGGGACGGGTTGTGACATCACCCCCCCTTCAGCGTTGAGACCCTTTGAGACGCGGGGAGCCGGATGGGGGTCGGTGGGGCGTGGGAGTCAAAGCTGAGCAATATTGATCAATCTGCAGCGAGTGATAGCGGTGTGGGAGACAAAGTCAAAGCGCGGCCGCCACTTTGTCAGGGTTCTCCTCAATCAATTAAAAGCTTTGGACATACCCCAGGATTTCCCAAATTTTGTCATGTCTTCCCCCAGCATTCCAGTAGTCTCTCCTGCTGATTTGGACGAGGTGGTGGTGTATGACAGTGGGGGGGAGGAGTTTGAGCGTCGGTGCCGCGCTAGTGTCAGGGACTAGAGTCGTGAGTGGTGTTGACTTGTTTTTTCGGAATGATTGACGGGGCTTTTGTAGAGTCGTCCATGGTGGTGGTGGTGGATTCTCCGGGGGTTCTGAAGCGGACCAAGTTTTGTCCCGTGCTGCCGAAGGAGGGGAGCATGGGGTGGTCTGCGGAGAAGGTGGGGCTTTTGTGGGGTGGTCGGGGAAAGGGGGCATCCTCGGCAGTGATTCGTGGGAAGTGTCGGGCCTCCCCGCCCTCTGGGGCAGGACCCAGCAAGAAGCCGCGTGGGCACGAGCCATTGGCAGGGCCTCCGGAGTCTTTCCTTTTTTCTCCTACCCCGGGTGTTCCCTCGGAACGGTCATCGAGTCCCCCCATGCCTATTCCTTTGATCACGGAGGTCTTCCTTTGCAAGCAGGTGGAGGCTTTGACGATGTCATTGGCAGTACGGGAGGGTGAGCTCCGACGGGCGAGGGAGGACCGTGACATGGCGCGGACAGAGAAAGAGGCAATGGAGTGGGAAAGGAACACTTTGGTGCACATGGTGACGGAGCGAGCGTTAGAGGTGCGGGGCTTGCAGGAGCATCTGACGCAGATGGAGGGGCAGCCCACGGGGGAGGCGGAGGGGTGGGGACGAGCTCTGGAGGGGGATGCGCTGTGGGTGGAGCTGGAGGTGGCGAGGCGGAGGGAGGATTGGTTGGCCAATGAGGCCGCTTTGGGGCGCACGGGAATCCTTCGTGAGTTGTCTCCCGTTCCTCTGTTTGTTACTGACGGTTCATTTTCTGGGTTTAGGCTGGGTGTGGGAGCATTGGGTCCTCTTGGACAGTGCCTCCGCAGCGTTCGCGTCTATTCAGGACGGGTTGACGCAGGGGTCCACGGTTCAGCCTCCGGAGTTGCAGCAGGGGATGGTGCGATTGGAGAGGTTGTTGGCGGGGCATCGGCGATGCAATGCGGTGGCCCCGGGGTCGTGGTGGGAGGTGGCGGCTGATGCGGGGGAGGCGTTGCTGGGGTTGGTGGAGGTCTTAGTGGTGGTGTGGGCCCAGATGGAAGTCGACCTGGGGGTAGGGTTGCTGGGGGGTCCAGGGAGGGAGTAAGATGGGTGCGGCCCTGTTTCTTGTTGCTCTCGGACTTGCTGCCTCCCTTGCCTTTTGTATATATATAATTTTGGTACGCAAACATGTCCCTTTCTTGGTCCCTGGGCATGTAAAGTGAGGTTTTAGCTTGTATGAGGGCGAAGTAAGTGAAACACGCAGGGGTGTGAGAGGGAGTTGAATCCCTAGTGAATCCAGAGGCGGGGGTTATGCCCGCTAGTGCCTATCTGTGCTGGCTAGTCCCGGGGTTTGTTGGGACGGGGCGGGGCATTGCAGGGAGGGCTCCCAAGGTCCGGCGGGGGTGGTGGGAGTTCTTCAGTGGAGTTCCATGGCATTTCAGGGTGTTGTATTGAGTTCAATTCTCGGAATTTCCAACCAGGGGTGTAGGGGTTTTCTTTGGTCTGTGGCGGGGATGTGTGCCGTGTTGGTGTCGGAGGTGGACCTTTGAATTTTTCACGGGTGTCCAGCAGGTTCAGGCTTTGGTCTTTTTGGCAGTGCGGTTGGCAGGGGGGGGGGACAGGGTTCTTCCCATGATCTGGTCCTTATGCCAGCGCTGGTGGCGAAGGCGGCGGGGCCTTCTTCATTGGTGGGGGTCGGTGGGGCGAGGTTCGTCCTCGCGGCATAGCTGGCCCGGGTTGAGATCGCGTTCCGGAGTATTGCGTCTGTGGGCGGGCATGTTCGAGTGGTGCTTTGGTGTGCTCCGGAGTGTCGAGGAACGAGGGGGCAGGATGTGGGGTGATCAATCCTGACCAGTTCCTTTGGGTCCAGAGCTGAAATTTGAGGTTCCGGATCATCTACGTGACATTGCTTTCCTGACCAAAGGTAAGTCCTGAGACGGACAGAGGGGTCTTACGTATTTCTGATACTTCCTTGAGTTTGGAGGTCTGTTGGAGTTGTGTTGGTGGATGCTTCTTTTTTGGGCAGGGGCAGCACGGGGGTTGGTTGGGGAGTGGCTCGCCTCAGTGGAGATGCTTCGGGGCTCATTCCGGGGGTTGTTCCTTCCTGGGGGTCAGTGGTTCCTTCATTGGGGAAGAAGTGGGCAGTCCTGGAGTCAACACAAGGGTCACTCGGTGGGGGTTTGTTGGTTGTTCATGGTTGTTGGGGGGCGGCGGGGAGGTCAGTCACGGGGAGGCACTGGAGTGGGGCTCCCCGGGAGTCACGGCAGGGTTGGGGCAACTTTTCATTTGTGTTTCGAAGCGGCCTGGAGATTGTTGCAAATGCGGGGTGGCAGTGGGGAGAGGCACCGCTCGATGTGGCCTGCTTCTGGGTACTCCAAAGAGGATACTTGTATGTGGCTTGCTTCTGGGTGCTCCAATGATGTGGTCTCTGTTTGATGGACATATTCCGGCGTAGGGGCGGGACTCGGAGTGGGTGGTGATTTATGTTGTGGAGTTGGGGCTACCAGGGCATTGTTGTTGGGCTGGCGCCATGAGTTCTCTTGATCAAATGTCATGGTCAGAGCGGAGGCCCTGGAGTCATGTCGCCAGGGTCTGGAGCTGTGTTGAGGGATTCGGAGGGGGTCAGAGGGGTGGGTCGGGCAGTTTTGGGCTGGTGCGGGGTTGTTTGGGTCGTCAAGCCAGGTGGGGGGGTCCTTTAAGGATACTGGAGCGTGTGCCCTTTGGGTCGTCAGGTCGCTCGAGCAGCTGGTCGACGTGTTCTGGATGGTGGTGGGGCTTCTCCCTCCCTTATATGAACATGTCAGCGGGTTCAGAGTACTTGGGGGAACTACTTCGTATAGGGTCCTTTTTCCTATAGTTAGTTCGGGGTGGCTCCTATGCTGGGGGTTCCTTCGTGGGAGGCGGCGGGGTCTGGGGGTGGAGTTTAGGTTTGGGGGTGACATGCGGGGAGGTTTGGCATCCAGGGTCCTCGTTGTCGGGGGTTCTGGATTGTGTGGGGGAAGGTGATGAAATAGCAGTGCGGTCCGGAGTTGTCCCTTGTCGAGAGTGGGGTGCCGTGGTTCTCCTCGTTAACCTTGGGGTTGTGTTTTTAGGTGGCGGGGTGCATATCCATTCTTTTCCTGACCGTCTAGAGGCTCAGGGATGTCTTGGTCTTGTTCCGGGGTTGTCGAGGTTGGGTCGGAGGTGTCGGGGCCCCTTTATTTGTTGGGCAGAGGTGACGGCTGAGTCGACCGAGGTCTGGAAGCAGGTTCTGGGGTTGGAGCGTATCCTAGGTCTGGGGTTCTTGCTCTGTTGTTGGTGATTAGTCACATCGGTCTTCGGAGTTGCTAGTGGTTCAGTGGATCCACAGGTGGGCTTTGGGGAAGCACGTTCTCAGTGGTCTCATCATGGCTGGCGATCCTTCGCGTGATGGGTGACTGTCTTGTGGTGGGTTGGCGTTATTGTTTGTCGGAGGGTTGTTGCGGTGCCAGAGACATTGTTGCTCATTTGGTCGGGTGGTTGCTGGGTTTTGGAATGCTGTTCTTTGGGTGACGTCGGGGTCAACTTTGTGCGAGGGAATGGAGTTGGCAGAGAGGGTAAGGGTGGGGTGGGAGATGATTTGACAGTTTGCGTGAGGGGTTGGAGGTTGGGTGTGAGTTGGGGAGGGTGTCCGTGGGGGGAGCCGTTGTATGGATGTAACTGGAGTGGAGGGGACATTTGGTGTCGGGTCTGCAACTCAATGTGCCTTGGCAAATTGGGCAGGGCCATATGAATCATAAGGGTTTCCAGGCATGGGTAGACCATAGACATTGGAGTTATTTGATCGTGTGTGCAGAGATAATGCGGGCATCACAGATGGGGTAAGGTAGAGTCTTGATATTATGTCAGGTTCCGCTGACCTCGGGGGCTCAGCTGCACTGGGTGAGTCCTTACTAGGCGGGCGTGATCCCCTTGCACTGGTAACCGAACACTCGAAATGTTCCGGGCACTGATGGCTTGTGTGGATAGCTGGTGGGATGTGATCTGGACAGATCTGGGGAGGTCCGGAGAAGTCGGATTGCGAGGAAACGGGATGGTCTTGGCGGGGTTCAAGCAGAAGACCGTATGGGAGATTCGCGGAAGCGAAGGAGTAGACGGCTGTGTGATCAAATGGGAGCGGAGCCGGGGTTTGATGGGAGATCAATTGGAGTTGATGGAGTCTGGGACCGAGCGAAGAGCGAGGTTTGGATCTGGTGAAAGAGTGTTGGGGTTCGTAAATGTAATTGCGGAGTTCGTGAGGTCGTTAGGGTTGATGAAGACTTGGGCACAATGGTTGGACGGAGTCACCGAGACAGCGTCAGACGAAATGATATGGAGTCGATATGGAACAAGAGTAGATTCGAGTGGAGATACGAAACGATAACGAGAACAATAACGAAATGGAGACAAGACAAGACCAGGAGACTGAGATAAGACCAGGAGACTGAGAGTAAGGAAACAAGACACGAAACACGAAACACAAAACATGAGAAGGAAACAATCAGACCATAGGTAATATTAAGCAATATCAAGACTAGAGTATGAAGAGTTACTCAATGTCTTATATACTGACTACCGGAGGACTTTGGGGTACGTCGGCTGTGGCGGCGGGGCTTGGTGGAGCTCGACGGAGTGGGCGGGTGTTGGTTGTGATCAAGGATCGGGCCGCGCTGATATGTTGATGGGATCATTGGTGAATGCGGGTCGCCCCAAGGTTGTCGTGATACTCCGGAATGGGTTGGAGGAACCAGGGTGTTGAGTTGATGATGGGTGGCGAAGATTGGGAACAGCGGGGATGGTTCTTGGGGTTTGGGAGATCCAGGGTAAGTGTCAGTGGCTGCGGGGAAGGCGTCGAAGTTGGCCAGGGGGGCCGTCGGAGTTAGCTGGGGAGGCGTCAGAGTTAGCTGAAATAGGCGCGGGGCATGGGCGGCAGTTTGGCAGAGCGTCGGGGGTTATTGGGGAATTGGGGGGTTGCTGGACGATGTGACCTCATCAGAGTTAGCTGGGGAGGCGTCAGAGTTAGCCGAAATAGGCGCGGGGCATGGGCAGCAGTTCGGCGGAGCGTTGGGGGTTATTGGGGAATTGGGGGGTTGCTGGACGATGTGACCTCATCGGAGCACCCAGAAGCAAGCCACATACAAGTATCCTCTTTGGAGTACCCAGAAGCAGGCCACATGCGAAGTAATCTCTCGGAGTACCCTAAAGGTCGCTGATGCCTTCCCCAAGAAGCAAGTGGTGCCTCTCCCCACTGCCACCCTGCATTTGCAACAATCTCTGGGCCACTCCAGAACACGAATGAAGAGTTGCCTCAACCCTGCCGCAACTCCTGGGGAGCCCCACTCCAGTGCCTCCCTGTGACTGACCTCCCCGCCGCCCCCCAACAACCATGAACAACCAACAAACCCCCACCGAGTGACCCTTGTGTTGACTCCAGAACTGCCCACTTCTTCTCCAATGAAGGAACCACTGACCCCCAGGAAGGAACAACCCTCGGAATGAGCCCCAAAGCATCTCCGCTGAGGCGAGCCACTCCCCAACCAACCCCCGTGCTGCCCCTGCCCAAAAAAGAAGCATCCACCAACACAACTCCAACAGACCTCCAAACTCAAGGGAGTGTCAGAAATATGTAAGACCCCTCTGTCCGTCTTGGGACTTACCTTTGGTCAGGGAAGCAATGTCATGTAGATGACCCGGAACCTCAAATTTTGGCTCCGGACCCGAAGGAACTGGTTGGGACTGATCACCCCGCATCCTGCCCCCTCAGTCATCAACACTCTGGAGCACACCAAAGCACCACTTGAACATGCCCGCCCACAGACGCAATACTCCGGAACATGACCTCGACCCGGGCCAGCTATGCCGCGAGGACGAACCTCGCCCCACCGACCCCCACCAATGAAGAAGGCCCCACCACCTTCGCCACCAGCGCCGGCATAAGGGCCAGATCACGGGAAGACCCCCGTCCCCCTCTGCCAACCGCACTGCCAAAAAGACCAAAGCCTGAACCCGTTGGACACCCGTGAAAAATTCAAAGGTCCACCTCCGACACCAACACGGCACACATCCCCGCCGCAGACCAAAGAAAACCCCTACACCCCTGGTTGGAAATTCCGAGAATTGAACTCAATACAACACCCTGAAATGCCATGGAACTCCACTGAAGAACTCCCACCACCCCCACCGGACCTTGGGAGCCCTCCCTGCAATGCCCCGCCCCGTCCCAACAAACCCCGGGACTAGCCAGCACAGATAGGCACTAGCGGGCGTAACCCCCGCCTCTGGATTCACTAGGGATTCAACTCCCTCTCACACCCCTGCGTGTTTCACTTACTTTGCCCTCATACAAACTAAAACCTCACTTTACATGCCCAGGGACCAAGAAAGGGACATGTTTGCGTACCAAAATTATATATATACAAAAGGCGAGGGAGGCAGCAAGTCCGAGAGCAACAAGAAACAGGGCCGCACCCATCTTACTCCCTCCCTGGACCCCCCAGCAACCCTACTCCCAGGTTGACTTCCATCTGGGCCCGCACCACCACTAAGACCTCCACCAACCCCAGCAACGCCTCCCCCGCATCAGCTGCCACCTCCCACCACGACCCCGGGGCCACCGCATTGCATTGCCAATGCCCCGCCAACAACCTCTCCAATCGCACCATCCCCTGCTGCAACTCCGGAGGCTGAACCGTGGACCCCTGCATCAACCCATCCTGAATCAACGCAAACGCCGCGGAGGCACCGTCCAGGAGGATCCAATGCTCCCACACCCAGCCTAACCCCAGAAAATGAACCATCAGTAATGAACGGAGGAGCGGGAGGCAACTCATGGAGGATTCCCACACACCCCAAAGCGGCCTCATTGGCCAACCAGTCCTCCCTCTGCCTCGCCACCTCCAGCTCCGCCCACAACGCATCCCCCTCCGGAACTCGTCCCCGCCCCTCTGCCTCCCCCGTGGGCTGCCCCTCCATCTGCGTCAGATGCTCCCGCAAGCCCCGCACCTCTAACGCTCACTCCGTCACCATGTGCACCAAAGTGTTCCTTTCCCACTCCATTGCCTCTTTCTCTGTCCGCGCCATGTCACAGTCCTCCCTCGCCCGTCGGAGCTCACCCTCCCGTACTGCCAATGACGTCGTCAAAGCCTCCACCGGCTTGCAAAGGAAGACCTCTGTGATCAAAGGAATAGGCATGGGAGGACTCAATGACCATTCTGAGGGAATGCCCAGGGTAGGAGAAAAAAGGAAAGACTCCGGAGGCCCCGCCGATGGCTCGCGCCCACGCAGCTTGTTGCTGGGTCCTGCCCCCGAGAGTGGGGAGGCTCGACGCTTCCCACAAATCACTGCCGAGGACGCCCCCTTTCCCCGACCACCCCGCAAAAGCCCCGCCTTCTCCGCAGACCACCCCATGCTCCCCTCCTTTGGCAGTGATGAAATTTGGTCTGCTTCGGGACCCCCGGAAAATCCACCACCACCACCATGGACGACTCTACAAAAGCCCCATCAATCATCCTGAAAAGATGAGTTGACACCACTTACGACTCCGGTCCCTGACACTAGCGCGGCGCCGACGCTCAAACTCCTCCCCCCCACTATCGTACACCACCACCTCGTCCAAATCAGCGGGAGAGACTACTAGAATGCTGGGAGAAGACATGACAAAATTTGGGAAATCCCGGGGTACATCCAAGGCTTTTAATTGATTGAGGAGAACCCTGATGAGGCGGTGGCCATGCTTTGACTTCGTCTCCCATGCCGCTATCACTCGCTGTGGATTGATCAATATTGCTTGGCTTTGACTCCCACGCCCCGCCAATCCCTGTCCTGCTCCCCGTGTCTCAAAGGGTCTCGACGCTGAAGGGGGGGTGATGTCACAACCCATCCCCTGGACCCCTGCACATTGTCCAGCAACCCCCCGATTCCCCAAAAAACCCCCGACGCTCCGCCGAACTTCCACCCATGCCCCGTGCCTATTTCGGCTAACTCCAACGCCTCCCCGGCTAACTCCGATGGCTCCCTGGCCAACTTTGATGCCTTCCCCGCAGCCACTGACACTCACCCTAGATCTCCCGAACCCCAAGAACCACCCCCGCTGTTCCCGATCTTCACCACCCATCATCAACTCAACACCCTGGTTCCTCTGACCCATTACAGAGTATCACAACAACCTCGGGGCAACCCACATTCCCAAATGATCCCATCAACGTATCAGCATGGCCTGATCCTCGATTGCAACCAACACCCGCCCACTCTGTTGAGCTCTGCCAAGCCCCGCTGCCGCAGCCGACATACCCTGAAGTTCTCCAGTAGTCAGTATATAAGTTGTCAAGTAGCTCTTCATACTCTAGTCTTGATATTGCTTAACGTTAACTATGGTCTGATTGTTTCCTTCTCGTGTTTCATGTTTCGTGTTTTGTGTCTTGTTTTCTTATCTCAGTCTCCCAGTCTTATCTCAGTCTCCTGGTCTTGTCTTGTCTCCATTTCGTCATCATTTGTGTTATCATTTCGTACCTCCACTCGAATCTACTCTTGTTCCATATCATTTCGTCTGACGCTGTCTCAGTGACTCTGTCCAACCGTTGTGCCCAAGTATTCCCCAACCCTAACGACCTCACGAACTCCGTGATTACAATTACGAACCCCAACACTCTTTCACTAGGTCCAAACCTCGCTCTTTGCTTGGTCCCGGACTCCATCAACTCCAATTGATCTCCCATCAAACCCTGGCTCCGCTCCCATTGATTACATAGCCACCTACTCCTTTGCTTCTGTGAATCTCCCATATGGTCTTCTGCCTGAACCCCACCAAGCCCGTCCTGTTTCCTTGCAATCCGACTCCTCTGGACCTCCCCGGATCTGTCCAGATCACACCCCACCAACTATCCGCACAAGCCATCAGTGCCCAGAACATTTTCAAGTGTTTGGTTACCAGTGCAAGGGGATCACACCTGCCTAGTAAGGACTTGCCTAGTGTAGCTGAGCCCCCGAGGTCAGCGGAACCTGACAATTGTCCTGTGGATTTTGAGCTTGGGGTGGGGGTCTGGCGTTGAAGTAGTAGTAATAGTAGTTGTTCCTGCTTCCGCACTGGGGGGGGAAGTTGTCCATCACTGGGCCCCATCCCCCAGGGGGTCTGCTGTTGGGTGGCCCTCTGCCAGGGGGTTGACCCGCATTGCCCGGGGCGGGCCTCAGGGCCCATCGAGGGGGTCCCCTGGGAGTGGGGGGTCCAAAATAATTTGCGTCGGTGGGAGGGTTAGGCAGCAGGGCAGGTGAGAGACAAGGATGGTTGATAAGGAAGGGTGGTTGGGGCGCCCCGGGACCCATGGGCTGTTGCAGGGGGACTGGGGCATTGGGATGGGGTGGAGGGGCATTGACACGGGGGGCGCGGAGGTTGAAGTGGGGGGGTTGGTCTCATGGAGGTCCGTTGCATGGGGTGTGCTCATCAGTGGAGTTACCAGGCTTGTTGATGTAGGAGAGAGTCCAGTTGTCATCATCAATGCGTGGGGGCGGCCGTTGGGAGCGGGGTTTGGAGATGGCGGGCTGGTCACAGGTTTGGAAGGTGCTGGGGATGGAGTTGGCTCGGGGGCAAGCAGAGAGGGCCAAGGTATGGGCGGCTGGTTGGTCGAACAATTCCCCTGCGGGGTTCAGGTTCCTCAAGATGCTGGAGGCCGCGTTGAGTTCTTCCTGCTGACGGGGAATGGAAGGCAGAGCTTTGCTTCGTGTTCTGACAGGCTCCTCATGTTGCATATGGAAGGAGTGGGCAGAGTCTAGAGGGTCTTCAAAGGGGTGGGGGTTTGGGCTGGTGTGGATTTCTTTGACCAATGTGTGGAGCTCGTTCCGTAAGTTATTGTCAATGCCCAGGGTGCCTTGCGTAGTCTCCAGGAGGTTTCCTTGCAGATAGCACTTGTGGAAATTGAGGAGTCAATCTGCTCAGACTTCCAGGGTTGCGGAGGTGTTGGGGTAGCCTAGGTTGGTGAGGAGGGTGCAGGTGCATCTTGCGAACTCCATGAGAGAGAGGTGGAGGAAGCAGAGGACTTCATTGCATTGTTGGGCATAGACTTCAACCCTTTGCTGCCTGGGAGAAGGAGGAGCTTGAGCGGGGAATGGCATATGAGGGGGGGAATAATTGTCCATAGGCCCCAGAGGAGTTGGGGCTGCAGCGGGGACAGTAGTGGGTGGGGGGAAGGTAGGCGGGGTTAGGGAGTGCCATGGAATATCCCCCGGGGTACATATGGGGGTTGTTGCCATCAGCGGAGAATGCGGGAGGGTGGTGCCAGCCCAAAGGTATTTCCTGGCTGATGGAGGAGGCGTAGAACGCCTGGTTGGGGTCAGGAGTCCAGTGACAAGGGATGTACTGATCTGTGGGGGGGCCTGGGTAGAATGGGGCATAGGGGTTTTCTAGTACCAGTCAACCATAGACGTCAGTTAGGTAGCTGGTGGGGTTGTATGTGGGGTTATATGCAGACATTGAGGACAGGGTAAGGGGGAGTCTTGATATTATGTCAGGTTCTGCTGATGACAGGGGCTCAGCTACACTGGTGAGTCCTTACTAGGTGGATGCAATGTCCTGTGCTTATAACCAAGCGTCCGGTATTGGCACAGAGGGGCTTGCAAGGGGGAGCTAGGGGGTGGTCTGAGCAAGTCCAGAGTGGCTCGGGGGCATCTAAGACCAAGTATACCCATTGTTGAACCTGGACGGGTGCCAGAGCAAGTTCGTGGGTGTGCAATTAGAATGCAGGGTAAGTGGAGGCTTTGCGGTTGATGGGGGCAGAGCTGGAGTTTGACGGGAGATCACCAAGATGTGAGGGGTTCCTGGGCCGAGTGGAAGCAAGGTCCGGGGTTGTCATAGGAATGTTCAGGTTGTAGCACGCGCACGGAGTTTATACTGTCATTGGAGATGAAAGGAACTTAGAAAAACAAAGGAACTATACATAGTCGAGACAAGGCAAGATGAGACAGAGAACAGAGATAGATTCAAAACTAAAAATAGAGATAGTGATGAGATGAAAGACAAGTCATAGGAAACCGGTAAATGCAATATCAAGACTAAAGTACTAGGGGTTCCTCTACAACTTATATACCTACTACTGGGTGGCTCTGAAGGGCAGAGGATATGGCGGTGGGCTTGATGGAACTGCACGGAGTCGACGGTTGTTGGGTGTGATCTTGGAATGGGCTGTGGTGACATTCTGATGGGATCAGTTGGGAAGCAGATCATTCTGGGGTCAGGGAAAGCCTCGGGAGTCCAGGAGAATTCAGGGGGTGCATCAACTGCTGCGTAGAAGGCATCAAAGTTGATCAAGGAGCTGTCAGGGTCTGCCAAGGAAGTGTTGAAGTTGCCCAAAGTGGGTGCAGGAGGTGGGCGAGGGTTGGGGAGTTTGGCGGAGCATTGGGGGGGGCTGGGGGCAGTGTCAGAGTCTAGGGAGCGGGTCATGACAGGAATTACTGTACAGGTGACTGGAGTTACTCCTAACCCTAGGGTGAGGGTTGCTGAGGTAATATGGAGAACTCTGCAGTGCTCTAGAGATCTCTGTGGTGCTGGAAAGAGCTGTGGAGGCATTTGACAAGCTGCGGAGGTGTTGGAACCAGTCACAGAGGTTGGAAAAGGAAGTCCCCTGACATCACTCCCCCTCTAGCATGTAGCACCTCAATGTGCAGGGTAGAAGTAGTCCCTGATTGTGGGGTCTGCTGGTGAGATAGGATAGATGCCCCATATGGCATGTGGAGCATCTGGATGTCTCTGATGGAACTCTTTAACAAGTCCAGGGGTGTGTACATTCTCCCGTGGCTCCCAGGAAATATCCTCAATCCCATAGCCTTTCCACTTCACCTTGTACTGTAGTCATCTCTGCTATAAACAGCTATCTTTCTTCCACTTCATACTCTTCATTGTTGTTGACCACCACCAGGGGTGGCAGACATGGTGGACATTGCTCCAGGATAGGATCTTTAGGAGCTGGGGTTAGTTTGACCATGTTGAACACAAGATGAAGCTGGCACATTCTGGCAGGGAGTCAGAGTCAATAGGCCAAGGGTCCTACTTGTTGTTCCACTGTGAATGGTCCTAACTGGCAGTGTGACAGCTTTTTTGAGGAATGGGTGGTTATAATGTTAGAGGTGTCCAGGTAGACTCAATCTCTAGGCTGATATATGCACTCCAGAGTCCTCCTGTGGTTGTAGTATCATACCATGTTGTCTTTTGCTTTCACCAGTGCAGCCCAGGCTTCTTTCTGGGACTTCTTCATTTGGTCTACAAATTTGTTTACTGCCTCATTCTTCAAGGGTTGGGCCCAGATTTCAAAACCCATGTGTGGATGCCATTTGGTATTGAGGAAGAATGGGAAAAACTGAGTGGACAAGTGAACATGGTTGTTGTACTAAAATTCAGTGTTGGGGAGGAGTTCATCCCAGTCATCTTGGTGCTCATTGCAAAAGAGGTGGAGATACTGTTCCAACTCCTGGTTTACACACTCCATTTGGCCATCGGACTGTGGATGGTAGGCACTGGTGGTGTGGAGCTTTACTCTGAGCAGTTGGTAGAGCTTGCAGGTGCTCCACTACAAATTGTGGTTCCTAATCCAAAAGATAGGCATCAGAGAGGCTGTGGAGCTTCCAGATGTTCCTCTAGTACAGGTTTGCAGTGCCCATGGTGGAGCAGGTGGTGTGGGTCAGAATGAAGTGCACTCTCTTTCCATACAGATCCACCACCACCATGATTGCATTGTAACCATGGGCATTGGGGAGCTCTATGATGAAGTCCATGGATGCTATGCTCCATTGTTCTGCAGGCACTAGGAGTGGGTGTAACTGTTCATAGGGGAGTCTATGCTGGGGCTTGGTCTGGAGGCAGAGATTGCAAGTACTGATGTAGGATCCAATGTATCAGGACATTTGGGGCCACCAGTAGTTCTGTGACACTAGCTCCAGTGTCTTCCACTGCTCTGGGTGCCCTGCAATGTGGAAGTCATGGTGTTGCTCCACAATCTTCTGATGGAGCTCCGGGATGTTGGGAACATAGATATGGTCTCAGAAGGTCAGGATTCCATCTTGGAGAGCCCATTTGTCAGTGCAGACTACCTTGACACCTGTAGCATGCCCCAATTTCAGCATCTGAGCAGCCTGTACCACAAGCTTCTTCTGTTGACCATCCTTATTACCCTGTTGGATGTTCTAGAGGATGTCCACTTCCACTCTGTTGACAGCAAGGCCCTCCATGGCTTGGATTGTGAACAATTTGGGGTGGAGGAGCATGATGTTACTGTTATCCCCTTGAGACAGGGCATCTGGTTTTCCCATGCTCCAGCCAGGCTTGTGGTGCAAGAAGAGAAGAAGTTGAAGTTGGCAAGGTAGAGGGACCATTGGGCCTGCTGGCAGTTAAGCTTTTTGGCTGTCCAGAAGTGTTCAAGATTCTTGTGATCCGTCCAGACCTTGAACTTGTGCCACATGCCTTTGAGAAAGTGCTGCCACTCCTCAAACAATTGGATGATGGCCAACATCTCCTTGTCATGGATCTTGTAGTTCTGCTCCACCATATTCAGGCTTTTGGAGTAGAAGACCACTGGATGCCACTTCCTGTCCTCTAGAGACTGCTGCAAGAGCACCACCCTCATGGCAAAGTTGGAGCTGTTGGCCTCTATACGGAAGGGAGAGTTGTTATCTGGGAAAAGGAGAATGGGTCTGGAGGTCATGGCACATTTGAGGGTGTCAAAGGCCAACTGCTCTGGAGGTCCCTAGCTCTACATAACATTCTTTCCTGTGATGTTGAACAGTGGGCAAGCATGATACAAGAAATCCTGGATGAATCTCTGGTAGAAGTTGGCAAACCCAAGGAACACCTATACCTTCTTCTTGCTCCAGGGCTCCGGCCACTCTGCCACATCTGCTACCTTTACTGGGTCCATCTCCACAGCTCTGTGGGAGATGATCAGACCAAGGTACTCAATCCAGGTTTGTTCAAACTTGCACTTCTCCAGTTTGAGGTAGAGCTGGTGCTGGTGGAAGTGTTCCAGAACAAGACCAGTGATCTGACGGTGTTCCTCCAATGATTTGGTATAGATGAGGATGTTGTCAAGGTACATGCACACTACACTCTCTGCAATGAGGTCCCAGAAGATGTTCATCATGGTCTAGAAAGTGGTGGGGCTATTGGTGAGACTGAAGAACATAACAAGTGGTTCAAACAACTCCTAGTTGGTCTGGAAGGCCGCCTTCCATTTGTCTCCCTCCTGGATGTGCACATTGCTGTAACTCCACCAGATGTCTAGTTTTGTGAAGTATTGCATGCTCTGGAGGTTGTTGATGAGTTTGAAAATGAGGGGGAGAGGGTAGCAATTCTTCACTATCATAGCATTGAGTACCTGGTAGTCCTGTACCAGTCAGAGGGAGCCATCCTTCTTCTTGATGAAGAAGACTGGAGAAGCTATCAGGGATTTGGATGGACAGATACAACTGGAGTCCAAGTTCTCCTGGAGGAAGGCATTGAGCTCATCCTGCTCTCTGGGCACAAGGGGGTAGACCTTACAGCTGGAGAGTGCTGAGTTGGGCAGCAGTTCAATGGCATGGTCCCACCTCTTGCACTCTGGAAGTGAGTCAAAGGAGGCCTTGGAGAACATGTCCTCAAATGCATGCAAGTAGGGGGGTACTGCCTCCCAGAACTCTTTAGGCATGGTATTAGTGGCAAAGGCCTGGGCCAGCCTCTGGGACATAGTCTGGCTAGCCCTGATCTCCATGATGGAGGGCAGCTGGTGGATAGCAGTCATATAAATTTGATTCCCTGCCTCTATCACTTCATCCAGGAGCTCTGGTTAGTGTATGCCACCAAACTCCCCTCCATGCTCCTTCTTTGGGGCTCTGCCATTGCTCCAATCATCCTTGTAGAGGGCCTTCCTGGAAAGGTAGTGTACCTCCAGGCCCAAGAGACAGTGCCGTGCAAAGTGCCCAGGCTTCTTGCATCTCTGACACAATAGTAGGGCTGTGCAGAGTTGATGGGCTGCATCCATGTCCATGGGGATTCCCAGTAGTAGGAGATGAGCAGTGGGGGCAGCTGGAGCAAGAGCCAGTGCTGGGTGAGTAGGCATGAGGTGGCAGAAGTTGCTGACTACAGCAGGGCACAGCATGGAATGGGGGTGGCAGAGCTCTCTCTAGATCTCCATAAGCTGCCATTGGTCCCAGGCCACCTCATACCACAATACAATCTTTTCATTGTCAAAGTGACCCTCCACCAGGTTATCAATGTGTTTCACCAAGGCAGGGTGCAAGCTGTCCTGGAAGGTGAGGCACAGTTGGAGGCCATTGGGGTAGGCAGCCTGTTTGACCAAGGCTCAGAATGAGTCGATGTACTCATCCAAAGTACGCTTTCCTTGTCTGTACTGCTCCCTGTTGCACAGTGTCAGTGCTACTGTCTTGGCAGGGTCCAATGGAAGGAATTCTGCATGGAAGTCCTTCTCAAAGGCAGCCCAGTCTGGTAAACTCCCCACACCTCTGGGGTGGCAGAAAACTCACAGTGCATAAGTGGAGGCATGTCCAGTCTTTATGTATGATAGCACCCAGGCTATTTTCGGCACATTGGAGTCAAAAGCATCTCTGCTGAGGTGGATGTAGGTGAGGCAGGACTGTAGGAATCTCTCTCTGCTAGAATGAGCACTGTCATATGCATCTGGCAGTGCCAGGCAAGAGATCTGTGCCTACAGCATCACTGGAGCTGCCAGAGCAGATGCCAGAGCAGGCAGAGTTGGTTTCTCAGCCATAGGAGGGGTGAAGTTAGGGCTTAGGCATTCTAGCAATGCCTGGAGGGATTGGAAGATGAGATCCATTGTCTGATGGAGGGTAGAGAGTTCAGTAGTATGGTAGGTGAGAGATGATTGTGTTAGTTGCACCTGGGTTTCTAGGTGTAACAGGCAAGTCCAGGCTTTGTCCTGTGGGGCCAGAGCCTCTAAGGGTGTGTCTGAGTTGGCAAGCTGAGACATAGAACTCTGCAGTGCTTAATCCTGATGGGAAAGCAACAGATAATAGCTTGGAGGTTCCTTGCAGCTATGAGGTGCTTCCAGACCAGTTTTAGAAGACTTGTTCTGCTGTAAGGACAACCTCCAGGGCAGTGGATCAGAGTCATGCAGCTAGCAGAGGGGAATCCAAAGTATATTAGCAGAGTAAACAATGATACAAATCAGTAACTAATCACCTAGCAGAGGAGAATCTGAAGAGAACCAGTCTAAGGATCCCTGCTACTCAGTGCAGTGCATCAGTAGGTGGTGGAGGCATGGGAACTACTGTACAGGTGACTGGAGTTACTCCTAACCCTATGTCAGGGTCCGCTGACCTCGGGGGCGCAGCTGCACTGGGCGAGTCCTTACTAGGCGGGCGTGATTCCCCTGCATTGGTGACCGGACACTCAAAGACATTCTGGGTCCTGGGGGTTTGCACGGGTAATTGGGGAGATGTGATCCAGACAGGTCCGGGAAGGTCCGGAGAAGTCGGATTGTGGGGAAATGAGACGGTCTTGGCGGGGTTCAGGCAGAAGGCCGTACGGGAGATTTGCGGAAGCAAGGGAGTAGGTGGCTGTGTGATCAATGGGGGCGGAGCCGGGGTTTGATGGGAGATCATTTGGAGTTGATGGAGTCCGGGACCGAGCGAAGAGTGAGGTTCGGACCTGGTAAGGAGTGTCGGGGTTCGTAATTATAATCGCGGAGTTCGTGAGGTCGTTAGGGTTGATGAAGAATTGGGCACAAGGGTCAGACGACGTCACCGAGACGGCGTCAGACGAGACAATATGGAACAAGAGTAGATTCGAGTGGAGGTACGAAACGATAACGAGAGCGATAACGAAAAGGGGACGAGACAAGACCGGGAGACTGAGATAAGACCGGGAGACTGAGATAAGACCGGGAGACTGAGATAAGACCGGGAAACTGAGAGTAAGGAGAAAGAGATACGAAAACGAACACGAAACACAAAGAGGAAACAATCAGACCATAGGTAACGTTAAGCAATATCAAGACCGGAGTACGAAGAGCTACTCGATGACTTATATACTGACTACCGGAGGACTTCGGGGTACGTCGGCTGTGGCGGCGGGGCTTGGCGGGGCTTGACGGAGCGGGCGGGTGTCGGTTGTGATCGAAGATCGTGCCGCGCTGATACGTTGATGGGATCGTGGGTTGTTCCGAGGTTGTCGTGATATTCCGGAATAGGTCGGAGGAAGCAGGGTGTTGAGTTAATGATGGGTGGGCGAAGATCAGGAATAGCGGGGGTGGTTCTCGGGGTTTGGGAAGCCCAGGGTAAGTGTCAGTGGCTGCGGGGCAGGCACCGAAGTTGGCCAGGGGGCCGCCGGAGTTAGCCGGGGATGTGTCGGAGTTAGCCGAAGTAGGCGTGGGCATGGGCGGAAGTTCGGCGGAGCGTTGGGGGTCCTTTTGGGGGTTCGGGGGTTTGATGGACGATGTGCGGGGCTTTGGGGAACGGGTCGTGACATCACCCCCCTTTCAGCGTCGAGACCCTTCGAGACGCGGGGCAGGACGGGGATCGGCGGGGCGTGGGAGTCGAAGCCGAGCAATATTGATCAATCCGCAGCGAGTGATAGCGGCGTGGGAGGCGAAGTCGAAGCGCGGCCGCCGTTTCGTCAGGGTCCTCCTCACTCAATTTAAAGCTTTGGGCGTGCCCCGGGGTTTCCCAAATTTCGTCATGTCTTCCCCCAGCGTTCCAGTGGTTTCTCCCGCCGATTTAGACGAGGTGGTGGTGTATGACAGTGGGGGTGAGGAGTTCGAGCGTCGGCGCCGGGGTAGCGTTAGGGACCGGAGTCGTAAGTGTTGTCGAATTTTCCTTTCGGGATGGTTAACGGGGTTCCGGTAGAGTCGTCCGTAGTAGTAGTGGTGGACTTTCCGGGGGTTCCGAAGCGGACCAAGTTTCGTCCCGCGGTGCCAAAGGGGAAGGGGGCGTCTTCGGTGGTGGTTCGGGGAAAGCGTCGAGCTTCCCCACCCTCGGGGGCGGGACCCAGCAAGAGGCCGCGTGGGCGCGAGTTGTCGGCGGGGCCTCCCGAGTCTTCCCTCTTTTCCCCTGTCCCTGGCGTTCCCTCGGAGCGGTCGTCGAGTCCCTCCGCGCCGATTCCTTCAATCACGGAGGTCTTCCTTCGCAAGCAGGTGGAGGCCTTGACGACATCGTTGGCAGTACGGGAGGGGGAGCTCCGCCGGGCGAGGGAGGATCGTGACGCGGCGCGGACGGAGAAGGAAGCGATGGAGCGGGAGAGGAATACTTCGGTGCGCGTGGCGACGGAGCGGGCGCTAGAGGTGCGGGGTTTGCGGGAGCGTCTGGCGCAGGTGGAGGGGCAACCCGCGGGGGAAGCGGAGGGGCGGGGACGAGTTCCGGAGGGGGATGCGTTGTGGGCGGAGCTGGAGGCGGCGAGGCGGAGGGAGGATTGGTTGGCCAACGAGGCCGCCTCGGGTCGCGCGGGGATTCTTCGTGAGTTGTCTCCCGTTCCTTCGTTCGTTATTGACGGTTCATTTTCGGAGTTTAGGCTGGGTGCGGGAGCATCGGGTCCTCTTGGACGGTGCCTCCGCGGCGTTCGCGTCGATTCAGGACGGGTTGACGCAGGGGTCCGCGGTCCAGCCTCCGGAGTTGCAGCAGGGAATGGCGCGGTTGGAGAGGTTGCTGGCGGGGCATCGGCGACGCAATGCGGTGGCCCCGGGGTCGTGGTGGGAGGTGGCGGCCGACGCGGGGGAGGCATTGCCGGGGTTGGCGGAGATCCTAGCGGTGGTGCGGGCCCAGATGGAGGTCGACCTGGGGGTTGGGTTTCCGGGAGGTTCGGGGAGGGAGTGAGGTGGGTGTGGGCCTCGTTTCTTGTCGCTCTTGGACTTGCTGCCTTCCCGCCTATTGTATATATGATTTTTGTACGCGAACATGTCACTTCTTGGTCCCTGGGCGTGTGAAGTGAGATTTTTAGTTTTGTCTAGTGAGTTCAGAGGCGGGGGTTACGCCCGCTAGTGCCGTCTGCGCTGGCTAGTCCCGGGGTTTGTCGGGACGGGGCGGGGCATCGCAGGAGGGCTCCCGGGGTCTGTCGGGGTTGGTGGGAGTTCTCCGGTGGGGTCCCCGGCATTTCAGGCGGTGTCGTTGAGTTCGTTTCTTGGAAATTTTCGACTGGGGGTGTAGGGGACGTGCGCCGTTTTGGTAGTAGAGGGTGGCCTTTGAATTTTGTACGGCGCCCAATGGGTTCGGGGCTTTGGTTGTCTTGGCGGTGCGGTGGGGGGTAATGGGGTCTTCCCATGGTCTAGCCCTTACGTCGGTATTGGGGGTGAAGGCGGGCGGGCCTTTTTTTTTATTGGCGGGGTTGGGTGAGGCGGGGTTCGTCTTCGCAGTATAGTTGGTCCGGGTCGGGGTCGTGTTCCAGAGTGCTGCGTCTGTGGGCGGGCCTGCTTCGGGTGGCGCTTTGGTGTGCTCCGGAGTGTCGATGACCGAGGGGGTAGGATGCGGGGTGATCAGTCCCAACCAGTTCCTTCGGGTCCGGGGCCCAATTTGGGGTTCCGGGTCATCTACGTGATATTGCTCTCCTGACCAAAGATAAGCCCGCAGCGGACAAAGGGGGTCTTACGTATTTCTGATACTTCCTCAAGTTCGGAGGTTCGGGGGTCGGTGGTCCCTTCATCGGGAAGAAGTGGGTGGTCCCGGAGTCGACTCAAGGGTCACTTGGTGGGGGTTTGTTGGTTGTTCCTGGTTGTTGGGGCGGCGGGAAGGTCGGCCGCGGGGGGCACTGGAGTGGGGCTCCCCGGGAGATGCGGCAGGGTCGGATTTACTCTTCGTTCGTGTTCCGGAGCGGTCCGGAGATTGTGCAGGTGCAGGGGTGATAGTGGGGGGAGGCACTGCCAGCTTGTCTGGAGGCCCCGGTGATGTGGTCCCTGTTTGGGCGGACATATTCCGGTGTAGGGGCGGGGTTCGGAGTGGGTGGTGATTTCTGTTGCGGAGTTGGGGCTACCAGGACATCGTTGTCAAGCCGGCGCTGTGAGTCCTCTTGGTCAGATGTCGGGGTCGGAGCGGAGGCCCTGGAGTCGTGTCGCCAGGGTCCGGAGCTGGATTGATGGGTTCGGAGGGGTCTGGGTGGGACTGTTTCGGGCTGGCGCGGGGTCGTTTTGGGTCGTCGAGCCAGATGGGGGAGGTCTGTTGAGGATATGGGAGCGCGTGCCCTTGGGGTTGTCGGGTCGCTTAAATGGCCGATCGTTGTTTTCTGGATGATGGTGGGGCTTCTCCCTCCCTTGTATGAACATGTCAGCGAATTTAGAGCACTTAGGGAACTACTTCGTATAGGGTCCTTTTTCCCTATAGTTAGTTCGGGGTGGCCCCTATGCTGGGGATTCCTTCGTGGGAGGTGGCGTAGTCTGGTGGCGGAGTGTAAGCTCGGGGATGTTTTGGTCCTGCTCCGGGGTTGTCAGGGTCGGGTCGGGGAAGTCGGGGCCCCTTCATTTGTTGGGCGGAGGTGACGGCCGATCGATCGAGGTCCGGAAGCAGGTCACGGGGTTGGAGCATAGCCTAGGTCTGAGGTTCTTGTCCTGTGGTGGATTCGAGCTTGATTTCGATGGTTTCGGGGTTAGTTGTCGGAGGGTTTATTTCCTTGGAGGGGGTCGATAATAGGGTTTGGTGATGTTGTTGGTGATTAGTCGCGTTCGTTGGTCTGCGGGGTTGCTGGGGGGCCGGTGGATCCACAGGCGGGCTTCGGGAAAGCGCGTTCTCAGTGGTTTCTTTGTAGCTGGCGATCCTCGCGCTGTGGGTGACTGTTCCATGGCAGGTTGGCATTATTGTGGGTCGGAGGGCTGGCGCGGTGCCGGAGACCTTGTTACTCATTCGATCGGATGGTCGCCAGGCCTTAGGATGTTATTCTTTGGGTGATGTCGGGGTCGACTTTGTGCGAGAGAGCGGAGTTGGCGGGGAGTGTAGGGGTGGGGTGGAAGATGAGTTGACGGTTTGCGCGAGGGGTTGGGAGTTGGGTGTGAGCTGGGGAAGGTGTCCGTGGGGGGAGCCGTTGTATGAAAGTAACTGGAGCAGAGGGGACGTTTGGTGTCGGATCCACGACTCAATGTGCCTCGGCAAATTGGGCAGGGCCGTATGAATCATAAGGGTTCCCCGGCACGGGTAGACCATAGACATCGGAGTTATTTGATTGTGTGTGCGGAGATAATGCGGGCATCACGGACGGGGTAAGGTCAGGTCTTGATATTATGTCAGGGTCCGCTGACCTCGGGGGCGCAGCTGCACTGGGCGAGTCCTTACTAGGCGGGCGTGATTCCCCTGCATTGGTGACCGGACACTCAAAGACATTCTGGGTCCTGGGGGTTTGCACGGGTAATTGGGGAGATGTGATCCAGACAGGTCCGGGAAGGTCCGGAGAAGTCGGATTGTGGGGAAATGAGACGGTCTTGGCGGGGTTCAGGCAGAAGGCCGTACGGGAGATTTGCGGAAGCAAGGGAGTAGGTGGCTGTGCGATCAATGGGGGCAGAGCCGGGGTTTGATGGGAGATCATTTGGAGTTGATGGAGTCCGGGACCGAGCGAAGAGTGAGGTTCGGACCTGGTAAGGAGTGTCGGGGTTCGTAATTATAATCGCGGAGTTCGTGAGGTCGTTAGGGTTGATGAAGAATTGGGCACAAGGGTCAGACGACGTCACCGAGACGGCGTCAGACGAGACAATATGGAACAAGAGTAGATTCGAGTGGAGGTACGAAACGATAACGAGAGCGATAACGAAAAGGGGACGAGACAAGACCGGGAGACTGAGATAAGACCGGGAGACTGAGATAAGACCGGGAGACTGAGATAAGACCGGGAAACTGAGAGTAAGGAGAAAGAGATACGAAAACGAACACGAAACACAAAGAGGAAACAATCAGACCATAGGTAACGTTAAGCAATATCAAGACGGAGTACGAAGAGCTACTCGATGACTTATATACTGACTACCGGAGGACTTCGGGGTACGTCGGCTGTGGCGGCGGGGCTTGGCGGGGCTTGACGGAGCGGGCGGGTGTCGGTTGTGATCGAAGATCGTGCCGCGCTGATACGTTGATGGGATCGTGGGTTGTTCCGAGGTTGTCGTGATATTCCGGAATAGGTTGGAGGAAGCAGGGTGTTGAGTTAATGATGGGTGGGCGAAGATCAGGAATAGCGGGGGTGGTTCTCGGGGTTTGGGAAGCCCAGGGTAAGTGTCAGTGGCTGCGGGGCAGGCACCGAAGTTGGCCAGGGGGCCGCCGGAGTTAGCCGGGGATGTGTCGGAGTTAGCCGAAGTAGGCGTGGGCATGGGCGGAAGTTCGGCGGAGCGTTGGGGGTCCTTTTGGGGGTTCGGGGGTTTGATGGACGATGTGCGGGGCTTTGGGGAACGGGTCGTGACACCCTAGAGCAAGGGTCACTGAGGTAATACAGAGAACTCCACAGTGCTTCAGAGATCTCCATGATGCTGGAAAGAGCCACAGAGGTGTCAGACAAGCTGTGGAGGTGCTGGAACTAGTCATGGAGGTTGGAAAAGGAAGTCCTCTGACACCTCTCTACAATGGAGTGGGAGGAACTCCTTCTGCAACTGCTGGCTGCAAAGGATGTGGTTGGGGCTCTGCTGCCAGATAAGCCAACACTGGAGTTGACTCCAGAAGAGACCAGCACTTGCATATCACTCCCAGAACTGGAGGAGGATTTTTAGTCAAGTGACAGATGAGGTGTATGCCTCCATTGCTGGGTACTAACAGGTTCTCATGTCTGTTGCTAGAAAATAAAATTGCCTCTTCCAATGCCCTTCATTCTAAGACAGAAGAACCTCAATGTTCCCCTCCAGATATACAAATACCAACTCTGGAGTTCTAGCCAAGTTCCCCAATGCCAGCTAGGGTCTGCTAGCACTGCCTTACCTGGGCATGCTAAATGCCCTGGTAGTACATAATGGCTTCAAGCCCATCTGCCAACTCCCTGCATCTTGACATGGAGATAGAGACCACAGACACCCAGCAAACCCACAGAGTCACTGCTCTTCTAGATAGTGGAGTGATTGGACTGTTCTTGGACTCAGAGTTTGTCAAACACCATGGCCTGACCATGCAGCCACTCCTCAAGCCCATTCCAGTCTTCAACATCAATGGAACACCCAACAAAGCAGGTGCCATAAGCTCCATAGTTGACCTCATTCTGTGTTATCAAAACCATGTGGAGTGTGCAATCTTTGCCATCACCAGCTTAGGCAGACAGGACATGATCCTTGGTTTCACATGGCTCTGCAAGCACAACCCCAGAGTAGATTGGACCAGGGGCAAGGTAACAATGAGCAGGTGCTCTTGAAGGTGCACTACCTACACCACCAAGGTCAAGGAAGAATGCCGAGCTTGAGTTCAAGAGCATGCAGCCATCTGCATGTGTCATATGGGGCCTCTCCCCTTTGCCAACCTGGACCTCCTAGATCCCCCACCCCAGGCATTCTCCTATAGAGAGGCTCTTTATGAGAACAACTGTAGTAGTGGTGGAGCTCCAGAGGAGGAAGGCAGAGAGGAGTTTGGTGGTATACACAAACTGGAGCTCCTGGAGAAAGTGGTAGAGGTGGAGGACCAGATCTATGCCACTACTTATGTCCACTGCCCTCTATTGTGGAGATTCATGCTAGCCAGACCACATTCTAGTGGCTGGCCCAGGCATTTGCTGCTAAGTCTGTGCCCTGGGAGTTCTGGGATGTCATACCCCCCTACCTCCATGCATTCAAGGATGTGTCCTCCAAGGCCTCGTTCAACTTGCTCCCCAAGTGCAAGCAGTGGGACTATGCCATTAATCTACTGCCCAACTCCATGCCCACCAGCTGTAAGGTCTACCTGTTAGTGCCTAGAGAGCAGGACAAACTTGACACCTTCCTGCAAGATAATCTGGACTTCAGTCACATAATGTCAGGAGACTTCCATTGCTGATCTCTGCAACTTGTTCCAGCACCTCTGCAGTTTGTTTGACATCTCTAGGGCTCATTCTAGAACCCTGGAGATCTCCAGAGAACTGCAGAGTTCTCCATATTACCTCAGCAATCATTGTCCTAGGATTAGGAGTAGCTCCAGCCTTCTATACAGTAGTTCCCATGCCTCTGCCACCTGCTAATGTGCCATGACAAGCAGCAGAAATCCTTAGACTTGTTCTCTTTGGATTCCTCTCTACTAGGTGATTAGTTACTGATTGTATTGTTGTTTACTCTGCTAATATACTTCAGATTCCCCTCTGCTAGCTGCATGACTCTGATCCACTGCCCTGGAGGTTGCCCTTACAGCAGAACAAGTCTTCTAAAACTGGTCTGGAAGCACCTCATAGCTGCAAGGAACCTCCAAGCTATTATCTGTTGCTTTCCCATCAGGATTAAGCACTGCAGAGTTCTATGTCTCAGCTTGCCAACTCAGACACACCCTTGGAGGCTCTGGCCCCACAGGACAAAGCCTGGACTTGCCTGTTACACCTAGAAACCCAGGTGCAACTAACACAATCATCTCTCACCTACCATACTACTGAACTCTCTACCCTCTGTCAAACAACAGGTCTTATTTCCCAATTGCTCCAGGCATTGCTCAAATGCCTAACTCCTATCTCTGCCCCATCTGCAGCTGCAAAACTAGCCCCAACCATGTCTGCACCCATCTCTGCAGCTCCAGTGACCCTGCAGCCATGGATCCTGTGCTATGTGCTACCAGATGCATATGATGGTGCCCACTCCAGTGGAGAACAATTTATTCAATCCTGCCTCACCTACATCCACTTCAGTAGGAATGCCTTTGACTCCAACACATTGAAAATAGCCTGGGTACTGATGTACATGAAGATGGGACATGCCTCCACCTACATGTTACAAGTCTTCCATTGCCCCAGAGGTGTTGGGAGTTTTCTGGACTGAGCTGCCTTTGAGAAGGACTTCTGTGCAGAGTTTTTCCCACTGGACCCCACCAAGACTGTGGCATTGACACTACATGACTGGGAGCAATATAGGCAAGGGAAATGTATGCTGGACAAGTACATCAACTTGTTCTGAGCTCTGGTTGAGCAAGCCACCTACTCCAATAGATTTCAACTATGCCTCACTTTCCAAGATGGCCTGCACCCCATGCTGGTGGAATGCATTAACAATTTTGCCAAGGGTTGCCCAGACAATGAAAAGATTGCATCATAGTATGAGGTAGCATGGGACCAGTGGCAACTTATGAAGATTTGGAGGGAGCTCCACTGCTCACATTCCATGATGTGCCCTGCTCCAATCACCAATCTCTGCTACCTTATACCTGCTTGCCTGATGCCCCCCCTTACTCCAGCCACCCCTGCACTGTGCTCCCTGCCATTGGGCATCCCCATGGACATAGACATGGCTAGGCAGCTCTGCACTGCACCACTATTGTGCCAGAGATGTCAGAAGCCTGGGCAATTTGCATGGTATTGTTCCTTGAGCCTGGAAGTGCATTACCTCCCAATGGCAGAACAGGAGGAACTTCTCCTGCAACTGCTAGCTGCAAAGGATGTGGCTGGAGCTCTGCTGCCAGATGTTCCCACACTGGAGTTGACCCCAGAGGAGACTAGCAAGTGTGTGTCACCTCCAGAGTTGGTGGAGGATTTTTAGTGGAGTGACAGATGAGGTATATGCCTCCATTATTGGGTGCTAACAGGTTCTCATGTCTATTGATAGAAAATTAAATTGCCTTTCCTGATGCTCTTTATTCTGAGACAGAAGAACCTCAATGCTCCTCTTCAGATGTACAAATACCAACTCTGGAGCCCCCACCAAGCTCCCCAACACCTCCAAGGGTCTGCCAATGTAGCTCTGCCTGGGCATGCCAAATGCCCCAACAGTATGTGATGGCTTCCAGCCTGTCTGCCAACTCCCTGTGCCTTGATGTAGAGATCAAGACAACAGACACCCAGCAAGCCTGTAAAGTCACAGCCCTGCTGAATAGTGGAGCAATGGGACTGTTCTTGGACTTGGAGTTTGTCAAACACCACAGCCTGACTACACAGCCCCTCCCTAAGCCAATTCTAGTCTACAACATTGATGGAATGCCTAACAAAGCTGGCACTATTATCTCCATGGTTGACCTGGTCCTCTGCTATCAGAATCACACAGAGTGTGCTGTGTTTGCCATCACCAGCTTGGGTAGGCAGGACATGATCCTTGGTTTCATATGGCTCTGCAAGCACAACTCCAAGGTGGATTGGACCAAGGAAGAAGTAATCATGAGCAGGTGCCCTTAGAAGTGCTTTACCTATGCTGCTGAGGACAGGGAAGAATGCTGGGATTGAGTCTGGGAACATGCAGCCATCTGCACATGTCATGCCAGCCCTCTCTCCTTCACAGATCTGGACCTCCTGGATTCCCTGCCTCTGGCATTCCCTTGTAGAGGCCCTCTATGAGGACAATTGGAGCAGTGGCAGGGCCCCAGAGAAGGAATGCAGAGAGGAGTTTAGTGGTGTACACAAGCCAGAGTTCCCAGATGAGGCAGTAGAAGTGGGAGACTAGATCTGTCAGGGGACTTCCATTTCCAACTTCTGTAACTGGTTCTAGCACCTCCACAGCTTGTTTGACATCTCTAGGGCTCTTCTCAGAACTCCAGAGATCTCCATATTACCTCAGCAACTATTGCCCTAGGGTTAGGAGTAGCTCTGGTCACCTGTACAGTAATTTCCACACCTCTGCCACTTGCTGATGCACTGTGCCAAGCAGCAGGGATCCTTAGACTTGTTCTCTTTGAATTCCCCTCTGCTAGGTGATTAGTTACTGATTTGTATTATCATCTACTCTGCTAATATACTTCAGATTCCCCTTTGCTAGCTGTGTGACTCCAATTCATCACTCTGGAGGTTGCCCTTACAGCAGAACAAGTCTCCTAAAACTGGCCTGGAATCCCTGCATAGCCACAAGGAACCTCTGAGCTGCTATCTGTCACTTCTCCACCAGGATTAAGCATTGCAGAGTTCCATGTCTCAGCTTGCAAAACCAGACACACCCTTAGAGGCCCCAGCCCTGCAGGACAAAGCCTGGACTTGCCTGCTCCACCTAGAAACCCAGGTGCAATTAATGCAATCATCTCTCACCCACTATATGACCAAACTCTCTACCCTCTATTAGACAATGGATCTTATCTCCCAGTCCCTCCAGGCATTGCTAGAATGCCTAAGCCCTAACTCTGCCCCTCCTGTGGCCAAGGAACCAGCTCTGCCTGCCATGGCACCTGCTCCAGTGGCTCCAGTGACCGTGTAGCCACAGATCCCTCACTCAGTGCTGCCAGATGCATATAATGGTGCTCACTCTGGCAGGGAGCAATTCCTACAGTCCTGCCTCACCTACATCCACCTCAGTAGGGATGCTTTTGACTCTGATGCATCAAAAATAGCCTAGGTGCTGTCATACATAAAAACTGGACATGCCTACACCTACATGCTGCAAGTTTTCTGCCATCCTGGAGGTGTGGGGAGCTTCCTAAACTGGGCTGCCTTTGAGAAGGACTTTCATGTGGAGTTTTTTCTGTTGGATCCCACCAAGACTGTGGCACTGATGCTGCATGACAGGGAGCAGTACAGACAAGGAAAGCATACATTGGATGAGTACATCAACTTGTTCTGAGCTCTGGTTGAACAGGCCACCTACCTTGACAGCCTCCAGCTGTGCCTCACCTTCTAGGATGGCTTGCACTCTGCTTTGGTGGAACACATTGACAATCTGGCAGAGGGTTGCCCCAACAATGAAAAGATTGTATCATAGTATGAGGTGGCCTGGGACTAATGGCAGCTCATGAAGATATGGAGGGAGCTCTACTACCCCCATTCCACAATGTGCCCTGCTCTAGTCAGCAACTTCTGCTACTCCATACCTACTCACCCAGCACTGGCCCTTGCTCCAGCTGCCCCCACTGCTTGTCCTCTACCCCCAGGGATTCCCATGGATGTGGATGCAGCCCAACAACTCTGCACAGCCCTGCTGTTATGCCAGAGATACAAGAAGCCCAGGCACTTTGCATGGCACTGTTCTCTGGGCCTGGAGGTCTGCTACCTTTCTGCAGCGGAGCAGAAGGAACTTCTCCTGCAGCTCCTGGCTGCAAAAGACACCACTGGAGCTCTGTCACTGAACAAGCCCTCATTGGAGTTGACTCCAGAGGAAGCCAATGTGAGCACCTCCAGAGCTAGAGGGGGGTTTTTAATTGAGCAACAGATGAGGTGTATGCCTCCATCACTAGGTGCTAACAGGTTCTCTTGTTTGTTAATAGAAAATGAAACTGCCTTTTCTGATGCCCTTCATTCTGAGACAGATGAATCTTGAAGCCCCCTTCCAGACATACAAATACTAACTCTAAAGCCCTCACTAAGCTCTCTAACACCTCTGAAGGTCCAACAGCACAGCCCTACTTAGGTGTGCCAAATGCCCTGACAGTACGTGATGGCCTCTGGCTCATCAGCCCATTCCTTGCACCTCAATGTGGAGATTGAGATGACAGATACCCAGCAAAACCATGGAGTCACAGCTCTCCTGGACAGTGGAGCAATAGGACTTTTCCTGGACTTGGAGTTTGTTAAATGCTATGGCCTGACCATGCAGCCCCTTTCCAAGCCCATTCCTATCTACAACATCAACAGAACACCTAACAAAGCCAGCACAATTAGCTCCATAGTTGACCTGGTTCTCCACTATCAGAATCATATGGAGCACACTGTATTTGCTATCACTAGCTTGGAAAGGCAAGACATGATCCTCAAGTTCACATGGCTCCAAGAGCATAACCCTGAGGTCAATTGGACCAAAAGAGAGGTGACCATGAGTAGATGCCCCAGAAAGTGCTCCACCTGTACTGTGGAGACCAGGGCAGAGCATTGGACTCAAGTCTGAGAGCATGTAGCCATCCAAGCATGTCATGCTGGCCCTCTCCCATTTGCTGATCTAGACCTCCTGGACCCCCCCACCTCTAGCATTCCCTCATAGGGAGGCTCTCTACAAGGAGGATTGGAGCAATGGCAGAGCCCTGGAGGAGCATGGAGGGGAGTTTGATGGTATATGCAAACCAGAGCTCCTGGATGAAGCAATAGAGGCAGGGGTTCAAATTTATGTTACTACTGTCCACTCATTGCCCTCCATCATGGAGATCAGAGCTAGCCAGACTACATCCCAGTGGCTGGTCCAGGCCTTTGCTGCCAATGCTGTGCCTCAAGAGTTCTGGGATGTAGTACTCCCCTATTTGCATGCATTTGAGGACATGTTCTCCAAGGCCTCCTTTGACTTGCTTCCAAAGCACAAGAGGTGGGACCATGCCATTGAACTGCTGCCAAACTCAGCACTCTCCAGCTGTAAGGTCTACTCCCTCATGCTCAGAGAGCAGGACAAGCTCAATGCCTTCCTCCAGGAGAACTTGGACTCTGGTCATATCCATTCATCCAAATCCCCAATAGCTTCTCCAGTCTTCTTCATCAAAAAGAAGGATGGCTCTCTCTGACTGGTACAGGACTATTGGGTACTCAATGCAATGATGGTGAAGAATCACTACCCTCTTCCCCTCATCTCCAAGCTCATCAACAACCTCTGAGGTGCATGATACTTTACTAAACTGGATGTCCAGTGGGGTTACAACAATGTGCACATTCAGGAGGGAGACAAGTGGAAGGCAGCCTTCTGGACCAACCAGAGATTGTTTGAGCCACTTGTTATGTTCTTTGGTCTCACCAACAGCCCAGCCACCTTCCAGACCATGATGAACAACATCTTCTGGTACCTCATTGCAGAGAGTGTAGTGTGTGTGTACCTTAACAACATCCTCATCTACACCAAAATGCTGGAGGAACACCATTGGATTACTCATCTCATTCTGGAATGCCTCTGCTAGCACCAGCTCTACCTCAAGCCAGAGAAGTGCAAGTTCAAACAAACCCAGATTGAGTACCTGAGCCTGATCATCTCCCACGGAACTGTGAAGATAGACCCAGTGAAGGTAGCAGGTGTAGCAGAGTGGCTGGAGCCCTGGAACAAGAAGGAGGTACAGGCATTCCTTGGTTTTGCAAACTTCTACCAGAGATTCATCCAGGACTTCTCACATCATGCCTGCCCACTGTTTGACCTCATAGGAAAGGATGTTATGTGGAGCTGAGAACCTCTGGAGCAGATGGCCTTTGACACTCTCAAGTATGCTGTGACCTCCAGACCTGTTCTCTTCTTCCTGGACAACAACTTTCTCTTCCATATAGAGGCTGACAGCTCTGACTTCACCACTGGGGCAGTGCTCTCACAGCAATCTCCAGAGGATGGGAAGTGGCACCTGGTGGCCTTTTACTCCAAAAGCCTGAATGCAGTGGAGTGGAACTACAAGATCCATGACAAGGAAATGTTGGCCATCATCCAGTCATTTGAGGAGTGGCAGCACTTCCTGGAAGGTGCATGGCACAAGTTTGAGGTCTGGACGGATCACAAGAACCTTGAATACTTCTGGACAGCTAAGAAGCTCAATTGCCAGCAGGCTTGATGGTCTCTCTACCTTGCTAACTTTGACTCCTCCTTGCACTACAAGCTAGGCTGGAGCATGGGGAAACCAGATGCCCTGTCTTGGAGGGCAGACCATGGACTAGGGGAAGGGGATAACAGTAACATCATGCTCCTCTGCCCTGAATTGTTTGCAATCTGAGCTATGGAGGGCCTAGTTGTCAATGGAGCAGAGGTGAACATTTTCCAGGACATTCAACAGGGTAATAGGAATGGTTGACAGGAGGAGCTTGTGGCACAGGCTGCTTGGATGCTGAAGTTGGGGCATGCTACTGGTGTTAAGGCAGTCCACGCTAATAAATGGGCCCTCCAAGACAGAATCCTGATCTTTCAAGACCGTATCTATGTCCCCAACATCTGTCAGGTTCCGCTGACCTCGGGGGCTCAGCTGCACTGGGCGAGTCCTTACTAGGCAGGCGTGATCCCCTTGCACGGGCAACCAAACACTCAAAAGTGTTCTGGGCACTGATGGCTTGTGCGGATAGTTGGTGGGATGTGATCTGGACAGATCCAGGGAGGTCTGGAGGAGTCGGATTGCAAGGAAATGGGACGGGCTTGGCGGGGTTCAGGCAGAAGACTGTATGGGAGATTTGCGGAAGCGAAGGAGTAGGCGGCTATGTGATCAATGGGAGCAGAGCCAGGGTTTGATGGAGATCAATTGGAGTTTATGGAGTCTGGGACCGAGCGAAGAGTGAGGTTTGGACCTGGTGAAAGAGGGTCAGGGTTCATAATCGTGATTGCGGAGTTTGTGAGGTTGTCAAAGTTGATGAAGACTTGGGCACAACGGTTGGACGGAGTCACCAAGACAGCATCAGACGAAATGATATGGAATCAATATGGAACAAGAGTAGATTCGAGTGGAGATACGAAACAATAACGAGAATGATAACAAAGTGGAGACAAGACAAGACTGGGAGACTGAGATAAGACCGGGAGACTGAGATAAGAAAACAAGACACAAAACACAAAACACGAAACACGAGAAGGAAACAATCAGACCATAGGTAACGTTAAGCAATATCAAGACTAGAGTATGAAGAGCTACTCGATGTCTTATATACTGACTACCGGAGAACTTTGGGGTACGTCAGCTGTGGCGGCGGGGCTTGGCGGAGCTTGACGGAGAGGGCAGGTGTTGGTTGCGATCGAGGGTCGGGCCGCACTGATATGTTGTTGGGATCATTTGGGAACGCGGGTTGCCCCAAGGTTGTTGTGATACTCCGGAATGGGTCAGAGAAACCAGGGTGTCGAGTTGATGATGGGTGGCAAAGATTGGGAACAGCAGGGGTGATTCTTGGGGTTTGGGAGATCCAGAGTAAGTGTCAGTGGCTGCAGGGAAGGTGTTGAAGTTGGCCAGGGGGCCGTCGGAGTTAGCTGGGGAGGCATCGGAGTTAGCTGGGGAGGTGTCGGAGTTAGCCAGGGTTGTGTCGGGGCTAACCAAAATAGGCGCGGGGCATGGGCAGAAGTTCGGCGGAGCGTCAGGGGTTTTGGGGAATCGGGGGGTTGCTGGACGATGTGTGGGGGTCCAGGGGATGGGTCGTGACAACATCCTGGAGCTCCATTAGAGGATTGTGGAGCAACACCATGACTCCTGCATTGCAGAGCACTCTGGGTGGTGGAAGACACTGGAGTTAGTATCACAGAACTACTGGTGGCCCCAGATGTCCCAGTACATTGGATCCTATACTAGTATCTGTAATCTTTGCTTCTGGACCAAGCCTTAATGCCAACTTCCCTATGGACAGTTACACCTGCTACTGATGCCTGCAGAATAATGGAGTGTAGCATCTGTGGACCTCATTGTAGAGCTCCTTGATACCCATGGTTACAATGCAATCATGGTGGTGATGGACCTGTATGGCAAGAGAGTGCACTTCATTCCAACCCACACAACCTGCTCTGCCATGGGTGCTGCAAACCTGTACCAGAGGAATGTCTGGAAGCTCCACAGCCTCTCCAATGCCTATGTCTTGGATTGGGAACCACAATTCATAGTGGAGTTCACCTGCAAGCTCTACCAACTGCTTGGAGTAAAGCTCCACACAACTGCTGCCTACCATCCACAGTCCAATGGCCAGATGGAGTGTGTAAACCAGGAGTTGGAACAGTATCTCTGCCTCTTTTACAACAAGTGCCAAGATGACTGGGACAAACTCCTCCCCAATGCTGAATTCCAGTATAATAACCATATTCATGTGTCCACCCAATTTTCCCCATTCTTCCTCAATACTGGACAGCACTTGTGCATGGGTTTTGAACTCTGGGCCTGATCCTTGGAGAATGAGGCAATAAATGAATTTGTAGACCAGATGAAGAGGTCATAAGAAGATGCCTGAGCTGCACTGGTAAAGGCAAAAGATGACATGGCATGATACTATGACTATGGGAGAACCCCAGAGTGCAGATATCAGCCCAGGGATCAAGTTTACCTAGATGCCTCTGACATTACAACTACCCATCCCTCAAAGAAGCTGTCACACTGCCAGTTAGGGCCATTCACAGTGAAATGACAGGTAGGACTCTTGGCCTATCAACTCCAACTCCCTGTGGGGATGTGCCAGCTTCATCTGGTGTTCAATGTGGTCAAACTTACTCTAAAGATCCTATCCTAGGGCAATGTCTGCCACCTCTGCTGCCTCTGGTGGTGGTCAACAACAACAAAGAGTACAAAGTGGAAGAAATCCTGGACAGCTGTTTATTTTGGAGACAACTACAGTACAAGGTGAAGTAGAAAGGCTATGAAATTGAGGATATTTCCTGGGAGCCATGGGAGAATGTACATGCCCCTGGACTTGTTAAGGAGTTCTACCAGAGACATCCAGATGTGCCATGTGCTATATAAGGAATCTACCCTATCTTGCCAGTGGACCAAGCAATCAGGGACTTTTTCTACCTTACACATCAAGATGCTGCATACTAGAGGGGAGGTGATGTTAAGGGACTTCTATTTCCAACCTCTGTGACTGGTTCCAGCACCTCTGCAGCTTGTTTAACATCTCTGGGGCTCTTCCCAGAGCCCCAGAGTTCTCTGTATTACCTTAGCAACCATTGCTCTAGAGTTAGGAGTAGCTCTGGTCACCTGCACAGAAGTTCCCATGCCTCTGCTACTCACTGATGCACTGTGCCAGGCAGCAGGGATCCTTTGACTTGTTTTCTTTGGATTCCCCTCTGCTAGGTGATTAGTTACCAATTTGTATCATTGTCTACTCCACTAGTATACTTTGAATTCCTCTCTGCTAGCTGCATGACTCCAATCTGTCACTCTGGAGGTTGCTCTTACAAGATCTATGCTACCACAATACACCTGCTGCCTTCTATTATAGAGATCTGGGCTAGCTAGACCACATCCCAGAGGCTGGCTCAGGCATTTGCTGCTAATGCTGTATCTTGGAAGTTCCAAGATGTAGTCCTGCCTCCTTACCTCCATGTGTTTGAGGACTTGTTCTCCAAGGTCTTGTTTGATGCACTTCTGGAGCACAAGAAGTGGGACTATGCCATCAAACTGCTGCCAGACTCCACACCCTCCAGCTGTAAGGTATACTCTCTAGTGCCCAGGGAACAGGACAAACTTGATGCCTTCCTGCAGGAGAACCTGGACTCCAGTCACATTTGCCCTTTCAAATCCCCAATGGCTTCTCTGGTCTTCTTCATTAAGAAGAAGTATGGCTTGCTCCAATTGGTCCAGGAATATCAGGTTCTCAATGCCATGATAGTGAAGAACCACTACCCTCTCTCTCTCATCTCAGAGCTCATCAACAACCTCCAGGGTGCCCAATACTTTACTAAACTGAACATCCAGTGGGATTACAATAATGTGCACATTCGGGAAGGAGACAAGTAGAAGGCTGCCTTCTGGGCCAACTAAGGATTATTTGAACTGCTCGTGATGTTCTTTGAACTCACCAACAGCCCCACCACCTTTCAGATGATGATGAATGACATATTCCAGGACTTCATTGCAGACAGTGTAGTGTGTATGTACCTTGATGACATTCTCATCTACACCAAGATGCTGAAAGAACACCATTGGATCACTTGACTCATCCTGGAGCACCTCCACCAGCACCAACTCTACTTCAAACCAGAGAAGTGTGAGTTTGAACAGACCCAGATCAAGTATCTTAGTCTGATCATCTTGCACAGAGCTGCAGAGATGGATCTGGTGAAGGTGGCAGGTGTGGTGGAGTGGCTGGAGCCCAAGAACAAGAAGGAGATACAGGCATTCCTTGGCTTTGTGAACTTCTACCAGAGATTCATTTAGGACTTCTTGCACCATGCCCACCTACTATTCGACCTCACTGGGAAGAATGTTGTGTGGAGTTGGGGACCTCCAGAGCATGTAGCCTTCAATGCCCTCAGGTGTGCTGTCACCTCCAGGCCCATCCTCTTCTTCCACAATAACAACTCCCCCTTCTGGGTAGAAGCTGACAGCTCCAACTTTGCCATGGGGGCCATCCTTTTGCAGCAATTCCTAGAGCATAGGAAGTGGCATCCAGTGGCCTTCTACTCCAAGAGCCTAAATGTGGTGGAGTGGAACTATGAGATTCATGACAAGGAGATTCTGGCCATCATCTGGTCATTTGAGGAGTGGCAGCACTTTCTGGAAGGTGCATGGCACAAGTTTGAGGTCTGAACAGATTACAAGAACCTCAAATACTGTTGGACAGCCAAGAAGCTCAACTACTGACAGGCCTGGTGGTCCCTCTACCTTGCCAACTTTGACTTCTCACTGCACCACAAGCCTGGCTGGAGCATGGGAAAACCAGATGCCTTGTTCCAAAGAGCAGACCATGGCATAGGGGGGGAGGATAACAGCAACATTGTGCTCCTCTGCCCTGAACTGTTTGCAATCCAGGCCATGGAGGGTCTAGCCATTGATGGGGCAGAGGTGGACATTCTCCAGAGCATCTGGCAGGGTAATCAGGATGGTCAGCAGAAAGAACTTGTTGTGCAGGCAGCTTGGGCACTGAAGTTGGGGCATGTCACTAGTGCTAAGTTGGTCTGCATGGATGAATGGGCCCTCCAGGATGGGATCCTGACCTTTAGGGATCATATCTACATGCCCAACATTCTTGAGCTCCTCCAGAGGATTGTGGAGAAACACCATGACTCCTGCATTGCAGGGCACCCTGGACATTGGAAAATGCTGGAGCTGGTATTATGGAATTACTGGTGATCCCAGATGTCCTGGTATATTGGATCCTACACCAGTACATGCAATCTCTGCCTCCAGACCAAGCTTCAATGTTGCCTCCTCTCTAGACAGCTGCATCCATTACCTGTGCCTGCAGAATGATGGAGTGTAGCATCCATGGACTTCATTGTAGAACTCCCCAACACTCATGGTTACAATGCAATCATGGTGGTGGTGGACCTGTTTGGCAAGCAAGTGCACTTAATTCCAACTCACAACACCTGCTTCACCATGGGTGCTGCAAACCTATATTGGAGGAATATCTGTCTCTGACTGGGGGCTGCAATTTGTGGCAGAGTTTACCAGGGAGCTCTACCAGTTGCTCAGAGTGAAGCTTCACACCTCCACTGCCTACTACCTGCAGTCTAACAGCTAGACTGAGCATGTGAACCAGGAGTTGGAGCAGTATCTCCATCTTTTTTGCAACAAATGCCAGAATGACTGGGACAAACTCCTCCCTGATGCTGAGTTTCAGTACAACAACCATGTTCACACATCCACCCAGTTCTCTCCATTCTTTTTCAACACTGGATGGCACCCATGCATGGGCTTTGAACCCTGGGCCTGACCCTCAGAGAACAAAGCAGTGAACAAGTTTGTGGACTGGATGAGGAGGTCACAGGAGGAGGCCTGAGTGGCACTAGCAAAGGCAAAGGACAACATGGTGAGATACTACAACTGTGGGAGGACCCTAGGGCACAAATACCAGCCTGGGAATTGAGTCTATCTAGATGCCTCTAACATTGCAACTACCTAGCCCTTGAAAAGGCTGTCACACTATCAGCTGGGATTGTTTGTGGTGTAATGACAGGTAGGGCCCCTAGCCTATCAACTCCAGCTCCCTGCAGGGATGTGCCAGCTCCATCTGGTGTTCAATGTAGTCAAACTGACTCTGGCCCCAAAGGATCCTATTTTGGGGTGACATCTGGCACCCCCACCACCCCCAGTAGTGGTAGACAACAATGAGGAGTACAAGGTGGAGGAAATAATGGATAGCCATTTATTCCAGAGATGACTACAATACAAGGTGAAGTGGAAAGGCTATGGGATCAAGAATATCTTCTGGGTACTATGGGAGAATGTACATGCCCTCAGACTCATCATGGAGTTCCACAAGAGGCACTCAGATGCTCCATGTACCATCCAAGGGATCTACCCTATCTTGCCAGCAGACCAAGCAATTCAGGGACTTCTTTTACCCTGTGCATCAAGATGCTGCATGCTAGAGGTGGGGTGATGTCAGGAGACTTCCCTTGCTGACCTCTGCAACTTGTTTCAGCACCTCCACAGCTTGTTCAATGTCTCCAGGGCTCATTCTAGAATCCCAGAAATCTCTGGAGAACCACAGAGTTCTCCATATTACCTCAGCAATCATTGTCCTAGGGTTAGGAGTAGCTCTGGCCTTCTGTACAGTAGTTCCCATGCCTCCACCACCCACTGATGCACTGCACCAAGCAGTGGGGATCCTTAGACTTGTTCTCTTCAGATTCCTCTCTGCTAGGTGATTAGTTACTGATTGTATCATCATCTACTCCACTAATAAACTTTGGATTCCCCTCTGCTAGCTGTGTGACTCTGATCCACTGCCCCAGAGGTTGCCCTTACACATACACCCTTCCAAATCTCTGATGGCTTCTCTGGTCTTCTTCATCAAGAAGAAAGATGGCTTGCTCCAACTGGTTCAGGATTACTAGGTTCTCAACACTATGATAGTGAAGAACCACTACTCTCTTCCTGTTAGGTTCTGCTGACCACAGGGGCTCAGCTATACTGGGCAAATCCTTACTAAGTGGACATGATTCCCTGCACTAATAACTAGGCACTCAGAGAGGATCTAAGTATGGGGGACTTGTGAGGGCAATCAATGGGGAGTGATCTGAACAAGTCTGGGGTGGTTTGGAGGAGTCTGGGACAAGTTGCAGGGAGAGGGTTGGACTTGATGGGGGTGTCAGGTACTGGTCTGGAAGTGAGTATTAGAGGTGCAAGGCAAACAGAGGCTATGCAAGTGATAGGAGCAGGCCAGAGTTTGATGGAGGATCAACAGAGGCTGATAGCTTTTGGAGCCAAGCAAATAATGAGGTCCAGAGTTGGTTTAAAGAGTGTTTGAGTTCATAATCATAAATGCAAAGTTTGTAAAGGCATTGAAGTTGAAAGGACTTGAGCATGGTAATAGAAACAGAGTTGAACAAGATGAGATGGAATGAAAATAGATTTGAGTGGAGATACAAAATGATAATGAGAACAATAACAGAAATAGAGATGAGACAAGACTGAGAGACTGAGATAAGGCCAGGAGACTGAGAGAAGAGGAAATGTAACACAGAATATGAAACATGAGACAGAAACAATCAGACTATAGGTAATATTAAGCAATAGGTAATATTAAGACTAGAGTATGAGGAGCTACTCTACAACTTATATATTGACTACTAGAGAGTTCTGGGGGACAGCAGGTGTAGTGCAGGGCTTAATGGAGTTGTACAGAGTTAATGGATATTAGTTGTGATCAGGGGATAGTCTGCAGTAATATTCTGATGGGATCAGTTGAGGACGTGGGCTGTTCTGAGGTTAATGTAATGCTCTGGAGTTAGTTGGGCTAACTAGGGGGAGGAGTTGGTAATGTGTGGCAGAGTTAGGAACAACAGGGGAGTGTCCCAGGGGTTCAGAAGAGTTGAGAAAAGTGTTGATGGCTGTGGAGAAGGCATCAGAGTTAGTCAGAGGGCCATTGGAGTCTGCTAGAAAAGCATTAGAGTTACCCAGGGTGGGCACTGAGGGTGTACAATAGTTGGGGGGTATTTGATGGGGCATTGGGGGAAACTCTGGGGGAGTGAGTAGGTTGGTAACAATGTTTGGGGGTCCAGAGAGTGGGTTGTGACATCACTCCCTCTTCAGCATTGAGACTCTCAAGATGTGGGGCATAGGTTAGGGATTGGCAGGGCATGGGAATCAAAGCCAAGTAATATTGATCAAACTGCAGTGAGCAGTGGTGGTGTGAGGAACAAAGTCAAAGCATGGCTGCCATTCATCAGGGGGCTCTTTCCAAGTCATTAAAAAGGTCAGATGTACCTCAAGATTCTCAAACTTCTTGCTATGTCTTCTGCCACACCATCATCACATTCTCCATTGCCAACCCCACCTCTTCAGGTGATAACCATGTGGCCATTTGAGCAGAGTACAAGCATTGTTGGCAGGAGTTTGAGCAGTAGCAGGACCATAGGAAAGTAGAGGCAATGACTCATTATTGTAAGTGTGGTATTTTTTCTTGCTCCAGAGTTGCTGATTGAGCTTGGCAGAGTTGTCCTCAGCAGTAGTGGGTTTCTCTAGGGGCTCTTCTTGCATGAGGTGGTTGGGGCCTGCTGGTCATTCAGTTTCCATTGCCCCAGAGCATTCTGCAAGGCTCAGTCTGTGAGCAGGGATCATCCATGTTGTTTCAGAGGTGGAGAGGATTCCACAGGTGCAAGTGATGCTGGAGATATTTGTGGGGCTGCTGGGGTGGGCACAGGGTCCTCCAACCCTAGAATGGTGCCAGAATGAGGCTCTGGTGAGTCCCTACCTCTTTTTTCAGTGTTTGCTGACTAATTGTTTTAGTGCACCCTCTGTGCCTAGCAGGGGGAGTTGTGCAAGTTCAATGAGCCAACTGCAGGATCCTACCATGACACCTCAGTTTGTCTTCCATGCTGTGCTAGGCATGAGAAATGTTTGATTTTGCTAGAGTGGCATGCTATGTATGTTGCTACAAAGCAGGGGTGGGAGGAGAGTTGGGTGAGGAGACAGCTGAGCAAGAGTTGGAAGGCTCAGGTGTCAGGCCAGAGCTCAGGTTTGGAGGGTGAGGGGAGTGCAGGGCAGCCAATAGAGAAGGTGGGACCCCCATGGGGCAGGCAGAGAGAGGGGGAGGCAGTGCTATGCAACAAGGGCAAGTGGAGGGCCTTTCTGCCACCAGAGGTGGGGCCTAGCAAGAGGCTGTGGGGCCAGAAGGCAATGGTGAGCCCCCCTGGGCCCCACATGTATTTTCCTGGCTTGGGGGCACTGATGGGGCATCCGTCAAGCTCACTGGAGCCCATGCCTTCAATCTCTAAGACCTTCCTTCATTGCCAGATGGAGGGTCTGTCTAGGATTCTGGCAACATGGGAGGGAGAACTCCATAGAGTGGAGAAAGATCAGAAACAGGCATGGAGGGAGAGGGACATACTGTGGCAGGATTATGACACAACAGTGCAGATGGCCATGGCAAGAGCATTGGAGGTGTGGGATCTGCAGAAGCACTTGTTACAGCTGGAGGCACAGTCCACAGAAGAGGCAGAGGAATGGTGGAGCTTGGAGGAGGGGGGCTTGACTTAGACAGAGGCCAAGGCTAGGAGGTGGTGGGAGGATTGGCTGGTGAGTGAGGCAGCCTTGGAGCATGTGGGGACTTTGCATAAGTGTCCTCTCTTGCTTTCTGACCTCTGTTAACAAATTTGGGACAGGCTGGATCCAGAAGCACTGGATCCTCATGGATGGAGCTTCTGCCACCTTTGTGTCAATTCAAGACAGGTTGGTGCAGATGCCTGCAGATCATCCTCTGGAGTTAGACCAGGGGGTGGTGAGGATGGGGCAGTTGTTGGTGGAGCACTGGTGGTGTAATGCAGTGGCCCTGGGGTCATGGTGGGAGGTAGTGGCAGATACAGAGGAAGAGTTGCCTGAGCTTGTGGAGATGCTGGCCATAGTAAAGGCCCAGATAGAGGTGGATTTGGGAGTTGGGGGAGTAGGGAGGGGAGCTCTGGAGGAGGAGAGGAAGTGAGGTGGTCTGAGGCTCAAGCCTTTCTTGTCTTTGCTATCCATCATCTCTATTTCTGATTGCTTTGCATCTTCTCTGTCTGTAAGATTATATACTCCTTTAGACTTGTCCATATTGATTTTTTGTGGAGTCCTGGCAAGTGTGCAAGGTTTTAGTTTGTGTGAGGAGCAAATAAGCAGAAACATATAAGAGTTGTTTTTGGGAGTTGAATCCCTAATAAATCCAGAGGAAGGGGTTAAGCCCACTAGTGCCATCTGTTGTCAACTAGTCCCAGGGTTGCTGGAGCTTGGTGGAGCATTGCAGGTGGGGTTTCCAGAGTTTGGCAGAGTTGCTGGCAGTTTCTGTGAGGCTCTTCTAGGGGGGGTTGGACCAAGGTTGGGGGTGAGTGTCCTCAGGTTTGGGATTACATTGAACATTTGTGATTGGGATTAAGGGTGGATCTCCAGACTTTGAGTATGCTTGGTGGGGGTTTTTGGCCTTTGTTCCAATGTGGCTGGTGGAGGGAGTGGAGGTTTTCAGACAACTTTGATTTTGCTCTGACACAGCTAGGTGGAGGTCCCTTCTGATGACAGTGGAAGTGATGGAGTTATGGGGGAGTCCTTGGCAGTTTAGTGGCAAGGCTCTGGGATTGGGGTTGCCATTGCAGTAGACTTGGCAGGGAACTGCTTTACATACTAGCTATGCTGTTGGGTGGATTAGTGTAGAGGTAGAGATACTTTCTTGAAGTTTGGTTTGCTTATTCTTGTAATCCATCAATTTCCAAGTGTGAAGGGGGGGGGGTTGGGTGGATGACTTCAAGGGTGGGAGTGTTTGGAGGCTTTTGTTTTGGATGGAGACATGCCTGCATAGGTGTTTGTCAAACTCTGGAGTATTGCATTTTGTTGGGGGCATGTTTGGTTAGATGTTTGCTGTGCTTTGGAGTATTGTGTTTTGTGCCTGGTTGGGGTTTTGTTGCACTCCGGAGTATTGGCAGAGGGTTGTGCTTGGTTGGGGTTTGTAGATTCTGGGCCAGCTACATGACATTCCTTCTTGTTTCTAGCCAAAGGTAAGTCCAGAGATGAGCAGAGGAGTCTTATATGTTTCTGGGGTGTTTTAAGCTTGGAGTGCTGCCAGAGCTTGTTGGGACAAGTGTGTTCTAAGTCCAGAGCATGGGTTCATCCTTCTCAGAGTAGAGATTGGTTGTCTGGAGGTGGTGTGGAGGTTGGTGGGTGGATGATTCTTCTTAGTGGAGTTGCTTTTGGCACAAGGAGGGATTGGGTGGATGATTCTTCTTGGTGGAGTTGCTTTTAGCACAAGGGAGGATTTTGGGGTTGTCATTTTGTGAGTTGTTCTTCCTGAGGGTTGTGGAGGTGATGTTCACAGGTGGGTCAGCTGCTGGCTCACTGGTGGAGTTGCATTGAGGGTTGTACTGGTAGGTTCAGTGTTGTATTGGAGATCCAGCAGTAGTTTTGTCCCTTCCCAGGGTGGAGCCAGTGGAATGGAGGTGGTACAAGGGTTGATGGAGTGCAGACTTGCTAGCAGAGCTCTTCTGGGTTTGGTGGGGCATGGACAGGTTTGGTCTGAGGGTGCGCTCAGAGTTTTTATGTCTTCTTCCAGAGTAGGAGCCAATGGTTTAGGGTTGGCATAGGGGCTGGTCAGTGGATGGCTCACCAATGAAATTGACTTTGGAGGTGGTGCAAAGCAGGGAAAAAGGGGCCAAGGACATATTTTGTTGATCCATTCTTTCTAGTGCACAAATCAGGGGTCCAGAGGTAATGTAAGAGCTGGGTTGGGGGTTTGGCTTATTGGCAGAGTTGTGGCAGAGGTTAGGCTAGGTGGGGAGGGGAGTCTGGAGTGGGATTTTTCCTCCTTTTTCAAATGAGCACAATATACAAATGTTTAACAGAAGTTACTACTGAGTGATGGGGTTGTTGGATAAGTGGCAGAGGTCTCTGGAGTGGTGCTTGGGTGTGGTGGATGCATCCTGGTTGTTCTCCAAGAGCTTGGGTGAGTCAGACCATTGCCAAGACATGTGAAGACATTGTTTGTATTGAAGAGCAGTCATCCACCAATGCTAGAGAGTGGTGGGGAAGTTGGTCACATAAGAACACCACTTGGGACTCTCTGAGGTTCATAGTGGGGGTGGGAGCAATCTTCCATTCATGCTCCAGAGCAGTTTAGAGGTTGTTGTGAGTGGGGTGGAGATAGGTATTAGCTGTCAGGTTCCACTAATGACAGAGGCTCAGCTACACTGGCAAATCCTTACTAGGTGGACATGATGCCCTGTGCTTATAACCTAGCATCCTAGGGTTAGTGTGGAGTGAAGGGACTTGCAAAGGGGAGCTAGGGGAGGTGGTCCGAGCAAGTCTGGAATGGTCCAGAGGAGTCTAAGACCAAGTATATGAGACATCAAACCTGGGCAGGCATCAGGAACAAGTTTGTGGGCGTGCAAATAGACTGTGGGGTAAGCAGAGACTTCGCAGTTGATGGGGGTGGAGCCAGAGTTTGAAGGGGGATCACCACGGCTTGATGGGTTCTAGGGCCAAGCAAGGAGTGAGGTCCAGAGTTGTCATAAGAATGTTTGAGTCATAGCATGTGTGTGGAGTTTGTGCTGACATTGGAGAAGAAAGGAACTTAGGAAAACAAGGGAAATATACACAGTCAAGATGAGATGGAGACAAGGCAAGATGAGACAGAGGAAAGAGATTGATTCAAAACTAAAAATAGAAATAGAGACAAGACAAAAGATGAGACATAGGAAACTAATAAATGCAATATCAAGACTAAAGTACCAGGGGTTACTCTACAACTTATATACCAACTACTGGGTGGCTCTGGAGGACAGAGGATATGGCAGAGGGGCTCGATGGAGCTGCATGGAGTCAATGGGTGTTGGGTGTGATTGTGGAGCAGGCTATGGTGACATTCTGATGGGATCAGCTGGAAAGTGGGTCACTCTGGAGTCATCAGGTGCTCCCCAGCAGGTCGGGGAAATTAGAGTGGGGGGTTGGGGTTGTGTGATATGGTCAGGAGTGGTGGGGGAAGTCTTGGGAGTTCAGGGGAATTCAGGGGATGTGTCAACAGCTGCAGAGAAGGCATTGGAATAGATCAGGGAGCTATCAGAGTTTGCTAAGGAAGTGTTGGAGTTATCCAGAGTGGGTGCAGAGAGTGGACGAGGGTTGGGGGAGTTTGGTGGAGCATTGGAGAGGACTGGAAGCAATGCTGAGGTCTAGGGAGCAGGTCGTGACATCACTCCCCCTTCAGCATTGAGACCCTCAAGATGCAGGGCACAGTTTGGGGATTGGTGGGGTGTGGGAATCAAAGTTGAGCAATATTGATCAGACCACAGTAGCGGCGGTAGCATGGAGAATGAAGTCAAAGCATGGCCACTGCTCATTAGGGAGTTCATCCCAAGTCATTAAAAAGGGGCCAGATGTACTCTGGAGTTCCCAAACTTTCCCAATGTCATCTTCTGCATACTCTCCAGCAGTGTCCCCATCCCCCTCAGCACATACCTCAATTTCTTCCTCTGAGGATTCTGAGGGTCAGTGGGACCATAGGCAGGTCCAGGCAATGTACTGTAGTTGTAAGTGCCATTCCTTACTCATTGTGGCTAGAGTGCTAATTAAGTCCTGTCAGAGTTGTTGGCAGTGGTGGCAGGCCCCTCAGGGCTTTTGTCGGGAGAGGCCCCAGTGCAGTTGGCAGTGAAAGCAGTCCCCGCTTCTTGTTCCAGGCCTGGTATTGGCTCTGGAGTGGTCTGCTCTGTCCCTATAGGATCAAGAGTTGCGCAGGTGGACATGATGCCAGAGCACTTTGCAGAGGCCATGGGGTGGGCAAGGGGCCCCCAACGTTAGAGTGGTGTCAGGTGGTGGCCCTGGTGCATTATTGGCATGTCCCTTCCTTATTGAGCTAACTCACATCTTTAGTGTGCATCCTGTACCCAGCGGGGTGAACAGTGTGAGTTTGAGGAGCCCATGCCAGGAGTGCAGTGGGGCATGTCAGTGTGTCTCCCATGTCACTTGCAGCATGAGAAGTGCTCTGTCACTCTGAGTTGGCATGCTGCTTGCATTGCAGTGGAGCAAGGGTGGGACCACAAGTGAGTTGTTGTGCAGTTGGAGAAGGGTCGGAGGAGTAGGGTGTTGGGGTGGGGTTCCAGAGTAGAGGGGGGAGTTGGCATGAGGCAGCCTCCAATGAAAGTTGGGCCTCTGTGGGGTGGGCAGAGGGAGGGGGCCCCCGCAGCACATGACAAGGGTAAGTGGAGGGCATCCCCCTCACCATAAGCAGGGCCTAGCAAGCAGGCATGGGGGGAGCCAGCAATGGCAGGCCCTCCAGGTCCCACAGTGTATTCCCCAATTTCTGGGGCCTTGGTCGAGCAGTCTGTAGGAGGGTCATGGTTGGCTGCTGAGGTATTCCTGCACCATCGGGTGGAGGAGTTTGAGCAGTCATTAGCCACACTTGGGGAGGAAGCTTGTAGGATGGGGGAGGAGAGGGATGGGTTTTGGAAGGAGCTGGACAGGGCTCAGAAGGAGTGGGACTTGGCACATAGGAATAAGGACATTGCTGTGGGGACTGCCATGGAACAATTGTTGCAGCTCTAAGAGCTGTGGGTGCGCATGAGGCCATTGGAGGCATGGGTGGGGACAGTGGAGCAGCGGTTGGAGGGGTCAGAGGTGTGGGGAACTCAGCAGGGGCCCAGTGCAGGGGTGACCCAAGCAATGGCAGAGAAGGCACAGCAGTGGGAGGAGTGGCTCACCAATGAGGCAGCCTTAGAGTAGCAGAGAGTGCTCCGTAAGTGCTTCTTTCATGTCCCTTTTCCTATAAGCTGATTTCCGCAGACTGGGCCAGGGAGCACTACATCCTCCTCAACAGAGCATCAGTGGCGCTGGAGTCCATCCATGATGGATTGGCGAGGATGCCTGGGAATCTCCTGCCAGAGTTGGGGCAGGAAGTCATGCAAATAGGGCATCTGCTGGTGGAGCATCAGCAGACCTTGGAGCATGGTGGAAGGTGGCAATGGACATGGCAGAGCCACTCCTGGGGCATCCTGAGATTCTGGTGATGGTAGTAGCACAACTGGAGGTGGATCTGGTGGGGAGGATAGCAGAGGTAGAGTCAGAGGAGGAGGGGGAGTAGGGGCTTTCTTGGACTGGTCTTCTTATGCTCTGAGCCTGTCATACCTCTATAACATTGTATAATATTGGTATACAGCTGCTTCTGGACATTTAGCCTGAATAAGTGACTCTTTTTAGTGTTAAGTGAGGGAGAGTGAATAAAACACATAGGGGGTACTCATAGAAGTTGAATCCCTGGTAAATCCAGAGGCAGGAGTTATTCCCACTGATGCCATCTGTACTTGCTAGTCCCAGGGGTCCCGGGGCTTGGTGGAGTGTTGTCAATGGAAGTCCTGGAGTTTGTTGGGGGCTCCATTAAGGTTGTTTTGGGGTTTCCATGTGTTGTCCTCAGGTCTGTAGCCCTTCCAGCAGACCAAGTACTGGGGTCACTCACGAACCATGTGGGAGTTGAGGATTTGGTTGACCTCATAGTAGTACTTGTCTTCGACTTTGATGGGAGGTGGTTGGCTGGGGCATTGGCCAGGGAAGGGGTCCGGGGCATGTTTTTTGAGGAGTTGAACATGGAGCATGGAGTGGAGGCTGTCATGACCCATCCCCTGGACCCCCACACATCATCCAGCAACCCCCCAATTCCCCAAAAACCCCCGACGCTCCGCTGAACTTCCGCCCATGCCCCGCGCCTATTTTGGTTAGCCCCAATGCAACCCCGGCTAACTCTGATGCCTCCCCAGCTAACTCTGACAGCCCCCTGGCCAACTTTGACACCTTCCCCACAGCCACTGACACTTACCCTGGATCTCCCGAACCCCAAGAATCACCCCTGCTGTTCCTGATCTTCGCCACCCATCATCAACTCAACACCCTGGTTCCTCCGACCCATTCCGGAGTATCACAACAACCTTGGGGTGACCCGCGTTCCCAAATGATCCCAACAACATATCAGCACAGCCCAACCCTTGATTGCAACCGACACCCGCCCACTCCATCAAGCTCCACCAAGCCCCGCTGCTGCAGCCAACGTACTCCAAAGTTCTCCAGTAGTCAGTATATAAGATGTCGAGTAGCTCTTCGTACTCTAGTCTTGATATTGCTTAACGTTACCTATGGTCTGATTGTTTCCTTCTCGTGTTTCGTGTTTTGTTTTCCTTATCTCAGTCTCCTGGTCTTATCTCAGTCTTCTGGTCTTGTCTTGTCTCCATTTCGTTATCATTTTTGTTATTGTTTTATACCTCCACTCGAATCTACTCTTGTTCTATATCGACTCCATTTCCTTTTGTCTGACGCTGTCTCAGTGACTCTGTCCGGCCGTTGTGCCCAAGTCTTCACCAACCTTAACAACCTCACAAACTCCGTGATTATGATTACGAACCCCGACACTCCTTCACCAGGTCTGAACCTTGCTCTTCGCTCGGTCCTGGACTCCATCAACTCCAATTGATCTCCCATCAAACCCCGGCTCTGCTCCCATTGATCACATAGCTGCCTACTCCTTCGCTTCCGCAAATCTCCCATACGGTCTTCTGCCTGAACCCCACCAAGCCCATCCCGTTTCCTTGCAATCCAACTTCTCCAGACCTGTCTGGATCACATCCCACCAACTATCTGCACAAGCCATCAGTGCCCAGAATGCTTTCGAGTGTTTGGTTGCCAGTGCAAGGGGATCACGCCTGCCTAGTAAGGACTTGCCCAGTGCAGCTGAGCCCCCGAGGTCAGCGGAACCTGACAGAGGCCTTTCAAGCCTGGAGGTAGGTCGAGTTTGTAGGCATGTGTGGAGACCTTCCAGAGGACTTTGAAAGGACCAAGATGTTTGTGGTCTAGTTTGATGGAGGGCCTCTGGGTCTTGAGGTTGTGTTGATCAAGCCAAACTAAGGTGCTGGGGGGCCAGTTGGGGGTAGGATCACATCGGGCATCAGTATATTTGGAGTAGGCTTGATTAGCAGTGTTTATCTTGTCCCCCGGAGGAACTGGTGAAGGGATTGGAGGTCCTCGGCGACTTTGTAGGCAATGTGGGAGGGGGTGTCTTTCAGGGATAGGGTGAGTTGGAGGTTGTAGCCTTTGTTGGTATAGAAGGGGGAGACTCTGGTGGCAGAGTGGGGTGTGTTGTTGTAGGTAAATTCAGCAAGGGGGAGTTCTGCGCACCAGTCATTCTGTAAATAGTTAATGTATAGGCAGAGATACTGCTCTAGCATCTGGTTTACTCATTCTGTTTGTCTGTGGTCTCCAGGTGATAGGTGGTAGAGAGGCTAGTTTTGATTTCAAGCGCCTTGCATAGTGATTGCCAAAAGTGGGATATGAACAGGGGTCTGCAGTCAGAGATGATATTGTCTGGGAGTCCATGCTTGGAGAATATGTGCTCGAGGAATAGTTTGGCAAACTCTGGAGCATTGTAAGTGGTGTGGCAGGGGATGAAGAGGGCTTGTTTGGTGAGGCAGCAGACAATGACAAGGAATGCATCAAAGCCTTCAGAGTTGGGCATTTGATAATATGATCCATCACTATTGAGGACCAGGGGTGCCAGCCAACAGGAAGGAGCTTCAACAATCTGTGGGGGCAGTGGTGGGGTACCTTGGCCCAGAGACAAGGTTTGCAGGCCCTCACATATTGTGTGACGTCCTTCTTCATTTCTGGCCAGAAGTAAGTCCGGGAGATGAGTTGAAGGGTCTTATGAATTCCTGGGTGTCCCCAGAGCTTGTGGTCATAGTGTTGCTGGAGTATGTCAAGGCAGATGGACTTGTGGTCTGGAGCATAAATTTGTCCACTCTGGAGCAGGAGGTGGTGGTCTGGAGACAGCAAAAAGAGGTTCTTGGTACCTAACTCATTGGAGTTGTTGCAGGGGTTGTGCTGGGTGAAAAAGGAGTCTGGGGGTGAGTTTCTGATTTGCTGGAGGATTCCTTCTTCATTTGAAATCAGCATGGCATATAGATGTTTGGGGGGGATTACCACTCAATAGTTGAATGCATTCTGTTCAGCTTCAAATGATTTCTTTGGATACACATTGGACCTTTGAGTGAGGGCATTGGGCTTTGCGCTAAGTCACCCGGGGCAGTAGTGGATAGTGAAGTTGTACTCCAAGAGAGTTTCAGACCATTGAGCTTGGCAGCAGCTGAGCTGTTTTGTGGTTGTGAAGTATTGCAGATTGTTGTAGTCAGAGTAAACTTGAATGTGGTGTGGGGATCCCTCAAGGTAGGCCCACCACTGACAGAAGGCTTCAATGATCACAAGGAATTCCTTGTCGTAGATGTCGTAGTTGAGCTCCATGGGGATCATCAAATGGGTGTAGAAGGTGACAGGGCAGAGATCCTTACCTCTGGAGTCCAATTGGGAGAGTATCTCAGTGATGGCATAGTTGGAGGCATTGCATTTGAGTATGATTGGCAGGGAGGGGTCGAAATGGTGGAGGACTGGGGTGGAGGTGAAGGCCTTCTTGAGGAGGAGGAACACACTTTGGCACTTGCTGTCCCAATCCCAAGGGGTGTCCTTCTGCATGAGTCAGTTGGAGAGGTTTGGTAATTCCAGAGTAGTTGTCAATGAATTGGTGGTAAAAGTTAGTGAACCCCAGGAATGACTGCACCTCCTTCACATTCTGCAATGGGGGCCAGTTGAGTATTGCATTGACCTTGGCGGAGTCCATGCGCACACCATTGGGGGTGACAATGACTCCAAGATATTTGACCTCCGTCATGTGGAAGGAGCATTTCTCAGGTTTGGCATGAAAGTGATACTCTTGGAGTCGTTCCAAGACATGGCAGACATGCTCTGGGTGCTCCGCCAGCAAATTCAAGTAGATCAGAATGTTGTCCAGATACACAATAACAAAAATGTTGTTCATGTCATGGAAGATGTTGTTCATGAAGTACTGGAAAGTGGCAGGGGAGTTAGTCATTCTGAAGGGCATCACAAGGTACTCAAAGAGGCCATAGCAGGTGCAAAAGGTGGTCTTCCATTCATGCCCTGGAGCAATCCAGATATTGTTGTAGCTGGAGCAGAGGTCTATCTTTGTGTAGATCTTGGCACTGCAGAGACAATCAATGAGGTCTCCAATCAAGGGGAGGGGGTACCAGTTCTTTTTGGTGACTTTGTTGAGTCCCCAATAATCCACACAGAGTTGGAGTGACCCATCCTTCTTCTTGGCAAACAGAACCAGAGTGCCAGCGGTGGAGATTGACGGGCATATAAAACCTTTGCCAAGCATGTTGTCAAGGTATTCCTTCAGGGCCCAGAGCTCAATCTCAGACATGTTGTAGATCTTGCCAAATGGAGGTGAGGTGCCTTCTTTGAGGTCAATCTTGTGGTTGTAGGAGCAGTGCAGGGGAAGTTCTTTGGCACTCCCTTCAGAGAATACATCAGCAAACTCATGATACTCTGGGGAACTGGTTCCTGCGCAGAAGTGCTCTTGCGGTAGGGCTGGCATGATTTGTAACTGGAAGGCAGGGGTGCCATCTTGTAGAAGGCATACAAAGGGGGCAGTGCCAATGATTTTAATGTTGAGGCTTTCCAAGGCAATGGAGTTGGATGTTGGGGTGGTAGCAGTTGAGTCCAGAGTGGTGGCAGAGTTGGTCAGGGGTTTTGAGTGTCACTGGTTGGGGTACTGTGGGCCTTTATATTGATTCCGAGGTATGTTGGGAGGCAGCCATTGTAGTTTGATTGAGGGTGACTGAGGCAGAGTTGCGCTTCCTTCTCTGTCAGGGTTGCTGTTGGAGGTTGAGGTGCTGGTGCCAGAGTGGGAGACATTGGAGTCCAAGATAGACTGGAGGCAGAGAGGGATGGCAGCTGCTAAACTTGCTTCGGGGCTGGGGAATTGCATGGTGAGGTTCTTCCAGTTGATGTCGGGGTTGACATCTTGCAGCCACAGGAGTTCAAGCACAATCAGAGTTAATGGAGGTAGTTGGGTGATGAGGAGCCAGGCCTGAAACTGCAGGTCATTGTTGAGAGTGAGGGTGTTGTCATGGTATTGAGTGATTCTAGTTGTGGCAGGGCTGCTGTCAAAGAGTTGGAGCTTGAGGGGTTTGTTGAGGTCATTGCATCAGAGGTTGAGTTGACTGCTGACAAAGGTGTTGGAGGCACTGCTGTCAACAAGGGTGGGGAATACCTTGGGCGAGCTGTTGAGTCAGACATTGATAACAAATAACTGTGTGGACCTGGAGCAGAGCTGTGGAGGAGTCCAGGGATGGTTGATCATGGTCTTGGAGTTCTTGGAGGAGAGTGAGACATCAAAAGGTACCAGCCCAGAGTTGGTGGGGTTGTCCTGGTCGATGTGGAGGGTGAGGCTGGGCCAGTCAACATGGGGGTTGGTGGAGCAGAGCCATGAGAATCCTAAGACAATGGGGGCAGAGGGGTGTAGTTTTGTGACAAGTAGTCAGAGTTCTTGCTGTTGTCCATTGGCAAAAGTCATGGTCATTTTCAGGCAGTGTGTGATATCTCCCACTGGGGTGGGGTCTCCATCAAAGAGTTTGAGGGGAATTGAGGTGGGGAGGCATTGGGGGGAGTGGGGAGCGAGCGCCACCAGGGACTCATTAATGAAGTTATCAGTGGCACCACTGTTGACTAATGTGGAGATGGGGTTGTTGATGAAGGGAAGAGTGGTGCAGAGGAGGAGGTTGGTGGAGGAATGGGAGGGGAAGTGTGCTGGGAGGTTGTCTGGGGCAAGTATTGTTGTATGGAGAAGTGTGGCTGGGGTGGAGAAGATATTGGGGTCTGGTCCATGGTCTAGTGCATCTTCAAGACCTAAACTGCCAACTCGTTTTCTGTAAACTGGTAGTCACAGTCTTCTTCATTGATCATCCACATGGCGCATCCCATCACCTGTTGTTTAGGACAACTGCAAATAAAGTGTCCCTGCTCACCACATAGGATGCACCTGCCCTCCTCCTTCTGTCATTTCTCCTGAGTTTCCCCCAGCACATCCATCCATGGGCTATCCCAGATCCTGTTTGCACATAAGGCTTCTTGGTCATCAGCAGGGTCCAGAATGTTGTTGTGGTCATCGGAGTTGGCATCCAGGGGTTTCGGAGTTTCATGGAGGTTGGCAGCATTGAGCTAGGCAGGTAGACATTGTCCTGGGAGTCAATTGGTGCTAGTAGTTCCTTGGCCTGGAGGAAAACAGGGCATGGAGTTGGCAGGGATTGAGGGTCAAATGCTGTTGGTTGCTCTGGCCTGCCAGTTGGTGTTACCAGAGGTGTTCCAAGGGGTCTGGGGCACTGTGTTTTTGCTGCAATCTTCCCAGTAACATTGGTCAACCTGGGTCATGAGCACCTTGTACCTGTCATAGGTGGTGTTTGCTTGGGTGTGAGGCAAAGGATGTCCTTGATCTGTTAAGGCAGGGTGCAATGGAGGGTGAACTGGAGAGTGTTGTAGTTCCAGCTGGTCTCGTAGGCTTCGCGTTCAAATCATACAATAAAGGTCGTGAAGTGTTTATTGTTGCACATTTGGAGGTTGAAGAGGTTTTCCTCTGCCTCTGCTACAGCATCAAAGATGCCAAACTTACTCAAGAATTCCTGGGTGAAAGCAAGCCAATTGGAGAGCATGGGGTTGTTGGGATCAAACCAGAGTAGTGCAGTGTAGTGATCAAAGGCAATACCCTGTAAATACAATGTGGCAAAGGCTACTCATTGTCACAACCCATTCCCTGAAGCCTCGTACACTGCCTGACAAACCCCCACTCCCTCGGAAACCCCCCCCAATGCTTTGTCAAACTTCCCCAGCACTCCGCACTTACTCCGGCTAACTCCGGCACCTTCTCAGCTAACTCCGACGGCCCCCTGGCCAACTCTGACATCTTCCCTGCAGCCGCCAGCGCTTCCCCTGGACTTCCTGAGCCCCTGGAACCACTCCCCCGCCATGCCTGACCCCATTACATGTCATCAACTTGACACCCTGGCTTCCCCAACTTACCCTGGAGTATCACAACAGCCTCGGACCACGTCGCAATTGATCCCATCAACATATCAATGTGGCCCGCCCTCTGATCGTAACCAACACCCATTGACCCCATCAAACTCCGCCAAGCCCCGCCACCACAGCCAATGTCCCCGGAGCTCTTCAGTAGTCAGCATATAAGACATAGAGTAGCTCTTTGTACTCTAGTCTTGATATTGCTTAACGTTACCTATGGTCTGATTGGTTCCTTCTTGTGTTTTGTGTTTTGTGTCTTGTGTTTCATTTTCCTTATTCTCAGTCTCCCAGTCTTATCTTGTCTCTGTTCCATTATCTTTTTGTTATCATTCCATGTCTCCACCTGAATCTATTCTTGTTTTCATCTCGTCTTCGTCCTATTTTGTTTGACTCCGCCTCATCCCGTTTGATTCTGTCTATTGTGTTCAAGTCCTCGACTGTAACATCCTCATGAACTCCACAATTACAATTATGAACCTCCGACGCTCATTACCACCCCTGAACCCTGCTATACACTCGGCTCTGAACCCCATCAATCCCTGTTGATCCCCCATCAGAACTCCGGCTCCACTCCTGTCATCCGCATAGCCTCCGCCTCCTCCATACCCACAGTACTCACACATGGACTTATGCCTGAACCCTGCCAAGTCTGTCCTCCTTCCCTGCAACCCGTCCTCTACTCCTCTGGACCTCCCTGGACTTGCTTGTATCAATCTCCCCTGGCTATCCTCCCAAGTCCCCAGTGCTTGGAACACCTCTGAGTGCTTGGTTGTCAGTGCAGAGAATCATGTTTGCCTAGTAAGGACTTGCCCAGTGTAGACACCTCTAAGTGCTTGGTTGTCAGTGCAGGGAATCACGTTTGCCTAGTAAGGACTCGCCCAGTGTAGCTGAGCCCCTGTGATCAGTGGAACCTGACACTCATGAGCTCTCAAGTTGGAAGGTAATCAGCTTAGCTTGGTACATAGTCAGACACTGAGTTAGGAAGATTTGCCACTTCTAGGAGTCATGGCCAGTGAAGGGTTTGGGCTTCTGAATGTCAAGTTTACCTTCTCAGGCCAGTGCATTGTGAGTATCATCCTGTGAGTTTTGAGCTTGGGGCAGGGGTCCGGTGTTGTAGTAGTATTAGTAGTTGTTTCCATTTCCATGCTGGGGGGGGGGGGGGAAGTTGTTCATGGCCAGGCCCCATCCTCCAGGGGGTCTGCTATTGGGTGGTCCTCTGCTGGGGGGTTGGCCCATGTTGCCTAGGGCAGGCCCCAGGGCCCATTGAGGGGGAGGGGGTCCTTCGGGGGTGGGAGGTCCAAAGTAATTTGCATTGGTGGGAGGGTTAGGCATTGGAGCAGGTGAGGGATGAGGGGGGTTGGTGGAAAGGGGTGGTCAGGGCACTCCGGGGCCCGTGGGCTGTCACAGGGGAACTGGGGCATTGGGACAGGGTGGAGGGGCATTGACATGAGGGGCGTGGAGATTGAAGTGGAGGGGTCAGTCTCATGAGGGGCCGTTGCATGGGGCATGCTCATTGGTGGGGTTACCAGGCTCATCAACATAGAAGAGAGTCTGGTTGTCATCATCAATGTGTGGGAGTGGCTGTTGGGAGTGGAGTTTGGAGATGGTGGGCTGGTCCCAGGTTCAGAAGGCACTGGAGATGGAGTTGGCCTGGGGATGAGTGGAGAGGGCCAAGGTATGGGCAGCTGATTGGTCAAATAATCCCTCCATAGGGTTAAGGTTCCTCAAAATGCTGGAGGCCATCTTGAGTTCTTCCTGCTGATGGGAAATGGGAGGTGGGGCTTTGCTTCACATTCTGATGGGTTCCTCATGTTGCAGATAGAAGGAGTGGGTGGGGTCCAGAGGATCTTTGAAGGAGTGGGGGTTTGGACTGGTGTGAATTTCTTTGACTAATGTGCGAAGCTTATTCTATAAGTCATTGTCAATGCCCAGGGTGCCTTGCATAGTTTCCAGGAGGTTCCCTTGCAGATAGTGCTCATGGAAGTTGAGGAGTCAATCCACCCAGACTTCTAGAGTTGTGGAGGTGTTGGGGTAGCCTAGATTGGTGAGGAGGGTGCAGGTGCATCTTGCAAACTCTGTGGGAGAGAGGTGAAGGAAGTGGAGGACTTCATCATGTTGTTGGATGTAGGCTTTGACCCTTTGCTGCCTGGGGAAAGGGGGAACTTGAGTGGAGAACAGTAGACAAGGGGGAGAGTAATTATCCATGGGCTCCAGAGGGGCTGGGGCTGCAGTGGGGACTGGGTATGTGTAATAGTGGGCAGGGGAAAGGTAGGTGGGGTTAGGGGGTGCTGCAGAGTATCCTCTAGGGTACATATGGGGATTGTTGCCATCAGCAGAGAATGTGAGAGGGCAGTGCCAGCTCAGAGGTATTCCCTGGCTAATGGAGGGGGCATAGAATGCCTGGTTGGAGTCAGGGGTCCAGTGACAAGGGACATACTGATCTGCAGGGGGGCCTGGGTAGAATGGGGCATAGGGATTTTCAGGTACCAGTCGACCGTAGATGTTGGTTAGGTAGCTGGCAGGGTTGTATGTGGGGTTATATGCAGACATCAAGAACAGGATAAGGAGGAGTCTTGATATTATGTCAGGTTCCACTGACGACGGGGGCTCAGCTACACTGGCAAATCCTTACTAGGTGGATGCAATGCCCTGTGCTTATAACCTAGCATCTCAGGATTGGTGCAGAGTAAAGAGACTTGCAAAGGGAGCTAGGGGAGGTGGTCTGAGCAAGTCTGGAATGGTCTGGAGGAGTCTAAGACTAAGTATATTAGATGTTGAACCTGGGTGGGCATCAGGAACAAGTTTGTGGGCATGTAAATAGACTGCGGGGTAAGCAGAGAATTCACAGTTGATGGGGGCAGAGCTGGAGTTTGAAGGAGGATCACCATGGCTTGATGGGTTCCAGGGCTGAGTGAGGAGTGAGGTCCAGAGTTGTCATAAGAATGTTTGGGTCATAGCATGTGTGTGGAGTTTGTGCTGACATTGGAGAAGAAAGGAACTTAGGGATCAAGGAAAATATACACAGTCAAGACAAGACAGAGACAAGGTGAGACAAGACAGAGGAAAGAGATTGATTCAAAACTAAAAATAGAAATAGAGACAAGACAAAAGATGAGACATAGGAAACCAGTAAATGCAATATCAAGACTAAAGTACCAGGGGTTACTCTACAACTTATATACTGACTACTGGGTGGCTCCAGAGGACAGAGAATATGGTGGAGGGGCTTGATGGAGCTGTGCAGAGTTGACAGGTGTTGGGTGCAATCATAGAGTGGGCCGTGGTGACATTCTGATGGGATCAGCTAGAAAGCGGGTTGCTCTGGGGTCATCAAGTGCTCCCCAGCAGGTCAGGGGAGTTAGGGTGGGGGGTCAGGGTTGTGTGACATGGTCAGGAGCAGTGGGGGAAGTCTCGGGAGTTCAGGGGAATTCAGGGGATGCATCAATAGCTGCGGAGAAGGTGTCAGAATAGATTAGGGAGCCATCAGGGTTTGCCAAGAAAGTGTTAGAGTTACCTGGAGTGGGCACAGAGAGTGGACAAGGGTTGGGGGAGTTTGGCGGAGTGTTGAGGAGGACTGGAAGTGATGCCAGGGTCTAGGGAGTGGGTTATGACATCAGCACTGTGGAGCAATCAACAAGGTTTCTGATCAGGGAAAAGGGGTATTGCTTCTTTTGGAGGACATTGTTGATCCTCTGATTGTCAAGATGGAGACAGAGAAGCCATTCATTCTTTTGGGCATCTGGGTTGATCTCCAGCAGATGTGGTTGGGTTGCATGGTGCATTGCCGAGCTTGGGGAAGGTACTTTGGGTGTCCAAAATTTGCTCTTTTGCTAGGTGATTGACTTTGTCAGAGATGTGGGGAGGACAGTGGCAGAGTTTGTGACTCCAGTGGCAGAGGTCAGGCATGCAATGTCCTTACTTGCTAGCAGGTGGAAATGGTAGTGGCATGTTGGTTCAGAGTGGGTAGTGGTGGATATGACTCTTCTCTTGGAAAATACATCAGTGAAATTATGACACTCTGGAAAAACTACTTGAGATTGGATTTCTCCCTCTGTTACCCCAGCAGTGTGGTCCTTGTTTATAGACATTTCTTCTGGCAGGAGTGGATGGGTTCAGGATTGGTAGTCAGATTTTTGAAGTTGTGTAGTGCATGCTATGGAGACATTGTTGAGGGGTTGATGTTGGAGGCTCCCTAGATGGATGTCAGAGTCAAAATGAGGTTTCCAGAGCTGTGTTGCTAGGGTCTGGAGTTGCAGGGAGGGGTGTCTGAGGTTGCCTGGAGCTATGGGTTGAGGTGCCTTGGATCTTTCTTCAAGGGGTGCTCGGCAGTGTATTCTTTATTGTTGAGGCTTTGGGATTTAAGATGGCTGGGTGTGGGGTTTTTGACAGGGTCCTGGAGGTGATGGCAGGGTTCTTTGCTTTTTTTGGAGAACATGTCAGCAGGTTTGTGATACTCCAGGGGGACTACTTCATATAAAATTCTCTTTTTCTTATAGTCTGTTCTGGTGGAGTAACTCCTTCACTGGGGTGTTCTTTTTGCTAAAGGTGGCATAGTTTGGTAGTTGAAGGATGAAGGTCCCATCTGGTGAAGTGCATGCAGAGGGAGGCAGCATTGAGCATTTTGATGCCAAGAGCTCCAGATCAATTTGGAGGGGGTGTTGAAGTAGTGGTGAAGGGGTCCAGAGTTGTCCAGCATTGTAGGTTGGGGTGTTGTAGTTCTCATGTTGACTTCTGGATTTGTTGGGGGCACCTTCAGGATGCATTTTGAGGAGGTTGGGGTGGAGGTGTGTCTTCCTTCCTTTCTTGACCACTTTGAGGCTGTCAGGTTCTGCTGACTATGGGGGCTCAGCTACACTGAGCAAGTCCTTACTAGGCAGATGTGATGTTCTGTGCTTATAACCTAGTGCTCCAGGGTTGTTGCAGATTGGAAGGATTTGCAAGGAGAAGTTAGGGAGAGCAGCCCAAGCAAGTCCAGAGTAGTCTGGGGAAGTCTAAGACCAAGTATGTTAAATGTTAGGCTTGGGCAGGCATCAGGAATAAGTTTGTGGGTGTGCAAATAGATTGTAGGGTAAGTGGAGGCTTTGCAAATGATGGGAGAAGAGCCAGAGTTTGATGGGGGATCAGTCAAGACTTGATGGGTTCCAGGGCCAAGCAAAGGGCAAGGTCTAGAGTTGGTCATAAGTATATTTGGAGGTCGTAGCACATGTGCAGAGTTTGTACTGTCATTGGAGATGAAAAGAACTTAGAGAAACAAAGAAAAAGGAGACAATTGAGACAAGGCAGAGGTGAGACAAGACAAGATGGAGAAAAGAGATAGATTCAAGGCTAAAAATAGAAACAGAGATAGAAGGAAATATGAGACACAAGTAACCAGTAAATGCAAATTCAAGACTAGGGTATGAGGAGCTACTCTACAATTTATATACTAACTACTGGAGAGCTCTGGGGGCAGCGGGTGCAGTGGCAGGGCTGGGCAGAGCTGTGTGGAGTTGATGAGTGTCAGCTGTGATTAGGAGGTGGACCACAGTGATATTCTGATGGTATCAGTTGAGAATGTGGGTTGTTCTGAGGTTATTGTGGTACTCCAGAGTAGGTCAGGTGAACTAGAGTGATGAGCTGGTGATGTACAACAGAGTCGGGAATGGTGGAGGAAGGTTCCAGGGGCTCAGGAGAGCTGGGGGAAGCATTGACAGCTGCAGAGAAAGCATTGGAGTTGGCCAGGGGGCCATCAGAGTTTGCTGGAGAAGTGTCATAGTTAGCTGGAGCAGGTGCTGTGGGTGTACAATGGTCAGGAAAGTTTGATGGGGCATTGGGGAAAACTTCAGGGAAGTGGATGTGTTGGAAACGATCTTCTGGGTCCAGGGAGTGGGTTGTGACAGAGGCATAGGAGTTCTTTCATCTTGCTCTGGAGTTGCTGGAGTTGGGTTGGAGGCATTGGGGCCCTAGGGGACTGCAGGGGGGTAGAGGGGGTTGTATCCATGCTTGGAGACTTTGTTGTGGAGTTTGTCCAGTAAAATGTTAGGTGGAGTTGTCAGCTGGTTAGCCAAAGAGTCCTAGCTGATTTCTGGAGGCTGGTTCTGGGGTTGAAGGTGGAGCACTGGCCTTGGCATCTTGATTTATTCTTGGAGGGGGGGGGCACCATTGGAGGGTTGTTGGGTCAGATATTAGTGGAATATGGATCTTTTGATGGAGCTGTGGGGTGGGGCAGTGTTGTTGGTTCTGTCTGTTGTTAGTAAATAATTTCAGTTGGGGAAATCAACACTTACCCTTGACATACTCAGCAGACTTGGGTTTTCTCTGCCTTTTCTCCTTCTTTCCCTTCTTGCCCTTGTTTCTCTGGACCTCTTCTTTGTGATCCCTCATGAGACTGCATGTTTTCTTGAGGACAAGCCAGCAGGCATTGCACAAGGTTCCTCCCTTTGTCTTGACACATTGGAGCTCCTTCTTTTGACAGCATTGGCAAGGGGGGTTGAGCCATGCCTCTGTGCAAGGAGATGCTGTCATGAGGTACTTGCCTAACCTCATTGATGGTGTGATCCCCCACCAATGTTCCTTGTCATTGGAATGCTTGTTGTCATCATTCTCATCATTCTTGTCATCTTTGTCCAAGGCAATGGATTGATATTCAGACTGGCTGGGTGGGGGAGAACTATAAAGCAGAGTCTTGGCAGTGTATTTCTTCCATTTCTGTTGGGGAATCTGTGCTTTGCTAGCCTTTCTGATCAGTCAGGGTCAGCCTGGGACTGACTCCACTAGGCATGATGGACTTGATGTCAATACTCTACTGGGTTCTGATGAGGGACCCACTGGAGACACTAGGCCTGCTGCTAACATTAGCAGATCAATTGCGGAAATCTGTTTCAAAATTTCTGAAGGTGAGGGATCTGACATTGATTATGGACCTGCCACTCCTCCTGCTGCCTGGCCCTTGTTGACCTCCTGAGCTTCCTTCCTTGCCCATGACTCCTTGAAATATGCTCCTGCCTTCTCTTTCAACTCCTCAATTGCCTTTGCATCTGACAGCTTTCCTGATAAAATTTGGAGGGCCTCATTGGAAAAGCTTTTCCTAGCCTCTAGGACAAGTTGTTTGTTCTTGGCCTGGAGAATTTGCTTTCATAAAGATTTCTTGAACACCATCTGTGAGTGTTGCATAGTATTATTGAAGTAGGGCTGCTCACTAATTCTTTAACTCTACCCTGGAGATCTGACAAGTCTTCTCTCAGAGCAGAGACCAACACAGAGTTCTCAGTGTTGTAGAGCTGTTGGAAAAGGACCTCAGTGGATGGAGACATAGTGTAGTGGACAGCAATGAGCAGATGAGCAGTGGCTGGTGAGTAAAAGAAGACTTGAAAGTCAAGAATTTGAAAATTAGGGTCACATGCATCTGTTGATTTACATGTACTGTCCAAAAGCAGTATGGCTGCTAAAGAAGGTTGAATTTGATGCTTTGATGAGATGTTGATGGCTGCCAAAGAAGGTTGATGCCTTCCAAAAAATTCTGATTCACTATAAAGAATTCTGATGCATTCTCAAGCATCTAAAAAAACCATGACCAATATGATGTGTTCTCCATTGATTTTGTTCAACTGGCATAATGCTGTGTTTCTGCTGTTCCTTGATTATTATTTCTGCAGTTAAAATAGCTCTTCATATCACTTTTCATTTAAGTAGCTTGTTGCCAATGGTAGTACCAGCTTTGGCTACCCCCCATCTTCTTAGCAGCTTTCTAATGGTGCTTGTAAGGGGACAACCCCTTTGAGCCCTTTTGAGTAACTCTGATGGGTAACTCCAACTCTATCTGGCCTTAGTCATAGGTATAGCATCATCTCTAGCATATCCAATTGATTAACCACCAAGCCCCTGCATCCTCTAGTCAGTATTAATCAGCCCTTTATAGTCATTGGAAACTCTTTCTCCTTTTGATATATTGTTAGTCATTACTGTTTAGCATACCCAGGCTGCTTACCACATATAGCATTAGTCATAGCATAGCCACAGATGTAGTATATAAACTGGTCAGCAGGATAGAATATCCTCTGACCAAACAATAGCAGTGTTCTCCTGGCCTATACATTGAACTGACTGTAAGAACTCCAGCATCACTATCCATGCTCTGCTTGCTATGCTCACCCCTTGCCCAACTCTTAGCCACCTCTGTGCTCCTTTGACTCTTGCTTGTTGCCTGTGTCTGCTTGCTCTTGCTAGGTTTACCTGTGGAGTGTTTGTTGCCCTTACAGTGCTAGGCAGAAAGTGGTGGCAGCTAGTGATGAGAAATAGCCAACAGACAGATGTGCTGCCAGTCCACTGACATCAGTTGTTTTTAGTGTTGAGTGGGGCCAGTCACTGTTAAATGTAATTGCAATGGACCTGGTAGTAATTAGCTGGCTCCAGATCCTGGTCAAAGGACTCTGCTGGATATGTATAATAGGGCACAATGTACAGCCTCCACGGCACCTGTATAACACACTACATTGTGGGGATTCTGCTATGGTGTAGCAGACTCTGCCAGTGATGTAGAATACAATCTAAAGCATGCTCTGCTGTAATGTAGGACACATTACATATGTATGTCTCTATGTAGGAAGAGATAAGAAGACATTAGCAGCCTATCTAAATGGGCAGCTGTGTCAGATACCAGAGAAGTTGGAGGAGATCTTAGTACAGCAGGAAAGCCTAGAGTTAGAAGCAGGTGTGGGGAAACTGCACAAGTATTTTCTAAGAAATACAAACCTGTTGCTAGAAAGGTGAAACCTGTACTAAAAACCTTTCCTGAGGAATTTAGAATTGAAAAGTGTATCACTGGAGATCCACTAGCAGACATGCCAAAGTTGGACCCAAACCCACTTGGTTTCAGACCCACAGGAAGGTACACTGCTGAGTGCAAGGAGATCATTGACCAAGCACATGGTGATGATTTCTTGTGGCCAGAGGATATGAAGGCAGTACATCATCTAATGATGCTGCAGAATGAGGCTTTTGCATGGGCTGATTCTCAAAGAGGTAGGATCAAGGAGGAATTCTTCCCTCCTGTAGTAATGCCAGTAATACCTCACACCCCCTGGGTATTAAAGAACATTTTCATTTCTCCTGGACTCAGAGATAAAATCTGCCAGATGATAAAGCAGAAAATTGAAGCAGGAGTGTATGAGCCATCCAACAGATCCCAGTGGTTCACAGTATTGAAGAAGGATGGTGAGAGTTTGAGGATAGTTCACAGCTTGGAACCTTTAAACAAAGTGACCATAGCACATTTTGGGTTGCCACCAGCAACTGAAGAGTTAGCTAGTCACTTTGCTGGCAGAGTTTGTGGAAGGATCTTTGACTTGTATGTGGGATATGATGAGAAAGTGTTGGATGTGGGGTCTAGGGACTATACCACTTTTCAGATGCCCTTTGGTACTCTGAGGCTGGTAACCCTGCCAATGGGCTGGACAAATTCAGTACCAATCTTTCATGATGACATAATCTTCATCTTGAAAGATGAGATACCTCATGTAACTTGGCCATACATTGATGATGTGCTAGTCAGAGGTCTACCTCACAGGTATGAATTGCCAGATGGAGGCTATGAGGTTATTCCAGAGAACCCTGGCATCAGGAGATTTGTATGGGAACATCTGCAGAATGTAAACAGAGTGTTACAAAGAATCAAATATGCTGGAGGGACTTTCTCTGGGAAGAAGTCAGTGGTCTGTGCAGATGAGATTGTAGTGGTTGGACACAGGTGTTCCTATAAGGGACAGAAACCTGAAACCAAGTGGTTGGCCATTATTATGGGGTGGGGTGATTGCCAGGACAAGTCAGATGTCAGAGCTTTCCTAGGTACTTGTGGTACCTTTAGAATGTTCATTAAAGACTATGCTAAAGTGGCTGCACCCATTAACAAGTTGACTCAAAGCCACACACTATTTGTCTGGGGTGAGGAACAACAGTCAGCAATGGCTCAGTTGAAGAAGTTGCTAGCTGCAAGTGCACCTCTAAAACCACTTGACTATGAGTCAGGAGGAGCAGTGGTCCTATCAGTTGACACTTCTTGGATGGCAGTGGGCTTTGGAATATTCCAGGAAGCTCCAGACAATCCTAAGCAATGCACTTGTGCTAAGCTAGGATCCATCACATTGAATGAGAGGGAGGCAAAGATCTCACAACCTAAAAGGGAACTCTATGGTTTGATGAGAGCCTTGCAAACTAATAAGTATTGGATAGTTGGTTGTAGAAAGCTTGTAGTGGAGACAGATGCCAAGTATTTGAAGGGAATGCTAAGCAATCCTGGAGTAGGACCTAATGCCACCACCATCATGAGATGGATTGAGGATGTACTACTCTATCATTCTACTTTGAGGCATGTGCCAGGAAACACTTTTAGTGTTGATGGCCTGTCTAGGAGGCTCAAGCAGCCAGGAGATGAGGAGTACCCACCTGTTAATCCAGAGTTGGTGGACAACCCAAAGACCATGCACTTTGAATATCCAGCTAAAACCAACAATGAACCAGGATGGGAAGATTGGGAACCCTTAACACTTGAGGAGTTTTCAGATCAAATTGACACTAGAGGTGGCTATCTACATGCAGTAGCCACTGAAGTATCAGACTTTGAACAAGAACTTGATAGAGCAAGGTCCCAAGAGGTGGAATTTGAGAAGGCAGTTCTAAGTCAGCAGCAGACATCCAGAATGGATCCTGTTGCAGTACTATCTCTCTCTCAGCTTCTGTTACCTACAGAAGGTACTGAGGAGGACAAGGAAGCCAACTTACAAGCCTACTTAGAACATAGGAAAGGTGGTGAGAGTGAGTAGTGGGATAATTTGTTATTGATTGTACAAAGCTGGCTACAAGACCCAAGCAAAGAACCTGAGGGTTTATAGGGTTGGGACCCAGACAAGTTCAAAAGGTTTTCAAGACAGTTCTTTCTTGATCCAAAGGGGGACTGCACAAATGTAATCATGAGGCCAGACATAAGCTAGCAGTCAATGTCAATAGACAAATGTTCATGCTTAAATCAGCCCATGATGCCTTGGGGCATAGGGGGACTTATGCAACCAAAATGTCAATACAAGAATGATTTTGGTGGCCAGGAATTGATAGAGATGTGCAGTGGTATGTTGGGACTTGTCACAACTGTCAGATACATCAGAAGACAGTTGTAAACAGAGCTCCCACAGTGACCTATACACCCTCTATCTTCCAAACAATCCACATTGATACCATGCACATGACTCCAGCTTCAAATGGCTGCAAGTATATTGTCCATGGTAGGTGTGCATTGTCTTCATGGATGGAAGGGAGGCCTCTGCACAAGGAAAACCATAAAACAATTGGTCAATGGTTGTTTGAGGATGTGATTTGTTGCTGGGGCTGCATTGCAGAGATTGTCACTGACAATGCTGGACAATTCAAAGATGTCACAGCTTGGATAGAGAGTAAATATGGAATCAGAGGCATAGCAAGCTCTCTACACAACTCTCAAGCTAATGGCAAGATTGAAAGACCACATTGGGATGTCAGGCAAGCTTTATTCAAAGCTTGTGAGGATCACACTAAATGGTTTTGGTTCTTCTTCCATGTAATGTGGAGTGATTGCATTACTATCTGGCAGATATTTGGATGTTCACCATACTTCATGGTCACTGGGGCTCATGCGACTCTACCCTTGGACTTGGTAGAGTATACCTGGTTAACAAGATTGCCAGAAGGGCCATTATCTACAGAAGAGTTGATTGGTTGTCATGCTAGGGCTTGAGCCAAGCACCACCAACATGTGGAGGAGATGAGAGAGAGAGTTGGGAAGGACAAACTCCAATGGGCCTTGAAGTTTGCAGAAGAGCATAAAATTTCTATCAAAGACTTCAATTTCAAGCTCTTGGACTTGGACTTGGTCAGGAATATAATTACAGAAAGTTCACACAGTGCTAAGATGCTTCCCTGTTTTCATGGTCCAATGGTAGTAATTACTAAAACCAGAGGTGGTAATTACATTGTGGCAGAACTGGATGGATCAGTTTGAGCATTGAGTAGATTTCACTCCAGAGAAGTTAAAAGAGCTGAGGAAGGAACTACAAAAACCTGTGGGAAATGCTATACCAGACCTTTCATTGGGTTCTATAAGGCTTCATGAGCCTCTAGACCATGATTATGAGGAATCAGTTGAGTTGAGTCCTAGGGGACTGTTTATAGGGGAACAAATGTGATTGGGTGGGAAAACCTATGAGGAGCAAATGAAATAGACAAAAAAATTTTTCAATAAAGAAAGAAAATATTATGGTCAGGACATGATCAAATGATTGGCAGACCTCAGGAGTAGGCAAGCTGACTGGGGGCAGTCAGTAAAATAGCATGGGGGAGGTGATATGCCTGTCGCTTACCATGAGACAGGCAAAAATATTACATAGTTAGACATGCTCAAATATACCCTGAAAAACTGGCTGAAAATTGTAACCCAGGAATGCCAAAAAACTGTAGGCATTGAGCACATACCAAATGTAAGCACCAAGGGACCCAAAAGACTAGCTCAAAGCAACCAGAAACAAGCTGCCGATGATGAGGGAAGCATAGAAAAAAGATCACGCACTGATGGCTGATGAGTGGCTGTGCTCGGCAGGTCCGCTACCCGGCTACCTGAGCATCTATTCTTGTAAAATTCCTTGAAACCCTCTGAAAAACAACATCCCTATGACAAACCAACTGGGAGAAGTTTGGAACCTACGTCAGGCAAAGTAACAAAAAAAGGAGAAACCATAAGAAGAGAGAGCAGGGGAGAAAAGGCTAAAAACAGGCAGTAATAGTGCCAAAAACCAGCCAATGGTAAACCAGCCTATAGCCTATCCGACCGACCACGAAAACATGAGGATAGCATGCTGCTCTGTGCACAGCTGACAGGTATAAAAGGGGAGGGATTTCGAAAGGAAAGGACAGGCAACTACGTACCACGGCTCGGAGAAACCCCAGGGAACGGTTCTCTTAGGCCTACGAGTAATATGTTGTTTCGGGTTTTGAGTTCAATATTACTTTTTGAACACTTTCAATAGTGCAAGAACCGTCTCAACCTTGCAAATAAATCATATTGAAATATATAATAAATTACTTCTGTTCTACGTGAAGTTGCGTGTAACTGAGCCTGCGTGTAACTGAGCCTCCGAGCAACTGTGAAAACAAAGTTTGATCTGTTGATCTGATCAATTGACGGCATCAAAACTTACATTTCGCATCAATATTGATGCGTAGATGGAGTTTCGATTCCATCTACATCACGAAGAGTCAAAAATTTATTGACTAGCCACCCATTCCTTTTTGCTTCGTGACACTATCTATCAGAAAGAAGGATTCGGCTGATCTATATATGCTCTCGATCCATCACCTGTGACCGTGGCCCACAAATCTATGCCATACATACCTTCTGTCAGATACAAATATACAAGTGTGACAGGAGGTTGACAATCTTCTAGCGTTTCCGAAGATAGCGACTGGCAGTAACCACTTTCTGTGCGGAAGAAGCTATAATAATGGCAAGAAAACAAGAGCCATGGAATACCAAAATCAGCATCACATTGAAAATATATACTGCAGGTGATTTTCCTTCCCTCTTTACAAAAGTTATTGTGTGCATAAGATACTTCCACCTTCTAAGTTCTGTCTGATATACCCAGGACATGAGAGTGTGATTGCATCTGTCATTTTGCCTCGAGCAAATGACTGATGTCTCCACTCCGTCATGATGGCTGTCATCTAGAAAATGTTAAATAGCTTCGAGTTTTGGAAAGCTATCTTCACCCCTTCGTCCTTTTGAACCTGGCCTTTGGCTAGACCTTATAATCCTTCCATCCCACTTGTGATTACTCAAGATGCAATCTGTCTTTGTGATCAGTATTTTCGCGATAATCAACACTGTCTTCGCTATTCCTTCGGGCCATGTTTCCATGCGTTCGTGGTGCGACATCGATAGTACGTTAAGCACTTCCAGTGCTTGATTATGATACCAACCTAATTCTGCCAAATCGTAGCTTGTGTTACTTCCCTCGCTTCTACGGGTCCGTCCTACAATATAAGTTATCAATGAAAACATGAATCTGAGTCCGTTTGTCTCTAGTGGAATCATGTGCTGAAGCTGCCTCCGGAGATGGTAAGTTGGATTCAGTTCTTCTCTGTATGTTCCACACAATTGACATTTCGTGCTAGATCTCAGTGCCGATGCTCAATGCGTCGTTGACGCCTTCAATGCTGGAGCCGATTTTGTAAGTATTGAGTATTTGTTGAAATGGTTCTTTCATGTAATTTCTGCGTTTGGATAGCCTGTGGCATGTGAGGAGTGCCTCGAAGACCTTATTCCCTGACGGAAATCATGTAGTAGACACGATTTTCTGAACACTTTAAATTTGGTCATCCCCTACATAGCCTGTTGATCTCGACTCGTCCCGGACAATATACGTGAAAGAGTTCTAAAATGAATACTGGTTTCCACCCGAGAGGTAGACGAATGTTAAGTATACTAATCTCACACTAGGATTGCGAGTAATGAAGAGCATCGTCAATGAACATAACTTGCAGTAGGAATAGTTGATTGGAAGATGACTGTAAACAAGCTTTCGAAGCTGTATCAACGTAAGTAGTCCTTCACCCTCCTTCAGGCGTTGAAGACTCACGAAAAATTGCAAGTGTATATACTTACACGTGTGTTGACGGTTTGTTGGTGAATATGATCGATGGTTAATCATTGGATACTTTTATTTCATCAGAAGGGTGTGGTGCCGGGCTTCTGATAGGAGACGTGGAATCAGTCAAGTTAGTTAGAAAAAAGCTTTTACAAAATCAATGAAGGAGATTTGAAAGCGGCGATTACGTGCTGAGCCTGGAAGAGGCACGAGTGGAACAAAGTTTCCACAAAGAAAATTCCACATTGACTCGACCTCACTTTAGGTAAGCCGCACCAGAACTCAAGAGGGGGATTCTCTCCGAAGACGACCTCAAGCGTAGACCGGCGCATTGAAGTAATCATGAAACGTGCTGAGCCTGGAAGAGGCACGAGTGGAACAAAGTTTCCACAAAGAAAATTCCACATTGACTCGACCTCACTTTAGGTAAGCCGCACCAGAACTCAAGACGGGGATTCTCTCCGAAGACGACCTCAAGCGTAGACCGGCGCATTGAAGTAATCATGAAAGCTACTCACCACACCATTCCCAGTATATTAGATTGCCGTGTTGGAGGCAGGAAAAATACAGCGAGTAGTTACGTTAATTAGTCATTATGGGCGTTATAGCTAAGTAGTTACGACGACAGATTCGAATGCGATAATTTGTTCCTCTTTGAAGGCGCAGATTCAAATTCTGCTGGCGTCGGTATGATTGAAGAACGTTGACATTTTTTCATGCAAAATCGTTAGAGGGCGGACTATGGATAGAAACACGATGAAAGGACTGAAGGACAAGCATTGTAGGGCATTTAAGTAAGTAGAAGATCATATTATCACCAGTATTATATGTGTTCGAAGGTAACTTTTACAAGCCTTGTAACTGTCATTGGCCAATTCCTCAAAAGTGTTGTTTCCATTTCAGCATCGTGACCTGACAATTTGACCTGACTATAGTTTGAATTTGACGTATTCCGTTAACACGCTGACGTGTGATAAGCAATTCAGTCAATCGGAAAACCCAAGAAAGGATAAGGAGTCGCAAATAACAAATGTACGGTCAAAAAATCTCAAACTTCAACTTCATTGTCAATGATCACCTCTAATTCACATCGATTCTGGTTTCACCCTCTATAGCAAGTAGCACTCAGTACCAATATCACATTCCGCGTACGGAGAGGACACATGATATCGATGTAGAAAAGTGCGGGGACTCGACATAGCGTAGTTGAGGATGCTCAACGCAGCCTTTAGGGAAGTATGGAGGTTTTCCAGAAAATGCATAGAATCCGGCAATGGGACCGGAACCCTTGGCGAAAGGGCACGCGTGAACGCAAGAGAGACCAGACAGCAGAACGAGCGTGAGAGACAATGAGATCAAAGAAGTAAAAGGAAGACTGTGTGGTAGAGGGCACGGGAGTATACACGGAAAGTGATGAGATGGACCACTGGAAGGTCGATGTTTCAATATCGACCTTCGAGGTTGGCAAGAAAGACGGAATAGGCAAGAACGTTGGCAAACCCCGGGAACATCCTCTACCACAAGGAGGGCGAGAGACAACCGCACGAGTCTTACAAGCATCCAGCGAAGTAGGGCCGGCCTCAGAAGAATCAGCAGGAGATCCGCGTGTGCTGGGACCGATTTGGCAGTAGGAACAGACAATGTAGCTGAGGAGGAGGAGGCCGAAGAAGCACCAACCATAGCTAGACACAAGGTACGCAGAGTAAAATTCGAGAGAAATGTTGTATCGCAAAGTACGTGGATGTAGGAGTACAAGAAAGTGAAGAACATGTGACCGAGACTATCGGCTAGAAAGAGGTGTTCCGTATTCATCCCGTCCCTCCTTTCTGCTGACTTACTAGAATCTGAACCTAGTATTATAAGACACAATTAGTCTGATCTTGAGTCTGTTATATAAATGACTATATTTCTGTACCTAATATTATACAGACACAATCAGTCTGATCTACCGCACAGTAAGTAATATGTCCATAAGTCAATGTAAAGATTTCGGCTCGCCCTCAGTCTGTTATATAAGTGACTGAGGGCATTTCGTTGGTTTATAGGCTGAATATATATCCTGTGTTTGCTTTATCTGCGCTGCGACACAATGGTGGCAATAGATGTGATATCTGTGATGGGTTGGCCAAGTACGCTTACGGTGGCTACCCCATTCGATCCCAACACGCTCTGGGTGAGACTCACATCGGGTCCAGAGAAAACTCACTCTGGCAGCACTCGGTTGACGCTTACGAGAGAGTTTGTCGTGGGCCGTGGAAGGGTTTTCCTAAAGGGAATTCGTTCCTTGTCGGTCTATCTACCACGCGATCGTCGCGGTTTTCATGTGGAGCCATGAAAACCCACTTTAACTTGACATATCACATGGAATTTACATAGGCAGAAGAGGTTTCAAAGACAGCAACATGGTTGGCATAGTTGGTATCCTTATTGGAATAGAGGAGTGTGCAGAAAAATGTGCAAGGAGAACGACCCATGCTCAGAGAGAAGGCATACAAACCAAAGAAGCAGGCCTTTCATAGCTAGCTGCAACAGACATTATGGTTGCGTGATAGGAGCAGTAAGTGAGAAGGGGAACTTGAATGAGTTCCGAGGTCTACGAAGTAGCCGAGGCTTTACTCCTTGATCCCACACCAAATTTTGTCTTGAAATTTTGTTCCCATGTGACCTTATAGCCGACGATATAGCCGGAGGCTGTCTTTAATCTTCGCTCCCTTCCAGCTACCTTTTTGCTGTGCACGTGATGTGAAACCAACAATATAACCAGAGCTTGTCTTTAATTTTTGCTCCTTTCCAGCTACCTTTTTGCTGTGCACGTGATGTGAGACCAATGATATAGCTGGAGCTTGTCTTTAATTTTTGCTCCTTTCCATTTACCTTTTTGTTGTGCATGTGATGTGATTACATGATATAGCTGGAGCTTGTCTTTAATTTTTGCTCCTTTCCATTTACCTTTTTGTTGTGCATGTGATGTGATTACATGATATAGCTGGAGCTTGTCTTCAATTTTTGCTCCCTTACAGCTACCTTTTTGCTGTGCATGTGATGTGAAAACATGATATAGCTGGAGCTTGTCTTCAATTTTTGCTCCCTTACAGCTACCTTTTTGTTGTGCACATAATGTGAAACCAACAATATAGCTGGAGCTTGTCTTTAACTTTTGCTCCTTTCCAGTTACCTTTTTGCTGTGCATGTGATGTGAAACCAACAATATAGCCTGTTCTCTTTGGATTTCCCTCTGCTAGGTGATTAGTTACTGTTGTATTGTCATCTACTTGCTAATATACTTTGGATTTCCCTCTGCTAGGTGATTAGTTACTGTTGTATTGTCATCTACTTGCTAATATACTTTGGATTTACCTCTGCTAGCTAGCTGCATGACTCTGAGCTGCCACTCCCAGAGGTTGCTCTTACAGCAGAACAAGTCTCCTTAAACTGGTCTGGAAGCCCTTAGCTGCAAGGAACCTCCAAGCCTCTATCTGTTGCTTCCCCACCAAGATTAAGCACTGCAGAGTTCTATGTATCAGCTTGCCAACCCAGACACTCCTGTGGAGGCCCCAGCCCCACAGGACAAAGCCTGGACCTGCCTGCTTACACCTAGAAAACCAGGTGCAACTCACACAATCATCTCTTACCCACTATACAACCAAACTCTCCACCCTCTGTCAAACCACAGATCTTATCTCCCAATCACTCCAGGAGCTGCTTGAGTGCCTACCCCCTACCTCCACACCTTCCCCAGTTGCAGAACCAACTCCAACTGCTTTGGTACTTGCTTTTGCAGCTCTGGTGACCCCTACAACCATGGATCCTGTGCCTCACACTTCCAGACATATATGATGGTGCTTGTTCTAGTGAGGAACATTTCCTCCAGTCCTGCCTCACCTACATCCACCTCAGCAGGGATACCCTTGACTCCAACATGCTGAAGATAGCCTGGGTACTGTCATATATGAAGACTGGACATGCTTCCACCTACATGTTGTGAGTCTTCTGTTGCTTCAGAGGTGTTGGAAGTTTCCTGGACTGGGCTGCCTTTGAGAAGGGCTTCCAGGTGGAGTTCTTCCTGCTTGACCCCACCAAAACTGCCACCTTGATGCTACAGGATAGGGAGCAATATGGGCAAGGAAAGCAAACACTGGACAAGTACATCAACTCCTTCTGGGCACTGGTCAAGCAAGCTGCCTACCCTGACAGTCTTCAACTATGCCTCACCTTCCAGGATGGCCTGCACCCCACATTGGTAGAACACATTAACAACCTTGCAGAGGGCTGCCTGGATAATGAGAGGATTGCCTCATGGTATGAGGTGGCCTGGGATTAGTGGCAACTCATGGAGATTTGATGAGAGCTCTGCCACATGCACCCCATGCAGCACTCTGCACCAGTCATCAGCCTCTAGTACCCTGTGCCTGCTTGCCCAACACCTGCCCCTACTCCAGCCATCTCTGTGCTATGCCCCTTGCTGCCAGGCATCTCCATGGATGTAAATGCAGCCCAACAGCTCTGTACCATGCCATTACTGTGTCAGAGATATAAGAAGCCTGGGCATTTTGCATGACACTGCCCTTTGGGTCAGGAGGTACACTACCTCTATGGTGGAGCAGGAGGAACTCCTTCTGCAACTGTTGGCTGCAAAGGATGCTGCTGGATCTCCCTCACCAAACAAGTTGATGCTGGAGTTAACTCTGGAGGAGATTAGCACTTGTGCATCACCCCTAGAACTGGAGGAGGATTTTTAGTCAAATGACAGATGAGGTGTATGCCTCCATCACCAGGTACTAACAGGTTCTCATGTCTGTTGCTAGAAAATGAAATTGTCTTTTCCAATGCCCTTCATTCTAAAACAGAAGAACCTCAGTGTCCCCCTCCAGACATACAAATACCAACTCTGGAGCCTTAGCCAAGTCCCACAATGCTAGCTAGGATTTGCTGGTGCCACTCTGCCTGGGCATGCCAAATGCTCCAACAGTACATGGTGGCTTCAAGCCCATCTACTAACTCACTGCACTTTGACATGGAAATCAAGACCACAGACACCCAGCAAGCTTGCAGAGTCACTGCGCTCCTAGATAGCAGAACAATGGGACTGTTTTTGGACTCAGAGTTTGTCAAGTACCACAGCCTGACCATGCAGCCACTCCCCAAGCCCATTCTGGTCTTCAACATTGACAGAATGCCCAACAAAGCAGGCACTATCAGCTCCATGGTCAGCCTTGTTCTCCATTATCAAAATCATGCAGAGCATGCAGTCTTTGCCATCACCAGTTTGGGCAAGCAGGGCATGATCCTTGGTTTCACATGGCTCTGGGAGCACAACTCCAAAGTAGACTGGGCCAAGGGTGAGGTAATGATGAGCCAGTGCTCTTGCAGATGCTCTGCCTGTGCCACCAAGGCCAAAAAAGAACACTGGGCTCAAGTCTGAGAGTGCACAGATGACTGCACATGCCATGCTGGCCCTTTCCCCTTTGCCAACCTAGACCTCTTGAATCCCCCACCCTTTGTGTTACCTCATAGAAAGGCCCTCTACAAGGATGACCAGAGTAGCAATGGAGCCCCAAAAGATAAACATGGAGAGGAGTTCAGAGGCATACTTGGCCTGGAGTTCTCAGATGAAGCAGTAGAGGTAGGGGACCAGATTTATGCCATCACCTTACATTTGCCACCCTCTATTGCAGAGATTTGGGCTAGTCAGACCACATTCCAGCAACTGGCCCAGGCATTTGCTGCTAACTCTGTGCCCTGGCAGTTCCAGGGCATTGTACCTCCTTACTTCCATGCATTCAAGAATGTGTTCTCTAAGGCCTTGTTTGACTTGCTCCTGGAGCACAAGCAGAGGGACCATGCCATCGAATTACTGCCCAATTCTGCACCCCTCACATGTAAGGTCTACCCACTAGTGCCCAAGGAGCAGGATAAACTTGACACCTTTCTGTAAGAGAACCTAGACTCTGTTTGCATATGCCTCTTCAAATCTCCAATGGCTTCTCTGGTCTTCTTCATCAAGAAGAAGGATGGCTTGCTTTGACTGGTCCAGAATTACCAGGTTCTCAATGCCATGACTGTAAAGAACTGATACCCCCTCCCCCTCATCTCCCATCAACAATCTCCAGGGTGCACAGTACTTCACCAAACTGGATGTCCAGTGAGGCTACAACAATGTGCACATCTAGGAGGGAGATGAGTGTAGGCCACCTTCTAGACCAACCAGAGACTGTTCAAACCTCTTGTTATGTTCTTTGGACTCACCAATAGCCCAGCCACCTTCCAGACAATGATGAACAACATCTCCTAAGACCTCATTGCCAAGGGTGTTATGTGCATATACCTAAACAACATCCTCATCTACACCAAAATGCTGGAAGAGCACTGCCAGATCACACACCTCATCTTGGAACATCTCTGCCAGCACCAGCTCTATCTCAAACTAGAGAAGTGTGAGTTTGAACAGACCCAGATCAAGTATCTAGGCCTGATTATCTCACATGGAATGGTAGAGATAGACCCAGTGAAGGTAGCAGGCATTGTGGAATGGCCAGAGCCCAAGGACAAGAAGGAGATGCAGGCCTTCCTGGGCTTTGCAAACTTTTACTAAATGTTCATCCAGGACTTCTCACATCACACCCACCTGCTATTTGACCTCACCAGAAAGGATGTTGCATGGAGCTGGGGACCTCCAGAGCAGACAGCCTTTAGTGCTCTCAAGCATGCAGTTACCTCTGGACTCATTCTCCTCTTCCTGGACAACAACTCTCCCTTCTGAGTCAAAGCCAACACCTCTGACTTTGCCACTGGGAAAGTTTTCTTGCAACAGTTTCTGGAAGATGGGAAGTGGCATCCAGTGGCCTTTTACTCTAAGAGCCTGAATGTGGTAGAGTGTAACTACAAGATCTATGACAAGGAGATGCTGGCCATCATCTAGTCATCTGAGGAATGGCAGCATTTCCTGGAAGGGGTGCAGCACAAGTTTAAGGTCTGGACAGATCACAAAAACCTTGAGTACTTTCAGGCAGCCAAGAAAATCAACTGCCAACAAGCCCAACGGTCCTTCTATCTAGCTAACTTTGACTTCTTGCTGCATCACAAGCCCAGCCGGAATATGGGAAAACCAGTTTGGTCCCAGAGAGCAGACCATGGCACTGGAGGGGAGGACAATAGCAACATTGTGCTCCTCCAGCCTGATTTGTTTGCAATCTGAGCCATGGAGGGTCTAGCTGTGGAGGGGCCAGAGATAGACATCCTCTTGGACATCTGGTGGGGCAACCAGGATGGCCAGCAGGAGGAACTTGTTGCTCAAACAGCCAGGGTGCTGAAGTCAGGATGTACCACTAGTGCCAAATTGGTCTGTGCAGATGAATGGGCCCTCCAAGATAGGATCATGACTTTTCAGGATTGTATTTATGTGCCCAATGTTCTGGAGCTCTGCTAGAGGATTGTAGAGCAACACCACAACTCCCAGATTGCTGAAGTGCTAGGATGATTGGGATGAACTCCTCCCCAACATGAAGTTCCAGTACAACAACCATGTCCACACATCACCCAAGCTTTCTCAACACTGGATGGCACCTGCATATGGGCTTCAAACTCTGGGCCCAGCCCTTGGAGAATGAAGCAGTAAACAAGTTTGTGGACTAGATGAAGAAGTTACAGGAGGAGGCCCAGGCATCTCTTGTAAAGGCAAAGGATATCATGGCACAATACTATGACCACAGAAGGACTCCAGCACCCAAATACCAGCCCAGAGATTGAGTCTACCTAGATGCCTCCAATATTACAACTACCCAACCATCAAAAAAGCTCTTGCACCACCAACTGGGACCTTTTCCAGTGGAGTGACAGGTAGGGCCCCTAGCCTACTGACTCTGGCTCCCTGCAGGGATGTGCCAGCTTCATCAGTGTTCAATGTGGTCAAGTTGTCTCTGGCCCCAAAGAACCCTATTCTGGGATGCCCACCACTCCTGCCACCCTCAGTAGTGGTAAACAACAGCAAAGAGTACAAGGTGGAGGAGATCCTGAATAGTCATCTATTCTAGCAATGGCTACAGTACAAGGTGAAGTGGAAAGGTTATGGAATTGAGAACATCTCCTGGGAACTGTGGGAGAATGTGCATGCTCCAGGGCTTATCAGGGAGTTCCATTGGAAGCACCCAGATGCACTGCATACCATCCAAGGAATCTATTCCATCTCTACAGTGGACTAGGCAATCCAGAACTATTTCTACCCTGCACATTGAGATGCCACTTACTAGAGGGGGAGTGATGTTAGGGGACTTCCATTTACAATCTCTGTGGCTTATTCCAGTGCTTCTACAGCTTGCTCAATGTCTCTGGGGCTTATTCCAGACCCCTGGAGATCTCCAGAGATCGGAGGGACTTTCCATATTACCTCATTGACCACTTTCTTAGGATTAGAAGTGGCTCTGGTCTTCTGTATAGCCATTCCCATGCCTCTGCCACCTGCTGATGCACCACACTGAGCAGCAGGGATCCTTAGATTTGTTCTCTTTGGATTTCCCTCTACTAGATGATTAGTTACTGTTGTATTGTTGTCTACTTGCTAATATACTGTGAATTTCCCTCTGCTAGCTAGCTGCATGACTCTGAGCTGCCACTCCCAGAGGTTGCCCTTACAGGCATAAGTGGAGAGGGCTTTGCAAATGAGGCTACCTGCTTGACAGGTCCTTGATGCTGTGCCCTAGCTTTCAGGACATCATAACATTTCTTGGCTGTGCTGTCAGTGCTTAGTGCCTCCTGCTCCATGTCCAAGACATCTGCTTGAATAACACCTATGATAAGGTTGTTGTTTGACAACCAATTGGTGTGAGCTACAGGCTTTGTGCTTGGGTCAGGCTGAGTGATTAAGTGTTCTGGCTTCTTCTTGGATGCAAAGATATAACAGTCTAGCCCACTCTGCTGAAGGAAGATCTTGAGTTTGGTCAACTATTTGGTGAACTCACCAGTAGCACAGTCAAACAGAGTCTCTGAGGCAGGCCAGTGTGCATTCAGTTTAGCAGGACAGATGTGAGGGTAGGTGGCATCAGTGACAGACATAATAGTGGCTGGGGATTCAGAAGTGGAATATTTGGATCCTATGTAGTATTATCAGGTGAAAAGAACAAGGAGATTTTTGTGTTCAAGAGGGAATAAGGAGTATTGTTGCATAGAGATGATGACATGCTAAGAAGATGGATCAAGATTCAGAGTCCTCAAATGTGATCAGTGTGATGTGGCAGAGAGTATAGGGTCCTTAATGTCATCTCAGAGGTACATGGCAGCAATTCCCATAACCTGGTAGAACCCAATACTGACAATGTGTAAGTCCTCTGCTCAGTATATAGTTGAGTGAGTTAAGTACTTGACAATGTGTAAGTCTAAGTATGTATTGTCAGTTAATGTAATAAATAGTATGTGTGTGATGGTGCTCACTTTCAGCTCGGTATATAGTTGAGTAAGGGTGCATATATGTAGGGGAACAGTATATATACATAGTTTGTGACAATGGAAGGGTTTGCCCATAGGGCCAACTGTCAGATTCTGCTGACCACAGGGGCTCAGCTACACTGGGTGGATCCGTACTAGGCAGATGTGATGTCCTACACTGATAACTAGGTGTTCAGAGAAGGTCTAGACATCAGGAACTTGTGAGGATAAGTGATGGAAAGCAATTCAAAGAAGTCCAGGGTGGTCTGGAGAGGTCTAGGATGAGTTGCAGGGAAGGGATCAGACTTGATGGGGTGTCAGGTACAAGTCTGGAAGTGAGTATTAGATGTGTGGGGCAAATGGAGGCTATGTGAGCAGTAGAAGCAGGGCCAGAGTTTGATGGGTGATCAATAGAAGTTGATGATTTTCAGAGCTGAGTGAATAGCAAGGTCCAGAGTTGGTTTAAAGAATGTTTGAGTTTGTAATTGTAAGCACAGAGTTTGTAAAGATGTTAGGGTTGAAAGGACTTGAACACAATAATGGAAATGGAGTTGAACAAGACAAGATGGAGTCAAGACAAGATTGAGATGAGAACAGAAATAGATTCAAGCAGAGATACAAAATGATAATGTGAATGATAACAGAAATAGAGATGGGACAAGACCAGGAGACTGAGATAAGACTGGGAGACTGAGAGGAAGGGAAACATAACATAGAACACAAAACATGAAAAGAGAAACAATCAGAAACACATCAGGTAAGGCAATATCAAGACTAGAGTATGGGATGCTACTCTATGACTTATATACTGACTACTGGAGAGCTCTGGGGGATGGCAGGTCTGGCAGTGGGGCTTGTTGGAGCTGCACAGAATCAACAGGTATTGGTTGTGATCAGGGAATGAGCCACAGTGATATTCTGATGGGATCAGTCAAGGATGTGGGCTGTTGCAGGGTCATTGTGATGCTTTGGAGTAGGTCAGATGAATTAGAGTGATGAGCTGGTAACATACAGTGGAGTCAGGAACAGTGGGGGAGAGTTCAAGGAGTTCAGAAGAGTCAGGGGAAGTGTCAATGGCTGCAGCAAAGGTGTTGGAGTTAGCCAGGGGGCCATTGATAAGACCCAGTTGTTGCTGAGCATCAATTATGTGAAATTTTGGACTGAGCAGCAGCTGACTACTTCAACATGGCACAAGTCAGAACACTTAGCATGTAAGGCCTAGCCCTAAGGTCTGGAATGACATAGCCTTTGCATGAGATTTTAGTGAGCACAAGACATGTTGATCACAAGGAACATCACAAGGAGTCTAGACTTTGGGTTTGGAACAAGGCCAAGACCTTTTGTAGCAATGATTGCTAGTGAATTCTTGACAACAACCCAGCTTTCTCCCACTGTGTATGGACATATTGCCAGCTGCACAACCTCTGACTTATGATTTCTCTTGCTGAGCTTACAAACATACTTGAACAGCATCTACACTTCAGGTATCAACATTGGACTTGCCCTTTTTGAGCTTTATTGCAATTATGCAATGCATAGACTTCACTTAATTTGGTCACTTGGTTACAGATTGACACTTTGTATGTATCATGAACACTTTGGCAGACACTGTTGCTAGTGGCAACTATTTGTTGTTTTATTTTCCATACTGTACCTTCTCACAGTATAAATACTGGTTGTACATAGCCATCTAAAAAGGGGATCCTCATCCTCATCAAATACTACTTCTATTGAATCCCTAAATCTCTAAGCTTACCAGCCTGAGATTTTATTTTGCCTCTATCACTTACTCTATATCTCACCTCCATTGACAATGACTTAGCAACAAGTCTTGCCAACTCCAACTTTGACTTTGCATGGTACCAACTATGGGTGCCCTTAGCATTATTTTGACCCAGCAATGCTATCAACTATGGCTAGCAATTAGTTTGTGTTTGTCCTCCATTCAGTCTCTCTGTTACCACTCCTCCATTCCTTTCTCTACTCAACTTTCTCTATCCAACTCCTCTTTCACCATTAAAGTTTGCTTTGCCTTAGCAACTAATTTGCCTCCATCTGTTTTATCACACTAACAACCCCCCCCCCATTACCATCTAGTGACTTAGGTTAGTGTTAGCAATCCCTCCAAATTCACACTTCACTCCCACATTTGCTCTTGTTCTCTGGGACGCTATTGACTTGCCCTCACTATTAACTTTCTACTGCTAGCTACCCTATCTGGTGGCTAGTGTTAGGTTCTCTTTTTAGGTTTCCTGCACAGCACTAGAGGGCATAGGAACACATTACTGTTAGGGTTTGCTGGAGAAGTGTTGGAGTTATCCAGAGTGGGTGCCATGGGTGAGCAAAGATTGGGAAAGTCAAAGGATGGGAATGAACTCCAGGAAAGTGGAGTGGCTAAGAGCAAGATCTGGGGTTCTGGGAATGGGTCATGACATCACCTCTCCTTCAGCATTGAGACCCTCAAGATGCCAGGCATGAGTCAGAGATGGGCAGGGAGCATGGAAATTGGAGTCCAAGCAATATTGATCAAACCACAGTGAGCAGTGGTAGCATGGGGAATGAAGTCAAAGCATAATTGTCATCCATCAAGAATCTTGTCCTAGGATGTTAAAAGAGTCAGTACACACCCAGGTGTTTCCTTGACCACTTTCTCATGGCCTCACCAGCACTGTCATCCTCACAGCCCTCTCCAACTCCACCCCCATCAGATGACAATTGTGTGGAGGTGTGAGCAGAATACAAGCATTGCCAGAGGAATTTTGACAAGCATTGGGATCATTGGAGAATAGATGCCACATACTACAGTCATGAGTATGGTGTCCCTTTTGCTCTGGGGCAGATTGTTGACCTGTGACAGAATTGTCCACAGCTGTAGTGAGTTCATCTGGTGGCTCTACTCATGTGGGGGGCCCAGAGCAGGTCAGTTAAGTGGCTCCACTGCCACCAACCTGTCCTGTGAGGTCTACTTTGGGTCTGGGGATCATCCAGGTCATCCCAGAGGAGCAAAGGGTGCTGCAGAGAGAAGTGATGGCATAGATATTTGCAGGGGCATTGGGGCATGCACAGGGCCCCCTAACATTAGAGTAGTGTCAGAATGAGGCTCTGGTGAGTTTTCAAATCTTTCTTACCACGTTTGCTGACTAGTTGTTCCAGTGCACCCTCTGTGCCTAGTGAAGGGAGCCATATAAGTTCAACAAGCCCTCTGCAGAGTCCTGCCATGATACATCTGTCTACCTTTTATGCTATGCAAGGCACAAGAAGTGCTCAGTTTTGCCAGAGTGGCATGCAATCTGCATTGCTATGGAGCAGGGGTGGGAGAAAGGCTGGATGAAGGAACAGTTGGGGGAGGAGCAAAGGACCAAGGCACCAGAGAGTGAGGGTTCAGTAGGGAAGGTGGGCCCACTGCAGGGGGGTTGCAGGGAGGGGGAGTCAAGCATGCAGGACAAAAGGAAGAGGAGGGCATTCCCACCCTCAGTGGCCAGTCCTAGCAAGAGGCCCCAGGGCAAGTTGTTGATGGCAGGCCCCCCTGGGCCTCATATATACTCTTCTGGCTCAGGAGCACTGCTAGGACATCCATCAAGTTCTCCTGAGCCTGCACTATCAATCACTAAGATGTTCCTCTGTTGACAAGTAGAGGGCTTATTTAGGATGCTAACAATGCAAGAGGGGGAGCTCTGGAGGGCAGGGGAGAATCAGGACCAGGCACAGAGAGAGAGGGACATGTTGCAGTGGGACCAAGATACTGCCATACAGGTGGCCACAGAGTGGGCATTGGAGGTGCAGAGTTTGTGGGAGCATTTGGCACAGTTGGAAACATGGTCTACAGAGGAAGTAGAGGGTGGTGGAGCCTGCAGGAGGGTAGTTTATCCTAAGTGAGGGCAGAGGCCAGCAGGTAGCAGGAGAAGTAGTTGGTGAGCAAGGCAGCCTCAGAGCATGCTAGAGTTTGGTGTAAGTGTTTCACTCATTTCTTCAGAGCTTATTAATAGAATTGGGCCAGGATAGATCTACAAACACTGGGTTTTAATAGATGGAGCATCTGCTGCATTGGCCTCAATCCAGGATGGGTTGGCACAGATGCCTGGGGATCATCCACTGGAGTTGGGGCAGGGGGTGGTAAGGATGGAGTGGTTGTTGGCAGGACATTGGTGGCACAATGCAGTGGCCCCAGGATCATGGTGAGAGGTGGCAGCAGATGCAGGGGAGGTGTTGCTAGGGCTTGCAGAGGTTCTAGCAGTGGTGAAGGCACAAATGGAGGTAGACTTGGGGGTTGGAGCAGTAGGAGGGGGGATTCTGGAGGGGGAAAGAGAGTGAGGGGGTTGGACTCCTTGTAATTTGTAAGCCATATATAATGAGTTCTGGGGTTTTGATTCAGCTGGTGTGAGACAAATGAAATTTCAGATTCTGTGAGGGGGCAAGGAAGTAAGACATGCAAGGAGTTGTTTAGGGGAGTTGAATCCTCAATGAATTCAGAGGCAGGGGTTAAGCTCACTAGTGCCATCTGTGTTGACTAGTCCTGGGGTTGCCAGGGCTTGGTAGAGCATTGCAGGGCAAAGATCCCAGGGTTTGACAGAAGTGCTGGGGGTTTCTGCAGAGCTCCTAAAACATCTTGAGAGGATTAATGGGTGAATATTGATCTGAGCATACTTCTTGGGGGTTGGACTGAGGTTATGGGTGGGTGTTCTCAGGTCTGGGATCATGTTGAGTGTTTGTGGTTGGGCTAAAGAGTGAATCTCCAAACTTTAAGTATGCTTTAGTGGTGGCTTGGGTTTTTATTCTGATGTGGCTAGTGGAGGGGGCAGAGGTCTTCTAGCAACTTTGATTTCGCTCCAATGCAGCTGGTGGAGGGGTGGAGATCTTCTGGTAACTTGGATTTTGTGCTGACATAGCTGGCAGAGGGGACAGAGGTCCCTTTTGACAATAGTGGAGGTGATGGAGTAAAGGTTGTTCTTGGGGTGGGGTAGGCTGGAGATAGGAGTCCTTGGTGGCATAGCAGAGAGCTGCTTTTGCTGTCACTAGTTTGGAAAAGCAAGACATGATCTTGGGGTTCACCTGGCTACATGAACACAACCCAGAGATTGACTGGACTAAGGGTGAGGTGAAGATGAGTTGTTGCCCATATCACTGCATTACCTGTGCAGAAGAAGCCCATAAGAAGCAGAGAGCCAATGTCAGGTTCCGCTGACCACAGGGGCTCAGCTATACTGGGCAAGTCCTTACTAGGCAGACATGATTCCCTGCACTGACAACCGGGCACTTGGAGGTGTTCCAAACATTGGGGACTTGTGAGGATAGTTAGTGGAGATTGGTCTAAGCAAATCTGGGGAGGTCCGGAGAAGTAGAGGATGAGTTGTGGGGACAGAGGACGGGCTTGGCGGGGTTTAGGCATAAGTCTGTGTGTGAGTATTGTGGGTGTGGAGGAAGTAGAGGCTACACAGATGACAGAAGTGGAGCTGGAGTTCTGACAGGGGATCAACAGGGATTGATGGGGTTTGGAGCCAATCGTGTAGCAGGGTCTGCAGTTGGTAAAGAGTGTTGGAGGTTTGTAATCATAACTGCAGAGTTTGTGAGGACATTATGGTTGAGAGGACTTGAACACAATAGACAGAATCAAACAAGACAAGATGGAGTCGAACGAAATGAGACAAAGACGAGACGAGAACGAGAATAGATTCAGGTGGAGACATGGAACAATAACAAAAAATAACAGAATAGAGACAAGATAAGACTGGGAGACTGAGAATAAGGAAAACAAGACACAGAACACAAAAACATGAGAAGAACAATCAGAAACACATCAGTGTCATGACCCGTTCCCTGAAGCCCTGAACACCGCCTGACAAACCCCCACTCCTCCGGAACCCCCCAACGCTTTGTTGAACTTCCCCAGCACTCCACGCCTACTCCGGCTAACTCTGGCACCTTCTTGGTTAACTCCAACAGCCCCCTAGCCAACTCCGATGTCTTCCCTGCAGCCGCCGGCACTTCCCCTGGACTTCCTGAGCCCCTGGGACCACTCCCCCACCATGCCTGACCCCATTACACATCATCAGCTTGACACCCTGGCTTCCCTGACTTACCCTGGAGTATCACGACAGCCTTAGAACGGACCACTTTGCAATTGATCCCATCAACATATCAACGTGGCCCACCCTCTGATCGTAACTGACACCTGTCAACTCCGTCGAGCTCTGCCAAGCCCTGCCACCACAGCCAATGTCCCTGGAGCTCTTCAGTAGTCAGTATATAAGACATAGAGTAGCTCTTTGTACCCTAGTCTTGATATTACCTACCTATTGCTTAATGTTACCTATGGTCTGATTGGTTCCTTCTTGTGTTTCATGTTTTGTGTCTCATGTTTTGTTTTCCTTACTCTCAGTCTCCCAATCTTATCTCAGTCTCCCAGTCTTGTCTTGTCTCCATTTTATTATCATTCTTGTTATTGTTTTGTATCTCCACGCGAATCTACTCTTGTTCCATCTCGACTCTATTTCATTTCATCCGACGCTGTCTTGGTGACTCCGTCCGGCCATTGTGCCCAAGTCTTCCTCAACCTTAACGACCTCACGAACTCCGCGATTACAATTATAAACCCCAACACTCTTTCACCAGATCCAAACCTTGCTCTTCGCTTGGTTCCGGACCCCATCAACCCCAATTGATCTTCCATCAAACCACGGCTCCACTCCCATTGATCGTGTAGCCTCCTACTCCTTCACTTCTGCAAATCTCCCATACGGTCTTCTGCCTGAACCCCGCCAAGCCTGTCCCGTTTCCTTGCAATCCAACTCCTCCGGACCTCCCCGGATCTGTCCAGATCACATCCCACCAATTATCTGCACAAGCCATCAGTGCCCAGAACACTTTCGAGTGTTTGGTTGCCCATGCAAGGGGATCACGCCGCCTAGTAAGGACTCGCCCAGTGCAGCTGAGCCCCCAAGGTCAGTGGAACCTGACATAATATCAAGACTCTACCTTACCCCGTCCATGATGCCCACACTATCTCCACACACACAATCAAATAACTCCAATGTCTATGGTCTACCCGTGCCTGGAAACCCTTATGATTCATACAGCCCTGCCCAATTTGCCAAGGCACATTGAGTCGTGGATCCGACACCAAATGTCCCCTCTGCTCCGGTTACATCCATACAATGGCTCCCCCCACAGACACCCTCCCCAACCCACACCCAACCCCGAACCCCTCACGCAGACCATCAAATCATCTCCCACTCCACCCTTACCCTCCCTGCCAACTCCGTTCCCTCGCACAAAGTTGACCCCAACGTCACCCAAAGAACAGCATTCTAAAACCTGGCAACCATCTGACCAAATGAGCGACAATGTCTCCAGCACAGCAACAATGTCTCCAGCACCGCGCCAACCCTCTGACAAACAATAACGCCAACCCGCCGCGAAACAGTCACCCATTGCATGAAGGATTGCCAGCCATGATGAGACCACTGAGAACGCACTTCCCCAAAGCCCGCCTGTGGATCCACTGACCCACTAGCAACCCCGCAGACTGATGAATGCGACTAATCACCAACAACATTACTGAACCCTACTACCGACCACCCGACCCTCACCGCAATCACATCCGAGGAACTATGCCCTCCAACAACTAGCCCCAAAATCACTGAAATCAAGCTCAAACCAACGACCCCAACAACAGAGCAAGAACCCCAGACCTAGGCTATGCTCCAACCCCAGAACCTGCTTCCAGTCAGTTGGGGACCTTGGTCGACTCGGCCGTCACCTCCACCCAACAAATGAAGGGGCCCCGACACCTCTGACCCGATCCCAACAACCCCAGAACAAGACCAAGACATCCCCGAGCTTCTAGAGGGTCAGGAAAAGAATGGCTATGCACCTCCACCCTGCCACCCAAAGCACAGCCCCAAAGTTAACGAGGAGAACCACGGCACCCCAACTCTCAACAAGGGACAACTCCGGACCGCGCTGCTATTTCAACACCTTCTCCCACACAATCTGGAACCCCCGACATTGAGGACCCTTAATGCTGACCCTCCCCGCATGCCACTCCCAAACCTAAACTCCACCACCAGACTCCGCCACCTCCCATGAAGGAACCCCCAGCATAGGAGCCACCCCAAACTAACTATAGGAAAAAGGACCCTATACGAAGTAGTTCCCCTAAGTACTCTAAATTTGCTGACATGTTCATATAAGGAAGGGAGAAGCCCCACCATCATCCAGAGCACGTCAATCAGCTGTTCAAGCAACCTGAGGACCCAAAGGGCACATGCTCTGATATCCTTAAAGGACCTCCCCCACCTGGCTTGACAACCCAAACAACCCCGCGCCAGCCCAAAACTGCCTGACCCACCCCTCTGACCCACTCCGAACCCCTCGACGCAGCTCCGGACCCTGGCAACACAACTCCAGGGCCTCCGCTCCGACTCCAACATTGATCAAGGGGACCTATGGCGCCAACCCAACAACAATGCCCTAGTAGCCCCAACTCCACAACATAGATCACCACCAGCTCCAAATCCCGCCCCTACACCAGAATATGTCCATTGAACAGGGACCACATCATCAGAGTACCCAGAAGCAAGCCACACGCGAGGTATCCTCTTTGGAGTACCCAGAAGCAGGCCACATGCAAGGTACCCTCTCTGGAGTACCCTAAGGTTGCTGACGCCCTCCCCAAAAAGATGCCGCATGCCCTGACAATAATTTGACACTGAAGGAAGTGCCGCCCACTCACAACCAGCAAAGGATGTCACATGCCATGACCCTGCCCTTGGAGTCCCAGCCCACCACCATCCCACTCCCCTCGCCCAACACAGATCACTCCCAACGAGAAATAAAAAAAACTCCGGCACCCTCAAAGTAATTCCCCCAAAAGTTTCACACACCCCCAGAGAACCCAACCACAACTGATGGAGATCAACCCTGGAGCCCAAGAAATGATGAAGGGGCCCCTCCAACTCCGCCCTGAACTCTTGAGGGACAAGAGACAACTCCCGAGAAAGCATATCAAAACCTACCCTGCCCCCTCCATTTGTAGTAACCCCTGGACCACTCCAGAACACAAGTGGAAGAATGCCCTAACCCCGTCAACAGACTAAACCCACCCCCCAACCCCCATACCAACCCCGAACCCCTGGTCCTTGTGCTGGGAACAATGGACCAACAAAATATGTTTTGGGCCTGTTTCTCCGCTCCACAACCCCCGAAGTCTTTCTGCTGGGATGATCTGTTGCCAACTGGACCCCACACTACCCCTACCAAAAGAAGCACCCCAAGCCTTAGAAGACGAAAGCAATGTCACATAGGTGGCCTAGGACCCACAGACCCTGACTCCGGACCAGGAGAAACTTATGGGGACTGGTCACCCTGAATCCCACCCCCTTGTCACCGGCACTCCAAAGCACACCAAACACCCCTGAGCACACCTGCCCATGAACACGACCCTCTGGAGCGTGATGTCAACCAGAACCAATGTTTCAGAACGCAACAAAGCCCCAACCCCGCGTGCCTTTTGTTGAATACAATACTCTGGAGCTCAACAGAACCCCGCCATCTGCAGCCCCACCAAAACATAGATCCCAGGGAAACCCAAGTCAAGGAATCGGATCCTCACCCCAAGGGAGTATCTCTGCCCCCACGCTGACCAAACCCACAGCCCAGGACGACCGGAGAACCAGCTCCTGCCAACTTATTACAAGGACCCCCCTCCAGACCAACTATGCTGCAAGGACGAACCTCACCCCACCAACCCCACCAATGAAGAGGGCCCTGCCGCCTTTGCCACCAGCATCGGTATAAGGGCCAGATCACGGGAAGACCTCCGTCCCTCCCACCAACCGCACTGACAAGAAAACTAAAGCCCCGAACCCCGCTGGACACATGTGAAAGATTCAAAGGTCCGCCCTCCTGTACCAACACAGTGCATGTCCCTGCCGCAGACTGAAGAAAACCCCTACACCTCTGGTCAGAAATTCCAAGGATCAAACCCAATAACACCATCCCAAAATGCCATGGAACTCCACAGGAGAACTCCCACCACCCCCGCTGAACCTTAGGAGCCCTCCCTGCAATGCTCCGCTCTGTCCCGACAAACCCCAGGACTAGCCAGCACAGACGGCACTAGCGGGTGTAACCCCCGCCTCTGGATTCACTAGGGATTCAACTCCCACTCACACCCCTGCGTGTTTCGCTTACTTCGCCCTCATACAAACTAAAACCTCACTTCACATGCCCAGGGACCAAGAAAAGAACATGTTTGCATACAAAAATTACATATATATACAAGGCAAGGGAGGCAGCAAGTCCGAAAGCAACAAGAAACAGGGCCCACACCCACCCCCTCACTCCCTCCCCGCATCCCCCAGCAACCCTATCCCCAGATTGACTTCCATCTGGGCCCGCACCACCGCCAAGACCTCCGCCAACCCCGGCAACGCCTCCCCTGTGTCAACCGCCACCTCCCACCACAACCCCAGAGCCACTGCATTGCGTCACCAATGCCCCGCCAGCAACCTCTCCAATTGCGCCATCCCCTGCTGCAACTCCGGGGGCTGAACTGCGGACCCCTGCATCAACCCGTCCTGAATCGATGCGAACGCCGCGGAGGCACCGTCCAGGAGGATCCAATGCTCCCGCACTCAGCCTAACCCCAGAAAATGAACCATCAGTAATGAACGGAGGAGCAGAAGACCACTCACAAAGGATCCCCGCATGCCCCGAAGCGGCCTTGTTGGCCAACCAATCCTCCCTCTGCCTTGCCGCCTCCAGCTCCGCCCACAGCGCATCCCCCTCCGGAACTCGTCCCCGCCCCTCCGCTTCCCCCACGGGCTGCCCCTCCATCTGCATCAGATGCTCCTGCAAGCCCCGCACCTCTAATGCTTGCTCCGTTGCCACGCGCACTGATGTGTTCCTTTCCCACTCCATCGCCTCCTTCTCCATCCACGCCACGTCATGGTCCTCCCTTGCCCGTCGGAGCTCACCCTCCCGTGCTGCCAATGACATCATCAAAGCCTCCACCTGCTTGCGAAGGAAGACCTCTGTGATCGAAGGAATAGGTGCAGGGGGACTCGACAACCATTCCAAGAGAATGCCTGGGGTAGGAGAAAAGAGGAGAGACTCTGGAGGCCCCGCTGACGGCTTGCGCCCATGTGGCCTCTTGCTGGGTCCTGCCCCCAAGGATGGTGAGGCTCGGCGCTTCCCACAAATCACCGCCAAGGATGCCCCCTTTCCCCGACCACCCTGTGAAAACCCTGCCTTCCCCGCAGACTGCCCCATGCTCCCCTCCTTTGGCAATGCGGGACAAAACTTGGCCCACTTTGGGACCCCCGGGAAATCCACCACCACCACCACGGACAACTCTACCAAAACCCTATCAGTCATCCTGAGAAGACAAGTCGACACCACTTACGGCTCCAGTCTCTGGCACTAGCACAGCGCCGATGCTCAAACCCCTCCCCCCACTGTCATACACCACCACCTTGTCCAAATCAGAAAGCAACGGAGCGGGGGAGACTACTGGAATGCTGGGGGAAGACATAACAAAATTTGGGAAATCCCGGGGTATGTCCAAGGCTTTTAATTGATTGAAGAGAACCCTGATGTCACGACCCGTCCCCTGAACCCCCGCACATTGTCCATCAACCCCCCGAACCCCCAAAAAACCCCTGACACTCCGCCACACTCCGCCGAACTTCTGCCCATGCCCCGCGCCTATTTCAGCTAACTCCGACGCCTCCCCAGCTAACTCTGACAGCCCCCTGGCCAACTTTGGTGCCTTCCCCGCAGCCACTGACACTTACCCTGGATCTCCTGAACCCCGAGAACCACCCCCGCTGTTCTCGATCTTCGCCACCCATCATCAACTCAACACCCTGGTTCCTCCGACCTATTCCAGAGTATCACAACAACCTCAGGGCGACCCATGTTCCCCAATGATCCCATCAACGTATCAGCGCGGCCCGATCCTCAATTGCAACCGACACCCGCCCACTCCGTCGAGCTCCACCAAGCCCCGCCGCCACAGCCGACGTACCCTGAAGTTCTCTGGTAGTCAGTATATAAGCCGTCGAGTAGCTCTTCGTACTCTAGTCTTGATATTGCTTAACGTTACCTTGTTTCCTTTTTGTGTTTCGTGTTTCGTGTCTCGTTTTCTTATCTCAGTCTCCTGGTCTTATCTCAGTCTCCCGGTCTTATTTCAGTTTCCCGGTCTTGTCTCGTCTCCATTCCGTTATCGTTCTTGTCATCATTTTGTACCTCCACTCGAATCTACTCTTGTTCCATATCATTTTGTCTGACGCTGTCTCGGTGACTCCATCCAACCATTGTGCCCAAGTCTTCATCAACCTTAACAACCTTACAAACTCCGCAGTTACAATTACAAACCCCAACACTCCTTCACCAGGTCCGAACCTTGCTCTTTGCTCGGTCCTGGACTCCATCAACTCCAAATGATCTCCCATCAAACCCCGGCTCCACTCCCATTGATCACACAGCTGCCTACTCCTTTGCTTCCGCAAATCTCCCATATAGTCTTCTGCCTGAACCCCGCCAAGACCGTCCCATTTCCTCACAATCTGACTTCTCCGGACCTCCCCAGGTCTGTCCGGATCACATCCCACCAACTATCCGCACAAGCCATCAGTGCCCGGAACATTTTCGAGTGTTTGGTTACCAGTGCAAGGGGATCACGCCCGCCTAGTAAGGACTCGCCCAGTGCAGCTGAGCCCCCAAGGTCAGCGGAACCTGACACCTGACAAAGTGGCAGCCGCGCTTTGACTTTGCCTCCCACGCCGCCGTCACTTGCTGCAGATTGATCAATATTACTGGGCTTTGACTGCCATGCCCTGCCAATCCCCGACCCGCCTCCCCATGTCTTGAGGGTCTTGACGCTGAAGGGGGGGGTGATGTCACAACCCGTTCCCTGAAGCCCTGAACACTGCCCGACAAACCCCCACTCCCCCGGAACCCCCCGACGCTTTGTCAAACTTCCCCAGCACTCCGCGCCTACTCCGGCTAACTCCGGCACCTTCTCGGTTAACTCCGATGGCCCCCTGGCCAACTCCAACATCTTCTCTGCAGCCGCCAGCACTTCTCCTGGACTTCCTGAGCCCCTGGAACCACTCCCCCGCCATGCCTGACCCCATTACACGTCATCAACTCAACACTCTGGCTTCCCCAACTTACCCTGGAGTATCACAACAGCCTTGGAACAGACCGCTTCACAATTGATCCCATCAACATATCAATGCAGCCCACCCTCTGATCATAACTGACACCCATTGACTCCGTTGAGCTCCACCAAGCCCTGCCACCACAGCCGATGTCCCTGGAGCTCTTCAGTAGTCAGTATATAAGACATAGAGTAGCTCTTCGTACCCTAGTCTTGATATTACCTACCTATTGCTTAACGTTACCTATGGTTTGATTGGTTCCTTCTTGTGTTTCGTGTTTCATGTCTCGTGTTTTGTTTTCCTTACTCTCAGTCTCCTGGTCTTATCTCAGTCTCCCAGTCTTATCTCAGTCTCCCAGTCTTGTCTTGTCTCCATTTCATTATCATTCTCATTATTGTTTCGTATCTCCACGCAAATCTACTCTTGTTCCATCTTGACTCTATTTCATTTTGTCTGACGCTGTCTCGGTGACTCCATCCGGCCATTGTGCCCAAGTCTTCCTCAACCTTAACAACCTCACGAACTCCACAATTATGATTATGAACCCTGACACTCTTTCACCAGATCTGAACCTTGCTCTTTGCTTGGTTCCGGACCCCATCAACCCCAATTGATCTTCCATCAAACCACGGCTCCACTCCCATTGATCGCGTAGCCTCCTACCCCTTCATGTCTGCAAATCTCCCATATGGTCTTCTGCCTGAACCCTGCCCAGCCCGTCCCATTTCCTCGCAATCCGACTTCTCTGGACCTCCCCAGACCTGTTTGGATCACATCCCACCGACTATCCACACAAGCAATCAGTGTCCAGAATGCTTTTGAGTGTCCGGTTGCCAGTACAAGGGGATCATGCCCACCTAGTAAGGACTTGCCCAGTGCAGCTGAGCCCCCGGAGTCAGCAGAACCTGACAATCAGGTAAAGCAGGTAGGTAAGTAGGTAATCTCAAGACTAGAGTATGAGGAGCTCCTCTATGCCTTATATACTGACTACTGAAGAGCTCTGGGGACGTCAGCTGTGGTGCAGGGCTTGGCAGAGCTTGACGGAGTCGATGGGTGTCAGTTACGACCAGAGGGTGGGCCACATTGATATGTTGATGGGATCAATTGTGATGCGGTCTGTTCTGAGGTTGTCATGATACCCCAGGGTAAGTTGGGGGAGCCAGAGTGTTGAGTTGATGACATGTAATGGAGTCAGGCATGGCAGGGGAGTGGTCCCAGGGGCTCAGGAAGTCCAGGGGAAGTGCCAGCAGCTATGGGGAAGACGTTGGAGTTGGCCAGGGGGCCGTCGGAGTTAGCCAAGAATGCATCGGAGTTAGCTGGAGTAGGCGCGGAGTGCTGGGGAAGTTTGATGAAGCATTGAGGGAGGTTCTGGGGGGATGGGGGTTTGTTGGGTGATGTATGGAGTCCAGGGGATGGGTCATGACAGCCAAGGTTCATGAGCATGCTGCTGTGCATGCCTGTCATGCTAGGTATCTCCCTTATGCTGATCTTGACCTTCTGAGTCCCCCCCCTCTAGCATTCCCTCATAGAGAGGCCCTCTACAAGGATGTCTAGAGTGTTGGGTGTGAATCTCCAGAGGAAGAGGAAGGTGAAGGAGAATAGACCTATACTCCAGATGCAGAGTCCTCAGATGAGACCATAGAGGTGGGTGATTGGATCTATGCTACACCCCTCTGCCCCCCTCCTACAGTGGCAGAGATTTGGGCTAGTTAGACAACTTCTTAGCATCTGGCTGAGGCATTTGCAGCAAACTCATAGCCCAAGCCTTTCCATAGCACTGTTTCCAATCACCTCCATGACTTTGAGAATGTATTCTCCAAGGCCTCCTTTGATTCACTTCCAGAGCACAAGCAGTGGGATCATGCAATTGAGCTGATACTAGATGCAGAGCCCTCTAGCTGCAAGGTCTATCCACTTGTGCCCCATGAACAGGACAAGCTGGATGCTTTCCTGCAGGAGAATCTTAGCTCAGAACAAATACAACCCTCCAAGTCTCCAATGGCCTCCCCAGTCTTCTTTATTAAGAAGAAGGATGGGTTTCTTTGTCTGGGTCAGGATTATTGTGTCCTGAATGCAATGACAGTGAAGAACTGCTATTCTTTGCCACTCATCTCAGAACTTGTCAACAACCTTTGAGGTGCATGCCATTTCATGAAGTTGGATGTTTGCTGGGGCTATAACAATGTACACATCAAAGAAGGGGATGAGTGGAAGGCAGCATTCTGAACTAATTGCAGACTCTTTGAACCTCTGGTAATGTTCTTTGGTCTCATCAATAGTCCAGCCACCTTCCAGACTATGATGAATGACATTTTCTGTGATCTGATTGTGGAAGGTGTTGTTTGTATATATCTTGACAATATCCTCATCTATACAAAAACTCTGGAGGAGCATTGCTGGGTCACACATGTTGTCTTGGAATGCCTCTGCCAACATCAGCTCTATTTAAAGCCTGAGAAGTGCAAATTTGAACAGACTAAAGTGGAGTACCTGGGTTTGATCATTTCACATGGAATGGCCAAGATGGACCCCATTAAAGTGGCAGGTGTAGCAGAGTGGCCTGGGCCCAGAAACAAGAAGGAAGTTCAGGCTTTTCTTGGGTTTGTCAATTTCTCTCAGAGGTTCATACAGGATTTCTCCCACCATGCACAACCCCTCTTTGACCTCACAGTTAAGGATACTGCATGGCAGTGGGAGCCCCTACAGCAAGCTGCCTTTGATGCTCTCAAGCAATCTGTGACCTCAAAGCTAGTCCTCCTGTTTCCTAACAATGACTCTCCATTTTGTGTAGAAGCAGATAGCTCAGACTTTGCTACAGGAGCAGTCCTCTTCCAGCAGTCAAAAGAGAATGGCAAATAGCATCCAGTAGTCTTATACTCCAAAAGACTTAATGTGGTGGAATGGAACTATGAGATCCATGACAAGGAGATGCTGGCAATTATTTGGTCCTTTGAAGAATGGCAGCATTTTCTTGAGGGTGCACAACATAAGTTTGAAGTCTGGACAGACCACAAGAACCTTGAGTACTTCTGTTCCACTAAGAAACTCAATCAACATCAAGCTTGGTGGTCTCTGTATCTGGCCAACTTTTACTTCTCATTGTACCACAAACCAGGATGGAGCATGAGCAAACCAGATGCACTGTCCAGGCAGGCTGACCATGGCACAGGAGCAGAAGATAATGACAACATTGTCCTCCTCAAGCCCAAGCTCTTTGCCATCCATGTGCTAGAAGGGATTGTGGCTCAAGGAGATGAGGCAAACATTCTTAGAGACATTTGACAAGGGAACCAGAAGGGTGCACAGGAGGATGCAGTTGCCCAGGCTGCACAGGCCCTATAAGCTCAATGGGCAAGTGGAGTTAAGTCAGTGCATGCTGATGAGTGGGGTCTTCAGGATGAGCTGCTGATCTTCAGAGGATGCATTTATGTGCCTAACATTTCAGAACTTTGCCAGTGCATTGTAGAACAACATCATGACTCTTGGGTAGCTAGACATCCTAGAAGGTGAAAGATGCTAGAGCTAGTATTCCAGAACTATTGGTGGCCACAGATCTTCTAATATGTAGGCACCTACACTAGCACCTGCAACCTCTGTCTCTGCACCAAACTTTGCCATCAAGCACTCATGGGCCAGCTCCACCCACTTCCTATTCCAGCTGCTTGCTGAAGTGTTGCATCAGTGGATTTCATTGTGGAACTCCCAGATGCTCATGGGTACAATGCTGTGATGGTAGTGGTGGACCTCTATGGCAAATGGTCTCACTTCATACCTCACCACATGCTCTGCCTTACTAGAAGAATGTCTGGAAACTCCATGGTCTGTCAAATGGGTATGTCTCAGACTGGGGCCCCCCAGTTTGTGGCAGAATTCACTTGAGAACTATATTGCCTGCTAGGCATAAAGCTCCATACTATCACAGCCTACCACCCTCAGTCAGATGGACAGACAGAATGTGTTAACCAGGAACTAAAACAGTATCTCCACCTATTTTGTAATGAGAGGCAGGATGACTAGAATGAGCTGCTGCTGGATGCAGAATTCCAATACAACAACCACATTCACTCTTCCATGCAGATGACTCCATTCTTCCTGGACACTGGCAGGCACTCTCACATGGGATTTGAACCTCAGGCATGCCCCTCAGAGAATGACTCTGTCAATGACTTTGTGGATCAGATGAGGAGGGCACAGGAGGAGGCAAAAGCTGCATTGGTGAAGGCCAAGGAAGACATGGCACAGTACTATGATCACAAATAGACACCTGCCCCAGTTTACAAGCCTGGGAACCATGTGTACTTGAATAGCTCAGACATTAAGACAACAAGGCCATCCCAGAAGCTGTTACATTGTCATTAGGACCCCTTCACAGTGGAGAAGAAGGTAGTGCCTTTGGCATACCAACTTGAACTCCCAGTAGGCCTCCACCAACTGCACTCAGTCTTCAATGTGGTTAAGTCATTTCCAGCTCCAGAAAATCCAATCCCAGGCCATCACCCTAAGCCACCCCCACCACCAGTCCTGGTCAATGATGAGGAGGAGTATGAGGTGGACAGCAGGGTATTCTGAGAGAAGCTGCAGTTCAAGGTAAAATGGAAGGGATATGGCATCAAGGACATCTCTTGGGAACCACAGGCTAATGTTCATGCATCAGGCTTAGTCTGGGACTTCTACCATAGGCATACCAATGCCCCAAAAGCTATTTGAGGCATCTACCCTATTTCACCAGCTGACCAGGCAATTCATGACTTCTTCTACCCAATGCATTGAGGCACCACATCCTAGAGGAGGGGTGATGTCAGGAGATGTCCCACTTGTTTCCCCTTCTCCTTCTCCAGTTCTAGTCAGATTTTCTCCACTATAGTTTGCCTTTATTCTCCTTCCTTTTCCCTATCTATTGGTTTTAATTTTAGCCCTCAGACTGCACCAGTTCTCTGTCAATAATTCAGACAAGTGTGGCCCCTTTAATACTGCTGCTGGCTTATATAACTGCCAACCAATTGCTGACACATCACTTGTGTCTTTTTTCTCTGTCATACTGTACAGTTGTTTCTCATGGTTCTGAAGCCTCTGAAGCATCACACCTGGCCTAGAGAATCCCCAGACTTGTTCTCTTTGAATTTCTCTTTGCCAGGTGAGTAGTTATCTCAGTAGACACTGTACAGTACTGAATAGACTTTGGATTTCCCTTTGCCAGCTGTGTGATTGAGCCACAGCCTCTAGAGGTTGCCCTTACAGTCAAGAACAGTGGGGAAGGGTCCTAGGAGCTTAGGAGAGTCAGAGGAGGCATTAATAGCTGCAGACAAGGTGTTGGAGTTAGCCAGAGGGCCATCAGAGTTTGCCAGAAAAGTATTGGAGTTATTCAGAGTGGGCACAGAGGGTGGGCAAAGATTAGGGGCATTTGACAGAGCATTAGAGAGGGCTTAAAAGGAGCAAGCAGGTTGAAAACAAGGTTGGGAGTCTGTGGAGTGAGTTGTGACATCACCCCCCCTTTAGTGTCAAGACCCTCAAGATGCAGAGCACAAGTTGGGGATCAGCAGAGCATGGGAATCAAAGTTGAGCAATATTGATCAAACTGCAGCAAGTGGCAGCAGCATGGGAAGCAAAGTTGAAGCAGGATTTTTGCTCATCAAGAAGCTTTCTCAAGAAATTAAAAGGGGTTAGAACATACTCTGGAGCCTCCAGATTCCTCCCATATTCTCCTCTGCCTATTTCCCAGCAGTGTTCAGATTGTCCACATCATTATCCACATCTCCTGCTTTCTCTTCCTCAGAGGGGTCCAGTTCTCATTGTGGCCATAAGTAGGTGGAGGCTATATACTATAGCCATGAGTGTGGGCCTACTTTTCTGTTTTCCTGAGTTACTGATTGAGTTTGACAGAATTGTCTGCAGCTGTGGCCAGCCCATTGGAGGTCTTGTCTCAAGGCAGAGTTTCTGTGGAGTCAGTTTCAGTATCAGCAGGGCAGTCTTCAAGGTCTAATTTTGGTCTGGGAAAGATCTAAGTTGTTCTGGAGGCGTTGCAGATTTCCCAGGCAGAGGTGACCCCAGAGAAGTTTGTAGAGGCAGTGGGGCAAGCATGGGGTCCTCTGACTCTGGAGTGGTGTCAAGTAGAGGCTCCAGTGGGTATCCTGTATTGTTGTGCTAGGTTTTGAACTTATTGGTCTCATAGTGTGCCCTGTATGCTTGCTGCAGGAACTACTGCAGTTTTGAGGAGCTAATGCAGGGGTCTTGTCAGGATACCTCAATATGTATCCCCTATTGCTCAAGGCACAAGAAGTGCCTGATTTCACTGAGCTGGCATATGGCCTACATGTTAGAGGAGTAGAAGTGGGATGTGGCATGGGTAGTGGGGCAGCTGCTTGAGGGGCACAAGGGGAGGGTGTTGGGTCATGGGTCCAGAGTGGTGGGCAGAGGAGTGCCAGGAGGCCTGCAATAAAGGTAGAACCTCCACAAAGTGGTCAGAGAGAGGGAGCCTCAACAGCATACAACAAGGGCAAGCAGCAAGCATCCCCTGCACCAGAGACAAGGCCCAGCAAGCAGCCACAAGGAGAGGGGTCAATGGCAGGTCCCCTGGGGCCACATGTATATGCCTCAGAGATGGGGGTCCTGGGGGTCCTGGTGGGGGGGTCTGGCAGAGCCTTTGATCCTTTCTCCATGGTCTCCAAGATGTTTTAGCAGCAATAGGCAGAGGCGTTAACCCAACTACTAGTATTATATGAGGAGGAGGTCTGGAGGATCAAAGGGGGCCACAATGGGATTCAGTAAGAGCATGATGAGGTATGGAAAGATAAGGACCTGGCATAGTGGGAGTTAGAGGGGGCCATGTGAGCAGTTGCAAAGAGGTTGGTGGAAGTGCAGGGGCTGCAAGAGCAGCTAGAGCAGTTAGAGGCATGAGTGGAGCAGAGGGCAGAGATGCAATGGGGGGCTGCAGAGATAGAAGGGGCCAGAATGGAGGCAGGGAGATGACATAAGAAGTGGCTGGCCAACAAGATGGCCTTAAGGTGGAGAGGGATAATATGTGAGTTCTTTTGTTTCTCATTCCTCTGATCTCACTGACAGAAGCTGTTTAGACTAGGTCTAACAGCGCTGCATTCTCCTCAATGGGGCATCAGCTGCTCATGCCTCAATCCAGGATGGGCTAGCATGGATGCCCAGAGAACTCCCTTCAGAGTTAGAGCAGGGATTCTAACAGATGAGGTGGCTGTTAGTGGAGCACTAGTGGAGGAGTGCAGTGGCCCTTAGGGTATGGTGGGAAGTGGCAACTGATGTGGGGGAGCCCCTACTAGGGCAACCAGAGGTCCTGGGCATGGTGGTTGCCCAGATGGAGGTTGATCTTGTTGGAGGTGTAGTGCAGAGGATCCTGGAGAAGGAGAATGAGTGAGGGGGCAGTTGGGCCCTGCTTTCTTGCCTCTTGCACTTTTCCCAGCCCTAGTTGTATGATTTTGTACTTTGTAGTTTTATATATGACAATTTCTTGCCATTCTACTAAGTATGTGAGGTTTCAGATTGCATGAGAGGAGGAGTAAGTGAAAACATGTAGGGATTACTCATGGGAGTTGAATCCCTGATGAATCCAGAGGCAGGGGTTATGCCCACTAATGCCATCTGTGTTGACTAGTTTCAGGAGTCCCAGGGCTTAGTGGGGTGTCATCAATGGAAGTCCCAGAGTTTGTTAGAGGCTCCATTAAGGTTTTTCAGGGTTCTCAAGTGTTGTTTTCAGGCCCATAGCCCTTCCAGCAGACCAAGTACTGGGGTTGGCCATGGACCATGTGGGAGTTGAGGATTTGGTCAACTTCATGGTGATATTTGTCCTTGACTTCAATGGGGGGCAATTAACTAGGGCATTATCTGAGGAAGGGTTCTGGAGTGTGTTTTTTAAGAAGGCATATGTGGAAAACTGGGTGGAGGCCCTTCAAGCCCAGGGGTAGGTTGAGCTTGTAGGCATGCATTGAGACTTTCCAGAGGACCCTGAAGGGGCCAAGATGTTTGTCATTGAGCTTGATGGAGGGCCTCTAGATCTTAAGGTTTTGTCAATCAAGCCAAACCAGGATGCTGGGGGGCCAATCAGGGATAGGATCTTATCAGACATTAGCATGTTTGGAGTAGGCTTGATTGGCAGTATTGATTTCATTCTAGAGGAACTGGTGGAGGAATTGGAGGTCTTCAGCAACTTTGTGAGCAACATAGGAGGGGATATTCTTGAGGAATAAAGTGAGTTGGGAGTTGTAGCCCTTGTTGGCATAGAAGGGGGAAACTCTGGTGGCAGAGTGGGGCATGTTGTTGTAAGTAAACTTGGCAAGGGGGAGTTCTGTGTGCCAGTTGTTCTGTAAATAGTTAATGTAGAGGTGGAGATACTGTTCCAATATCTGGTTTACTTGTTTCATTTGTCAATCAGTCTCTGAATAGTAGGCAGTCAAGAAGTTGGTTTTTATTTTGAGCACCTTGCATAGTGATTTCCAGAAATGGGAGACAAATAGGGGCCTGCAATCAGAGATGATATCATCCAAGAGTCCATGTTTGGAGAATACATGTTTGAGGAACAGTTTGGCAAACTCTGGAGCATTATTGGTGGTGTGGCAGGGATGAAGAGGGCTTGCTTGGTGAGGCAGCAAATGATGACAAGGATTGCATCAAAACCTTTGGAGTTAGTATAGTACTGGGTTAGAGTAATACTGATAGTTCTGGGGCTTTCTTGAAGACTTAGAAAGTCCACTCCAATTCCACACTGATGTCTTGATAAATGTTTGAGGTTGAGGTTTACTTCCAAAATATTTCTATTCTGAATGTAGAGGTGTTTCAACAAACTCCAGCCTAAGTGATTCACTCCCTGGAAACCACTGAGCCTTTGCCTATTAATTGCCTGTCTATTTGCTACTCTACTTGGGCTATTTATACCTCTTTTCACAGTGCACAGACCACACCCTACATGTGACTTTTGGTTCCATACTTTCCAGCCCCTTATTCACAACTGTTATTCTAATTCCCCCTTTTGGCATGCCTGTTTCAGTGCCACAGGCCAGTTCCTAGTTCCATCATTCCTCCTTTGCATTCTTAGCTTTCATTTGCCCCATTTATCTCTCCCTCCTTTGTATTTCTTCCATTCATATTCTTCCCCATTCAGTTTTTTCCCTTCTTCTTCCTTTATTTATTTCATATTCTTCCCCATTCAGGTTCTTTCCCATTCAGGTTCTTCCATTCATCTGTTCCCTCCCATTCATTTCATTCATCTTTCTTTATTCATTTAACATTCCAATCTGGTTATTCTTAGATCAGATCTAGATCTTGCCAGAATTGATGCCACTCAGGTGCTTTTGCCAGTCTCATGCTTCCTCACCCATTACAGTGATTGGACTATTATTGAGTGTATAGTCTAGTATAGTCTTTGTCCTATTCTGTTCTATATTCCTTCTGGTGTATTTAAAGGGATAATGTCGCTGAAACTTGTTTTACCAGGAGGCTTACAGTTTTCAGCCTTAATAAATGTTTGTTTTGACTTCTGGTGTTTATTATGTTTCCAATGGTGTGACAACATCATATCATTGGGGAGTTTGACAATGTGATCCATTGAGATTGAGGACTAGGGGTGACAACCAACAGGAAGGAGTTTCAGCAGTCTATAAGAGCAGTGGCAGGGTACTTTGGCTCAGAGGCAGAGTTTGCATGCCCTTACATATCATGTGACATCCTTCTTCATTCCTGGCCAAAAGTAAGTCTGGGAGATGAGCTGGAGGGTCTTACAGATTCCTGGGTGCCCCCAGAGTTTGTGGCTGTGGTGCTGCTGGAGTATATCAAGACAAATGGACTTGTGGTCTGGGGCATAGATTTGTCCACTCTGAGGTAGGAGGCAGTGGTCCAGAAACAGCATGAAGGGGTTTTTGGTGTTTGATTTGTTGGCAGAGTTGTTGTGGAAGTCATGCTGGATGAAGAAGGAGTCCAGGAGTGAGTTTCTAATTTGGTGGAGGATTCCTTCTTCATTCAAAATCAGCACGGTATGCAAATGTTCAGGGGAGATTACTACTCAATGGTTGAATGTGTTCCACCCAGCTTCAAATGACTTCTTTGGGTACACATCAGACCTCCAAGTGAGTGCATCAGGCTTCACACTGAGTTGTCTGGGGCAGTAGTGGATGGTGAAGTTGTACTCTGAGAGGGTCTCAGACCATTGAGCTTGGCAGCAGCTGAGTTGTTTTGTGGTCATAAAGTACTGCAGATTATTATGGTCAGAGTAGACTTGGATGCAGTGCAGGGATCCTTTGAAGTAAGCCCTCCACTGGCAGAAGGCTTTAACAATTGTGAGGAGTTCTTTATTATAAATATCATAGTTGAGCTCCATGAAGATCATCAAACAAGTGTAGAAGGCAATGGGGTGGAAGTCCTTGCCTCCAGAGTCCAACTGGAAAAGTATTCCAGCAATGGCATAGTCAGAGGCATTGCATTCAAGTACAATCAGTAGAGATGGGTAAAAATGGTGGAGAATCAGAGCAGAGGTGAAGGCCTTCTTGAGGAGGAAAACACTTTGGCACTTGCTGTTCCAGTCCCAAGAGGTGTCTTTCCACATGAGTTGGTTGAGGGGTTTGGTGATTCTGGAGTAGTTGTCAATGAATCAGCAATAAAAATTAGCAAACTCCAGAAATGACTGTACCTCTTTGATGTTCCATGGTAGAGGCCAGTGAAGGATGGCTTCAACTTTGGTGGGGTCCATGTGTATGCCATCTAGAGTGACAATAACTCCAAGGTATTTGACCTCTGTCATATGGAAGGAGCATTTCTCAGGTTTGGCATGAAGGTGGTACTTCCAGAGTCATTCCAGAATATAGCAGATGTGCTCTGGATGCTCCTCCATTGAATTTGAGTAGATTAGGATGTTGTCTAGGTACACAATAACAAAGATGTCATTCATGTTGTGGAAGATATTGTTCATGAAGTACTGGAAAGTGGTGGGGGAGTTATTTATTCCAAAGGGCATTACTAGGTACTCAAAGAGGCCAGAGCAGGTGCAAAAGGCAGTCTTCCATTTATGTCCTGGAGCAATCTGGACATTGTTGTAGCCAGAGCAGATGTCTATTTTTGTGTAAACCTTGGCACTGTGGAGGTGGTCAACAAGGTCTCTGATCAGGGGGAGAGGATACCAGTTCTTTTTGGTGACTTTGTTGAGTCTCCAGTAATCTACACAGAGTCAGAGTGGCCCATCCTTCTTCTTGGTAAACAGGACTGGAGCACCAGCAGCAGAGATCTAGGGGCATATGAAACCTTTGCCAAGCATGTCATTGAGGTAGTCCTTCAGGGCCCAGAGTTTGATCTTGGACATGTTGTAGATTTTGCCAAATGGGAGTGAGGCACCTTCTTTGAGATTGATCTTATGATTGTAGGAGCAATGTGGAGGAAGTTCTTTTGCACTCCCTTCAGAGAACACATCAACAAATTCATGATATTCTAAGGGAACTACTCCATATAGGATCTGCTCCTCTGTTTTGCATTCCAGCAGGGTAGTTTCTGTGCAGAAGTACTTCTCTGGTAGGGCTAGCATGATCTGCAGTTGGAAGGCAGGAGTGCCATCTTGGCACTGATGATTCTGATGTCAAGGTCTCTGGGGTTGACAGAGGTGGGTGACAGAGTGGCAGCGGCTGGATCCAAAGTGGTGGCAGGGTTTTTTGGAGGGGTTGGGCATTGTTGGTCAGGGTACCACAGACCTTTGTATTGATTCTGGGGTATGTTGGGGAGCAGCCATTGCAATTTGCTTGGGAGTGACCAAGGCAGAGGTGCATTGTCTTCACTTTCTTAGTTGCCATCAAGAGCCAAAGGGTTTTGGGTTGCTCTAGAGGTGCTGGCACTGGAGTCCAAGATGGACTGGAGGTGGAGGGAGATGGCAGCCACTAGACTTGCTTCAGAGCTGGGAAATTGCATGGTGAGGTCCTTCTAGTCAATGTTGAGGTTGACATCCTGCAGCCACAGAAGTCCAAGAACAATTAGAGTCAAAGGGGGAAGCTGGATGACAAGGAGCCAAGTCTGGAATTTTAAATCATTGTCAAGGGTGAGGGTATTATCATGGTATTGAGTAATTCCTATTGTGGTGGGGCTTCTGTCAAAGAGTTGAAGCTTGAGGGGTTTGTCAAGGTCATTGTATCAGAGGTCAAGCTGGTTGCTAACAAATGTGCCAGAGGTGCCACTATTGACAAGGGTGGGGAGGACCATGGGTGAGCTGTCAAGTCAGATATTGATGATAAACAACTGCACAGACTTTGAGCAGAGCTGCAGGGGGGTCTGGGGTTGGTTGGTTGTACTCTTGGAGTTCTCAGAGGGTAGTGAGACATTGAAGGGTACTAGTCTGGAGTTGGTTAGGTTGTTCTGGTCAAGGCAGAGAGTGAGGCTGGGCCAGTCAATATGAGGATTGGTGGAGTGGAGCCATAAGAAGCTCAGGATTACAGGGGTGGAGAGGTGTAGTTTTGTAATGAGTAATTGGAGTTCTTGCCATTGCCCATTAGCAAAGGTCACTATCATTTCCACACAGTGTGTGATATCTCTGGCAGAGGTGGAGTCACCACCAAAGAGTTTGAGGAGGATTGGAGTGGGGAGATGTCAGAGGCATTGAGGAGCAAGTGCCACCAGAGATTCATTAATGAAGTCATCCATGGTGCTGCTGTTAACCAATGTGAGGACAGGGTTGTTGGAAAAAGGGAGGGTAGTGTGGAGGAGAAGGGTGGTGGAGGTGTGAGAAGGGAGGTGTGCTGGGAGGTTGTCTAGTATGAGTACCATTGCATGAAGGAGTGTGGCCAGGGTGGAGAAGACATTAGGGTCTGGCCCATAGTCTAGTGCATCTTCAAGACCTAAACTGCTAACTCATTTTTCATAAACTGGTAGTTGCAGTCTTCCCTGTCAATGGTCCATATGGCATGTCCCATCACCTGGCATTTAGGGCAACTACTGATAAAATGTCCCTGCTTACCACATAGAATGCATGTGCCCTCCTTTCATTGTTTCTACATCAATCCAGGGCCTATTTCAAATCTTGTTTGCACATAGAGCTTCTTGGTCATTAACAGGGTCTGGAACATTGTCAAGGTTGTCAGAGCTGGCATCCAGGGGTTCTGGGGTCTCATGAAGGTCAGCAGCATTGAGTTGGGCAGGGGGGCACTGTTCTGGGGATCAATTGGTGCTGGTAAGTCCTCAGCCCAGGGAGAAGCAGGGTACAAGGTTGGTGGAGTTGGTGGGGATTGAGGGTTGGTTGCCATTGGTTGCTCTGGCCTGCCAGTTGGTATTGCTGGAGGTGTTCCACATGGTCCTCAGTGCTGTGTTCTCACTCCAGTCTTCCTAGTAATGTTGGTTGATCTGTAGGATGAGTGCCTTGTACCTGTTGTATATAGTTTGCTTGGGTGCAAAGCAGAGGACATCCTTAATTTGTTGAGGCAGGGCATGGCAGAGGGCAAATTGGAGGGCATTGTAATTCCACCCTGTTTTGTAGGCCTCCCATTCAAATTGTACAATGAAGGTCATAAAGCATTTGTTATTGCACATTCAGAGGTTGAAGAGATTCTCCTCTGCTTCTGCTACAGTATCAAAGACACTGAACTTACTGGAGAATTCCTGGGCAAAGGTGAGCCAATTGGAGAGCATGGTATTGTTGGGGTTGAACTAGAGTAGAACTGTGTAGTAGTTAAAGGCAATGCCCTGCAAATATGATATGGCAAAGGCTACTCATGAGCTCTTAAGCTGGAAGGTAATAGGCTTAGCTTGAAACATGGTTAGACACTGTGTTAGGAAGATTCTCCACTTCCAGGAGTTGTGACCAGTAAATAGTTTGGGCTTTTGAATGTTGAGCTTTTCTTCCCAAGCCAGTGCATTGCAAGTATTGTCCTAGGTGTTTTGAGTTCAGAGTGGGGGTCTGGCATTGTAGTAGTAGTAGTAATTGTTTCTGTTTCCACACTGAGGGGAAAAGTTGTCTATGGCTGGGCCCCATCCTCCAGGAGGTCCACTGTTGGAAGGCCCACCACTGAGGGGTTGGCCTACACTGCCTGGGGGAGGCCCCAGGGCCCATCAAGGGGGTGGAAGTCCTCTAGGGGTGGAGGGTCCAAAGTAAACAGTGTTGGTGGGGGAGTTGGGCATTGAAATGGGCAGGGGACAAGGGGAATTAATGGAAAAAGGGAGTTGGGGTGCTCCAGGGCCCATGGGTTGCCTCAGGAGAACTGGGGTGTTCTGGCAGAGTGGAGGGGCATTGACACAGGAGGTGCAGAGATCAAAGTGAGGGGGTCTGTCTTAGGAAGAGCCATTGCATAGAATGATCTTGTTAGCAGAGTTGCCAGGCTTGTTGATGTAGAAGAGTGTTTGGTTGTTGTTGTTGATGTGCAAGAGCAGCCATTGGGTATGGAGCTTGGGAATGGTGGGTTGGTCCTATGTACAGAAGATGCTGGAAACAGAGTTTGCCTAAGGACAAGTGGAGAGGGCCAGAGTGTGAGCAGCAAGTTGGTTAAACAATCCCCCCACAGGGTTGAGGTTTCTCAAGATGTTGGATGCTGCATTAAGCTCTTTCTTCTAGCAGGAAATGGGAGGCAGGGCTTTGCTTTGTATTCTAATGGATTCCTCACATTGCACATGGAAGGAGTGGGAGGGGTCCAGAGGGTCTTTGAATGGACAGAGGTTTGGACTGGTGTAAATTTCTTCAACCAAGGCACAAAGTTCATTTTGTAAATTGGCATCAATTTCCAGGGTGCCTTGCATGGTTTTGGAGAGGTTTCCCTACAGGTAACATTTGTAAAAGTTGAGGAGCTGATCTGCCCAAACCTCCAGAGTCACAAGGGTGTTGAGGTAGCCTAAGTTGACAAGGAGGGTGCAGGTGCACCTTGCAAACTCTGTAGAGAAGAGGTGGAGAAAGCAGAGAACTTCATTATGCTGCTGGGCATAGGCTTTGATCCATTGTTGTCTGGGAGAAGGAGGGATTTGAGCAGGAAATAGCAATTAAGGAGGAGAATAATTATCTGGGTGCTCTGAAGGGGCTGGGACTGCAGCAGGAACTGGGTATGCATAGTAGTGAGTGGGTGGAAGGTAGGCAGGGTTGGGAGGTGCTGTGGAGAATCCTCTGAGGTACAGGCAGGGGTAGTTGCCATCACTGGGGACTGCTGGAGGGTGGCACCAGCCTGGAAGTATTCCCTGGCTAATGAAGGGAGTGTAGAATGCCTGGTTGGGGTCAGGAGTCCAATAGTGGAGAACATACTGATTTACAGGTGGGCCTAGGTAGAACAGGGCATACTGATTTTCAGGGACTGGCCAACCATAGACATCAGTTAGGTAGCCAGTGGGGTTGTATGCAGAGTTATATGCAGACATTGAAAACAGTGTAAGAGGGAGTCTTGATATTATATCAGGTTCTGCTGACTATAAGGGCTCAGCTACACTGGGTAAATCCTTACTAGGCAGACACAATATCCTGCACTTATAACCTAGTGCTTCAGGGTTGGTGCAGACTAGTGGGACTTGCAAGAGGAAGCTAAGGGAAGTGGTCTGAGCAAGTCCAGAGTGGTCTGGAGAAGTCTAAGACCAAGTATATTAAACATTGGGCTTGGGCAGGCATCAAGAACTAGTTCATAGGCATGCAAATAGATTGTGGAGTAAGCAGAAGCTTTGCAAATGATGGGAGCAGAGCTGGAGTTTGATAGGGGATCAATCAAGACTGATGGGTTCTGGAACTGAGCAAGGAGTGAGGTCTGGAGTTGTTGTAGGAATGTTTGAAGGTCATAGTGTATGCATGGAGTTTGTAATGATGTCAGAGATGAAAGGGACTTAGAGAAACAAAGGAAACAGAGACAGTTGAGGCAAGATAGAGACAAGATAAGACAGAACTGAGGAAAGGAAATAGATCTGAGACTAAAAAACAGAGATGGAAACAAAAGAAACACAAGACACAAGTAACCAGTTAATGCAATATCAAGACTAGAGTACAAGGTGCTACTCTACAACTTATATACTGACTACTGGAGAGCTTCAGGTGACAGTGAGTGTAGCAGCAGTGTTTGACAGAGCCACCTAGAGTTAACAGATGTTGGTTGTGATCAGGGGTGGGCCACAGTAGTGTTTTGATGAAATCAGTTAAAGATGTGGGCTGCTCCAGGATTGTCATGATGCTCCGGGGTTAGTCAGGCAAACCATCATGATGCTCTGGAGTTGGTCAAGCAAACTAAGGAGGTGGGTTGGTGATGCACACTGGAGTCAGAAACAGTGGGGGAGGGTCTTAGGGGCTTAGAAGAGTCAGGAGAGGCATTAATAGCTGCAGAGAAGATTGTGCAAGTTGCACCTGGTTTTCTAGGTGTAGCAGATGGGTCCAGGCTTTGTCCTGTGAAGCTGGAGCCTCTGCAGGGTGTTTGGGTTGGTAAGCTGAGACATAGAACTCTGCAGTGCTTAAACCTGGTGTGGAAGCAATAGATAGAGGCTCAGAGGTTGCTTGCAGCTATGAGGGACTTCCAGACCAGTTTTAGAAGACTTGTTCTGCTGTAAGGGTGACCTCTGGAGTGGCGGATCTGAGTCACACAGCTAGCAGAGGGGAATCCAAAGTATATTAGCAAGTAGACAACAATACAAGCAGTAACTTATCACCTAGCAGAGGAGAATCTGAAGAGAACAAGTCTAAGAATCCCCACTGCTTGTTATGACCTGTTCCCTGAAGCCCCATACATCGCCCGACAAACCCCCGTCCTCCCGGAACCTCCCCTGATGCTTCATCAAACTTCCCCAGCACTCCGTGCCTACTCTGGCTAACTCTGATGCATTCTTGGCTAACTCTGATGCATTCTCGGCTAACTCCAACGGCCCCCTGGCCAACTCCAATGTCTTCCCCACAGCCGCCGGTGCTTCTCCTGGACTTCCTGAGCCCCTGGGACCACTCCCCCACCATGCCTGACTCCATTACACATCATCAACTCAACACCCTAGCTCCCCCAACTTACTCTGAGGTATCATGACAACCTTGGAACAGACCATGTCATAATTGATCCCATCAACATATCAACATGGCCCGCCCTCTGGTCATAACCAACACCTGTCGACTCTGTTAAGCTCCGCCAAGCCCTGCCACCACAGCCAACATCCCCAGAGCTCTTCAGTAGTCAGTATATAAGACATAGAGTAGCTTCTCGTACTCTAGTCTTGAGATTACCTACTTACCTGCCTTACCTGATGTGTTTTTGATTGTTTCTTCTCATGTTTTGTGTTCCGTGTCTTATTTTCCTTATTCTCAGTCTCCCAGTCTTATCTTGTCTCTATTCCATTATCGTTTTGTTATTTTTCTGTGTCTCCACCTGAATCTATTCTTGTTCTTGTCTTGTCTTTGTCTCATTTTGTCTGACTCCATCTTGTCTCATTTGATTCTGTCTATTGTGTTCCAGTCCTCTTGACCATAACATCCTCACAAACTCTGCAGTTACAATTACAAACCTCCAACACTCTTTACCAACCCTGGACCCTGCTACATGCTCAGCTCCAAACCCCATCAATCCCTGTTGATCCCCCATCAGAACTCTGGCTCCACTCCTGTCATCCATGTAGCCTCTGCCTCCTCCACACTCGCAATACTCCCACACAGACTTATGCCTGAACCCTGCCAAGCCCATCCCCCATCCCCGCAACTCATCCTCTACTCCTCCAGACCTCCCCGGACTTGCTCGGATCAATCTCCACTAACTATCCTCACAAGCCCCCAATGTTTGGAACACCTCCGAGTGCCCGGTTGTCAGTGCAGGGAATCATGTCTGCCTAGTAAGGACTTGCCCAGTGTAGCTAAGCCCCCATGGTCAGCAGAACCTGACACTGCTCAGTACAGCACATCAGCAGGCAGTGAAAGCATGGGAACAGCTATATAGAAGACTGGAGCTACTTCTAACTCTAGTGAAGTGGTCAATGAGATAATACAGAAAGTCCCACAGGTCTTCAGAGATCTCCAGGGGTCTAGAACAAGTCCTGGAGATGTCAAGCAAGCTGCAGAGGTGCTGGAACTACCAAGGAGGTTGGAAATGGAAGTCCCCTGACAATATGTTATGGAGGATTTCAGGATGAAGGTGATGTTGTCATGAAAGATCAGTATGGAATTTGTTCAGCCCATTGGTAGCATCATGAGTTGGAAGGTGTCAGTGTCAAAAGGATTCTGGAATGTTGTTGAGTCATAGGAAGATGGATGGATCAAGTGCTTGTTGCAGCCAATGTAGAGGTCAAGTATGATGCCACAGATGCAGCCAGCAAACAATTCTGTCAATTGGTCTGGAAAAGGCAGTACTCTAAAATGTTGAATTGTAATGTGGGACAAGGCAGAGCTTACTATGTTTTGCTTAGCTACTTCAAGGTCAACCAGTACATTAAGTTTATTGGTAGTGAGAAAATCTGTGTTGTGTTTGCTAACAAAAGTCTTCTTGTGTTCTTCTGTGAAGCAACTGGTTTGAGGGGTGGCATGGTCACTCAGGGGCTGCCAACAGTATTGCACTTGACTTAAAAGTCTTCCAAGACTTGGCTGGCAATAAGCTTGGTCTAAAAAATGATTATCCATTCCCAAAGAGTGTTTTAGGCAGAGACTGAGTCTTCAGGTAAGGCCTTGAGCATGTTAACTTCTCAGCCAAATCATTCACCTAAGGTTCCAGTTCTACTGCTACTGCAAAGAGCATGCCAGAATAGGAGAAGTATATGCCTGATCTGTGTTTTTTGCAAAAGACTTGGAGACTCTTAAAGCAGCAGGAGAGCAATTGCAAGGTCTGAAAAGCTTTTTGAAAAAGAATTAAGTTGTTCCTTCTGTTATAAACCTGTAGAATATTGTGGATCTAGAATATTATCTATTGTTTCTGTCTGTGTAAGCAAAGGTGCTGTAGAGTATTGTAGATCTGAAATGTTATCTATCATTTTCTCTCTGTGTAGGCAAAGGTGTTGGTGTTGCTGAGACATTTGAAAAGCTGTGCATCAATTTGGATGACCTGGACATTATATTATCAGCAATGCATAAAAGATTCTCATCTTGCAAAGTAGATGTGCAATTGTAATAGGTAGGGTTACTGACAAGGCACTGCAAGAGGAAGGTGAACAACAAAACATCAAGAATAACTTGAACTTTCAATCCATCATTACCTCTCTGTTGTAAAGTGATCCACTGCACTAGATTGTCCATCTCTAAGAGTCAAGACTTGATTGGAAGACCTTTGTTCAAGAATTGGGTAAACATGTCTTTGGCTTCTGCCTGGCAAAACAGGTGGAGATAGCCTCACACAGTTTGACTTTACATCCTATCCAGCTCCATCAAACCATAGTCACATATCTGATGGTCAAAACCTTCAGCTTCTATGTGGAAGTATTGGGTGCCCATCACAACCACAAAGGTATTGGGAAACATGTTAGATCATTGACCAAGATGAAGATTCCTTAAAAGTTTTTGGATCAGTTCAAGAGTACTTCATAGATCTATTGGAAGCTGAAAGAGAGATGTTGGTGTCCCTTGTGAACATTTTGGACAGTTTGGTCATAAAACTGGTAACATGTTAGTGAATGTTGCTGCTGCTATATTGAACCAGTTGTCTAGCAATCAGTGAAGTCAATAACTAAACATTCAACATCAAGGCACCCAATTTCAACTGGCTGAGTTCTCAGAATTGTTTGTGTGGATGTGAGGTGGTGGTACATCATGGTAAGGTAGATATAGTGTTGTTCTGGCCCAGCTTGAGATGGCTCTGGCTCATACCAATACCTGGGCCAAGCCCAAGCCCCCAATAGTGGCCTGGCTCTGGCTTGGCTTGGCCCAGGCCACAGCTTTGAGCAGACAAAACACATTTTCTCAAAGAATTACAATGCATAGGTAACATGGCACTTCTACTACTTGGGGTCAAGGTCAATGTCCATATTGAAACTGTTGTCATCTTCATCATTGAAAAGCAATTGATCCCAACCCTCCTCCTTAGGTTTGCCATCTTCCTCATCATTCTCCTTCTCAAGCTCTGCCTCATATAGCAATGAAGGACCAGGTTTCTTGAAGAGCAGATCATGGCATATAGCACACTTCAAACACTGCAGTGCTTCCACTATATCACCCTTCAGTCAATTCCATTGCTTAGTGGTCATTAAGCCACCTTTTGAAAAGGCATGCTTGCTTGAAACCAATGTTGCCATTATTGACAGATAATCACAAGCGAGAGATCCCCAAGCTGGGTGGAGTTGACAAGAGTTAAACTGAAGGAGGATATGAGATACTAAGAACTGCAGAAGACAAAAGATAACTCACACCCCATCACTCAATTGTTGACAAACTGTCCGCTATTTTTACTTCAGAGTTTATATACTCATTGAAGTATCGCAACCAGGGCCAGTCTGGATCCTCTGTGATTAGAGCTGTTTTTCCATGGTGAAGCAGTCAAAAATGACTTACCACATCCAAGAACTTACTGAAGGTGTTTGAGATCTGCTACAAGGTCCCTGAAGCTTGATCTCAACCAGATCCAAAGAGAAGTTTGTCGTCCAGTCAATTTTCGAAAGATATGAACAGACAAGTCCAAGGCCCAATTTCCCCCTGCGAACATGCTCCAGACATCCATTAGAATCATGACAGTCATCACCGAACATGGCATCGAAGTATCTGTTGAAAATTTCATGCAGAGTCTTGCCTTCTCCCGTGTTCATTACAACCCATATTTTATCAGACTTGCTGCCTTGTTTGATAGACAGAGGTAAATCAGAAGATAGAGCAGTAAGAGTCTTTACAAGCGACTGAATTGCAGCGATGGTAGGCATTTCCATGCCTCGAGAATGGGGGCAAGGAAAGGTCAATCAAAGAAAAAGCTCACATCTTATACATCATGTCATGTCCATAGGCAGTAAAGTATTGGCTATTTCTGTTGAATTTGCATGGCGACGCTGTCATCCTTCAGCACTGTGAGAGCTTAGATTGAAGTCGTCGACATCGAAGTTACAAACAGCGATCAAAAATGTGTTGTTGTTTGTATCTGTAAGTAACTACTGGAGTCCTTCCAAGCCGCGGCCTGAGCCGCCGGCTCCGGCTTTCCACGTGAGCCGGGCCAAAGCCAACCTAGGTAGATACAAATTATCATGTACCAAAGTTCCGAGCCGACGCTTGACAATTTTGCTTTCTTTTTTCGCCTGGTTCTATGGACTGCTAGACGTATCCGCATAGTTAGCTTCTAGCAGTCAGAAAGAAGGATCGATTCGAAAATCTCCATAGTTGCTTCAGCCCCATCGTAGGGGGAATGCCCTTACGCATAGAGCGGGGTTTGTTTCCTCGGGCCTTTCTCTAGCGGTCTCGACCCGGGGTCAGTCTATCCTAGCTGACTTCCATGCTTTGTATTCCCTTCTGGTAGGATATTATGTATCCGCGACTACTAGTTCTAGTTCTTCGTCATGGTCCTCTTATGATACGTCCTCATACAGTTTAGCTTTGTCCTTTCATATCGAGTTCAGCCTCTGTTGGCACCTTGTTGGAGTCTGCCTCTCCCTTGTATCTTCCAGGTGTATCGGTCTTCCGGATCAGGGACTGCTTCTGACGCAACTATTAGGTACAACCTGGTGTGATGATATGGCATCCCAGAATTTTCCTGTAACTTGGCCTATCTTGACAGTTGACAGAATGGCGGGAACTGAAAATCCAATGAAACTAAATGTTCCCGGCATAGGGCGCGGCCCCAGCGGATATAGAAGCAGGAGTAGTCCATCAACACTCAATGTTCATTTTTTACTTCAACTTTTACTTTTTTCACGAGTAAGTTTCGTCAAACCATCTTCTTTGGATGAGATAGTCGCCTTCTCGCAGAATACAGGGGCCGCCCCAAATGACCTTTTCTGACAAATTGTTTGCCTCAATATAATCGATGACGTATTGATCTGCTGCCCCAGGTTGTATCCATATTGTAGGGATGGAAAGCTTGTGAGCTTGTTTGAGCAATGAGAGTGTAACCTGTCGAAGTAAAGATAACAAGTTTAAAGGTGATACATTTCCTAGTACATACTTGTGGCGTTGCCGTTATCGTAAGCCCCGTCGTCGACGGCGATGGTAGCCTGGATATTGAGGGTATAACACTTAAACCCTCCAGTTTTTTCTCTTCCTGTATCTCATTAATGAAGGGTAATGTAGCATTCATTCAGCATGCCAACTGACTGGATGGACAGGTATCACATCCATGTGTTTGTCTCGATACCAGTCCAACACCTGATAGTCGTTAGTCATCGTAAGAAACGAGTGGTTACGAGATACCTCGTTTGCTAGTCTCGAAGTATCTGAAGATGCGCCAATGACAGCGAATTGTGATGAGGCAAAGAATCTTTCTTGCTTGTTGCAACGAGGGAGTGTTGTAGTAAGCATGGCGTAATCAGGCAACAGAGGGGATGGGGAATATCTGAGGACAACCGCTATTTGAGAGAGATCATAGGTTCGGATGATCTCATGACTGGAGTACATATGTACATAACTCCTAGGGTCGATGCCAGACATAGTTTGATGAATTTCACGATGTATATGACGAAGACTCGCCGCGGCCTCCAGAGCCGCGGGATGGGCGGGAAAAGAGGACTCGAGTACCAGTAACGAACATTCTTGTCAGTTTAGATGTCCATGTTTTCCTTAGATCCACGGTGATAAGGAAAATTAACAATTCACTTCTTCAGTGATGTCGTTCGTAGCGTGAGATTTGGGGAGATACACGTTACAAATGACTACGGATTCCATCTCCAAGAACAAGGATACATGGACCACCGCAAACGACACGGTCGCTCAAACCATTCTCTTCAATATATTTGAGAACAGTTTCATCTTCAGCGCCAGCCTGGATCCAATAAGAGGGAACATTGAGTTCCTTGGCTTTTTCCAGGACTAAAAGGGTGATCTGCCACAATCCGATGTCAGGGGCTGTGTAGCTCAAGGCACGCAGTGATGGTGGAGCGTACTTGGGGAGGTGTAATGATACTGAGTGCAGTTGTCGAAGGCGAGGACAATTGAGAGATCTCGGTGATAGTCTTGAGCCCCTCCAGCTCGGGCTCCTTCTGTATGACACCAGGATGTGATTAGGTGAAATTGCAAGGCACTGTAAGCAAACAAACTGGATGGACAGGGATAACATCAAGACCCCTGGCCTGGTACCAGCGAAGTACCTGTAAATTTCAAAGTTATCCAAGTCCTCGTCATGCTCAAAGATGGAAGCTACCTTATTCCCAACTTTCATCTGATCTTTCGACGCGCCAACAACTGCGAAGGTAGACTTCTTCAGAAAAGCCTTCCCAACAACCTTCTGGGCATCGGTCATAGCACCAAAGTTGTAGTGAGCAAGAGACATTGCGCGTCTTGTGAGCTGTGAAGGTGTTAACGGAGGAATGGTTCTAGCAGATGATCTTTCGGTACCCTCGCGGGAACATGCCACTGCGATTTTGTCCGTATGTCGCAATTGGTATATATACTATTAAGGGCTCTGAAGCACGTAGGCACTGTGGCACGGTGCTTCAGCATGTGCACGGGATTGTTGACTGAGGACCCTTACGGCACGGATTCCAATGTTCAAGTCATCAAAATGAACGACCGTGTCAATGCACGGGAAATAGACTGACAGCGAATGTCGATGAAGTATCTTCGGAAAACAAAAGACTAGAGTTTCGGCCGCTATATGTGAGGGAAATGCATCTACGTATAAAGAGAAAAGGTTGAATATATACGTTGTTATGTCGGGATCACTAGTTACTCCTTGAATGATGAAATCGGGCGACGGGACGTTCTTCATGACCTCCATCTTCATTGAGACCAAATGCTTTGGTTTCCCCAACTACCCTCCTGGATACGCTGGCCCTCACATTCAACAACGCGACACGTCCTATACGGAATCATCATCGGATTCTCGCTTTCTCTGACCTCGACATCTCTGGCCTTATACTACCAGACGCGAAAACGACAGAAAATAGCGGAAAAATTTACTCCACGGCCGATTGAACTGCGAATTGACGAAGTAGTTTCGGGTGTCACTGGCTTGATTGGTGTGTTGTATTTTGGGTGTCGATTAGGACTACCCTAATTTGAATACCCAAGGAAACACACCTCTGGTCAGAATCAATTCGTTAAGCGATGCTCTTGGTGTCGAAATACTTGGGAAGGCTGAAGTGGGTCGTATCGCCTTCCATTGTGCATGCCCCTAAAACGTGACGTAGTTTCTCAATCCTGGAGGAAGTGTCAAAGATCGTGTTGCCCTACGCAGTAAGCACCCGTGTTCTTCGAATGTAGAAGTGATCAAAATTTCGTTTTCAGTGATCAACGACGCTGAACGATTGGGGCTCTTACGACGACATACAGGTTCACGAATCTTCGAAGGGACTGTTGGATCTACTGGAATTTCCATCGCGACTATTGCCCGTGCAAAGTGAGTTTACTCGTTTCAACCGTGACGATTCTTCTTCTCATAAGACATAATACTAGGGGCTACGATGCCAGTACGTCTTCCAAATCTTCCGATATGATCTTTGTGATTCATTGCCGACTCAAGCCATCATTATGCCCGATGATGTAGCGAAGGAAAAGATTTCTGCGTTACGGGCCCTAGGTGCCACAGTCGAGCAAGTCCGACCCGCCAGTATCGTCGACAAAAAGCAGGTACGTCTTCATCGATTTATCTCTGGTCTGGCGAATCCATATCTTTATAGTATGTCGTAAGTCGACCGCTGTCACTTGTTGGATCCAACTGTCTGTTGAAGGACTAATATATGTAGAACCTTGCTAGACAACGTGCTGCGAGATTCGGACGTAATGATTCTCTTACTGAAAGTGAACTTCTGCAACCCTCCCACCTTATACCCTCGCCGACTTCGTCGGTTGTTGTGTCTACCAAATCTTTGCATGTAAATTTTGACACAGATAACCTTGAGGAGGAGGAGGATTATCTAACAAAACCCCGAGGATTCTTCGCTGACCAGTTTGAGGCAAGTCCCATGCCTTGTCAAGAAAATTCTCAACGAAGCTCATCGAATTCAGAATCGAAGCAACTTTGATGCTCATTTCGAAGGGACCGGGCCAGAGATATGGAGACAAACTAATGGGCGTATTGACGCATTTGTCAGTGGTGCAGGTGACACGTCTTTCTCTCCGAGAACCACATCCACATCTAACCACTTTTCAGGTACGGGTGGAACTCTTGCGGGAATCGGTCAATACATCAAATCTCTTAACAAGAATGTTGTTGTCGCGCTCGCTGACCCCGAAGGTAGCGGTCTATACAACAAGGTCCGTACATTTGCCTCCGGCGCTTCCACTTCTGACTGCCGTGAAGGTGAAACATGGCGTAATGTTTGATCGCAAAGAAAGCGAAGGTACTAAGCGGCGGCACCAAGTCGACACGGTAGTTGAAGGAATGTACGTCGCGATTTCTCCAACATTACGGAACGCCCTGCGTTGGGATTTTTATCTCATCTCGTACATGTTGCAGTGGTATCAATAGACTGACAAACAACATTGACCTTGCGCTGCCCATTATCGATGATGCATTCCGGCGCGTTAAATTCAGTTCGTCTCCGGTCGTTCGAGCTAAAATAAGCCCTTCAATAGGATATCTGACGCCGAAGCAGTCTCAATGTCTCGGTTCCTTGTGCAACACGACGGACTATTTTTGGGCTCTAGCAGCGCCTGTAATCTTGTTGCTTGCGTGAAGCTAGTGCGTCGAATGGGATGGGCAGAGGGTCAAACTCTGGTTACTATATTGTGAGGACTCTGCCGAATGCTCATCACAATGCTGACTGTATCTCCAGATGTGACTCTGGTAGTCGCCATTATTCCAAGGTCAGTTTTGCTGTTCAATCATTCACCCACAACATGATGCGATGCTCGAATTCAACGATCTCAATAGTTCTGGTATGTTTCGGGTTTCACGTCCGTCCCCACGTAAAGTCCGTTGACATCTCGAGGCATCCATGTAGGAACGACGAGTATCTACACAAGGCAAATATTCCCATAGATCCCCACATAGTCGAGGAATTGTTAATGCCGGTGCCTCCTTTGGAGCCTCATTTGTGAGCGAAACCACAAAATCAGATTCACAGGACAACTACTTCCACGGGTAAATCTCGATAGACCGTTGTCATTGATAGGTAATACATTGGTATATATAGTTACTCTTGTGCAACAGCATAGCCCTCCCTTTCTTCTCCAATGGCGATCCTGAGTCCCGCCCAGATGCAATCTAATAAAGCAGCTCCATTGGAGCAGGCAAAGACTAATGTAGAAGCATAGTAGAAGTTGGCATTCCCGGTGCCTTGAGTGAGCCACAAATGATTGAATAACGGCATCAGGAGTGAAGCGTGTAGATGCAAAAGTGCTGTGACTATGGGATGCCGGAGATCTTGAGATTAGTATGAGTACAAATACAAGTTGTAAGGCTTCCAGAAAAGAGAAGACGTACATGGGTATGTCTCCGGGAAGATGGCAATCATGGATAAGAACAAACCAGGATCAGAAAGTGTGGGGTATGCTTTGAATGTCCCCAAGATTCCAATAAGCAAGAATGCCGCGTACAAAGGGTCATATCTAGAAATTCTTCTGTTGGCCCATCTAGATGAGATCAACGTGAAACGTACTGAAACTTGATACATATTGGAGCAATGTATATAAGAAGATGGACCTAAAAGATGAAGCCTCAGAGGCGTGAGCTAATAGATTTCACTTATATCCTTACCGAAAAGACCATGAGGAAAAATGGCCGGAAGTGGTCGAACATCTCAGTGAAAAAGTACCACCACATACCTGTGGTAGGTGTTAGATCAGGCAGTGAAAGGCTGTGTTGGGTCAAGCATTTGTGAGTGATATATGACAAGACGGCTGACCTAGCACCCCACGTCTGTGTTATCCACGACCATCCTCCGGAGGTGAAGGTCGATAATAACGTGAAGGTTCCGAGATAGATAACAAACTCGCCCAGAAATGGAATAAGCCGACGGAAGTCAACCCCCAGAGAAGACAATGATTTTGGTGATGCCAGACGAGACACAGGATCGAGGAGAAGCAGAAGTAAGAGCGGCGTTAGGATAAGTATGGAGGATAAAGACAGATGCACGAGGAACGCAAGCGACAGTAAGGTAGCAGAAGCTCGGCCTGTTGGGTTCGTCATCGACAAATAAGAAGGGAAAGGTAAGGCGACCTTACCTTGGCTGGCAAACATCAGAGATAACAACATCAAGGTATTTTCAAATGACGATGTCGATTGTGCTAAGCTGGGAAGAAATATGTAGGGGTTCAAAAGATACCTAAAAGATCTCAACGTAAGATATCATACACTACAAAGTCGCACTCACATTGCGGCTACCAAAGTATCCCTCTTGCTACTCGGCACGCATTGCCGGGAATTCCAAATCTTTACCAAAGCCCATGCTCCCAATGCGTCGGACAAGGTCCACAACACCGAAGATGCTGTACCCGTCACAGGAAGAATAGTGGTGAAAAGCGACAGGTATAATGGTGACTACACATTCCAAATTTCAGTGACGGCACGAGCAGGGTCAGGGCACGCACATGTCTGAAGACTCCTCCTGAGTAAGGATCGACACCATTCTTGAAGAGATAAACCCCTTCCTGCACTATGATTCATCAGCAACGCGTTTAGACTGGACAGTATGGCATAACCCACAATGGGAGTAGGACGTCAAGGCAGAGGAGAATTGTTGGTTCCCATGTAGCAATCGAGAAGAGCTTGAGAATGCAAGAAGTTGCCTACCCGCTAGGAAAGCCGAAAAAGCAAGCCCACGACTTCGTGGGTGACGTTTCGTTTTGGACATGAGTATTTTAAGAGAAGAACTTTGCATACTTATAAAAATAGCATCTGATAAATAATAGATACAACAAAATGATTCGACCCAGGCTCGAACTGGGGACCTTCTGTGTGTTAGACAGATGCGATAACCAACTACGCCATCGAACCATGTTAAGAAGCATTACAAACCACATTCTGTTGATTGTGTATATGATTCCAGTAGATTCATAAAGCACATAGCTGTAAATTGCAACAGATGGAGCAACCGCGGTGCCATATAGTGTCACGGTAAATCGCCTCACAGCAATGGAAATAATTAGAAATAATCAATAGATGGTCTTTCGCTTAGTAAACATCTATCAAGAATGACGACGAAAGAGGCTGGAGAGCCCGCTAAAATAACGGGCCTGTGTGGCGCAGACGTCTCATTTTGATAACACTTAAATCGGACCTGATAGGTACCAATTGGAGCCGAACTTGGTATAGGCGGTGACCGAGGCTTCATCATCTCAGTCTAGACCCGAGTACAAGCGCAAATGTTTGGTGACTCACGAGGAGTCTAGTTGTGATCACGAACTGCCTAAATTACTTTCCGATTTGAGATTCATATGCCAACAATAGCATCCAAACGAAGCGGGGCTTGAATGGAGGGCAGCAGGGGCAGTGTGAGACTATGCTGCTGAAAGCTTCCCGACCAGTAGCAAACTAGATCAAGAGCGGCTTCACGAGACCAGTACTTACTTCGACCGTAGTGAACTCGAATGAATCCACCTGGCATGGTACTACAATATCAAGGCTACCCCTTTCAATTTCTAATACGAGCCAGAACTGCGAGTTTGATCCTGTAAGTATAATAGTTTTCATCCGCCTTCCACATATGTTTCACTATTATAAATAAATCCAGGTTCGTCACCGAGATGTCCATAGTCCCCAATGCAGGAAGACAACCGACTATCTTTAGACAGGCCGGAAACACAATTGAGTTTGGGAAATACAACTCCAAATCTAAACATCTGTCTAAGCCTCAAGGCCAAGCACCTCTCTCATAATCTAAAAGAAACCTAATTGCTATATCCCAGTGGACCTCGCGAGGATTGTTGTTCTCACGATAGAATGGTCCCCACCTCTATTTGCTGGAAAGAAATAAATTTTCACGTGTGTAGCGAAAATACTTGCTAGCCATTTTGAATAATTGGGCAGAATTTTTCGAAGGTAAGCACACTGGCACTCAAGTTTTTTGAACCACGGGTAAGATCTCATCCTGAATCCCTGGTGGAAGGGCATCTGCATCAATCATGTCAACCATAACTTTTTGTGAATTCGAGAAACAGGGAAATTATTTCATTTCAAAAAGGGAGACAACAAAAGGTGGAGATTGTGCTTACTACGAGCCGGGGGAAAGAAAGCCAAAACTTGAAGCTTGAAGCTGAATGCTCAAGGTATCATGTATAAGGTATCATGTATGTCACGGCGGTCAATAGAAACCACATGATGTTAACTAAGATTGGATTCCTTGATACTTAACAGGGGCAAGAGAAAGGTCTTGTAAATCCTAGAGGAGTTTATGTGAATCTTATGACAATGTGTGAAAAGAGAAACCGATGTCAAATGGACATCATCACAGAGAAGTGATAACTGACAACGAGAGAGAAGGGAGAATTTGAACTGTGTGGCAGCTAAGACTCGAACACCCCATTTTGTGGCGTGAAACTAAGATTGATCCTGGGATAAATTAAACACTTGACATAGTTAAAATGACCTGGATCAGAAATATGCCCCTGCCCCTGCGTAGGTACCTATTGTGGCCGGACTCGGAATATCTGTAGGCGATGACCGAGGCTTGTCGTCATCCAGGTCGAGCAACTCAGTCTGGGCCTGGACATGAGCGACAGATCCAGGACCAAATGCAGGAAGTCGGGGTACATATGGTTTTGCTGCAATTGCCATAATGCCGGCCGGAACCTTGGCTTGCAAGTTCGCCTGAGAAGGTATGGGCTGGAAATGAATCTGAATGGATCTTGTGTCAAATGACGCTCCAATGTCTATGAATGTAATATAAAATACCGAGTCATTGGCCTTCTTGTAATATTTGTGGAAAACATTGACACTCTCAAGTTCGTCTACGATCTTTTGCTTCAGTTGATCCTTGACACCCTTATCCCCGCCTCTTGCAATGTTGATACTGAGTCTACCGTCCTTGAGTTCTTGCAGCTCCTTCTTTGACCATGTCATAAATCCCACCGCGTCGCCTCCTCTTTGAGTGCCTCCCTTCTCTCCAGCTTCCACCCCGAGCCACTTATGTGCAAGTGCGGAATGTAATGCCTCCTGGTCAGCTAGGTATCGCCTCAGATCCGTTGAAACCTCTCCAGTAGAGTCGGGCGCAGATGGGGGGCGTTTACGCGTTCCAACTGTCTTGACGAGCGAGCGTGCGGACGAATACAAAGACACGCATTCTAAATGCATTTTCGCAATGAGACCTGGGGAAGGGTGTGATGATGGCAATGGTGGGCCAGGAGCGATGTTACTGTCGAATGCTGCTTTAGATAGATATTTTCGAATTGCCACGGTCTGCGCATCTGCAAGTGCCATCCTATCAGAGGTAAGGTAAGGTTCCAAGTTAAATGATGAACGGCATACTTGGCCAGAGCATTGTTCACTTCTCTGCATAATTCTGGGGGGTGTTCAAAACCGGCAGACCCTCCTTTTATCTGATTCTCCCATTGTGGTATCACAGTATCAGCAATATATGAAAAAATTCCACTAGCACGGCATAGGAAGTCCACAACGATGTTCAGCTGATCATCTTTCGCCTTGCGCTCCGATTCTGTGATTGCTCTGTCGAACTCGTATCGTCCTAAGGAACTCACAGTTGAACGTGCAAGATTCGACAGCGCGAAAGCATATGTAAGCAAAGAGAAGACAAGATCAGCTTGAAGGCCTGGAATCGAAAGCCGCGGCGAGGTGTTAAAGATATTGGCGGAGAGTGTCGTGCGCCAGCTGAATTCTAAGAAGGCTCTAGATACTCAGTCGTTGTTCATGACGAGGGCACATACGCGGTTCTGATTTTAAGGCAATCTCATCATGAGCTATACACTCGATAATCCCTCGTAGCTGAGGTATATACTCCTCGAGAACCTGAGCACTTGCTCTGTAAGGCTCTTCATGCGCTCTGTGAACGAACAGCAAGCAAGACACACCTTCACAAGCTGCAGATAATCTTTGCGCCCATGCTCTGTTCGTTTGCTAACTTTGAGAACAGATCGTATAGCTGCTCGTGCCTCAGTGGCGGCGGGGATATCCACAACGTGTCGCTTATTGACAGTCAAGTCGTTGCAAAAATCAGAGAAGGAGATTGCCCCTGAAGTTGGTAGTTCATAAAGAAACATCTCTGATTTCTATCTGTTGCGACTCAAAATCGTTCACTGTGTGCTCAAAATGATTCGACTCAGGCTCGAACTGAGGACCTTCTGTGTGTTAGACAGATGCGATAACCAACTACGCCATCGAACCATGTTTGTGAATGACAAACATAAATACTCAGCGTGATCGTATCAGATAAATATGAAACCCCTAAAATTTATACTCGGGGTCTCCGAGCGAAATGGGAGGCTATCTCGGAATTTCTGGCACATGTCTCGAACGTAGAGGCATAAGGCGTCGCGGTGGGCCGCTCATCGGTATACAAGGTCAGCTTCAGACCACAAGTCCGGCTCAAGGGTAGCAGCTGAAGCTTTACTTGTTATCATTCAAAAACGTTGCTAGTACTAGTACGGATGTGATATATGGTACATGATGGATGAATGAATGATAATGCAATCTTGATATAATCCATGATCTTGTGCAGTGTTCAAGTCATAAATGTCGTTATGAATGCCTGAAGAAGCCAATCGTCATGAGAGCCACCGCTATATGCACTTAACGAGTAACTATGCGTCGTCTCGCCTTTTCCAGAGGCGTGAGGTCGTCGTCTAATGTCATTGCTTTATCGGAATCAGTAAGGAGATCCACAGGCAAAAGGAAAACAAACGTACATGACGTAGAGCCATCCATAGAGACATCCCCCTCGACATCCGAAGAACTTCTCTCCTCAAACTCGTGAGATATTAATTTGGGAAGCATTGAGCGGCGGCGCTGGTAGTGAATGAGATTTACATTGAAGATCATTGAGGACGTTATGAACACACCTTGTTCGTCCCACTGACGTTAATACCATCGAGATCAACTAAAAATTTAGCTTCGTCTATACGCTTCCTCTGCTCCACACATTCGACCACCCATGCGATACCCACTACAAAAGGTTTAGGATCTCGCAGTAAGCTATGTCACGACAAAAACCATCTATAAAAGTCTGTGTTCCCCAAAACAAAAAGCACATACCGATAACGATTAAGTGTGCTCATCAAGCCGTTCTTGAACACAATATGTGTACACGTTTGACCGACTCGGGTCAGAATCTGGATATGACGGCAATGAGTGCACGAAATCGAACATGATATCAAAACATGCCCTAGCACCCACGCCCTCCAGCATTTCAACAAACAGAGAGCCCACGTCATCACCATCATCATTCCTAACATCCACGAAGATAATGCAATCCTTGAGAAACTGAAGGGACTCTGGTTGGTTCGTTGTTGGTACCGCCGTAGTCAAGTTATCTCCGGAGGCTCCATTATCAGAAGTTTTGTCCACAAGCAGAAGACTGGTACGAGTCGGGCTCACTCGTCCGCTGGCTTCAGCACCAGATGAAGTTGACGGGTAAGTACTGCTAACGCTCCTTAAGGCCTTGCGACCTTTAGGTGTCGCTGGCGGGCCCATCAAGCCCACTCCTTTCGCGGACGACACATTGAGGGTTTGGGAGAGCGCCTGTGGGGCCAAGGACATCTCAAAGTTCCAGGGCTCCGTAATTCGCTCTTTCCCCTTGCCTTTGTCGTTATCAGGCGCCATATTGTCAGTAGATGTGTCCAAAGGTATGACATCTGGGTCCTGGGCGTCACCTCGTAGGACATCATCGTCCGTGATGTCCATCGCATCCCCTGCGTTTCCTCCTTTGACAGGACTTGCCATTACGCTTGGTAAGCTCGTCTTACGACTAGCCTTCTGCATTGTTCTCGCCCTCATAGCACCAGAAAATAAGCCGCCTCCAAAACCGAAAATTCGAGGTCCTGTTTTCGAGGGCTGTCCTGACACTTTGAAACCACTTGTACCACGCGTCCCAGAACCAAGGGAACCAACTGTGAACTTTCCGGTCGATGAAGAACGAGCCCCGCCGAATAGGGTACGCTGCACCGGCCGAGAGCTGCTGGCCATTCCTTTCGAGGAAGATGCCGTCTTTGAGTCATCAGGACCGGATGATTGTATAGAATTGTCATCCTTGCTTGTATTCTCAAGTTCAATGCTAGAGTCTGGATCGTCTCTACTGAATCCCATGCTGGTATTGGGCCGCTCAGGAGGTCGTTGCTGGAGTTTCTCTAGAGCGCTCGAGAGTGTAGACAAAGATGATCCCTCAAGAGTACTGTATGAAATAAATGACCGGGACAAGCTTGCTAGTAGAATATTTATTATATAATCAGTCACAGTATCTTGGATGCTGAACTCCTGATAACTAACCTCGAGGTCGTGAGTGCATGGACACGGATCGAGCGAGTTTGGTCGGCGAAGGGTTTCTTAATTTTGAAAGACTTGGTTTCTTGGGGGAGACCTGCTTGATCATGGCCGATTTGGTGGGTTGTGCATACGAGCTCCTTGGTGTTTTCGGTTTCACAGGGGAGCCCATTTTCTCTGGTGATCCCACATTGACGGGTTCTGTCGAGAAGCTAGATGTTGGTGGTGCAGCGTCCTGCGGGACTTCATCACTGGATTTGCTCGAAGAACCGGACGCAACAACTTCAGGAACGAGAGCAGTGAGTGATTTCTGCTTCACTAATACTTTTTTCCCCGCCACTTTTGTAGGAAGAGCTTTTGGTATCTCGGACACCTTCTGATTCCGTTTTAACGAGACACTTCTTGTGATACGAGTTGGAGCTGGAATCGCGCTTGGTTTCCTCTTTGATATATGAGCTTTCGTCGTGGTAGGCTTCGCCGGTGCAGAATTGATTGAGGGATCAGCTAGTGTAGATTCAGCAGAAGAAATTGTTGTCTTAGAGCGGTCGGCAGAAGTTGCATTATCCACAGCGAAACAAACGTCTCCAGCGAAAGGAATCTTTACTACACGCTCTATATCAGATACATGCGTCTCACCAAAAATATCGCTGCCTGTTGGCTCAACCGGAGCACTGGGTACGCCTGGAAGGCCGGGTTCCACTAATTCTACAGGCGATTCTTGAGCAGTAGCAGGTGCCTCAACGCCTTCATTAGAATAGGAAGGCTCTGCTGATAAAGAAACATCGACTTCCATTGGTACGTTAGGTTCAATCACGGGATCAATGCTTTCCATGGAAATATCCTGGACAAGTGGAGTTGTCGGGCGGGCAGAAGGAATGGAACGAGCAGGGGAAGGCGATCGTGGAAGGGAGGTGGAAGGAGGTGGACTGGGTTCCATCTCTCCGGCTTCAGGTGGTGGAGAGGGTATAACAGGCGAAGAAGGCTTAGGCTTTGGCTTTGGTTTCGGTGCCGTTTTAGGTTTCATCTTACTTTTGAGAGATGGTTTGGGTGGAGATGCTTCTACTTCCTTAACTTTTCCTGTGTCAAGTATTTTGCCTTTTCGCGGAGGTCTAGATGGACCACTCGTTGACTTGAGGCCTGAAGACGCGACTTTTGGAACAGTAACCTTTCCTTTGCCTTTACCCTTGACTTGGTTCTTGCTTTCGCGCGCATTTGCCATTAGGACCGCAAAGGCATTGTTGACCTGAGGGGCTGTAGTTGACGGTTTTGTAGAGGAAGACGCAACAGGTTTCCTGGGAGGTGGAATGGCCTTTGAAGGTTGTGTTGTAGAGAGTGCCAAATTTGTTGAGCTTGAGGGGCGGGGCAGCCTGCTTTTCGTCATTGTAGCGAGGCCTAGTGATGGTTTCAATGGTGGGGCCGGCGAAACGGGAGCCTGAATCTACCATATGGTAAGTTGACAAAATGACATTGAATGGACTACTGACCTTGGTACTCGATCCTGTTCCTACATATCTATTGTTCTCAGAGGTAGGACTTGAAGGGAAAGGTGTCTCCGAGATGGGTGTCAATGGAGATAAAGGAGATGGCTCCCTCACTGGTGTGGCTGGGGGCTCTACAACGACGGAAAGTAGCGGTGGTTTCTTTGAAGGTGTCGGTGGAGGCAGTCTGTCTTCTAGAATCGTACCAGTGGTTGATTCATTCACAATGGGCGGAACATCAAACTCTGAATTCTGATCTTCACATGTTGTCGGTTGGGGCAATGAATTGGAATCCTGCTCGACATTCATTGCCGAATCTGCTTCATCTCGAATTGTGTCCAGCTTCGTAGTCGCTGGTCCAGGAATAATGCACAGCTCGCGTTCTTTAGATGGAGAACGAGACCTCTGTCGGCGAGGCGATGCCGGTGGGTTCCTCAAGTCAATGTACACGATGCCAGAAGATAATGATGACGGAAACAGAGGGACAGATCGAGCTCTTCCTTTGACAGTCAACTCAGTCTGGCCAGATGCACTAGAGGCAGCGGAGCGTGCCCGCGTTAGATCTTTAATGGATCGAGGCTGAGATAGGCTGCGTGTATAAGCGGGACGAGCTGGTAGGACATGCATTGTAGGCTGGTGGCCATTGAGCCCGTTGTCATCAAGCTTCATTCGTTTGAGTTGACGTCCATCTGAGGATGATTTCGGCTTGAAGGCATATTCGTCTGCTGGCGGGGGCGAAACGGACCGCTTAGTCGTACGCGTCGTTGGGATTGACGGCTCGTCGGTCTCCTCGACAACACCCACAGGTTCTGTCCGATGACGAAGGGCTGTTCGGGCGTCTTTCAGCGGGGATCCCTGAGATAAGTGCAGCAACAAATCATCGGACAAGGCGAGCTGTGATCGTGTGCGTTTCTCAGCAGACGCCATCGACGAATGCAACAAGCCAAGTCATGTCAAGTTGAAAACAGGCGCGTAGCACGTGACTTAAGCATACCCGGATCCGATCAAGCAAAGTTCTCTCCGAGCCATGTTCTCCTCGATCCTGTCCAACAGCTCGCGTGGTTGCAGGCGCGCTCTGTTTCGCGCGCCAATATCAAGCTCAAATCGAAGAGGGACAGTTCATATCAATTCCCATCAAACGTTTTCGACTACAAATGCACGGAAGAACTCTCCGTCATCTTCGTTAGTGGACCGTCTGCTGAAACCTTCTACAGTTGACGCTTCAGGAGGTACAGGTCTAATCACGCTCCCAACACTATCCTCATTGTGAACAAGCTCAGAACACCCCCAGTCATACTGGCTATCAACGCTTTTCTTGAGTAAGCCCAAAATAAGTCTTCATATGATCAGTCGCTTAACACAACGTTCCATCAGACACGTACAAGCGACATATCCTTGGGTCAGAGTGTTTCATGAGAACCGAATAGACATTCCCCATGGTGCTGAGGTTTGGACACCAGGTGAGTCAGATTTAACCGCTTTTGAGCGATGTACAACATTTACACTCTGCTATTTTAGGTCTCAATGCTGAAAAAATTGACCTTGTAGTGACGTTGGGCGGTGATGGAACCATTCTTCACGCGTCATCCCTTTTCAGCGCTGGTGCCGTACCGCCTGTGCTGAGTTTTTCGATGGGCACATTGGGATTCCTTCTCCCATTTCGTGAGTGCCCTCCTTGATTGATCAACATTTTACATGAAACGAGATGCCAGATATTGATGACTTTGCCAAGGCACTGGAAAGCGTTTTCTTAGGGAAAGCAACCATTCTCAACCGCATGCGACTGGCATGTACTTTTTATAATAAGGATCTCGAAAAAAAAGGCAATGATGGAGACGGTCTGTGTAACAGTCTAAGCCTTACATCTGGTGCTGAAACAGATTTTAGACTGGCAGGTTATGAATGAAATAGCACTGCATCGCGGATCGAGTCCTCACCTCAACACGATAGATATCTTTGTAGATGGACAACATCTCACTGAGGCAGTGGTAAGTGTTCCGGGTCACCCACTGATGTGCGCAACGTTCTAACAAGAATTACTCTAGTCTGATGGCTTGATTGTATCCACCCCGACGGGCTCGACCGCATACTCTTTGTCCGCCGGTGGTCCAATTGTCCACCCGTCACTAAGTGCACTGGTATTGACACCCATATGTCCACGCAGCCTGTCATTTCGACCTCTTGTATTCCCTTCATCATCAGTCATCACCCTGCGAGTATGTGAACACATCCAAAGGGCATTGACGGACTTCATTGATTAACATCATTGCTATAGATAGGCGATCGAAGCCGTGCACCCGCCGGCGTATCAATGGACGGGCGGACGTCGCATGTACTGAATCCAGGAGAATCAGTTCTTGTTCAAGCATCACCTTTCCCAGTGCCATGCATTAACCGCTCATCTATAGTAGACACTGGTTCTGATGAACACCAAGAAGGAGCGGGACCAGGTAAGGAGGATGATTGGGTACGGGATATTAACAATCTTCTTCAATACAACGCCACATTTCGGAGTAAGGCTTTGTTGAGGCACAGTCGCACTTAAGGCTCCCTGATATTGATATGTATATGATGTTCCGTCAATTACGGGTATCTTGTATGTGGGAACTATATATTACAGATTATGTAGATGTCTAATAATATTTCAACAATTTGCAAGAACAATAAAAATTTTTGAGGCTTAGAGCCCGAGAGTTGGTTGGATTGGGTTGGGTTGGGTATGTATTACTATTCGAAGTCTAGGGTATGTGGATGATCCCCAAAATTCAACACCTGCTTCAAGTTTCATTGACTCAGCCGAGGAAACCAAGAACGCTTGGTTTTCTCTGAATGTACCGAGCATGATGGTGAAGGGGAACGTCTGCGTGGTGATGACGGTACTGATGTAGAATGATATAGCTGAGGCACTTCCAAATACTGAGGTGGTGCTACGTCCTTGCTGTCGCTGTGACGGACCGTCGGTGGGGTGTACACACACACATCGATGACTTCTCCACGCAGCAACCTCGAGACCGCCGCGGGCCATGCGCTTGCCGAAATGCGCACAGATTGAAGACGGTCACCATTCATTTTCGCATTGATGTAAAATGAAATGCGGCTTCGGTCCAACTCTGCCAGCTCATCAGGAAATTCTTTCTGCGCATAATCCAATGCTTGCTAAATGAGACATTAAATTTCGATGAGCATGGAGCAAGAAATGTAGCTCACCTCGTAGTCATCTGCTGGCCTCACGAAAACAAGTTTTGAATTCAAGCGATATGTGATAATGTCAGTGGGGACCGGGGCTTCAGTACGATAAGTCATCGCTGGCATTGTGAGAACGTGAGATCTGAATTGAGTCGAGTGCTAGCTATAGGAATGCTAGATGCTCGCTTATAAAGTACAGGCATAGCCTGATTTATGATCGATCAAAATGCATCAAATCGTAGAGTGGCCGTTCACATCGCCAATTTCCACACATCGCCAATTTCCACACATCGCCAATTTCCACACATCGCCAATTTCCACACATCGCCAATTTCCACCGCTTTCGTGCGAATGCTCGGAACGCTAGGCATATCCATTACATATTGTTCCATAATGCATTATAAACCCTATTTATTCAGACTCATTTGCCAGGACTTTAAATAAGCCACCGTCTCCTAGAATAACCTTTTGAGGAATTCGAGTCGGAGCTTTCTTCGCTTTCTTCGGCTTCTCGACCGAACGGTCCTTATTGAAGGCATGTTCTAGTCCAAAATTTAAGGCGTCCACCAAATCCGGAGAAATCAATTCCGGACCAATTCCCGGTGCCGCCAACAACCTGTGGAAGGTTTTGCCGGAAAAGCTATGCGCTCGTGTGGGCAAAGTGTCTGTGAGCAGAAGTGCTTGGGACAAGTGCTCTATGCTCTCAAATGACTGGAGCACCTGTGCAGTTAGCTGCACACTACGATCCAGAATTGGTACTGGTGTTTCCTGAGGTGCAAGAGCTGAGGAAGACTGTGCTGGTGAATTGAAAGTCGCCAAAAAGCACGCTGCTTCGCGTTTGGTCCACCGTTCCTTCTCGCGTTCCTTGCTTTTCGTCTCTTCTGCGCGAGAATTCAAAGTACGAACGACCCAACGAACGGCCAGGACAGGAATTATCTGCTCCTTGGGGAGTGACCTGACAGGAAGAACGTCGGAATCTAGGACCCGAAGGAGCACAGTAACTCTTTCTGCCAAAGAGAATGATGGCACAGGAATGGACCCAGAATAAGGCGGTAATGAAACCGAGTCAAAAAGCATTTGAACTGGTCTGACCTCCACAGCTTCTTGCGCCACTCGAGTTCCACGTCTAAGATACTCAACTACGATCAGCGGCCTCGGTGGATGTGGAGAGTGTGTGGATGGTATAGCCGTAGAAGGATCGTCATCATCTGAGCCGTGGAGTCGATGGAGCTCTCCTTTAAGAGGCGCTAATAGGTCATCCTCAGCCAACTCTGTCTCACTGTCAGACTCGACAACGTCAATGAGGTCATCAAGACCCTCCTCGTCCTCTGTTTTGTCAGGTTGATTCTCACTCTCCTCATCCAACACCCCTGGAAGACCCACTGCATTGTCCAAGATTGAGTATGTCCACTCTCGGATGGGCCTTCCAATGCTCCGAGAGACGGTTTCAGCATCCGGATTTTCAAGGAAGATACGAGGCCAAAAAGTCCCAGAAGAAAGGACATCAAGGATTTTGGGGGCTAATTGACCGCCTCGGAAGGCTGCCAGATACTGTGCACGTATCTTCATTGTGTGATGTAGTGTTTCGCTTTTCGCTTCGAAATCGTTTGAATGTTCTGCTTCGACCCGCCGAGAAAGCAAGGGTAATAGTGGACATGTATTATGTGGATGCAGGGCACAAACTTGAGGTGATTGAAGGTTTTCTGCCGACATGTTGGCGTCCTCATGTTTAGGTATAGCATATTGTAGGGTGGCCTCCACGATTGTTTCTACGATGCTATCGATTTCCCCTGAACCAAAGGTTGTATTTAGACGTGCGAGCAACGAGTTGACAGTTCTATCGATGAGATCCATAACACTACCAACTTGATGTTTCAAACTTTTCCGCTTTTGCGTAGATGGTGACAAGATGGTCTGGATCGTAGAGGCAACCCGAGTGATCCGTTGTGATAGAGAAAGCTGCCTGTCAAAAAATAAAGACTGCACTTTTCGATGATTCGACTCTGATTGCATTGTGAAATCATTGCCAACGAGAGCGCCAAGCAACGGCAGTAGCGTGACCGGTATATTTAGGTGCGCTGCCAGGGAGTCGGGCTTGTAGACGACAAGGGAAAGCGTGGAATCATCGCCGTCCGGTGGTATGATTCCCCGACCGATGTTCGTGTCGGCAACGGGGCGCCTTTTTGACTTGGGTTTTCGAACCTCTTGGAAGCCACTGTCGTCCTCTCCGTAAGAGGGAACTTCCAAAGATGTTGGCGCATACCACATCATCTCATCCAAAGGTATATATCCAAGATATCCTTCAGTGTTGAGAACGACGAAGTCAGAGTCGTTTCCGACTACGTAACCCCCGATCTTGCCGGCAAGCTCTACAGCATACGGATCACCTTCTTCATCGGCGAAATGTAGCTCTACGACGTCAACGGAATTTTGCAAAATTTTCAAAGTGTTTATGCATGCTGTGTATGCCAACGGCGGAATGATTCTAGTCTCGTTCAAAAAACGCGCGGTTCCACGAGATGCCGAGGACGTGCGAAAAAACAGCAGTGACGGATGGACATGAGACTGTCCTAGTCGGGAGACCACTGTCGAAAATTTCAGTTCAGGTGTTGGGCCTAGTAATATGACGTTCAGTTCCAAACACGCCCGACAGCATTAAACAGACCATCGAAGACGAAAAAGATTCTGAGTCCAACTTTAATCCAAGCGTTGACCACAGCAGTGACAAGATCGCAAAACTCAGGATACTCTCCGCCATATACCCAAGGTAAATTTGAATTCCGGTAGACGTCGTAAATGAATCTGATTCTCATAAATAGTCCGTGTCGGTCATCAGGTTATAACCAACTCACGACCAACCATCAACAACGATTGGTGTAGAGTCTGTGGAGCTCGAATGCAAATTCAGGATAGTTGACAGAGTGCGTTGGTTTTCACGCAAATACGTGGTAAGACCGTGCACACCCATGGGCAAAGGGAAAGGGTGTGTCAGTCCCAATTCTCCTTTACGAGAACCAAATCATAGTCGGCACGTGATATTGGACGTGTCCTTGCGACGCGCTTAGACGTCCCTCTGTGGAATTGTAATAGGGTTGAATTCCTTAAATCAATCATCGAAGTTAACACGATGTGTGGTTCAGTACAGTTAGATTGACTATATTCAAGAACTTTTGTCAGAGATGTTTTTCACGAGTTTTAGTGCTAGTGGCGTACCGGATAGCTGACGTATATCGTGTACATTGAATTGATTCAGGAATATTAAAACGGATTATATCGAAACTTCTCAATGCGACCAGCTTTCACGTCATTCCAGATCAATCCAACCTCTAATATTTCTGAGGTATTATAGATACAAACATGTCACTAGTCAGGTTTGAGACCCGTGTGTACAGACCAGCAGTTACATATTATCTCGAAGTCCCTACAATTTCCTTTAAACTTCTCATATATTCTTCGGCCGAGCACAGAAATTTAGAGGAAGCTCCATTCGACCTTGAAGGTACCCTTGTCCAAGGACTCAAAGTGAGAGAACAGAGAAGGGGACATATCTTTATACGTTTAGCAGACAATCAAGATAGGATAGGGACAAACACGTGCCAAGATCGCCGGTACCGCAACCAGGGCAAGTATCGCGGACAGTAGCAATGGCGGAGACACCAGTGGCTTTATCGGTAATTCGGATTTTCTGAGTATGATCGGTAAGTCACAAAGTACAAGAAAACTCAGTGGAACAATATGCACCTTTCCGCAGTGCGCACCACCCGCGTAGGTTTTAGGGTTAAGGGCGACGATGTAGTCAGAGTCAACGTTGGTCTGACCACAGCTACCAAGGCCAACATTGAACCAGACCGCCTGAGAATGTGGCCAACATGAAGAGATTTCTGAGTAGGCAGGGATCGCACTGACCTTGCCAGAATGATCGCGCTTCTCGAGCGCAGGCGCGGGGGCGGCGAGGGTAAGGACGGAAAAAAGAGCCGCAAGACAGGCGGCGAAGATCATGTAGAAGCCGAAAGAGGAAGACATGGTTGGATGGAAAGATTGAATTACAAGGTTGGATTGGTCGAGAATAAGGAGTGTGGGGTGGGTCCAGACGTAATCGAAATCCGCCAACCCACCTATTTTATAGTGTCATTACACTGCACATTCCCAGAAAAAAAAAACGAATGAAGATGAAGGATGCGGGGGCACCCTGAAATTTTTTAGGGTCCTTGATCAACAATTTAAAACTGCGGCAGATACAAAAAAAAGGGGGGATGGATAGTCATTTGTAATCGAGGGCGCAAACTGGGGCAAGATGCGCGCATGCCGCACATAGGCCTAGACCTACGGGTTCATAGAAATGACAGAATTTTTCGTGGTGACGATGTCTGGCTCTGTTTCAGTATGCGGCGGGTCACAAACCAAAGATAGCCGAAATCCGAAAGCATCCAATTTACCTATCCTGCTTTACATGATGATGGAATAGAGTCGAGGAATGTGTGTAGCGACGTAGGTCCATACGTGTTACCTAGAGGTACACAGTCGTTCAAATCCCTCTAAGATCCTATCACCGCTCGTGAAGAATGACCCGTGTCATAAGGAAAGTTAAGAGGGGCCACAAAACCCATCTACTCGCTATCAGCAATGAGCGCAACAATCATTCTACAGACAATGTACTGTTAGAGGTGTAAGGGAAACCAGAAAACCACCCACCGATAGAGATAATAAAAGAAAGAAAGTAGATAGAATCCAAGCTTGATGAAACTTTCTTTTTTATGCGCAGGCAGGGTCCGAAAGATCTCTGTTGCGTCATACATGTGCGCTTTGGTAAATATTCTATGGGAGTATGATCAGTTACTAGGTATGGGACGAGAGAAGGTTAAACTCGCTTGTTTGCATTGTACGCCACGAGCGGAGCATTCAAGAAGAACGCCACCCATTGACCAGATAACAGGAACAGTAAAGTGAGGAATGCATGAGCGACATTTTCCGGAAGCACAAACTATAAAAAGTCAGGCGTATAGTCAGAGTTGTCAATAGATATAAATATTCACCTGGTTAAGCTTATTACAGAGGTCTATCGGGTTGATGTAGTCGCATTCCAGGTCAGAAAACATGATGATCTGCACAAGTCAAACATATGAACGAGGAATGTGCGAATCGAAAGAGAGAACATACAAAGAACACCATGCAGAAGAGTAAAACCGCTGCCATAAGGACGGCAAACAAGAATAGCCAGCCTTTCGAAATAAGCCGTCAATATCCGCGATTGAAGATCGTCATTTTTTGGTGAAAGTCCAAAGACGCGTTTGTGTGAGAAGGTAAGATGAGAAAGGTGTAGGTAACAGCCAAATTTTCGGGAGAAAAAGAGGAGATAAAAGACTGTTAGCAAGTCCATTTGCGTTAGTTGGAATACGCTCACCAGCTATGCCCATGTCGAAGTCGTCAGATAAGTTGTATCAGAATTAATGAGTTCGAGAATTTTCTCGACTAGAGAACACGCCAGAAGATTTCAAGCAGCCCGGTCTAGGAGTCGTTACACGAGGGAATGGTTGGGACAATCCGGATGGTTCAGCTGACGTTGCGTTCGTACCCAACAGGCACGTGGGAGCTGTGACTTTGTAACCGGTCACACTCAGAAAGTCAGGGCGCGTCCGTGAATCCGCGATTCACGTCCCTCTGTAGCAGCGAAAGCAATATAACACAGCATCTAGATACACGAAATTATATTATTCACTAGACTATATCGCTTTCCTCAATCGCTATCCTCAACAAGTGCAGCAATCATCCTGAAGGAATCTGAATGCGTGATAGGATGATATGAAGAGAGTTTTGTACTAACCTATATAGGTAGTAGAAGAAAGACAGCGTGTAAAACCCGATGCGAAAAAAAGTTTCCTTCTTGTGTGCCTCAATGGTCCGGAAAATCTCTGTCGCGTCATACGTATAGTTCTTGTTGATTAGTCTAGGCAGGTAAGAGCGTTACACCCTAGCTATGAAAAATAACACCTACTTGTTTGCGTTATATGCCAGTAATGGTACGTTCCACGCCAGTGCCATCCATTGACCCGAGAGAAGAAATAAGAACGCCAAGAACACATGTACAGCAGCTTCCGGAATCACAAGCTATGGAACATAAGCCTGTTTTGGGCTCCTTCCATCGACGTGTTGCTCACCGGGTTAAGCCTATTGCATAAGTCTACAGGATTGACATAGTCACTCTCCAGGTCCGAGAACATTATGATCTGAACACAGCAAAGGACGATCAGCTACATTGGTCGAAGGCCGTGCTGATAAGAATGTGAAGCTCACGAAGTAAATCCCTCCAAAGAGTAGACCTGCGGCCATAAAGACTGCAAACAGGAATAGCCAGCCTAGAGTCGATGGAATACAGCAGATGGAAGGAATGGCAGTGACATCGCAAAGGCGCAGTGAAGCACAGTGAGAGATAAGCGCGCATTGGAATGTCAGGGAACGCACCAGCTCCCATTCTACTACCAGTGCTCCTTTTTGCGCAGTACAGGGGTTTGGGAGTGCTGTTGTGGTGTTGGGGAACACTCTGGATAAGCAACGAAACCTTGATTGTGTCTGTTGTTGATCAAAAGCAGCTGTAGCATCATGATGAAAAGTTTCCCTTTGATTGGTGTATTTCGCAACATAGTTCAATAGGAATAGCTGATGTTTTTAATGCTCGAACGCGGGGCAATGAGAATTCCTTCATGTAAATTAATAAAATTGTGGCATTCTATATTAAAGGATTGGTGTCGTGGTATGAGTCATGTAAGGAAGTATCTCTATGTAGACTTTCTGTCGTCATCAGGTGATGTGTCTGAATCCTTCAGCATCTTGTACCACATGGAGAATGTCTTGCTAACAAGAACAAAAGGATCTTTGGTCCATGCTTTATGCCAGATGCGTTCTGCAAACTCGCGTGCTTCCGCTGATTGAATCATCTCTTGGAAGATGTCGAGAGCCTTGTGTGTTGGAGCAAAGACTTTCGACATCCGATCCCAGAAGAGCGGTGACTCTAATGGAAGGGGAACCAACAAAGATTTTGACCTACAATACACATGAGATTGGCAGTGATTCCTTCGAAAGTCAACAACCCACCGAAACTCTGGAAATGGCTGTAGAGGAACAATCGGACCCCACCACTTACTAGCATCCGCGCTCTGATCACCTTTCTCTAGATGAGCCTGATACTCTTGCCAAACCTCTCGACGAAACTCCGTCTGCTGGTCGGCCTTCTGTTGACCAGGAAGATCCCGCCGCATTGAGTTGAGTTTCTCATGTATAGCGTATCGACTTGACGACGTCCAGAGGTACCAGCCCTCGTCCCAATGTTTAATAGGTTCAGGTGGTGGCTTATGCCACGGTGCGTCTTCATCTTCGTCTTCTATCGGTAGTTTACCACCTAACCATCGCGGCAGATTTGCTGGCTGGCCCTCGGAGGGTAAGGGATACCTGGCCTTGCCATCTGGCCCGAGATTACGATGGGTCTTGAAAGCAACGATATTTCTCACTTCGTGGGGGAAGACTTTGCGTATGCAAACAGACCGGCATGTTGGCTCCTTCCCGTGGTATCGTCCAGTGACACTTTGGGAGCAATATGTCCAGCACCATTCGTCAGTCTTAGGAGAGAATCTGCCTGCTAAAGGATCAGAAAATGGTTGTGGCAAGAGTAGATGATAGCGTTGTACCTTTGGGAGGCGCTAGTATCTTGATGGTGGGCCAAGACGCAAGCGGCGGCAACCGCTTTGCAGGCTGGTTTCCTTCGTTTTTGGAGGGCATGAGTGTATGTAGGAGACAATAGTCCATCACGTGCGCATGCGTAATCCATATCGGCATGGCATTCCAGCGGAGTTACAAACTGGTCCGAATAAATTTTCCAGTCGTTGGATAGTGAGTTTAACTTCTTCCTCGCCGTTCGAAGAATCGTCGTCGCAGCTCACGTACAGGGAGCTTTTCGCTTCTCCTCTCCTGCTGTGGGGAAAGTCCCCGGAGATACAGAGCATGTCCTCGATCGTCACATGGAAACCGACCGGCTCTAAGCACGACGGTACTGATCGAGGACGGCGAGAATGTACTGCTTAGACCTCTAGTCTTTGTCTCCGTCTCTGCCACTCTGTCGTTCATTCTGAAGGCTAGCATGGTCGCCAAGGCGCAGGGGTGCGAAGATATGAGCAACCCTGTTGCTCGACATGCCTGTCGGAAGGTGGACGTCCCGTTGCTCATAGACACAGTTATACGATTGTAGACCGAAGTTCTCTTCAGTCATCAACTCAATGGGGCTCACTCTCGTTCGGCGTGGCTTATTTTTTCCTCCTTTGAACCTTGACGTTCGTGTATTGTTTCCTTGGAAGCCTCCCTCGTGAGTATTTTTTTCCCTTCTTAATTCTTTTTCGATGATGCTTGGATTTCTTTTGAATTTCTTCATGGTGAATACCCTGTATGGGGCGAGCTCCAGAATTTGACACTTCTGATTTTCTTGTTCGTTCCTTCAATCAATAAATCTAATTATAACCTCAGGACATATGAAGCGTTACTATCATATTTCGCTCCCCCCGCTAAGGCAATGAGCTAGCCTTTCTGATGTTGTTACATAGAACACGTATTAGACTTTGAAGGTGTGTAGTAATTATCTTTGCACGACAGACAACTTGTTCCACTGTGCACTCAGGCGATCGGTGATTGTTCTTCATCTTAGAGCTGAATTGTCATCATTAACATAAATCGTCCCAAGCTTTCATTGTTCTAAGTAATAACGAGGACGCAAAGGTTATTGTCCACTACGATCCCTTAAGAAATCTTCGTCATATCATCGATGAAGACATGATTCTTGAACAACCTTGGAAACCGAACCTAGCTCTATTCGTGCTTGCGGAGGTACTTCAGCGGCTGGGCGTTATATTCACTATATCTGAATTTGAACGTTTGAACGATGTGGCTATCCCCCCATGACAAGAAATACACAAATGAATACAAAAGACGCGGTGATGATTTAAGATCAAAAGCCACATCCAGGCAGGGAAACTGTTCACACCGTGCAAGGTGCAACAGCTCGCCTCGCCTGATGGATGGCTTTGAATGCTCAAAAAATTTTGACGTTCGATATTATTATCACAGCTTCCGCGTGAGTTTAGGCATTCCTAGATTGGGTGTTTTGTAATGTTATGTCGCGAACGCTGATCTGGAATACATTGTCCCGAATTTGCTTTGTGAGTCCAGCTACTGGATGGAAGAATCAGTAGATTGAAAAAACCGTGGAAACACATGAACTGCATTTTCTCAAACCTGATCAAGTTCCATTGAATTTGTATCTCTACATTACTGTTGACAGATATCATTCGCGACCTGAACAATGTCAGTGCTGATGCACCGCTAGCCGTTGACAGAAAACGACATGTGGGGCAGCGGTGCTGATAGCGTAATTTGATGAAAGCATCTGCGGTACTTGCCTCGGGATGTGATAATGCGGTGACATAATAAATCCCTCTTGTATCTGTAGAGCATCCATTTCCTTCATATTCACTTTATATACCGAGTTATTAACATTGTATCCAGCTACTTGCTCAGACAAGCGCGAGGCTATTACATTCTGACAGGGAGTCACATCGACAAGAGATAGTAGATTGAGTATATGATTATGGGGCCCGACATCATTTGTCATCAACATAGAGAGTCCCATAAGGTCACTCGTCACATTGAAATGCCATCAGTATCTTCACCAACGAGTATAGTGTACACCAAAACCAAAGCTCGCTTGTTCTTAAAGGTTCACCTTGACTTCAAGCTGCTCAGCCGCGAGATCTTGCCTCTTAAGCTCGACTTTTGCCTTCTCGCGCAGCTCGCGACGGAGGATTTTCCCAGACGCACTTAAAGATGGGATCAATGAGTAAGCTTAAGGCTACACGATTGATGCCGCATCAAACACACACGAACCTTTTTGGAATAATATCAATTGCTACCACGCCACCTCTGAGGAACTTATGCCTCGCGACGCGCTCGTGCGTCCATTTGAGAACATCCTGCTGGAACGCAACTTTATCTGCTTGGATTTTAAGCCGTTCTGGATGCGCATGGACGACGTATGCACTATAAATTTAAGGGAAGATACATCATCAGCATCCGAGAGCAGATAGGTGGCGAGTGGAGTTCACCGCGGGAGCTCAGTAGCCCGACTCTCGCTATACACTCCAATTACCGCCGCATCCGCGACATCAGGATGATTTAACAGCAGGCCTTCGAGTTCCGCAGGAGCAACTAGATGCCTTTTAACTGAGTACATTGTTCCGTAAATCTTATGACGTACCTTGGAATCCCTAGAATGAATAGATAGATAAATTGAAGACGGGACCGTCAAACTTGCTGGGAATCTGGGAGAACTATGATGAACGTGCCTTATACTTGATAAGCTCCTTCTTTCGATCGACAACGTAATAAAACCCCTCTGAATCTCTGGTGGCGATATCACCAGTTTTGAACCATCCGTCGGGGGTAATGGAGTCTTTCGTAGCTGCTGCGTTGTTGAGGTAGCCCTAGGTTGACCAGAATCAGTACTACATACACCAATTGGAACCGTAGCCAGGCATACCTTCATGACAGTTGGTCCACGAATCCAAAGCTCGCCCGGCTCGCCCTCATTCGCCTCGGCACCGACGTCAACGACTAGCCGGGCCTCGAGGTTAGGAAGCAAGATACCAATGCTTCCGACCTTACGAACAGCATCAGAAACCGGGAGAAAATGTGTCGACGGAGATGTCTCTGTCAGACCATAACCTATGATCACAAGATCAGCAACAAAAAGAAGGTGTAGATCACAGTAGGATATACCTTGAGAGATCACAACATCGTCTTTTCTGTTACGTCTGAAACGCAGGCGTTTTGTGACCTGGTCAACGAGGCCTGAGCCAAGAGGAGCTGCACCAGAGATCAAGGTCTTGAGGGAAGACATGTCATAATTATCCACCGCTATATATATATCAAGCCAGTCAGGGTACAAGAGAAAGAGATGTACTGGACGGACCTGGATGGCTGGCAAGGACGAGGAGTATGGGGGGCACAATTAGGATAGTGGTGATCATATACTGATCGATGTACGCGCAGAATTTTACTGGGTCAAAGCGCGGCATGATTACTACTGGAATTCCGCACAGAATTGGAAAGTGTAAGAGCTCGACCATGCCTATCGTTATCGAGTACTCAGTGAGACCCATTAGAAGGATGAGAGCAGAGGTACCGTAAATGTGATAGAAGGGCAGCATGCCAAGCATGAGATCTTTGCCAGGGTAGAGCTTGGGAAAAGGAGGCCTGAGGATCTCCTGGGCTGCGTTGATGTTGAAGTGTGTGGTCTATACATCTCATCTATTCGGCATCGAATTCAAGGAGCCAAAACCAGGTATACTTACCTCTACACCTTTTGATCTTCCCGTGGTACCTGTGCACGTCCATCAGCCGGAAAACAGATGTTACAAGATGACATGGGATATACCAGAACTATAACATAAATAAACGGTTTCATTAGCCTGTTCTCCATCAAAGTTCTCCTCACGATCCAACTTTCCGCCCGCTTTCATTAGATCTGCAAGAGTCTTTAAACCTTTCGCAGCATTGACCTTCGATGCAGGCGGGCCACCAGCCCATTCAAGTCCATTCTCCAGCACAATGATGCGCCTCCTCGCCTCGAGTTCCGCCACACCAAGGAGCTTGAACATCTCCAAAACGACAGAAACAAGTTCCTCCGCAACGAAAACAATCTTTGCACCACTATCTTCATATTGAAGCATGAGCGTTTCGGGCATGTACGCGCTGTTAGCAGGCGTGCATCGGAGGCCCGCAGCCACTGTGTACGCAAAAAAAAAAGAAGAAGAAATCAGTCACCAGTATATTATATATGTCACATTCAAATCAGAAGAAAAAAAAGGGGGACCAACTCACCCGATCCAAAAAGCGTAACAGGCCAGTTCAACGAATTGGGCGAGAAAATCATGACCACCTCACCCCTTTTCGCCTTGATCTCTTCATGCCATTTCAATGCCCATCCCACACGGAGTGCCAAGTCTCGCACTTGGTTCCGGGTGAGTGTTGCACCGGTCTCAGCATCCACATACGCCTTAAGTTGTCCGGGGTATTGCCCGACGAAGTCCGGCTTTCCGTGGGACACGCCCCAAAGATGCGTAAAGACGGAAGAAGCCTTGATAAGAGTGGGTGGGAAGGGCGAAGTGTAGATCTTCTCAGTGAGGGGCATGAATTCAGTTTTCGAAAGAAGGACAGACAGGCCTATGAGGAGGAAGTGGAGATTGGGAAGGGGAGGCTGGATTAGTACCAATTTATTGGCATTGCTCGACTCGTGTCCAAGAAAATTGAAGACTTGACGGAACGTTAATGTATTGGATTTGAACCTTAACCAACTTGAGATAGGCCATTGTAACACTTTGAATTTGGAAAGTCGGCTCAACTGCACGACAGGAGGATTCTTGCAGTCTTTGAGAGGGAACCAGACCAAATCCTTTGAGGTTAGCAAGGAAATTTCTCTATCCTAGCAAACAGGGAACGTCGTCAGTACGCAGATAGCTGGGTACGAGCGCACGCGTTGAGTTGCATGGCTCGGCAATGTTATCTCTATGTTTCAGTGAAAAGACGCGTGGCCATGGTTGGTTGGTTGGTGGCGGTCCACGTGCGACCAGCCAGGGTCTGTACTCCGGACACAACATCACCTGAATGAATGATATTCTCAGATCAACCTAAACTAGGTAGTCGCAGATCAGCCTAAACTAGGTAGTCGCAGATCAACCTAGACTAGGTACTTGCAGATCAACCTAAACTACTTACAAGTTTTTTCCCCACGCCCTGGGCCCAATGCTTCTTGGACTGGATGGACTTTTCTCGATTCCTTATATTACCAATTCAAACATCATTAGCGCCACAGAATCAACAGGAAAAAAGTCACGCAGTGGTAATGAAATGATCTCTTCACGTTCACTTGTGAACACTTTTGTCTTGACATTATGGGGTCACAGTCGATGTGGGAACGGAACAGCCAGAGAATTGGGTAACATTATCCCGAAAGCCGATATATGCCCGTTCGGACCGTTATCTCTCTTTCACCCATGACTTGCGACAGAAAAAATGGAGGTCTTACATCACCATAACAGATGCGGATGCTAATACCATTAGAGTTGGACATGATATTTATCTGAAGTGGGGCCCGCTAGCATCCAATAACGTACGCACAGAAAAAATACTTCACGCCAAATCTTCCAAGTTTTTGTTTGAGCTCACTTTCGTTCTGGAATGCTCATCATTCCTTTGGGGTAAATATAACCATTCTGATAAAAACAAACTCAGGGAAATATTCAGTGAATTAAAACATAATTACAAGTACCCTGTGCACCATCTGGGTCCACTAACCACCTCGAACTGCCAAAAAAGAATGTTATAATCAGCTCCCCACCACAACTTCAGCTAGTCTACACAAAAAAAATAACTGACTTACATACATACATGCTCCAGAAACTCAAAGCTTCGCCACAACTTCCTCAGACCCAATATCTTGTCCCTCAAGCTCACCCTTTGCCCTCTCACGCAGCTCGCGACGCAGAATCTTACCAGCAGCACTAAGATAAGGCAAGGCATCATCAGATAAAAGTGATCTATGCAGTCCTATGTAGGAAATGCACCTTTTTGGAACAGCATCGATCACCACCACGCCACCTCTAAGGAATTTATGCCTCGCGACGCGTTCCTGCATCCACCTGCGTACATCCCGCTGAAACGCGGCTTTATCCGCATCCGTTCTAAGCTGCTTTGGACGCGCATGGACGACGTATGCACTATAAATAAGTAATAATAAGCACGTAGGAAAAGAGGCAGGGTAACTAGAATAGAATAAGAATTGACTGACCGAGGGAGCTCAGTAGCCTGACTCTCGCTATACACTCCAATCACCGCCGCGTCCGCCACGTCAGGATGGCTCAACAGCAAACCTTCAAGTTCCGCAGGAGGAACTACATATCCACACCCGGTTCCTTATTAAACACCCGTCCAAATACGGTTGTGATCTTGCGACATACCTTGGAAGCCCTGCAGTGGATGATAAAAATGAATAGGTAGGTAAATGAAAAGGGCGGAAACCACGAGGGTAAAGAACATGAAACGGACCTTGTACTTGATAAGCTCCTTCCTTCTATCGACGATGTAGTAATACCCCTCTGGATCTCTGATTGCAATATCACCGGTTTTAAACCACCCCTCTGGGGTAATCGAGTCTTTCGTAGCCACGACGTTATTAAGGTATCCCTGTATCCCCCACAATCAGCACTCAACTAACGCGTGAGCAAAACTCGACATTGACGTACCTTCATAACAATCGGCCCACGAATCCAAAGCTCGCCTGGCTGACCCTCGCCCGCCTCGATAGTATCATCAACGACCAACCGTGCCTCAAGATTAGGCAACAAAATACCAATGCTCCCGACCTTGCGGATAGCGTCAGGAGTCGGAAGCAAATGCGTCGTCGGGGAAAGCTCCGTTAGACCATAACCTATAATTACCAACACCGATCAGCGACAAAAAAGTAAGGAAAGAAGGAAGGAAGATATGCACCTTGAAGGATCGCAAAGTTGTCTTTACCGTTACGTATGTCCCGGATACGTTTCGTGACTTTTCTGACAAGGTCTGGGCCGAGTGGGGCTGCGCCAGAGAACAGAGTCTCGAGTGAAGACATGTCGTATTTGTCCACCGCTGGACGTGTGTCAGTTTAGGTGTGGGCGTGGTGTGCTGGACGGACCTGGATGGCGTGCAAGCACGACGAGGACGGGGGGAACAATTAAGGCGGTGGTGATCTTATACTGCTCGATGTACGCGCAGAACTTTACAGGGTCAAATCGCGGCATGATTACTACGGCGACTCCACAGATCATTGGAAAATGGAGGAGCTTGACCATGCCTGTTTGCAGTCAATGACCTGGATGGATAAGATTGAAAAGCGGGAAAAAGGTACCGTAGACGTGGTAGAAGGGCAGCATGCCGAGCATGATATCTTTGTCAGGCGAGAGCTTGGGGAAAGGAGGCTTGACGGCCTCCTGGACCGCGTTGATGTTAAGATGCGTGGTCTGTCCATCTCATTCATTTAGCGGGAAAAGCTAAGATGCAGGTATGCCCACCTCTACACCCTTTGGTTTTCCCGTGGTGCCTGTATACTTCCGTCAGCGAAAAACAGAAGATTATGACAGAACACACACACACCAGAGCTATAGCACAGATATACGGTTTCATTGGCTTGGTCCCCATCAAACCTCTCCTCATGATCCAACTTTCCACCTGCTCTAACCAGATCCGCGAGAGTCCTGAGCCCTTTCGCTGCATCGGCCCTCGTTGCAGACGGCCCTCCAACCCACTCTAAACCGTTCGCCAGCACCACTACACGCCTCCTCGCTTCATGCTCCGGCACACCAAGCTGTCGGAACATCTCAAAAACGACATGAACAAGTTCTTCCGCGACGAAAACAAGCCTTGCACCGCTATCTTCATACTGAAACTTGAGCTCTTTAGGCGTATACGCGCTATTCGCAAGCGTGCACCGGAGTCCCGCGGCCACTATACGTACATATCAAATGAAAAAAACCAAGTCAGCGCCCGGCAACCCGGGTTAAGAAGAAAAATCATAGCCACAAGCGTTACATACCAGATCCAAACAGTACAACAGGCCAACTCAGTGAATTCGGCGAAAAAATCATCACCACTTCTCCCCTCCGCGCTCCAAGATCATTTGACGACGTCAACGCCCACCCCACGCGGAGTGCCAAATCCCTGACCTGGGCCCTCGTCAGTGTCGTTCCGGTCTCAGCGTCGATATACGCCTTGAGATGGCCGGGGTAGGACCCGACAAGGCCCGGGTTGGCCGGGGAGACGCCCCAGAGGTGTGTGAACACGGACGAGGGGTCGATAGGGGTCGGCGGGAGGGACGAATGGTAGATCTTCGGAGTCATGTTGGGTAAGTGGACGAAGAAGCGAAGCGAAGAAGAGAAGGCGGGTTGGGGCTAGACGAGGCTATTGAATTGTGGCTTTATTAGAATTGGGATATACATATGACGTGCGGGGCAGAGAGATCACTTGATTTGACAAAAGGCACACCGCGGCGTTCACGGAGTCCCGGTCTACATCGGTGGATCCGATAGGACACCAGACGCGTCGCGTCGGACCTATAGTAGATATTATTGATGGAATGCGACAGTTGTATTCTAATATAACAGATCTGAGTGTCAAGTCCGACGAGTGTGGCTACTACTTCTTCTGTTCCTTCTTCTGTCTTTTCGAGCGGTCATTTGGAGTTTTAAGACTGCCTTGTGGATGGTCTCGAACATGGACCCATACTCGTGCGCAAGATACAGGATGCTCATCAGGGGGTGCAGAGGTTCGAAGTATGGATGGAAGTTTACGACGACACTATACCCGTTTCCTTTCCTTGGTGTCGGCGAGCGATTCAGTGAGTATTGTTCCCCAGTGTGATCGATGGTCTGATCAGATTTAGCGTGATATTCCATAATGTCACATTGTCCTATACGCGCCAGCTTTGAAACCCCCCAGTAGGTCAATTACTTGATCTTTAGCCCAGCACCATGATAATCTTTCCTTTCACCTCATGAAATCGAACTACCCAACCATTCTACCTCTTTGAAGGCTTCTCTCACGCACAGGACTTGCCAGGGACGAACTATGCAGGCCGACATTCACGAATCAGTCAAGGACGAACTCGGCGCCCACTGCTGCGTGGCGGTACTACAGAATTCTTGAATCACTATTTCAATATTTCTCCAGCAGTCATAGATGCCGTCTACACAGTGATGGTCAAAGATTGTCACTATGATCCCAAAAAGAAACATTGGAAATATCGTAACCAGAAGCTCGGCAACTTACTGTCAAAAAAAAAGTAGATTGCCTTTGATCACTATCTGTGAAGCTATCCGAAATGTCCATAATGAGGGCCGTAATGAACATTACAGCTGCAGGTGGTCCATGAGCCCAAATAAGGCTCCAAGATCCCTGGACAAAATTACGAGCTTAATCTGCCCTGACGTGTTCCTACTTCTTGGTATGGAGAACGAGGCTCAGCTCTGGGAGAAGAAACTCAAGGAGCTCGAAAACAATGTCGAGGTAAATATTTCGTTGTGCTTCGCCACCAGATTGATTGATTGACGGAGTGCTTGACTAGGATTTGATTAAATATGTCACCGCTTGGTGGCTGAGAGTTAGTGTCATCATCGAAGTGAAACCCAAGAATAGCGAGAGTGTCATGGAACACATAACACAGCTGATGAGCTATCTCCGGCAGGTGCTCCGAGAACAGCTCGACCAATGGTTTGTCCCCGGGCTGCTCTTTACCGGTACACAACTGGCGGCCTGGGTAGTTGATCGTTCTGGTGCTTTAGGAACACAGACATCTTTCAACATTCACAAAGTTTGTAAAGACAATGGATTTTAATCGTTATCATTATGGTTTACATTATTTCAGGAACCAAAAAAATTCATTCAGGTCATCTTGGCTTGCTCGATGCTCTTGCCAGAGAGGCTTGGCTGGGATATTACCATGAGGATATGGAGGGAGCCATCAAATAATGGCTTATCTCAGTATCTTCATTCCTTTAGCAAGGAGATCACAATCGATGACTATGCAAATAATGCCCACACACAGCAGTGGATGATTGAGATGCCAGTCCAAGATACAATTGGGAATGGTGAGATGTGGGAGCTTTTTCTTACCACAAAAGTGCTCAGTGTAGTGAGAGCTGAATGTATGCGAGGCCGCACCATAGTTGTCTGGGCAGCACGTAAGCTCAAAGATGTTCAAGCCCAGGCCTTGGATTAGGTTAGTATTCTGCTTCATCAGTGTATCCTTCAGAACCTTTAATTTTACTAGATATATGTCTTGAAGCAATGCTGGTGACCAAAAACTGCAATGGCTGAAGAGGCCATGTACCCAACCATGGAAGAAGCAGCATCAAACTATATTGGCCACGTTAGTTCTTATGAAGACATGAGAATAAAGATGGAAACAGTCGATACCAACATGTTCATTCATGGCAACCTTAAACATCTCAGGTCGCAACCCCCCTTGGCTGGCAATTCTCATAAAGGTCACAAACATGGTGCAGATAGTTTTGGCAAAGCAGAGGGATGGGAGGCCCGCATCTTTATTGAACCAGTGAGTGATATCATCCAATTTGTCTTCAACACGACCAAAATCACTGCTTGCGTGTTGGCTCGGACCTTACTTATGGACCATGGCTGGCCTTTGCAATCTTTCTGTTTCTGTGATCTCCCAGAGCTTGGCTGTGTTTGTAAGCATATTGTGAAAGGTATGTTGCATGACCTTTGAGTGATTTCACCACATCCTTGATGTGTTTGTTACCAAATAGCTCTTGAATTCCTCTACTTCCAGAAGGAAACTCTTCAGCGTGACATCAGTATCGGAAATGTCTTGATCTCTTCCATCAATGGTGCTGAAAATACAGAAGGCTGCCTCTTTGCTTTGACCATGCGAAGGTAGTAAAAGATACAAAGCCGACTTTGGTCAATGAGGTAAAAGGTGATCCCTTAAACAAGGGGCAAAGACAATTCCAAGCTTGTTTTTGTTTTTGTGGAAAACAACTGCCACCCCTTGCAGCACTGCACTCGCTTTGTATCCTATTGCTTGTCAGTACTTGGAAGACTTGGCCCTGATTACTCAAGAACCGACTTCTGAAGAGGTAATAAATTCTTTTACCTATACTCTTTTCAGTTATTAACCCATAGCTTTAGCTCTCAGAGGAAGACATTGGTTTCTTGGATGAGCAGGTACGTGATTCTGCCTCTACGGACCTTCTTTCTTGACATAACTTTGGTTATACGTAGCACGTCAAAATACCCGATCTGAGAAAACACAAGCTGCAAAGCAAGGAGCGAAGTGTACATTGACTGCATTTCACTCCCACGATTTCTCTAATTCTGATGTACAGGCCACCATACCTTTTGCAATCTTCGAGATTCTGAGGAAGTGAATTTTTGACGAGCCTCAGAGGGACAACGTATCTCAGGGTGGCCCAGAGATCATCACCGTCAGAGCGTCTCACGATGCATGGCATGACATTGAAGCTCTATTCTGGTGTATGACCTACATCTGCCTGACGAGAGAGGGTCCAGGGGGAACGCGGCGCCAAGAGTTGAGGCCTGAATCCAACAGTGGTGACAACAAAGAGCTAAGGTCACTGAACTTTCGACGTTTCTGGGCCGGTTGGAAATTGCTCGCCGACACCAAGGAAGACCTTTTCAGAGAAAAGGGGTATAGTGCCGTCGTAAACTTCTTCCATCATACTTTGAGCCTCTGAAGCCCCTGGAGGATCTCCGATTCTGTTCCCCTCCGCTACGGACTCCTTTGGACATGTCACCGAGCACGGACAAGAGAGTCAGCAGTCAGTAGCTTAGATTGTGTAGTGTTTGCACGTGTGAGAGTGAACGTGACGCGCGTTGTTTGGCGGTGTTAATTTGCAACTTGCCTCGTGCGGCCATGGCGTCTCTGCTGGAGCGCATGAACCTGGCCCCTGCTGCTGGCCCCGTGCGCCACAAACCACACAGCCGTGCGTCTCCCTACGTCCGTCTCTCGCTCTTCTCCGCGTCCGCCTCTCATCTCCCCGCAGACCCGCCAGCGCATCCCCCGAGGCGACATCGACTCGCCCTGGACACATGACCTCTACGACTCTGGCGCGCTCTCCGCCCGTCTCGACCTCAAGCCCACTGCGCCACGCCTCAGCATCCCCGCAATCACCCAAAAGGCCCTGCGCGACGCCACCGAGCCCTCGCCCTCCACCCGCCCCCGCAGCGCCCCCGACCTCTCCATCAAAGGCGCCTCCTCCTCCGCCAACGTCGTCGAAGTCGCAAACCTCCTCCCAGGCACCACCCCCAACGACGTCGCGGCCATCTTTGGCTCCTGCGGCGAAATCACCGCCTCCCGCCTCGTCACCCCCACAGACGCAGACTCACCCCGCATCAGACTCACATACAAGTCCCCAGCACACGCAGCCGCCGCCGTGACAAGGTACAACAACCAGCCTGCGGACGGTAACATCCTCAGCGTGCGCATAGTGGGCTCTACGAGCGCTGCTACCGGTCTTGGTGTCAGACTTGGCGGTGCAGACGGTCTCGGGCTCGTCAGGCAGGAAGGCAGTGTAGATGTACTCATGGACGCAGGGAATTCTGGATCGTGGGTCTGGTCTTTCCACTTTGTCTTTTATGTTTCTGATCGTCTTCCTCTAGCAAAATGCGCTCAGACTCCTTGAGGGACGATCCTCGCGCACAGGTCCTCGTCGCACCCCCAGGCGCTAACCCTGCAGATTACACCCCGGCCCCAGCTAATTCGCGCGGTGCTGGTAGACGCGGTGGTAGAGGCGGAAGGGGAGGAGGCCGTCGGGGCAGGCGAGGTGGTCTCGAGACTCGTATGGACACTGACTAATTAATTGTCCCTCCTCTTGGGTCTTTGTACTTTTTTTTTTACCATGCTACTATCCCCTTGTTTATTAATCATGATCATAACTCGAGCTTGAGCCCTGGAGTGTCTTGAATATTGAAAGTTTGATTCATGTGTATCGTAAATTAAAACAAGTCAAATGACGATTTCCAAAAATGAAAATAATTTGTAACAGAATAATTCTTGAATGACAACTGTGAGGTTCGAACTCACGCCCTTGCGGACTGGATATAGAAGAACCTAATTCCAGCGCCTTAGACCACTCGGCCAAGTTGCCCTATATGTTTGACATCATTTGAAAAACAGATCCAGCAAGGCAAAGTCCAAACATAAGAAAACACAGTAATCACTCTCATAAAACAAAAAAATACCATACAACTTATCGGACGATATAACTCGTACACAATATGATCAATCCGGTTTGTTTCAATTGATTCAACCAATACAATACCACGACCAGTACCAAAAAGAATGTAGGGAACCACCGACCCATCGACGCCTCCCAGAAAACACAGAAGGGGCGATAATAGGGTACTAAGACGTCCAGCTTTCTCAGAACACGGCCTGACACTCTAACGACCGCTTGGACGATGCCTAGGGGCAAAGAGCGGTCATGAGCAACAGGGGAAAAAGGATGGCCGTGTCGCCGCACGAAGAACAAAAGGTAAAATTTTGGGGGATTTATATGGGAGGCGTGGGAATTTGGGCTAGGGCAGGTAAAGGATGTTAATGTGACTTGTCTTGAAGCTAGTCAGTATCGTCGTTCGACTTGAGGCTGGATGTCGTTACCCTGCAAGGACTATTCTTGGGCCAACGACTTGTCAGTGGAACTATGGCTTGAAGCTTGAAGCTAGTATAGCTGGCCCAACTGATCCTATCGGTAATCCGGATACCCGAACTGTATAACCTATGCGCCTCCAATCTGGACATCTGCATTCTCTGTGCATCGACTGGTGGTTCCAAAACACAATATCAAACAACGCGTGTCACATTCACTCTCCCATACGTGCTGCTACAACTTGTTTATATGGATACTATGTGGGTATGTAACCAGGGGGGACTGGATATATCACCAGAGCTGGTTTACGAACGCATTTCTAATTAGATGCAATAAATCACTTTGACTGCATTGGCTGACTATTTCAGAACTGCAACACATTTTCAGTGCATCGCTGTTTACCCGGGCCCGAGTGTTAAGAAAGCAGGATGAATAAGAAGATTCGAGGATACTCACGCCGTACTCGCACATGATCCTATCTGTGTTTGGACGGCCGTGAAATTTCGGCGAGCAGTACGCTATCGCACACTCAGACAATTATTCGTGATTGAAGAGAATTTTGTGCATACCAAGTATGGATTTGCCACGCAAATCTGTGTATCTGATTTTCTGTGAGGTCTTTACAATATTCAAGACGTCCTATCCATGAAACAGATCAGAAAACAGTATCTAGAGGATAGGAAGTGCGCCTATTCTCACTTTTCCAAGGACGGAAAAGTGATCAGTATAACAGCTCGTGAGCTTGGGAGTATCAAGGCGGAAAGAACAATGATCCACATATGCAAGGGGCCGTCAAGGCTCAGGAGGACGTCATGTGCTTTGGGGGGTCGCTTGTGGCAATCGAAAAGTATCGACGAATTGAAGCAGAGGGGCCATGTCTTTAGATATGTCGAGATGATGTCGGCGCCAAGGGGCTTGTGGCTGCTGCTAAGCTCGATGATACAACAACTTAGTGGTCACTCGTTGAATCTAACTCCGATATCTCACTGTCATCACTTAGTACTTGATAGATTGCTTGAACAAGATATATATACATAGAGTTGCAATTGTGCGAAGGGTAAAGAATGCAAGCAAGATGGAATGCCTGGAATGCCGAAACGCAAAAAGCCCGCCGATGTCGGCTTGAGCCGACGGATTCAAGGGCCGATGCGTTTCACTCAGGTTCTCTGTCGATGACTTCAAGGACAGTCTTCTTTGCAATTGGCTGGTTCCGACTCAACACCTCTGCTGCGGCGGTCGACGTGCCATCCTTCAAATTATGCTGTAGCATGGAAGTCTCACTAATGGCGGTTTTCGGAGTTTAGGCCGGCTATACCCTTCGAGGGAGTTCTAATCGGCCTGACAGCCTTAGATGCAGGCCAGATTTGATAATAATAACAAGGGCCGATAGTTAGCGGTCAACAAATAGCGTTCAAGAAGCAAGATTCCCTTCTTCGTCTTCTTCTCGACCTGTCGCGATGGCCATTTTCTGTGTGAAATGGCGGGAATTCACGCGCATGGCTTGCTCAGTTACCTTTTGTGCAAGGCTAGACTTTGTCAACTAATAACCTTACGGATTCCTTTGCTTACTTATTGTCTGTTCTGCGAGAATCCAGTCAGCCACGGTGACCGATGTTGTCAGTACCCCGGCGGTAAATCAATAAATGAGGCGTGCTATGCTGATTACACCCGTGCTGTCTGTCATGTCGTCACGGTACTTAGTGCGGCGACACCTATGTTATTGTAATCGCCACTGTGGATCCTATCCTTGCTTCGAACCTTACGGGGGTACATCACCTACCTTACATAGCTCGACTTGAGACGTTCGACTTCTCATCAATGTGCAGAACAGACACCGATACGGGCGTGTTCTTCGGCAGTGATCATGCGAGTTCAAGTTGCCGGGTTCTTTCCTGGTCCTTGCCATATACATGGTTGAAAAGCCAAGGACAGCTTTCATCTCATATACTTATACCTATACTTCAGCATCTCTTTGCTTTCACAAAAGAACGAGAAAGAAACGCATAAAATGTCCGTGCCAGACGTCGGCTGGGGAGAGGTATGTAGAGTAGTCTCTTAGAGTGTATTTGTATCGCGACTTTGACTACTTCCAGTGTAACTTGAAGCGAATAATAACCACCGGGTGAAGGTTTTGAGCTTGACTTGATGGCCCATCAAGTTATTTCTGCCATCTTGAGAAGGCTGGCACGATTATAGACATGCTTCCCGTGGTCCGTAGCCTAAAGTTGCCTCAACACTTTGACCTAACCAACCCAACAGAGGAAAGGTTAGTTGTTTCGTCAACTTGTAAAACAACCTCCACATCTTTTAATCACCTGAGTTGGCAGCTTCAATTCCACTCTAAAACTGGGTGATGCAATCAATATGCGAGTACTAGTAGCGGCGATAGGTGACCGTCCCTTGTTTTGTGCTTCGTTTATCAGCTTCGATACGACGGTTGTGGCGCGCTGACACAAAGAGCGGTTGGCAAAACTTTTTATCCTCGAAGACACGAGGTCATGATCTCGGTAGTCAATTTGGCGGCCTGAGGAATGAGAATTGAGACTCGACCCTCTCTATCATCGATGTGTCAGGGTGCTGTCTAGATTCGATGATCAGATTTGTGTTCGTGAGCGTTTCGTTCTTTGGATCCCGAAGACCAGGAGATCTTACAGCGGCCACTTCTTTGCACATTTTGGCGATCAAGAGTACGATGGCTTTACTCGGTAGCCAGAACGCATGTATAGCTAGTACGTGTTTTTTATTCTCAATTCGCTGGCTTTTCAGTAAATTTGCTCTAGTATAAAATGCGAGAGAGGTAAATGTCTATGTAACTGTTTACTCTGAGAGTCAAGTTCTCTACCGCAGCGCCTTCTACTACGTATATTCGTACTCATGAGCACAGAAACTCCATCTCGCGTCAAATTTTCATTTCTGGACCATCACCATCCTGGCGGCATTATTGACATTGATATCGGCACACTGGACTTCTATTGGATCTGATTGAGTTGTGGCAGCTGGCACTCATTGCAAAACGCCGAAAGCTCCGAAAGCTCTGTTGTCCATTCCTCCAAGTTCTTTGCGAGCGGGCTTCTCCAGAGATCCCATCGCGCCGAAGTGATATGGATCTGACACAACTTTGTTGCAAAGCGAAAACTGAGTTGTCAGCCAAGAAAGTTTTGATCGGAGTCTAGAGTGAGGCGCGAAAAAGGGTTTAAAAAGAACAGGTATGAGGGTACCCAAAACCATCAAGTTCAACGACTTTTTACCTGAGTTTTTTACTCGAACAACTACCCCTCTACTCGCTGTACAATGTTTGCTCGCCTCGCCACTCTCGTCCTCTGCGTTCTCCCTGTCCTCGCTGTCCCCACCAACGCCCCTGCTGGCAGTTGCACTACGGGTGAAGTGATGTGCTGCAACAGTGCTAACAATGTGGGTGTACCTCTTTCCCCTTAGATATCCTTTTTCGATCTGTTTCATGGCTAGGCCGATCCCTCTAATCAGGCTCAGGGCCTCGCGGGTATTCTCGAAGGTTTAATTGGCATAACCATTCCACTTGACGGTATGCATGAACATATTTTTTTTCCAATCACGAACAGTGGTTTGAATATTTCCATAGTAAAATGTATTCCGGTCAACGTTATTGGTGCTAATGGCCAGTCTTGCACTGGTCAGGTCGCCTGCTGCGCGAATAACAATGTCGTGAGTATACATTTGTCAATGTATATTGAGCAATTTTATTCATTCTGCTTCATTAGAATGCCCTCGTTTCTCTGCAATGCATGCCCCTTAATATCAATGCCTGAGCGGGACAATCAGTACTGCCCTGTAGGCTGATGGGTTTAAGAAGGACTTTATTTCGTTGCCTGTGATACTCAGTTTCTTTTTTCAGAATGTACTCCTTATACAAGTACATTTATTCTATACATCTATATACACACATATACTACCTCCCGTTGGTTCTTTACGCGTGTTCTAAGACGTGTGGACGGTCTCGGCATGACATGTTTATATTAACTCCGTAGAATCCAAATTTGACTCGTTTGGCGCTTTCCAAATCCAACCTTTGTACCTTTACTCAAAGATTTAGATTCTGTATTCGGACGGATTAGTACGCGCACGTGTGCCATCAGTACTTATTTGCCGACTGCTTCCTTCAAGTTGAGACCAATGAGTACTTGGGTCCTACAATCTCGTCACTTTGTCTTGATCATTCCAATTATCGGATGGTCTTTTGTGGATCCGAATCAATGTTATATTTCTGGAAGGCCTTCGTTCCATCGAGATTGGGCGATTTGGTAACATGTGGCGCTGTCTTGCCTGGTTGAAATTGCGCTTCTTGTCAACCTAAATCAGCCGAAAAAAAGACCTAAACTTGTTTACGGGTCTTCCGTAATAGTTTTTTTTTGCTTCTGAACATTCCATCATTGACATTGATACTGGCAAACTAGATTTCTGGGGCAGTCCGCAATCCGAGTCATTACGAAACGGTTGAATGCCGACTGTCATCCAGTGACAGCAAACTCGAAGCTCTACTACTGTCATGCCTTGTTCTCTGCAAGCTTCTCCAGGAGCCCCATTGCGTCAAAATGATATGGAGCTAACACAAGAAAGGGAAAACTAAGCCAAGAAGTTTTTGATCGGAATTAAGAGTGAGTTGCAAAAAGGTTTAAAAGAATGCAGGGGGATATCCAAAATCATCGATTCAACGGCTTTGACCACATCTATCCTCTACTCGCTACACAATGTCTGCTCGGTTTGCCACTCTCGTTTTCTTTGTTCTTCCTATCCTCGCCGTCCCCACCAGTGTCCCATCTGGCAGTTGCACTACGGGTGAAGTGATGTGCTGCAACAATGCTGAGAAAGTGGGTGGACTTCTCACCCTCTAGATATCGTTTTCCGATATGTTTCATGGTTAGGTCGATCCCTATAATTCTCAGTGCATTGCGGGTATCCTCACCAGTTTAATTGGAGGCGTAAACCTTCCGATTGATGGTATGCATAAGTATCTTTTCAAAGATATACAATCTTTCAATGTCCCGATAGTGCAGTGTGTTCCAGTCGCCGCTAAAGAGGGTGTTGATGGCCAGTCTTGCACTGGTCAGGTCGCCTGCTGCTCGAAGAACAACATCGTGAGTATATATTATCGGCATCGAGCAGTGTTTTCATTCTGTTTTCTTAGAATGCCCTCGTTTCTCTGCAATGCATTCCTATCAATGTCAATGCCTGAACGACGTAGAAAATACCACCCTGTGTATTGCTTGAGTTAGGGACTCGAGGTCATTCTTTGTGACTTCAAAGCCTAAGTATGCTGATTCAAAGATTTCGATTTTCACTAGAACAGATGTGTATGCCCTGGCTGTAATTCGGTCATCACTTATTTTCCGACCACCTGCTTCAAGTTAGCCAATGAGTACTCCTACGTTATTGATACTGTCTGGATCATTCCCATCCTCTCAGGCTTGTATGTTTTTGATATGTCATATGTGTCATAGGATAGTCTTATAAGGATCTAAGTCAAACAAATATTTTACATCTCTGAGAGACCTTCGTCCATCTTGAGATTGCGCAATTGATGTTTTACCTCAACATCAAACTAACTTGGTAACACGTGGCGCTGTTTTGCGCCTTTCTCCTGTTTGTCAGCTTACATCAGCTGAAAAGACCTAAACTTGTTTACAGCTCTTCAGTAACATTTTCTTACTTGACTATGACAGTTAACGCCATTCATTCAAAATGATACCCTAAGAGCCCATGTTGAGGGTGGCATAGCTGGAAGCCAGCATTGTTACAATTATCATGGGAAAATATCGCCTATCTTTCTCAATTACAATATTTATGTATCACAGCTCGCGCTCATGTCTACTATGTCAACAAGGAGCGCTGTCTTCGACAAAAGTGTAAGCATATCCAAACATATCATATGAAGCTGTATCTACAGATCCTATATCTTTGCTTGGCCTGACTTGTTAAATAGGCTTGTTTCCTCTTCTAATTAATTGCACCATCTTAGCCATACCACCTTGAACAATTCTATCTTAATTTGAGCACCTCTTATACCGGAATCCAAGTCCTCGGTACATGATGGTAAATGAGCGGTACCTTGGATTTTTGTATCATTTCCGCTCCTGAGCACTCATCATCACTAGATGTACCATCATTGCAAGATGACTTCGACACTGTTAGTAAAGTTTACAGTACACACATTGGCTCCTTCAACAACCATAGGAGGATATTGGTTCGATGATAACAGAAAAGAGCACGTCGAAAGTTGAGCAATGTGGTCAGGCGAAAAAAGTCTGGCTAGTCCAGTGATAGGTTATTCTAAAATAGGATGATGAATATGCTGCTTGCGTGTACGTTCAGGAAATACATACCCTCGAAGTTGCTTTCCCGCCAGAAAGGTACTGTTAGAGATTTCTTTAAGATGATGCACGTGACAAACATTGATATGTTTTCTCATCGGTTGATCTCTCTTGAGTGATTTTGAACCTATCTAAGGATGGCGACTCTTAGCGACAAGATAGTCATTGTTGGAGCAGGATGCTTCGGGGTGTCCTCTGCGTACCATCTTCTCAAACGAGGCTTCGCGGACGTCACAATTCTTGATCGATCACCTATTTTGCCTGCCCCAGACGCTGCATCGAATGACATTAATCGAAGTTAGTATTATCGTCAAACCAAAATACATAACTCAAATACATCGTTTCTCTGATGTGTGTCACTGGATAGTTGTCCGCAGTTCGTATTCTGACGTTTTCTATGCAAACCTTGCTCGTGAAGCCATTGTCGCGTGGAAGAATCGTAGTGAATGGCGCGACACATATAAGGAGTACGGCGATATTATTCTCATAGTAACCTATATATGCACCCCGATTGAGCTTCTCTCATAGGTCTGGTGTGCTCGTGCTAGGATTAACCGAAAACGAGGCTTATGCCGATAAAGGCTATCAGAATGACATCACTTTGGGCGCTACACTGACCCAAGTGGCTGACACAGCCATTCGTTCAGCATTTCCATCAAAGGTGCCTACCGCTACCTTTGGCAGCAAATCAGGTTACCTGAACAAGGAAGGAGGATGGGCTGACGCCGGGCAAGGTATCACTATCATGATTGACACGGTTGTCTCTCTTGGTTGTAAGGTTCTTCCAGGAAAGTCTGTCAGGCATATCACTAGAAACACTGGTGGTAAAACGAATGGTGTCGAGTGCGAAGATGGTACATTCTACGAAGCTGCCACAGTGATCATCGCCTCTGGTTCATGGACACCCTCAACTTTTCCCGATGTGACCGTTGGCCATACTTCGGGGCTATCAACCGGGTGAGGCCAATAATAGTACTCATGCTTTGTCCTCTTAGGCTGAAGGAAGTAGGCAATGTGTTGCCATGATACAGCTCAGCGAAGAAGAGGCTGAAATATATAAGGACATTCCAGTCGTTCTTGATTTCGAGACTGGTTTCTACATTTTCCCAGTACGTTACAAGTCTTTACGCCCGTTTTTTAACATCAAATTGGACTCCATCAGCCAACGAGGAAGGGCATAGTCAAAATGGCCATGCATCTTGCGGGCTATACCCATTCAAATGGAGGAGAGATCTCGCGGCCACGTACAATCATCGATGATCCCATCAGAGGGCTTGCAATTCCCAAATATAATGTCCAGCAACTCCGAACACATTTGCGCATGGTATACCCGGAACTTGCTGGGAAGCCCTTCTCCGCAACAAGACTTTGCTGGTACAATGACTCTCCTGATGGGAACTGGATCATTGGTCGGGTTCCTGGAGACCCTTCTCTGATCCTTGCTACTGCGGGTAGTGGGCATGCGTACAAAGTGAGAGCCTCAATTGATCAATTACCTTTGAGATGCTTATTTGATTTCATTCTTTCAGTTTCTGCCGGTTATTGGACGGCTAGTAGCTGACACCGTTGATGGGACAATAGATCCAGAGGTGGCAGCCAAATTTTCTATTGAGAGGTCATACGTTGCCGTCGATGAGTCGCGTCTGGAAATGGCGGTGGCAGAACTAGATCTCGACCAACTGTGCACGCTCGAAGACCTGCAGATAAATTCAAAGACATAGATGCATCATGTGGGAAGGGGTCGTTAAAACTTGTTGGCTCTATCGATACTATACTGACAGGGGAACTCGAGTTCGTTTATTCAAGTCAACTAGTGTGGTGAGTTAGTATGACGGGTGTATGTAAGAAATTTCCCTCGTTAGGCCTTTCGGAGCAAGTTCTAAGTGATCGTCCGCGCGAGACCGTAGCAAAAGCTTTGCTCAAGGGAAGACAAAAAAAATCAATGATGTGTCTTGACGAAAAGGGAGTGAGCAAAGTAAACTCAGTAAAGTAAACTCGAAAATGACAGACAAGGCAGAAACTCACCGGCGGGCAACAAACTTCGTACTGGCAAGTTTAATAATATGTTCGAGATATCGAATTTATTGAATACCATACAAAGCTTGCGCTTCTATCTCGAGGAAACGATGTGTCCACCAACAGAATCAGACTCCGGAGTCCGTTGCGCGCGAACGTCAACAGGACACCCTAAAGTACGTGATATGGCATTGCGTCAGGTCATTTTCCGATTCGGTCACGGTTCAACCAAACCCAGCCCAGCAGTTCTAAAGTCTCAGCTTGAGACACCTAGTGAAATTGCGCTCGTTTCGATGAAGCCCTTGCCTCGTCTTCCACAAATCTTCAAGTTTCTCTTTGCATTTTATGTTGCCATCGCGGTTTTCTACACCACCAACCACCTGTTTGTCTCCCCACTGCGTGTCGGCTTATCAGTGCTAGTCAATCATCCAATGTCACCTCGCGCTCTCTGGGCAGTGTTTACAACCACGGAATCTAAGAAAGAGTCTCTGAACCTTATTGACGCTCGGGCTTATGGCTTGGACCCTCACTTTTTGCAGTTCTCGGGCGGCAAAACAAAATGGGAATCGTCTACATTTGCTCTGGAGCACGGTTTTGGACAGGTGGACACAATTGTTGTGGACGAAGAGTTGACCCTCTCCAAAGCTTTTTCGACGGCAATGAGGCCCAGCAAGATTATACCATACTTTTACAGGGCGTCAGGCGAGTTTGAATCTGATGATATCACGGTTACAACTCTCGTCACCAGTAGTCGATTTGGCGCATTTAGTCGGCTGATTGATCGATACCGGGGTACGTCATGATTTTGAACTACTGCAGTCGCTTTAGATCACTCTCTGTAGGACCTATCTCAGCTACAATCCATGTCGGAAACACTACTAACGAGATTCGAACCGTCCTTCGATCGCTCAAATCTCTCTATGCCACGTCTCGCAACATGGCTGCTTATGTCGACGTACACCTCGTTATTGACTCTTTCGACCGGCAATTTAACACCTGGCGTAATATTGCTCGTCTGTTTGCACGAACTGACTACGTCATGATGCTCGATGTCGACTTCTACCTTTGTACCGATTTCCGCACCGCCATAAGGGAGACACCGCATATCATGGACAAGCTTCGCAGAGGTAACGTTGCCTTGGTCGTCCCAGCCTTTGAATATACCAAATATTCGGATGGCCTTGACCCTTCTGTTTTTCCTCGAGACAAGCGGGTCTGGCATCTCGTCTGCTGCCCTTGCTAGTCCTGACTAAAGAACATTAGGCGCTCCTCAGTCTCGTCAAGTCTAAACACCTTGGAATGTTTCATGCTTCATGGACTCCGGGGCATAACAGCACCGACTATAAGAGATTCTACGCAGCGCCGCCGGGCAACATCTACAAGGTCACGCAATACACTTCAGCTTACGAGCCGTATGTCATCGTCAAAAGAGAGGGTCCGCCATGGTATGAACACTGGTTCTTTTGGTTGATCATGAATCACCTCTTGACAGGTGTGACGAAAGATTTATAGGCTATGGAGGCAATAAAGCCGCGTGTTTATTCGAGATGTACATCTCCGGAATCTCTTTTTTTGTTCTGACAGACCATTTCATTATCCATCAAAGCCATCGGTACGAGGAAATTGCAAGAAAGACTGAGGTATATCACAAATTCATGATCATGAGTTCTTGGGGTTAATCAACTTGTAGAGAAGGTACAATAAGAAGTTATTTTCCGAATTCAAAGAAGAAATATGCTTTCGGTCCCTCTGTTAAATCATCATAGTCCTCTGTGTTATTACTTATCGAATTTTCAGTTACCTCAAGATGTACAATGACCACGGTCTCTTGAATACGACCCAGAGTGTAAATGCTCTTCAAGAATGCAAAGGCCGAAAGCGCATTACACGGCTCACAGAGTCCACGTAGCTGCATAGGTACTTGTACGACCTGTACGCATTGTTTATCTTATGAGGCTTTATTTGCTTTTTTTGAGAAGTCGATACAGTGCCGGTGTGCAAACTTGATGAGTGCATGATCACCGACATGGTCGGTTGACATTGTCAAGCACAGTTGCCATGTTTTCTTTAAATAATCATTTAATGTACATGATTACGACTTTTCGCGTCAACGGTTGGGCTAGTGTTTTGAAGTTTTGCTCTTTTTACGTGAAGGATATAGAGACAAATCCGGTTGGACGGGCCGACATTTTCACTCGTCCTGAAGATATGGTTAATTATCGATGATCCGTTGGCATACACGTTTTCACTCTCCTATCGATTATCAACGTTTTAGCTCTTACAACAAGGTTATCAACTTTAACGACGTCACGCTCGAGAAATCTTTCTGGTATGCCGAGAACTTGAACTTTATCAAACCTATCCTTCTCATTTGGGCTTCACACAGAGAAATGGCACCCAAAGTTCTCATCTGCGGTGAGAAGCTCTATGAGACCGTTGGCATTCGACATTGATCAGATACTATCAAGGTCACATTGTCTGGGCGCACGACGACATCAAAGAACTTCTCGGTGACATCGCAGAAGTGATCGTAAGCGATTGAGTGCATCTGACGCATGATTCAATGTGTAATTCACAGACTAACTATAGTATCTCGATTCCAAAAGTCGTTCGGAATTCCTAGCTGCATTTCAGCCTGGAGGAAGGTATTTCGATGTAAAGGGGATATACAGAGAGAACGGATCAGCAGATATCATCGGAATGTTCGACAAGGAAATAATTGATGGACTCTCCGCGAGCGTCAAGTGGATCGCACATAATGGCGCGGGATATGATTCTGTTGATGTCTACGCCTGCATTGAAAGGGGTGAGTAATTTGGATGGTCTTACTGGAAGAGTCCCTCGTCTGACCCATCTTGACAGGTATATACCTTTCCAACACACCCGGGGCCGTGGATGACGCCACAGCTACCACTGCCCTCTATCTCCTCATTTCGACACTGCGCCAATTCTCTCTCTCTGAGAGATCTCTGCGCGCAGGGCAATGGAAGCCAGCTGACCTGTCTTCTAAGACTCACGACGTTACTGGCCGCACGCTCGCTATCTTGGGCCTAGGTGGTATCGGCCTGCGTTTCGCGGAGCTCGCACACGCATTCCCTATGCGCATCATCTATCATTCCAGGCACAAGGTTCAGGATGCCCCCGAGTGGTGCGAGTACTTCGAAAATGTGGATGAGATGCTGGGGCAAGCTGATGTTTTGAGTGTGCATGTCCCGCTTCGTGCTGACACGGTTGATCTTGTGGGAGAGAAGATGATACGCGCTTTGAAACCGGGGGCAATCATCATCAACACGGCGCGTGGAAAGGTCATTGATGAAGAGGCGATGATCAGAGCCCTGCAAGACGGCCATGTAAGTCATCTTCAGTTTTTTATTCATTTAACGAACGAGTATGCTGATTAGGTAATATTCGTAGCTCGCATCTGTGGGGCTCGACGTCTTCCCTAACGAGCCTGAAGTCAATCCACAACTCCTCAAGTTCCCAAATATCACAATGTTGCCCCACATGGGTACGGAAACCCAGGATTCACAACGCAAGATGGAGGTCCGTGCTCTGCAGAACCTGAGAGACTACTTGATTACCGGAATGGGCAAAGACCTAGTTCCTGAGTGGAAAAGCGCAAAGAAATCGCTATAAGCCTCGTGCAACTACTTAGACAAGTAAGTAGGGAGTATCCGTGTATCTGTTGGTCGAATATCGACCATAACTGTAAATAGACTTGACTAGGAATGATATGAGCGCCTATTTCAAACTTCTAATTGTTCACGTCGCCTATTTAAGTAGTAGCGACTACTGGAAACAGTACCACGAGGAATCCTCGAGGACCAGCATCTCAGGCTCGTGGCTGGTGTAAGAACTTCTCCCTGACCACTAACTCTACCTGTCGAGATCGATACAAGCCATTAGCCAGAGTACCACCTTCTCACAACACATGAGCAACTCGGACGCGACAAGACTGGTACATGGAATGAAGGATACCTTGATTGGACTGTGAGTGGCCCATATGCACATTTTGCTCCTGATTCGATTCTGCAATCCAGTGAGACTAATCTCAAGACTTTCAACGAGCAGTCTGCGAGTGCCTTTATTTCAGGTATTAACCCTAACATGGTAAGCGCCCGGTAAGAGATGCAGAAGCCATCGCTCACGCTCTAGTCTACACAGGACAGAACTCGTGAGATACAAGACTTGCAAACCCGCTTACGCGAACATCGGAAAACACAACATCGTCTAATCAGCGGAGCCAAGAGGACGATAAGGGAGGATTTCAAAGTCAATATCCAAAATCGTCTGAGGTTTGCCTATTTTTTTATGACCAGAGGCGCCGCACCGATTGCTTTCGTGTCAATAGGCAAGACATTTCGACACGGGTCAAAAGCGAGATTGCACTCCAAGTAAGGGAACAGGTCAACGAACAGATCCGAGAATACATCCCTGTGCCATTACAACAGCAGGTACTGGAAAACAGAAAGCAGATATCTGACATCAAAATATCTCTGCACAATTCGTGAGTCAACAAATCAAAACTGACGAAATTCCGCTCACGTTGATTTATTGGATCCGACGCAGCGAGGCCAGAGCGAGGAACTCGGCATTGAAACCTACAAACTTTGACGAGCCCCTGATGCCGCTGTATAAACTCGATGGCAGCAAGAGCCACTTAAATCCAGCTGACCTGCGCTCGCTCTTCGCTTACGATCGTAAGTGGATGAACATATGACAGAGCGTCATTATTAAGTCCCAATAAGTCGATATAGCGAAAGAACTTGTGAGGGACTTTGGAATGGAAGCAGACGATCATTCACTTCAGGTCAATTACGGACGGTTCATGCGGCATATAGGTATGTTCGAGACCTTGCACTGATCAGCCCGACACCCATGAAAGTGACACAGGGATCGAGAACGTGTGCATGGCAGAAGGGACCCAACTCGGAGTAGTCTAGATCTAATAGCTTGTTAATTATTATTATAAATCGTGGGAAAAAATAGTTGCTTGAAACTTGGACTGGAACTCCTTGTGAGATGATGGTAGGCTGTGACCTCGTTCTTCAGGCTGTGCGCTCACACCCTTTCTAGGAGGAATCATCACCGCTCGCTCAGGTCATCCAGGCCTATCAGAAACTGAACCACACTGAGCTCATCTTATTTCTCAAAGCCCGTAACCTGCCCACCACTGGATCTGATGCAGCCCTCGCTTCGCGGCTCGGCCACCACGACATTCACACTTACCACTTTCCATCAACGCCCACGAAACAGCAGCACAATTCGTCTCTAATACCCACCCCAAAGTCCCGCAAGTCAGGCCTTCTTCCTGGCCTCCCAATCGAGATTTTAGCTTATATATTGGACTTTGTTGGAGACTGGGAGCTGACGAAAGCTGTCGGAGTACCTACCGGCCTTCCACAACCTCCAGAATGGTCTCGCGCATCAGTCACAGACAATGCCATGCTATCTGGACTTGTGCCACTTATTCGTGCTGTCAATCCACGCTTACACCTACCGACCAAAGTCGGGGCAGTCCTCGCAGTCAGATTCGGCTATGATAAGGTTCTTGAGTACTTTCTTTCTACGCATCACTCCATTTTCCAGTCAATATTCAAAGACGATCTGATTCCAATAACCGCCTCACGATATGGACGCACCGATATTCTTTCATGGTGGAAACACGGGTTTGAGCAACATCCTCAGTTGATACTTCCCCCCGCTCCAGAATCGATCGCAGAAGCCATCGATGGAGCATCGAGGAACGGTCAAGTCGCATCCCTGGATTGGTGGTTAAACTGGGGGCGACCACTGGAGTACACCGAAGCCGCACTCGAGCAAGCTAGCGCGAAAAATCGTATCCTTGTGCTCGATTGGTGGCTACAACAACACAAGTTCAATAATCTTCCTCTCAAAATCGGACGTGTCATGGAGATGGCGAGCACCGCAGGCCACGTTCAAGTCTTGGAATGGTGGGCTGCTTCACGACTGGAGTTAAAGTACGATCACCATGCTATGCAACACGCAAGCTGTCATGGGAAAGTTGAAGTTCTCGAGTGGTGGCTCAAGAGCGGACTACAAGTCAAATTTGACCAAGATGCTCTGATAGGTGCCACAAGGCACAACCGGCCGGAAGTCCTGGAGTGGTGGGATAAATCTGGTCTTCCAATCCAGTATCGGATGTGTGATGTCGAGGAAGCACTGGAAGACGCAATTGGTGGCGGAGAAGATGCTCGAGCTTGGTGGAAACGGAAAGGTGTTGATTTCAATGCAAATGACAAGGAATGGATGAAGTCACAGAGTCTTAATTAGCTCTACCCGTGAGTTCACGTTTTCCGTCAGGTTAAGTGGTTTATATATGTTTTGATGTTGTATCACATTGTGCACTACTTTCTGTACCAGAGTTCAACGCTAAGTCTAGCCATCTCGCCCGTTTCTTATAATCACGTCATGATCGCAACGGCTTCTCTTCCACGACGACGACATTGGTTTATAGTCCTCGAGGCAGCGACTGTTCTGATGTTTAGTACTGAATAGCGTCCGACTTTGGGATTTTGGAGAAGCTTGCAGACCTGAAAATAGTCGAAATTATGGTCGACATCCATATTATCGTCCTTGTCGTTGACCAAGGACATGCGAAATGGATCTAATTCGGCATCATTTTCAAGGGTACAGCAGGAGGACCAATCATTGGCGTCACTTGTGGAATTGTCTGTGAACCATATCGTGAAGTGGGCTAATCACTTGCTCCTTGTGGTGAATTGCCCAAGTTGTTCCGTTTCCACGAGTTCGACGCGTTGACAACATTGACCTTGCATACGGGCCGGTGTCGAAGTCGTGGCTTCCCAGCACAATTCGTCTGAGTCTCACGATTTCAAGCCCTCAGTTTGCCTCCGCATCCCGTGTTCCTCGTCATCAACCCAATCGCCGATTATGTAAGCTCCGGCAGATTGATTTCTTGCAGATAAAAAGAGAGGTACGGCAGTTGTATTCGAGTCGAGAGTTATTGGCGTGATGGCGTTATAGCCCATGCTGTGTCACAAGGATGCTTCAAAGAGAGCATCATCTTCTGGGAAGTCAAAGGAAGCAGCTGGTGCCGCAATACCTAGTAGTAGCGTGAGATGTGATGAGAGGCTAGAAGAAAATGGCGTTTTTTTAGGGATGTTATGCGCCAGCCTTTTCTCCAGATGGCTCGGGATGAATATGTGGTGTGCGAAAGTGAGTCGAGTTGTACTTGCGTTTACTTGATACATAGCCAATACGTTCAGAAAACAACGATGTAGCACCGGGCTTAGGCTCGATTTCAATCCACGTTGATACCTCAGCACAAATCAAGAATCTTATTTTACGGCCGTATTCATTCTAAACGCTGTCGGTTGTCTATTGTTCCTGGATGATCACCAGTGGTCTGTTGATTTTAATCCCTCAGGCACGGCACTGCAAAAGTGACAAATCATTACTGCGACAGAAGTAGCTCTAGAAAAACAGCGAACAATCTTCCCTTGGTTTATACCCAAGTTCATGATGACACTCATCACCAGGACGATGTTCATGGACGACGCTCCCATTCGGAGTCTAACTTGGTTTCGCCCGTTGGGTAAAACCAAGTTGGAAAGATCTTTTCTGACCTCATGAAGGACTCGCTGCATTTGTATGTGTGTCCGAAAAACTTGAACAGGTATGGTCTACTACTCGTAACCTATCTCCGAATGACTTTGGTGATGCGTTTGATCCAGTGTTGTCGATTGACAAGCGAAAAAATATGACATATCGGTACAGAACCTAACATAAACATTCGAAGTTCCCGTCTAGTGCTGGGTACTTGGTTGTACCGTGACTCGTCTCCGCCTTTCGCCTTTCTAAGTTATATGGTCACTCTCCGAACTGGATTTCCTGTAATCTCGAGCGTTCTCGATCCAGCTGCCCGAACTTGTTGTCATTTCACTCCAAGTGGCGCATATGCTCGGAATTCACAAGAGGAGACTCAGTCATCGCAGAGGAATTTGAGACTCCGAAAATTACAGACGCTCAGTACACGTGGGCTTACTGCTACCTGACCTTGTGTTATCACGCAACATGCTGAAACGACGTGTGGGAAGCCCTATTAACTCATGTCTATATTAGTGTCGTTCTTGAACCAGCACTAGCCCCGTCCAAGGAACTGGAATACCACAAACGTTGGCACTGATCATGGGATGGATTTCCGATACCCTCTACCCTCCTCATCGATAAGATGGTCATCTTACTGATAATCGTGCGCGGAGGAGTAAACAGATCATCGGCTGTGGCGAATTCGACTCTTGCCAACAGAAGTTGCATCCGAGATAGCATCGTCCTAAAATATAGCCAAGATCAAAAACATTTTTAACCTATTAAGGTCCGTCCATCAATCGACTTCAACACACGATCGTCATGATTGCAATTGATACAAGCACATCTTTGTCGCGTGTTCAAGTTGTACAGCCACGAGAGGCCTAGCGGCGATTGGCGCTCCAAGAAACGATTACTTTTAAACAGGCGATGGGTAGCTTCTTGTACTCGTCGATACCCACCAGCCAATCGCAAAATTGACATCCACCGAACTCTGCTTTGAAACAAAATGTCGAACTATACTAGTCTCGCTTTTAATGAATTTCCTGGAGCATACGCATCAAATGAGAGAATGTACAGCCATCGAGCATCGGAAAACACGTCAGACGGCAGCCAGATCTCACAACGCTATTACCAGTCTAGTAGTAGCTTAGCCTCCGCTCTTACGCCCGTGGTTTCCAAAATCGACGAATCGAAGTAATTCATGTCTATACACTTACCAGTTTGCTTGTTAATTTTGTTCCAGAGTCTACATGTGGCCAAAACCCAGTTCCGACGGGACTAACTCGCAAGCTCAGTTTCCAGAGTTGCCTGTGAACGATAAAGGCTGGTGTGATCAGCGTCGCAGGCATGGTCAGACCATCTCTCGAAGCACAAGTGTTATGCCTAACCGCCACATGGTTAGTTGATGGCACACCTTTTGATTTCTTGTTCGTCTCCTGATTGAAACCTAGCATGACTGGAATTCGGCCAATAGTCTTCAGGGTGACGATAGAGGTGATCATCCGTCATTAGACTATGACGCAGGTCACAGGCATGCCATCACTCCAGCACCACAGGATATGTATCAATTTCAGCAGCAGCAGGTCCCGATTAACAAACCCAGGGACCCACTCTACCACACCAGACCTGGCATTCTTCCACATACTTCATCATCTGCTTCAAAGCTATCGGCCAGCCCGACGAGTCTTCAATCGCCATTCTTATACTACACTGGACCAAGCTTGAAGCGCCTATACTCCGAAGACGCTACAAACGATAATGCACCGCTCAGTGCCACCCCAACGGATGTTGCGTCTTCGGGCTATGCTATCGCAGAACAGCTTACGCCCGCGGCTGGGCAACCATCATTGCCACCTAAATTCCTCTACGTTAGCGTAGACAATTTAGAGGATGAGCCTACCATCCGGTGTCCTTATAAGTGGTGCAAATCGACTTTCACGCGGTCGAATGACCTAGCAAGACATCTCGCCACAGCTTCGATGCACCGAGAGCCAGTACCTGCCGATCCCTCCAAACGCTGCCGCTTATGCGGGGAGGAATTTTCCCGTTCTGATGCTCGTAATCGACATGAAATTAAGCGGTCCTGCGGAAAGAAGCGAACTCGCAGAGTTGCAGCGGTTTGAAGGTCAAGTTGCGTCCGATCTTGCTGGACATTAGAAAAAAAAATTCAAAAGGGGTACACAGTGAGGTCAAGTCGCTTTGCTTATCCTCAATTTGCATACGAGTATCGTATGCTAGGGCTTGGAGCCACTTAATTGCGGTCATCAGGGACACAAAATAATTCAACTTTGAACTCGTAGACGACAAAATATTGTAATAGACCTGAAGGTTTGATTTAGGAAGATAAACAATTTCAAGGATTTCACAGACCGGCATGCAAGAAACTAAATATGCTGTTATCGTCTGCTTAACCTTCAAGCTCGTGAAGATGTCTGAGGACATTGATATGAACGAGTAATCTCAAAAAGGAAGAAAAAAACCCTACTGTCCAAGAACTTTATTCATCTTGAACATGTCGATCTTGTCGACACCAAATATGCCACGAAAACCGGCGTCACAGATGATTTCGCGTTTGTTACCGGGATTCTGCAACTCGTTGTCCTTGATATAAACCCACAGTTGTTTGACCACCTGTGGCCGCGAGAGTTTATCAACTCTAAGAACCGCTGCGAGTGGTTCGCTGGAACAGACATCAGACGGAAGTAAAGTACAGATTTACGAAAGGGGCTATACCTTAAAAGAAACTCCTTCGCAAAACCACCTTTTGCACCCCCACTGCTACTCCTAGAAGATTTAGATTTCTTCTTCGACTTCCTCTCATCACCATCCTCACTGTCGTCATCAGAATCTACAGTTTCCGCACTCTTTTTCGTCCTTCCCCCCTTCTTCATAGCACCGTTCGTACTCCCACGCGCCTTTGTCGGTTTTGCGGACGTCCTTCGGGAGCGACCATTAAGCTCATTAGAAAGCTGACGTGCCAGTTCTGCATCACTGAGCTCGTTCTTGGAAGCCTTCTTCGCTTTCTTGGGGACAGGGGCAGCTTCGATTTCATCATCATCTACTTCCTCTTCGCCAAGTTCTTCCTCGCCAAGCTCCTCGTCTTGTTTCCGTTTCCGTGACTCTGGTCTGTCTTCCACATCATTACTTTCCTCACCCTGTTGCGCGTTGACTCTCTCAAAAACCCTCCCAATGACAATATCAACTTCTTCCTTGTTGTCCCGCATAAATTCTGGGGTGATATACGGGTCCCCCTTGATCAGTTGACGGCGAACACTCTTTGCGCTGATAGTCGTCAAATCAGTGTGAGGAGCGGACAAGATCTTGTATATTGGGTTTTCCAGAGAGTCAAAATCAAACGCCATAGCTTGTATAGGAATCCAGAGTTAACAGGACAGTGAGAGGACGAGGGACAAGATTGGTACGAAACAGGTCAGTACAGTAAGTTGATCGCGGCTGTAAGGACTGTAAAGACCGCGTTCAAAGTGATTATGAGCACGTGACACTTGGCATTCGTCTGGCGCGTGCCATTGGTAACCTGACTCTTTCGAGCTTCCATATGTCCTCCTTGTTCTGCGCCTAGGAATGTTTCAACTCATAGATGAACCGCATCCAACGAAAACAGCTATTTGAATTTATTTTCTGCTGCAGATAGATAGATATCTGGATATGTTCTGCCAGTTCTGGCACCAGGCAGAACCTGTTCTTTGGTTATTTGGATCACGGCATCGTCAATTCCGTCTCACTTGATGAATTGTGCACAGTTGTAATGTGAGGTGCTATGCCACGAGAGTTCTCAACTTAAGTCTTGTTGATTATACCGTCTCTGACTGAAGACGTTTAAACGCCATACCCGGACATTACGTATCGCTAAGTTGTGAGGAAAAGCACCTCGTCCACCCTACATTACGTCGAGAGATGTTTTTTCCTGGTATAACGCTCGATGCTGGTGTAATTGCACGTTTAATATTTGGTTCGGGCTGAAAACTAGAACAAAGTGTCACAGGTATGTAAAGCATAACGTCAACAGCATTTCCTGTAAACTGACTGCTTGATTTACAAGTTGATATGATTGCTGTATTCACGGTTCTGTACAAATGCCAGCTGCGCGTTCATAGTTGGATGATGGGTGAGGACAGGAAATAACTTGCTGAATTCAAAGTGCGGCTGACGTATGTGGAGAGTTGACAGAACTGTATCCGAAACAGACAAATGTATAAAGGCGATTTAAAAGGCGGAAACAGTCTGCATTCGTTACTACCATGGTGCGTCTACGCAAAAACTTAAAGCAAGAGTTGGCGCGCGCTTTTACTCCCGCCTCCGTCCCTCTGCAAGTCCCCTCGTCTTCTATGGGTGGCTACCTCTTCACCAACCCTCCTCAGAACCTATGGCATCCTTCGCCCTTGGTGTTCATCCCTCTCCCCGCCTACCCGCATTCCCTTTGTATCTCCCAACCCGTGCCCTTCCCTTTCTCCAGCTACCCTTCGTCAGAACCATACTCTATGAACCTGAGCTCCTCCCCGCCTTTAGTGTTCACTCCCTACTCTGCTCACTCATCGTTCATCAGTAATCTACAACCTCAGAACATCCTTTCTTCCAGTAATCTGGACTTGATTACATCCGTATATCCCTCAGAACAGCCCTTCCAGAACCTGAGCCTCGTCCCACCTCCAGAGCCCACCTCTCAACTCGCTCATCCTCAATTTCTAAATGCTCCGCAACCTCCTACCATCTTTGCCTCTAACTTGGACTTCCATCCACCAACGTCAGAAGATGATAATGATATAGAAATGGAATGTATGTGTTCCCTCGCGAGGCTGACATCATGACTCACGCTGTGCTGGTTTGATAGGGGAGCTACCACTTGGGGAACCAATGTGCATCGACGGTGTTGAAATTGTAATGCAGGGTAAGCACTTTTTGTTGATCTCTTCAGCCTGAGATCCAAACGCAACGCGTTTCATCCAGACATAGACAATGATATAACTCATATCATGGAATTAGCAGTGCAAAGGAATCACTTTGGCCTTTGTACGAGCCTTCCGTACCCTCTCATTACTCAGTCGTGTGCCGTGGCTCCATGTGGCCCTCAGCCCGTGCGATACCCCAAACCATGCCATCCTCTCACTCGCTTACCCACTGTCTACGATGAAATCGACACCCCCAACTTTTCTCCTGAATGGTCCGCCATTGCCAGCATTGACACGGCCCACGTCGATTCCATATATTCATCCACACCTTCCTGTCCTTTGCAGAACGAAAGGCAAACAACTTTAGGCTGGTCTGCCAATGATGTGACCCTCGGTCATCCTGCCCATATGCTTGGTCATACCTTCCCTGTTTATGAAGCTGAAGAGCAAGCAGCTCTTGAATGGTTTGGCAAAGAAATAGCCGTCCGTTCACGCCCACATTCATGTTCCTCCTATTCCAGAGCCCATGAGTCGTCCATCAACCGTGCGACTTTCGTCCACCACACACACACATTCGCGCCACCCTATCTCCCATCCCGCCTAAGGCAAGAAGAAATCAATGCATCAAAAGATGCTGTTAAGTGGGTGCCATATAGACAGAACTTCCAAACGCAGTCGTACCTAGGGCAGATACCCATCGGAATCGCAACATCCAGTGTCAAGAACATCGTCAAACAACCCCGCCCAATACGCCTTCCAGATTCTTTTCGGCCTCGGAGCAATCCAGTCCCTCCTGAAGTTCCCGATAGCAACTCGTGGACTTTTGGTAGTTGGAAGAGGGAAAGGGGGGTAGATCAAGTCGAACCAGCAGACATTGACGATTCTCAGATGAAGAAATCAAGAGGAGCGGTGCAGGTTGTACCAGCGTCTCTTTTCAAGTTTTCAGCGTCAGTCCTTGAGGAGTCGGCGGCAGTCCTCGTCGGCATCACGTCGGCGGTGGTGAAGACCTCTCTCGCAGCCACGAAAGGTCTCATATCAACCATTGGCAAGATCGTCAACTTAAAATCTTTGACAAAGCTTTCACCTGAAGTGATTGTTATCAATGACGACGATGACGAGGAGATCGAGGTGTATAATATATTTCCTGTTCGTCTTTGCCTTACTGATGATGGTGTACTTTTTAGGTCATGCAACAGCTCTTGATCTGACCCTTGTAGATATCCTTCTCTGGTCTTTGGCCCAGTCCATCCCTCCTCACTTTCCTTCGAGCTTCTCACTTCACCTCCCCCAGCGGTAAGTTGTAACTGCTTGATTAAAGTTCTCCTATCACTCGCCTGGAAACCTTTCTGTCTCAGGACTCTCCTGGAAACAAACATCAATACGGCCCTTTGCCACAAGAGCTAGACCCCTCCTAACAACCTTTGAGATGATGGGTACCTCTGACGTCATTCTTTGAGCTTCCTATTCAGATGCTTGTGCTGAAGGTTTCCTTGTGCTGAAGGTCTCCTTGTGCTGAATGAATGTGGTATACCATAGTAATGTTTTTCTTTGGGATCCGATTGTGGATTTCTTTGTATATTCCCCATGTACTTGTTATCTTCGGAATCTACCTTAATTTTTTTTTCAAATTCCTTGACACAAAGTGAGAGTACTAAAAACGTTCTAAGCACGAACCTCTCTCTCACTCAGTCACTGGACATGCGTCGTCAGTTCCCGTACTGAATCCGAAAGTGCATTAAAATTACAATCAAGGTCTATTTATTCATCGAAAAATCATCCAGTCATTCCTGGCTGGATCGCCTGGAGGGGGAAAGACTCCTAAATCAGCAGGACGGCGTTGCTCGTCCCGCTGACCCTCATTTTGGTCACGTCTCATCCGGTCCACGATGCGTGTTCTGACATAGAGCAAGACGGATATCAAGAGGCAGAGAAAAACAAGAAGGAACGTTTCACGAAGATCGTCAAAGTGTCCCTCCTCTCGAGTACCTCGGAGGGCGCCCTCAAAGTAATCTTCAGGGCCAAAGTCACTGTCCCTGTCTTGTTCGGCATTTCTACGCTCCCGAGCCCACTTGAAAACGAGCACACGTTAGGCAACCACGAGCAACTTCTAGAAAATATAACGCACTTGAATTGGATCTTCATCGCCACTTGGTGGTACTGGTGGTTGCTGCTGCCCAGTTCGACGCTTATAGAACTCTTCCTTCGCCTTGCCGAGATACCAGGGCCCGTCTTCTTCTTCGTATTCGGGCTTGTCCTCTGCTTGGGAAGACACTTCCGACTGCTGGCCCTCGAGTTGCCTATCCGATTTTGCTGTTGTGGTGGCATCTAAAGGTAAAAACGTTCAGATATGATCAAAACGAAGCAGAAGTCAACAACATACCAAGCAGGTCATCCTCAGATGACCAGATGCTAAGACCACCCTTTCCTCCCATGAGGGTGTGCCATAGACTCCGCAGGTAAAGTTTTCCGAGGGAGAGTACGACAGGCAAATATGCCTCTGAATTAGTCTCTAAAGCAAGGTCGTAGTGTCTCTTGGCTAGATGGAAATCCTTCAGCATATGATGTCAGTATCGGATCAAAAAAAATAGCACAAGTTGCCTACTTGGGGAACGCCAATCCCATTCTCGTACATCCATCCTAGGTTCCACATGGCAAGGGCACTCACTTGAGTATCAGCAGCAGATTGATAATACATCACTGCTTTCTCCAAACGCGTCGCCTCATCTTGCTCCGGCACGCCGAGTCCATGGTAATAATAGTCGCCCACTTTCACGAGGGCGTCAATATTATGCTGGGTTGCAGCACGTGTCCACTGTGTCAATGCTAAACGAGCTGTATCGTTGGAAGGGGTCATAGGTGAGAAACGGGTCAGGCGCAGCACACTTTTGTCTGGAGTAATAGCATAAGTCGAGGCAGGTCAAATTATGCAATCACCAACCTTGATCCAAGACATAGGCAAGGTTGTTCTGTGCTACCTCCAAACCCCTATCCGCAGCGATCCACCACTTCAAGATAGCAATTTCTTTGGATTGTTCAAGAGGAGACATCCAAGCAATTTCGGCTTCGCGAAGCAAATCTTCATCCCATCCACCGCGTTCAGAGACAAGCTTGTAGAAGGACACCGCCATCGCACAAGAGCTGGAAGCGACGTGCGGGAGCATGCCAGGTGTTTGAGCCTGGTTTGATGCAACTTGTCCCAAATAATAGTATGCTTCAAGAGGAGACCCATAGCGAACAGCAGATTCAAAATATTTCGTAGCCTGTACAAGTTCACCACGCTCTGCACGACAATGAGCGTTTGGATGCGAAGTCTGACAATAAGATACTTACCATAGTGATACTTGCCAAGGTTCACAAAAGCTTCAGCGAGCTCCTGTTCAGCCGCGGCTGCAAAATGAGTGACCGCTTTTTTTATATCAGGCTTGGATCCTGGAATCAAGGCATCTCGATAAATGATTCCAAGACCATTGTGGCATTCCCGATCACCATGTTCAGCTCCTCGCTCGAACCACATTTTTGCCACCGCCGGATCAGCTTTTACACCCTCTCCTCTAAGATACATCCGACCTATATAACCAGCACTAGCAGCCGCGTATCCTACTGGTGCATGACCATCTTTGAGAGGAAGCGATTTATGTGCAAGGGGGTTTTGCGGATCGCGGGGCCATATCTGACGAGCTATCTGTAGGAAGTAGTGCCGGGCAAACATGTAATTACGGGGCACCGCACCAACACCTTCACTACCCGAGGCGATGCCGCCAGGGGAGCCGTAGATGCTGCCTTGGTAAAAGATTTTGCCGAGCCTGTATGCAAAATCAATCTCGCCGCGATCGGCGTTGAACTGCGAAGATGATAAAGTTTGCAGTGTCCAGTAGAGTCTGTAGAAGACTTACAAGATAATATTCCAACACATCTTCCCAAGTTTCCCCAGCATCGCGGGCTATGCCTGCTTTGATTGCCGGCTTTCCTGCATTAAGCCCAGTTGAGGCAACACTGGCACCTGGTCCAAAGACTCCACCGACGAGATCAGATAATCGTGTCGGCGTCTGAAGGAGTGTTCGACCACCAGCAGGCCCCGACTGAAACTTTGCAAGGACTAGCAATGAAAAATTAACCATATGTTACTGGGTGAGATTGTCTTTGGTCACCTTGTTCAGAGGCAGCTTCGTACCACAATGAAGCTCGTTTGCAACTCTCCTGTGTGCCTATACCACTCCAGTAGCGGTAGCCAAGAGCCATTTGTGCACCTCGGTGACCTCCGTTGGCAGCAAACGTATAATAAAGTTGAGCTTTAGCTTGATCAACAGGAACAACACTGCGATATCCGGAACTGTAGAAGAAAGCAATGATCGACTGTGAGGTGGCGTTGCCAGTTTGTTGCGCATGGTACAAGAATCCTTTGTATGCTGCGACAGGATCGGACAGAAAATGGTGAGTTGGAGGAAACTGTCGGTGCAGTGGTAAATAACGACAGCGAAGGAACAAGATGAACGCACCAGATAGATATGAGCTAGGGTATAGATCGCATCCATATTCCCCAACTCAGCAGAATGCTCTAGTAAATCTACCACCTTAATGGCTTTACCCTTCTGCTCTTCATCTTTCCTCTTAGATTTTACACCCATGCCATCCCTCCTAAAGCTATTAGAAAGCCGTCGGAATGTATACTGGTGTAATTTCACAGCGATGCGCATGAAACTTGAAATAGGGCCTTGCCCATGGATATTAGGAAGCAAACTCGAAAAAAGAGACTTTGCATTCGAGTTGCTAGACACAAGATACGGGTCGAATCTGTGTGCCGGGGTATGCGCGGTGAGACTCGCCAAGGTCGACATAGCTTGCTTGTATGCTCGTTCAGCTATAGTGAAATTCAATAATATTACCAGGAGGGGAAAAAATTGCGAACCTTCAGCACTTTGGTCAAAGACATCATTCGAGGCGCCACTGGCGGTGGGAACATCAAGGTTTGTGTCCAAGGGCGCGTCGAAACTGGTGTCTAACGTTGTCGATGTAGATTCGGCGGATGCGACACTCGATTCCGTGGCATCTGGTGCCTAAAGACCGATTAACGTTCGCCAAAGCAATAATTAAGAAGGCTTACAGAAGTCGTTCCCGACGAACTTGCTGCAGTGGTGAGTACGATGAGTCCAAAAGCCAGCCAGGTGGCCTTTCGAGGACACAGTTTCCTCCCAGACTTCATATTAAAATGAGAAAGATTGTCAGAGTAAGGGAGTCATACACCTCTTGAGAAGCTCCAGGACCAGGTTTACCATACAACCACGTTCTCTGCATCATTACACGTCGTCGGTCACGTGTTATCGTGATCTTATCAGATAAAAAATCCTCACTGCCAACAAATTACAGAAGTATGCAATTAAACGATATCTAGTGTTGCAAATCGTTTACTAAACGGACTATGTATCAGTGGTGAAGACTTAATCTCTTCCATCAAGCTGTGTCTCTCGCTGGCAGGCAGGAGAATTGCGGAATCCCGCAAGTATATCCACAAAGACTCGTGTGATGGATAAGCAGTCAAAAGAGAAAGTGCATGCTCTACTAGAGACCGATTTGTAATGAAGATCTTTCTCCTTGTGCATGAGGGGTGAGTTTCAAGGTCATCAAATAATCTGCCTAGACAACAGAGGCGAAAGACGGAGGAATGATCAGAAACATGATGTTCGACCCAATCTTTCAAGGCATTCAATTCTTGGATTAAGATGTCGATGTAAAGGTCGGGAAAAACTTCATGAACAAACAGTGCTGTATGGAGGATGTCCATCAGAAAGTGCCAATGTGTCCATGCATGATAATTGCGAGGATGTGATTCGCAAGCGCGTCTAATAACTGATAATTCGCGTTTGATGACATCAGGAGGAATGTTGGGAAGCGGAGACAGATCAGAAGATGTTGTCCATTTCCTAGACCGATCATGTGTACTGAGATGAAGACGTCCTTTATAAATGCGATTGAAGAGCCATCGACGATGATCCCATAAAAGGGACTCCTTTGCGCAAGAGCTCGACCCTCGGATAAGTACTTCGATAAACATGAGTTCCCTTTCGGATTGGAGATCGCCGCTTTGGACAAGACGTTTTCGAGCGTTAAGCGCGGTTTGGTGGGCTGGGTTGGCGAGAAGGATAGTGCATGTTACCACTCTACATACTTCTGGCACGGATCTTGAAGATTGAAACAAGGCAAGAGCAGCCAAGTAAAGTTGGTGAAGGACCTTTTTGGGCACCCCAAGATTACCATCCAAAAATAAGAACGGAGATTCAGGGGTTGGTTGATCTTGGATTGAATAGACACTATTCCAGTCCTCAAACCCCCCCGGAAGAAGTTCAATAGAAGCACTATGATACAAGCAAATTCAGCGATCACTTCCAGCGAGAAATCGACGAAAAGAAACATACGGTAATGAATACAAGATATCCGCCAATCTGTGCATAATAATAATAGGTTCACTTCGTTCTTTTTCCATGACGTGACGCAGTAGCAGGTTTGGGGTAACAAAAACTGTTTGTGAAGGTTGTTTTTTGCTCGACGCGCGCCGGCGTGATGCGAAATCTCAGTCGGCTCGCGACTATTACCAGCCTATGCAGTGGGGTGGTCTTCTCCGCCGTCACATTTGCAGACGATCCCCTTTGCTATCCTACCAGGTCCGACCCATAAGCTTTAGGAACCAGCGTGTCATGGCTGCAAAACCTCTTGGTTTTCATGACGGACCTCTTGTATGGGTCGACTGCGAAATGACTGGCCTCGATCCACGTAAGGACAAGATTTTGGAGATTGCGGTACTTTCATCTGTTAATATCAATACAGACTACCTGTTCTGATACATTATAGGTCATCATTACCAACGGAAATCTGGAGCCAATGGATGAAGGCATTGAATATACTATTCGTACCGATAAGTCTGTTCTGGATGGGTATGTGATACTTTATTTAATGACCTTTTCATGCGTCGTAAAGTGTCCTTTCACAGCATGAATGAATGGTGTATATATCAACATCGCCGGGTAAGTCTCTTTGCTCTACAGATCAAGTTCTACGTTCTTACATATGACTACTAGTCTGGTCTGACTCAGGCATGTTTGGAGTCGACTCACTCTCATACCTTCGTATACAATTCCGTTCTTGCTTACATCAAACGATGGATTCCTCACAAAAGGACCGCATGTCTTGCAGGAAACTCGATTCATGCCGACAGGGCATTTCTAGTGGAGTCGATGCCCGGAATAGTTGATTGGCTACATTACCGGTCTCTCTCAATCCTTGTTCTTTGAAGACAATTGCTGATATCCCTCCTCAGTGTTGTAGGTATGTGATTGACTTTGAAAATTTTTGTTGTTACCAAACTGGTATCTGTTATCCCAGATGTCTCTTCGATAAAAGTTCGTTGAAATCATTCCTTCCAATGTTTTCGATCTCATGCCCTGATTTTCCAGGAACTTTCGCGCAGATGGTTTTCTCAACGACCTATACCTCTCATCAACAAAGAAACCAGTCATAGGTAAAATCCTATATTTGATATGAGAGTTCGTGTTACTTGACCGCCCATAGAGCTTTAGATGACATTCAAGGTTCAATCAGTGGTGGGAATATATACATGAATCCTGATACGATTGGACTGATGGTTTTCTAGAACTGAAATGGTATCGAGAGAATATTTTCGTTCCCTCTGTCCCATCATCCTTCCCGCAGTCTTAAGGGTTAGAACAATCCACGGACGACGTTAAAGTTTACGCAATCGAAGAATGGACTGTAGAGGTAATATACAATGGTTCCATGACTATTCTAGCTATCTTAATAATACCGGCAGTCACATTGCATCTAATAAAAGTTCTATGTTGCAAGAGATAAACAGCTAAATAAGTATACCAAATATCGAGTGAAAAGATTGTCGACGGTAGGCCTCAGCACTGAGCAGATATAGAGTGTACGATGATGATTCGTGTACCCGCACCCGGCGGAGTGTACACAACATTAGAAGTCCCACAGGGTTCCCTAGGGATGCAACATTGTTAGGCGCAGCAAGGTTGTTAGGTATTAAGGACGTACGAAGGCGGGAATTCCAGCTTCCTTACAACCTTCCATCATTTCTTGGTTTCCCTGATAGTTGGAAGTGATAAATACAACCTCGGCTCCCCAAGAGACATAGGTCTCTTTTATGAGTTTCATGACATCCGGACGACCTCCTAAGGAGAACAATGACTACATGTAATTTGCGAATGATAGATTAATACACACCTCGCTGTTTTGAGTCCCATAATGTGACACGCTCGGGACCCAAATTGTTGTGGATCAGACCAGATATTGTCGGACCAAAGGTCTTTTCTTGATCAGACCCAATCCAGATCAGATACCTGAGAATTAGTGTTAGTGATCATGATTAGAAACCCGCCACCACAGGTCAAAATCAAATATCGTACCAATTTGGGCTCTACAAATACGGAAAGAGATCAGCTTTTGGCATGGACGGTAAACGTAGTTCTAGGTCACCTGAAGGCAAGTCGAAAGAGCCGCACCGAGTCCGGTTCCAGTACAAACCCTTATTCCACGCTTGTAAAGTGTTGACGTGTTGGAAACACCCGCGAACTGTATCACAAGGTGAGCTATATGACGAGAATCACTGAAAGAATAGGATGTACCTTCAGTTGCCTGGTCCAGATCCGCTGGGGCGGATTCTCCACGAGACTCCGCGTGAAGTCGCCTTGAACTCCGCAGATGAGGTAGTGGTACTGGGCGTGCCTTCCTTCCCTGGATGTAAAGCATTATTCTCGGCAATCAGGTGAGAGATAGGAGTAGAAAACTTACGATATAATACCGAAGGCGTGATACTCTAGAACACCACCTCGGCTAATTCTTGCAAGGAGGCCTTGCTGCATTCCACGCTCAAAACGCATAATGACGACTTTGGGGGAAGGCTAAAACGGACTTAGTCACATGAAACTCTGAGGCTTTGAGAAGGGGACTTACAATCTCTATGTCAACTTTAACTTCCCGTATCGTGAACCATGGGATGACGGCACTGGAGGATCAGAAGTTGAAGCACCGAAGAAACGGCGGATGAAGACTGGACTTACAAGACTGTCATTCCAAGCACGAACCAAAAGTCCTGTTGATGCACTATGTGGATACCGTTGGGGTTCCAACTTTGGGTGTTGGTGTCCCAACTGTCTCCAAGAATAACGAAAATCCAGGCTGGGAGACATCAATATAATTGACTTTCACTGAGAGCTAAAACCTTACTTGAAAGTATTCCAGACCTGGAAACAATGTCTGAGTATTTTCGGTAGCAAATTGAGTGACGTAAGCACTCACCAACCCATTAATCGATGGTGGCGCTCAAATACACTGTTCATAGAATTGATCAACGGAGATATTTTGACATGAGAAAGACGTACTTGTGATGGGTATTCCGGACCCAGGGAACGGCTGATATGATAGTTATGAGGATGATAACGAGCGTGATCAGACCAAAGACTAGGACAGAGGTATGTGTGGTCTTGTGATGGATGAAAACCCAGACCATGCGGAAGATTAGCCACATGAAACCGGATAGCCCACACCCTGAATGTATACCACCGAGATGTTGCAAGACGGAGGTGCAGCCCAGCCGGAACCATAGCGGTGTCCACTATAACCATGGATATCAGCGGGAGTATACAAATGAAAGAAGGCGATCACCTTCGCGAAAAGAGTGTTAACGATAAGATATAGCAACCGTCCAAAAAGCTCGTTTCGCATAAGAATAGCAACGAGCAGATTGCCGAGTACGCATGCACCGCTGTAATGTCGAGGGTATTGCCATTTTCCTGTGGCAGCTAGTATAACACCAACAATGTTTAAGGAGACGACGAAAGTGAAAAGTTTTCTGTGCAAAAGGTCAAGCCCCAGACATCGACTAAGACAACAAGTGTCATACCGGTAGGTGTTGAACCATAGTTGACCACGTATCCAGATGCTGACTTTACGAGGCGCTAGCTTCTTCGTTGATGGGGGCGGTATCGACGTCTTGACGACTTGTTTCTCATTACGGTGATGAGAGTCATGAGAGATATCCGACTGGGATGTTGTAGAGTTGGAGAGTGTGATAGGGATGGGATAGTCATGCCTATCGAACACCCCTTTCTCGGCGTCATCTATGTGTTGAACGAGGGACATATCAGAGGAAGTGAAGAGGGAGGAACACTATCGAGGTGTGAAAGACTCGTGGCTTTGAAGATAAATATGCGATCGCGAGGAGCCGGGCCTTTCATCTCGCAACCGATGTGGCGTAACCGATCAGCCACAGAGAATGGTGGGAGGAGATGTTACATGTAAGTATAGCAAAACAATAATCCGGACTGATCGCGAAAAAACAAGAGAAGCAGATCGAGTAAAAAAACATTGAGGGTGATGATCGGGACAAGCCAGGAAAGGAATCGATCGCCCGCTTTTGTGAGCCGTAAAACACTAAACGAGGATGCGCGGCACAATCCGATCGTACGCTGAATGACAATCTGCAGTTCTCACAGCACTTGAAGGGTAAAGATGGCCGTGGCATGGCATACGTGGGACGCGACATGTATGTAGTACGACCCCCGGTTCGTGTGTGACTCGCCCAGACATAACCCCGTTGTCCGCAATGCAGATAAGGACGCGTTGGGAGAAGTGTGAACAGATCTGAGGGACGTAACTTGCACGTCATGCACGGCGTATTGTTCATTACATGTTATAGCGCGAGCACTCGTGCCTCAAACATGCAGCATTGACCTGGAGCCTAAGACTGACAGATCTATTTCAAGCAAAGTATGCTGCAGAAACGCGCTTTCCAGAAATTGGACTAGAGTGTTAAATGCGATAGGTCCAAATGTCCTTATGACCGGAACAGATAGATTGCTGACGCGAACGACGCATTCGATGGGGGGACACATCACCCGGCGGCGAAGTTGCAGAAAACGAGATTCTCCGAGAGAATGAATGAGCATGGTAGTCAAAGAAACAGGGAAAGGTTGCTATATGGAGGACGAAGGCTGTCACTTAATATGACCCTGTTGCATCCGACGACCGTGACGGCCGACAGATAGTTCTGGGCTGCTATCGTGTCGGGGCACGACTCTCTTCCACCCCAAAAACATCAATAACCCACGCTGTTTCAGCATGTGCACTCTGGTTTACTCTGCTCATCGGACGCCCGGACACCGGATAGCCTGAATCTCATAGGAGCAGTGTGTCGTAGGCCACACACCGCCGCCGTCCGTGTTCACGCTATAACTACTCAGATAATACATCCTTCCGTATGCAAGGTATTTTGCTGTAGGATACTTCATAGACTGACTGCATACGGAAGAGACAGGTCATCGTGCCGTGCCGTACACACCGTCGAAGGTTCAGATCTTAGAGTTTGACACTTACGACACGTATTGTGGTCTGGGGCAAAAATCAGCCGACAGCTAGCGCCGACGGACGACCGCTTGCCATCTAGAGGAGGTGTTCCGCCCTTTTTGATGATTACTCTGCTTCGTTTTGCTGGGCAGGGGGACTTGGTAGCACTTGTTAAAGTCGTTTCGAAAGGGGATGGAATGCTTGAACCTTGTCAACCTGTAACCATGACCAGGCCGCGGCGGGCATACTGGAGGCAGTACCCGTGTCCGGCGGGGGAAAACTGAATCATTCGTCGGTGTCTCCAGCACGACTCGATCCGCATAAGTAGAGGCTGAGCTTAAAAAGACGGGGGCTCAAGCTAACCGAGATAATCGCAAATCAAACTGAGTTACGACACCATTATTGCCATGATCCTTTGAATGGCAGGAAACACTCGGAGACAGTGTTTGGTCTTCCTGGGCAATGTGTGACGACCTTGTTCCTCCCTTCAGACCTGGAATAAGCCTACATTCAACATTTTGTTTCGCTGACGTTTCGGGACTGATATCACAATTGGGCTCTTGGCATTTGGGAGTCGGTGTGGTCGTTAATGCGTGAACCTTGTGAGAGTGGTCGGCTGAGAGTGAGGGGTTCTTTGTCTGCACATGCTCGGTAATTGCTTGCAAGAAGTTCAAGAGCGAAGACTCCAACATGACCAGGCCTTGCCTAAAAGCAATGCTCGCCGTGGGCTTGGCTGCGTCAAACGATGAGAGAGTCTCACACGCATGGGTCACGTCGTTGGACGTTGGAGGATCCGTCCTGGATGAATCGGACGGGTCTCAGGTTTCTTCTGAAGCGGGGGAAAGAATTTCCGAATGTGCCGAAGTGGTTTGCCCCAGACTAGGGTTAGGAGCACAATTGTAGAATTTTTGACGGCAAATTTAGAGTCGAGTCAGTCTGCCGTTTCCCCCCATCTAGGGCCCTCACCATGAGTCTAGCACGACTCAGGTCGCCCTTGCTCAACGCCCTCGTTCGTCCATCTGCGCGTTCCTTCCACTCCCTTTCCCCAAAACGCTTCCCCTTCGCTCCTACCAATGCTCTGCGCGCCGTTGCCGCACCAGCTGTCGGTGACTACGCGAAAGAGGGTGAACACGTCCTCAATTCTCCCTCTGAACTTGCTAGAAAAATATCTGCGCGTGTACTTCCCAAACTCCCTCGGGCAGATGTTCAGAAGGTCCTTGTCGTCGGCAGTGGTGGCCTTAGTATTGGTCAAGCCGGAGAGTTTGATTATTCAGGATCACAGGCACTCAAGGCTCTCCACGAGGAGGGTGTTTCAGCCGTCCTCATCAACCCTAACATCGCTACATGGCAAACATCACACGAGCTGGCTTCCGAGGTTTACTTTCTCCCCGTTACTGCGGACTACGTCGCGTATGTTCTGGAAAAAGAAAGGCCCGACGGTATTCTCCTTACATTCGGTGGACAAAGCGCTTTGAACGTTGGTATTGAACTCGATCGCATGGGTGTCTTGGAACGGCTCGGTGTCAAGGTCCTTGGAACACCCATTAGGACGCTTGAAATCTCAGAGGATCGCGATTTATTCGTGCAGGCTCTCAAGGGTACGCTTTATACATTCATCAAATCTACGAACACACATTCATTCTTTAATTTTTTCTCCAGAAATTGATATCCCTGTCGCTCAGTCAACGGCTGTCTCTTCCGTAAACGATGCCCTTGCTGCCGCCGAAACAATTGGTTACCCGGTCATTTTGCGCTCTGCCTTTACTTTGGGTGGTCTTGGTTCTGGTTTCGCTGAGAATGCAGACGAATTGCGCGATCTCGCGGCCAAGAGTCTCAGTCTCAGTCCTCAGGTCTTGATCGAACGCAGTATGAAAGGTTGGAAAGAACTCGAGTATGAAGTCGTTCGAGATGGCGCGGACGTACGTCTTGGATTCTTTTGTCTCAAGCAATATCTTATCTGAGCACTATAGAACACAATCATCTGCTGCAACATGGAGAACTTCGATCCCCTCGGTACACACACTGGAGATTCTATCGTTGTCGCGCCCTCGCAGACTCTACCTGACGATGAATATCACATGCTGCGTAGCGCTGCGCTCAAGGTCATCCGCCATCTCGGTGTCGTCGGTGAATGTAATATTCAGTATGCCTTGAACCCCAAATCCAAAGAATACTGCGTGATCGAAGTCAATGCCCGGTAAGAAAAAAGGCTCAATTACTGTTCAGCCCTGACGCAACTCGTTTTCCTTCTAGGTTGAGTCGTTCTAGGTACGTTTCTTCAGTGTCTGTGCCGCTAAACCCTACTAAAATAGTTCTAGTGCCCTTGCTTCAAAAGCTACTGGTTACCCTCTTGCTTACACTGCCGCGAAAATTGCTCTTGGTCACACTCTACCTGAACTGCCCAATGCCGTCACTAAGACGACTACCGCGTGCTTCGAGCCTTCCTTGGACTATATTGTGACCAAGATCCCCAAGTGGGATCTCGCCAAATTCTCGTCGCAGGTCAATCGTGAAGTCGGTTCTTCCATGAAGTCAGTTGGTGAAGTCATGGCTATCGGACGGACTTTCGAGGAGAGTTTGCAAAAGGCTATTCGTCAAGTCGATCCTCGCTGGAAGGGTTTCGAGGTGTACATTGAGCCTGAGGATTTGGACAGGGCCTTGACTCGTCCTACTGACATGAGGCTCTTTGCCATCGCTTACGCTATGTACAAGAAAGGTTACACTGTTGACCGTCTCCACGATCTTACGAAGATTGACAAAGTGCGTCGATGCGATATTGTCTCATTTCATAACAGTTACTGATGCAATGAGGTCATCAGTGGTACCTTTATAAGATTGACAACCTTGTCCAGACGCATCACGCGTTGAAAGCAGCTGGCTCTGTCACGAAGATTAGCCATGAGCTCATGCAACGCGCCAAACGCATGGGTTTCTCCGATGCTCAGATTGCCGATCTTGTTTCATCTACCGAGGACGTCGTTCGTGCCGCGCGCAAGTCGCTCGGAATCACACCATTCGTCAAACGTATCGATACTCTAGCTGCTGAGTACCCTGCCCACACCAACTACTTGTACACGACCTACAATGCCTCTGAACACGATGTCAATTTCGACGAACACGGGACAATGGTTCTCGGTAGTGGTGTATACCGCATTGGAAGCAGTGTTGAATTCGATTGGTGTGCTGTGACTTGCGCTCGTAAACTCAGGAACATGGGCAAGCGCACGATCATGATCAACTACAACCCCGAAACCGTGTCGACTGACTTCGACGAGGCCGACCGACTGTATTTCGAAGAGCTCGGCTATGAGCGGGTCATGGATATCTACGAGCTGGAACAAGCACAAGGTGTCATTGTCAGTGTTGGAGGTAAGCTATACCCCATATATGGCACACTTTACCGTATTTTCATCATTTCTACAGGTCAACTCCCTCAGAACATTGCTCTTCGCCTCAAGAACACAGGTGTCAACGTTTTGGGGACTGACCCCAAGCAGATTGATACCGCTGAGGACCGTCACAAGTTCTCTTCTGTCCTTGACAGCATTGGTGTTGACCAACCTGAGTGGACAGAGGTCACCAGTCTTGAAGCTGCCAAAGTCTTTGCTGAGAAGGTTGGATACCCCGTCCTCATTCGCCCGTCCTATGTTCTCTCCGGTGCCGCAATGAACGTTGTTTATGAACCTTCTAACCTTGAGTACAACCTGTCTGCAGCAGCTGACGTCTCCCCTCTTCACCCCGTCGTCATTACCAAGTTCATCGACAATGCCCAGGAAATCGACGTCGACGCCGTTGGCCACAAGGGCCAGCTGATCGTCCATGCCGTCTCTGAGCACGTAGAAAACGCTGGCGTTCACTCCGGCGATGCCACTCTCGTTCTTCCTCCCTTCACATTGAGCGAAAGCGACATGTCTCGGCTCAAGACTATTGCAGAGAAAGTTGCCACGGCATTTGAGATCTCTGGTCCCTTCAACATGCAGATCATCAAGACCCCCGCTAAGGATGGTAAAGAGTCGGAACTCAAGGTCATTGAATGCAACCTTCGTGCTTCGCGATCATTCCCCTTCGTGTCCAAGGTCCTTGGTCACAACTTCATCGACACTGCGACGGCTGCTATCGTTGACCACAACGTCCCTGCTCCCGTGGACATCATGCAAGAAAAGCACGATTACACTTCCATCAAGGTCGCTCAATTTTCATGGACTCGTCTCGGCGGAGCAGATCCCTTCCTGGGCGTCGGTAGGGAATCTTCCTTTATATCAGATAACGCTTTTGTTTACTTTACTCCTTAGAAATGGCAAGTACTGGTGAAGTCGCGAGCTTCGGCAAAGACGTTCACGAAGCATACTGGGCTTCTCTTCTCAGTACTACTGGCTTTAAGGTTCCTCGAGCTGGTTCCGGTGTTCTCGTCGGCGGCGATACCTCGAAACCCGAAATGGCTGCTATTGCAAAGACCTTGACCACTCTTGGCTTCAAGCTCTACTGCTCATCTCCCGTCGTTGAGGAGTACTTGAATAACATCCCATACGTTACGGCGAAACGCATCATCTTCCCGACGAAAGACAAGCGCAAGCTTCGCATGGTATTCGATGAATTCGATATACAATGTGTTGTTAACCTTGCGAAATCTCGTGGTACTGACTTCACCGATGAGGACTATGTCGCCCGCCGGTGCGTTCTAGCCTTATCTGTCTTCTCCCCTACTTTGCTCACTCCCTTGTCTGTCCAGAAATGCCGTCGATTTTGGTCTTCCCCTATTGAACAATGCCCGTACAGCCCTACTCTTCGTGGAGAGTCTCGCAAAGAAGATCTCTATCGGAGGTTTGAGGGGCTACACTGAAGGTCATATACCCCCTGAAGTTCGCTCTTGGTCAGAGTTCGTTGGAAAGCGGGCCTGAAAGGCACAGAGAGGAAAATCTCTTGGATGCATCAGTGATCTATCTTTTGAATCTCACTAATTGGCTGAAATAAAAGAGCTCGAGCTCCCCCTGTAAGTAATTGTATCAATAGAGCTAGCTAGCAAGTTAGCAATCACCGGTTCTGGAGGTTTCCGGGTGTGCATGTTATACACACACTCTACATGGACCTCATCCTCGACGTCAACCTTTGAGGTAGCACAGTCCAATATGAAGCCCAACTCTTCCTGTTCTTTATGTCAGAATCATTAGGTATTCTCAAGATGTGTAAGTCTCTCGCAGGACAGATTCAGGAGGACACAAAGGGCTGTATAATTACATTATACTGAGACAGACGTTCCGCCGAGAAAGCATTACTAGCTGTTCAAGGAAAGCTTGTTTATAAGGGAGTAAGAATGTCTCTAGGTATGTATTCAATTTCGAATAGTTGTTCAAATGGTCGGTCATCTAGGTCAGGCACAAATTCAGATGATTTGCTTTGTTCAGTGCCTATTCTATATATGTGTAACATGAGATGTAGATTTGAATTGGATCCGTACAAGAGTGGAGATAATTATCACAATACATATCAAGTGACTGCGTCTATGCAAGTAGCATCTTTCTTGGGTCTTCGATGTATTCCTTGACTTTGACTATGAACACAAATGAACATGATGAGTTTGGGGGGTAACTGAGGACTGGAGAAACATACCAAGGAAAGTAACCGCTTCACGACCGTCCAACAAGCGATGGTCGTAGGTGAGAGCTACGACCATGATGGGTCGGATGACAATCTGGCCATCGACGACGACAGGTCTATCCTTGATGGCATGCATACCTAAACAGATAGCCGTGAGCTCAGAATTTCGAAAGATTTCAGAGTAGACGCACCAAGCACGGCGGATTGAGGCAAGTTGATGATGGGAGTGCCGTACAGAGAGCCAAAAACACCGCCGTTAGAGCTTAGATAAGACATAGTAAATGCTAAGACTTTTGGAGTTGAGAAGGACCTTACATGGTGAAAGTCCCACCAGCCATGTCCTCCAAGGTAAGTTTTCCGTCCCTGGCCTGAAGAGAATAAATGAGATCTAAGAAAGGCTGACAAATCCTAAAATAACCTTCTTGCCAAGGAAGGCGATTTCCTTCTCAATGTCAACGAAATTCATGATTTCAGTGTTCCTGACAACGGGTGTCACCAAGCCTTTAGGTGTCGCGACTGCCACACTCAAGTCAACGTAATCACGATAGACAATCTCGTCGCCTTCAATCGACGCGTTTGCCGCAGGGATCTCCCTCAGGGCCAACGTGCAAGCCTTAGCGAAGGCACTCATGAAGCCAAGCTTAACGTCATGCTCCTTTAAAACTTGATCTTTGTACTTCTTGCGCATCTCTATGAGCGAGGACATGTCGATTTCGTTAAACGTCGTCAATGAGGCGGCGGCATTCTGGGACTCCTTCAAGCGTTCAGCTATACGCAGGCGCATACGATTCATCTTGACCTACTCGAGGGTTGACACAGGTTCGGCGAAAGATTATAGTAATGATAGACGCACCCTAGTCTCGCCCCGGCTGCCAAGTGCTGGCCGTGTAGCTGGCGCACTCTCTTGCTGCTTCGGGGCAGCTTCCTTCTTAAGCGTCTCCTTCTCTAAAGGCTTCTTATCGCCTACGGAGGGTGAAGGGGATTCCGGCACTTTTTTGTCCACCTGTTGGTCGGCAGGTTCCGTAAGGTCTTTAGCTTTGTTCTCTGCGTGTACTTCTGCCTCTTTCGAAGGCGATTGGGTGGCATCTGCAAGTCAATGGATTTGTTCAATGTGCCAATGGTTGCTGAAAATGTCATGAACGAACCCTCGACTTCACCAGGCTCGATAATGATTATATCCTGTCCAACAGTCACTGTATCCTCTTCCGCCACCAAAAATTGGACAATCTTTCCAGACTCAGGAGCATTTACAGAAACGTCAATCTGTAGTCTCATTAATTGACCTAGGAATGTTCGGAAAACCCACCAGTCGAGATACACACCTTATCAGTCTCAATAGTTGCAATTTCCTCGTCAGCAGATACCAGATCACCGACATTTTTTGTCCATGATTTCAATGTCCCCTCAGTGATAGATTCAGCCATAGTTGGGACCTTGACGGTAACGGCTATACAAGGTTAAGATTCCCTGTTGTCTGCCGATTCAAGCTCGATCCAATTCACCTTCAAGTAGTTTAGATGAATGGAAGGTCGAGGTTCGTATATGAGTGGCAAAATCCCTGCTTTGTGTTATGTCATACCAAGCATAGAAAGGACTGCAATACATACCATCCCCGAGTCAGGCTCGGCCCTATGGACCGCCGAATGCTTTTTGAATACAACAAACTACGACCACGCGCAACAGCAATGATTTGTTTTGAAAGCATCCTACAGAAAGGGATACGGGATAGATGGTATTAAAAAGAGAAATATTGAAACTTCGTTGCCAACAAGGAGGAATTCACTTTGCGCGCAACACGTGACGCATCATGCATCATGTTCGGCAGTTACCGCGTTTCAAGTCTGGTCAGCGGTGTGTCATCGTCAAGGGGCAGTTGCAGAGCCCGTTACTTGAACGTTTCAATGCTCGTTCTGTGTTCTTACATATCGACGTCATTTCGAAGAATTTCTGAGTCAACGTATTGCATGAGTTGCAATTTCTAACAGAAAGAATCAATACGGAGTTTCCTCAATGTTCGCTGCGTTCCACGACATCAGTATCGTCTCAAGGACCACTTGCAAGTGCAAAGTTTCTACTTATACTTTGGTATCTCATTCTGCTATATGTTGTACCTATAGAACTCTAAATTCTGAGGTCGTGGCGCACGCACCCAGCCGACTGCTTTTCGCTGGATTTGAACTTGACCGCATTGTGCACAATAAAGTAATACGTAATTTTGAATGGTACGAGCCGGACTATACTCTATACTCTGACTGCTACACTATTATCAGGACAGTAATGGTATTCGGATTCTGAGTCTGATATAGCTATAAGCTCGTTGAATCATTGAATATACAGTATTAGAGAGATTACAAGCTGTAGATTTGGAATACTCCCGTCAACAATAAAAATATATTGAAGTCTTTGATGAGAGACAAAGAAAGTTTACGCAAAGAGATCGAAGACAACCGGTTGCAGTTTTCCATCACGAATGGCCTGGATTGAATAGGATGAAAATGGGGCCAAATTGAATGATAGTCAAGTATCATACCTCGTGGATAAGAGACACGTTTGAACCAACGCTTTGATCGTCGACATACAATCCCTTCTCAAATCGAGCAAAGTTCTCGGATCCATGCATCTTGATACCGAGGGTCACTCGTATGAACTCGTAAACTGGGCGAGTCTTGTTCAGATACTGACGGGCAGGTGCAGGGCCGCGGGCACCCGACAGATATTGACGTCGTAAGGTATCCAAAAGAGCTGTCGCCTGTAAAGCAACGTTGGAGCGGAAATCGGGAATACAAGCAAGAGTAGAGCCCAGTGATGCCATATCATCGAAGGAGGCCGGTCCCGTGAAAAAGTCGACGAGGATTGTTGTTGACGAAGCAGCGACCTTCTCCATCCGTTCAGCTGCGTCCATCGTACTTGTAGCGTTAAAGAGATTTTGCATTGTGCGTGAGAGTTTGTTTGCCAGGAACCTGTGCTCCTCCGTGGACAGAGAACGCCCGAAGGACTCGCTCAAAGCCCCATCGACGATCCTGTTAAAGCCCTCAAGAAAATCCTTCTGTAGAGCGCGCAAGTCAAGGGCTGTATATCGAGTCAGACATTGTCAGACATGGTCGATAAGTTTAGAACTACCTTGGCAGAGAGCGTACAAATACGAGGCTGTCAGCATAGACAATACTTCGAGGGAGTTGATGGTTGCACGAGCTGAGACCAGTGCCATCGAACTAACAGTTATGATCAGGTATAGAACATAATGGGAGCGGTCTAGACGTACTTTACTGCCTGGTTATGCATTTCTGCTGACTGAATATGCGTTGAAACCGGATTCGCGAGATAACCAAGTTCGGCAACATAAGCTGCAGTTGCAATGTCAACACCCTTACAATGATAGTCGAGCGAGGGATCGGTAGCAGCAAGAGAAGGTGGCAAGCCTCGATTCATTGCGGGATTGACGAGCTCTGTGCATTGAGAAAAGAGAAGTTTGCCAAGATGGTGTAGACCGAGACGTGTCTTTTCCATTGCGTTAGTCACAGCCATCGCCTGGAAATTCCCTCCGTGGTGTACTCTCCCTGTCTCTCCATCAACTAGTGGATTGTCTGTAGCTTGGTGACGGAAGACATGTGAGAGGAGGGTCAGTTGATTGATGGTGTTCAAACTTACTCGAGTTGCATTCAATAGTGATCGTCTTCAATGACTCTAGAAGGTCTTCAATCTGTGGGCCGATGAATTGAGGCGAAGTTCGCAAGGGATATCGATCTTGTCTAAGAACACCCTCGTCTTCCTCGATCGTGACTTCCTGCTCATGAGTCTCTGCAAAGGTGCTACCTTCCAACAGGTCCCAGATGAGCTTTGCGGACTCAATCTGTGAGACAATGAGTTAGTTTGCTCGTGCTGCAAAAGTATAAACGGAATACCTGTCCTGGATGAGGTCTTGCAACATCATGTATAAATGGATCAAAGGATGCTCGAGTCCCTGCAAGAGCCTCCGTACCCATTGCGGTACAGACCTGGGCAAGTAAAGCGAGATGGACAGCGTCATGCAGAGCTAAAGCCGCAACAGAGGCAGAGAAAGCAGTGCCATTTAATATGCCGAGGTGTTCCTTGGAAGCAAGGTCGATGGGACCAATATTGTGTAATTTGAGAGCATCACGTGAAGGGCGAATTTCGCGGGCACCAGAGGACCTTGGCCCATCAAAGACGCGGATAGCGGGGTTCCCGGTCAATGCTCCTGCAATATACGAGAGTGGTGACAAGTCTAATCAAGAGATTTCAGGAGATAGAAAGTGAATGAGGTGGAATGATATGTACCTCCAGATGCTGATATACTTCCCCTTAATGGGACAACAGGCGTAATATCGGCATTCAATAACTCATTCATCTTCTTGATTAGGTCCATTCTCACACCGGAGTGGCCGCGAATGAGCGAGTTCATTCTGATGAGGATGGCGCCCCGGACCCATGATTCAGGCATGGTCAACGACGCAATGGGATCAAGGAGCGGGAGAACATCCAGAGGCCGCGAAGATGAAGGAAGAATGCCGCTTTGCAGTAGTTGCAGAAGAGCATTGCCAAGGAGGAGAGGCTGGTCGGTGCGTGTATCTGCACTTCCGCCAAAACCGGTTGACACACCATATACGCTAGCTCCAGCGTTGATTTTGGTCGTAATTACATTACGGCTCTTGTCCATACGCACACCGATCTCGGGTGAATTACTAAGAGCGACGTTTGCCGAATATCTCGAAGCCGCTGTTACAGCTGCAACGGAAAGGTTTTGTCCATCGACAATCACAGGTTGACCGAGCCTGCACAACTTTCAGAATCTCGATTTTTGGAAATGTATCAGACACACCTATAACTTTCGAGCTCTTTATACGATTCGATGAATTTAGACAACAAGGGTGTTGTTTGTTCAGCGTCTAATGTATTTGATACACTCTCGGGCGCAATCAAAGGTGTTGCCTGTACAACTTCTGGTGTTTTTGATGCGTTCTCGGGCGCGATGGTCATAGCAGTGACTTTGAGCGACTCGCCGGCCTGAGAGGGTACAGAAACAGAACGTCTTTGGACGCGTGGAGTAGTAATGGCCATGCGGAAGAGGTGGGTTGGTGATGAGAACCATGGAGATTTCAAAGAGTTTATATAGTTCCCAGATAGTTCGTAGCTATAGCATGTAGCGCCAAGTTGCCAATCTGCTGAGGAGGAGAGGTGATCGGATCAGTTTCAAGTTTGCCAAACACTCAAACAGCCACAGATATACATAGCCTATGTATGTCATCTGTGTTTTTGAATCAAACGCTTAAAGTCTTGATACTATCACCTTTTACTGGGTATCCGACCTTATAATACATCGTCTGGTTTCCATTTCTTGAACGTGGACTGAACGTGGAGCAAGGAATTCTCCAAGCAACGTACCCTTGTTGACTCATTCTCGCACCTCCGTACAGACCGCTGGTTTACGAGCCTATGCACAACTTGTATCATGTACCCCTCCTCTGATATCGCCTTCCAATGAATACATTGTCTGACACTAGTGCTGTGCTCGGGCGGCCCCTGGAACCTGATCACGGCTAACATGTGCTACATCTAGCTCACAAATGACTCCGAATTTGATCACCATTTCAAGGGCGTATTGAAGACCCAGAAATCCATGTCCACGTCAAAATCCGAGTCAGTATGACCCTCGGCAACCTCCGTTCTCATTAGAAATTTTTCCGTAAATCGTCTGCATAACAAGCTTTGCGCAACAATGTTCCTAGCCTAGTCACGTAATTGTACTTAGTAGTTGTTAGATATGAAGTTATCCTTCGGTACGCTCGTTCCGAAGGCAGTTCACTTCATCGTGATACAAGGCGCCCCACGTCCTCTTGGGAACGTGAATCACGACTAGAGCCTTTGTGAAGAAAACTATCCAAGTGGTCTCACGGTTTCTACGTATCTTCGTATCCAGTTGCATCCAATAAATAGTATTGGCTACTATCTTAGCATCTACGACTGATGTATCGCAGCTGCGAGCAGGCTATGCATCAGGAGGTGGATGAGTATCCCGCGTCGACGAGCGATTTCCCTACAAACACCTGCTGACATTATCTGAAACACACAATGGCGACTGAAATACTGAAGAGAACTATTCAAGCGATCCCACGGTTTCTGCGTATCTTGGTATCCATCTGCACCCTAACGGATGTATATTTCTATTCTATCTACGGCCAATACATCGTGTGCTCAACTGTGAGCAAGATGCATCAAGAATGGCCGTGATGAACATTCGGAATGAGCGATATCCATACTTCTGACCAATATATGAAACACGAAGTTTTCGAGATGAGTATCTACCCGCAGAAAGAACATTGTTACATTTCATCATTGGACCGGGAGATAACTGACAGCGACAGCTTTTGCAGCACGAGACGTCTTTAGCGTATAGGCTAGTATGCGAGCTCGAGTACGAGAGCCGGTTGGGTCATGCTAACCACCACTCAGTGCCACCATTCCAATGTCATTAACTCATACACTACCATGCACAAACGGTACAACACAGTATCCTAAGATTCACTTCAAAATGAGTGCAAGGGGTATCATCATAGATCATAACACGATGGTTGTGAGGTTTAGGAGGATGCTTACGTCATATACTTCTTTTCAGCTCCTTACACCTACTTTGTCTGGCTGACAATGGTAATATTCAAACAACTTGTACCACTTCAGCTTTTTTTGAAGCAGATGTAGGTGAAGGCGAAGAAAACGCGCAAATTCGCTGCAGTGAAGCGTATGCTGAACCCCAATGACATTCGTCTGTGAGTTCATGTGGCACTTTGGAAAATTGACATCTGCTTGACAGTACGAGGTAGAAAGGAAAACCAGATCAAGCAAAAGAAGAAGGATGAGGAGGAAAAGGAGAAACTCGTACGCCGAGTGTGAGGCAATCAGTCTTTTCCTTAACCCCGTCACTCATGTGCGCTCCACTAGGCCTCAAGTAGCTTCGTCTCTATTTTTCGCACATAATACAGCTCTCGTACCCCCATATCGTGTTCTAATCGATACCAACTTCATCAATTTTAGCTTGCAAAATAAGCTGGAACTCATCAGCGGCATGATGGACTGCCTTTTTGCAAAATGTAAGTATTACTCTTACAGTTTCAGTCTACTCTATCGTTAAATCATTACGCCTGCCAAAGGTATCCCCTGTGTTACAGATTGTGTGATGGCCGAACTAGAAAAACTTGGTCATCGTTATCGTGTTGCGCTTCGGTCTGTGCTAATTTCGTCAACTCTACCCTAGTATTCTTATTTTTGGCTCGCAGTGTGGCGCGAGATCCTCGATTTGAACGACTACATTGTTCTCATACAGGAACTTACGCTGATGATTGCCTGGTACAGCGAGTCACAGCACACAAATGTTACATCGTCGCAACATGTGATAGAGAGCTTAGACGCCGCATCCGTCAAATTCCTGGCATACCACTCATGTATATCGTCAAAAGGCGATACGCCATTGAGCGGTTGCCAGATCAAGGCGCTCCATCATGATGCATGAGTTCTTGCTGAGCACTGATCCTTGGGCATACTTTGACAGAAGTATCATTTCGGGGTAAGGCACGCCGACGACTACTAAACATTCTACTTTGGCTTGGTGTTTCATATACTGCTGTGCATATTCAAAAGGCTACCTTATCATGCCTGAGATGGATCATCGACCGAGTCCGAATCATCAGAGTATAACAAAATGGCACGTGGCGCATCCTAGTCATTCTATACACTTAGGTAGAGGTATTTCCATATAGAAAAGCCCTTTAGAACTAAGGGTAACCATGAAACTCGGTTGATGAACTATGATGCTGCCAAATACAAGCAAATAACACGTCTATCCAAGAACATAAGCGCGTTTGAAACTTTTCTACACAAAAATAATACAAATCGGAATATCATTTCACAGTCAACATATTTCTTGTTCTAATCAACTATGTCAAAGTCTGAAGACGTTATCAACCCTGGATACACGTATTCATGGAATACTGACTCTGTCCTACCCCTGCAAGACTTCCTGACCAAAGTGAGCCAGCCTCGTTGCCACACTAACCAAGTCATGGCTAACATTCAGCGCAGTATAAGCCGTCTATGGTACAGAACGATGGGAAAAAACCTGTAGGTCCAACTCTGAGGTACTGGGTATCTCGCGGTTGATGGAACTTCGAACAGTGGATATGGGTACAAGGTTCTGCACCGACGCATGAAGAGAGAACACAAGAGGCAATAGAGGAGGCATCGGCGCTATGTATGCATAATCCAGTCTTGCGGGTTGTTTACCTATCCTCTTTTAGTAAAGGAAGTGACCCAAAGAGTGGAAGCCATTAAGGTACGCCACACCACCAAATCCATAATCAGACCAGATTGTTCATAATGTTCGGTATCGCAAAGAATGACGAGTCTATCCCTTTGCGTTCAAACAAGAAGACTGGGGTCAAAAGCAAGAAGGAAGTACGCGAACAAGTACGTTACTCAACCTCGAGTAAGGTTCCGATCTTACCAATATTTTCAGGTTCAGGCAGAAGCCACGGAGAAGCTGAAAGAAATAGCCATCAAGCACGGCTATGTGTCTGGGAAATGGTATACACCAATAGCTGATGAAATGTGTCTCAGTCGATAAAGCTTCAGAACAGGTTAATTTTTGCTTCTGCTGACAAAGTGGATACAATCTGGTCCAACCTTGCCAGTGCGTCTTCTTGCAATGCATACATATTCGTTGACAATCATCCATCCCATAATAGAGTCCCTTGTTTCAGGACCTCTTGCTTCGACATTTGCATACTTGGCAAAAGTAGCCACTTCCCCAGAGTCACGAGAGAGCCCAAACTATCAACATCTTATTTGTGTGTACATACCAGATGTATATGACAAGGTTAGAGTTACAGAGGTGTGCTCAGATTCAGTCGGGTGCGTTGAGGTGTTTGAGCTGATTGATTGAAAGGTTATGAAAATTTTGTTGCGAAATCATGGCATTGGTCTATCTGGTGTTAAATCTGATCTATATACGGCTTTGGGTGGGTTTAGCATAGAACTGCCGTCTCTTTCAGTCAACGTTGACCCGTCGATAGGTATCGACAGTAAGCATGCAAGTGGTCTTCCGTCTACGGTGCCCTTTTCAAGTGAATATCATCAGCTAATCCCTATATCTGACTCTCTTTTTAGACTTGGAAGAACTCGGCGCTCATCAGTGATGCGGAAAGCAAAGTTAGCTTTGCGTTCCGTCCATATATTAGTTCTGACTTTGACGTGCTTTAATCACTTTTAGGAACTTAGAGATGCGTTTTTCGCTGACCTGGCTTCCAACAAGGTCACACCTGCAAAGGAACTCCTGGAAACTGCAACAAGTGATGTGGCCGCAGCAGCACCAAGCAAGCCAAAGCCGAAACTCAAAAAGAAAGCTGATGTTGACCCCTTTGCTTCTGATAATGACGATGGCGAGGGCGACGAAGAGAATAAACGGAAACAGGAACTGCAGGCAAAAGTGAAAAGAGCTGTGCCTAAAAAGAAGGCCACTGATGATGCCTTCGCGTCCAACGACGAGGAAGATGAAGCAAAGCGGAAGGAAGAAGCCCAAGCGAAAAAAGCGAAATCAGCGTTATTTGCGAAAAAACGACAAGTCAGCGACGTCGGTGACGAAGACCAAAGACCAAGGAAAAGAAAACCAGCCAAGTCGCAAGATCGTGAAGTCTCGCCCACGTAAAAATGTACTATATGTCGTGATTGTATCTTCACATCCTCATGTCCGATAGATGTAATGGGTTTCAAAATATGCCCAGATAACATTAGCTACATAGTTGTGTGCGTACGGAATACAATTGTTTAAAAGAATGAAAAAGGGGAGCCGGTGATTGGATAAATCATTGAAGTTACAGAATCTAGTATACTATGCCGTGCGGAGATCTGCACCGGTCTTGTGCTTTTTCGATTTCTGACCATCTACATCGGGCTCTTGAATCACATCGGAGGTGCGACTGCGCTTCAAACTATGTTTATTTCCTTTAGTCAAGCGCACCCGTCCGATCGCGTGGTCATTTAAATCATTTTCGTCTTGTGGATTTGGTCGGTCCTCTGCAGCATCTTGGCCAAAATGCTCCGACTTCCTCGAGCGAGAACTGGATTCTGGGTCCACTGTGTCAGTGCTGTCTTCTACCGGAGAAAACCTAGATCGTTTCGACTGAGGACTGTCTTCCACTTCAGTGAGTTCACTTGAAGTCTGGGAGATAATCGATGATGGCTTCATGGGCTTGAAAGGAGCCAAAATCGAGGCGGAACCAACGCTTGAGACTGGTGCGTTGACCGTAGCTATAGACGACGTTGACATATTCGAGTTGCGACGAGGGGTTATGTGTGATGTCGGACCATGATCAGTGGACTTCGTTGATGGATCACGGACTTTACGCGGTACCCAATCAGAATTAGGAAGCGGTAGATAGTATATCTCTCCCTCGCGCAACATGTCGACGCCAACAAGTAATCTCAGGACACTGAGGAGGGGAGCATTGAATGCATACGCATCCAAATCCGATGTCATCAACAGGCCATCTGACGGTTGAGCATCACCATGGTCAACAATTTTCTCGTCCCTGTTCAATTCCTTGTTTCCCAAAGAACAACCAGGGACAAGAAAATAGACAAGCTTAACGTCTTCATCCCCCGAGCACTCTTCATCAGATTCATCGTCAAGAGGAATGCTAATCTTGTGATACCGACAATTGGATCGAGTCACCGGTGAGCTTAAATAGGTGGGATGACGATGCAAGGATGAACTGCTCTGCTTAGAAGTAGATTGCTCAGCCGAAGCAGAATCATGTTGTCGAGCAGATAACGAAGCCCGCTGAGTCGTAACGGGACGAGATGGCTGTGGACGATTGTGATGGTGTCTATGAAGCAGAGGAACTTGAGGTGGTGGCGGTGGCGGAAGGAATTGTTGACGGAAGGAACTCCCTTTACCCAACGTAGGCGACCGTTGGATATTGCTTGAAGAATTGTCGCTCGGGGAGATCGAAGCAATAGAGGATGCGCGGGAGGTGCCTCTACTACTGGTCTCGAGCATATGACGGGCCACACTCGCATCGGAACTAGATCTACTGGAGATCGACTGCGTATCAAAGGATCCCTGAGAGATCGGTGATATACCGATTTCTTTGCCTTTCTCTAATTTTGACGCCTTCCGAGACCCCAGAGGTTTTGCAGGGAGATGCGGGGCTGCTTTGTTCTTGTCCAACTTTTTTAATGAACCTGCTCTGGGAAAAGATGTTTTTGTGATAGACGAACTGCGTTTTCGCTTCTGTGGCCGCCCGGCTTTGAGTTTGACGGGAGTTTGATTATCTGCGTGTACCTTCTTGATTATAAGTATGGATGGAAGATCGTCCTCCAGAGGAGGACTCCTTACACGTGAAGTCGATGGGCCGTTAGCACACTCAACGACAGGAGAGGACAAAGGGCTTGCAAATAAGTCAGAATGTGAGTTAGCATGTCTAGCGGGTACGCTGACCTCGAGTGTTGCATCGCGTTTTCATTGTCCTCATCTTTTGCTACTGATTCATAAACCATAGATGTAGAATTCGAAGAGCCGTTCAGCTCTAGGGACTTTTTAGAATCTTTGGAAGTTGGTGGAGACGACAGAGCCGTGGTCAAAGAATTCGCAAAAGTTATATCGGCATCATTAGCCAATTCCACCTTGGTCGAATCGTCGTGTCGGAGAAGTGGTATCTCGTCTTTAGGCTGGACAGATGTGTCTCGAGCTATGGTATCGACGACAAGATCTGTGGAAGTCGATGAAGCCGACAGTGCTGTGGTCGCAGGTTTTGCAAAAGTTGAATCGATATCGCTAGCGAATTCTACCTTCATTGAATCATCCTGTTGGAGAAGAGGTACCTCATCATTCGATTGCACATATGTATCTCGAACTGAATTGTCTGCAGCAGAGATCCACTGGCTATGAGTTTCGCCATATATGGTACCTTCTGCCATGTTGCCCTCCGGCACGTTCTTGGGCGAGGATGGAAAACTCTGGCGAAACAATTGTTCGTAGCTCGTAGCATATCCTCTATCTCCGTCGTCTGGGGTTGACAAACTCGCTGGATATGGATCGGCAAACAGTACGGGTTCGGAAGCCTTGCGCATGACAACGTTCATAGGACATGGATCAATCCATGATCTGGGATAAGAGAAGAGGGCATGCTCATTTTGCTGATCTGAGGGAGCAGAAACCATGTCGGAATTAGGGATTGGGCTTTGAACAGCTAAAGAATCGGATAGATTCTGATTGTTTGAACTAGTTCCAGCCTGGGAAGTCTCTGGAGAGGATGGCATAAGGACGTGATGTGTCGTGGGCTCAGACGATGGTTGCAGTGGTTTGTTAATATTAGAAGGACTCTGGTTGTCAATCGTGGGGTCCAACGGCTGAGACTGCGACTTGCTCGTAAGACGTGAATACTCCGCTAGATCTGCTGAGGCTTGTGATAAATTGTCCTGAGATGCAAGGGCGATCTGTGAGTCGGGACCACAAGTGTCAATACTTGCGGAGATATTAGCATCGCCACCAGTAGACTGCAATCCCTCTATAATTGTAGGCGGGGCGGATTGGGGCACGATAAGCTCCGTTTCAAGAGTTGGTGGGGATTGGTCCGAACCAGCGACAGCTGCAGGTTCGCTGATATCGAAGATCGGCTCTCTGGGGGCTACATCCGCAAGAGTCGCTGAATCTCCGTCAAGAACCTGACAGATCATATTAATCTACGAAACTGTGACCTAAGCGTGCACGTACTTCAATACATTTTACGATGACATCCTGAGTGAGTGTTTCATAATGGACTTCTGGGACTGCATCGAGATCGAGGGGCATTTTGTCACCACCGACATCTACCTTGATATCTGTGTTAACCTCCTGGATTTCGGGTGCAACTAGATTGCCACTGAGAATGAGATCAATGTCTACATCGAACCTATCCCCAGTTTCCGTCTCGTCGTGTGCCAATGCAGGAAGGCTACTGATTCCGCGCTCTTTATCATGTTGAACGGAGCGAAGATGTGTGATCGCCTCCATTGAGGCCAGTGAAGCCTGAGGTAATGCGAGTCCAACCTCAGAAGCCTCAAATGTAATTCGCAGTCCCGCTTCGGAATAGTCTTCATTAGGGACTTGCCCATCTGCCTCAGACGTGATTTTCGATCCTACTTCAGAATGGTCTTCATTAGGAACCTGCTCAAATGTCTCTACTGCTTTCTCTGTAGACAATTCTGCTGTCGGTAATTGAATTTCAAGTGCTAGAAGTTACGCGTGAGTCGAAAATTGCAAAATAGTCTCTGATCTTGCCTGGAACATCTACACATTCCACACATCTCTCTGCAATCTCCTTTACTACTTCTTTATCCAAATCAATCTGAATGGATCCACTGGTAGAATCATCGAAATTCGTCTGTCCCAAGTTTGTAATTGTGATGGTACTAGTGGGCATATCATGAATGAGAGCTGGATCATTTGTCCAATCAAGGACGGGCACGTCATCTAGGTCAAGAAGGCTTGAGTCATGCTTGGTTCTGTTATCAGGTGCGCATGAGTACTCGCCTTGGCTCTGGCCACTCGGGTCATAGACGACGAAATGCTGAAGTTCCTCAGTCGCTGCAATGTCATCAAGGACATTGGAATCCTCGGCCTGTACAGGGGTTGATTGGACCAATGAATCCTCAGAGACAGAGGTTACAGGAGGTTCCATGTGATTCAAGGCTGGTTCGGTACTTTCTTCGGCATTATTTGTTATTCCTGTGGCATCCTGCAACTTCACTGGGACAGCATTGTTTTCGAGATCGACGATCATTGGAGTGTTGCTGTCGTCGCCAAAGCCAGACTGATTCTCGGCCATTTGAAGGGAGGACTTGACTTCAACTTCGGCAGAGTAATCTTCTTCGTAATCGATCGATCCATCCCAAGGCTCTGATAGCTCAACGATATAATCAAGTTGAGGGGATTCGTAAATAGTATTACTTGAAACATCCACTGATTTGAAGTCAACAGGAGAAATGGGCCATCTTCAAGCTTACTTACCGGCATCCACTTTTGAAGGTGGTTGTGCCTCCCTTTTGTTGATCTCATCAACACGGTTGACCTCTTCCTGAGGTTGGGCAAGTTCGTGCTGAGGAGTGGGCGTCAACGTTACGCTTTCATCGTTATCTCCTAGCTGGTGTGGATCTAGGGTCGTTTTCTGCAGAGATCGCACGTCCCCTCCAGAATAGAAGTCTTGGGCATACGTCTTTGGGCCGGCCCAAGGATCAGGGATTTCGATAGGTTGATGTAACTGGAAATGATTGTCTTCTGTTATCTTCGGTGGAAAAGCTGTAAGATTTTGATCACGTCAAAAGCGAAAAAAAATAAACGCATAAAGTACATACAGGTATCCCGAGACGGAGGTTGAACTTCGTCGACTTCATCATCGTCAAGCTGGAGCACGTCTTGCACCTGTAGCATCTCGTTATGTCTGTCCACAGGATGCTGATGTTGCTCAGAAAGTAGCTGAGGTGAGTCTGCTGAGCCGTTGGCCTGGAGCTCCTTATGTTCCATGCCAAGAAAATCCGTAGTTAAGTCGGGCGACTCTCTAACCTCGCCGCCTGAGTAGTAGTCTTCGGCATACATTTCTGGGCCAGCCCAACAATCTCGAAGTTCGACAGATCTATCTTCATTGGCCGGAGGAATGTTTTGACGAGACGGGAATGCTGTGAACAAGGAACCATTAGCTCTAGGCTTTCAGAGAGAATGTTTACCTACAAGTATCATCTTCCAGAGGCTGAATATCCTTATAATCTTCCATGCCTGTGTCTCTTGTTTCCATAGGAGAAGCATGATGTTGTTGTTTAGCTCGGTATCGAGGAGGGCCAATACGAATAGAAGTAGACAAAGGAAGAGTGGTGTCCTCATCGAAATATTCTACAGCATATTCCATTTTGTCTGGTGCACGTCCTTGAGAAGCCGTTTGATGAACCCCGTCTTCGTCTGAAGATACAGCGAGAACGGGAGATGATGCCTGCCTAGAATATGGCGCTTCATAATCGTTTTCATCGTCTTCTCCATGGTGCTCGTCTCCTTCGAACGAACCCTCTTCGTCGCCTTCCTCTTCATCCCCTGCCTCTTCCTCGTTTTCCTCATCCTCCTCTTCTGTCACCTCGACAACAGTTTGTTTCTCACGCCGTATTCGAGCTTGCACAGAGCTCTCCGCTTCTTTCCAATCTATATCCTTTTCATCACCCTCTTCACTTTGAGAATCCCATCCAGTTATCACTTCTTCTTCTTCGTTGTCGTCGTCGTCGTCGTCGTCGGCTTTGTCATCTTCCTCTGAATCCGAGTCAATGAAGATGGGTTCACCCTGACCACCCCTTCCAAAACTTCCAAAACCAGGTCCATCCCTGGGGTCACGCGCTTTGCCTTTGCTGACGCGTCGCACCGACGAAGACGAGAAAGACGCTTCTGCCTCTTCATCGGAACTATCGCCAGTGAACTGAACAAGCCGCTCGACCTCCTCCTCATCGCTGCTCTGAAATTGATCTTGACATTGTAAGCTGGGTTCAGACGTGGACACAAGTTCATTCTCCTGACCCAGGGCTCGCTTGAGCGAACTTGTGATGCCACCGATCCACGCGTCGAACTCGTCCTGGGTGAACTTGTCATAGGGGTTGAATTGCGGCGCCTTGGAGACTTTCGACGTTGGCAATAGGTGAGGAGGTGTCTGAGCAAAAGCAGAACGCCTTGGAAAGTCAGGAGAAGTCATATGTACTTCAAGGCAGCAAACTTTGGATAGGAGTCCAGACGCACAACTGTTCCACGAGCGATTATGTAATCAATACACTCTTTCTTTCTCAATTCACGCACTTGCAACACCTACTTTATGGAGAGCTCATGACGCTGATATACGAGGAAGTTCAAAAACTGTTTTGGGAATCTAGGGACCTATACATAGGTCTGTTTTCTGACTCGGATGGGATGACATGTTTATTAAGGGTCTAATAAATATCATCCGGGACTCGATCAGACTTATGGGTTCCAAGGACAGATTCAAGATTTGTTAAGGCTAAACAGCCAGGTTAATGCTGTTTAACGCAGTTTACAAGGTAAGGAGCCTTTTTGAAGGCCCTCTGATTCAAAGCCGTCTTCGGCATGACGCCAGCTGTATTGAGTGAGGGACAGTAGGGCCAAGAATTCCATCCAGTGCTCTTTGCAGCAAAGTGAGTACTTGGCCGCTCTATCACTCCATCAGCTACGATTCCTCTCCTTTTCAGTAATTATAAGTGTCTTTCTTATTATTGTATCATCTGGCTAATTTTCTACATTACTTACTCCGCAAGAACCGGTGAGACACTTGATTGGCTATCTCACCTCACATGCATGTCCATAGAATCTATTCACATCTCATTCGAGTAGTTTTCACCACCCATCCTCCTTTTCCTCATTGACACAAATACTTCAGCTTGACTTGGAATGAGGGTTCAGCTTTCCGAATCTCGGCCCAGCCCTAGCGGAAGTTTAATTTTTGATCTGACAAAGCAATCAAAATACTTTAAGACTTTACGAAGGCCGGATTAATTGAGTTTCAGGAGTCTGTGGAGCAAGTACATGCCTCCCAGCGGTAAAAGCTTCAAATTGCAATCGAAAAACAATTTGGACACCTACATAAAGACTTCTCGTCCTCTCGATGATGTTCAACCAGAGGTAACTTCCCAAGAAATTCGTGATAGGGGTTCCACATTCATCGCCAACTTGTTCCCTGCTGCCTCTCCGAGTGAAGTTCGCGCCCGTATCGCCTACCTCAAAGATGTTCTTCATAAGGGAAAGCCGGCGACCCACGAGATCGCAGCTTGGAGATGTATGGTACCCAAGCCAGGTCGTAATGGGCTTGGAGGACCTGACGACTTCGAGCTGAATGTTGGGAACATAGATGACGGGGAGAAGTGGGCTGGTGCTAGGGTTCAAAAGATAATGGAGTCGTATGCAATCATTGATGCCGTGGTTATCGTTAGTCGATGGTGTGTCCCACTATCCCTATCACTTTTGAGTGTCTGACTTGAAGTACAGGTACGGCGGCACAATGTTAGGCCCGGTGCGTTTTGCCCATATTGAAACATGTGCAGCCGAAGTCTGTCAGGAGTTTAAGCGTTCAGAGGAGCTCCGGGAGTGCATATCACAATTGACAAATCTGGACGCTGTACTTGCTGGTCTTCGTGCCGAATACTCAGAGTCATCGCCCGTTGAGCCGGTGACCACCGGCAGTACAACATCCAAGGATTACACAAATCTGGATTTGGAGAAGGGCAGACGTCTTATCAAGGCACGTGAAAATGCGATAAGGACAGTAAAGCTCCTTCTCGCCAAACGTCGAGAGGCAACCTCGGACGCTGCTGCTAATCTAGATGACCCAACCTAATACACACCCCTTCTATCTACGAACAGCATTTCATCGTTCTTGATGAGACGCCATTTAGACTTACGTGCTCGATGTCTCCGAAAATGAATTGGGAACAACTTCGCGGCTGCTCGGCGTCTCCTATGGCACTCTGGCCGTCCACGCTTGAATCATGTTTTTTCCGCATGGGTCATGACTTGATCCTCGTGAATATCCCCAGCCTGAATCCTGTGCCAAACAATACAAGACCCTTACTCACTTGCTTCTCGAATTCCTCAACAAGTATCGGCCTCTGATGGAAACCATTGTTTTTCAATCTGATCTGACTCGGGGAAAGATATGCATATCGATGTGAAGGGAAGCACGTAGAAATCGATAATCCACACCCATTACGCTCTGGCATAACAACTTGATGTTCATTGGGTAATGTGATGCTTGCGGCATGCGGCATGTGTATACTTCCCATCATGATAATTCATGTTTCACGGCATTCACCCTTCACAGCTGTTGAAGTAGCCTGATGATCAGTTTGACTATCTTGATCAAGCTCACAAACCCACAGTGTCTCAAGACATCTCTTCCACAGCCGTGAGACTCGTCTATTATACTTATACCTTCGCAGAAGAAGGCGCGGGATATACAAAGTTGATCACATATCTTCTACGGAGTTTGAATATGTATCACAATAAAATCGCATAAACGACCCCAATGTCTTCGCCACGCTGACACAGGAAACGGGACCTCGTATTCCCATCCACCCATCTAGGGATTCGCAATAGCGAGACACGTTCCCCAATATACTATGTACTATCAGATGATCCGGCTTAATATTCTGCTGATTGATGTAGCATATGGTCTGCCAATGTCCTCGTTCACGTTCACCTTATGTGTATGTATAACTAAGAAAACCTATCTGAGATTGCTCTACTATAGCATGCACGGTAACCTTTGGGCAATTTGTTCAATCTTGTTCAGAAAGAGTTACTCTTCTTCGGATATATATATACAGCGTACACGGCAAGTATACGGTATAAATGTCTAAAATTTCGAGAAGAACACTGGGTCAGATGTATCGCGTAACAAGCCCTCACCAGATAGATCGCCAGATAAAAGCTCTAGAATATTGACATTATGGGTATGAATATCGAGTTCTGTCCTGTTTATCCTGATGAACAAGACAGGACCGCTGTTTTCTAAGACGGCTCTACACAGCTGATTATTTTGTCCCATAACGAGCCTTGCGGCCAATGTCAAACGGGATGTATTTGTACTTGATCATGTGCCTGGAGATGTTTGTATTAGACGAAAGGCTGAAATAAGATCAGGAGTTACGAACTGGATCTGTCTTCGCATAGTCAGGGCAAATAGGACGAAGAAATAGATAACAAGAATAGGCCAGTATACCGGAACGTCGAAAATCTCCGAGAATGTACAGAAAAGTGCTATAATAGTCGCGCGGGTTGATGACAGCCTTGGAAGGAAATCATCGAGGATTGTCAAGACAAAGAGGAAATTCTTACCAGAATTGCCACTCAGGAAGACGTCTAACAAAGGGCCTAAATTCGTCATCTCTTTGGCTGGGGAGGGGGCTAGTTGCGTCCTCCCCACCTTCCTCGATTTCGTCCGCCATAAGGTCATCTTGCAAGGAGGGGTCGAATTTAGGTTGCAGGAAGGCCAGCAAAAGATTGAGGAGATATATAGCGTGGGCATCTGTGGATGGAAGAGAAAATGAGCAGTGGACGCGTCTCTCAAGAAAGGCTTGACATACAGCACACTGTAAAAAATTCAGGAACGGCGCAAACGGTTCAGGTCTGAAGGAAACTAACCTATGTACCACTGAAAGAGGGTCAGAAGTTGCGTTCATTGTTAAGAGACCGAAACTCACACCCTGAGCTAAGAGAATCCGCAGGAAAAAGATCGTCAACAAGCCACCGGTCGAGAGCCAGCGCTGGAAGACATGGGGGGTCCAACGATCAAGAGTTTGCTGATATTGGCGTTGAATCTTAGAGAACTGAGCAAAGATATTCTGGCCCGGCGAAGGGTCGGCGCCGGGACCAGAGAATGCGTCGCTGGAGGACATCATGGTTATGAACGGATCGTGACGTGGTTGTGACCAGTAACACGTTACAATTATGGATTCCGTTGTTGCGCACATCGTCGGCCATATTGACCCTAACCCCACTGCCCCTCTCTTTGTTGCTATCCAAGGTCCCCAAGGCTCTGGCAAGTCCTATCTCTCAGCTCAGCTCAAGCAGCGTCTTTCGCAGCCGCCTCATTCACTCAATGTTGCCCTCTTTTCCATCGATGATCTCTATCTTCCCCATGATGGTCTTGTACATCTGGCGACTCAGGAACCACCAAACCCCCTCTGGGCCGGGCGGGGTCAACCTGGGACACACGACGTGAAGCTCGGAGTCGAAATCATACGAAAGCTCCGATCCCGATGCAAGAGTGTAGAGCTTCCTTGCTTTGACAAGAGTCTATTCGACGGCGAAGGCGATCGTTTACCATCTGGAGCGGTCATAGACTCGCCTGTAAATGTGGTCATCTTGGAAGGTTGGTGTGTAGGATTCTACCCAATTTCACCAGAAGAACTATCGGTTCGATGGAATGGTATTTGGCGCGAGGAAATAGCGAAGTTAAATCTCCCTGACTTTCTGACGAAATTCGACCTCGAGCGGGTGAATGAGTCGCTGAAGGATTACACCGAGCTCTGGTCGCATTTTGATATCTTTATACAGGTATGTATCTCGTACCCTTATTTTTTCTTCAAACCATTGACAGACTCTCGGTAGATCAAACCAGTGCCAGTTCAGTCTTATCCGTCTCAATATTCGATTGTTTATAAATGGCGTCTGCAACAAGAACACAATATGAAGGCCGATAACGGAGGACGAGGAATGTCTGATGAAGCTGTAAAGGCGTGCGTTTCAACAACCGACAGCAGTTTCCTATGCAGACGATTCATGATTCCAGGTTTGTGGATCGGTACATACCCGGTTATGTATTCTTCGGTGATATCCCTCCATTTCCCACAAGGCCGACTTGGTTAGGAAAAAGCTTGAAACTTCTCATAGATGACGAACGGCGGCAGCTCGGAGTGGAGACGATGTGAGAGATCCATAAGATTCACAGGACATCGATGGATACGTGTACGGTTTCGGTCAAATTTTGCAGTGAACACAGTTGACCGCCTGTCAGGTATGGATCTCTGCTACAACATTATAACTTGATGGCGTCTCACTTTCTAGCAGTCTGACGGTTTTGAGCACTAAGCAATGAATCTGAAATATATATATATCATCTCTTCTTCTAGACCATCGATATCAATCTCACCTATGCTACATGTTGATGACACGGTTGGCTGTCCAACATGCCCTGCCTTGCGGCGTACTATGGAACCCAGGGTCATCCGCACGATTTGAGGATGTTGTGAGGACTGACGGCCGAAATCGCCATTTCGGTTATCTAACTTATCTTGAGTTCAACGAGACAACTTCCTAGCTTCCGCTATCGATTTCACTTCAAATTTTTGTAAAGACGGACAGGCTCACTTATTGGACGTTTATTTGAGCCTACTACCCACCGAATGAGAGTAGAGGGTCGTCATTATGTAATTGTAACACACTTCCCTATCCTCGGGACGTGTTTCAGCCTATCAGCTCTGTTCGTCATGTTCTGCCCATTTCATAAGACCATTGCTTTATTTGGTCCAATCGGGGACCGCAATGTATTCCGTCTCATTTTAAAGCCTGCACCACTTTCATTTTAATTGCGCTCTGTAAACTTGTTTTTTCGGTCATGCCAGTTCAAAGTTTAACCTAGAACAGTCGTAGAATGGTTGCATTTTTTGGTGTTTACCCCAGAATAATATATTTATTGGACGCTGTGAGCTGCGACACAGCGCCGATCATCTGCAACCCGGGGTAAGGCTGTATAAAATGTTTCTTCACAATTTCTCGACTTACGGTAAACTGTAAAAAGGAAAGTTAAATCTGTTGTACGATGGGGCTCCATGTCCCGACATATGAATCGGTGGAATCCAACGCTTCGAAGTCGATATATGAAACCTCAACATTCAATTGCAACTACCCGGATAGCGCGTTTGGGATTGTATTGGAAGAACCGATTTCGGAATGTCCCCGGAATTTCCTCGGAAGCTCGGAAGCTACTGATTTACTTCCTCTGCGCCGCAGAGTTTCTTCATAGTATTATGCATTAGCTAGCAACCTCAGTTATCCAGTAACTTTGCATATAATCAATTTAACCGCACATTTCCACGCAAATTTAGAAGGAAAATCTCATGGAAGTCCGGCGGTCTGTGATCGTATCTGATAAGATAGTAAAAATCGCTTGATAATGACAGCTTGCTGGCCAATTACCTGGCGATCATTTGAGTCACCTTGCCTAGCTAGCTCAGGTACGTTCTGGTACCGTTCTGTCCTTATATCGGACTGATATGTTTCATCATCAGGGTACTTGCATAAGGACCGCCCGTTATGTCGGCATATGGGCCAATCAATCGTGCTGTTTCCGAAGGAAAACCTCTTCCGACGAAACTCTGGGCAATTGATTCTACATTGACACAACCGAACTATGTAACCACCCACCATCTCACAATTTCATCAGCTTTACGTTTGGAAGGTCTATTAGACTATCTTTGTGCTATATTCGCACAAGAAGTAGACGATGGTTTTACGTATCCCCAGGAGGGACCTATAGACCGCGCAACATTTGATGGCTATTTCTTCGCGGCAGACGTGATTGTGGCCATTGTCGGGGAAATAGGACAGAGAGAAGGAAAGGAGGGAGATATAGAGACTGATATAGCCACCGTACAAGGTTTACGTCCCTGGCATGAATGTATAGCCGGGTTCTATTATGTGAGTTGGTGGCCTGCACATCCTGTAAGCTACCTGAAGCGCTTAGCAAGGCATCTTTCAGATAAAGCCTAACTATCCTGGGAGATCTTCTCATGTGAGTCATGGCCCGGGGAGTGAAGAACACTCGCTCATCCACGCAACGCATGATCCTAGATCTGCAATGCTGGTTTTGTTGTTCCACCTGCACAGCGGAGCAAAGGATATGGTTCGATTCTGGCAAAGTCATTTGTGAAATATGCACCGGCGTTGGGATACCAAGGAAGTGTGTTCAACCTTGTTTATGCTAACAATCATGCTTCCATAAAGTGAGTGATGATCCAGAAATAAGCACAACGATTGGACTCAGTCATGCGTCTGACAGGCTGTGGGAAAGGCTAAACTTTACAAAAGCCGGAATTATCCCACGCGCCGGACGCTTGAAGAGAAGAGATGGCCAGGGAGAAGAGTACGTTGACGCCATCATATATTATAAAAGCTTTGTAGATGAGTGCCGAGTGCTAAGTGCTGAGCTTTGAATATCTTGAATGGTGACCTCTGCGGAATGACAGGATCAGTTTACCCGAACTTGCGTTTCATTTACAGCCAAGCATGCAGTTATAGCCCCTAAAAACTCTTACGACTATCTCGAGTTTGGCAATGAAACTTTTGATCGAGGGCCCTATCTTTGCCCTACACACCTTTTGCAGTGAAAACAATCACAAGAGCGCCACAATAAGGAGTCCATCGCATCGCGCTACCAATTCGACAATGTTGATGGAGATTCAAGAACGGTCGTTCTTGGATTCGCATCCAAAAGATTTGGAATTTGATCGAATTGCAACTGAAAGATGTCGCTTGGGAGAAAGGCGCCCCGGCGAATCAGCCATCGGCGCTGAACAGCGGAACGCGTTTCGGACTGAGAAACACGATCACATGCCCTTGGGTTTTTTTGAACTGAAAGATGTCGCTTTGGAAAAAGGCGCCCGGCGAGGTCAGCCATCGGCGCTTGCAAGCTTCACAATGATCTGCATTATCCGGATTCTGATGGCCTTGGACTCGAGGCGCTTGTCGAATGTTTTCATGCATGTTTTATATTTGGGAAGCCACAAGCATTGTAGTGAAAACTGTTTTCAGCCACGTAGTAGGACCGACAATGACCTCTCCCAACTTTTACTTTTATCCTGTCAATCGAAAATCCGGGCCCTGATGAATAACAGAACGAATATGAAACATGATAAGTATTCGCCCATGGCGTTCCAAGGCTGCAGAGATAAGCATGGCTTAAGGCCATAGTGTATTCCGAGTCATCGTAATACGACTGGCAAAGTACTATTACAGGTGCCGGCGGAAAAGGAGCCGATAGCCAAAATTTGACAAAGAGTAAAGAACATGCCTTGAGAGCGTTTGCCAATAGGCAATGGAGAAGATGCATAAGCTTTCCATCCATATGATGGGACAAGAAAGACGAAAGGGTTAGCTTCTGATCGTGTGGAGTCGATTACCTGACCAGAGTGCAAGACCATCTAAAGTCAGTTTACTAACCATCGGTCTCAACACTAATAGAAACTCTTCGGTCCGAGTATTTATCGAAGGGAACCCAGCTGCCGAGCCTTGACTAGTTTGACTTGTGAATCCACAGGTCCCGCTTCTTTAAGTTCTTGATGGAACCTGGGTGGTGCAATGAAAGTCACGCTGACCACGACGTGTCGGATCTCAGTTAAGTATGGTGTATGGAAGTCGCTTGCTCCAGGTGATGAAACCATGATAGGGATAACCGGCTCAAACGCCGAAAAAAACGTTATACGGGAAGGTACTGCCATGCTGCGGCAAATAAGGCGGCGAAGCCCTGAATAAGGTTACTGAGTGGAATTCAGGCCGCGAAGGGTCGCACGTTTTATTATCCTTCTGATGAGGGATAGTGGTCGCTTAGATTCTTAAAATATGATTCACGTCGTCAACATTTACAATTATATGGAAGATGTTCACCTACAACGTGAATTAAACAACGCACGAGATGGTCGACGCTGCAGCGTTTCCAAGCTACTAGATAGTACCTATTATCATGTTGACAGACAAAAATTTCGGAACTTGCATCATGTCAAATTTGTATATCATATACGAATAGAGGTCGACCTCGGTCAGATGCAGCGATTGCAACAGAAGTTGGGGTCAGTCTGGAAATCATTACAAGCGTGTTTAGATTCGGCATGAGAGAGGAAAGGCTCGTTGAGGCGGGCTATGCTCAAGGGTGTACAGGGGCTGTGATCAGACGCCACCATGACACCACCATAAAAGCGGCGTCCGGAGGAAAACTTCTCTGGAGCGGGCTGAATGCTGAGCCAAAATCTGCCAGAATGCTGAGCCCAGAAGATCGTTGGGTCAAACTAGAATTGATATAACTATTGCTCAAGGCTGTGCATCGGAATGAGTAAAATTTTAACCCCAACGCAACAAATCCGACATCACTCTTGATCTACTTGTACCTTTTCTCATATAAAACAATGGCCTCAAACTGACTTTCATTGAGCCCCAGGGTTGTTTGGTCTCTTCTGCTCTCTAGTCTCCTCTGGCTATTTTCCTTGTCCGATATCCTACTCAAAATTAGAGACGCGATCGCGTAATCTTCTATATATTCAAGTCTAGGTGACTTGATTATACATAGGTTTAGATACCACTTTCTACGACTTCGGACAAAGCCTTATTGTGAGTCCACTTCTGTCTCTTCACCATTATCTTCTTTTGGTCTTGCTTTTGTCCCATTTTCATTGCGAAAAAAGGAAGCATGAAAGGGGATAGTGAAAAATTTTTTTTGATGCAGCGTGCTTGATGGAAAGGGGATCCATGATCTAAATCCAACCTCGTGCCCACAGCACAACGAACGAGTTGTTCTATATAACGAACTGTCATTCTTTTAGGATTACTGACGTTCTCCTCGTAGATTATCATTACGCTTGTTTTACTTGCGTTTCTGTCCTTCCTGTGACCGATTCAGATGTCTTCTTCCCACCAACCCGACTCCCAGAAAATGTCCACTAATGCATCCCGTAATCGGTACCAACAAGTGGTCCCGCCAGCAGTAAGTTGTTAGCTGAATTTCAAACACTGTCAATCTAAGCGCTCGAAGAGTTCCCATAGCGTTGAGCGTCCACATCGAAACGATCCTTTTTATGGTCATGAGGACGTCGCTACCCTTGCTGCTCGCTTCATCAACCATCTATTTGACTGTCCAGACCCTGCCGCTGCGTCTACCCCGAATAAACAGTCTCCTCTCGCTGTGTTCATCGCTTATGGCCTGCATAGAACGAAACTTCCCTCATGTGTGACGTTCGCCTCCCTGATCCTGCTGCAGCGCCTTAAAGCTCGTTTTCCAACTGCACGAGGATCATCTGGTCATCGTCTGTGGATATCTGCTTTCATGATCGCTTCAAAGGTTATATGTGATGATACGTATTCCAACAAGTCATGGGGGATTGTGGCACAGGGCATGTTTAATCTGCGAGAGATAAACCAGATGGAGCGCGAAATGTGTAACTATCTGGAGTGGGAGTTGAATGTCGACAATAATATCCTCGCCATCTTCGGGAAACGACTACAAGAAGACTTCAAATCATCGAGTGGACCATACCCAACATATGCATTATCGATGGTGTCAAAACGCGCTGCCAAGGCAGCCGCTGCTTCCGCTTCCACCACCACCACTCCTTCACCCGCTCCCGAACCCAACGCCACAACCAGCCCGATACCCAACTTTGGCAATCACCGGGAGCAAACGCCACCAGCTACCGTTCAGTCGGCGTCATGGACGGCTCGTTCGCCGCAAACGCCGTCACCTAGCTATTCGACGTCCACTTCTCCAGCCTCTTCAGCATCGCCGGCGACTCCAGTGGGTGGCGAGGATTACAGCGCCAGGGTCAAAGGTTTGGACTCGACTCCAATATTTACTTTACAAAGCTCGATGCCCCAAGTTCATCCACTTAAGTCTCAGATGTCTGCGCTGGCTATCCCATCGCGATGGTGACATCTCTGCATGTTTCATCTCGTTTCTCATTTATCACCTGCATACAATTGTAACAATCTGCATACACATGGACACAACATTTATACCCCTCATCATTCAACATGTATCATATATGTCGAAGACGCCTTCCTGTGACATTCTCCTGTTGTTGTAGTTGTCCTTAATTCCCAAAGCGTTATTAACTTATCGCTCCACACTCCTTTTACTTGTCATTATATCCTCATCTTACAATACCATGCGTATCTCAACAGCCCAAAAACATTCCAAAATAACTATATTTACACGCGATGGCAATCTTGACTGAGTAGAAGCGGCCAAGTAACCTAAATTGCTTGTGGGGTTAATACACCATGCTACTTCATCTCACGGGACCTGTCATCGTTGAATTTTTGTGATAGTGAGTATGAACACCTGATGACGGATTTCGCGCCGGATTGCGTATCGGCGATTTCAAAAATGACGATGACCGAGATAATCAGATCTCCATGAGATTGTCATAAGTGGCCCACCTTCTCAAAATCTGTTATTCTTTTGCTCACAACGATAACTTCTGGTCCTGCCTCGAAATTCAAATGCAGTGCATCAGCTCTTGGGTAGCAACATATCATCTTGGGGCGTGCTTGAGGCTACTGAGCGCTGAGCGCTGAGCTCTTTAGGTCGGTTCCCACATATGTCAAAATTTCTCGTGGTCTGTTAGTGGCGACCGGGGAAAATCACAGGAAACATGTGGACATGCAATGTTATATTCAGGATCACTGCATTCAGTAAGCACATACTTACTCAGCGTTGAAACGTTCAGCGCTCAGCATCAATCGTCTTTCTACTTCAGGATCAAGGGCTGTACAGAGGCGTCATTCCACTTGTCATTATTTCAAAAATCCCCATTGATACGTTCTCTCATGATGCCCCCTTTTCTTCCTTCGCTTTTACTAATTCACTGTGTGGGCCGGACGATGCTCAAAATTAGGTAAAAATTAACTTGTGTAAAGTTGGTAGAATGACACCAGCTGCGACACGAATAAAATCACACATCAGTACTTCAACATCGTTATCTAGGTGCTATCAGAGGATTCTACACTAATTTGGTGCCCTCTGCCACTCAGACGTGATAGGACCGTTTAGATGAGTTTCGGATACTCCCATTCCGAATCCCACTGATTTGACCATATCGGCGCATTCTCCTTGAAGCATGCACCAAAAAAACACGTATGCATTTGAGGGCAATCCGCCACTCCGTTGTTACCTAGACCCGCTTTGACTAAGTATACAGGTTCTTAGGTAAAACTCAAATTACCAGGTACCTAGTCGTATCGGAGATAAATCTCAATAATTGGAAGATGACAGGAGATCGCTGTAGACGTACTCATCATACGTTATCGATATCGTCTGTTTTTCTGTGAAACGTAGCCAGGGTAAGGGTTGTTCAATCTCAGACAGCCTACCCAACGGAAGATTGCTTCAGAAGCCTAGAGGACCTTCAGAAAAATTTCCAAAATCATATCACGACGAATCCAGCATTTTTGAGCAAGGAAGGAAACGCAGGCAGCACACATGGTTGACTCAACCACGTGCGTGGAAGTGGCATGTATTACGTCATCTCAATGGGCTTTGAAGCTATTTGGTTAAGAGATTGTTGGAGCGGAGATTCAAAGGCACTTGGTCGGCGTCGTTGACGTTTGAACTAGTGAAGTTATGCCGTTTGGCCTGACTATTGGTACTGAGCGCGCTACGGCCCTTCAGGTCCTTGCATTCTTTCTTTTTCTTGTCATCTAAACTGATTTTCGGATAGCAATCTATCCAAGATGAACTCACGAAACGAGGGTTTAGCCAAGACGCAGGTAAGTTTTTTTTTGGTAGTCGCTTGTGACTCAACGAGTATTCATTACATTGTAGATCCTGTTATGGCAGAGTATATTACAATTATGGTCATCAATAACAAGACCGCAGGTGAGTAAGCTTGATTTAGCCCTGTCCAACAATTCCTGGTTAACTTTACCACTATAGCACAAATTACTACTGAACTAGAAGATTGTATGTGGCATTTGGGCTCTTCTTATTCCTCGTTATTGATTCTCCTTTTTTCTCGTAGTAATTGGTTCTGATTTCGGTGTGTTGCCTCCTTCGTTCGTATGACTTGCCGTTGATATTTCCTAGACCCCAGTTTTACGGATTGGTTATTTGCCGAAGCATCGAAGGGTGCGACAGAGGTGGACGACACCCAGCAATTAGAACCTTCGGCATCCGAACCTCTTCCACGCGACGCCCCTCATGTCTCCGCCGATACTTCTCACCGGCAGCCCCCGCCGCCACGCAACAATGTGTATCAGCAGGCATTAAACCAAGCTCTTCCTAGTTCTGCACCATCTGGTCACAAGCGCTTAGCCTCCGCTCGATCTCCATCCCCCAGCCATCCGAACAAGTCGCGACGTACAGACTTGCCGACGGGGCCGAGAGCTATGACTCGTAACGAAGGCGGGGCAAACTCTCACGCTCACTCGAGGAGTTTGATTGACCGCATAGGTGGTCAAAATGTTCCTGGCAGGAACGCGAACGCACCCAATGGGTATCAACACGATGAGATTCAATCCCGAATCGATAATATCGTGAATAGCTCTTCCGAGCAGAATATTATGATGGGTGGAGGGTATCCTGGGATGGGTGGTGCTGGTGGAATGGACATGTCTGCCATGGCAGGCATGGCCAATCCTATGGTATTCCAAGATATTCTGATGAACCAGATGGCATTAATGGCCCAAATGACGAGTATGATGAATGGCGGACAATTTGTCGGGCCTGGTGGTTTCCCGATGCAAGGCATGCCAGGTGATATAGGGATTTTTTCAGGTGGCATGAACAACGGATTCCAAGGACAGATTAATGGGACTGATGTGAATGGTAGAGGTAGAGGTAGAGGCGGAATCAGAGGCGGAAGAGGGGGAGGGTCGAATAGAGGAAGAGGAGGTTCAACGACAATGGCCGCTTCACCTCCAACTCCGAAACCTTCAGAGCCTTCCCCTGCGAACGATCCTCCGGCTTCTCATGCACCCGTCGTTGCTCCTGCTCCAATTACACCAATCACATCCATTGTCCCCATGCCACTCGACTCCCCTGCCCCCCAACGTCTAGGCTACGCACTTCCCGAACGACCACAGTCACCTACCCTATGCAAATTCAGCATCAAGTGTACTAACGCGCAATGTCGTTACGCCCACCCCTCACCGGTGGCCACTGCCGAAAGTGGTGTGGTGTTAAGCAACGAAGCTTGTGAGAAAGGCAAAGATTGTCAGGACAAAGATTGCATAAAGAGTCACGTTAGCCCTGCAGTTCTTAATCCCCAATGTACGTGAACTATAACGAATGACGAGGTGTTGTGTAACTAATGTGTTCACAGCTCTTGAACACACAGTCTCTGTTTCTGTGTCTCCAGCTCATGCGCACATTTCTTCTGTTCCTTGTCGTTTTGGCATAGCATGCACACGGCCAGGCTGCTCATTCAGCCATCCACCTCGGACCAACCCTAACACCACCCAATGCCGATTTGGTGCTGCCTGCACGCGTGCAGGATGTCCTTTCGTTCATCCGGAAGGTCGCGTATTACCGTCGTCCTTCCACCGTGGTCTCAGCACAACAGCACCCTTAGTTACTGTATCAACGCCAGAGACAGGATCTATGGGCGGCTCTACCAGTCACAATAAGAGCGTTACGTTCAATAAGACAGCCGGGCCTGGTCAGGGTGTGAAGGAGAAGCTTGCGCAACAGATGAAGGAGATAGAGCAGAGAAAACTTGAAGCTGAAAAGGCCGTGCGCGAAGCAGAGGCTGCTGCGGGCAAGAAAGACGAATCCAAGCCTGTTGCGATCGTGGCGTAGATCCTCCGGTCCCTTGTGTTGGCCACTCCGGAAACCCGGATTATTTCATAATGGACCTACTATTGCAATGCAACCCTCCTCCCCCACTTCCCAAGAATATGTACAAGATGCACTGTAGTTTATTATTGTGTCCTTCTCCTTGATGTCCTTTCATTGCTTTATTTCCAGTCTCCTCACATACATACGTCGACGTTTCCATCAACTGGAGTAGCAAACATCGCTTAGCGGAATTCTAACTATTGCCGCTGCCCCTTCTGCTTCCATATAAGGACAAAAAGCCATAGAATTTCTGACATGATTCGGAGGCCTTTGAGATACGACATAAAAATGGATGAGCGATTGTACAGAAGAGTGTGGAAAGTGATGCCATCATGCAATCTCATTTATACGATTCGACCGCCAAAAATGTTCCCTCCGCCCTTATCCACCGTTACAGCAATACGATCTCCCTGGTCGACATCCTTGAACTGGAACAGAGCAGTCTCCGGTGAGAATCTTAAAGTGCTTGATAATAGAAGACATACCGTCAATTCACGTGTCCTGTGCAAGCTCTCGATCTCGTCGATTCTATCTCGGACGTTATCAAGAAGTTCCTGGAAGCCTTCTTTTGACACCACTTCTTGGGCAGCGTGAAGAATTAACATCGAGTCTGGTCGTACATTGTGATCAATCTTGAAATTCAATTCACCAACACGAACGCAGTGAAGAGGGTATGTGAACGCACGTCAATGGCAATGACGTTGATACGGTCCAATTCTATAGAGATATTCTCAGTTCATATATGCTCAACGATGTATACTGATTACTGACCTTCCATAAAATCAGCTCGCGTCATAATTTGACGACACCTCCACTAGTGGCAATCAGCATGGACAGAGAACATCATGATAATAAGTTGGATAATTCACATAAGGAATGGCAGGCAGCCCCAGTCTGTCTTCTGAAACAGATTCACCGGCTACTAATGCAGCTTGACGGATAGCTTCTTGTTCTTGGTGCATCTTGACAAATTCTTGCAGTAGAAGCCAGGAGCATGAGCTCCATTTTTGCTTTTCCAAGTCTGAGTCTCATCTCATGGCGGGTACAAATATCCATACCTCATCCATAACATCGTCGTCACAGTCAGGGATCAATCCTTTGCAAAATCCTGTCAGAAACAAGACCGAGCAGTCAATAGTCATTTGATCACACTTACCAATCTGGCTAAGAAGCCACCCTTTTTCAACATTTTTGAGGCCTTCGGCCGTTTCCTTCATATTCTTAGCCTTTGCAACCTTGTAGAGATCTATCAGCTGCTTGTGCAATGGCAGCCAACACAAAACTAGACACCTTGTTTAAATATGAGAGGCGACCACCGACCAGAGACACAGCTTCCTTCAGCTGCCCAAGAGTTGCAGGTGAACGACGGCTGCTCAAACGCATGCGATTTATTGCGTGCAATGATTCGGTGGGATTAAGGTCGTCTATTGACAGCACCTGTTTAGATTAGACTTCATGAGTTTGGTGGAACAAACAGGGGAAAGGGGAGAAAGATCTATCTGACCTGCATACGACTGCCATTTTTGCCTGGAATCGAAGCTTGTCAAAAAGTTAGTTCGTTTTTCAAAATGAGCACGTACGCATGATGTGAAATGGCCAAAAGTCGTCACTATCGCCGTAAGTCAAAGTATGTACAAAGGCTATTAGTAATTACTTCGTCCACTTACGAGCTAAAAACCATCGTGAGAATGCCTGAAAACAACCTCAATCGAAAGAACGCCTAATTTCTTTTGGCGGAAGCATCTTACCACTAGCGGCCCATGCTTCTGCCTTCTGCTGCAGTTGCAAGATCATGTTGCGTCCCTCGTCATCATTTTTTAAGAAGTGAATATTATTGATGATTAAGACAAGAGGACGACCAGTCTTGCGTGCAGAGCGCAATGCAACCTTTTCCAGCTTGTTGAAAGCTGGCTTGTGTGAGTATGGGCGCAGACAGCTGAGGGCAAGGAGGATCATATACCTCTTTCAATGTCTAAGGCTGGCCCACCTATACACTCACAAGGTTGAGCATGACAAGATCGAGAAGATATTACAAGACTAACCTTCCCTTGGATCTCGACGTTGGAACAACCCGGTTTGAGAGTCCTCATTGAATTCAAAGTTTAGCGCCTTTCCAAGCCTAAGCCTGAACACCTCAAGATCGGGGTGAGCATCACACATGGAAACCCCCTCGGCCTGACATGCCGCCATGGAGTCAAAGATCATCGTCCCTTTCCCAGAACCCTGTTTGTTCAACCAACATGTATGAACCAAAGAAACAGTGACTTTCAGTATACCTTTGGACCAAGAAGCACGAAATAATGTCCAGGTTCGTGGCCTTGAACAATACGGTCAATAGTATCCTGTTCTTTTCGTCGCATGTTTCCTGTCCACGGTGCGTCATCGAGCAACTGATTGTCCTCGTTTGCATCATCCTCGGAAGGCAATCGCTTCGCATGATTTGTAGCAAGCTCGAGGGCAGGATCATATCCCGCGGCGAACGCATCTTCGATCTTCGGTTCATTATATCGATGAAAGCACAACGATGATCTCGAAAAGACGCGTCACCTTGTCTAACACACGCTTTTTATACCAAGCCACATACGCAATGCCTCCGCCAAACACTAAACAGATAGATCAGGGCAATGGCTCGATAGCAAATGACCTGCTTACCCATCCCCAACCCGATGACTGTGGTCAACGCCGCGTCCAAGAGAGGCGAACGTGTGAAGGAGAACGAGCTAGCAGATCCACTTGGGCCTATGTTGGGTCCTGCCCCACCTGGAGGGTTGAAGCCTGGCATACTACTAGCGATGCTGTCTTCACGCTCATGGAGAGCATTTTGTTCAGCTGGACGTGATAAACGATTGTCCAAGCCTGATGGTTGCTGCTTCGTCGAAGTTTGTTGGGGTAGTGGTTCTCGACTGCTGTAGAAGCGATGAGTATTAAGAGCGAATTGCTTGGAATCTCTAAAAGTAATATAAGTCTTTAATAAACGAAAAGAGCGGCTAGTGGAATATTTGAAGGCTGGGAAACCCATGCCCTCGTAGTGTCAGTATGTATACGTAGAGTTCTCCCACAGCTGCTCACGGCATTTACAGCGTGTGACTCTCCTGTCATGATGTCTTTTAAGAATACCCCGTATAAAAGGACAATGAGGCACATCGCGTCTTTCTTGTGTATTGGTAACCTCCACTCAATGAATCATGTGAGATTCCCTTCATCTTTGAACCAGAGATGAGTTATCCGCATTTAAACAGACTCGAGCTGCTGTCTGTCTTCATCTACAGAGGTACTTCTGTTGGAACCAGTAGATGAATCTTGGTTCGGAGCAACCTCATTGTCTTGCTCTCGTGCTCCGTTGTTCACTGTCAAGGAAGCAACTGCCTGCAAAGCAACTGGACATTCCGTGAAGCAAGCCTCGGTTTTTCCAACGTATTCATCTAGTTCTCAACTCCCTCAATTGATCCTGCCTTGTAGCATAAGCTTTCCACAACTCCCTCGCATGGAGAGTCCATTGAGTATGTCTCATCAAGGATGGTGTTGTTCCTCTTCTAAATTTTGCATAGGAACTGTATGCCTCAGCGCAAACAAGAAGAGCTAAGAGCTTCCCGTGTAGCGTCCTCGTAGATTTTCGTCGTATATTTCAAAAGGGCCTCGGACTCGTCCATTTCCAAATGCATCATAGCCCTGCCGTTGACGAGTTTGATAAGTTCTGGACGAACTTGATGTGCTCCTTCGCAGTAGACGTGAGTTGGACCACCAACACCGGGTGAACGGGACCAGCTAGATGACCAGGACTTGAAGCAAAATTGGAAGCCGGAAGAAGCGGGGTCTGGTCAACATCCTAAATCTGGTTCTGAACGGATTCGTTGGTTTCGCGACTGGAGCTAATCTTCTGTCTTTCTACAATGTTTGAACCAAAACAGGTCGATTTCAAATTAGGACTGTGGGGTTTACTAGACGGACGCGAGGAACTAATCCTCTTGTACTCTAAGATTTCTACCAAAAGATGGCTGATAATTACAAAAATGGTACACCGACTTTTTAGAAATCAACAATTTTATCCTTTCTCGAGTCCTCTACATAATCCCTTTCTCTTCGAAGGATCAGAAGGGAGTACATCACTGACGAGAATTCGAGTGCAATCGTCATGCTGTCGGCCCGAATTTGAAGCTCGGATTCCGAAGGTAGGGGAGCATTTTCGAAGGCCTCTGCACACCAGGCGCATACTCCTCAGTGAATTCATGGTGAGGCTATGCCGATGACAGAAGGACAGAAGATTGAATTTCATCTGAAGTCAGGCTATTGCCGCTGTGCTGGCTTCAATCTTGTTCAGCCATCAACTTGATATGCACTCCATCACCGTTAACAGAGGTACGTCATACAGCGTTGGCCATGCCAATGGTCGCCATCCAGCAGTCTTACAAAACTATAATATGACCCTTCACTTCGACGCGCGCGAAGAATAAGGACGTATGCGCGTACGTATGTTTTGTCCCTAATGAAAATATTCTATTAAATGCTCCAAATATCCCCACCCAAAGGATATCACAACGATTCCAGACACTCGTAATAACCATTCCCGTCTCAGTGACACAAGCACAGACAGTCCCTGTATTGTCAATACGAAGCATGATGAGTCGATGTCAAAATCAACCCCTCGGCCTCCAACGAAGTCAAAATCAACTTGGGAGCGCAACAATCAGTCTAATTACTCGATTGGACCTCGATACTGGTATATGTCACTGATGTTCAACCCAGTCGGCTAGTTTCTAAAGCGAAGACTAGCAAGTGAAGATCGTGTGTCCTCAGGCTCTGTGGTGACATACATGACGATGGCGCTAACTACCCCAATTCACCCAAAGGATCCCCAACTATCCCTTATCCTTGTATCTCGCCTTAAAGGCTGCTGCGAATAAACTCCATGCTCAGGCAGAAGGTCTATGTGCTACCTTGAGGGCAGAAAAATCTACAATGGAACACCTTGACAATTATGTGTCGAAATGGAGGCCAAAAGAGCCTGAGTGGTCGCTTTCAGACGTATAGTACAGCATGGGGGGTGAGAGCCTTTGGGGATGGTGAATTCGTGCTTGGCCAACCAGACCCTATTGAACTGGACAGCTAAATGCAATATGGTAAGCTTTTTCTTGTGACTCGTCGTTTTTCGTTATATCAATGTTTTATATCAGATCATAGTGTACCATGTCCTTATCCTGTGGAACCATCACCCTCGAATAGCAGTCAGCGCCATGATATTGGAGAATCAAAGATTCCTAGGTTTATCCTTCGCAAGCATTGCGTCTTGTTAGTCATTCTTATTCACCATTCTAGTATGCAGATACGGACGCCGGGTCAGAAACGTCCCTGCAAAGACGCAAAAGACATTGAAGGGGAAGGTAGATGTCAGCACCGCTCTCGATCACAAGAAACGGGAAAAAAGTAGGTTGCTAAATGGTCAATAATAGTATATCCATCGATTATCGTTCAGTCAACGTCAATTCTCCGTAGCCGAAGTAAGCTCTCAGCTGCAATCGTCGAATTGCATAAACTCGCCAGAAATACTGCAGTTACGTCTTGACTTCCGTCGTTGACTCTTCGCGAATATTGATTAGAAGCAGAGCATCCTGTAGCATTTTCCGAAGTTCAAAGGATGACGACGATCATTTAAGATACCAAAAACGTCGCTTAGATGAGGATTGGTATCGCAAATAGGGGGGCTGCCAGCAGTTCAGTTTCAGTTAGAAAGGCGAAGCATGCCCATCATTGATGAATTGACGACTATGAGAAAGGAGAACACCATCATAGTATAATGACAGAATAGTACGTTAGGCGCTGTTGTGACGATTAGAAAATTGCCTAGTGACACACTTGCCAACTCGATTCAATTGATCATGATTGTTTAAAGACATCAATAGTAGTTGTGCAACCACCCTGGGGATGTGAATAAACTTGAGTTTTGCTAGTTTTGTCTTCGTGACACAAGTAAAAATCATCACTAACTATATCATTTCCGAAAATCCGGACAAAGCATTAATATCGTCGACGGCAACGCAGGAACGCCTGTGATGCTATAACATAAATCTGGTACAATACATGTGAGATTTCAATAGATGAGGAGTCCAAAATCAGTGATGAGAGATGCGTGAATTCGATATGAAACGTAGAATTTCCCAGAGAAGGTGTGTAGTGTCCGCAACACGCAATCGATCACGTTCTATGTGCACCACGGCCTGCCATGTTACCACTATCTTGTCGTGTGTGTTGATTGTAGTATGGTGACGCCTGCCGGGGTGGATATTGTTGTGACAACGAATGGGCTGCCGGACGCTGATAGGGCTGATGATCTACTTGAAGTTCAGGCGACTGAGTGGGAGAATAAGCTGGACTTTGCTCGGAGAGGTAGGGTGAGTATGGTCGATGAATGGGTGCCTCTCTACTTGTCCCAAAGGGTTCCTGGTGTAGTGACGGAGGTATTGAGAGGCTCAACTGCGATGGTGCCTGTGATTGTTGATAGTAGTCGCGCGGATGGAGTAACGGTTCTTGCATATTATCCATCTTGGTCAGTTCGATTTCTGATTGGTAATGCTGATGTAGGCCACCAACGAGATATTGATCGTAACCGGGAAGTTTGGGGCCTGGAGGTGACTTGATAGAATCCGTCCCATCGAGCAACACCGTTGATGTCATGGACCGGGCGTCCCAGTCCACTTCTCCACGATCCCGCTGATATAATGCAGGATCATATGCCAACTCGTTCTGTATTTACACTGAGATTCAAGTCGGAATTAGAAGTACAAGGGACATACCTGCGAAACTGCAGCAATCTTGATACCACCTGGGACGACTTGCGCCTCCAACTTCTGTCCACCATATTCTTCCATTTTCGCTTCATCATTTGCAATCCGTCCATGGTATACTTGACTCAAAAGCGGCATCATCTTCGCATGCAACATGGGCGTGAACAGTTCAGCATGAAGCGCAGGGTGACCGAAGCGCCTTTGCAGTCTGCTACCTCGTGCGTCGGCACGTTCAGAGTGGACTCGAGCAAGCCTTATCTCATCATCTGTTGGAATGAAATACCGGAAGGCGGGTAGGTAGGCATGGTTGATATAGATCTTGTAAGCAATGATAAAGAGTATTGGGGGTATTGTAGAGAGCCATTGCAGGGACTTGAAACGATATTGGAGGCCTATCGCTGGACAGAAGTCAGTATCACCTGGCTGGAAGCTGGGGCTTAGACTGACTAAGGACCATCAACAGCTGCATTAGAACTGCAGAAAAAAGTAAACGGTTGATGGCGACGTTCCAGAGGCGCTGAAATTGATTAAGTTTCAGATATAACAATACAAAAAATAGTATATGACACGCACACCACCAGATTCAACCTTGGAAACGAAAACAAACATTAATTGGTATTTGTAAACCCATGAACCCATCCAGAATATGATAGCGGCAGAAACAGCAACCAAGGGAGCGAGAGGGGCAAAAACCAAGCCGACGGCACCCATAAACAGCTAAAAAATAGATAAATAGTGAAGTAAAGGGGATTACCACAAACACGACTGACGATATTTGTACTAGGATTGGACATTAAGTTCGGTAGACCGAAGAAATTCTGATTACGTACTAATAGATGGCATACTGGAACTCAGGAGGCTGCGTCCATTCTCTGATATCGCGGGGCGTCCTACCGAATACACTAGCAATAATTTCAGTCCGCTGCACGCTGTTTCGGTAATAACAAAGTAGAACGGACTGTGTTTTGAATGATATCCAAACCAGATTGATAATTTGTGCCAAATCAAAGACGACGAGGAAACCTCGAAGACTAGCAAACTCCTATAAGATATGTAGAGACGTGTCAAGGACAATTGACCTACGGGAAGAAAGTCAACCAATAAGATGCTTGGTTGATATATGTTCGATGGATAGTCTGAGGGAGCGCTAGATCCAACAATCAAAAAAGGAATCTGAAACACAAGAAAATTGCCTTACTGTTCAAGTTGTCAAGGATCTCCTGAAAACTCGCTTTCGCTCCAATCTGCAAAACAATTTCCCGCACAGAGTCTGGAATCCCGTTAGTGAAAAGCACGATACACACATCAAATCACTCACTGAAAATAACCCCAATCAGAGTAAAGATAACAAGTTGACTAATTATCAGAAAGCTGTAGTAACGAGCAATGACAGCCCGGTCTAGTTTTGAATGTGTCAAGGCACCCATATACTAGAAAGACATCAGAATAACGTTTACAGAGAGGAGAAAAAGTTACTTTTGTCAACCACCGCATGATAATTGGGAGGAAAAAGCCAAAAATGGCCGAAATGGTAGGAGGAAGAACGCCAGAAATGAATGCAAACGAGCCAGGTGATGCGTTGGCCCATACGTTAAGGAAGGGTACATAATCTCGGAGCTAGAGATGAGAGGTAATCAGCTGGCGAATTATTTCGTTTTATCGGAACTGACCGTTTCAAGATTGGCAAGGATAGAGATAAATAAAAGCGGCACAGTGTTGAAGAAGCACACAGCTGCAAGCCAAAGGAAACCAATTGTCTTCTTGTGGTATAATTCGCTCGGAGACTTATTCATGTTATTCCAGATCTGTCAACAAAGGTCATTGAACATCAAGTACAAAAACAGACACTCGATCACAAAACTCACAATATCTTTGGGATTTGGAGCAAGCTCAATCTTGGTGCCTTTCGGATGTTTGCCTTTTAGCCTTTTCGCGACGACGTGTGCATAGGGAACAGCATCCATGCTGGCAAAGCCGTAATTCTCTGCTTTGCGTGTGTCAATCTGTCGACGATATTCCTCAATAGCTGCCTCTGTACGTTGAAGTTTTGCACTAAACGAATATTATGAACGTGTTTGAAGAGGCTTGATCAAGGCACTCACGTGTAAAAATCAATCGCATCCTTCTTCATGCCTCCAATACCACAAGTCGCGCCGACTCGAATTGTCGGCCTCTTCTTCCCTAACCTTCCGTTCTTAAGATATTTGACGAGAACTGCCTCGAACTCTCTGACAGTAGTATTGTGATATTCTATCAGCTCAGGCAATTTTCCAACTTTACGGTTGATGTGCACGCTGGTTGTTGGATAAGGGACCTTGGTTGATTCAAATATAGCTCGAAGTCCTTCGTCAGACTTGTTCTTTTTTGGTATGCGCGTGATAGTCAGGGTACGGGCATAGAAAGATTCGAGGTACTCGGGTGAGCGAAACCATGTATGACGAAGCTTGATCATTGCTGTCCAATGAATGTGGATGACACCGATGATCATTAGGGTGATGAGGTACGTGACGGCAACGTGAGCGTAGAGAAGATTTCCACTGACATCTCGGATGGTCAACATGCTAAGAATATCTCTTTTTTTCGCGTCCACGTTTTTCAGGTTAAAGGTGACGTTGATGGGAATAAGGACGGCACATGTGAGACCCACAATTCCCAAGAAAAGCCAGCGCATGAGACGGTTGAAACGCAGGAAGGCGACAGCATCAAGACCAATCTTATCGAGTAACTCCGGCTCTTTCGTATGTATCAGGGGCGGGAGCCAGCCAAGGAGAGAATCTGATATTCGAGGTGGAGGCTTATTGCCCACGTGGTACTTGACCTTGGGCTCGTAGATGACCTAGTATGACGCATCAAGTAGGGTCGGGCTGATTGAATGAGAGGTCCGCACTTTGTTTTTGGGTCGCAGAAGGTTGAAAGCGAGAATTGTCACGACCTAAAGAACGTAATGCAATTGATTCAAGACATTCAGCAGAAGATAAATTACAGTTCCCACCGAAATTATGCTCATCAATGCAACCTGCGATCCCACTGCCACGGGCGCCAGCGTCCGGGAGTTATCATCTATGAGCTTGCCTGCTTCATCTGCCACTCCAGACATGCTAGAGAATCGAAGAGTAGATCGTTATAAAGGGATTGTCGTGAAGTAATAAAGAGCGACTTGTTCAAGCTGTAGAGCTTTTCGACGTCGAGGCCAAGTGGAATGAAAGAGCCTTTTTACAGAATGGAACGTTGTGGGTCAATTGTTGTTAGGGCTCCTTCTGCCGGATCTGTGCCGCGCGGCAATCATTGTTTGGTCGTCGGCTCAGAGTCGGCCATTGTTCTCCGGTTTCCTTTTCTCTCGAAAAGCTGTACAATAAAAAGTCTACCCATGCGTGCACTTCGATAAGTCGTGAACAAGAGTGAAGAAACAATATCAATAGGAAATAGTACCTCGACATTACTGTCATCGAATTGAATCTTGAGTAAACATAAAGATCCGATGGGTTATGTAAAGCCTAGCGCCGTGTTTTATTTGAATGAAACAAATATCTAATTTCATGTACTCAGCAGCGAAAAGGGATGAAAAGATTCCTGTATCACATTTTTACTCCCGTCCCGTTAGGAGCTTTGAACGTCCGGTTTGTCTTTCAAATTTTGATAGCAACGAATGATCGATGATCTTTGGTGTGAGAACCTCAATGGGTATGCCATTGATAATCAACTGTAAATATTTCGGCAAGAAATTTCGAGCTACAAACACTTCCGTAGTTGTGGATCGCGATGAACAGTGGTTCAAACTTTCCATGTGCGGTTCCCATATACGCCCCCGGCAAGGAGCCCCTTCCACCAGGGCTTACTGAGGAGGACAGGGACGCACTCCAGCAAACGAAGAAATGGGAAGGTTACACGGCGACATTTATGGAGTCTTGTGCCGTAAAAACTGTACTTGCCGGAGGTGCAGGTATGTTCACGACCTATTTATCAATGGAATATGTATGACAATACCGTGTTATTCATAGGTTTTGGCATTGGAGCGTTCTTCTCGCTGATGTCTGCCTCCTTTGCATATGAGGATCCTCTGCTACGACAACAGACCCAAGCAGGCATGAATACAGCGCAAAAGGCGAGGGAGATTTTCAAAGAAATGGGACGGGGTATGTGGTCTAGTGGAAAAGGTTTCGGTAAAGTCGGCGCTCTATTCGCTGGTATAGAATGCGTGATAGAATCGGTGCGTCTCGATGCCTCGCATGCCTTTTGCAAGCTAGTTGATGCGGCTTTCCAGTACCGAGCCAAAAATGATATTTATAACTCTGTCGCTTCAGGGTTTCTAGCCGGCGGCATTCTGGCACGTAACTCCGGGCCCAAGGCTGCCTTTGGTGGTGGTTTGGCATTCGCCGCATTTTCAGCTGCAATAGACCTATTTATGCGTCGGGAGACTCCAGAGTATGCCGTCCTAATGTATACTCTGCTTCGTTGGTACTGACTTTTCTTTTAGAGAGGATTAAGTAGTATGCTGGGACCATATTAGATTATTTCACGAGACGCTGCACCTATATCCAATGTATTCTATAATCACTACAATAGCTCACATCTGTCATTTATAAGTATGCTGTCATGTACTACGGATCACAATCAAACAGCCCTCTAACAGAAGATCTCAATGGTATAATACAACTGTGAATTCCTTACAAATATTATTATGCATAGGTATCATAACTTTATTGAAATATACCCAGATCCCAAAATCCCAAAACGTAGGCTCAACCTCGTGTCAAAAGTACTATCGTCCTGATCGTTGCGAAGCCAGGTCAATAGAAACAGTATAAGTTGGTGGTGCTTCGCCTATCTCGCTTTCTTGGCCAGAAATGAGCCGCTCATACTGCGTACTCCGACTCCATAGTGATCCCCTGGGGCGTAAAGACATCATTGTCTGAGGATTTACAAGACTGGTTTCTGCCGCAAAAGCAAGTGAATCTGTTGAAAGGCTCGACGCCATTCGTTCTAACGCAGTGGGTCGGCGGAGTCGCTCTTCAGAGCGCCGCACTTCACAAGGGCACTTAGGCAGGACAGTGCATGTGTCGTCAAACGACTCCGAGTATGGAGGGAGAGATGTCCATTCGGGATTGCACCGGCACTGGGAACATTAAGGATAAGCACATGTGATCAGCTAAAGGAGAACAAGTCGATGAAGGGACTGACGGATAGGATTGTGATCGGTGTCTGAATGACAATGTCAAAAAGCTTCCGTTTTCCAGTCTTGGGATCCACATGAAGATCATCACCGCGCTCAACACGCATAACGACTTTAAGTTGATGACTTATAACCATATTGCTTCGCCTGTTCTTGTTAGTAAAATGTATCAGGCTACATGATATTGGGAGTTGAAGGTCCTGATGGAAAGTCCACGGGCCTGGACCCATCAACTCTGAAGCCATTTCCGACACGTCGACGTCAGGTGTAACCAATGCGTAAAGCGGAGAGTTCTTGAAGGCATCTACGTCATCAGATACGAGTGGAAGGATAGGACCAGCGTTTTTCCCGAGTTCTCTGACACAGAGAAGGTCTATGCGTGAGATTGGATCAGTCCGTGCAATTCGTTTCATGTGAGTATAATAGTCGATGCGTTCTGATGATTCAGTAAGCCAGGTCTTCAATAAGAAGAGTAGAGAAAATACCTTCGATAAAAACAGAAATTCGATGAACCTTCGCCTTTGCCAGGGGCATTAAAGTGAGCATAATGGGGATGGTCCCACCAATGTAGAAACTACGTCCAGAGATTGAGATTAGGTATTGCAATTGTTGCTCCCAGTGCCGTTCAACGATGATATTTTCCGTATCTTCGGTGTCCTCCTCCGTTGGAGATGTTATGACCATGACTTCTCGATGCGCTGCGTATTTCGATTTGAACGCTCCAGGACGATGAACTGTTGCTTGGAGTCGCCACGCCACTGTACCATAATTGCAACTGATTGTTGGAGGTGAGTTTGCAGGTAGTGCAAAAGCTATTGGATACGTATAGGTCCCTAATCGTAGCTCTGAGCAATGCATAGAAAGTGATGGCCTAACTGGAATTACCTTTCTTGAACTCCTTCCAATTTGATTCTCCGGGGCTGTGATCGAGATCAAACTTCAAGATATCACCAATCTTGCTCAACGTGGAGCGTTCTTTTGAGTGCGCGAGTGGGGCAGAAGAAGCCGATAGCTTAATTCTTTTCTCTTTCGTTCTCCCGCGAGGAGGCTTCTCGTCATCTAATTTGTGATCACGTGCTGAGGATTTTGCTGCCGGGGAATCCGAGCGCACAGCGTCCATGAAAGCACTAGATACTGACGATAGAGTAAAACGAGATCGAGAACTTGGTCTGCCCCGATGCTCCTCGATGCTATTACGCATATCCGAAGGACTCGGGGGACGTGATGAAGTCCGCGAGACAGAACGCGAACTTGATGTGCGCCGTGTCGTTGAGAAAGTCCTGGATGTCGACGTGCCCACTTCATTTTCTGGAACATCTTCGACACTCGGTGCTCGAGGAAGAGAGGTGGCACGGAAGACTTGAGAACCTAAAGAGGGGGGTATCAATCCAATTGAACGACCTCGAATATAATGGTACGCACTCCTTGGACTTGAAAGTCCATTGCTCGCTGTGTGGCGAGGATCATCGAGGGTTGAATTCGTTGGAATAGGGTCCCCTCTAGTTGGAGATGAAGGAGTCAAAGATGGAGTGTATGGGGGTGTTAGTGAGACAGGGAACTTAAACCCATGAGATAAGGGGACACGTTGGAAGTAAGAACTGTCAACACTCAAGCGTCGAGAGCTCTGCCGTGGACCATTTCTTTCAGGAGAAGGAAGAAGATTATTTCGGAGCTCCTGATGACTCCTAGAAGTGTGGGAAAGTGCGTGAAGATCGTCAGAATCGTAGTCCACTTCAACTTGTTTGTCATATGCAGCGCCTGGCCCAATTGAAGCATGACGGCGAGTCGGTGTTTTTCCAGCACGAAAATAGACGGTCTCTGCATGGAATAAAGTGTGTTCTTCATTGATGTCGACTCTGTGTGCTCCAAAACCTGAAGATCGCGATTTGCGTCTAACGGCGCCATAATGAGATGTCATTTAGAAACGCACCCTCTGGCCAAGCTATGGAACTCTTCGCTAGCAACTCTAATTCAATGCTTGTTATTCGGGTCGGCTTGGCAAGTTCCAACACCAGCAAGCCTCGCAACATTGAGGACCGTGATTCTGAGCCGTGATGCCGTCTTCCCGAGCCATCTGACCTCAAGAAGACAGCTGATTCTGTGAGTCGAATCATGAGTGGATTCTTCTTGTCGGCCATTCCACCTGCGTAGGAAAGTGGACCGGGAGGTGAGGACGCTGATGACTCCGGCTCGTACCTTGTCGATGTCACCTTTATTTTTGCGATTGGAACAACATAGGCGATCAAATTTGATCGGGGCAGGTTGAAAATAAGGGTGGGGACTCTTCGTTCAGTTTCATTCAGTTCACATTTTTGAGGTAATTAAGCATCGCCTGATGAACTGCCAAAAAGCCAGTGAACTCTCATTCGAACTCCCAGGAGATTTCGTACCCCTGCAAAGCGACATCCAAATCCTTACTCACAAAAATTCACAAATTTTGACGGATCTAGCCCCGAACACGAGTAATTCCGAGGTCCTCCTCTCCTTTCGTGCTCCGCTCTAAATTTAAGATCTCGTCTGATCCGAGGAGATCAGATATGAGATTGTACAGTAGTTTATGAGGAGTCGGAACTCGGAACTAACCATTACTGCTTGTGTCGTGGAAAAACGGCAACCGGGATAGAGCAGTTTGAAACCCCGCTAGCGAAAAATCGCGCGAACTCCTGGGAAGTACTCTTATGTAAGTAGTTCTTCGTTGACGAACACCATGATAAACACGTTGTTTGTCAAATTTGGGCCCTCCTAAAACCATGAATGGACGACACAATTGCATTCCTTCCGAACGAACTTGAATGCACTTACTCATATCCCACTTCCTCGATGCTAGGTTTGGATGTCCCAGCGTTGATCCATTTTCTTTTTGATACGCGACGTGGCGTCTCCAAGGCGTCTGTCAATTGTGCACCATTGACCCTGCTAGATTGAAAGGGGTGTATCCAATTTCAGTGAATACTTACTAGATCCGGTTTCATTGCGTTGCCCACAATGGAAAACTGAGAATTTTGTAAGTATTGTAGTTCCTTCGTTTACGTCACTTAATTGACTTTTACCTACTTTAGTCTTTATGGCACGTTTTTCAGACTGGTCGCGTTTCTTCCCCACCCCACCTACACTCATGCATAGCTTCACACTGGGTCTCTTCATGGTACGCTTCCTCAGCCTTTGTAGCTCTGATGGACATCAAACGGACCTTTGTAGTTGGTTTCCGCAGTCGTTGCTGCGTCTGCTAAAACAATCGTGATTACCGTTGGCGGGAATACGACCAATGACGCCACGACCGTTTTCCAGCCTAATGTAGTTGTTGCAGACAAGGGTGATATCGTGCTCTTCAACTGTACGATTTTCAATATTGTCTTTATCAATCATGTTAACCCCTGTCTGCTCAACAGTCACAAATGGCAACCATACAGCTACCCAGTCGACATTCGCGGCTCCCTGTACGCCAATCCACGACACCGACATTGCTATCAATGGCTTCGACTCCAGTTTTAGGGATGCTGGTAAAGAACAGGCTATCACGACTCTTCCTGTTACCATCGACAATCCCAACCAAACCGTCTGGTTCTACGATTTCACTACTTGTGCTCAAGGCGGTGTTGGTGCTATCAACCTGAACAAGTCCAGTACAGAAACTATCGATGGCTTTCAGGTATGTGTATCGTGTGCCCCCTTTTGTGATACTGATACATCAAACTCGGTCTACAGCGTAACGCAGAAAGGTTGAATGGTACAACCCACACTTCCAGTTCTGCCTTTTCAACTGCTACTGCCATTACAACAGCAACCTCGACTGGATCCAAACCGACTACCACCAACGACGCGACACACATTAGTGCCCGAGGCATTATAGCTCTTGCCTTGACATTCATCGCACTTGTCATTTCCTTGTGATACGAGATGTTGCATTCATGTGATGTTGACCCGAGCTCCTTTTTTCTTACGAACTTGCTTCATACTTAGCCTACGATACGATGACACTCCTGATCATACCCCTTCTTCCGGGTATTCTATCTTTATTCTAGTGTAAGACTGCTACTGTGGCATCTACTTATGTGATTTTTGCGGATCCGGAGTGTTGTTTCTAGTTCCAAACCTGCATATGTGTTTGTGTCCCAGTCCCAGTTTCTTTCAGGAGCCTTAAAAGAGGGGAAATCTGTATGAAAAGTTGGAGAACATGATGTTTGTATGTAGTTTCAGGTTTGGTGGCGCATAGTAGCTTGTGGATCAAAACAAACAGCGCCAGGCACGGGAAATTACTTCCAAAATGATTGACGCATGAGTACAATGACTACATATGCTGAATGTAGAACAAAGATGCAAAGTTGATTGTATGTCCCGATTAGGATATGCGTTTGTCTTTGCTTCCGCAACGTCAAGAACTTCGTTGGAGAGACCTGGCAACGCCTTCCTCCTGCGGTTATCAAAGTCTATGCATGTCACTAGACCTTTATACGATGTGCACCCAAGAAATAGAAGCGTATCCATCTTTATGGAACGGCCTTTGAGTCCTTGCCATTTTAGGATGTTACTTTCTTAGTATCCGTTTATGGGCTTCGCCTTGTCGTCTATATAGCCTGCGTATACTGCATACGTATACTTAAATCACCGTCTGAACAATGGAACTCCTACGAGCCTTATTGTTCTCCCCTGACTGACTGACGTCCTCTGGGTCATACACACGCGATACAATGCAACTCAAAGCTATTGCAGGTGTTTTGTTCTTCGCTTATGGTAAGCAGCCTCGCTTCTCCCTGGACTTGCCCTTTGATGCATTCTTTCTGTGCGCCTCGTAGTAACAATAGTGTCCTCATCGCCAATCCCTCCTTCGACCGAGGTTGAAGCGAGGAATTCACTTGTGAGTACCTTACACCCTTCATTTGCGATCATCGACTTACCTCTGATCTCTAGTTGGCTTTGGCAAGTAGGGAACTAGAGGGAACACTGCCCGTCGCACGGGAGCCTATACCTGAGCCCAATGCCGATCCTTCACCAGAACCTATCTGTCGATTCAATTGTCTATAAAACGGTAAGACAGTAATGACGGTCGGCAGATACCAGGTGGTGAATACTGACTCGTCTCCAAGGTCCGCATATGACCAACCACTCCTTTCTTGAAAGAGCGCCATTTGAGCGCTTCCTTTCACCATGACTCCATATCCTTCGGCTCTGAGCTACTCTCTCATCGCTACATCATCTTAGGTGTCGCAATGGCCTTGGATCATACCGCATTACGCTGCATACCTTTTTAGACTTGAAGCGGCAAACATTTCGATGTTCTGCTTTCCGTTGGCATCTTTATCAATAATTCTTGTATCAATAGCATGCTATGTATGTATTCTTATGGGTTTCGTTGTTCAAAACTTTATTAGGACCAATGTAAAAGATTTTATAACGGGGACGGGGAAGTCTTTTCCTAGGTGGTAGTTACGTCCTTGTCGTAACCCCAGAGTCATCGCCGCTGCCGTGAGGTAGTTGTAAACGTGAGGTTTCTCCTCGTTTTTATCAGATTGTTGGGTTCCCTTGAACATGCCCATCGATGACGTTGGTTTCTCGTTGAATATGTCACAAACATGACTCTACCACTAACTCTTAATCGAGGTGTTTAGGGGTCTATCAGGTTCGAATTCTGGATACGGTCGATCCGTGCTGCTTCTGGTTCGCCCTAAGCGGTGCGGGGATAGAAGGGATTGGCCATGGACCGAGATCTGGTCGGTGAAGAGGAGCAATTCGTATCAGTCCCAGAGGGTTTGGTCAGTAAAAATTTGACAATGTTTGAGAAAGCGGACTTCCGAAGCCAGGGGGTCGCGCACCTGTTCGTGTATGAGCATTCTTCCTAACCCATATTAAAGAAAGAAAAAAAATCTTCTAACAGTACGACACCTCCACCAACATCCTCCGGATGTGGAGGAAACCTTGCCGGATCATTTCAAAGCGCACAACTTTTCTAATAAAGTATGTGTCCGCATCGAGTCTGCAGTGGTGAGAGTGGCGAGTAAACCGAATCCAATAGAATTCTGGGAATAGGCCTGCCCCGGACAACCATTGCGTGACCAGCTTCTCAAGCACCTTTGTAATTTTTGACGGTATAGGTCTTGTAAAAGTGCAATAGGCTAGATGAAGTAACTCAATGGTTGGAAACGCCAAGAGTCGAAAATTTGGAGGGTCAGATATGAGAGAAGGAAAAGGAGGTCGAAGAAGCCTGTTGTAAACCATTTCGATAACTTGATACTGTAGACATTAAAACCAGAGAGAATTCAGATTTCCTAAATCAACAGCTGTCAAGAATTGTGGTGGCAAAGGAGTCTCCGTTGTTGAGTCCAAAGGGAAGGGAGATTCGGCATAGTAACCTTTTCCACAGTCCAGTGCCCAAGGGAATATCCATGGATAGAAAGGGTTGTAAGAGAAAAGGAAGGCTGCCATGAGGTCTGAAAGGACGTAGGTATGGATATCAAACGATGAAAAAGAATTGGATACGTGAAGATGAAGAGCCGTCACATTTGCAAGTGGTGAAGGTTGTCTTAGGTTATTGGTGTGGATTACAAGGTTGTTGGTGTGGACTACAAAAAGCCTGGGCGCCCCGTCAACGAGAAACTGTGGGTTGGTCTGATATCAAGCCATGCCGATCAACCTCTATAATCGTCCATGATGTGCACACGCTCAAGCAGTGGCGCAGTCAGGGTTTTCATGCGCAGGAAGATCACATTTGCAGTGGTCCTGTGGTACGTGAACACAAGCAGTCTTCATGTTCGTTATGTAGTATAATATGCACCTTCATGAAGGTCCGGATTTTGATCCGACTACCAAATATCAATTCGAAATTTTACAAGACAGCCCTGAGACCGCTTCAGATAACTGGAAACGGCGTCTAGGGATCTGGAGTACAGATCAATAATTCTCCAGAGCAGAGGTGATGACTCGCAAGCATTATCCCTCCAACAGAAGTATTTGATATCTCAGTCATTTTCCTGGTTGCATGTCCATAAAAATTGTCAAAAGAATATCTAGAGGGAATCTATTGACTAGTGGCACATCTTTGACGTTGATTGAAAAGTTGGTGTTAAGAGAGTGATACTCGGTTTAATTAATAATGAATGACTAACCCAATTTTGTTGTAACCGCTTCGCTCGTGGATGGCCCGATGGCTGCGCGTCTACGAATTACCGAAACACAACCACGTTGTACTGTTTTTTTTATCGCGATTTAAGTAAGTCTTAACATGGGGATGTTGATATCTATCGTCTAGGATCTATCTGCAGTGTACTCGAGGAACTACATCAAAGAACTTATGGAACATTTGAGATACTTGTAGTTAATAATCTATGGGACGCCAGCGACTGCGAACAGCACAGATTTCATCCCATCCATCTTTCCATTTTTCATAGCGGCCGGGAGCAAGAATCAATCTCCGGTCTGAACAGCAAAGCTCACGCATCCAATGCCATATTTCTGATTCTTGAACAGGTGCATCGTTCAAAGTAGGAAACGCCGCAGGGAAAATGCTGACAACAAGCATTTTCAAACTCGAGCGGGTAGCAAGGAGGCTTGAGATGCTCAACGCAAATCTTTCGTCGTTTCCCTGATTTGCGTTAGCCCGGCGCGCAAATTGAAGATGTGAGAGGTGTGGAAGTGGGCCGAACGCTTCGACTATGGTAGTTGGCGAACACCAGACATCTGCGGGCTCGCAGATGCGGAGGTGAGTCAGATTCGAAAACCCCATCGCAGGCAGACGGGGAGAGCGTTGATTGGTAATGTTCGAGGGATCAAAACATCGCAACGTAATCGACTGAAGGCTCTTATCAAAAGGAGGATCCTCTGTCAAGAATCTCTGGGACCATTTGTATGATGGGATGACCAAGGATCGTAGGCCGGAACAGGCTGCTATAATATCGTTCAGATAACGGTGCGAGGCAACGTTGTAGTCGGTCACTACGATCCTCAGGACGTGATCAGCGAAAAAAGTAGGGCTTTTTAACTGGATTGTCCGGTGGAAAAGCTGGAGAGTCTCTGTGGAGTCGAGCACGACGGTGCGATAAAGAATGACGTCAAGTACGCGACGGAAGATTCTAGAGACCAATGCCAGATCCATTGGTTTGCATTGTAAAATTGCGTGCTCGAGTATCAGGAGAAATATCTCGGTTGGCAAGAGGTAAAATGGTGAGTTGGATACCTTTAGGCTGAATGATCGAAATCGAGATCGTCCATGTCGGTTCTCTGTCACTGTTATGGTTGCCATTGTCTATGAGATCAAGAGCAAACCTCTTCCGGCGGTCACCACAAGACAGGTCAGAGTACCAGTGAAGTCGCAGGGGTAGGAATGAATTGCTCATTTTGAAGGAAATTCCCATGTCCTAAATTAAGAAGATGCAACCCGCAGTAGGGGATTCCGTGATGACAGTATCATGTATCAGATTCATATAGGATTAAAAAATTGTCCCGAAGTGGGAACGAGACATTACGAGGACGGAACGGAACGAAATTGACCAAGTTAGTCCTCCAGTAGGAGTGATGATATTTCTTGACCAGCCATTTGCACAACCAATGTCTTGCCAAATCGTAGGGCTGTTCGTGTAAAATTAACAGAGTTATTACGTATCATTTACCTTCCGAGTGGTCATCTATGAGGCATCACATATTGAGAGAAATGAAGAAAGTGATCTACAAAACTTGCACTTGCCGCTGGTCTCCGGTAGCTTACTTAATAAAAGATATAATAGTCGATCTGTTTATACTGGTGATGTGCAAATTCAATGGCTCTGAAATCGCGAGTACTTATCCTGGAATCGGCTCCCTCGATTATGTGACGCTTCATAGAGGAAGTCATAACTATGTTAATTTTACACGAGCTAGTACTCTTTGGCAAGCCTGGCATGAGGCTAAACTTGAACTAAACAGACGGAAGTCAAAGAGGGGTCTAACTCTGGAACAGTCTCGGTGATGTAAAAGTACAATCAAACTGCCCAGAGTAGCTCACTCTAAGCCAGAGTAGCTCACTCTAAGCCAGAGTAGCTCACTCTGAGTATTTGCTGCCGTCGAGTAAAGTTACGTCAGGACGTTGGAAGACGAATTTGGTTGTCAAGATAAGGGCTCTAAATATACTATCGTCCCATCATCCGATAGTGTCGCGTAATATTCATGTAGCTTTGACCCATGCTTCCTTTCCTTTCACCCAAGTACTGAGCACAGTCCCTCGTCGATCAAGTACAACAAAATCGGCATCAGCGCCCGGACGAAGAGTCCCTTTTCTGTTTTCAAGTCCAAGACACCTGGTAGTGGTACATGAATCAATCAAACTGTCTCACGAATTAGAGAAGCGATGCCGACTTTGCAGGATTATAGGTTGCACATTTGATGGCTTCACCAAGAGAACACCCCGTGTATCGTGAGAAATTGCGGACACAGGCATCTAACGTTACGACACTAGAAATTTAAGTGTTAGAGACGATATTACTGTCATCGCAAACAGGCAGTATCGAGGAAGGCTTACCTTCCTGCGAGAGTATTCGTGCCTTCGAGGTAGAGCTTGTATCCTGCCTTCACAAAACGTTGCCCATCACGCCATTCGTAGACACCGTCTTGGAGGCTGGGGTCAAGAATTTTCTGTGCTGCACATCTCTACATGAGCGAGAATAAAAAAACAACGCGTACGGTGACTTATTTACCATCCGTGATGAGAACGCACCCATCAGGGTGCGCGGAATATGCAAGCTAGCAGTCAGAAACTGTCAGAAAATTTGATCAAGAGCAGGTACATATAGCACTCACCCTGACAGAGTTAGGGTGTGAATGTACTCCATCGACGATCAGCCCATAGAATGGCCGAACAAAAGCCATATCTGCAACCTGGCCCTTGTCAAGATGCAGCTCACTTCTTCCCACCTTGAGGGGCGTGATGACCCCACTGAGTGACTGTGTCGTAGACGTAGGAGATGCGAGACTGAATGGTGAAAGAGGCGGTGTAATCGTGCTGTCGAAAGCTTCCGAGGAGTGGAGAACGTCAGTGTAAATGCTAGGAGATCCAGCACTAGGGGTGCCTTTGGGTGATTTCTGAGGGGGAATAGGCGGTAGAGGGGAAAGTGGAGAGGAAAGATGTGGCGAAGCACCTAATAGTCCGATAATTGAAGGATCCCTGTGGTGGAGCTGGGGCATAGCGTTGAAGAGATGAGTGATTATGCCTGCGCCATAGCGAACGGCGGTGGTAGCAACCTCCGACGATGCTACACTAGAGATAGAATGGGATGAGAGAAAGGACACGTTGTACAGGCAAGATAGAATTACCTATGCCCAATGGAGAAGACAATGCCTCTCTTCGCCAGTTCTCCGATCGCGTTCATGACACCCTCAATTTCTGGCGCCGCGGTTATCATCCTGACACCAGCATTCTGGCCACCACTAGCCATCAACCAATCCTCGTTCTCAGCCAGGTTTCGTTCACCATAAATGTCCTCAAACGATTTTATCCCCTCAGGGGCAGTCAGAAGGAAGGGAGGCGCGTGCGCGCCTCGTTTGTCATGATTGATGAACGGTCCTTCGGCGTGCCAGCCAAGAAGAGTTGCTGACTTCGGGGTTGAGAACGGTTGTAGGAGGCTTAGGATCTTGGGATACACGGTCTTGTCCTGAGTCTGTGGATTATAGATTAGATAACATCGAGAGAAGGTATCAATTGAAACTCACAATCAACGTCGGTAAAAGCCTAACAAAGCAAGCATCGAATCGACGAGGAAGAGGGAGAGTACAAGGAAGCACTCACGAAGTCACGCCTGTTTCTATGATACGTTCCGCTACAAGCTTCATGCCCTCACGATATGATTCATCGTTTTCATATATGGAGAAATCGAAATTGTAGGCACCATTGAGCTGGATATCAATAAAGCCGGGACTAGTGAAGTAGAAAATGAGCACATAATAAGAACAGGCAGACCCGGTTCAGGTGAGACGGCGAGGAAAACATTCCCACTTGCCTTAAGATATTTCCATGTAAGTCAACAATTCGGCTAGGCCGTTCGCGCCGGGAGAAGAAGGTTTTCTTCAGAATACTTCAATTTCATGAGAGTCAATGGCAATTCGTTATCTACATACCTGTGCATCAAGTATCACCCCGCGCTTCTCGTCAAACCATACGTCTTGTTCCACGAGACTACCGTCTTCAAGGGGTATCAAGCAATTAGTGAAGCACACCAGACCATTCGAAAGTGTCATTGCAGAAGTTTGATACAAGTAATGCGTAACAGGCACTTGTGATACGATGATTTTTGGCTCCGGACTTATAAGGAATATTTCGTTGCTTCCGGACCAAATGGAAGACCCTCGAAGGTATAATGGGGCCGATATGTATTGAACCTCCGGGACTGACTGATCGAAATCAGTCGAACATATGATGAGGAGTGCGAATGACCGCGAAGAACACTGAGATTTGATTGGACCGGAGTTGACGCCGGAACAAACTACTCGGCATTCTCTGAATCCAACGTCAACCGTGCTGCACCCGGTTGGCCGTACAATAACGAACGTGCCATATCCTGAAGCATTGAAAGCTTGAAGTCTGAGCCTCTTAAGCTCTCATTACCTCTTCCAGTTGTTTCACGGAATCGATAACCCGCACAAATTGCCTAAGGAACCCTCGAGTGACTCGGATCTCAGCATAAAATACTCATTTGGGAGACTTTGTCCCGTCCTTTCAATGTATTGTATGGCCATAACGCAGACCATGCGCACGTTCGGACACTAAGTTTCCTCTGTCGCTATTCTCGTTCTAGCTCAAAGTGGCAACGCCGTGACACCGACCCTCACAAAGCTCCCAACATCGTGTCGATATCTAAAAATAGAATGCAAGGCCCTCTCTTGCATGCTAAACATCACGCTCCGTGGCGGCACAAAGACTCAACAAGGAAGAACACGCTCAGTGCTCACAAGGAATAATGATAGATTTAGCGGCTTATCTTTGTGTCCTCGTAACGACAAAGATGCCATGTTTGTCAAGTCAATGGCATGCTTCTTGACTTGAAATCAACTGGATCTCGCGGTAGAGCGCTGGTTATCAATTATAGGACATCATGTCAAAGGTGACCTATGACGTTAACATTGATGGTCTTATATGTATAAAATTCAGCCACACACACCCGAATTCGCACACTCGATAGCAGATAGCAAAGAACATGAAAGATGTACATGAAACATGTGGGATCCAGAATCACAACATTACAGCATGAACGGAAGAACTTTGTTGGACTTCGTTTCATTGATGGATAGTTAAAATTACACCGTAAGGAGAGAGTCAAAGCGAATACTAGGCGGTAATATACGACGGTCTCGACAGCATATGTAGTGGAATGAATACAGAATCCAGAAACCAGCGCCAGAAGAGGATAAGCGTCCAGAGATAAAGTGCAGGGGTATAAGCCTCTCTGGCGAAGGAATCAGGAAAGGAGGTAGGCTACTTTTCAAGTAGGTATAGCGTAGCTCGGTACGTTGTGATAATACAGTATATAGCCGGAATGAATGGAAGAATTAAGGGGGAATCGGGTAGGTGGGAAAGAGGGCTTTTATATGTAGTCGTAAATTTAACAGTACTGGCTAGCCAAGACAACACAAAGGAGGGACATACCGAAAGGATTGACAGGTGTGGAAAAAGAGAGTCGAATGTCATTCAAGTTCCCAAACGCGTTCAGCAGATTTGGACTTCCCACTCTCCACCTTCGCCTCCTGCCGCGGGCATACTCTTGAGCGCGATACGCACGCGACGTTTGGCATTGTCGGTAGAAGAGAATTCGGAACCGAATCCTACATCCTGTCCAAGATCGCTCACGCCTGATAAAGAATCGTCCACCGACCCGAACATGTCCGATATATCACTCGGATAAGGTATCGTGTAGTCATTAGTGGCGCCGATGCCGAAAAATGGGTCCCCACCGGGTGATGGCGGGGAAAGGTATGACGACGGCGAAGCCGAAGATAACGATGATAAGCTTGGTGATGACGAAGATGAGGGAAGGAATGCGGCTTCAATAGTGGGTTCTGACTCGGTGTTCAATGGTAACGAGATATCGGACTTGGAGTCGGAGAACCCGGGTGATGCGGCACGAGAGGAAACGGCGGACGACGGATGTATCCTGACGCGAATTTTGCCATTATCCACAGGCACAGTGTCAAAAGAAATGTCCAATCCACCCAGTGCATTGTCCGCGTCTGCGGACACACCCGAGGGGGAAAATTCAAGTTTCTGAGATGTAACTGCCGATGAGGATAGCACAGTGCTCATGTCAAGGTCGTCGAGGTCCATCACAGTAGTTTCAGCACGTGCCCATTCGTGTTCATTTGAAACAATCGAGTTAAACTCAAAGGCTGCGGGGGCTGGAGGCAGAGGTGGAAGAGCAAAGTTTCTGGGGAGCGCAGATTTCATAGGCATAGAAAGCAGAGTTGGAAGAGCACAAAGAAGAACCTAATCAACCGATGGTTACTAAACTGGGTACAGAAAGATAAGAGAGAAATCTGGATACCATAAGACCGAGGCTCGCGCCAGATTTGGAAGCCGAGGAACGGGTGGATAGGGGTAGCTGCGAATCCGCAGTTTCCTCGACTCCAATGGCTGAGGACACGTTTTCCTTGGACTCGAGCTCGGCAGTGAGTCGGCGCTCCTTTTCTTTGGCAGAGGCAAGCTGTGCTTTTAGGTCCTCTATCTGAGAAAGAAGCTCCTGATCGCGAGAGACTGTGCTAGTTTGTGAGCCATTTTGAGTAAGGGCTAAGAGGCGTGCATTCTCTTGTTCCAGTTCAGCGACACGACTGTGTAATGGAAGAGCGGTTAAAATGGGACAAAGGAAGCGGAGGGCTGGCAGGATGACGTACACTTCCATGAGCTCGAATTCTTCACGTTTCCGCTGCCTGCTGAGAAAGGCCGCGGCACGGTTCTTGACCAGACGAGCTTCACGCTTGCTGAGGCCGGAGACGTCGGGAGGAATGAAATCCTTGCTGTTGACTCTGTCATTCGCAGCACGCGGCTTCTTCTGAAGGGTGGTTGGGCTGGCTGCTGAGCGTTTTGCGGCAACTGAGGCAGCCACTGCTGCAGGATTGATGGAAATGGAGAGACGCTCCTGAGGGGCGACTTGTTCTGGGAAGACCTGGTGTGTGGGGAGACAAAGCTGGTGGTGGTCGCCGTCTGGCGGGGTGTCGGGGCTCGTGCGCATCCTGAGCACCCTGGAGGCGGGCGTGGGAGGGTCGGAGGAAGAGGAGGCAGGGGAGGGTGGGTAGTAGTTGGGAAAGGCGTCGTGGGGGCAGAGGGCGTCCCAGGCAGAATCTGCGGTGGGCGAGAGGAGGGGGGCGTCGTGCGCAATGATATGAGACATGGGCAGGGCTGCGTTCATTGAAAGATGAAAAAAGTCTGGTTGAATGATCAACTTTTTTATGTACAGGCCTGTCCGGATTTATACCAGCCTAAACCCGTTCGTCTGCCGAGTTTGATCTATTGTTGCCACTAAATTCAGTCTGACCACAGCGCCTCCAATCGTCCTGCTGTCGTCGCGTCCTCCCCTCCCGATGACTGTCCGACGTTGCCTCTTCTCCTCTCCTTATACGGTTCCTCCTTCCACACGATCGAGGCCGGATCCGTTTTTGCTTCCTCCAAGTTTCCCCACACGAACCCCAGATCACGGGTTTGATGTTGCTTTTTCTCAAGTTTTGCTTCCGTACACAGCAGAACTCGTGCTCCAAAGTCAGCATGTCCGACAGTACGCCTATCTTCGGAACCTCGTGCCGACTACTCACTACATGTCAAGTCTAATAGTTTGCAAAGCTCCAAGTTAATGATACAATCTTAGATTACTGGCACTGACGGCCTGACGGATGTCTCTCTTCAGATATCCAGCGCTTGCACCCATAGATTTACTTCCGCTCTTGCATTAGAATGAAACTCGAATAAATAATGATCGGCCATTCGTACATCCCTGCCGGCTGTGTGTACATTCGAATCCAGAACAAAAACGTAAGGATCTGCGCTCCGACTTCATGCTCCAAGTACGCTATCTTTCGAGATTCGTGCTTATCAGCGGATGTGACAGACATCTCTGGATCATATAGATACGCCACCAATATATTCGTAGCTTAGACATCCAACTTGCATCTTTAGGGCAACGTAGAGCAAGTGCTGCAACCATCTGCACTCCGCACGATGCTTCATTGTTACGCGGTATCTCAAAGCCCCTTTACCTATTATAATTTGATCTATGACTACTGAGAGAAGCCCTGGATCACCTCACGAAACCCTCGTAATCTAGGTAATTGTATCTGAGCTTCCTCGGACGAAGATAGATGTTCACAACAGCAAGCAGTGCAACGTGATGCCCTTTGAATTCGTTGTTGCATCATCTCACTGATATATGACGGCTTTTACTTGTGGACTGGAAACAAGAGATGATCTTTCGCCAAGATATGTCGATACATACGTCAGTCAGATCATGTCTCCATCACCCCTAGTTATGTTGCAGCCGCCTCGATAACCGTAAAACGCCGCGTAGCGTGCTCCATTACGGTAAGTACTCTCATGCCCCCGGTATTTTGTCATGCACTTCACATACTTGATTTACACCTTCTATGTACATACAAATCCATCAAAAATCCATGTTTCAAACAAGTCATGATATCCAACTGATCGCTTGGGTTGTCGAGATGGTTGATGTTAACAGCTACTTGCTGTGCAGTATGTAGTCTGGATATTATAACTTGACACAATCATGATATTGTAATGGTAACCAGCCGGCCATCCCCTCGTTATTTCCCTCCAAATCAGTACAGCGAGCGTAAGCTAGAAAAAGAAAAAAAAGCCCGGGACGCGCTACACAGCGCTATCTAATCTTGTTTTAAATTTTTTGATGGCCCTGTGTGAATTTCCTTCATAATTACGCCCACATCTCTGATCTACCCTGTAAAACCCGAACATCGCGTGATGCGACGCGTGCGCAGGAATATGAGGGAATATGATATTGTCATGTCGTCCACTCGCGTCGCAACAATGAACGTGTGAGCACAGAGGGGTTACACCACTGCGATAGGCATGTTCGATATAGACGTTCTGTTCCTGTTCGGAGGCGACAATTTATGGATTTTGCATCTCAACAGGCTACACAGGCTGCGGCACCGCAATCCCGCTCGTGCCTATGTGGCTCATTGTTGACAACTTCACCCACGCGTTCCAGGGTTTCATATTCATATATAGCCACGATCACTCTCTTTATAGATGAGACTCTCTCTAGATCTGCCAAAGACTGCTATTTACAGGATCTTCTTCCCTCTTGCATGGCCTTTGCACTGATGTTCATTCCGGCGCGGACCACCCCTTCCTCAGACCTGAGTATGGTAGCCTGAGAATCGGAACGCCTGCTTGGTAAATACCTCTCTTTGTTTAGTGTGCCACTTCGCAGGCACGATTCTTGACGAAAGCTTGGGGACACACGAAGGGGGTCTTTGCATGGCGGCATGGATGTCTTGGAGCAGCACTGATCCAAGAACCTTAATGCCACACCGATACCGCTGTTCGTTCTTCCGACGACTCCTCAGGGATTATTGCTTTCGTTTTTGAATCGGCTACTGTAAGTGCCAATGTAGATGGTGTTGTTTGGCCCGAAAACCAAATCCGTCATGGGTATAGAGCAACTGCCACCAACCCACGGGTCACTGCTGTGTTCTCATACCAGGAATTCAGTCTTACATAACTATATAGTATGTGTTTCTGAATGGATTGGTAGTCAAAACTGTATTGATCATGCATCATGAGCCACACCCACTGAATTTCCAATTCAATTTGTCAAATGAACGACTCCTCCGCTCCCCATTCAACCCTGATCACCGCAATTAGCACAGCTGAGGACTGGGCTAAACCTAATACTTACATCTTAATTTGCAATTCCGGATTGAATTTGTGCGGGTCTAGATATGTACATATGTACTCCTCACTCGTTGTCAAGATTGACTTTGCGAAGACTATCTATCTGCTTATTCGGTACACAAGATACAAGAGCGCGTGATGCCGCCTGCATGGTCAAGGATCGATATATAGTGGTCAACGGGCAGATTCTGTTTGTTTGGTCTTCCGAGAGATCGACCCAGGGTTTTTGGAGAGGCCACAAGACACAGACCTGCTGTGCTGTGAAGTTTTGCAGTCAAGAGATGAAAAACTATAACCATGAAGTGCGCCGTGCCACGATAACGATTTTGTTCACCTTGAATTTGAGACCTATGAAGAGGACTGAAAGGGAGCGCCAGCCTTCACCTACGGAAGGACTACCAACCTATTGTCTATTAGAGTGTCTACCAGACCTTGCATACTTCTATGTACCAATCTTGATTAGGAGCTCGAGTTCGTATTTTTTTTTCTTCGACTCTAGGAAATACAAATGTCCATCAGGTTGTTACAAAGTATAAAAAAATCCGGGTTGTCCCTCAAGCGGTTCCTTGAGCCTGCCTTCCCGAGAGATGCGATTGAGATGTCGAAAATGAATATGGGTAATTCCGACGAGGAGGATGAGAAGGCCCTGAGTACCCATAGTAACACCAAGACCAGGAAGATAGCGCGGCGCGTCTTCTGCACGGTAGACAGTACTGGCGACGATACCGCCTAGACCTCCCATTGATACCGTTAGTGCGCTCTGTACTGATCTGGAAAAGATGATTAATCAGTCTAAAGCACTGTCAAACCAAAGGGTAATTCAACTTTTTACTCTGTGACACTACGTTATTGGAAGCCTAGCGGGTAGAGTGTAACACGGTGGATATAATTCACGTGGTAAGAAGACTCACATAGGCCAAGATTCCTGGTATGGTTCCCGAGTTTCCGGCATTGAGAAGGAAAACTCCTAGAAGAAGTGAGATGAATCATCGAATATGCATCAGGATTTGCACCTACCAAAGTACCTGACATAACCATTGTGTGAAAAGGCAGTAAGGCAAAGACCAACGATACAAATCAAGGCCTGGATGACTATAAAACCGCCTCGATGTTTAGTCTTATCGGAGAGCCAAGAAAAGAACATCGAAGTCGCAATCTGGGGAACAATAAGGTAATTCGCCAGCAAAACCGGCAAGTAAACGTACAGCTGGAAAGTAAGGGGGGGCACTCTAACCTTGCGTGGTCGGCAATTACCTGCGCACGTAATGCAGATGCACTCACAAGAAGTAATGAAGCCGTTTTAGACCATCCCAGCCCTCGGAGAATCAGTGTCATGAAATACGCCTGTGCATCTATGTAGAATCGATTCAGAAGTAATGAGACGAAGAGTTACGAGTCACAAACATGCGGGCATGGTAGAGCACAAAAACATGACTCCTGCAGAGCATGATCGGTTATCATTATTGAAATCATGAAGTCTACGTCAACTTACCGTACGACCAAAGCGTCCAGTCTCGAAGATGCTTGAGAACCTTGCTTCTGGTGATCTTATCTGGTATAGAATCACCTCGGTCTTCGTCTATGCGTCTCAGAACCAATGCAGTTTGCTCAGGAGTCAAAAAAGTATTCTTATCCGGGAAATTTGGAATGAAAAACCAGGATAGAACTCCAAGGAACAGCGTGATGGTGCCTTCTATAATCTGTTCCGAGGCTTAGGTTGCCGATTCAATTCAATATTGACGATCTTGGAACGTACGAAAATCCAGGCCCAGCCGCGAATGTTCCGTTTACCATCGAGGAGACTGAAGATATATGCGAGGATTGGGCTTATTCCACTCATCGTGATAGATATCAGGTAGAAGATAGCCAGCCTGTCGCCGCTTAAGATGCAACCAGTCATCCAATAAGGTATGAATACCGTTTTTGTACTTCATGGCGCTTGTACCTTGGAATTTCAAAGTCAATACACATCATCCATAAGGAACGACTCCTTACCATGTAGAGATGATAAATACCATTGCTGGAAAGAATGATGCCTTGTAATAGAGCTCATGAAGTGGTATCAAGCTGCTTCAAGTTTCTCACCTCCAGGGCACCGAGTAGAATACGTGCTGCGGTCAAGTAGCCCCAGGTAGGGACAAAGCCCATTGCTAGTTGCACAACACCCCACGCCACAATGCTGAATGTGAGCCAATTGCGTACCCCAAACTTCCTCAGGACTAGATTTCCCGGAAGCTGCCTGTACGGTGAAAGTCAATCCTACATCTGTCAGCAAAATTGAACAGGACAGACAGTAATATGTAAGGCACAAAATAAAGACACGTTGCAATGCTATAACGCGCTCCTTTAGCTAATCCCTGTTTTTCTTTAGTCAGACTATACGCAAATTCGGCAACGTAGGTAATCACGGACCAGATCCGCGCCCATACCCGCAGTATAAGCTGCACCAAGGTTGACTCTATCGATGAGTGCGAACGAATACAAAAGGGCTAACAATGGCAAGATGCGCCAATCAATAAATCGCCTGAACAATCTGTGTGAGCGAAACAGGATGGTTTCACAGTCTCGGTGAGCGGGCTCACATAGTTCTTCTCTCAAGAGATGCATCAATCTCGGCATTTTCTCCCATCTCAAGTTTAACGGACTCTGCTGAGGAAGTCTTGGAGACTTCTTTTGTCCCGGAGTCCGAGTACGAGACAATTTCAGGCTGTGAATTCGTCATAGTGTAGCGTACGTCCTAGCAAAGGATGAAGGAGGTGACAAGGCTTTCTTACGATTGAGAACTTTTATACTATGTTGACCCTGAGATGTCAAGCGAGGTTAAAAAAAGCCTGTATGAACGAAAAGAGATACACCATAGCCACGAAGAACCGAGCGACGGGATTTCAAGCACAGGTAGGTTAACAAAAAGGCTGGCTCACTACCCATGTCGTAAGAAGGAAAACCGGCTGGCCGGGTAACTTCCTGAAGTTAGCAATTTGACAACCATGGCCAAGTCCCTAACCCGCATCGAGATCTCACTTGAACACAACGGAGTAAGAATTCCATGAGTAAAGTTGGTGCCCCCGACGTTTCTTTCATTCTGTTCGATTTCAGGCCCAAGTTCCAAAGGCATACGAGCCAATTCTCCCATATGAAGATGTAGGCTTTGAAACAGATGTGCGTCACAAATCGAGGAGACTTTCATGTGAGTGGCTGTTGACAGCGTGGGCCCATCATCACGATTCTCCACAGGGGTTTTGACCCGTCATCGACCACTCATCTCGCGATGCACACTTCAAAATTTGATAGTGGAAGATGTGGGGCCCCTTTCGAGCTTAAGGAGGAAATCGGAAGCAGTACGACTAGTAAGACGAGAAGGCGAACGAAGACGGAGACTGGTACTGAGGTACAGATTGACCGGTGAGTTATCAATTCACTTGAGCTAAGTCTACTCATTGAGAATTTCGAAGGATTCGATCCATTGACAAAGAACAGATTAAGCACAAATGTAGAGTTTTCTTGAAGTTTCCATATCTCTATTGCCAGTGTCCGATGGTGGCAACCAACTGAGCGTACATAGAAGGCAAGTAGAAAGTAATCAAAGCAGTCACATCTATACCATGACACCTGCAGCTGGTTATCGATTGACTGCCAAGGCTTGATGTCGAGATCTTAAAGTGTAAATCCGTTACAACGATTATGTAAGTACAACTTGAAAGTCAATAACCTCAGCCGCTTCTATCGTGACCTATAAGGTGTAGAGAAACTCGGGCTGTCCTACTTCGGCTGACGCACTCTCTTCAAATACCCTTTTGTTGTGTTTCCAAAAATACAGGGACATGAGGGCGAGGAGAAGGAGCAGAAGAACTTGACAGGCGATCGTGGCATAGATCCCCGGAAGATACCTTGGAGAGTCTGCTTGCCTAAAAACGGTGGTTGCGAAAATACCTCCGATGCCCCCGAAAGATATGATCATAGCAGACGACACTGCTCGCTTTGTGTGAGATACTACGTTGTTGGAAGACTGGAAAATGTATCGGCTCGCATGATCAGTGTGGCCAAAGACGATTGAATTTGAAATGTTCCTACATAAGCCAATATCCCAGGGATAGAGCCGGCAGATCCAGCATTACTCAAAAATATCCCTTGACGAAGAGAGGGATAAATTTCAGCATGTTCAGTTCAATTTCTGACACTAACCAACGTAACGCCAAGCGGGAGAAGTTGAAAATCCAGTGAGGACAAGTCCCACGAGAGTCATGATGGTTTGTATCGCGAGAAACAAGGCCCTTAGGCGGAGCTTGTCTGAAATCCAGGCAAAGAACAGGATGCTAACAGTCTGGGAATGTATACATCAGTCAGCATTTTGATATGCGACAGCAACGTTAGCAGCCTGAACCGAGTATCTCACCCCGAAAACAAATGGCGGAGCACTCTTATATAGTTTCTGTGAGATGAAGGCGTGGCCACCAGCGATATAGAACAGCGCACCAGTAAGAGCGAATCTGTTACGCTCCAGCCCATCCCGCGAAGTATGATCGTGACAAAAAATCTGTAACTCCTGAATGAGCAAAGACATCGACAAAGGCGCATACAGCCTACCCGATGGCGTACGCAGGCATCGTCGCACACATATACATCAGAGCTGTCAATGGTAACATGTATCAGACCTGTCCTGCAGGATTATCGAGAGCAAACCCACAATATACCCATAGCTTCCAGTCTGAAAGGTGCTCAAACAGTTTTCTTTGTGTCATTTCGTCAGGAATTGAGTCGCCACGATCGCGTTCAACTCGGTCCAGAACTAATTTTGTCTGCTCATCATCGAGGAACGTATTCTGATCGGGAAACTCAGAGATATAAAACCAAGCAATTATCCCAAAGGCTACTGTGATGGCGCCTTCGATAATCTAGGAGAAGATGCGGAAGTGAACACGATCCCTGATAATGGGAACTCACGAATATCCAGGCCCAGCCTGGAATACCGTGCCGACCGCCCAGAAGGCTGACGATATACGCAAAAATAGGACTAAACCCCCCCGTAAAGATGCTAACCACGTAGAACGCGGCGAGTCTGTTGCGTCATATCCGATCATGATCAGGTCGTGCTACAAGATGAATCGATTCATTTTCATACATACCGTGTCTGCACTTCATGCCGTACATACCTATAGTTGACCCCAGGGTAATCAGCAAATCCAATTGCAGAACTATCCTTTGAACATACCAAGTCGTGATAATAAAGACCATAGCTGGGAAGAAGCCCGCCTTCAAGTTACCATCAATAGTATTACGCAAAATACGGGCTAAATAGGATGAAAACCTCAAATACACCCAAAAGGACTCGACAAAGAGCCAGTAAGCCCCAGCTAGGGACAAAACCCATTGCCATCTGAACAAGCCCCCAGGAGACCACACAGAAAGCTAGAATGTTGCGTTCGCCAAGTCTACGCAAGACAAGGTTACTTGGCAATTGGCTAGTAGCAAATTAGATTAAAGATGCAAAGAGAGATGCAAGCAGGGCCACTTACAAGATGATGTATGGTACGAAATAGATTGAAGAGACGATACTGTATCGTGATCCAACGTATAGTTTCTGAAGAAATGAATATGTATTGTGCTCAGTCCGCCGCAGAGAACTACTGACCAGGTCACGATCCATTCCAGCGATTCGGGCGACCCCGAGATTGGTCCTGTCAATCAAAGCGAGAGCATAGAGAAATCCAAGCAGGGGAAGTAATCGAATGTCAACTTTGCGCCTGGAAAGCAATGGGTCAAGATTCTGGTAGATAGATTAATATTTGGAGCCAGAGAGTAAGCGCACATTGTCTTGCGTTCGAAGGCTCTACGTTCTTCATTATCTACAATGTTGACTAGGTTTGAGATCTCCTGGATGTGAGCCTTAGAGGAAAGCGAGCTCGAGGAGGCAATCATCGCAATAGTTGCTGGGGAGACGAAGATAATTGCTGCTCACTTATATAAAGCCAAAGAATTTATAGAGAAGTACTAGTACCGCCAGGCACGGAGAATTTCGAAGGTGCATAGTTGATTTTGGATATACAATTCCTCGATGCAGAACAACCGCCCCATCCTTAGTGGCTTCGTAAGCTAGGAACACGACTCAACCAAGATCAATCTCTTGGTTGGATGCGCCCACGCTTGGCTTTTGCAGCTTCTGAAAATGTCGACTGGTGGTGGTGTGAGCAGCACAAACGACCAGAACGGCCATTAGCCAACTCGAAATGCACGACAGATTCTCCACCACTGCGAGTGCAGACCGGATTCATGTCACCCGAGTTGCCTCGCTGTATTGAAATCCTGCGGCGCATGTGCATCAATATGATCTTGTCATACTGTTATGGTCCTGATTAGTTCCGGGAAACGATCTGGCCGTACGAAATACACGTAGCAACGTTAGGATTCAGTTTGCAAGTGTGGAAGAGGCAAAGCCGGTGGTATCGTCTCCATACAAGTTGAATATTATTGGTGGTTACGAATCGATCCACCAAATCAACTCTGAGGGACGAAAGATAACGCGGACGCAGGAAACCGGAATGGCGACGCTCCGGTGAAGTTTTGATAATCCATCAGATACTCGAGAGGAAATGCGTGTTAAAACGTGTTCTGATGTATTTTAGTGGCGTGCCCAAACAAGAACGGTGCGCCGCTGTTGATGCGAGATTATCTTCTGACGAGGGAGATGACAGTGAAACGTGTTATAATACTCAAGCCTGCGTAGCTGGGTGAACGCAACGTTACATCGATGATGAAGAGTGCAGAAGTTCGCATCGATAATCGGCATGTCTACCTACTGCCATACCTGTACTCGGACTTTGCAGAGCATTCTCGAGAGTCATGTCTAGCATAGTTAATCGCGATGAGGATCCAGAGGGGCAAAAGGAGCATTCGAAGCATTCGGATAGTCAAATTGGTTATGCACAATGCATGTGGCATACATATTCCACTGTTGTTAGAGCACGAGACGATTCTACATAGTACAATCTCGGATCGATGGGCGACTGCCACCGCGAAGATATACAATACGGGTAATAAATGAACCAGCATCTACAGATAGCATGTCAGAATGACTGAGCCTCTCTTCAGTTAATTCTTACAATTACAAAAAAGAGCGTGTGACCAGTAAGGGGGAAGGCTATGAGGTTTGGGGATGCAGATTGGAGTGTTTTGTTGTGGGTGGTTCCTTGCCTTTTCCGGGATCGGTGAAAGTAGTTGTTGGGTTCGGATTCGGCCCTTCATCTTGATAGAGGCCATGTTGCTCTATGTAGTCTACGACAGCAGTCGGCAGAAGGTATCTAACTGAAAGTCCTCTCCTTAGGAATAACCGAACCTACAAGACATATTTATGAGCAACACCTCTACGAAAACCGTCAATGAGCAAACCTTAGTGCTTGAGACATCATTCTGAATGAGTTGAGAAATCATATGGATATTATTCCGCCATCGAGCCAGAGTATCGGTGGCTTGTTCCATCCCTGAGCCGGCCCGTTCCACTATAAAAGTGCCATAGCGACCTAAGATATGATCTAACTAAAAATGTGGTGATGTTAATCTCTCACATAATAGGGATGAGATGAGACTTACATCAGCAAGGCTCCATACACCAGGCTCACTCATTGTGCTGATGAGATCCGATCCCGCGAGCAACATAACATGAACGTTCCGGTGCTCGCCATCCTCTGTATGGATGCCTCCAAGGACAGTATTAATCTCGTAGTCGAAGTGATCGAGGACGACAGCAGTCCGCTGATAAGACTGGAACGCCTCCCACGGATCCACCATTAACCAAGCGGCTGACTCTTCGGCAGCAAGGTTGCACATGTTCACTCTGCGAAAGTATAAGACCAATATTGCCACAAGCAACAGAATAGTGGATGAGGAATAATACATCATATGGAGTAGATGTTCCACATGTTTCCACACACTGGAACACCGACTCAAAGAACTCGCGGGCCAATGACAAGAGAAAGGGATATGACTATGGTATCATATAGACCACGGAAGCTGTTTGTGTACTTACCGATGACGAGCATTCAAGAGACCAGGTTTCTTATACATATCGCTGACAGGGCTAAGGTATCCGCCAATAATTTCGTAATTTGTGTTCTGGCGAACATAATCTTTGGCCATCTCGAACATACGTAGGTGAAGGTATGTGACAGGACTGAAGGAACCACAAGCAACCAAGACTAGAGGAATCTTGTTGGGATCGCGGAGAAGAGTCCCAAGGCGATGGTGAGGGAAGGAGTAATTTGGGGGGTTGGTGAAGTCTGCAGCAGCGGGATGCGGAGAGACCATTGCGATGAGACGGAGAGAAGGAACACGATGGGACTGTAGTTGTCAAAAGCTCGCAATAACATGCAGATTCTCTACTCGGATCGTCACGCTCGGGTCCATTCAGTGACCGTTCTCACGATATTATTTTTACGAACCTGAATTTCCGACCTCGGAAGCCGAAGGTCGTTTCATTTCAGAGTGAGCCACTACCTCTACATATAGCTACGCAAATACACCGCGTAATTGAAATATGAGTGTTCCGAAAGAAGTCTCTGCAAAATCTGTGAGGGCAGAACTGAACTAATCGTCACATTATGATTGATTGGCAACCTCTAACTTGGCAAACATCCATATGTATTTAGTAAACGAAACAGATCGAATTCGTTGACAAAAGTAAACCAAAAACTTTTGACGACTCTGTAGCTCAGGGCACTCCAGAGCACTGCAATCAATAACTCAAACATCAATGTACACTCGAAGATCATCTAGTTCCAGTGACCGTTCATCGGGCCCGGAATCATCATCACCGGGCCAGTATAGTCCCTCTGGATATCATATGATTAAAGTCTACATCCTCCAAGCCAAACTAGATGCTACAGCCGTTGCAGAACTCTACACGCTAATAAAGAGCTGCAAAGACGTCCCAGACGGCCTTCGGCTACAACTCTGTGGAAACCCCTCTGACGCTGATGTCATCCTATCAAATGTTCACATGCGCAAGCGCCTTGAGAGGCATTTGGACTGGGACATAGCCGTTGAGCTGATTGCCACTCCTTTTCCTGTGCCAATCGCTCAATCTCGTATCAGAAACAGAAGGCTATTGTGACACCCGACTGGCTTCATGATTCAGTCGCACAGCAGCGCCCCCTAAACTGTGCCGACTACGCTGCTCTCGGTGAGTTACGCGAAGAAACGGACAAGAATTGCCCCGACTGCGATCTGCCCAAATGTATCTGTTCGTCTGAATCATCCAAAGAAAGTCTTTTGGACAATGGCACAATGAACTTGATTACTAGTCCGCATGTCTCATATAACTACGCAGCACGATACTCGTGCCAACGCGCGAGCCCGCTTGTTTGTCCGAATCAAAGACTAGCAAATGAACTAAGTGTACTTCGCATCCATCGAGATCTCGAAGGGAAGACTGTTAACGCTTTGAGCTATGAACGGGCAATTGCGGTAGGCCCTAACACTTCTGTATTGCGTGGAAACACATTCAACAGAAATCGAACACTGAAAGGTAATCAAAGGTGAGCGAAGCATACGGAACTATCACAATTGCATGGAAGGTTTCAACTGGACTCCGATTAGCCTATCCCCGTGTGATCACACAGGCAGATCTCGACACTGAAGTCGTTCATCTCCCATACCTTGGGGAGAAGATCCGCTCCAAGGTATTACTCTGTTTCCGAGGTTGCTATCATTATGTGAATGATGCCTTGACAAAGATCAACGAATTCATCCGCTTCGGACGCATTGAGGAATGCAGTAAGTCATCTCAGCGCGCACCTGGATCGAGTTCCTAGGTTAATGATAGGCTAGACACTATTCGCTCGTCGGCTCGATTTCTGTCACTCAAGGCTTTCGCAAGTATCCATGGGGTTGGTTCTACTACTGCTCGTCATCTTTACAGCATTGGTCTGCGTACGGTTGAGGACATGGAACAGTATTACGACGTGCCTATTGCAGATGACGGCGTGCCTTTACTGCCAAACAACGAACCTAAGTACACACCTAACGGCAAACGTATTCCAACGAACGATACAATACCCGATCTTGATATCAAAGCTGCTCTGGTCCTTCGACATGAATTCGCAATTTCCATATCCCGCAGTGAAGTTGAAGAGATGCACAACCTCATCATGGCGGAGCTGAATGATTTGAAACCGGGATGCGCCAGTACCATAGTTGGCGGGTAGGCTTCAGATTTCCTCATGTTGGTCTAATAATTCGTGTTCATGTGTAGGTACCGCCGCGGAAAGCCTGAAAGCAATGACGTAGACATTGTCATCACCCACGCGGACCTTCGTGGTGGGGGTGAAAAAATCACAGGCTTGCGCAAAAGATTCGTGGAAAGGCTTTACAATCGTGGTATGTCGCGTGTCAATGACAGGCTGGCATCATCTGTTGACGTTCTTTGGACAGGCCTGGTCTCGCATGTGGCTCGTGAGTAATGTCTGAATCATGTTTATTTACGCAGAAATGTTTTACTGAAGAAAAGCAGGTGGAGCTGGGTTTATTGCACAGGATTCGTTTCGTTGGCATTCCCTAGAGAACGCTTTAACGGTCTTCAGACTTCCAGCCCAAGTTGATGCGAGACATCTTCATCGCCGGCTCGATTTGATAATTGCAGCTCCAGAGGCATACTGGTCAGCAGTGGTTGGATGGTAAAAGTCCTTCTCAATACTTCACCTTACCTTTCCTGAGATATGACAGGACGGGTTCGAAAATGTTTGAGAGAGATTTACGCCTATGGGCCAAGACCGAGAAGTGAGTTTCGGCATTTTCTGGAACCATACAGTTTTCTGATCGTTGACCGGCATACATAGAGGTCTCAAATTCGACAGTTCCGCAGTGTAAGCTGTCATTCACTTTTGAGATGCTGTTACTCGTTAAAAGTACATGCAGAACACGTCGTCATGATTCAAAGAGGTTCTTTCCTCAAAGCGAAAACGATGTATTTTCCCTCCTCGGCTTGCAATGGATAGATCCTACGCTACGTAACGCTGATATATGATGTCCATACATCTTAAAAACACTGTTCGAGAAGAGAAGCTCCTTCAAAAACAGAATATATTCCGTAATTTAGGGTCTTCCTCTATGAAAACGCCTGAATGCCAGTCATTGCTTTTCCAAGAATGAGGGCATGGATGTCCTGTAGATTGTTGAGATAACCTTCAAGACGCACAATGATCATATGTCACTTACATTGGTTCCTGTAAAAGCCAAGTTAGAAAGGGACAGAAAAGTAGGCGAGAACAAAGACTCTCACCTTCATATGTATTGGCGATCTGTAGGTTGGCGACATGTCGTCCAACGTGGTATCTAACATTTAAACATATTATCACAATTCAAAAGTGAACGGCAGGACCTACTCATCAGAGCAAGCATTGCCGCCGAGAATGTCGAGGACAATTCGAGAATGTTGCAATGCCTTTCCACAGTTATTCTTTTTCATAATACTGATCATCTCCGGTGCAAATTTGCCTTGATCCTTCAGTCTGCCCACATGCAAGCTTGCATGAAGCCCAAGTGCAACCTCAGTCTGAGCATCAACAAGTTTCTTCTGTACGAGTTGGAAGGAAGCTAATGGGCGGTTGAACTGGTGACGCTCAAGAGCATATTTGCGGGTTCTGTGGATGCAATCTTCAAGTGCGCCCATAACTCCCCAGGATATTCCATATCTATAACACACGTATTGAGTATCAAACCGCCACCTCATCGAAAGAACATACCGAGCGGAATTGAGACATGAGAAAGCTGAACCGAGACCTCTAGATTTCTCCAAAAGGGCGTCGTGGGGTACACGTACAGAATCCATGAAGACACTTCCCGTCAAAGATACGCGGAGTGCAAGCTTGTTTTTGATCGGCGGTGCTGTGAGCCCTTTAACACCCTAAAACAAAACTTGAGCATGGAAGAAGTAACCCTAGCAGGATGTAAACCTTTTCCATCAAGAATCCGCGGATCTTGCTGTCCCACTTGCATCGGGCCCAAATGACAAAGACATCACTACGTAGATGTCAGATCTGTCGATGGGATTAATGACCTCGACGACGCTCACGCAACAGGGGAATTTGTTATCCATGTCTTGCTACCATTGAGAATGAAGCCTCCGTCAGTTTCTTCGGCTGTAGTCTCCATTCCAGCTGGGTCAGAACCATGATTGGGTTCCGTCAGACCCTATAATGCAATTAGTGTTTGCTAACAAAGGAGATCGCAGAAATCACGAACAAAAGCTCCGATTATCTCTCCTTTCGCTGTTGAAATCCATCAGCATGTGTATATAATTTTAGAAACTTATTGAACCGTACCGAGACGAGGAAGATATTTCTCCTTCTGAGCATCCGAGCCGAATTCATTGATAGGGTGCATAACTAATGACGACTGTACAGACGACGTCGAGCGATACCCCGAGTCAACTCTGGAAAATTGTAGATCAGAAAGAGTATGTTCAGATACAAAATTTCAGATCAAACCTCTCAAGCTCTCTTGCAATTAGGCCATAAGCAATGTTGCTCGCGCCTGCGCACCCATAGCCTTTGATTGTTGGGCCGAGCAAGCCCAACTTTCCCATCTCAGGGAGGATATTATGGTTGAACTCTGATCGAAGAAGAGTCGACGATGCTAGTGAGTAATGTGTTTATTTACCATGCCTAGAGCTTACTCTCCGTCCTCCACCCTTCCTGGACACGAGGCATGAGATTCTCCTATTCAATGGTATTTGACACGACGACAAGGAGGCCTATAAGATCGATCTATACCTGACAATACTGATGGGCCGTATCCCTTCATTGCACCCGGAATTGGTCACTAGCCAAGATGAGGATCCGAATAAGGTGCTCACCGAATGGCAATTTCCTCCTCAGTCAACAGAGATTCAAGAAGCAAGGGGTCCTAACGCGTCATTTAGTGCGTTTTTTACATTATGCAAAGCGTTCTTTTTCTGTACCTCCCATTGAAACTTTGCCATACCTGTGTGGATGGTTATTCGACGTGGAGAGGACCGACTCCACTCAACGTACCAGAGGCTGCACGTCGTACAGTCGATGACGGCTGCAAAAAGGGGGCCAAAACCCGAGTTGCGTGTACACGAGGAAGGCGAAGCATAGTCAACAGTGAACTGAAGGTCTAGCGGTGAGAACGATCTGTGGGGAATTGGTGGGATATTGTGGGGGAGCGTTCAGGTTAAGTAATTGCTAATATTAGCTCCGGAGCTCAGAGATCGCGTGACCGGATCAATTCACATCTGCTGTTCTATTTATACGACCAGCTGCGGTAGATTTCTGAGGTGAGCACTCTACGCCTACTTTATGTAGGTTGGGCATGTATATCTACATAATCATAGTAGTTTCATCGTCGTGGTTGTCGTTGTTATATTCTTGGTGCGCCGCAGCCGGCGTAGCTGAATATAAAATCGACGCTAGTCACAAGCCAGATTTCTTGACATGATCTTTGTCACGGATTATCACTCCACGTGACATGGTGGTTTGCGTATGAGGTTTATCTCATCAGTACAGAAACGGTGAAGTGTACAGACAATGCAACACTCGGAAGGCATAGTGCAATCGTTAATCTTCCCGTCAATTAACACGACTTGTAAACTTAGAAGTCGCAGTGAATATCTCTCGATGGCCTCGAAGTAGTGCTCTCAACCCCACTGTATTCGAATCGCTCCATTTAGGTATTCAGCATTTTTATGGGTGCGCATATGGACATGTCATATTGCAATATACGATATGTGAAAAGGAGGATGGCCATGGTACAATACGGTTTAAATCGTCGAGGGATAAAGCATCTGAAAAATCGTGAGCAAATGATGTAAGTCAGCCCCGAGCAAAATACGCACAACTCTGACGCTGGCACCGAATGCGCGGGGAGGGAGGTTGGAGCGGAATTTGGATTTCACGACGCCAGAGGAGCCGTGTGGCCTTGTCACACGTCTGCCGATAGGATAAACAAGGATTATGAGCAAGGCCAATGCCAGATACTATGACTCACCCCCAGATAACCCGAACTTTAGAACCCTGGATCTCCCTCTTCGCCTTGTACACAAATGCGACACGCTAAGATAACAGATGTCAGGAGCGGTCTTTGTCGAGTTGCAGCGGGTAGATCGCACCTTGCCAAGGTAGAATTGGGCGTCCTCCTTAGAAGCAACTCCTTCAATTTGGATAAGGGAGGTGTTAGGGCGAGAATTGCGCTTAGCCCGCTTGTGGCCCAAAACGCGGCCTTTGGAGTACAATCTATGCATTTGGACGTAGTTTCAGTATATTGCAAGTTGAGTCGAGGGGAAACAAAAGGAAAAGCCGGCCAGATGGTGTGAATGCGAAGTTTCGAGAATTCGTCATCCTGAAGTGTCCCAAGCAATCCATCCCTTCCACCTCTTCGAAACGTTCCTCCCGCGCACCAGACCATCAGCATGGCATTCAGAGACGGAATCTCACCTAGTAGAGCCCATTTTGAGTCTTGAGAAGTGCCGACGCCGTTAAATTCTTGAGGGGGCTTTTGCGTACAGTAACCAAATTTGCATGCAAGGGGCAGCAGTGACTTTGGATCCAAACAATGACAACACAATTGCCAAAAACGGGTCCCGATGTCAGCTCAGATTACTTAGTATTTATTGTAATAGTTGCCTTAGTGTAGCGTAGGTAGATATCATTTATAGTAAAATAGTAACTACGATTACGCACTAGAATAAACCAGAGAAGAAACCGCTGATCTTTTGCTTTATAGTCTTCGGTTTCTTTTGCTCTGTTCGTTTTGCATTTGATGCCTGTCGTGCCGCCATGAATTGTTTGGTAACATCCCTCATAGATGATTGAACAGGTTTCTCTTGTGACAAGTGCGGAAGAGGGTTGGCCTCCATCTTTTTCCTCCTCTGTTCCTTCTTCTTATTCGCCTTCTTCAAGCTTTTAGCTTGCTTCCGCATCTTGGCTGCAAGAGCGTCGATGTCATCAATAGTCGATGTCTCCGAAGATTGAGTGGGTGAAGATGACGGCACAGGAGAAGGAGAAGTTATAACAGACTCCTGAGCAGAGGCCTCAGGCTGGGGTGAAGGGGATTTCAGCTTAGGTGAAGGAGTAGTTTTATCAGAAGGAGGGGTTGTATCGGGTTTGGGCGAAGTTGAAGAGGTAGACATTGTGGATGTGGTCGAAAATGGTGGGTCAAGTTGGGGAGCATTGAGGGAAGATGATGAAGCAGATAGATCTAATGTCACAGCGTCACTCGGCATTGTTGAATCTTGCGAGGCAGATACAGGATCGGAAGCCTCAAAGGACTCATGTTTCTGCAGTGCGGTTTCAAGTTCCTGGCCCGGAAGTGCCTCATAAGGGTTCGGAAGATCATTCTCCTTGCTATACCGTCTAAGGACGCAGCGCATTCGAAAATGGTCAATGGAGTTCGGACGAAAAACATTCTCGATTCGCAATTCGGTTTCAGACGATATAGGCTTGAGTGAATGAAAGCCACCCCATTCAAGGAAATGTCGAGCATTCTTGCTTGACACGTCCGCCGTTTTTGTATACATGGACGGTAAGATCAAATTGTCCTCTACGAATGCTCTGTAAGTAGAGGAATGGATTTGCAAACTTGAATTCACGCACTACTGCCGGTCACTGTGTAGGAGATCATTTCGCCAGGAGTGGACTCTTCGTTTTCCGGGGATTGAGAAAAGTCACTGGTTTGTTCGGGCAGCTGCGTCTCGAGAAATGGTTTCAAATCCTCAAGGCCAACGCCACCTGGTCGATTGGATTCCACAGACGGGGGTTTGAACGTGAACTCTGTAGGTTTAGTTGGAAGACGTTGATACACCGCCGGGTCTTTGAATGCTACATGTACAAAAGCTTGATAGCAGGTCTCTCTATCGGAGTCCTTGGAATAGATGGCGTCAGACCAGCATATAAGGAGTTGAAAAAGAAATACCCGTCTGAATTGAAAGGTCTGAACAGAGCCAAACCTGCGCTCCACGTCTCGTATCAAGGCCAAGGCTTCGGCAGGAGATTTGAGGAATTCATGCTTTCCTCCAATTTTGATGAATGCGGTGTCGGGGTCTGCGTTTAGTTTATGGAGGAATATCTTGCTGGGCTTAGCGACAATTTTTTTGACAGCGGCGGGACGAGAGTGAAATGCACGGGCATGGAGGCGGAGGAACATGAACAACCAGATCCGTGGGTAAAACCAAAAAAAGTGCACTAGACAATGGCACCACGACCATCCTACTTGAGCACCTACAAAGGCGCCCTCAACGCCCTCTCTGCTCGCACAAGGACTCCCCTCCCCTCTCTTATCCTCTCTTTCGGCGTCCTCCACGAGCTTACCGCGATCGTCCCTCTTGTCACAGTCTTCTACGGTTCGCGCACTTTGGGCATTGGTGAACGCATGGTCTCAGCTGTCGTCAACAGCTCCGATACTGAAGATACCCTTCGTGGGGTAAGAAAAGTAGTCCGAAACTGGGTCGAGGAGGGTGATGCATGGGCAGCAAGGATCGGACGTCGATATGGGGTCTTTGGATACGAAAAACGAATCCCAGGAGCTCCGCAAGTACCCGCTGAGACTTCACAGCTAACGAGTCATCTAGCTGGCGATGTCGCCAACGCAATTGTCGCGTACGGTGTGACCAAGGCACGTCTTATCCTTATCCTTATGTCTACTCTCGGGCCCAAGCTGACACTCTGCCAGGCTCTGTTACCAGTTCGCATCGGCTTGTCATTGTATCTCTCCCCTGCATTCTCTAGAGGAGTCATCGAGCCCGTTCGCAAGAGCCTCATCCAACTTTTTCGTCGAAACCCATAACACTATTTGCACTGTATTTGCTTCTGTTACGAACAAAAACTCCACTCATGCCCAAACTTCGCCTCAAGCGTACGCCAGAGGAGGAAGCCGCTCATCAGTTGCGCAAGCAGCAGCGAAAGGAACAGAAAAGAAAACGTAAACATGAACACGATTACCGATCTCAAAAACGCCACCAGCCAGATTCCCGACCCTGGGCTTCAAGTGACGAAGAGCCTCCGCTTAACTCAGAGCGTGAACCGGGACCGTCTCATCACACAGATGGCTCCAGAAATACCGACTATGAGAGCATTCGTGCAGACTTGGAAGAACAGCATTTTCGAGAAAGGCTGTTCGACGCTTTTGCTGATGACGAGCGGCTAGACTCGTTGGAGGCTCGGTTCAACGATTTTGCCCATGTACCAGGAAGATGGAGAACAGATGGAGGCAAGCCGGGAAAGCCTGTGTACAGTGACTCTGATCGGGGTGGAGACGACTTTCTCAGGGCAGATCCTCGGGACATGGATGACGAGGAATACGCTGAATGGGTCAGAGTTGGGATGTATAGGCAAGTCGAGCTTTCTTTTATCTCTCGTTTGCAAGTCTTAGGTTAATAGAAAAACGCACGCGAAAGAGTATGCTGAAGAGCAACACAAGAAGGAAATGAGAGCACAACGTCGTGCGGAAGAGAAGGCTCGAAAACTTGAGACCCAGCGCTTGGAAAAAATAGCAGAGGAAGAACGTAGGCTTAGGAAGCTTGAGAAAGAGGACCGACGACGACAGTCCGCTCGGGAGGAGTATGAGCTTCGCTGGAACGCGCTTTTGTCGTTCTCCCGCGGCGGAGACGATGGAGGCAAGGGACGACAAGAACTTAGGTTCCATGATATACCCTGGCCAACTCTAGCTGCATATCGTCACAAGCGAACGCCCACCTCTAGTTCCATTGCTATTTCTATGGAGGATCTATCAGCAGATACCATTCTGGAGTTCCTTGTACCACCATCTTCGCGATCTATGGCTGACCCAGCCAAATCCGAGTCAGATAAGAAGCAACGGAAAGAGAAACTCAGAGAAACTTTCTTGCGCTTTCATCCTGACAAGTTCGAGGGTCGTTTCATGAAGCTTGTAAGAGAGGGGGAAAGGGAGACTATCCGTGAGGCCATCGGGCAGGTTGTGCGATCGTTGAATATGCTGATGAATGACGGGACTTGAAGTCTACTTGCTCAATTATCATAAGATACCACTCATATACCATCTTTCCAATAGAGAACTCTACATGTCGATTCCACACTACAAATCATCCAACACAACCACGACAAGTACTTCTCTAATCATCTCACTTGCCCAAGCTTAGATAATGCCTCTCTCGCTATTATTGTCAATTCAAAAACCCAATTGAATGCCAATAAGAAACCCAAAGTTTCGCATCATCGTCACCAATCTGCTGTAAATTTTCAGGCCTCATGAAACTACTTATTCGTTGGACCTTCTCTGTCGACAAGTTCGGAAGTCCACCGGCTTCGTTCTGAGTGGCAAAGTCACTGCAGTCCTCGTCCCCATACCTTCGGAAGAACTCGAGTAACTTAATTGCAGGCTGAAGGGATGTATCTCAGGCCATATCACATTCTCGATGCAATCAAAGATACGCACGATATCTGTCCAGGTCCCTGTAGTTGCGTTCTCAGCACGTTCTTTGAGACGCAAAAACCACTGGCTGAACGGAACGAGCTTGAGGTCATGGCCCAAAATGTCCGCGATAGCTTTTCTGATGCTCCTTATGACGACACTTTGTTGTACGGGCCGAGGATGGACCAGATTCAAAGCTCGCGGGAGGGATCTTGAACGCTCGCTCAGTGCAAGGTCAACAATGGTAGCCGAGATGGTGTCTGCGCCGAGCCACGATGCAAACTGATGATCGACAGCATGTCAGTGCTTGAGACCCAATAAGTAAAGGCACACGTACCCCAGGAGCGTCAGGAATCATGCCCAATGATACACTTGACTTGACAAGGATCGGGAACCATTCAGTCGTGGGCCACACACCCCTCGGGCGTCCACCACTTATCTGGCCGACTCTGAAGGACAGTGCTTGCAAGCCACTCCTAAGAAGGATCTAATCAAAGAGGATTAGTATCCTCATTGGAACCAACTCAATCAATGATGATCACCCTCTCGGCAACATGCTTTGCCTCACCATATCCGCCCCCAAGTGCAACTTGAACATCATCCATAACGTCTTCAGGTACTGCTCCCTTTGACTTGTCCCAATGTTGGACAGCAGCAATAGAAGAGACGAACAAGAATCGAGAGCCCAAAGGATTTGGACCCGATCTGACGAGATCGATGAGGTACCGCGTGCCTTGGATGTTCGGTTCGTACGACACCAACGAAAGATTAAAGTCAAGTCTCCAGGCATTGTGTATCACAACGTTGACGGTTCGGCAGAGCTATGAATATATCAAATCAGATGTTGTTGAGCCCTTTGAATAGCTGCTTACCAGGCTATACAAATCAAGTTCCAGCCCCAGATTGGGCTCTGCCGCGTCACCAGAAATGAATATCAACTTCTGGCTCTTCAATAACGCAACATCAAGCCCAACGTTCTCGAACTTCTCAAAGTGCCGATGCACAAGAGTCTTCGTACCAGATTTAGACGGTCGATTGTACGCGTACACCGTCTCGACGCGAGAGTCCTCCAGTAACCTCGCTAGGATTTGTGAACCCAGATTCCCGGTTGAGCCCGTAAGGAGGACAACCGCAGGCGATGGCGCGCTAAACTGCGAGGACGGCAGAGGAACATCCAGATCAGAGGAATACTTAGTGATCATCTCTTCTATAGCGACTGCACTTCGCGAAACTATATCATCTGAAACATCCTCTGAAGCATGGAGCAGAGATGAAATGAAAGCGGCGAGATCTTTGATAATGGGGAAGGAGTAAACGAGGTTCGGAGTCAAGTTCTTCGCTATTTCTTGATGTTTTGGATCCTTTGAACGGTGCAGGGCACTTACGATGCGCAGACGCAAGGATGTGGCGTATAAGCTAAAACGTCCATCAGCTATTACATCACAGTTAAGATATCGATATATACCTATCAAATCCCTGTTCGAATAGATCTACCACAGGGTCGATGGTGGCACCTGAAAGAACGTCGGAGACTTGCTCGAGGAGCCATCCCTGCGTGTCTATCGCGGACCAAGAAGCTGGAAAGGAAGATTCTCCGACGACTGTCTCTACATTCTCGTAGCTAAAAAGAACACAATCATCCATAAGGTGTTGAATGTTCTCGACTGGATAGATACTTACAGCGCGTTGATTTCTTTCTGATAAAGTTCTATGGCGGCTTTCCGTGCGAGTGTACCCTTCGGAGTGAGGGGTAATGGCTTCCCTTTATATGTGAAGAGGATCATTTCCTTGAATATTCTGCTGTGGGCGGGAGCGATGCTGTTGGCTTCTTCTATGGTCGGCCTGTTTTTCTGGTAAGTATTCGAAACGGGTGAAAGGACTGGACCTACCAGAGTTGGTTACGCAGGAGCGCGAGCTGGGCGTGATCTTCAACGTCGATTTCAATTTCGGTATTCGGCTCGATAAGAATTCCAGTTTGATCTCGCTCGCGACCAAATATAAGCGCTCCTCGCACGCTAATTCATAGTGAATGATCAGTTCCTTCGTTTTCTTTGTCGCCAGGTGTATAGCTTACAGTGGACTGCTTATAACTATGGTTTCCATCGGAGCTGGAACGGTTTTTTCTCCCGACGAGTGAATGATGACGTCGTCGATGCGACCAACTCTTAAGAAAAGACGGAGCTCTATGAGTATATCCATCAGGTGGAGCAGGAGGCGTACATCTTCCAAAGACCCTTTTTAGTTGGATGGGGGCGCCACAGATCCGATGTTGCGTACCCATCAACGTCGGGAAGGTTGTTCACCATAGTCTGGTGCTCGTTGTGCGACTATTGAAAAGGTGTGAGAATGGGCACATCAGCGGTCACGGGCAAATTGTATACCAGAAATTGTAATTCAAAGGTTCCATCCCCCTGGGGCACCCAGCGCGTGTTCATGTGGTCATTGAATTGCATATACTCCCAATCTTTTACATCTTTGTTAATGGGTGGTGCGAATCTCGTGTTCATTCCAAATTCAGTTCCACCATACGTTGCGTGAAGAATGACACCTGCCTCCACAAGCAAGTTGCCCATCTTCGGTGCCAAGGGTCCACCGCCATATATCTATCAGATACACATGTGGAATTCCGAATTCAATTCATTTTGATGAGACGCACGACGTATTTCAAAGTCTTTAAGTACTTGACAGCTTCAGGCAACGGAGCCCATATTTGACAGAAAGTAGGAGGAGCGACAAGGACGTTCGATTTGGTGAGTTTCATGTGCTCAAGGGCATTCCCTGGGGAAGGCACAATTGGCGGTAATGGTTCAGCAAGGGCTAAATTGGGTGGGTAGACCGCAACGGAGAAAGCTCCGTATATCGGCGCGAAGAGCTGCACGCCCATGCCAAAAGCATGGAACGGTGGCATGCACATACAACCTAATATGAGACGAGGGTTACTGAACTTCACATCACCTTGGGCGAGGGTGATTGGGTGAGCGTGCTCTTTCCGGATGTGGGAAAGGGGAACGTACCGGAAATCGCCCCTTGCCAGTGTATCCAGAATATGTGAGTTAAACCGATGGGTCGTGGATTCCCAGTGCTGCCGGAAGAATGGAGATATATACAAAGGTCGTCTTTGGTTGGCCGTTGAGTAGCTGGAGGGTAAGGTTTGAAGGGATACTCTGCGCTCTCGTGCGCGAGATAAGGATAAACGGAGACTATTGGAGGCATCTCTTCAATTTGTAGCTTATCGGCAAGGGGGGTATTTTTTGTATGAGATTGAATGGAATCAATTAAAGGCTTCAAGTAAGCGTGAGTAGTTAATAGTCGACAACACGAAGTCTTCGTCAGGAGCTCAATTATCGCTCCGGTAGAGTTCCGGGGTGAGATGGCTAATGGCTGTATGATGGAACTTAAGAAGAGATCAAATTGGGCAGTGACAAAACATTCACCACAAAGCCAGCTACGATTGAACCGGCCACGATCGCATGGTACAAGATGGTGTCGGCTTGCAGAAGAAGTGCCACGACTTCGCCGTCAACACCATTGCGGTTGGGACGCAATAGATGGGCAACACGATGAGCCGCCCTACCAAACTCAAGATGGGTAATAGTCTTGGTACCTGTCCCACCAGGAGCAGAATAGTCTGCAAAGGTATAGAACGGCTGGGCGGCATTATTAGCTATGTTGAACTCGATGGCGTCAGGGACTAAGAAGTTCTCGTCGAGAGTAGGTATGACTGGTATAGTCGCCATGTTACTTGTGAGGCAAGAAGAAACTCTTCGTACAATGGACTTCTTTGAGGGACCGAATGTTAAACGCTTTAAAGTATTGAACAAATGTCTTAATGAAGTTATCACTCCGAGCTGGCGCGGATGTGGCGATGAGTCAATGTCTTAAAATAAGTCAATGTCACCGTCTGAAAACAAATCGTATACGTAACATTCGTTAAACTTGGATTCATACAATCAGAATCGTCAATCCGCGAAGATTGAATATCCCCGAAGAGTCTGAATGAATTAGGACCTATCGTCTTTGTCAGCAAGTACAATCCGAGTCTCAAGGGTTCGAACATCCAGATTCTGGAGAGTCCGTTCATCATTTTTCACTCCTGCTGTCGTGTTAGAGGCGCGATTGTGAAGTGGTATCATATGATGGCGGATCTCCGAGCGTCGCGATCTGTGAGTCGCTGATCCTACTGCCATCACAGTTTCTATAGGGCCGAAAAATAACCACCGTAAAACGGAGAAATCACTTGCGTCATTGGATACACTAGAATGAAACTTAGGATAATCTATTGCGTGGTCTACAAATTACGCCACTATTTCGATGCAGTGATATTCCGAAGAGCTCCGCCAGATCACTTTTGAGATTCTCCAACCCTTCCTTTTTGGTCTAACAAGGGATTCAGAATTCATTGATGGGGGAATTAAAAAAAAACAAGGGGTACAGATCCTAAGGGGGGGGGATGGAAGGGGAAGGGGCCTTCTATTCCTGAAAAAAAGAAAGGGGCTAACAAGAATATGGAGGGTTAATCAAGCCACTGCCTCTTTGGACTCTTCAGGGGGGCATTAGTAAAGGGATTAATAATACCTTTGCATTCTTCCAGTTCCCCTTGGCATTAATAAAAGGGCACTGGATTTTTTAATTCCAAACAGGGATTTTTTCTTCCAACAGGGTTATTAATCACTGGATTTTTTTCTTACAAAATGGAGGGATTCTTTTAATCCAAACTGGATTCATAATGGGGATTTTCGGACAAAAAAAGGGGGCTATAAACAAGGAATTCATCATTCATCAGAAAGGAGGGCCTTAATAATCCTCCAACCCTTCTTTGGTTGTTTATCGGTAGACCAAAAAAACGAGGGGTTTTTGTTGTTTGCCATGCCCCTGGCCCAGGCCCCCTTGATGGGAGACAACAAAAAAAGGGGGGAAGGACTACGTACTACATACTGCATAGAAATAGGTTTTCAGTTCTCTCCTAGGAAGCCTCATTCTAGGAAAAACAAGGTCTGTGTACATTTGGAATCATGATTAGAAGTAGCCATTCTCTTCTCTTTTCTAGAAAAGGGAAGTAGAAGTAGCCATTCTACTTTCCTTTTCTAGAAGAGGGAAGAAAAGGGGGGGACATTTGTAATAAGGAAGTCAAATTCATTAAGTTCAGGGAAGTCTAATGCATATAGGAATAAGTTAAATTTTAAGCTTATCTTTATCTTTATCCCTGCCAGTTTCCTCTCCTCCCCAATCAATACAATAGTAGGGGGGTCCTATGGAAGCAATCCCTCTTTATTAATGACAGGAGGGGTATGACCTAAGGAGTGAATGAGTGAAGGAGTGAAGGCAGGCTAGAAATGAATTTAACTTGTTTAACTTTTCATTGCATAAGATTGAGAAATAAAGCAGAAGTACTAAGTATTCTGACTCCTTAAAATCTAGATATTAATTTTCTCTCAATGTTTCAACTTTCTGTTTAATAACGACCCTTTATTTTTTCTTCTTCCAGGAATAGGAGGCATTCAAAAGCCTCTTTTTTTTAGAAATTTTTTTAGAATCCAGTTATCAAGGGGGATTCAAAGTATCCCTTCTATGTAGTTTTTTGGTCTATTGGTCTACCACAAAAACAAGGGGTTATTAATCCCTGGCCCCTCCATATTCTTGTTAGCCCTTGCCCCCTATTTATTCTAGAATGCATTCAAAAGCCTCCAATTCAGACGGTACACTCTATTTTCATTGGCTGTACTTGTAGCGTTGAAGCATTTTGTCGTTCTTCTCCCCTGAGAGTGTGCTTTGTCTGGACTGCGCTTGACTCTCATTCCCCTTTTCGGCATGTTCTCCTTTTCGATATCCATCAATCCTTGTCTCACATTTGAAGCTACTCCAGAATCTTCACCCTGCGTGTCGTCGACCGATCTGTCAAAAAAAAGACGAACTGTTTTTGTTCAGAGATATCTTGCGGAATTGTAGATGGCGCCATCAAATGCAACCGCGCTAGTTTTTGAAAGAGGTATAGTGATAGCTCAAACTTTGGGAATTTAGAACAGCCAGAACTGAATTATTCCGCGTGCTTAGTAAGCGTTCCACCTTGTCGCCCGCAAGCGCAAAGGGTTCAGTATTTAATCTTTGTGCTTTCACGCTGTCTTGCTTGACGAGGGAAAGCATTCACAAGGATCCGATTTCTACGGCATATGCTAATTGGTCAACTAGTTGTCTCTTGTCACAGGCGAGCCTCAGTGTTATTTCTATCCTGTTGGGGCGTATATCTGTTCCTTGATTTTTTTTTCTAATCTTCTTGCGGTGTCATCTTGACATATGTCAGAGAGACCGCGATGCTTTCGGGGAGGTGGTGCGTTGCAGCGTTCTTTGAAGATGTTGACAAGCGACGAGTCTTGAAGCTAAAGCGCGTCCCTTATGCTCTCGACATGTCCGAATAAAATTCATGCCAATTCCACACGACATGCACAACAGAAGAAATCCAAGTCTCAAAACGGTGCTCACATCACTGGCATAACGCAAACATATGACTGACGTCCTTCAAACGAGAGCGCCGGCGCCGAAGGGGATGATTTATCCATGCTAGCGTCAGTCATCAACATGTCATCGACATACAGTGGGCTAGACCCAGAACTCAAGAACCCACAGCGTATTTGCGATCGTCCATGCCTCATGTCGAAACGCGCTCACAGCCTCAGTATCCGCATCACGATCGGCCCGCCACGCACGTTGCTCAAGCAGATAAGCGATATCGCTGAATGCGCGAGCGCATTGATGGTGCGCGGATGGAAAGGATGAGAGGATCTCGCGATGCGTGAAGATTGCTTCGAGGTACTCTCCGCCAGTCGTGATGTAGTTGTCGAGCTGCCGTCGCATGGTTTGCAGATACTCGCAGCCGTAGTATTCGGGTACGCTTGTACTTGTGGAGGGAGGCGACCCTGCCGAGGTCTGGGATTTGATCACGGATGAGGATATCGATAGAGTGGCTTGGAGAACACTGACCGCACATGTGATATCTTCGAGCATCGGGACGTCGAACGCGTCGTTTCCTGGTGCCTTTCTCCGGAGAGATTCAATATTTTGTCATACTTGGGGCATTCAACAATTACCTTTGACGTCGAGAGTTTCATGCTCTGTAATAAATCACAAAGGTCCCGGTCGATTGGGATCTTTTATCTTGTAGAATCATTATCCTACCCCAAAGGTATATGAACTCACCATGCTGGTCAAGTTGTGTTCCATGAGTAAGTGAGTGGGGAGGACGAATGCATAGTTGGTGATGATCCCATCCTGCTTTTGTACTGCTACGAGTCCAGAGCCAGAGATCAACCTCGTGTTCTACACATGATTGGAATGTGCGGCGAGATTGTGCGGTAAGCCAAAAACAGCACATGTTCCATCCGTTTCTCGTGCGTGTATCATTTATCGACCATTGGATACATAAGTTTGGGTATAGTTATATGATATCTTGAAGGATCTATGTATGCTAACGTGGTACCTGGTCGACACCGTGGCCGTCTATAGTTTCATTTACATTATCTGGCATGGAATGTATCGTGGACTGTCGGCGATGGGAACGTGTATCAAAGCCGTCGTCCTGGGGTATCCCGCTTTCTGGACGGGATAAACTCTTGTTGTCGGAATATGAGTTCTGATCTAGCTGCCTCTGCAGTTCGGAAGGGAGCATAACGGCTCGATCGATTGCTACTGGGAGAATTCGATGACGACCCCGTATCATGACCAAGCAGAGGATGAATTTCGACAAAGACTTGAGTTCACCGGCGAAAGAAAAGTTGTCCTGCCGTGACGCTTAATGAAACTTGATTATTTGAAGGATAGGCAATCTCACATTAGGTGTTCCAAGGCTGAGACCAACGGTGCCATAGGCAGACACAATATCAAACACTGTTTCATTTATTAATTCATTCAATAAAAGAAAACTTAGAAGCCAGGAAGTCGCTCACCAACAGAAAATATATTGAACCACTTGGCGCTGAGAGGATCATCAAGATTGTGACGCTACCATAAGACGTCAATTCACTCGAATTGTCGGAAAGATAAAAAAAAATACCTCGTTAATGCAGACTAAGAACAAAGCCAGCCCAAGCCACCACATGTCTAGTTTCGTTAGATCTCTTGCGATGCGAGTAGGATGAACGAGACATACCGAATGCGAGCTGTTTCCGCGCGTGCAATGCAAGATATCGGCCCCATGTTGAGACTCTGTGGCTGCTAGGCTCGAAATCGACCTCGTCTGTATCGTCATCGTCTGGAAAGATCCCTAATGACTGTTCTTCGTATACATTTGTCGAACGTACACTGTGTGATGGTTGTCACCTAGGGTTGTAGAAAACTTAGGGGAACGAACCTCATTGCGATGGGATCTGTTCACGATTACGTTAGGTTTCTTAGATTGAGACAGAACTGCGACACGCACAGGCACTAATATACATCATGACCACGTAAAGAACTCTGCATGTGCGTCAACGTTATAAAATTATGTTTTAATCTAAGATAAGGACTCACTTCACAGCGGCCGCAAGTTCAGCTACGCTAATGGCTGAAAAACCAGCAGCGCGGACTGCGATTCCCTGGAAAAGCCCGACAAGAAATCTTGTACCTAATGGTATGGCTTCCGTCGCAGCATTGCCAATGTCCAGAACCATGAAGAAAAACCAATCAGTCATCCTGCTGATCATGAAAAAAAGACTTTGTTAAAGATGAGGGTGAAAACATACGTCAACCCAAAAACTACTGTGAAAAGGAACCAAGTTTGATGAGAGGGGAACAAGAAAATGAAACATCGTCTCGGGTGGTCTAGGAGGAAGTGAAGCGTTTCACTGGCCCGAGATGACTTAGGTACGCATTTGGTCAGCGCCCATCTGAGGGAAGAATCAATTAGATTGTCTCCATGTTACCTCGCATATTCTCTCACATCATAAAGCGCAGGCTATAGATTTTTACAGGTTAGGTTAATTGTGTATAGATGCTCGTATAAGACTCACAAGACGGGCTGGCAAGCGACGATGAAGAAGGAGAATGGATCAGCATGGCATGCCAGTATAACAAAGTCTTGGGACTTACAAATGCAGTGTTTCCGGCTAGAATCAGATATGACATGAATATTACCATGGGGTAAGCCGTTTGGAAGGGTACCATGGAGTGATCTACGAGTGACATTCCTGTGTTGGTATAGGCCGAAACAGACTGGAATATTGAGAACCTGATGACGATCACATCCAACATGTATGATGCATAGAAAAGTGGAGCGTACCAGACTGTATTTTGGGGACGTATCTCGGCTGGCGGGACAAAGTTCGCATGCCACTTGGGCTGAGAGATATATGGAGCGAATATAACGAAGCAAATCAATTGCGTTAATATGTGATACTTAAGAATGGACTTTGATCAGCTGCTTCATCAATGCAATAAGACGTAAAAAGTACATACTGCGGCAATAATCCAAAGAAGAGCGTTTAATGCCCGGTATTCCACACCGCCTAGTTCGTCCATTTCTTCATGTGTAAGATGATGGAAAGCAGAATTACGCCCAACTAATGCATTGAAGGAGATATACGGCACAGCCTTTCCCCCAGGAGGAACCTCGTTATATTGTGACACAAGAGACATCGTCGCTGGGATCGTCACAGTCCTTGTAAGCCTCCTCTTGAATTTTGGAAATAGTCGATCAAAGAGCCTTCCAAGAATCTCCCAAGGCATTGGGAATCCTCCGAAGTCACGGTGTTTATAGCTCTTCGGTGCATGTATTGATCTTGAGTTCATTGTATTCATGGACAGCTGTCGAGACACACGACGACTGTAGGTTGATCCTGAGATGCGATTAGATGCATATTCCGTAAAACAACAACAGATTACTTACTGTGATCGGGAAGTGCTTGTTCGAGCACTGGATCTGATCTCTCAGGTTCGGCAATATCACTCTCCATCATGTCAGCCGTCATCCTAGTACGGCGACGTGGAACGTTGGGGGCAAATTCAATGGTTTGAGTACGTGTGAAGGTCTGTGGGAGGCCAGGAGATTGTAGAGTTGAGGAGATCGGTTGTTGCTGCACTGTGTCAGAGCGAGGGAAGTTTCCTACAGAAGGATATTGAATAGATAAATAGTCGAACGCTTAAAGGCTCCGTACTTTCGGTTGGGGTCGATGGTTGAGCCGAGAATCGACGGGATCGTCTATGAGTCGATATCAAGATAGTGTGAGGATGACCAGAGCGTAAGTGACTGACTTCCTGTCCTCTTCTTCGAGATCAATAGTGTTGCGCCGTGTGTTTGCGTGGATGTGTTCATGTCCTATGGTCGAAGGTACAAACGAAAGGTGACCAGGTTTCGTGTTCTGTACAGTGGGCGTTTTCTCTAGGGGAACGGTGTGTCCACTCGGGTTGACGCGCTTTGGGGCGTCATCCATCCTTCGGATCATGTCTGGCCGTAATTTTTGAAAGATTCCATTTTTCTTGTCTCTCTTTTTCACGTCAACGACATCGAGGTGTTTCTTTGAAAGGAGCGTGGAGACTCGGTGAGACCAACTGGTGCTTCGGCCAGTTGGAGCAACCTCTTCCGCATGCTTTTCTGCGTTGGCTTTGAGAACATGCCTGAATTTGATTGCAAAGTAATGTCTGCCATGTTGTAAGGATTGATGGACAGGTGCGGGATTTTTGCTTTTGGTGACACTCACCTTCTCTGCAACACCACAACCCAGGAAACGAGGACCTGTTGGCACCTTGAGATCAAAATCTCAGCACTGGATAGATCAATAGACGCACGGGGTTGCCGAGGCACATCAGGATGAATAAAATAGTCTGCTGCCATCCGGTTAACATGCTCAGGTTGACTGTCGTCAGGCCACAAACGGTCATCGCGCTGATACAGTTGAACAGGGCGTCGATATACGGGATGTGATATCTGCCATTACTGGCGTAGAAAATCGCAGAGAAAATGAGTGGGGTAAATATGCTGGAATAGCCCTGGTCATTCGCATCAAGGAACCATGATGAACGGGCTTACTAGTATAGGACGTGAACTCGGAAGAAATTGAGGTGGTTTGTGACCTTCCGCCACCACATAGGTCCATCGTTGTCATCGTCATCGTCATCTATCTTTGTTACAATAGCCATGGTACGTCCAGACAGAGCAATGTCGTAAACGGCTCGGGTCACCCCTCTTTCGGAATAGCTCCAGCGGATCAAAACCTTTTTCCGTCGCCGTTCGGATCATGGTGAGGTCAACTTTCTGAAATTTGCAGATGAAGACAAGTTGGATTATCATAGTCCACCATAATTCTCTTTGCTAGTAAGGTTGAGTAACATGCATACGAACTTCTACGAGGTCCCACGGGCTTGTCTGTTTCCAGCTGCAGACAACAGCAATCTCGTCCAACTTGAATGGAGACTAGGATGATATTCGAATTTCGTACAATATCAATGTTAATGGCGCCGGTCTTGAGATCATCAACGCTACTCCAAAAAAAAAAAAATCATAATCGGACTGGAAGTAAAATTTATTTTCCCCGATAACTTTTCTGTCTTGAGATTCATTGGCAAGTATGCTAGTGTACCCCCGATTATCACCATCCAGTGTAGCATTTATTAAGGCCTGATCGTCCGCCGATAATTTCCTCGTCAACCTTTGGAGTTTTTTCCGTGTCAACATTCAGACTGTTCAATGATCACTGGATATAAACATCTTGTCCACCCTTTTCGTGATAGTCCATTCGGATAGCGCTCGAAGTATTTTCGGATATCGGCCTACGGTCCAGGTAAAGTCTCGACAAGAGCTACGTAAAGCTTTGACGAGTATTGATTTATTGTCTGTCTTTGGGAACTGTTCTACTCCTCTTCCTTTGGACATGCATGAATTGTTATGAAGTTTATACTGCGTCAAGCATATAGGGAGACCTATGATACGGAGGATCATCAGGAGATCACAATGATAGGAACCAGCTCTTTCAGCTCCAAGAAGAGAAAGCAATCATACTTCTCTACCTTCCATAGGGACTCTCCGCAAAAAGAAATGGCTTCGACTCGATCCAAAATCCTATTTCTTTGGTTGGGTCTGTATATCTGAAGACATCCTGTAGTACAATATGTGAATGCATGTTCTCAACCTCCACCTGATCCTGTCACTTTAATGCATCATTCAGTAAAAATGTAATGCAATATCCTCTGTAACTTAAATTAAGTACTGTACAGAAGTAATGCATGACACTAATGCATCAGTGATACATTAGGAACAGAAAAAAAACGCCTTACCATAGAATTGAACCAATAACCTCCAGAGAGAATACACCAACCTCCTCTTCTGCTCAAGCTTCTTTTCATTCAAGGACTGTTTGACGTTTTCAACACTGCTATGCAATGAGGAAACAGCAGAAAACTATAGTTCAGATGTTTGACAGACCTGGACAGGTTTGCCACACGAGCCACTCTTTTGCCTTGTCGAGCGCGGCATCTCACCCTCCTTCTTTATTCCTCAAAACATATACTTGTTCGATATCCTCTTTGCCGAGCTTCGGTCTATTGTATAGATGTGATAACATGCCTTCTCCCCCCTCGGGGCCCACAACCTCAGCCTTGAATTCTCCCATTGAATGTTATTAAAATCGTCACATTTAATTCGCAGAACGTAGACAAGCGAATCGTCGGCCAAGAAATACTTTAGAGTCCCTGTCAGTATTTGGATGGAGGTAGAGAGACGATTTTTCGTCGATCCGGCTCAAAGGAAGACGTTCAGAGTGTCGGCGCGATTTAAAGGGACAGGGCATTATGGTAGAACCAGCTGTAGATGCACTGTTGGGTCTGGTAGCTTGTCCGCTTTAGACCTTCTGCACCATCAGCTATACGTCCCAGACTGGATAATGATTGGTCAAACACTGGAGCCAAAGATTGCTTCCCGCTGTTTCGGAATCGCAGGTGTTCATAAATTTCATAGGCTATTTGTCCAAAGCTAATCTGTCCGAGGATTGAAAACATTGTGTTTTTAGCTTTCCTTGCGCCTAGCGGAACGCTGTTGAATTGCCAGCTTGGTAGCAGTTTACTCAAACAGAATCAACGTAGGGGAGAAATATCGAAACTCTCGCCCTGACTTTTGATTATTACGCGGCCGGTCAAAGATTAGATCGCGTCGGGAGTTGCTTGGCTGTGTTTACCAAGCTCGTCTCGTTCGACTTACCATGGTGAGTACCGATGTTCATTTTTTCCCTTCATACCCGCTCAGTTACTTGAATTCTACAGGCTCGTAATGAAGAGAAAGCACAGTCTATGTTGTATCGTTTCCGCGAGGCGCAGGCCGCTGAGCTCGGTCTAGGGACGCGGGCAGACCGGCGGCCCAAAATGGCGAGCGCCTGTAAGAGTTTGAGGGAGTGTGAGAGGTGGAGAGGTGAGATATTACGCGAGATCAGTAGGAAAGTCTCGAAAATCCAAGACGGTGTGTGTACTGTTAGTTTGTAGGATACATATTGATTACGCGTCCTCGTGCAGCTGGCTTGTCAGACTATGAAGTTCGAGATCTGAACGATGAAATTAACAAACTTCTTCGCGAGAAACGACATTGGGAAAACCAGATTGTGGCCCTTGGTGGTGCAAATTATCGGCGGAATGTCGCAATGTTGGATGACGATGGCAAGGAAGTTCCTGGAACCAAGGGTTACAAGTTCGTCGTGCTCTTACATTCTTCCATGTCTGTCTAACCGCTGGATAATACCAAAATAGGTACTTTGGACGAGCGAAAGATCTTCCTGGTGTTCGTGAGCTCTTCCAGAGCCGGAAGAAAGAAGAGGAGGAAGAAAACCAGGCACTAGCGTTTTATAAGAAGTTTATGAATCAGGGTCCATCCTATTATGGTGACCTTGATGAGAACGATGGAACTCTCTTACAGTATGAACGTGCAGCTGAGGAAGACGGTACGTACAAGACTTTGACTTATGTCAGTTTCATGATCTCTATTTTTGTCACTGCAGACTGGGAAGAAGCGTACTCGAGTCTCCGAGAAAGTCTCGGTCTTTCTACAGATGACCCAGTACCGAAGATGCAGAGACCTGATAATATCACGTCATCATATCAACTTGATGCACACGGTTCGTCGATAAAACGCAAAACAGCGGATGGGGGTGATGTTGATATGGCCTCGCCCGACGAAGACTTGAAAAGGTCCAAAATATCCGAGGAAACAAACTCTCCTGGAACTCCAGCAGTCATGGACGCTGCTCACGCCCATGCCGCCGCCGCCGCATCATATATCCCTTTCCTCGTCACTGAGAACCTACTACCGCCTAAGATGCCGACACGGCAGGAGATAGAAACTGTGCTGCTTGACCTAAGGAAGAGGGCGCTGCTGGAAGAGTACTTTGGCCAAGAAAGGACTTGATTATTCGGGACCCGCGTTAAAGGGTTAGCATGCGTGACTTGGGAGCTAATACCTTCCTTGGCCTCTAGTGGAGGCGGCATTACGCTATCATCTTTGGTGTGTCGCGTATAGTTTGTGTACTTGATCTACTGCGAATACAATGCAAGTGTGTAGATACCTTGAACAGTCACAAATAAAACTCTCAATGGGACACACGTTCTTTCGACAGTAGCAGGTTCCTCAAACCATACTTGTTCGTGAAAACATGTGCATCCGAAGGCGCGGCCATCTTGTCAAAGAGAGCATTGATGGTAACAAAGAGTACTTATTCGTGATTGCACAACTGCAAATTGGAGACAGTGGAGTTAGTCAGGTATGTCGTCAAGGTTGATGCAATGCAGAAATCATTTCTCTATAGAAAAGCTCGGGAGGTGAGATCTTGCTAGTACCTATAAGCAACCCTGAGATCGTGACTTGAATTCTCGCATACCATTCCAGTTGACTCGCCTGATTCAGGGATCTTTTCCACGGTGTCTCGCGCATATCGTCCAGTCAGCACTTCATCATAGCAGCACATATTAACTAAGGCATCTCAGTCATGCTACGCGCCTGGTGATCGTTAGGACCTTAACGCAAATCGACGATAGAATTCAGCCCGCTACATACGGGTATCTACTTGATAAGGTTGTGCATATGATGGGCGAATAGTGTTTGATAGATACAGTGTAAGACCGTCATCATAATTATCGAGGTGTATCGCAGCACAAGTCATTTGCTAGGAGTCGAATCGGACCTTTGAATAGAACTTGACACGTCTTTGTGGCACTTTGAGGGGCTCTGATACTGATCGACCAGCTTGAGTGAGGTCACGAATGATGAAGGGAACCGAACGTGTGAGCACCCAGTGTTCAATCGACACGACCATGGGACAACAAATATATATATGAGTTATGTGCACGGTAGATGGGAAATGTTTCATCCCGCCGCCTGACATAAGTGGCGGAATGATCGTTTTCTTTAACGGTTTCTGAGCAGCTTGGGGCCATAAAAATTAGTAAATCGCTAGAAAGTTTGTACTAGAGTTAGATGAATACGTATAATGGAGAGACTAAAAAACCGTATAGCGGCCCATCGCGAGGAAATGCCGTTACGCACTGCGTGCTCAGCGCTTGTGACAAAGGGCGGTGGAGATCGTGCTAGATCGTGGTCACGCGTTCCTTATCTTACACTCTGGAGGGGAGCCCTTCGCATGTAGCTCCAGCTGGCAACAAACACACGTAGTCACGGAATTTCGTACGATTTATAACAGATTTTTTGGTTATTGAGCAAGTAGGTTTAATGATAGCCTAGCTACTGAGTCAAGCAAGTACCATATGGTTGATGCCAGTGGTAAGATTCATGACGTCATAAAATGGACTCGAGGGTAAAACAGAACTAGTAATAAGAGGGGTCGTTTCATACATAATAAGTATGGCCGTTTCAAGTTGTGTGTAGATTCTGATCTCCCACCTCGCGCTTTCTTTCGACTACTCTTCACAATGTCTGACAAACCCGCAAGCGAGTCTTTTTACGTTCTACTCGTTTTCCCTATAATTGACCCGCTCATATATACCCCTCTAGTCGATAAATGGGACCAACATGTCCATTCAGAGGCATTCGACAGAGAGTGCCATGCGCAGGCCAGGCGTCTTTCATCCAGCTCTAGCAGTTTTGGCTCCGAACGTATTAAGTTCGGGAGAATGACGACGACGACGACGGCTCCAGCCTGACTTCCGTGGAGTCCTCTCATCACGTTGTCCCCAAGCTCGAGGCGTATCTTTATTACTTCGGCATCCGTGGTCCTGGACACTGGGGCCCCAAACTGATTTATAGGACGTCGAAAGCTGTCTTCACACCTCCCTCTGGGCCAGAGCAGGATGCTCGCATTATGCAGCTTCTACCCGTTTACCATCACGACAAATTGGGCCAGGACGATCTTTGGTCAACTATTCGTGATGAGGTTCGTGACTTTCTCAAAGTTTAGCAATTTGCGGACTGACATTTGTTTGAAGGTTGTTAAACTTCTCGATAAGCAAGAAATCCAGTTTACCTCCGTCGATCTCGCCCGCTTTCGCTGGGAGGAGCAGAATGCGGGCAACCATCTCAGTGCGACAATCACCACCCCCGTCACGATCTGGGTCGGGGTCTTGCCCGACAGTCTCACCAGCAGCGTCGCAATCTAGGGACATCCTCCGACTGCTCGAGAAGCACAATATTCACGACATCGACGTTGCATATCGTGAGTCAGTAGCTAGGCCTCTCACTGGTTCTAAACTGTTTGCACCTGTCAACAATATCCATCCCCTCAAGGATGTCATAGATCCCATCACCACTGCACTCAGCCTCCCAACTCTGGCTTGAGGACACCCCACATGCAAGGGACCTTGGGCTTCTTCTTTCACGTTGGTGAGGAACTCTACGGCGTCACGGCACGCCATGTATTGTTCCCTGACGAAGAAGGCAATAAATCTTACTCCTATGTTGGTACGTTTGTTTCCTCAAGACGATGAGTGCAATTCTGACTACACCTACATAGCTGGGCCTAGGAAAAAGGTTGTACTGATGGTTGACAAAGCTTTCGCCGACTTTCTCGCATCTATTCAGGCCCGTATTGCCATCCTGAAGAACACGGTCACTGTTCTGGGAAAGCAGGTTGCGATGTACACGAAGATGGCTCAGGTCGGTAACCAACAGGCAGTAAATGATCTGGCGACGACCGAAGCCGAGCTGAACAAAAGAAAAGCGGCAATCGAGGAGCTCAAGACATTTTTCATCAAGATGAAGAAGGAGTGGTCCGCGCTGAACGACCGTGTCATTGGACACGTCGTCTGGGCTCCTCCGATCAGTTTCTCTACCCCCCCTCATGGCTATACCAAGGACGTGTGTGACATCAGGCTCAACAAGAAGAAATTTTTGCCAAACTTCAAGGGCAACGTTATTGACTTGGGTTTGAGTTAATCCATAGAGCTCAAGGTGCCTAGACTAACTGTCCATATTCCAAGGCTCTGAAATTGAGTGCGGCGATTTCATGATCCGGATGTGCCCTCGCGACGATGCGCAATCCGAGTTTGACTATCCAGAAGATCGCCTTTTAAGGCTTGGTGCCATTCTCTCTGTCGTGAAGATGCGTGAACCTAACAGTCAAGACCACAAGGGTGACACTGTCCGCTATGTTATCAAACGCGGCCTCACCACGCGCACCACCATTGGTCGTCTGAACGGGTTTGAATCCTATCAGCGCCGCTACTCAGTCCACGGCAATCTCGACTCGGTCGAAGTGCCCATCTACCCTTATGACAACAACTCTGGTCCATTCTCTAAGGGTGGAGACTCTGGGTCCCCCATTGTTGACTCTCTCGCTGAATTTGTTGCCCTCCTTACTGGATCGACTGAATCCTCCGACATTACCTACGGCACGCCGATGTACTGGCCCTGGAATGATGTTATCAAGCCCCAGTTCCCCGGCGCCAATTTCTACTTTGACATCCCTGATAACTAGGTCTGTCTCTTCCTTCTGCTCATCTGCTCATTCTTATAGCTGACAATGTTAACGTCAAGGCCTTTACGAGACGGCCCCCCGTTCCCTTTTGTCTTGTGTGACTCGTTCTCGTTTCTTGGAGTTCTCTTCAGCGCATATATCTGTTGGGGGCTATTGGCGTAGCTTGTGTTGTTATAATTTTCCGGAAAAGCATCACTTGACCCTTTCTGCTCATCTCCTCATCCTTTCTCGGGTTCTCTTCAGTTCATATATCGGTTGGGGGTCATTGGCGTAGCTTGTGTTGTTATAAATCTCCGGAAGAGCATCACCTGACCCTTTCTGCTCATCTCCTCATCCTTATAATGTTAATGTCAAGGCTTTTGCGAGATGCTTGTTTTCTTTTTTTAATGACTGCTCCCCATTCCCTCATCCCAAGCTCCTTGTCTTGTCTTCCGCGGGTCGGGCCATCGGCGTAGATAGGCTCTTTAATCGTTGTCCAGGTCCGTCTCTCTTGTTCCTACAGCCTGGGCCTTGACGAGTCTCCGCAAGTGACCTTTTCCCCTCCTGAACCGGTTTTCGTTTTCTTGACCTCCTCGTTCTGTGCCTGCAAGTTCTTTCTTCACAACGACCTAGTAGTGTACCTGCCGTAATAACCAGTAATCGTAGCATCCACCGTCAAAGCGCAAACGTGTGTTTTATCAAACGTGTCCATTGCCAAGGTCAAACAAAGCATTAAAACAATTTTCTTTTAAATCCCTTTGTAAGTTTCAAACTGCTTCAAGCCACCACTTGTCTTGTCATAGTTTTTTGAAAAAACATTTCACGAGCCGTTATCGGATTAGCACGAGTAAGATATATACATATATAGAACTTTACGAGGTTGGTCCGAAAACTGCAAAGGAAGAAGAAGAAGAAGAAGAATGCATTAGGGGAACGAGTTGCGAGGAGAACCTGAGTATAACGCTGCGTGTAGGTACCCACACCCACGATACGAAGGGTGGGGGGGATGATACAAAAAGAAAAGAACACAAAGAACACAAAACGTATGATGGGGAATGCATGATTGGTGTGCCGATGCCAGAAAGATATATAAACATGACGATGAGCAACAAAAAAAAAAAAAAGAAAGAAAGAGATGGATAAATGCAATCAATGCGCGGCTAAACTGCTAGCAGACCAAGAAGTTTCCCTTCATCCAACGACTTTGACGCAAGTCTCGACTTTCGTTCCTCATCGAGCCCCGCGCTCTTCACCACCATCGCGAAATACACAAACGCCTTGGGCGCATCGATCGCTATATCATCTATAATCTCCGCTATGGGCATGAACCCAGCCTCGAACGCTTCGGCCGACACGAGCTCCTTCTCCACCGCACGAGCAAACAACTCTGCAAGAAGCTGCGCCTCAGCCTCCTTGGACTCTACAGCCCGCGAAGTAAACTTATCAACGAGCCTGAAATGATGTGGCGCCGATAAACTGGTCAAGTACACCTCGGCCTCGTCTAGGTTCCGGACAGCGAAAAACTCTTTCAGGTCCTCGTCAATCTTCTTCGTAGCTTGCTCTTCCGTCATTTCGACGGACGACGACGACACTTCTTCCCCTTCCGACTCGGCTTCAGACTCTGATTTGGTCGCTACCTCGTCAGCCGTAGGTTTCGTACGAGGCGCAAGAACAAGTCGTTTCCGCTGCGGCTCAGGCGCTATCACACAGCATAAGCATCATCATCATCCCGAAGAGAAAACAACACCCATACCTTTAACCTCCACCGGCGACGCATCTCCCTGACTAAGCATCGAAAACATATTCGAATTCGAACTCGATCTCGACACCGACTCGCGCTTACTCCCATCCCCCCCCTTCTTCGCAAACACCGTACTAGGCCCAAACGACATCGACGACGTCGTCTTATTAATCTTGCCGAAATTCGAGAGGTCTCCCGCTTTGGGCGGACCACGCGGCGCGTTGCCGCTACCGGCCACAGCCCAGCCGTCAGGCCCCACTTGCGTGTAATCGTCGCGGTTCCCGCCGCGTCTTGACCCGCCGCGCGACATGCTGATTTGACGGGTATATGCGTCCTTTTCTTGGGCGGCCTTTTCTTTGGCGGCCTACATCGTGGTGGTTGAGCTTACGAGCAATCAAAAAAAAAACACAACAGACATACATTCTCGTGGACCTGCGCAATCGTTGTAGGCGCAGCGACCGTGTTCCGGCTGACCCACTTCTTTTCACGAAGTTCAAGCACGTCCTGAAAAGACGTCAGCAACAGCACCCACGAGGACCGACAAACGCCCAAACCTGCAACATAAACTGCACGCGCGAGCTAACATTCGGGCTGTTCCTGAGCTCAGTAATGCGCATGAAATACGCCGTCATATGATTAGCCGCCTTTGGAGAATCAAGCATCGACCCAATAGTCATCAGCAGCTTACAACAACTCTCCAAATCCTCCTCCTCCGGCTGATCAACATTCCCCAGCAGCTTCTTCAAACACGTATGCATAATCCTCTCCGTGAGCATCTGCAGCTTGAACAGCTCGCCAATAAACTTGATCAGCCCCAAGCCGCGCCGTTTCGCTTTTTGCGCAGCATAGTACTCGTCAGAGTACAACGCGACCTCTGTGTTCCCCTCCTTTTCGTTGGCGGCCTTGACCGCCTGGTCCTCTGCCGCTTTTTTGGCGGCAGCAGCAGCCGTGGCTTCCTTGACGGCCCAACCGTGCTCAAACTCGTCTTGACACCGGTTAAGCAGGTACTTGCGGAACAGCTGTCCGCCCGCGATAGGTTTGCCGTCCTGTAGCTTGATACTCTCATCTCGGACCGTCGGACTAAGCCTCTCCATCATCTTCCTGCACAACTTTGCGTACATCTCGGACCACGTCGCTTCGTCGGTCGCTTTTTCAAACACGAGCCCGATAACCTGCATGAGCGTCTTACCCTCGCTCTCCTCCTCCGACCTATTCGCCCACTCGACGATCTGGTCCGATATCGAATCAAACTTCTCCATCGTGAGTTTGTTAAGCAACGCCTTGACTTTACGATCCACAAGCGCGACTTTATCATCATTAGTCCCAATCGCTCTCCTGTCCCACCTGTTCGCCGAAACCTCGAGCGGCGCAACAAGCTCAGAAGGCGGCACAGACGACGACGACGACGCACCATGGCCGTACCCGACCTTGTTACTCTCGCCTCTCTTCTCACCGCGCTTGCTCCTCGTGCGATTACTCCCCATCGGCGTACCGCCCACGCCTCCCTGGCTCGACGTCCTCGTCATCGGCGACGGGCGTCCCCCATACGCACTCGCAGCACTAGCAGACACCGCACGGTTCGACGCCGCGAACCGCTCATCGCTCGTCGTGAGCTTGGAGGGCCCGCTCCCAAAGTTGCCCATGGAAGGGAACGTGCTGGCTTTGAACCCGGATATACCGAGCCCGAGCGATCCCTGGCGCGAGGGAACGTTTGCAGAGCTGTTTTTGTGTCTGCCGGAACCGCCGCGGGACATGGAAAAGTTTTCGGGGGCGCTGGTGTTTGGCTCGAGACCCATGATGACGAGGTCGGGGAGTCCGTCGGGTTTTTCTTTGCAGACTTCCATGAATTGGAGGAGGAAGGATCGGTCGTATCTAGGGGGTGGTTAGAATAAGAAGCGGGGAGGTAAGGTTGGGAGTACCGGAGGAGACCGTCTGTGGGGTCGGGACTTTGGATGCCTGCGGGGTAGGAGATTTCGTTAAAGTTGGTGATGGATTTGGCTAGAGAGAGGGCAGAGGGGAGGGAGGGGGGGAGTGTTTCGGTGGTGGCGTCGGTGAGGTTGAGGGCGCCCGGACGGGGTTTCTTGGGGAGGTCGGTGGTGCTGATGCGCAGAGGCGTCTCGGTGACTTGGCCGTCCTCTGCCTCGGCCTTGGCTTTGGCGGCCTCTTCCTCGCGCAGACGCTCTTCGGCTTGACGACGCTCCTCTTCCTCGCGAGCTTTTCTGTCGGCTTCTTCTTTGGCCCGTGTTTCCTCCTTTATTCTCTCTCGCTCCTCCTCTTCTCTTTTTATGCGTTCCTCCTCTTCTTTTTTCATGCGCTCTTCTTCCTCTTTTTTTATCCGCTCCTCCTCGGCTTGGCGACGTTCCTCCTCCTCTTTTTTTACTCGCTCCTCCTCCTCTTTTTTTATGCGGTCTTGCTCGGCCTTTTTTATGCGCTCTTCCTCTTCTTTTTTCCTTTCCTCGTCAGCAAGCCTCTTGAGCCTCTGCTCCTCGGTCTCTAGGCGGACACTGGTGGGGCGGCGGGGCGTGGGGGCAGGGGAGGCGGGGGTGGACTGGCGAAAGGCGGCTCTGGGGCCGGGGGAGGGCGAGGCAATGGAGTTGATGTCGACCTCGAGGCCGTCGGGGTGCTTGAGGACAATCTTGGAGGAGCGGTTGCTGGGGACGAAGGCGGACGAGGCGGCGCTGAGGCGGGTGGTGGCGGTGGAGGGCGTGGGGGGCGGGGAGGCAAAGGCTGGGGGCACGGCGTGGGCCTGGGTGGGAGTGACGGGCTGGGGCGGCTGGGGGATGGGGTTGTGTGGCGGGGGCGGGCCGGGCGGGGGATACCAGCCGTAGAGGAACTGCTGCTGTTCGGGGGGGTACTGCACGGGTATTAGTAATGGAATATTTTCGTTGGCAGGACGTACGTAGTAGCCAGGCCAGCCAGGCACGGGCATGGGGTTGGGGGCCATGCGGGGGCTGGGGAGGCCCTGGGACGGGGGGCGCGGGGGGTTGCCGTTGGGGCGGGGGTAGGCCGGCGCGGGCGGGGGCCGTGTGGGGGCGGGCGGGGGGCGGACGGCGGCGGGGACAAAGGGCTGGTAGGGCAGCGGGGGCGGGGCAGGGCGCGGGGAGGCGTCGGCGGGGGCGGTCTGGAAGAGCTTTTTGATGTCGGCAGACGCAGGCTTGGCGGTGGTGGAGGGGACGCGGGCGGGCTTGCTGCCGTTGGGCGGGGCGGCGGCGAGGGAGCCAAAGGAGGTGACGCCCTCGGCCTTGAGGACGGGGGCGGCGGCGGGGGACGAGGAGATCGGGGCGGCATCGTCGTCGATGGAGCCAAAGGACACGGACGGTGCGGGCGGGGCACACAGCTTGCCTGCTTTTATCGCAGCGACGGTCCCGCGCGAGACGCTGACGCCGTCCTTGATGGGCACGCCGGTCGACGGGCGGCGCGAGTGGGCCGGCGCGGGGGACTGGGCGCGCGACGTGCTCTGCGGCGGTCCGCGGGCCCAGGCCGAGCGCGGAGGGAGCACAGGCTTTGTGGAAGACATCGGGGAGTTGTCCTGCCAGCAGCGGAGAGAAAATCCGTGCTTTTTTTGAATTTCTCACGGCGGGTGATGACTTTTGGGTACGTCAGGTTCTATTCTATTCTACGCAGGTACGTCAACTTCCAATCTATTTCATGATGACCTTTAAACACGACTCGGGGTCTCGCTCGAGCATGAGTCTTTAATCTTCTCTCTGACGCTGCGCCTCGCCTGCCCTGTCCCACGCTGACCACGTCCCCCGCAGCCCCCACGTCACCCCGTAGTGCCCCAGCACCAGCTCCAGCTCCTCCACCTCGTCCAGCCCCTCCAGCCCGCAGATCCTGCACACGTGTCACAATCGCTGCAAAAAGCGCCAGTACCACTCACCGTGCGCGCTCCTCGGCCCCAAGTCCCCGCCACAGCTCCCGCAGCGTCACAGCCCCCGCCCGCTCAAACCCCGTGCCAAGAAACCGTCCCGGCAGTTTCTCCACGCTGCTGTACGGCACCGCCCCCGGCAGCAGCACCCCCCGCGCCTGCACCAGTCAGTCACCCAGCCTCGTCCATCCAGCCCGCACCCACCTTGAGATTCTCCACCATCACCTTTCCAAACGCATCCTCCAGCCCAAACATCTCGTACACGATCCCCCCGAGCGGCCCCTCCACGTGCCCTGCAAACCACCGCAGAATCCCGTCCGACGCACCCGGCTCCATGTACACCAGCACGCACTCGAACAGCAGCAGCGTCGCCACCGACCAGTCCAGTATCGGCTCCAGCAGTCGCCCCAGCGTCGTCTCGGGCCCCAGCCGCAGATCCGCAGCCAGTAGATGATACTTTTCCCCATGTACCGTCGTCCCCCCATTCTCTGTACAATCAGTAGCAAGTAACAAGTAACTACACATACTCACCAACCCTCACCTCCCCCAAAACCTCACTCAACTCTTTGCTCTTCCTGATCGCCATCGCCTTTTTACTCGTCACCTCTGCAAAATCAATCTCCACATACACCCTCAGCAAATCCCTATACTCCCCAGTCTAAGTGTGTGTGCTGAGCCGCATCATCATCATCATCATCCTCAACACTCACCGCAACACGCCAAAACCTCGTATCGCTCCCCGCCCCCATACTCACAACCTGCACACTCCTCCCCTCCCTCGCCGCACCCTCAAACCACCCCTCCACCAGCCCATCCACCGCCCGCCCCCTCACATACGTCCCCACATTCATCAGCGGCCCCCGCGGCTCCCACCGCCCACGCGCAGGCACAAACCGACGCACATACGGGTCCGCAATGTACCCCTTTTCAACCGCCGATAGCCGCGCTAGCAGTGCGTCCGTGTCCGTCTGTCGGATCGAGGCGTCCGTGTCCGTGTTCATGGCCAGGCGGCAAGTGTTCGTTCGACCCCGTGACGCGGCGGAACTCATCTTGACATGTGGCTTACACTCCAACCACACATGAGGTGATCCTCAACTCCGTACGCACGTTGAGCATGACCGAAACCACACAGAGTACCATCTTGACCGAGCTATCCATGCAAGCCACCTCTCACACCAAAAAATTCATTCAATGTTGACTTGGGTAACTCAGCATGATAGTCAACTCCCAATTAGTTCAGAGGTCTCAATGAGTCAATCGTAGTCATTGGTAAAGATCATGTACCCATGGCTTTTTACAGGTCCCTGAGGTGGCACAATTCTGTAGTAACTCAGTATGTCAGTTGTACTAATATATATACACATTCCCCATGTCAGGTTTCACTAATCTGAATCCCAACGTGTCAAATATAGTCATTGGTGTAGATCATGTACCGTTGTTATATGGAGAAAAGAAAAAAGTTGGGGCTGGCTCAAGAAACAAATGGGGGTGTACTAATATGCATACAGTATTTCTCATGTCAGTTTCACCAATCTGAATCCCAAGGTGTCAAATATAGTCATTGGTGTAGATCATGTACCGTTGTTATATGGAGAAAAAGGAAAAAGTTGGGGCTGGCTCAAAAAACAAATGGGGGCTGGCTCAAAAAACAAATGGGGGTGTACTAATATGCATACAGTATTTCTCATGTCAGGTTTCACCAATCTGAATCCCAAGGTGTCAAATATAGTCATTGGTGCAGATCATGTACCATTGTCATATGGAGAAAAAGGAAAAAGTTGGGAGGCTGGCCTGGCTCAGAAAACAAATGGGGGTGTACTAATATGCATACAGTATTCCACATGTCAGGTTTCACCAATCTGAATCCCAACATGTCAAATATAGTCATTGGTGCAGATCATGTACCATTGTCATATGGAGAAAAAGAAAAAAAGTTGGGGGCTGGCTAGAAAAGAAAGAAAAATGCTCAGCATATCAAATAACAAAATCAGTTGACCTAGTCCTTCCACATGATCTGATGTCCATATTTGGAACATCAATCAGCAGTCAGTCAGTTAGTCTGATATTACTGAGAGACAGGAATGAGCACAAAGAAGGGGAATCTCTTCAAATGAGAGTTCAGCCATGTTTTCAGAAAAGAAATTGAATTTCTTAAGTTCTAAGCTCTTGTGTAATTTCTTATGTTCACACCAGACAGAAGTATCCCAAGTTGTAGGATTACTGTATTAAAAGATTAACATCATGTAATATGTAAAGTATTAATATAGCCAGAATATGAGTAATAATAACTTATGAAAAGACTCATAGCTGTGGCAGTGGTGTTTCTACAATGCTCACTTGAGCTCAGACTTATTTCCTTTCTTGGTCTCAGAGTGTTACTGTTGAAGAAAACAGTCAACTACTTCCTAATTTGGTTATTGTATGTTTTCTGTCATTCATTACATGTCACACCTCAGTGTTTCCTAACCACTGAGGCATAAGTCAATCCTATATATCACACTTAGTATGCTACTCATTACCTGTAGTCCCTCTATTCACTACAGGTAGAAATACCCAATATATTATAGTGTTTCCTAACCACTGAGGTTCCCTCTATTCACTACAGTCATCCAAGATCCCCCAACTGGTCCTACCTCAACAGGTTATGGGCCCTGACATTACTTATGATATTTTGTCAACAAAGTTGACAGTCCTGAAGATTGCAGCTGATGGATTGAACTGGCCTACATACCAGGAATGCATTACCAATGCCAGAACATCAAAGGAACTTCAAAGACACCTTATGGGTACCACATGTAAACTGGTCACACTCATCAAGTGTAAGGGATCCTTCTATTGTGATGATAAGTCCTTGGCTCCATTGACTGATGATCAGATTGATGAGATTGAGGATGCAATGGAAGAGTGGTTGCAAAAAGAGGCACAAGTCTGCAAAATCATCTACAGCATGGTGGATCAGTCTACCTTTCACTGAGTCAAGGGTGAACCCACCACTACTGCCATCTGGAAGAAGCTTACATTGATTCATGGCAGCAAAGGAGCCATGTACAAAACCAACCTTCTTGCTCAACTGCAGAACACCTGCTTTGTCAAAAATAGCAAAATTGACATGTGTACACACCTTGTTAATATGGTCATGATTAAAGAATGTCTTGCTGAAATTGGTTGTCCTTTGTCTGATGCATTGTTTGCTAGCTACATCTGTACATCACTGTCTCTTGCCCCTACATATGAACCTCTGTTCACTACCCTTGCTACATCTGCATGCACCTCTGGGAAATCAGTTTTGAGCCAGGATCTCATCTGGCACTTCAATGAGGAAGCAAATAGCACCACTATTGAATCAAACATCAATTGCCAACACAAAACAATGATTGTGGCACATGCAAAGGCTTGCAGTGATCAAGGGAGAAATGGAAGTCTAAGTCTAAAGCCAAAGATAAGTGACACTGTGACAACTGCAATAAGGATGGACACACCAAGGAGAAATGCTTTGAAGAAGGCAGCAGCATGGCAGGTAAAGTGCCTGACTGGTGGCTGAAAAAGCACAAAGGGAAGGGCAAAGATAAGGTGGATAAAAGCAAGTCAGCAAATGTTGCTGAAACTGAGGAGAAGGAAGAAACTATGCCTTCCTCACCTCCCCCTGCTATTGATACCCCTGACAATGACACCAACAAGAACATTGCACTTACCATCACATCCAGACATAGTCATGAAGCCCATGCTGCATCTCCATCTGCCAGCATATCATTGACTGCAGTGCCAGCAGCCATTTTCTGCATCAGGAAATTCACCCTGAACCAGTCTGCACAGCCAATGGATGCACCTTTAGTGCTCTTGGCAGAGGAGATCTGCAAATCTGCCTATCCATGAAAGAAGGAGAAAAGTTAGTCCCCATTTTCCTTAAGAGGGTTTATTATGCACCTACTAAGGCTTTCACACTGGTGTCTGTATTGTGTCTTGATTGTGCTGGTTGCTATCTTCTTATCGAGGATGGAATGTGCATCATCAGGAGTCCAAAGCCATAATGGCAGGTCATTGGTTTTGTCCCTGTATGGATGATATTGTGCTGATGGATCAACTTTTATCTCCCAAAGTCATGTTGCAAGTGTTGCATTAAAATCTATTTCAATTAGCAAGCTCCACTATTGAATGGGGCATATTAATCACAGCAACTTATGAGAGGCTGTCTGTCTTGGAATGATCACTGGCATTGAGCTTGACATGTTGTCAAAACCCAAAATTTGTGAGTCATGCATCAAAGGCAAAGTGCAACATTAGTATTTTCCAAAGAAGAGTGAAACAGTGTACACACTATGGGAAAAAGATTGTTGTGGGGTCCAGCTCAGGTATGCTCCATTGGAGAAAGCCTGTATTCATATACAAATGTCAATTTATACATTTACAAAGAACAGATCATGTTCCCACCTTGAAAATCAGACATCTTCAAAGCATACTGCAATTATGAGGCATGGATGAAAGTCCACAGAAATGCAGCTATAAAAGTATATGGCAGTGATTGTGGTGGTGAGTTTACAAGCATGCAAATCAAGATTCACCAAGATGCTGCTGGGACAACATGCAATTGTACAGTCCATGACTCTCCACAATCAAATGGTGTTGCTGAATGTGCCAACTGCACCATCATTGAGGGTGCTTGCACAATGATAATAGCCACAGGATTCCTGAAATTCCTCTGGGCAGAGGCTAAATGCCACATGGTGTGGCTGCATAACTGCACACTGACAAGCTCACTTCTTGGTAATACAACACCATATCAAATAGACACAGGACAAAAACCTGATCTATCTAAAGTCTGTGAGTGGGGCAAAAGTGTTTATGTCAAGTTGTGGAGGGCCAGAAAACTCAAATCTAAAGTCAAAGAAGCAAAAGTAGTTGGAATTGATGATCAGTCAAAAGGGTACAGGATCTACTGGCCTAGTAAGAACATAGTAACTGCTGAAAGAGATGTTTACTTCAGCAAAAAGGCTGCCCTAATCCTGGACAGTGTCCAGATTGAGTGGGAGTGGAGTTCATCCAATCTGGACAGCCCCCAAACACCTCCACTGAAGCCTGCATCAGCTGAAATCACCAAAGCCAAACCTGTTAACAATACACCAGACATGCCTGCTGAGTAAAAGCACAACAGAAACTGACAAAAAGACCATCAAAAACACATCAACTGACCAAAATCAACCACATACCAATGTTTCACATCTCTGAACATGCCAAAACTCCCTTGTAGGACTTCCTCAGTACAACTCTGAGCAGTATAGTTGAGGACAGCAAAAACAAACTACAAAGATGTCAAACATAGCCAAAACCACCTTTATCATCAATACTACAGGTATTTTAGAGACTAGTGGTATTGAATTCAAGGGAATGGGTGCTGAATGGGTCAAAGAAGCTGTTAAACATGCAATAGTTATTAGTGAAGATGTACAAACAATAAAGGAAGTCTGCCACTTCCTGCAAGGCAGTCAAGTACAGGTGCGTATCCTGTGGCCTGGAGTCTGCTCACGCGAGCTCCGACCGCGGGTGCCCGGCCTTCGTCTCTTGCTGCGAGGAATTCAACAAGCGGTTCCCCGAAAACTGCATGCCCTACTTCCCAACCAAGGACCACACCACCTGGGCAACAGCCCCCCCTAAACACCCCACCCCTCCTCTCGGCACACGCCCCCCAGCCCAGCCCATCCCTGCCACATGCGTCTCTGCATCCAAGGCCAACCACCCCCCTCAACCAGCCCAGACTACAGGTCAACGCCCCCTGACACGGAAGACGCAGAAGACACCTGCTGACAGCCGTGCACCAAGCTGCCTAAGCAACCTTGACGAGTTTGGGTTCACCCAAGTGAGCCATCATAGGAGTCAGCGTGGTGCCAATCCCCCCGCGTCCTCTGATTAATGAACCAGCATCTCCCAACAGCTCCTGGCACCCTGCGCATTTGGCAACAAAATGTTTGTAAGTCAAGCGCTGCACAAGCAGACATCCTGGCTGCGGCTCGCCCCAAAGAATGGGATGTGCTCGCAATCCAAGAGCCATACCTCGACTTCCTGGGCAACACTAGGGCCTCCAGCTATTGGAGAGTCCTTTACCCTTCTGACCACAGAAAAGATGGTAGCACGCGCTCACGCTCTGTCCTACTAATCAACACCAACATCTCCACAGACGCCTTCACCCAACTGACCATTCACTCCACAGATATCACAGCTGTTTGCTTCGCAGGCAAATTCAGTTTCCTCTCGCTGTTTAACATCTACAACGACTGCAAACACAATGAGGTTCTTACTACCCTCTCTTCTTTCCTCTCCTCGTCGGCACACATTGCCTGCCCCTCCACTAGTGACTGCATGTTGTGGTTGGGCGACTTCAATTGCCACCACCCGCTGTGGGAACCGGTTGACAACCATCACCTTAACAGTCCCAAGGACTTCATCCAGCCACTCCTTGACATGCTGACGGCATACAACATGGAGCTGGCCCTGCCCCCTGGCATCCCTATGCTGCAAACAGCAAGCAATAGATGGACTCGCCCTGACAACGTCTGGAGGTCACATACGGATGTGGACCCGATCATCTCATGCAACATTGTCCCTTCTCTTTGCCCTACGCGTGCTGATCACTTACCCATAGTCACCGAGGTCGAACTCCCTGTGCAGCGCACATCCTCGCCCCCCTCCAAAGACTTCCACTCTGTGGATTGGACAGCGTTTAATGAAGCTCTGACGGAGCACCTATCTACCTGTTCACCGGCCCTTCCCATTCTCACAGAGGAGGCGTTTGACACCAAAGTACGTGACCTTACCCTGATCATTCAGGAAATCATGAACATTGACGACATTGTCCCAATCCGCAAACTATGCCCGCACACCAAATGATGGTGGAACAGCGGCCTCAAACGGCTGAAGGCCCAGAGGCGTCAGGCTGACAATCTTGCCTACAGGTTCCGGGATATCCCAGACCACCCAGCAAAAGCTGAGGCAGCACGGCTCTTTCGCGAAATGGCTGATGCCATCCAATCTGCGAAGGAGTCCCACTGGAAAGAGTGGCTTGAGAACATCGATGCGCAGCAGATTTACACTGCCAACAAATATGTGGTCCGTGACCCTTCCAACTTCTCATGTGACAGGGTGCCCAGCCTGAAAACCTCAGTGGATGGCACACCCAACATGGCCACTACTAATGCAGCAAAAGCTGAAGCTCTAGCTGAGTCTTTCTTTCCTCCTCCTCCCTCCCCGTCCGTCCCCCTCTCTGCCTACCTGCGCCCATTGCCTGCATCCCCTGGTTTGTCCAGGGATTGCATCCTAGTTGCTATCGGCAACCTCCTACCATTCAAGGCTCCAGGCCCTGACAGGATTCCCAACATTGTTCTCAAGCAGTGTGCCGACGCTCTCGTCAATCACCTCTTCTTCATCTTTGCGGCAGTGTTCAAGCTCAGGGTATACCGCCCGAGCTGGTTAGAGTCTACCACCCTGGTCTTACGCAAGCCAGGAAAGCCTGCATATAATGTCGCAAAAGCATACAGGCCTATTGGCCTTCTCAACACCATTGGGAAGCTTTTTTCCACCATGGTGGCTGCTGACATCTCCTACCTTGCAGAAAAGTACAGAATGCTCCTGCCTGGTCAATTCAGGGGCCGGCCTGGCCGAAACACGACAGACACCATGCATCTGGTGGTCTCAAGGATCAAGGATGCATGGCGCTCAGATAATGTAGCGACTGCCTTATTTCTTGATGTTCAGGGGGCCTTCCCCAACACAGTCAAAGACTGCCTCATACACAATATGAGGGAACGTGGCATCCCTACATGCTACATCCAGCTGGCTGAACGCATGCTTACTGGGTGACGCACGAAGCTCCGCTTTGACAACTTCATCTCAGATTGGATCTCTATCACTAACGGCACCACCCAGGGCTGCCCCCTCTCCATGCTATATTACACATTTTACAATGTGCCTCTCATCCAAGCGGCCTGCCTCAACAGCAAATCAGAGCTTGCCTCTGGTTTTGTCAATGATGCGATGTTTCTTGCCATGGCAAAGTCTCTGACGGAGACCCACAAAATCATCAGAGACATTATGGAGCGTGGTAGGGGGGCCTTCAAATGGTCCCTGTTATACCACTTGCCATTCGAACTCTCAAAACTGGCACTTATGGACTTCCCTCGCTCCCACTGGGACGCGGCTCCCCCTAACATTGTCCTTAGATGCACCAACCTTGACGGCTCTGTCACTGCCCAGACAGTCAATACGGTCATGTCTTACAAGTACCTTGGGGTCATCTTTGACCCCAAACTCCGCTGGACAGCACATTCACAAAAAGTTGCTGCAAGTGCTGCATGGTGGACCCACCAGATTTCCAGGCTCTCATGAATTTCAGGTGGAATGCCACCCCATCGCGTGCGCCAGCTTTATAATACTGTAGCCATTCCAGCATTCACCTACGCTGCGGACGTTTGGTACACAGGCGTTCGTGAAGGCCCTAAGGGCGCACACCAAATGGGCTCACTAGCTGTGACTAAGAAGATCAGTGCAGCACAGCGCTGAGCTGCCAAAATCATAACTGGCACTCTAAGCACCACGGCTGGCGACGTGCTGGACGCCCATGCCAACCTCCTCCCTGTTGACCTCCTTTTCTGCAAAGTACTAACCCGAGCGGTGGTATGCTTTGGCTCTCTGCCAGACACGCACCCTGTGGGTACTGTGGCACGCAGGGCTGCCAAGCGCTTTGTCCACCGCCACCGCTCACCTCTCCACAATCTCTTCCTTTTCACAGGTGTCAACCCCTCTTCTATTGAAATTGTCTGAGCTCATCGACGCCGCCCCAACTACCAGCCTGCCTTCACCACCCACATCGCCAGCTCAAAGGAGGAAGCCCTCGAAGCAATACGCCTCACACACGACCGCACCTCTACCGCAATCTACTGCGACGGGTCAGGTTACGAAGGCGGCATAGGCGCCTCAGTGGTCCTATACGTGGACAATGAGGAGAGGTCCTCCCTGAGGTACTTCCTCAGCTTGACTACCAAGCACACCGTCTATGAAGTGGAAATAGTTGGTATGACCCTAGGCCTACATCTCCTACATGGTTTCAGCAAACAGCTCCGAGGCCTGACGGCCATTGGCATGGACAGTCAAGCCCTGATTTGCGCCCTGCGGAACCAACGCCCCCACCCAACCCACTATCTCCTCGATGCCATCCACAATGCTGCTGAGAACCTCCACAGGAAGCAGGACCGCCTCTACACAGCGCTGAACAGGTGTTTCGTACATGGTACGAACAACATGTGGAAGCCCCACTTCCATGGCATGATTCACTTGCAAGTCCATTAGTCGCCGGGACACATGGATTCTGCTCCTAATGAGCGTGCAGACGTACTAGCGAAAGAAGCTGCATGTGGCCTATCCAGCCCCCCCAGCTCACTTCCCACCTACCTTTGAACCAAGCCGCTCCCCCTCAGCATCCCTGCTACCTGGCAGACTGACTTGACAGTGACCCAGGTCCTCTGGAAGCGGCGCTGGAAGAAGTCCCCGCACTACCGGCTGATTCACCAACTCGACAGGATGTTGCCTTCACGCAGCTACATGCGCCTCACCAGTTTGTTGGACTGCCATCAGTCCGCCATGCTCATGCAATTCTGCACGGGACACCTCCCACTCAACCTTCATCTATTCCGCATCCGCCACGCTGAATCCCCAGTATGCTCCCACTGCCGCAGCCTGACGGTGGAGTCGGTACGACACTTCATCCTCGAATGCCTGCAATACCGCTATGAGAGACATATACACCTTGTCCGGCTGTTGAAATGCAGAGCTGAGTCCTTAATATATCTGTTCTCCGCACCCAATGCTATTACACACCTCCTTAGGTACACCGAAGCCACGAAACAGTTCAAGCTCGCACCCGACGCACGGCCCCCGCAGCCCCAGCATCCGTGACACCAAAGGCCCAGTCCTCACCAACTCCAAGCCCAACCTCGACCTAACCAAGCTAACTGCCGAACCTATGCACCCCCTTTTTCATTTCTACTCTACTATACATTCTTGTAATAACGGCACCGGGCTCTAGGCTCACCAGACACACTGATCCCTTCTAGCTCTGGTCAAGACCATGGCCCCTCTGCTCATCTTGACCCGCCTGCGCCACAGGCTTTTGTACCGCACTACTCCGCCGACCGAGCAGTCCCAACACATCAACTCAGGGCTTACCAGGGGAGGACGTTGTAGAACAGCGCTGGGACGTGCCGGCCTGCTCATTCTCCACGTACGCGGGGGGGCATGGAACTTCGTCGCTCTCATAGCAGTAGGTAACCTGTCGGTAGTACCATGCAAAATGAGCGCAAGGCACTCCGTGCACATAAAACTGGAATGAAAAAAAAATAAAGATAAAAATAAAGGAAGTGTCAAACAGTGATGAAAAGGCTGATTGGTCATCCACCATTGATGCTGAACTCAGTCAGATTGAGAAGCTAGGCACATGGAACATAATCAAGGCACCAGCAGATGCAAACATAATACCTTGCAGGTATGTCTTGTGCCATAAGTGTGGCACTGATGGCCAGATTATACAAGGCCAGACTAGTTGCAGAAGAGTTCACACAACAATTTGTAGTTGACTACTCTGAAACATTTGTTCCCACTGCATGTGCTGCCACACTTTGTGTCCTTCTATCTATTGTGGCATTCCATGGCACAGCCATTAAAAGATGCAGCAATTATTCCAGGACTCTATGGCTATCTGCAGGAATTTTGGAAAACCTGATCTCTTCTTAACTATGACTGCCAATCCAAAGTGGTCAGAAATTGAAGAAGCTCTCTTGAAGGAACCTGCAGTCAATGGGAAGAAGCAAACAGCTGCTGATCAACCTGATATTGTTGCCAGAGTTTTTGAACTCAAGAAAAATGCTGTAGTAAAAGAGATCAAGGAAGGTCTCTTTGGCAGCTGTGTGGCTTATGTTCATACCATTGAATTCCAAAAGAGAGGACTTCCACATATGCACATCTTGATCTTTTTCCATTGCCATCACAGGATCAAGGATGCACCTGATGTGGATTCCATTGTCTCTGCTCAGATTCCAGATCCAGTCACTCAGCCTCAATTGTATCAGGTATTGGCTTTGTTTGAATTCTGAATTCAGTTACTTATCTTTGTTGTCAGGTTGTTACTGCTAACATAGTCCATGGTCCATGTGGAGCTGCCAAACCCAATGCTAAGTGCATGGTAGATGGCAAATGTTCCAAGAAATACCCAAAGGAATTCCAAGAGGCTACTCAGTATGGAGATAATGGCTATCCTCAATATGCCAGGCCTGACAATGGCCGCTTCTTCGAAAAGAATTGTCATCGTTATGACAATTGAGATGTTGTTCCATACAACCCTTATCTCTCAGCCAAGTACAAATGTCACATCAATGTGGAGGTCTGTGCTTCAGTGGAAGCCATCAAGTACATTCACAAGTACATCTACAAAGGCCATGATAGGACAACTTTGGAAATTGCTGGAGAGCAGATGGACCAGAGGGATGAAATCAAGGAACACTTGGATGCCAGATACATCTCTGCACCTGAGGCTTGCTGGCACATCTTTGAATTCAACATGCATGGAGAACATCCCCCTGTATATCGATTACCTGTGCATTTGGAGGGCCAACATGAAGTCTACTTTCAGGATAATGAGCCTTTGGAGATGGTAGCTGCTAGGCCTAATGCAAACAAGACTGCACTCACTGCTTGGTTTGAAGCCAATGCCAGATTCCCTAATAACAACACCACTTATCAGAGCTTTCCAACTAAGTTTGTCTATGAAGCTTCCAAAAGGACCTGGAAGGAGAGGCAGAGAGGAACAGCTATTGGGAGGATGTACTTTGCTTCACCCCAACAGGGAGAAAGGTTCTACCTTAGGATGCTCCTGACAGTTGTGACCAATGCAACATCATGGGCTGATCTCAGGACAGTCAATGGCCACACTTATCCTACTTACAAGGAGGCATGCAAGGCTCTTGGTCTTCTAGAAGATGATGCAGAATGGAGGCAATGTCTTGCTGAAGCTGCTCCAATCCAATCAGGATCAGCTCTCAGACAGCTCTTTTGCACTATCCTATTCCACTGTGCTCCTACCACTCCAGAGGCTCTATGGGATGAATTCAAGCACTCCATTTGTGATGATCTTTAACACAGATTGGAGAATATCAGGCAGTACAGGGACAGAGTCTTTACTGATGAAGATGTCTATGACTATGGCCTTCATCTGATCAATGACAATCTGAAGAATTTTGGCAAGACTCTTCAAGACTTTCCCAAGATGCCAGAACCCCAACAAGTTTGGAATGTGATTCCAGGCAAGTTGGACATTGTATAAAGAGTTGACATTGATACTGATTAAATGATTTCAGGAAATAGGCTTTTGCAAGAAGAAACAGATTATGATGTTGAAGAATTGAAGAGAAGGGTGGATGAAAACAAGGCCAGGTTTAATGGTGAACAACTGGGGGCCTTCAATGAAGTTATGGACTCTGTGGACAATAACTTGGGCAAGATGATATTCATTCACAGTGCAGGTGGATGTGACAAAACATTTGTCTGCAACACTTTGGCTTCTGCTGTTTGGTCCAATGGAGATGTGGCATTATGTGTAGCATCATCTGGGATTGCTGCCTTATTGCTGGAGGGTGGTAGAACTGCACATTAAAGGTTCAAAATCCCCATTCCTGCTCTGGATACATCCATTGCCAATATCAAAAGAGGAACTCAGTTGTCTCAACTCTTACTCCAGACCAAAGTTGTCATCTGGGATGAAGTCCCAATGCAACACAAAAATGCCATTGACTCTGTGGATCGAGGGTTCAGAGACATCCTGGAGAAGGATGTTCCTTTTGGTGGAGTGACTGTGGTGTTTGGAGGAGATTTTAGGCAAACTCTCCCAGTTATCCAATGAGGACTCAGGCAGCAGATGATTGCTGCTTCACTCAAAAGGGGAAGACTTTGGGATCAGATTCAAGTCCACTACTTGGTTCAAAACATGAGATTGGATCAGACTCCTAATAACATTGCTCATGCAGCTTGGTTATTGGATGTTGGTGCTGGAAAAAACCTTGGGCCTGGAGAAACAGTACAACTTCCAGAAACCATGATCTGTGATGACAATTCTGTCACTGGATTGATCTCTTCCACTTATCCTCATATTGATCACCATCAAGATGATCAGTATTATCTGGACCATACCATCCTTTCTGGCAAGAACTCTGATGTAGAGGATATCAACTCTGAAGTTCTGCAGAGATGTCCAGGAGAAGGGAAAATCTTGCAGAGTGCAGACTCTGTTATATCTGATGATGGGAATCCTAATGGCCTTGCATTGTATCCAATGGAATACCTCAACTCTCTCAGAGCCAGCAGTTTGCCTTTGGCTAAATTGGCTTCAAAGATTGGTGTTCCTGTCATGCTGCTCAGGAATCTGGATACAACCAAAGGACTTTGCAATGGGACAAGAATGATTGTCACTCACATCAGCACCAGAGTTCTCAGATGTAGAATCATCAGTGGAGATGCCAAGTTTGCAGGATCAATTGTTTTGATTCCAAGAATCAACATGGATGTGTCTGAAGAAGATTTGCCAATTCCATTGTGCAGGAGACAATTCCCAGTTTGATTGGCCTTTGCCATGACTATCAACAAGTCTCAGGGTCAATCAGTCAAGCATGTTGGATTGGACCTTCAATCAGCAGTTTTTTCGCATGGCCAACTTTATGTTGCACTCTCACAGTGCACATCAGGAGATCATATCAAAGTCATCTTGGATCCAGAAAACACATCAAGAAAGACTGCAAATATTGTCTATCAGGAAATCTTGAATGGTTTACAAATGTAAGTGTGAGTTTTGTTGGATTCAAGCAAGAAATTGCTAACTTCTATGAACTTCAGCACCTAATGTCTATAGCTAGACCATGTAGTATAGATATTCTTAATGGTTTACAAATGTAAGTGTGACAGTTTAAATAATTGGTTGGTTAGTACTAACTTTTATAATTTTCAGCATCTCTAATATATACCAGTGGACATTGTAGTATTTTGTTAATAATGTAATATAAATACACATGATTGGTTTATAGATGAAATCTCAGTGTATTGAATGGTAAGAGAAAAGCAACACTTGGTCAACAAAATACAAAGACCTAACTGAACGAAGTGAGGTTGGGTCTGGGATGAAGCACTGAGTTAGAAACACTTCAGGAAATGTAGCGTGTTTCCTGAGGAAAAGGTGTCAGTAATATGTTATTCAATTTCTGACACCTTTTTCTGAAGAAACATGTTAAATTTTGTGTCAGAAAATTTCAGTAAATATATCAAATATTCTCTTAATGTTTCTTTTGTAGAATGATAAATTTTTCCATGTTTTATCTGAAGAAAAAATAATCAAAATATTTAGAATGTTCTTGATGATTTTCTTGAGAAACATGTGATATGTTTCAGCATGTGTTTCTCAAAAAACCTTTGTCCTGTTCTTAGTGTTGTATCCCAAGAAACACTTTGTATTCTTCTGAAGAAACATGTATCCGCATAACTTACGATATTTCTTGAGAAACACACAATAAAAAGATGTTATAATATTCTACAGAAACAATTTATAGAAACACATGTTGCGTTGCTCAGCACACAACCATTGATTCACTCATCAAGACACTTAATACATAGTGCTGAGCAACGCAACATGTGTTTCTATAGATTGTTTCTGTAGAATATTATAACATTTTTTTATTGTGTGTTTCTCAAGAAGTATCATAAGTTATGCCAACACATGTTTCTTGAGAAGAATACAGAGTGTTTCTCAAGATATAACACTAAGAACAGGACAAAGGTTTTTCAAGATTCACATGCTAAAACATATCATGTGTTTCTTAAGAAACTCATCAAGAACATTTGAAATATTTTGATTATTTTTTCTCCAGATAAAACATGGAAAAATATATCATTCTACAAAAGAAACATTAGGAGAATATTTGATATATTTACTGAAATTTTCTGACACAAAATATAGTATGTTTCTTCAGAAAAAGGTGTCAGAAATTGAAAAACATATTTCTAACACCTTTTTCTCAGGAAACATGCTACATTTCCTAAAGTGAAATACAAGGACCTAACTGAACAAAGTGAGGTTGGGTCTGGGACTTAGCATTGAGTTAGAAATACAAGGACCTAACTGAACGAAGTGAGGTTGGGTCTGGGATGAAGCACTGAGTCAGAAATACAAAGACCTAACCGAACAAAGTGAGGTTGGGTCTGGGATAAAGCATTGAGTTAGAAATACAAAGACCTAACCGAACAAAGTGAGGTTGGGTCTGGGATGAAGCATTGAGTAGAATATCGAGGACCTAACTGAACGAAGTGAGGTTGGGTCTGGGATGAAGCAAGAGCTACAGGCCCGTGCCGAAGGCACGGGGCGTAGCTCGTAGACACATACTACATAAAGATTAGTAATGATACTGATAGATGGACAAATTGCTTTGCTACAGCTGGGCATGGGTGTAGTAAACCAACGTTGGGTCTTTTCCACAACATAACTTAGTTCTGCTTCCTCAGGATGGTTTCAACACCCGAACGTCAACAAAGGGAGTGCAAGAAGCACTCCTGACTGACCATCTAAAAAATCCGTAACATCATAGACTTTATCTAGGCATGTCAGAAAAGAATAAACAAGAGAATCAATGCTAGCGTGGCCTCTGCAACTCAACTCAAGGAGTGGGGAAAGAAATGAAATGTATGTAAGGTAACAAATAATAAGGGAGAGGTGGGAGGGTGTTCGAAAACTGTACGGGTAGACGACTAAAATTCTAAGGAGCGAACATTGCGAAGGTAAGTAAACTGTTCATTCGCGAACGGACCGCGTTCGGCTTACTGGGAGCGAACCTTGCCAGACGATAATCTTTTTCAGAAGGCAAGTTCGAGGTGTGAAACTGCGGTCGACAATAAGTGAAAACTTATCGGCTGAGCTGTGCCAACTTGCCTTCGTAGGGTAGCGATACTAACTGAATGATGTCTGACTGCAAAGCTGAAATAGCAATTGCTACCCTGCGAAGGCAATGAAGCTGTAGGTTGGCTCTGAAAACTGCTGAATGCTCACCTGAGCAACGGATGGTGGACGTGTCAGTGCAAGACCGTTGCACGAACGAGCGGATGCAAAACCGTTACATGATGAATGTTACTGAGACCTCGGGCCCTACTGCTCTCAGCTCAGCATCCGCCAGACACTGGCACCGAGCCGAGAACGGCCGTTGATCCCAACTGATATGATTTTATTTTATTTTGGCGGATTTGATATGTGCTTGCCGCGCAGAGGCCTCCGAAATCGCTCCTTACCCTTGGAACCCGCGATTACAACGAACAATAGCCCAGCAGCTGCCGTGATTGTCACATTGAGCAACAGTGAAAGTAGAGATCAACAGAGCCAGCGCCAGTACGGCAGATACTTGGGAACGATAGAACATATTTATTAGTAGAAACGCGGGATACTTTTCCATAGCATGGACGGTTTAGACTGATATATATAAGTGATGTACGGGGAGTAACGACCTTTTCAACTCCATACGAGTACCTCAGTGGTCTCAGGAAGTAATTTGTATGATGTTAGAGAGGCTATACGGTCTTGGCAAGAAGAAAGGAAGTTGGGCGAAGTAAGTCACGGAGCGCCGAGCACATCCATCGGGGTCACGATGGAAATCGCGAAAATGGCCCGAACAAAGCACACGACGCAAAAATGTCTACAACGTACATTTCGGATGTCCCCTCTACCTCCTCCGAGATGAACGACAGAATAGATAAAGGGAACTCTGGAGTCCAGGGAGCATCTGGGGATCCAAATTCTTCAAGTGGCGTCTACCCTCAGTAAAATTCCAGCGTGTTAGGAAAAGGAGCTGAGGAGATAAAGATAGCTGTTTATATGTGGAAAAATGTTCATGGAGAGGAGGAAAGGCTGCCAAGATATATATAGTCAGCCTGGACCGGCCTTGGTGCCAAATAGTCCAGTACAAAGAAAAATAACGCGACAACAACTTGAACAGCGAGCTCATCCAAGTAGTTGTTCGGAGAGCTCTCAATCACGTCGGGTCATCTAGAATCAGGACGCTTGAAGTCCTGCATACGGATGACAGCCTAATGAATTTGAACTTCAGTTACGCCCCTGGTGCCTCTCACCGACTGAGTAACTTAAAATCAACACACCATTCTCGATGCCGCTGTCTAGATTCTACACTAGACTCTTCACGGTCGTACTTATCTATGTCCGGGGGAGGGCTCGTTTTCCCATGGGATGCAACTCCGAATTAGGTGTACACTTCGGTACAGAATTCTCTTGGCGTCTTTGACACAGAAGAAGGGCTAGAGGTAAGTTGTCGTCATGAAAAGTACACATAGTACGCAACCAAGCTGTATGCCCAGAAAATTCATAAATGGACCCGATATCAAAGCTGTTTTAATGGACCATACCTCCAAGACCTTGATTTCTCCTCCCAACTCTATCACGCAAACACGTGGAACACTTCTATGTCTCCTGCTCTTGATTACTTTTCATCCACCAAACCTGCCCCCGTGCAACCTCAGACTGAGAACACGACCATTCCCAATTGTCTAGGTACTACCTCAGACGATGAGACCTACTACAATGCTCGCCTAGATCCTGCAAATTATTCCAACGGGCCGCTATCTTCAAATTCGGCTACTCGTCTTCGCCAAATGCTTGCTCGTCCTGGGATAGTCGTACATATGTTTACTTTCGCTCAATTTCACGCTTTCCAATACTTATTGACCTTAGGTCGCTCCCGGTATCTGCGATGGGATCAGTGCCCGATGTGCGATAGACGCAGGATTCGATTGCTTGTATCAAAGGTTTGTTACTATTGAGAGGAGGACATTATTGTCTCTGATTCAGTGCGCTTCAGCGGCGCCGCCACGACTGCTTCACGATTGGGACAACCTGACCTTGCTATTGCAACTTTGAACGACTTCGTCGGGGTGGGTTTCATTCCTCAGCAGAATGTGGAAAATGTCTGACAATATCGTCAGGCAGCATCAATGGTGTGTAGCATTGATCCCACTATGCCCGTTATTGCCGACGCCGATACTGGGTCTGTATTCCATCCGATACGGAATGAGATTATTTACAGCATCTCCTTGCAGATTCGGCGGCCCGACTATGGTTTCTCGTACTGTAACACAATATGCCAAGGCTGGTGTAGCCGCTCTTCACATTGAGGATCAAGTACAAACTAAGCGGTGCGGCCACCTACTTGGAAAACAGGTTGTCTCTCGAGATGAATTTATCACTCGTGTACGAGCAGCCGTTCTCGCACGCGATGCAATACCGGGAGATTCGGACTTCGTAAGCGAATAAAGCATTGTCACTATCATGAATTATTTTGTCTGACAAGTTTTTCACTTCTAGGTAATTATTGCGAGGACAGACTCAGCCCAGGTCCTGGGGATGGAAGAAGCCATCATTCGTCTCCAGCTAGCTGCTAGAGCTGGCGCCGATGTATGCTTCATTGAAGGCGTTCGTACAAAAGAGCTTCTTGAATCTACTGTCGCTGCATTGGCACCCAAGCCCGTGAGTCATAATGTCTGTCTTGCAGCGTTGTGCATTTCTCCTGCTGACTTTTAGGTTCTCGTCAATGTCATTTCCGGCGGTCTCACTCCTTCGTTTACTAGTAGTGAAGCTGAAGCTATGGGTGCCAAGATCATCAGTCAGTCAACTGCCCTAACACTAGTCTTCTCATTAATACCTGGTTATAGTTTTCTCGCTGGTCTCTTGTGTTGCAATGGTTCACGCAGCTCGCGCCGCGATGCAATCTCTGAAGAAGACTGGGACAGATTTCACATCTGCACAAGGCATGGATCCGAAGGCATTCTTCAAGATCATGGGTGAGAACATATAGTCTAATTTATATGGACAATGTCTGAGCTGGTCATGCTGTAGGTCTTGATGCTGTAGTGGAGTTCGACGCTCGAGCTGGAGGTTCCGCTTTCAAAGATATCTGATGCCGTAGCTTGCATGAGCGGTGTACAATAGGGTATTCAGAGTTGGAGAAACCGTCGATTGAAATCGACAGATTCAAAAGCTCATTGTGTTTTGTCGATTCAAAATTAGCTGAACCCACCGCGTACGTAGTAGCCTTAGATAGACTAAGACTGATTCTTCCAAGTCGGGTCTATAGTTAATATGATTTTTTTTATAATAATGTACCGCGACAAATTTGGTTCCGTATCTGGTTCCGTATACATATCTAGACACCCGTGCTTCCCGGTGGCCCTCTTCGGCCCGGGTTCGAGGCCAGTGAGGTCTCACGCTTCCGAAGCAGTTGACTTATACCCCATTTTCGTTTCCGTTGTACTCACTGGAATCCTGCATATTGGAATGTTATCTGGACAGGAAGTTGCCAAACATAACTCTCGAGACAGCTGCTGGATCATCGTTCACGGTTAGGAAAACATATCTACCATCACTGTTTTGTGACTAAGTTTTGCGAATATAGGTCAAGTTTATGACGTTACTGAATTTTTGGACGGTGAGTGTTGGCAAGCATAAATTCCACTTTGACAGACGACTTTGTTCAGACCATCCTGGTGTGTAATTTGGGACTTGTACTAACCAATTGGTCTTGAGTGCTTAAATCATATCCCTCCAGGCGGTAGTAAGATCATACTGAAGTATGCCGGAAAAGATGCAACGTGAGTATCCAACATGAATGCCGTACATTATCTTTGACCTTCAAGTTTGACAAAGCCAAGAGTATGACCCTATTCACCCTCCAGACGCTATCACTACGAATTTGCCTGCGGACAAGCAGTAAGCTCTTACTCTGGACATGCGTGAGCTATCTTGGGTTGATGACAGGACTCAGCCTTGGACCAGTCGCATTGGATACCGTTGAACAGGCGAAAGTCGTAGTCACAGAGGAGGAGAAGGCGCGTCAAGCACGGTTTACTGCGAGACCCCCGTTAAATGAAATTCTCAACCTCCATGATTTCGAAGTCTGTCTCTTTTATGCAATGTCTTTGCATTCATTGACCAGTCTCCTTACAGGCGATTGCTCAACAGACCATGACAGACAAGGCTTGGGCCTACTACTCGTCTGCCGCAGATGATGAAATTACCAACAGGGAAAACCACGCAGCCTATCACAGGCATGTTTTCCTTGACTGTGCTCGAATGAATAACTAAGTAAAATGTGTAATTTTACAGGATTTGGTTTAGACCCAGAGTACTTCGTGATGTCACAAGAGTCGACTGGTCAACAACGATTCTTGGCCACAAAACGAGCATGCCCGTATACATTGTTTGCAATTTTCTCTGGTATTTACCAAATACAGTGAAATGATGCAAGTATTATAGACCGCTACTGCGCTGGGAAAGCTTGGACACCCTGATGGTGAACTCAATCTGACAAGAGCAGCCGGCAAGCATGGTCTCATACAGATGGTCTTTCTCTTCCCCGATTTTGAGATACATACTGATTTTTTTTAGATACCTACGCTAGCATCTTGTTCATTTGACGAGATCGTAGATGGAGCCCAACCGGGGCAAGTTCAATTTTTCCAATTGTAAGTGCCTTATCGTTTTCATCCTTACTGCAACCATCACATCGTTCAAACCGGACAGATACGTCAACAAGGACAGAGCAATTACGAAACGCATTGTGCAACATGCGGAGCAACGGGGCATTAAGGGTCTTTTCATAACTGTAGACGCGCCCCAGCTTGGTCGGCGAGAGAAGGTATGTTCTGCGTTTTCATTTCGGTCACCGTTTTGACCGTTTCATATCGCAGGATATGCGGATGAAATTTGAAGCAGAAGATCCTTCTGAAGTTACTAAAGCAGGGTCAGAAGGAGTTGACAGATCACAGGGAGCGGCTAGAGCTATAAGCGTATGTTGTCTATTTTCCCCCTTTCGCGACTGATTGACAGGTTACAGTCGTTTATAGATCCTGGTTTGAATTGGAATGATTTGGTTTGGTTCAAGAGTATCACCCGCAGTTAGTATATTGTCATTTACTTCAACTACATCCCGCCATTCACTCCGATGCTTTTCAGTGCCTTTGATTTTGAAAGGTGTCCAATGTTGGGAGGTGGGTATAGATATTTGTGATTCATCTGTTTTTGAACGAAAGGTTCTAGGATGCAATGGAAGCGTACGACCGTGGTCTTGCTGGCGTAGTCTTATCCAACCATGGCGGGCGGCAACTTGACTTCGCACGCTCTGGTATAGAAGTCTTAGTCGAAGTGGTCGGAAAGTTCAAGGCCATGCGTGGCTTAACATTCCCGAACGAGAAGTTCCAGTTATTCGTTGACGGAGGTGTGCGCAGAGCAACAGACGTACTCAAAGCAGTTGCCCTCGGTGCCACAGCGGGTACTTGTTCTTTCTACTTGTGCAAAGGATGCCTAACAAATGATCAGTTGGTGTTGGACGTCCTTTTCTTTATGCGTATTCTACCTATGGACCTGAGGGTATAGACAAGGCACTGCAGATCCTGCATGTAGGTCACCCTACTTCGTCAGCTGAGAAGAAATTAACATCCTCTAGGATGAATTCGAGATGAACATGCGTCTGCTAGGCGCCAAGACTATGAAAGACGTTGTTCCCTCCATGGTGGATGCATCGAACATCCATACTCACATTGTAGCCGTCCCAGAAGATCGTCTCTACGACTCAAACTGTTCGTTCGCTTTCTATGACATCTCTTCAACTTAGAACTAATGTTGTTCTGTCTATAGACCAGAGCCTACAAAGCGCGACTTTGAAGACGATTAGGAATAAGCTGTAATTGCCCCCACGGTATCCATTCATCTGGGTGCTTTATCCAACGGTCTGGTTGTCAGTGACACGGTAGACCCCTCGAAATACAGGTTACATTTGATGATTGTAACGGTATAGATTTCATAATGGTCAAATAGGTGTCACGGTGCTACTGATGCCCTTATTTGAACAACAAATATGTTTATTTTCCTTGCCATCCTGAATGAACAAGCCTGTATATGCCCACTATATGCATTTGGTAAGAAAGAGTAGATGTAACATAAAACAAAAATACTGACATTAAGATATCCACCATCATCCTCGTTCCAAAACTCGCTCCTCTGACATAATATATTGTACCTCTGACGCCTTTATACTTGGTGCGGATGCTTAGCGTGGCGTGTAATCCAGTTGAATTCGGGATGGCTCTTTCTGCCTTCATCGACGACAAATTGGCGACAAATTGGGTGAACCGCCCCCGCCTGACATCCTCTTGAGTTAGTCTTGGTCCAGAAAAAAGAGCAATTCTGTTCTCATATTTTCTTGTCTCTGTTGATGGCTTCCTTTACATTTTCCACTATTTTTGTGTTGAACTTGACAGCGACACGGGCAACCTGGGCGACTCAACGGCGCTCCACCCCAGCCTCCCCTTATGCTGTGCTTAGGTAGAGTTTTTCTGAACGAACTGAGCTGGGTGTCAAGGGCAATGCCAAGAGATTGTTCGGATTGGGGCAATGGGCAGATGAAAGCACTTGATTACTATTAGACTTGTCGATCATCAGGCCTGCGTTGACATTCGAAATGGCTACAAGACCTGCACATGTCGTGGCTCCAGAGGAAACAACGAACCATCTTGACCGAACGACCGGCGTTAAGTTCTACTCAAAGACGGGCTAATAGTGAGAAAAATCACCACGCGAGGATGATGAGAAGACCCTGATGGAAATCTGACAGCCAACATCAAATGCATCAGAATTTGGTCCTGATGCGGCAGTCGTAAAAGTCTGCAGGATTGAAGTGTCATACTTACCAGAGGGATTAGAGGTGAACCAAGTTTCATAGAGCTGTACGTCGATGTGAGGTTGAACACATGAGAGAAATATTACAGTAGGGTAGTCCACAGTAGACAATTGTGGCTAGCGATCACTTGTGACGCGTGGCAATTCACAGATTCAACATATGCTCAAGATCCTTTCTGTCAAGGTTCGAGGAGTATTGTAGGCTGCCATGACGAAATCGAATATCCTATGATCACTGAAGCACAGATAAAAAGTCTTCCTGTGTGCCCAGTGTCCGTACTGCAGCAGCACAATGAATGATTGGTGGTGTAACAGCCAGAAGTACGTGACCATTCAAATATGGCAGACAGCTCAGCTTAAGAGCTCCTCATGAACATTAAAGTACCTATGGATGACTTAACAAAGACAAAAACTGAACGCCAAAGATAATGCCTCACCTAGTTATCTTTCCAACCTCATGACAAATTCCTTCACCGCCCTGGTCCCATTTCACGACCCAACGTCCCAGGATGTTTCCTTCTTTGTCTGACGTTTCGGCTACTGTCTCTTCCATCCCAGGCTCAACAGTCTTGTCGCCTGGAAGTACCATTTTGTCTGCGAGTTCCCATTTTGCGAAAGGTCGCCGTGTTTCAATTAAAAATGTCGGATCATACACCTTGGAAAGCGAATGAAAACAGTTTGAGCTCTCATCCAAGGGCCAAGGGTAACATATTAAACGCCAACCTACCGTTGTGATCCGTGGTTTTAGCAGTAAACTCTGCGTGGTCAGACGAATACCTTCCGCGCCACCGTTATCTTCTGGTTGCAAGTAACGAAGAGACGTCACATATGGCTGGCCACACCAACCAACAAGCCCTGTGCTTATCCCAGAGGTTCCAATGGCAATGGAAGTCAACGCAACTCGCGCCGTCATTGGCAGGTTGGACTCAACAATGAACATGAACGGCGCTAGTGTACATGATAATGAAAGGGACGAAAGCGAGAATATCTTCAAACGCCGAAATGTCTGCGCCAGAGGTCCTTCGTATAGCGGTTTTTCCGACTCTAATGCCGGAGAGTGAACTTTTGATTCATTGTATGATGACGAGAGGAGGCGAAGTTGTAAGCAATGAAGTACTAAGCCCTGTGTCCGTGGCCTGTGTGCAAAAATGGAGTTGAGGAGTGAGTGACGTGCCGGGAAGCACGTTGCAGCTCGAAGGGCAGGAGGAAACATGAGTAACAACAAATTCCGAGTCCGCTTCCGTCTTTGTAACTGGGCAACTACATATGGAACCCCCGATCTACTACCCCAAGACCGAGTTTATTGAGACTGTACGTGTTTTGACACCCGATATCGACAATGAAGGGCTGCAATTTGACAGGACACAGGAAACAAGGTCTCACGACGAGCCACAATTGCCGGACCTCAGAATATTATACTCGGCGGCAAAACCATAATATCGAGCGGCGCAATCATTCGTGGTGACCTCAGGCGTACCGGTCCCGGACATGCCGTCGTCATTTCGCTAGGGCGGTATTGCTTGGTCGGCGAGGGATGTGTCATGAGGTTAGTCTCTTGGTTCGTTTCTTATCTTCACGGACCACGCCAATAGCTCTATGTTAGACCACCGTACAAGACATATCGTGGCAATTTCAACTATTACCCCATGAAAATTGGAGATCACGTTCACATTGGTACCAATAGCATCGTTGAAGCAGCAACTATCGGGAATCACGTCGAAATTGGTAAAAACTGTGTCATTGTGCGTCTGCTCTGCCCAATACCCGAGTCGCTTGTGATGCCCTGGATAGGGAAAATTTACTATAATAAAAGACTGCGCTAAGATAGCAGACAATACCATTGTGCCTCCCAACACTGTCATACCTGCATTATCGTTGTTTGCCGGTTCTCCAGGTAATTGCCGATCGACATATCTGGCTGGTCACGATCCGACGAAGAGATGCTTCATTAGGCCGATTTATAGAAGACCTTCCTGAATCTACACAAGAGATGGTGGAAGCTCAAACGAAGCAGTTCTATACGCGCTTTCAGCCATTAGAAACTCGGTAAAGCACTCAAAATTTCGCGACTTGTCTAAGTAGGTGAAGTTTACCCTTCCCTCCACATTTGGGCAATTAGAAAGCTTTTCATAGCAGTCAAGCCCTGATGTACGCATGTGCAGTTTGAAGAGCATTCATCATTGTTAAGCTCTCCATGTTCCCTGTGGAATGACGCAGTTGATCGTGTTTTGTCGCAGGCCGTTTCCTTTTCCATCCTCTGCTGTTGTCTCAGGGGAATTCTTGTCGCGGACATTAGGCATTTGTTGATTTGTCTTGCATCGTACCCTTTACTGTCCAGGTAGCACACGCCGTATGTATTAAATCAGATGTACATATACGCGTGAACACTGGATTTCTTCGTTGCCGTGTGGTCAGTCTTGTTAAGAGCTTTCTCCCCACGATGAAACTTTTGACTTTTCTGAGGCGCCACCCCGTGACCTTGGAGTATTTGAGAATTTGGCGCGTCAACCATTCATGATTGCGCCGGAGGTCGTTTTCTTCTTCAACGTTCACAATGGCTTCCCGCAGAAAGCCTGTGCCACGCGTCGATATGCCTGTGCAGCACCAACCAGCAGACCCCTCAATCCAGCGATATAGCCTCACTGACACTCCTGTGCCACATGAACCTATCGACGAATCTTACAATGACATACGAGGCGCGGTAGATCAGTTGCTCCACGGCTCACAATCCGATACAAATGGTTCTGCGTCACGTCCATCGTCAACCAGGGAAGGCAATGCCTATGAGTCGGTCAGTGGGAACAGCACCCACTCAGGACAACCCCAGTACCGGCCATATCAACCAGGACAGTCTCTTGCGCCTATTCATACCGGCGAAACGCTGCATCTGGAAGAAGAAGCCTTGACACCAATGGCAACAAACCCTTTTTCCGATTCACAAACCCACCTCACAACAACCGAGCGATCTCACTATGATGACCAAGATTATCACCCGCCCTCCATGCACTCCTACGTCTCATACGAGGGCGAAACTTTACCGGCTGGAAATGAACTTTATGACGTGTCATTTGGCTCAGACATCGAGGCCTATGCGTCCGGCCATGACGGAACGTGGCGTCCACCCCCTCGGTCACGATCCCCTACCCCTGCTGTCGACGATGAGGACTACTACGTAGTTGGGGAAGACATTGTTCATTACACGGGTCGTAAGCACCATCATGATGACCCCGAAAAGGCTCTACTTCCTCGTGGACCACTCATCCACAATGTGCTGTACGACCCCGAGCCACAAACACCAATATCCTCCATAGGAACCTTGCCAGAAACTCCTCTCGAAACGCAACATTTTGGACCCGCCCCTACTGGTCGCGTCATGCGCAGGAATAAGGCCAAGCGTCGTGTACAATTGACTAACGGCAACCTAGTAATTGACCTTGCGGTTCCTCCGAAGCTCGTTCTCCCACGAAGAGGCGAACCAGAGACGATGAAGACACGCTATACTGCTGTGACTTGCGATCCGGATGAATTTGAGAAGAAAGGGTTTTTCCTCCGACAAAATGAGACTGGTAGGCGAACAGAGTTGTTCATAGTGATCACGATGTATAACGTACGTAATTGAACTTCCTGAGTTACTCAGCAATTAATGATCATGGAATAGGAAGACGAAGTGTTGTTCTGTAGGACGTTGTATGGCGTAATGCGGAACATTGGTCATCTCTGTACGCGAAAGAATTCACAGACTTGGGGGCCGAACGCATGGCAAAAGGTGTGTCTATTCCTACATTAAGCCAAGTTAGCTCCCTGACGTTCCTGAGAGGTTGTTGTCTGTATCGTTGCCGATGGCCGCAAAAAAGTTCATCCTCGTGTGCTCGATTGCCTGACACTTCTGGGTGTTTACCAACCTGGTGATCATATGAAAAATATGGTCAATAACAAGGAGGTCACCGCTCATTTGTTTGAGTACACCACCACCTTCGCGTTAGATCCTAATTTGCATTTTAAATACCCTGACAAGGGTATCATGCCAACACAAATAATTTTCTGCATGAAGGAAAAGAACCAGAAGAAGATAAATAGTCACAGGTGGTTTTTCAATGCCTTCGCGCCGATGTTGCAAGTGCGTGTAGCCTGAGACCTCGATACGATGGCATGGTTAGCTGACACACACTACACAGCCGAACGTATGTGTTCTGTTAGACGTTGGTACGCGTCCCGGTAACAATAGTATATATCGTCTCTGGAAGGCGTTTGACGTCAACTCAAACGTTGGTGGGGCATGTGGAGAGATCTCCACATTCAAAGGGAAAAACTGGTCACTTCTCCTCAATCCTCTGGGTTGGCTCTTTTTCTTCTGTTGGTGATATAGCTGATATATCATGTCCCAAGTTGCGGCTCAGAACTTTGAATACAAGATTAGTAGTATACTAGACAAAACTACGGAGTCAACGTTTGGATATATTAGCGTTTTAGTAAGGACTTCACATACAACATTGGACAACATCCTGACTGGTCTTTGCTCTCCAGCCTGGTGCTTTTTCAGCTTACCGGTTTGTGGCATCTCTACTACGTTTCAAGCCCAGCATCTTATCTTTATGTTGATTTTTTAGGTATATCGCCTTGCAAAATGACGATAAGGGCGTGGGTCCATTAGCGTCGTATTTCAAGGGAGAGGTTCTACATGGACGTGACACAGACATTTTCACCTCTAATATGTGTAAGGCGCATCGTTATCTAGATGTTGTATCGGCTGATGTACCATCTTTTCGCTTATAGATCTTGCTGAAGATGTGAGTCTCTTGACTTGCACGCCAACTGGAAAAATTTTCATTTGTGTTTGTAGCGTATTCTCTGTTTTGAGCTCGTGGCCAAGTCAAATTGCAATTGGTAATCCTTCGTCATCTCTTTGTTTTTTGACCTTTAGCTGAAGATGGACGGTCTAGGGTCCTTAAATATGTCAGAGGTGCTGTTGGAGAGACAGATGTCCCCGAAGCCCTTCCAGAGTTCATTAGCCAACGCCGGAGATGGCTAAATGGCTCGTTCTTTGCTGCGACATATGCGATAGCACATGTTGAACAGATCTTGCGGTCTGGGCATAGTTTGACGCGAAAGACCGTGCTTATGGTGGAAACCGTGTATAATATAATCAACCTCATCTTTTCATGGTTTAGCATTGTGGGTATTGTCTTGGGGTTTGCTCAGCTCCTGTTTGACTGAATTTTTCTCATCATAGGGGAACTTTTATTTGTTTTTTGTAATCATTCGTTCACCACAGGGATCCAAGTTGAAGTCTTTAATATGTCGATTTCTAGGTGGTGTTGACTTCGTCATTGGAGGATCCTTCTTTCAAAATGTCCGGAATTGCGTATTTTAACACAATCGTCCAGGTATTGCACTTCGATGAAGCTTGTGTGAATACAATTTTCAAGACTAATGTTCTTGTTTGAAACAGTTCATTATGGCTTCTATCGTTGTTTCTTGCTTCATCTTTTCTATGGGCAATAAACCAAAAGTGTATGCGTTTCGTATGCTCTTACAAATAATCTTATATCGATCCTCCCCATTGCAGGTCCCAGTGGAAATATAAATCCACAGCCTGCTGCTTTGGCGCTTTAATGATCTATCTCATATTCGCATCTGTCAAATGTTCAATACAAGCGGCAAAACAGGGTGGTTCTGCCAATAGTATCATGCTTTTCAGCGTTGTGATTACTTACGGATGTCTGTCACCTCCACTCATTCGGTTCTGAACGCACTGACACATAATGCTAGTATACCTGTTCGCCAGTATTTTGGCATTTGATCCATGGCATATGATTACCAGCTTTGTACCCTACATGTTCCTCTCGCCTACATATGTCAACATCCTGAACATGTGTGTTGCTCTTTTATCGTCTTTTCTTTCTCTTCTCCTCACCCTCATCCTTAGCTATGCGTTTTCCAATCTTGATGATGTTGGTCTCATTTGTACACACCCATGATAAAGACTGAGTTATTTTGTCGTTCAGATCTCTTGGGGAACGAAACAGGATAATGGACCAGACACCGATCTCGGAGCTGTCATGCAAGATAGTCACTCTCAAGTGGATCTTGAAATGCTGACGGAAGCGGCCGACGTAAATGGAATTTACGAAGAAGCACTCGAAAACCTGAAAACACGCAAGCCGGCTATAGTGAAAAAACCTGGTGGCAATACGCCCACGATCGCTGAGAGAGAGCAGGCTGCTAAGGATTATTATGCCAGCGTCAGGACTAATGTGCGATATACCATTTAACGCTTGTCTTCCGTTCACATACATTCCCAGGTTTTGTTGACATGGGTGCTGTCAAACGTATGTTCCGTCAGGTCTGTATCAGGGTGTGGTTGACGCTGTTTTCAGGGTCTGCTCCTTGTGGCTATCTTGAGTGGTGGAAATTCCTCGAGTACTTTCAGCCAGAATAATCATACCAGTCGGACGAAGGCTTACTTGACATTTATTCTCACTTTCACTGCCATAACCAACATCATTGTACGTTTCAACTTTAAGCTTTATGTCTTGCCTGGTTTAATTCCAAGTGCTGATGATTTTACATCAGCGATTTCTTGGATCGACATTGTACCTTATTACGCACCTAATAATGGGTTGACCAACCCTATCACTATGTGAGATCCTAATTAGACTTGTAGGTCTTTCATATCATTCTTATAGACAAAAACATATACGTAGCTCGCACTGTAGATTATGAGTTATCGCACATTATTGCACGGAATACATGTACAAGTACACTGATATTCTCTTATCATCGTTAGTCACGAAAATAGATAGTCATAGAAGGAATGTTGCTGGTGAAATAGAGGTCTTGGTAAGCGGGGTTGTTCACCAAGAGGTACGCGACGGAAGGGACGTTTAACTGGGGAGCGTGAAGGAGAAGAGTCTGTGCTATCCTGGGAACTTCGGCGGCGGAGAGCTCTCTGACGTAGATAACTCTGACGTAGATAAAGATCGTCGGATTTTGAGGCAGTGTTATTGGAGTCTGTAGGTCGTGGATCCAGAGGTCCGATGTTAGTAATGAGCTCGGCGTCACTCCCTGACTCGTCGCCTTCTAGGTCTGTTTCACCTACGACAGACCATTGACCTTCGTCAAGACGGCGTGGTAATCTCGGTGAGGGAGGGCCTTCGGTGATGACAGGGAGGTGAGACGTTTCGCCCGATGGAAGTTGCTCTGTTTCCGAATCTGTTTCAAACCCGCCACGGTCCGACTCTGTATCGGCGTATGATGTGTAATCCAAATCTGTTACCGGAGGTGTAACTATTGCGGCTATGGCGTATTGGTCCGGCCGGGTGACGTTGGGCCGCAGAAGATAGGTCAGGCGTCGCCCTGAAATTTCCTTGCCTGGGAAGATAGCTGTGAGACAGTGTAAACACTTGACAGGCGATTAATGACATACTGAAACTGACAACTTCATGATATCTAGCGCAGCAGTGCACCACGTATCGAGCGAAAGAATCGTCGTCTGTAGACCAAACCAGCTGAAGGGGCGTACGAGAGACCTCGAAGATAATCCCAGTATTTCCAATAGGAATACCAGTCGCAGCCAGGTCGTCCGTTCCGTGAGAATTCGGATTCAGAACGATGCCGCCTTCTCGAAGCCATTCGACGATCTCATACTCGACGTCTCTGACGAGGAGTTCTGCGCGGAAGCCGCTCCTACGTAATTCCCTGCGCATGCCCTTGAGGCTGAGCGAGAAGCGGCCGGCATTAGCAGAATTTGGGTCGGAATCTGGAATGACAGTCGAGGGAAGTCTAATGCTTCGCGGAAGATGTGGGGGCAAAGGTTCCGGAAATGTAGCTCGTGTATGTGGAATTGGTATGGCATAGTCCCGTTTTGAAGCTGTGACAATGTGCGGGTTCCCCATGAAGCGTTCTGGTGTACGCTATCAGAAAATGAACAAGAAGGCACCTCCGATACAAGGTTACCATTCTCTTTGCGCCTTATCCAGCGTTTGCCTTCGTGTTCACGTTTGAGCTTCTTGGTAGATGTCGGAGCCCCAGGTAGAGGGAGAGCATTCACTTGCAAATGAGCAAATCGACCAGAGAGTCCAGGATTTCGTAAAATTGCAGGGAAAGACATAGAAGGGGAAGCTTCCATGGCGTATACCGGAGAAGAGAAATCAGGTGTACCGTGACTGTGATGACAGTCTCGTCTTATCTTGTTGAATACAAGGCCCGTAGATAGATTTCTATGATTACAGCGACAAATTACAATATGGTACTTTCGAAAACATTGCAGAATCCAAACATTTAAACGTATACTCCCAAGTTTAACGGCCTGCCGTACTCAAGGTTGGGCGCTCTGCAGAACAAATGTCAATAAACTAGGCGCACGCCATTACTGTAGAAGCCCTTTGCATTCCAGCCCATCCACATGTTTTGCAAATACCTCATATGAGATACTCTTCGGTGTTTCACTGAGGAGTCCGTCGAGCATCCGTTGAGGGCGCGCGACGTCCATACTGAACACAGCAGGCGGCCGCCAGACCGTGATTTCATCTGACCAATATACATCATCCCAACGATATATGGGAAGCTGGTCAAAATCAGGCACGTCCAAGTCATCATCTTCCACCAGGACCTTCGGAATCTGTTGTGATTGTTTGCGAGGCGAGGTGTTTGACAATGGTGCTTGTGATGACAATGGAAAAGATATGAGGCTTTTTCGACTTCGAAGAACACTAGGGAAAGTAGAAACGAGAACACATCCTGGGTTGGGGTTCTGTGGAAGTGGTGGTGGTGGTGCAAGAGCAATCGACGGAAAGAAAGGTTTCCATGATGGCTTTAGGAGTGGAGAAAGAGGGGAATGGGTTGTCTCATTGAGATTTCCGTGCTCGTCTGAAAAATGCTTGATGGCCACATGGGAGCTTCGAAGATGAGGTCGACAACCTTTATTATGGAATCTAAGGTTATTTCCTTTTCGTAATGATGGGAGTAGAGTCCCATACCTTCAACCGGACATACAAGAGGAACACGAGATAAATGTGAGTTCTCTACATGTTTCCAGAGTTGTTCGAGCGAATTATGTCCCAGTGAAGTATTACATCGTGGCAATCTGCACATTGCATGCACTACGTCGCGCGAGAGATTCTTGCATGAGATAAGAACACCCTATCACAAACCCAAGTACAATGCCACTCACATCTTTTTTGGGCCGTAAAGAGAGTACATGCCATCGATAATGCTGGTCAGTCCAAACAGGTTATAGACAGTATGTTTGGTGACAAAGTTGATGACAGACCAGCTTCAGTGCCTCCCAACATGACACTACAACTGGACATGTATCTCTTCCATGTCCCCACTCACATCTTATGCCTGATCCATTGATTGTGCTCCTTGCAAGCCCAATAAATGTTTCAGCAGAGATTGTGATGGTTGACACAGGCATACCATGCTCTATGTCTCTGTACAGAGAAAGTGTAAGTCAGAATCCACTAATGAATGTATACAAGAACCTACACTTACCCACAACCTCTGCACTGACAGAGTATGACAAGGAAAAAATCTTTAAACTTTTGAAAACTCCTTATAATAAGACACAACATGATTGGTTGATCATTTGGTTTGCCATATTCGGTAAAGAACGTTCAAACTCAGAAAGAGGCTTAAAAGAGCTACAAATCGTTACAATGTTCAAAATTAATATGCATTACAATTGAGTGGGGTGGCGAGCAATAATTATGTGAAAAGATATAATGTACGTGTAGCTAGTGTTATGTCTACTTTTCAATATTCAATGCGTGTGGGCGTCATGAGTACTCAAAATAACGTAAAGTATTGCGTAGGGAGTGATAACGTGGGAGAATCCAAGCTAGCATACTGCCGCTTAGAATACCAATGAAAACAAAAGATTAAGGCGTTAGGTGTTTAATCCTTCTTCTCCTCATCCTTCTTCTCCTCGGTAGGGTTTTCCGAGGCAGCTTGCTCAGCGCTACGCTTCTCGTAGACCTTCTGGAAGAGACCAAGAGATGCTTGCTGAGTCTCGTTGATCTTTTCTCGGATGGTATCGGCAGTTATAGAGGCATCCGGAGATTGTCCCTTAGCGGCCAACTCGCGAAGTTCAGCAATGAGCTTCGAAACCTTCTCTTTCTCGGCAGCATCGAGCTGATCTTTGAACTCGGTCATAGCTGTTTATGTGATGTAAGCTTCAGAAAGAGAAACTACCAGAGACGATATTGACGCACCCTTCTCGGTGTCGGCACAGACAGAGTCTGCTTTGTTGGATTCCTCAATGAGAGCACGACGCTCCTTATCGGCCTCGGCATACTGTTCGGATTCGGCAACCATCTTCTCAATGTCCTTGTCGCTAAGTCCCGATGACGACGCAATGGTCATAGACTGATCTTTGCCCGTAGCCTTGTCCTTGGCGGAAACGTTAACGATACCATCTAAATGTTACGTGAGTTAAAATGCAGTGAAACATATATTTAGAACCATACCAGCATCGATGTCGAAGGTAATTTCAATCTGGGGAACACCTTTTGGTGCGGGGGGAATACCAACCAAGTTGAAGTTGCCAAGAAGTTTGTTGTCACGAACGAGCTCACGTTCACCTTGGTAGATCTTGACCTCAATGGCGGTCTGACCATCAGCGGCGGTGGAGAAAGTCTGTGACTTTTTGGTGGGGATGGTAGTGTTACGACTAATAAGTTTGGTCATAATACCACCGAGAGTTTCAATACCTGATGGACTCAATAAACAAATTGATCGTCAAAAGCAGAGCATAGACCGACCGAGAGAAAGAGGAGTGACGTCAAGGAGTAGAATATCAGTAACATTACCAGCCAATACACCACCCTGGATAGAGGCACCGATAGCAACAGCCTCGTCAGGGTTGACACCCTTGGAAGGCTCGCGACCGAAGATGGTTTTGACAGTGTCAACAACGCGAGGCATCCGAGTCATACCACCAACCAGGATGACCTCGTCGATCTCGCTGGCCTTGACACCAGCATCGGCGAGGGCCTTCTTGCAAGGGTCGACAGTGCGGGTGACAAGGGGATCGACAAGCTTTTCGAATTGTGAACGCATGAGCTTGGTATTGATGTGTTTTGGATTACCCGCCCCATCGGCAGTGATGAAAGGCAGATTGATCTCGGTCTGCGCAGTAGACGAGAGCTCAATTTTAGCCTTCTCAGCAGCCTCACGCACACGCTGAATGGCCATCCGATCAGACTTTAGGTCAGCACCCGTCTCCTTCTTGAATTCGTTCAGGATATACTCGACCAGGACAACATCAAAATCCTCGCCACCGAGGTGGGTGTCACCGTTTGTTGATTTGACCTCGAAGACACCCTTTTGCATTTCAAGGATAGAAATATCAAAAGTTCCTCCACCAAGATCATAGACAGCAATGACAGAGGAGTCAGCGCGATCCAAACCGTAAGCAAGAGCAGCCGCAGTAGGTTCGTTGATCACACGTAGAACATCAAGGCCAGCAATTTGTCCGGCATCCTTGGTCGCTTGTCGTTGGGCATCATTGAAGTAAGCAGGCACGGTAACGACAGCATGACTAAGGCAATCGTTCGACACAAACTCAAAAATGCGATGAACGTACAACTTACTTGACCTTCTTATTCAAGTATTGCTCCGCCGTTTCGCGCATCTTGACCAAAACCATTGAGGAAAGCTCCTCCGCGGACTGGTGAAGATGAGGGAAAGTGACTACGAGACAAGACATTTACTGCTTACGAATCGTTGTTGCTTTCCACCGTTGTCAACCTCAACAGCTGGCCGACCGTCAGATGTCGACACAATCTTGAATGGCCTAATTGTTTCCTGTAAGTCGATGCCTTTGACATGACGTGGGAGTGACCCACCAATGTAGAGCGTCGTCCTTGACCTCCTTGTCTGAGAACTTGCGACCAATCAACCGCTTAAACGCGAAAACTGTGTTAGCGGAGTTGACTACTGCTTGACGTTTCGCGGGGAGACCGACAAGGCGCTCGCCATGCTTCGTGAAAGCAACAACAGAAGGCGTCGTGCGAGCACCCTCAGCGTTCTCAATAACACGGGAACTTTTACCCTCCATTACTGAAACGCAGGAGTTGGTTGTTCCCAAGTCAATACCAATGACTGGGCCTAAGCACAGAATTAGTCGAGGTGCATATGTGACGTGTCGAAAACGGTTACCGTTGACTTTCGAGTTCATGTTCCGGGCAATAAGTGAGCGAGGAAGGCCCTACGAAAAAAAACATCAAACGTATATATAGCAACCATGTCATGAAACTTACATTGAAGGCAGTCTTCCTAAAGATAGAACTCCGCACAGCAGGAATCATGGTAGTGGATGGAGGTAGAGGAGGTAGTGTGCAAAATTTTTGTGCCAGCGTATGTAATACGTCAACTTTTTGCCGCACGGCTTTTGCCGAATGTTCCAGTGCGGCACGGGTTATCGGTCATTCATTTAAGAAAGCACGTGAATGGACAATGATCATCTAAGGCTCGGGGGTTCATAACACAGGTGTAAACTTGTTCGATCACGTCAAGTTAGCAATGCCTTCCAATCCGAAGGTTGGCGGTGAATACGGTCAAATCAGAGCCAGTATAGATATAGCAAGATTAAACCAGTATCTTGCCCAACATTTCACAGTTGTCAAGGCTCCTGTTGATGTCAAGCAGTTCAAAGTATGTCTTTACGTATTGCTCTCACACAGCGTGTTTTTCACGAGGAATAGTTTGGACAGGTATGTAACGAAATCCTTATAGCCATAAAACCTATCATGATTACGAAAATCCAGTCTAACCCCACGTATTTCCTGACCGATGCTTGGTGTGACTGGTTTTTCAAAACATTGACACATGAAAGTAGCTCACGCTCCTTACAGCGGCACTAAATTTGTTCTCCGTAAGAAGCCTGCAGGTCAACTTCTTTCGAAAACCGCACATCAAGTTGAACGTGAATACACCGTATTACACGCTCTCCACAAGTTCAACCAGGCGACTTCTACGTCACAAAGGATACCTGTTCCGGAACCCATTTTACTGTGTGAAGATAATGCAGTGATTGGAACCCCTTTCTACATCATGGAATTTCTTGACGGGCGCATTTTTACTGATAGCAGAATGCTCGAAGTATCCCCGGAAGACCGGCATGAGTGGTAGGACTAATTTACCTTACTTATCACAGGGTCGAAAGTTCACATTCGTCAATGCGTCAACAGCTGGTTATCTGCTGTGAGAACGCTCGCAAACCTACACTCCGTCTCCCCGGATGCCGTGGGTCTTTCAGATTTTGGTCCCTCAACAGATTACTTCCCGAGACAAATAAAATCTCTTTCTCGAGTCTCTAATGCTCAGGCGGTAACCAAAGATCTTGAGACCGGAGAAGCCATTGGGAATCTTCCCTGCTTTGACGACCTCGTTACTTGGTATAAGGAGAATTTACCAAACGAAAAGAAAACTGGACTTCGTATTGTTCACGGAGACTATAAGCTCGACAATCTGGTGTTCCATCCAAGCGAAAACCATGTTATTGGTATCCTAGACTGGGAGATGTGTACCCTTGGAAGTCCCGTATGCACCCTTTATTGTTTTTTTTGTCAGCTGACATTTTCCCAGCTAGCAGATCTAGGAAATATGACCTTGCCTTGGTCGGTTGACATGAGCAACATTCCCAAGAATATCCCCTTCACATTACGGGGTTACAAGGGAGAAGCCAAAGATGTGCCAATCGCTCTCGAAGACCTGGAGAAGGAATATTGCATGCTCACAAACCAGCCTTACCCAATCCCGGAGATGGTCTTCGTCCGGAGCTGGACGCTATTCAAAGTAAGTCACGATATTGATAATACCGCATGGCACCTGATTCGGGTTAGTTGGGTATCATCTCGCAGGGGATTGCTGCTCGATATGCACGTCGACAAGCAAGCTCTGAACATGCATATTTGCACGTTGCTGGGTTTCAGATCATTGCAAACTTGGCAAAGATTGTTTTGGAAGACGAGGGTGTTTCTTTGGTACCAAAACCGAGGTTATGATGTACTTGTACGTACATACATATACAGTTCAACATGACAACAGCCACACAAAATGGCGACGCAGCACGAATTCCAATACAGGCGAGGTGAGAACATCACACACAGGAGCATCATAGGATGAAAACTTTCCTCTACCACTCAGTCACCAAAGCAACATAATTGACCCCACGTTGGACTTGCCTCAGTACAAACTGCGACGTGGCCCTTATACCCTCTCAGAGGAAAACTATATCATGCATCAATTCGGACCTACGCTACATAATTTATTTACAATACATACGACAGGCGTATGTAGAGTACTGACTTCTACCCCCGCCTCGTCGGCGGAAACAGAAATCATCAACATGACAACAACCGTTGGTATCAGCATCGATGAATTGCCAAAAATCCTGAGGATATAACGGTGAAAGCCGACAGTTCAGACTATATACGAAATCCTCGATCAAATGATTGTTGCCGCATGTCTTGCATCATCTCATTCAAAGGTTATTGATGAACAGTGCCCACAACTTGAACCCGCCCACTTGAGATTGGCAGCTGGCCATGCGCGTCAATGCTCTCACGGCCGAAACTGGGTTCAAAGTTGGGCCTGTCGTTCTCGAAACTCTCGTCAAGCACTACTTCGAACGCCGCAAGACCGGGAATGCAACAACACAGCTTAGGCAGGATGAATTAATGTACGATGAGGTATTTAATGTTGTCAAAGTGAGCAGCACAGCGCGATTGCATTCATACGGACTTACACTTCTATCAAAGTCATTTCTACGGCTTGCTAGTTTGTGCGCTCTCACCAAATTGTGTTTGTCCTGAAACTGATATCATCACAGCCATACAGTTGAAGATGTTCAAGGTAACAGAAAATGTCTTCAGTCACTCTGGATATTAAGCCGGAATAATCATTAGGCTTTGCAAATACTCGTACGCCGTCACCGCCTTCAGTTCACGTTGTCCGACTCTTGATTCCGATGACTTCGTGCGATGAAGCTGCCCAAATAATTATAACTGCTTTTGGGGGAAAGGAGACTGCGAAGCGTGTTGTTGGTGGAGTGAAATGGTGGCAAGTTCGTGGGATCAATGGGTATGTCAGTTCGAGTCACATTTGCTGACTATCGTTCATGCTTCCGGTTTTCAATCAGGGTAGATGCTCAGTGGATTACTGCCAAGAAAGACTGGGAGAATGCTCAACGTCGAACGAAGATGCAAAAAAAAGCAAAAGAGGATTCCAGTGGATCGCTTCCTTCTACTGATCTCCCTACAGGAGTTGCCGATTCTGAGATTTATGAAAAACATATGGACGAGATGCGTTGTATTCTTTACTCACACGGCGGTAAGTCTAGTCTCAAGTCTATCATTCCCTCTTTGAATCTGTACATAGGCGGTTACTATTTTGGAAGTGTCGATCAAGAACGGTCAGATATCTAAGGGCTATCTCTCTTCTTTGAATCATTTGATAGTCTTCATTCAGGTACAGCATACAACGACATGCTCGCAAAATTAATGGACGTGTTTTTGGTATGTGAACTATGTTTTGGTCCAAGTATGCATCGACTCCTCGCCTTCAGCCGTAAATTATCGGCTAGCTCCACAATACCCATTTCCTTGTGCTCTGCAAGATCTAGTAGCTGCATGTAACCATCCTGATATTTGACCTAGGATTGTCACTGACATGAGCTTCCAAACTAGACCTATATCTTATTCGACCTCCGCCGTGTGCCGCGCATTGTCCTGTGAATCCTGCACACATCATTATCGCGGGGGACTCCGCGGGCGGAGGACTTTCTCTTGCTCTTCTGCAAGTTCTACGCGACAGCGGCCTGCCAATGCCCGCTGGTGGCGTCCTCATATCTCCTTGGTGCGATCTCACCCACTCCTTTTCTAGTATCCACACAAATACTACCACTGTATGTCTTTCTATATTGACTTCATATACCCAACTCACAGATGTGCAGGATGTGCTTCCTGAATGGGGGCTTTCTTTACAAAAACCCAGTGTTTTGTGGCCTCCGCCTCCTGATGATATTTCTAAGCGTGTGCACGCCTCCTTGCGAACACGTATTCGCGAGGTGTTCCGTACAGATCAGCCTTATGATCCTACAGCAACCATGCTTTCCATGGCGCAGTCGACCTCAGCTGGACAACCTGTAGACGTTGGAGCTACCACGTCCTTGCCCACATCAGACCCACAACACATTGATCAAACTGTTTCTCTCGTAGCTCGTTCAGGCGAGATCTTATCTACTAGCAATCAACTGCATTTGTACACGCAAAACAGTCTACTTGCACACCCACTTGTCAGTCCAGTCGTGTCGTATCTTGGTGGTCTGCCGCCCTTGTTATTTATAGTCAGTGATAGAGAGGTCCTGAGGGACGAAATAATATATACGTATGTCGTCACACCTACATCATTCTGGTGTTATGATGACCTCTCCATATCAGGGCTCACAAGGCTGCTAACCCCAAGAAGTATCCTATTGGAAATTTTTCTCGGGTATCTTACCCTTCTCTTATCGGAATAGAAGACCGATGTAAACCAACGAAGGTCCACCTTCAGGTCTATGACGGCAAGTTTCTACTTCGATAGTGAATAGTGGTAGCGCTACAGATTGCTGATCGTATTCATTTGTATAGATACGGCACATGTCTTACCTGTCCTCTTCTCTTTTACCACTCCCGCCAAGTACTGCTTCCGTGCGATTGCCGCATTCTCTAAGCATGTCACCGGCATACCTCTAATACCTACTCCTCCCTCCATTCCTTCCAACGCGTCTCCAACCAATCCAGTCTCACGGTCGTCTTTTAATTCAAGCCCTGAGTCCAAGTCAAGGAAAGATTCGGAAGGTTCACTCGCTGCGTCAGACAAACCACACATTCCAAAAAGGATATCTCTAAGTCGCTCCTTGTCATCGAGGTTCTCGCGCGCGATCCAATCGCGATCTCGTTTTTCAAGGACATTCAGTGAGGACAACGTACTCCCCACAGAGCCTATTCTACTCCTTCCAATCGAGGATGTATCAGTTGCTTCCATTGGTCCTGCTCAGCCTCCGAACTCGAATACACCTTCTGCTTCTCATGAACCCATTCCCCTTACTGCAGGCGATCCTCGCGTTTATAGATTGTCCGTCAGTATGTTACCTTTTGAACAAGAGAAATCCTATTCACCAACTCACTAGGAAGGCCAGTGGAACGGCAATATGATACGAGAACGAGTATCTACACAGGGGATCATACGGCCATTGGAACCGGAGTCTGAACTCAGCGCCCTCATCATTGATCCAGACGTCATCGGGCGCATATCCGAGCTAACCCTTCGTCGTTACCTTGACGCAAGCGCTATGTTTGACAAGAAATTTGCACATACCATCCGCGCAATCAAGAAAGATAGGTGGCGCAACCTGACACTTGCCAAAAAGGACACAAAACGAGGTCTTGCTGCCCTTCACCATAAAATAACGCTGAGCAGTGCAGAGAATAGTAATTCTTCGAGCTCCGTGGCTCACGGAGTGAGGGAGTCTTTCCCATCGTCAGGGAGCTGGAACTGGGCTTGGGTTCTTGATGGCGAGGAGCGGCCTCCACCCAGTAGTATTGTCTCGAGACGGGATACTGCAGAGGCTCGGCATCTAGCAAAAATCGCAGACCAATCTCTTTTCCAAGATGACCAGTCGCTAAGCGCAAATAGGCTTTGGTCGGCTGTCCTCAATTTCTTCACCTTTGATCAAGACCAACCACTCAGCAACGCAAATTCGACTAAGCGGCCATCCCGATTGGACCGCTTCCTTGGTAGAGAACGCTTTGTGAAGGCGACTTTTTTACCAGACGACGTGAAAGACGAAGGTCACCATTGACTCCGGAAGACTTATCATCTAATTCCCCTACGTATGAAAACTAGCTTCAACGACATCGACCAGTAAAAGATGGATACAAGATCCAGAGCTCTGACTGATGGAGACGCAGCTATATCAAAGCACCCATTCAACTTAGACATCTTGTTGGTACAATGTGAAACGTAATGTTACCATGTTACTATCGATGATTACGCCACAATAGACCTAATTCGACTATAAGCTACAAATGGGCTAGTGGGGGTAGCATCAAAACCTCATTGAGGAAAGCTTGCCATCACAGCGTCAGAAATACACTGGGTTGCGCAGACCGAATTACATGTGTTCTAAGGTAGAGAAGGGAATGTGTAAGAAGGAAAGGTATAAGAAGGGAATATTAATTGCCCGCACGTCTAGCCACATTGCGTTATACTTGGCCCCATATGCGGCCGGCAAGGCAGATGGATGCAGGAAACCGCCACAGACATCAACGAAAAGATTCTAGCAAAGTAATAAAATACAAGTATATACGACAACAACATCAACAAACAGCGAAAACGAGCATATAAGTGGTCATGACATTTCATCATCTGTGTCGGAAAGCATTTCCTTACTTTTGCTAATGCAATGCGAGTGATCAGCATTTGCAACTTCATGTCAAGAGCCACGTACTATTCTTTTTGTCTTTTCTGTGTCTGTGGACGGGCTGTATCTTCCTCTTCCTCTTCCTCATCTCTCACAACAGCCTTCTTCACACGTCGCTGAGGACATGCCATGATTAAATCAAAATCAAGACTTGACAAAGTCTCAACGTACCTTTTTTGCTGGTCTCTCGACTTCTTCATCTTCTGTAAACATAGCCTGATCTTCACCATCACCGTCAGGAGCTTTTTTAAGCTTTCCTCGCCTTTTCTTCTTCGACTCAGCTTCATCGCCACTGCCGGCGTCCTGCTTGGGTTTGCGAGTTTTTTTCGGTTTCCGTTCCCGTTCCTCGTCACTCTCCCCTTTGACCTCCTGAGTCCATTGCATAGCTTTCTCTCGCGCTAATCTACGTTCCTCTGCCAGCTTCTCGGCTTCCTTTCGCAACTCCTCCATTCGGAGCCGCTAATATGCAGATCAGAACGTGAACAAAGATGCAACAAGATCAATCACCAACCTCTACTTCCTCCTGCTTCTCTTTCTCCTCCTGACGTTTACGCCTGGCAGCGTCAATCTTTGCCTGCGCCTCAGATTCAAATTGTCTCTGCGCTGCAAGATGTTCATCGCCTTTCCGAAGCATACTATCACCGTATTTCCGGCGCTGATCAGCAATCTCCCGATTGTAAGGCACCATGGGTGACTTGTCAGAGGCCAAAGACGCAAACAGCCTGCAAAGAGGGTTGAGAAGTGCGTTACTGGATATTGAATTGATATACTTTTGAGCTTGTGCAGCCTGATCAATGACTCTCTGCAGGTCTTTTAATGTTCGCTTAGCAGGGCTAATTGCAAACAACATCTCAGCCGACTTTTGTTGAATCATAGCAATGTTGTAGACAATTGCTTTGTCGTTCGGCTGAATATGATAAGCCTGCATCCAAGCCTACATGTAAATAAACATGAAAGATGGACGAGCAATATGCATACCATTTGGGCATAACGTAGCGCTTGCTTCATGGCACTGAATTGTTGGTCTTTTGCCGCCTTCGCATACCATGATCTGCATAAGCACAGCAGCGTGGGAACGTTGTGACCATCGTTATACCGCATCAAAGCCGTTTCATACTGGATAATGATGAGTTACAATAGGATTAACGCCAATAAGGGTAACAAGAAAACACACGCTCTCGATTGCCCGATCAAACTCATCCCGAGTGTAGTAGCAATGACCCATATTGAAGTAGACACTGCCATCGTCTATAGACTCTCGGACTTTCGCAAAGACATCAAGGGCCTCGCGAGCGTTCTTGAGACGCTTCTGAATGTCATCTACTCCTGGCGTTGTACTCAAAGCACCGCCCAGGGAGCCGAGAGCATCCTCGGCAGTCACGATCGCCAAGCCTTGCGCAGCAAATGCGCATAGTGGGTCAAGATGTAAAGCTTTTTCGTAGAATTCTGCAGTTCTTCGGAAACCTTGTCGACGTTCTTCAATTCCTTTGGGGCTAGCATCACGGCTTTCTCGAGCTTGGTGATACTGAAGCCAGCCTGCGGCGCATAATGAGAATACATCATGTTTGTCATGATCCTTCAGCGTCGCGAAAACGAATTCCTTCGCCGGTTTGGGAAGGTTGGTTTGAATGAGGAAGTAAGTGTAAAATGCCCGGAGGTTTAGGTTGTTGTTTTGTGAGACAAGACACTGTTTAAGTAGCTCATGAGCTTCGTTGTGACGGTTGAGATCCGCTAACATCTGAGCTTGGCGGATTTTCGCTGTTGAACACTAGCATCAATGGGCGGTCTAAGGGAAAGTTCTAATGACACACCATCTACATATTCAGGATGTCTCGTCACCAGTTTTTCGTATGCATCTTTTGCCAGTGTCTCTTCCCCTTGCTCTTCGTAAACCCTTGCAAGATTGTATAGGATAGTGGTTGACATGGCCTCTCCTTGATCCGTTGTGAGACCCAATGCAATGGTAAGAGCCTTTTCATGAAGAGCCCTTGCTTCTGGAAAGTGCCCTTCAATGTGTTGTAGGGCTGCCAAATTATTCAAGAGACGCGAGTCGATTTGGCCAGTTGTCTCGTTTATCCGGAAAGCTTCTCTTAGCGCCTTTCCCATCCGCTCCATGCTTTCACCCTGCCAAAGGCGCGCAATCTCTAAATGCATCTCCATGTCGTCAACAATTAGACGTGGAGATTTTGACGCAGATTGTCCGTTCGCACGGGTCTCCTCAAGTTCGAAGCCTTTAATGACTCGATCGAAGAGATCACGAGCTTTTGCTCGTTCTTGGGCAACATCAGAGCTGGATACTCCAGGTCGCGGGTGAGCGCGTAGAGACGCAAGCATTACTGTTGCTTCCGCCGAGCGCTGGGCGTTCGGCGGCTGTAAAAGGGTATCCAAAGTGTGAATTGCAGCGGCGACCTCATCTGTAAATGCATTGTCAAGTCCGGAGATTTTCGAGATGGTAATGTAACCTCGGACAGACCATTTTGCATTTGCATTTGAGCCAGCCCAATCGCCCCAATGACATGCTTGGGTTGTCCCTGGACAGCAGCAGAGTAATATTTTGAAGCATGACTTAGAGATCCTTCCGCATGTGAAACGCGGCCTGCTCTGAGATATCCTTCGGTGAGGACGGTGAGGGTGTCGGCAAATTGGATTGTCCGTTCAGCAAGTTTGAGAGCCTGTAAAAAGGATGGGCATCTTATAAACGGTGATGACGACGTACATACCCGGTTATACTCTCCTTTCCTCAGGAATACCTCGCACAATGCATTAGCAGCCGCAGCGCTTCGTTGGTTTGACTTAAAAGCCATGTTGATCAGTCTCGTACCATGCATGAAGAGACTTGCCCGCTCCGTTTCTGATGTGCCATCATTTTTGCTCGAGTTAATGGCTTCCAAGCCAAGAAGTAGTTGAGCCGGCCACTCTGAAGGATTCTATTGAGAGTCAATCTGTGCTGCATGAGACTGAATTATGCTGCGCACCACTTCCATGCTGCGTTGCCATGCAGCTACGGCCTTTGACTTTTGATCAAGGGCCCAAAAGCACAATCCAATCCCAATACGTGGATCAGGTAGACACTGGGGATTGTATCTCAGGACATCCTGGAAAATTCTGAGAGCCTCTCGGAAATTTCTCCGGGCATATAGAATTCGCGCCTAACACTGACTAAGACACCAGAAAGCTTTAAAAAGAGATTTACAGACCTTGCCTAGAAGTGCCACTACATTCGTGGGCTTCTCAAGCAAGACACCATCAAAAGAACGCAGTGCATCATCCATTGACCTTGTAGCAAGTTGTTGTATGCCTTCGGTTGAAAGAAACGTCAGTGTTTCATCATGATTGGTATTAAAGGATTCATACCACGCGTTAGAAATGACAAAGTTCCACCGACGCCTTCCCCGGACTCTGCTCCTACCCTCTCGCCCGTGTTCAGTAATTGGGCTGCTTCGCGATAGTGATCTTCCTTTGACTTCTCCTCCTTCATATCATCCTGTCCTGTTGTAAACATAGATAAGAAGCGAGATAATTCATTGCAACTAAAGACGCGCACGAGCATCGGACAAGATGAGTTTTGGGGCTTTTCGAGCATAGGCTAATTGTATATTTGCTAACATGGAGTAAATTGGGGGTAGATGAGATTCAGTTCCATTAGCCCGAAAAGCTGTAAACGGGATTCAGAGATGTCTTATAAGACAGAGTAGCCCACGCACATTCGACAGCAGTTCGCGCAATCTTCTCAGCAGCCTCCAAATAGCCCTTGCGCCAATATTCACCCGCAAGTTTGGTCCAAACCCAAATTTTGCATTGTCCGTCCTTCAATAGATCCAGCACATCTTCGGGATTGGGGTCAAGGATATCGAGGTCGATGGTGATAACCTCCTGACTGCCGACTTCAATATCAATTGTACGTCCAATAGAAGTGGCGTCGTCCATGGTGTAAGCTTGAACCTGGATCAAAGATGGCTCGATGGCCAGCAGCGGCAAGAAACCCAAATACCAGTGAAGTCGCGTTGACCGCGGAGATCCTGGTCACGAAACTTGGAAGAGTTCGCGCTTGTTTGCCTTTGATTACCCTACGCTGTATGGATACCTATTCAACCTCGTTAAGTTCTAAATATTCTGAAGACACTATATAGTTCCGACTCACGGCCTCCATAGTATTGTTTTGTCGCTCTCGCTGTATACGTATTGAAGCCTCATCATAAATGTCAACGGTTGACATATTCAAGCAATTCTGTACGGGTAGGTGTATGTACATGAGACCGTAACAGTATAACTTATTGTTGAAAGATTTAATGGTAGAAATCCAGTTCAGTGTTAATGGCCACCATGTATCCAGAACATACCGTCCCTACAATCCTCTCGTCCTAACAATGTTGATCTACCAAGAATTACAAAAGGCACTGTCTACTTGAGCATAGGAGTTTCCATTTGGACTTCTTCCAGGTAGTCAGTGTTGTTGAGTGAAGAGGCGTATAAGAACAAATATTACAACTCTACAAGTTAATCCAAGTTAACTTGATCTAAGGAGCGTGGGAATAAATTGTGTCCTATCTCGGCAAACTTTACGAAGAGCCGCCTCCCGCCAACCATTGAAAACTGCCCGTGAACGTCGTTTAAGCCGACCTCAAGAACCGAAGCTTCACGGTATGTTTTTATTATGTTGTAGATGCCCCCAGGAGCGAAGACGAGTCGATTGAAGACAGTTGGAGGGTGGATGCATTTCATTGAAATTGGATGCTGACAATTTGACACAGGTAATTCAATATGGCCTCGAAACTTCCGTCCGTTCTCGCCGCTACTGAAGAGGAGATCCAGCTTCTCCTGGCTGCACAATGCCACATCGGTACTAAAAACTGCGACAAGCAGATGGAACCTTACGTCTGGAAGAGGAGGAGCGATGGTGCGTTATCTTGGTGAGATGTACAGTTCAGATGCAGTTCTGAAACCTTCTCTCTAGGGATCCATATCATTAACATCGGAAAAACCTGGGAGAAGCTCGTCCTTGCTGCGCGTATAATTGCTGCTGTTGAGAACCCCAACGATGTTTGCGTTATATCTGCCCGTCCTTATGGGCACCGTGCCGTCCTCAAATTTGCTGCCAACACTGGTGCTCAAGCAATTGCCGGCCGTTTCACTCCCGGTTCTTTCACTAACTACATCACACGGTCGTTCAAGGAGCCCCGTCTTATCATCGTTACCGACCCTCGTGTTGACCATCAGGCCATCCGTGAGGCGTCCTACGTGAACATCCCCGTCATCGCTCTTGCGGATACTGACGCTCCTCTTCAATTTGTCGATGTTGCTATTCCGACGAACAACAAAACAAGACACTCCATCGGTCTCATTTGGTGGTTGCTTGCCCGTGAGGTTTTGAGGCTCAGGGGGACCATTCCTCGGACTCCCGATGGTTGGAATGTCATGGTGGACATGTTCTTCTATAGGGATCCTGAAGAAGTTGAGAAACAGCAACAAGAGGAGGCTGCGGCTAAGCTTGCTGCTCAACAGGGTACCGTTGAGGGTGCACCTGCCGAATGGGATGTGTCTGGAGCTCCTCAGGCTGGGGGTATTAACCCTGCCCTGGTCCAAGATGGCGGTAAGATCACATGCCGGATGAAGGCCTACCCTAACTCATGTGGAATATTACAGGTGCGATTGATTGGTCTGCTGAACCTGCTGCTGGAGGACCCACTGACTGGTCCGCTGAGCCTACGGCCGCTGGATGGGGTGCTGATGCCCCTGCCTCTGGTACTGGGTGGGATTAATTGTACGATTAATCGCCTGGACTATTTACTATGCGAGTCATGTCGTCTACCAAAATTTGATAACATTTTTCACCAATCATCGATCGTCCTTCATGTCAACCGACGTTCTCAGTTTTCTTCTTTTACTACATGTGTTGCTTTAAGCTTAAAGTTGTTGAAGTCGCTTACTTAATTGTGCCTGAACCGCCTATGATCAAGTTGATTTCTTATGTGCTAGTATTTTGTCATGGGCAGCAATGGGAACCATTGCTCATTCGTTCTCCTCGCTGAATTCCACATTTTCGAAGGCGCACAACTCAAGTATCAATTTCCTCAGCCACTTGGTGTCGATGAGGGGTGCGACTGAACCAACCTACGTCTTATTTGGGTTCTTACCGAATAGTAATTGTGCAGAGTACTTGCGATGTCCATGCTGCCCGACGGCGCAGAGATGCAACAAGACGATTGGACAGTGTTCTTTCTCAATCAAACATCTTTCAATACTATCTCACCTGTTCTCGCACTCGAAACTCCAGAAACGAAAGCAGTCCCATTACCTGGAGAACAAGACGAATCTCCCAGAGATAAACCAGACTTGCTATGTGTTTTGAATCTCGTTCGGACTAAGCATGATAAGACTCTGAATCGGTGTGTGAAACGGTCCTTTCTTGTTCTTCCATAGTTCATGGTGTTCATACAGTGGCGCTAAAGTCCTTGCTCTTGCTATATGTACCAGGCACCCCTTCATACAAATATTCAAAGTCTGTAAAGTTTCAGATTCTGCTTCCATCTTGCTTATTGTGACCATAAAGCCTTTCCTCCTAATGGCTCTTGATGATTACTTCTCTGACCCGTCTCAAGATTGTCTGGCCCGTTTATTTGATGCAGTAAACGCAATGGATTTATCAGGAGCCCCACTTTTAACACGTCAGGAGAAGGTCGTGATGCGTTCGTCCGAGAGAAAAGACATTTTTTCTGAAAAGCTTGCGACTCGAGAACCAAACTGGAATGGGAATAATCCCCCGCTTGGCGCGAAATCTATCCTTCAACATAAATCCACGAATTCTGGGGAGTCTTATTTGAGTTTTGAAGGAGATCTTTTCTCTCGACAAAGACAGGAGGAGAATCGCTCCCGTGAACGAGAATTACCTCCACCTCCTGATAGAGATACTGCCACTGCCTCGAGCACATCAACACAATCCAGCGCCAACCCTGATTCTCCTTCAGATGCATCTTTTTCTCTCGGTGGAAGTGCCGTCTGGGTTGGAGATGATAGTGGTTTGGATCTCGCAGCCGGAAAAGATGCAGGAGATTCGCTTAGTGTCCTCTCTCTGGAAAACAATAACATGATGGCGGTGTCTTCGCGAAAAAGAAGGTCTACAGATGCTTCCTCGTTGTCTTCTCTGACACAGACAAAAGATATGATGGCTCGGGCGGCAGGAACTCCTATGCTACCTTATCTTGACCTTCATTCAAGGCCTGGCTTGGCCAAGGATACCCATTTCTACCATACTACGGTAGCCTATAAGGATCATCCTATACCAATCAAGATGCCTCTTTTTACATTTCCAGAAGAGGTTGGAGATGTGCGTCTGCTCTATACTAATCAGATTAATTCACTCATATTCAAAAAGTATTCCTTGATTACCCTCTTCAAAGAGTTTTCATCACATCAGAATGTCTCTGGTCCTCAGCACCCCCATTTACACACAAATGGACCTCAAACACATCCAATCATTATTTTGTTCAATGCTCTTGTCACCGGAAAGCGTATCATCTTCCTTGGCCACAGACGACCTGCAGGCGAGGTATCAAGTTTCGTCCTGTCAGCGTGCGCCCTAGGCTCCGGTTGCGGCGCTGTCCTGAGGGGCTTTATTGAGCGTGCATTTCCGTACGCCAATCTTAACAACAGGGATGAATGGGAGTCTGTGTAAGTGCCTCCCTATTATAGAGGGTCTTTCATGCTCATCCGATGACAGTCCTGCTTACATTGCAGGGGTGACTAATCCAATTTTCGAATCTTTACGGGCCTGGGATCTCCTTCTCGTCATCGGCGCTGGAAGCATTACTGTGGCTAAAGATATCCATACAACATACCCGGTAACTGCCACCCCAAGCCTCGGAACTTCCGTTCTAAGTCGCAGTGGGACGCTTAAAGCAGAGCCGTCGATAACGAGTGAAGACGGAGATCTTCCGCGTGTAGGTTCGAATCAAGGAAGTAGACCTGATTTCTTCAAGTCCGATAACAACGCGGACAAAGTTTTCATTGAGGATGTGAGTCATGTCGGTTCTAGTTGCCTCAAATTTATGCTGAAAATATGACAAAAAGATCCGATCCGCTATCGACGATCACTTCGGAGAAAGTGTTGTGCGTATGCGCTTTACAGAATATGTAACGCGATTTGTACGGCTGGCTTCCCGTTACGAAGAAGAGGTTACCGGCTCTACCAAGATTGGACATCCATCCTCCTCATTCTTGGAACAGCCGGGACGACGTGCACAATTAGGAAGTGGAATTGCTCTCAGTGATGAGGCCGCGAGCATGAAGGAACTTACGGCAAACGCACAGCGTATTGAAGCCTGGCGAAAAACTAACAGTTATCAGTATTGCGTCGCGGTAAGCTTATGAATCCGGTCCTAAACGTGCGTTCTTGTCCGCGGCGCTTACGGATATTTAGGACTTCGCAAAGTTTCAAGCCAACAGTGCAATTAGAGGTTTTGATGTTATGCACCAATTAATCCGGCTTCGGCATGGGAAGGCATTGATTGATGCTGAAGCCGCATTGATCATGCGCACCTTTGCAGATAACGTCAAAACTTACGAACAAGTCATCGAAGTGGGCCACTCTCCGATCCATTCGATTATGGCATCGTATTAACACGATACCTACATAGTTGTTGGCATTCCTGATTCCCCATGGAGGTGGACTCATACCCCTGGGCTTCGGTCTTTTCCACCAGAAAGAGTCGGTCCGGGAGGCGACGATAGACTTATTCAACCAGCTCCGAGCTTATCCCGTACGTATCTTCAAAAACAAGCTAAATGTATGTCAAATGTGCTCATCCCAAACTCACGAACAGGTCGGAGTTCTTTTCCTCCAGTCGCTGAATCACTTCCAGCGGTATGCATATGTTCGTCAAGCACATGCGCGGGAAAAGCGAATTCTGAACGAGCAGCAACAATTGCTACAGCAGCAGCATACTGCACAGCCCCTCCCTACGCGCGCACATTCGAATTCAATCGTAGGAGGGGGTTTGAACGGCCATGCTTATTAGTCCTGTAGTAGATCATCCTCTCAGCTTCATAGGATCACATTTCTTGTATATTTGAATATCCTTCGTATTGACTTTTGAGTGTCACAGCTTTTTCCTGTTTTGCCATGTCTATGGTTAAATGCGCTAAATTTCAGGAAGCATGCCAAGGCATCCCGCTTTCGTTACAATTGCAAGGACCAGCTTGAGGTCAGAAGGCCCGAATTTACACCCGTAGGAAACGATCCGGGCGGGACGGTCTTTTAGGACAGGTAAGTGCATACCATGATCTTATTCCAGATCGAAAGAGACTTCTCAGCTTCGGTATGTGGAATGATCAACTGGCGAAAGGCTGGTCTAGTGCTGATGGCTGGTCTGGTGCTGATCGAGAGGTTGGCACGTTCACTTAAGTTATAGGAACATCACGGTTCAGTAGTGAAAGATCTTGAGCACGTTTGAGATAAGCAGATGAATCAGGCAGCCGGGCCCACAGCCATACGTGACTCGGTTGGACCGAGTTGTCGGAGATCGTCTCTTCGCACGTCGGCAACCTGAACACAAAGTTTGAGGAGAACTTGCACGAGACTGAAAGTTTTGATGCTCGAAGGTCATTTACCTTATGTATGCACTTTTGCAGACTTTCGCTCCCGGTCGTTCCTCGCCGACTCGTGTGTGCATGGAAGAAAATCACAGGAACCACGGCCACCCATGCGTCATTTCAAGTTCAACCCTGACATCAGATGCGACCTTGCAGGAACTTACAGGGTACCTTAGGCGCAAATTAAGGTTCATGTTGATCTCTATGTATGTTTAGGCTTTTATCAGAGGTCCGCGCCAGCGTGAGGCGTGCTGCACTCGGGAGGCGGACGAACTCAAGATTAAGTATGAGTTATCTGCTAAGCGCACTGGCGGTGGAGGTATAAAGTGTTTTCAGAAGATGATTAGAATCAAAATGTCCTTCTGATGACATATGGATCAGCTCATGAGACGATATGATCAGGTTTGTCGGACCGCCAGGAGGCACGGCATTCTGTGGCCGCTGTGAACTACTGGGGAATCGTAGTTGTAAAGACGATGGAGAATAAAAATAATTATCAGAATCTGGCAGCGGCTGTGCGTAAATAAACAGAGTATAATACCAGACATTACCTCTCTTGGGAATCACATTGCAGCCATCTCTCCTTTACCATTTCATGGTTTGTCCCGTGTCTCCGATCTTGTCTTTCTAGTCTTTCCCTTTCTCCTGGTCTCATTCTGCTTTTCGGCCATTACTCCCCTCTGGTTTCCCTCGTCGGCTTGACTCTCCCTCTTCTGTATATTTAGTTTCACATTCGTAATGGCCAATAAACCAGAATCGGGTCAGACTACCCTACAAAGAGGAAAGGCTTGCTTGAGATGTCGGTCAGTCCGTGTCCTCCTTTCCTTTTAATCTCCCCGAAGCTTACAACGCTATGTAGGAAACGGAAGATGGTACGTACACTCCGCTCTATCTGGCCCAGCTCATGACTAACGTGGCGCTTATCCAGAGGTGCGACGGCACCAAGCCTGCCTGTCAGCAATGTGTTCGTGCAAAAAAGGCCGAGGCCTGTGAGTATGATGATGGCAAGGGCAAAACAAGGACACAGCTCCTCCGCGAACACATCGCGCGTCTCGAGGCCCGCATTCGAGAGCTTGAAGATCCCGAATATGTCTCCCCTGCAGTGGTGTTGTACGATCCACATGAAAATTCTCGTTCTTGTTCCTCTTCGTCGATCGGTTCTTCCGGCGAAACTTCACTGTACACCTCTCACTCTCCCCTGAGCTTTCTGTCAGGTATGTAAGACACTCATGACCAACATTCATCCCCAGACTGTTTCGCAGATTCGTCGCCGGCCTCTCCCAACACCTCGTGGTCCTCGCTACAGCCTAGTGCTTCGCCTTCGTCTACCCCATTCGTTCCAGAAATATACTTTGATGACCAGCAAACACGTTTTCAGCCCCCATTGGAACTTGCACGAATGCTGTACGATCACCACAATATTTCGCCTTTTGTTTGATTCTCATCATTTCGTTAGTCTCAACATATTCTCTCCTCATCGCCGTCAATGTGGTCTCGATATCCACATGGGTCATGTCGTAGACACATTAACCACGTCTCCAAAGGAGCAGCGACATCCGGTGCTGATGAATACCATGTACCTATGGGCCTGCTTTATTTCTCGTCCAGAACCACTTAGCCAGCACGAAGATCATTACCTCGGGCTCGCTCTCGATGCTTTACAAGAAGGACTGCGGGACGGAGAGAAAACAATTGACATCATCCAAGGGTCATGTTTGCTCTCGATGTACTTCCTTGCTAATGGCCGGATCCTTGAGGGCAGCTATCATGCAACTGCTGCAGCTGCTCTTGCTGTGCAGTGTGGCCTCCACATAAATACATATCAAGGGAAGGTATGGTCTACCGATCCTCAGGATCAATACGACATGAAACCCTCTCGGACTGGTGTTAAGGAGGGCGAGCGCATTCTTGCATTTTGGCAAGTGTACAACCTGGATCGATGCTGGTCAGTCATACTCCGGAAGCCGTCCATCATTCCTGATGGCCTTGATCCTCGTCAATCGATTAACTGTCCTTGGCCACAAGACTGGGCAGAGTACGAGGCGGTAAGTATCGTGGCGATTGCTTGAAGGTCGTTAACACATATTCATAGGGCCACATCAATGTTGTTCCACCCTTCCAAACCATCAGGGGCTTTATGGGTGGTGAGGTGTCCCCTTCCGGATTTTCCACACAGGCCATGCGCGTCAAGGCTTCTGCACTCTTCGCGCAGGCCGACCAGCTCTCCAGCGCCTGGGAACCACGTATGTCCTACCTTTTCTGTTGATGTCCCGTTGTTGTATCGTATTCTCAGGTGTCAAAGGACCGTCAATGTTATTGCAGGAAACTCAAGCACTTGAGAGAGCGATAGCCCAATTTATCACGACATTGATGCCACTGGATCAGTTGGATGCGATCTCCGTGGAAGACAAGCACACACTACTAGTAGCCCACACTTTGGCCCATACGGCATCGGTTCAGCTTTACCGGCCCCTTGCGCAGGACGATCCACTTGTGTTTGACAAGTGCGCTCGGTCCGCGAGGGCATGTGTCGCGGTTATCAAGCATATCTCCGATCGGGATTACAAATACCTTGATCCTATCATTGGTGTAAGCTTACATTCATAATCTTTGTTTCATGGATGCATTGATGTCTCCAAATAGCCATGTTGGTCGTATGCCGCAGACACGCTCATCATAGAACTTGAAACACGAGAAGTTGCATGGACCGTCGTCGAGACCGATGTTCGAAGTCAGATCACTACCCTTCTTTATGCTATGACGACTCTGGGCCCCCGTTTGCCGATTGTTGGTATGTAGACCACGCCGCAACAAGATACTGATATCGTGGCACTAATTATTTTTTTTTCACGCAGCTATCTCAGCTGCTAAAGTCCAAAAGAGACTATCCGAATTATGAATTTTGGACATGGACTTGATTTATTATTACTTTGGCTCGGACATATTATTTATATGTTCGGATAACTGACTTTTTGGACGCCACCTAGTTTTGGACGTTACATGTTAACTGGTGGACACTTTGGAGTCTTGTCGCTATTGCTTGGCCTCCTTTTGCGAGCGCCAATCGGACATTAGACGAACTCTTGCCCCCTTGTTGGACATTTGACCATGCCACTCCCCTCTTTTATGTTTCGTACATTCATGCCCTCTTACGACGTGTTTTCATGCTCATCGTGATTCGGATTTTTTTGTCTTGATTGTTACGGAACTACATAACATTTTTCACTCCCAACTGACACAATTCTAAATCTGTATTCTTTAGATACCGTCTACCTGCTACCTATGATATCGGACTAACTGTACTGTATATCCCCTCAGCGCCCCCCCTCTTACCCTACCCTCTGATTCGCTTATAATGCTCTACTAACCCATTGGCTGGCTAGCTGGCCATTGTTCTTCCACAGTAGTGCCATTCCACTCTACGTTGCGCGTGTATGCTGTTGCACATGCCTCCACCAGTCGACGTAATCCTGTGGTCGTTGTATCGACCATTCCTGGGCTGGGGCCTCGGATTTTGGACTATCTACCGGGTCGTTGGAAGCCGGTATCTGCATTCATTTGTCGTGACATCTTGCGCGCTGACAATCGCGTTTTGGTTACCTTTGTGCACATATACGTTACATAGGTTACGAACTTACTAGTGGACCGTACCTTTGCGTACATTATACTTGCACTGTATAACTTCCACGTCCTCGCCTATATATTGCATCTTTGGGCCTCGGGTTGTTTCTGCTTGCGATCGGGATATTCTAATCGTACCAATCGTATCATGAGTGTGTAAGAGTGAAGCGTTTCGGATTCATATCGTCTCGGCTAAGAAAATTCAAGAAGCAACTCCGCTTCCGTCCCTGGAATCAGCATACGTTCCTGTAACTACACGCTAGTATATAAAAATACGAAAAAAGTATGTGAACACCACTCCTCCTGTGTTACTACAAATAGAAGGGAATCCCATATACAACAGGTGCTGCTCCTGTGAGATACCTAAGCTTGCACGAGTCCCTTGATTGTCCGACCGCATCTATGATAGAGATTTGTCCATCTTGTCTACCCCAGTCTTTGATTCCATCTGCTGTGAGACCAAGCTTGTCGAACACAGCTTGCGAAAATTTGTCAATGTCTTTATCAGTGACGTCCCACAAGTTCGCCACGAGGCAAGGACTGAAACAATTGATCTTGAACAAAGAACGTACGCGTTGAAGGTTCGATGGAACTGACCTTCCGGCGAGCATGTAATTAAATGGCGTCCCAACTCTATCAAAATCACCCATTTCGCGAAGCGCACCAGAAGAACAACCCCATAGCATCGTCGCTGCACATACAGACAAGTTTCGTATCTTGTGCGATCGAATATATTGTTCGCCGCCTCCATGTCCGAAGTATCTGAGGAATAATCGATTATCAGCCTTGAAATAAACAAATCAAGAATGACGCGTACACCACCAGGTCCTGACTTTGCAACGCGTTCAAAAATTGTTGTTCGCTTGGAGCATACCCGCTAATCCCATGCCATCCTACCTTCTCCATGTCAACAGCCCAACCTTTGAAACGCGCTTCAGTCTTGTCAAGATCACCACTGGGGTTAAGGATATAGTATCCCTTGCGTGGATCAACAAAAGCGCCTCTCGATGAAAACAGGTTGTCCGCAGGAAATGTCTTCCGTTTCCATTCAGCAAAAAGGACTCTGTCGTGTAAGAAGTCGACACTTGGTATCCGACTGACACTGCGTCCCCTCAGGACTGGGATGCTTTCCCAAGGCAATCCCTGGAGGTTCTTGTCAAGCACAAGGAACAGGTGTTCATCGTCTGTCTTTTGTATCTTTCGTCGGGCAAGTCTCTGCACGTGATCTTCGAGGACAACCCGCAATTCAAGAACAACTTGAAATATGTCGACCTCAGCAATGGCGACCGGCACACCGTGGAACTGATAGAGATCTAGTATGAAATAGACGAGATCTTCTAGTTCTTCATCGCGGCATTTTGGAGAGAGTGTAGAGAAACACTCCAACAGAGCGTCATCGAAGGTAACTTGGCTTGCAACGGGGTTCTGAGTCTGTGACGCGTTCTTTTTGTGAGTTCCACCACGGAATTTTGCCTTCTTGTCTTGAACATGCAAACCCCGATGGAAGACCTTCTGAATTTGAGCTCGAAGATCAGCTATAAGATCCGGAGTGAGATTGGACCTAGGGGTCAGGATCGTCTTGATCTCTGGTAAGCTTTCGAGGTTTAGTGAGGGAAGAGCTTATCTACCTTGAAACCCCCAAGCCAACAGAATTCAACGTTTCTCAGTAGTTCTCGTAGTCTGGTGTCCAACGCTGCTCGTTGCTTCCACCATGCTGCCCGTGCCTTTTGGTCCTCGGTTTTGACATGTACTGCAGACTTGGTTCCCTCATCGCTAAGTTTCACTATTTTATTCAGCTCCTCCACAGCATCCTCAAACGTTAAGTGCTGCTCCTCATCCTCGTCATTATTTCCATTGTCACGCCTCCCCTTTAAAGGTACACAGAAGATCAATGGTGTTCGCGTCGGGCTCCCACATTCCTGCCGAGTGATGAACAACGTAGTTTTGTCTTCGGTAACATTGATGTGCACGACCGTCCAGTTGGAGGGAAGATTCCCAACTTGACTTGACGAAAGCGCCGAGGGATCGAGCATTCGAGCTTGATGTCGCTCGCGAACAGAATCCCAGTACTCCTTCAATGAGGCTTCATTTGGGTCAGCCGTATCGTCTTTGTCGGCTGATTGCAATGAGTTGGTAAATGAAAAACGAGCATTGCCTCCCTCTGCATTGGTCTGAGGCTGAGGCGAACCGTCGCCTACGAGGAGGGGCCATTTGATATCATCCATCGCATCCGGAGGGAACTTGTGCCGAATGGTCTCAAGCATCTCTCGTCGAAGGGTAATAGCAGCGGAGGCATCTAAAAAAAAGGAAATCATGAGCGAGCCCAAACAGAAAGCTATCACTTTACCCAAAAGACTGGCGGTGAGGTTTGGAACATCGACATTAGACTTGCCTAGGGACGTCCGAAATGCTTGAACTAAAGCGAGGGAAATGCCTGCTTCCCGTACGTCAGTAATCCTGCCTATCTTAGTGATGAGCACGAGGCATTCCCAGAAAAGTTTCTCCGCTGCCTCAAGTGTCACCAATATGTCTTGCGCAGCGGAAAGCGGAGTGTTAGTTATTCCACTTGTCATACCCATTGGAAGAGCAATTGCTTTCCAGAATCTTATGAGTATACTGTAGAATTGACAAAACATAGTGAGATAAAACTTACTAGATTCGGTCAATGAACTCAGAAACATATCAGCGCGGAAGCGGCCATATACGGCATGCAAGGTAAGCTTTGCCAGGAGGACTTTCTCTTCAGACTAGTAGAAAAGTAAGGGTAAGTTTGCAGCAGCAGTGTAAGGGTTTGATTCAAGTCGACCTTAATCCGAGAAGAATGAGGAAGTAAAAGGAATTTGTCAAGAAGTTCAGAGTAATCCTGAACATTGCCATCTCTCAGAAGCCAGACTGATTCGATGGGTCAGTCGATAGAGATGTTCTGGAGACAATATCAAGGCGTACTGCGATGACGGAGCACGGCCGCACAAAGCCCGGGAAGTAAAGCCTCACTTTTGACCTTAGAAACAGGAGAAGACCCGATCGATTTGCGGCTTTTGCGAAGACGTTGTGAATATCATAACAACACTAGCAAAGAAGAGGCCACATACCCGAATACAAGGTTATCGATTTGGTGGAAAGCCTGATTGAGCTCTTCGATCATATTCAAACTTTCATCGTATAATGCACCGGCATCTCCACGGTGTGCCATTCGCTCACTATAAGCCCCGCGCAATCTCTGTACATCAATATTTTCGACGCCGGGCTGGTTCTGTAGCAAGGCGGCGGCGGCGGTTAGGCATTCCAGACTTGCATCGAGATGTCCTTGATATAATTGAATCTCGCCTTTCTTTGCTAGTGCACGACTAGTCAGGGTCGGGGCATTAAGAGACTCGGCTAAATCGTAAGCTTGCTGTGCAAAATATTCCGCCTCACGAGCGGAGCCACGACTGAGATAAATTTCAGAGAGCGAGAATAGAGTTGCGGCAAGCCCTTCTGATATTCGCCATTCTAACCCATCCATTCGATTTCGTCGAGGAAATGTTTTCTTAGGATGAGGCAACTCTTTGACGGTATGTTGTGTGGACCCTCCTGGCAACGCATCTTCGAGGCCGGTCATATTAAATGGATTCTCATCTTGAGGACCTTGGGTTGAAGAACGCACAGGCGAAAGACGCAGAAGTGAATCAGCCGCTCTGTTCCATAGGCGAAGGGCCTGGAGCATGCTATGCAGAGTAGCGGGGACATCTCCCTAATACAAACATCATATTAGAGTGCGTTCGCACAAAAAGACGAATAGATGAATTACCATGGAGTACTGGATAAGGGCATACACATGAGAAGCTATAGCTGCCATTTCAACTCGTTTCACTCGTGCTCGAATACGCTCATTTACGGGGAGTCCTTTGTCTTCAAGGTCAGATGCCTCCGAGAGATTCAGTGCTTGATAATACATGGCAACACTCAAACCAATGTCAGCTCCATCATTCAGGACAAATCATTGAATTCACCTCTTCTGAAGCTCTTCTGTCATTGCCAAAGACTCCGCATAACGCAAATAGAAATATACAGACGCCTCTACGGAAACTCGTCCACTTCTGATCGTGTCCAAAGTTACAGAGAATATCATAGTCGCTCGACGAGTTTTGCCGAGCTTAGCGTATTCGCATGCCAGGTCGACGGAACTAGTAATGTGCCCTGATTATGTGCACGTCAAAAACCTATTTTTAGCCTATATCAGGCACGAACCATCGCTCTGCTTTCCAAGCTGGGAGTCGCAGAATCTCTTCAACACATTTAACAGATTTATTTTAGAGAGTATTTCTCCCAGTATGCCGTTCATTCGTGCAGTAAATCCTGAGGTAATGTAAAAGCTAATCCAGATTTCTCGACATGAGACATCGAACTCACGCAAAAGGGAAACGAGTCTCTCCACACCGTCCAACACAACCAAAGTTCCGCCATTGTTGATCCGTCTGGGTAAAGTGTCGGTATTCAATGACATAGGCTGGAGAGCTGGGATATAGTCAGTCTATATCAGGCTTCATATTACAATTCAAAGCCATTTACCTTTCCGAGATTTTGATTTCGGCGTGACGGGCTCACGAGAAAGTCCACGGGAAGGTTCGCGGACGGACCGGTCCTTCCTTGTAGAATGCTGCCTTGTCAGTGGACCCAGAGTCGCATTCTTAGGGGCATTCGCATTCGTTTGCTTTGGGAGTTTTTTATTTACGCTTTCGAATTCCGATGTACCAAGCATAATTTTGAGTAATCGGCACGCCTCTTCAGAATGGTGTGCAACAAATTCGTTCTGCCTATTGTCCATCCGTCGATGAGCATGGAGCGCCAGCCAAAGATGGGTAGCAACGCGATACTGAGAGACGTAGGAAGATAACTCCAGATCCTTGCCATAGTCCTTAACGGTGAATTATTAGAATCGCAAGTCAAAGACTTGTAAGTTGACCACTTACTTTGGTTTGAAACATGTCCTCAATCTCGGCACCTATGTCATCTGGACTACCAATACCAGAAATAACATCTGGACCCGAATGGTACATGAGCTCCAGGCACTTTACCAATATACGAGCGCGCCTGACGGGCATGTCTGATCCATAAACCTTTAGCGTGTCGCCCAACAAATGTGAGATGACTTTCGACACATTCTCATTGTAGCGTATTGATTCAAGGCTTTTAACCTGTCGTTCCAGAACGACACCTATGATACCATCGTCATCAACATGGATTGAGTTCAGGGAAACTGCAGAGGGTTCCATTAAAAGATCGCAAGTACTGAGATTGGTTATCCGGTCAATGATACTCGCAAGCTGCTTTGTGCCCGTGGATAAGTCAAAGATTGCCGAGAAATCAACCTGTCTTGTCCTTTCGGAGAAACCGCATGCGGCGTAAGGGAATGTCTGAACGCAGTGTTGAAATGCTTCCCAGGCTTGCTAAAATACGATTGAGTTGACACCAGTAATCAGCAAAAGTGAAAGTGCTTGACCTTGCGATCACCATTTTTCAGGTAACATACGCCGAGTAGTTCCCATCGGCGATATAATTGCTCTTCCAGCTGTTTCCAGCCTTCTGCTGCTTTCCCTTCATCTGACGGTGCTGACTTCCCATGAGATTCCAACGCCCGAATTCCCAACGAACACGCATCCTTCAGAAACCCGATCGCAGGTCCATATCTTCCTGCCTGATACAGTGTCCCTGCAAGATTGTGGAAAGCGCCGGAGATGCAGCGTAAATAGTTTGGGGTATCTATATTAAGATCTGTGGTGTGTAGTTCAAGGATTGAAGTGGCCTCGGTGAGGAGATTATGTGCTGCAATATACGTCCGAGGATCGGATGGAATCAGGCGTGTACGGGCCAGAACAAAGAGCGTGTCAATAGTCCGCGTCAATATATCCATATCGGTATTCTATCAAACTGTTCGAATTCCTGGAAGGAATCAGGGCTGGAAGGCTTACAGGAAAGGTGCACTGCTGCTTCAGGATATTGAAGATCTCTTCAAGTAGCTGATAGAGAGGATCCTCAAATATTTGCTGTGATGTCGAGGAATCGAAAGCAGAAATTATGACTCGTCTGAGTCGCTCCAGAGCACGGTCGAGTTTTCCGCGTATACGGACATAATCAGCACTGTCGTCGTTGATGACCTTGAGAAGGCGGAGCAGGATAGGTGAACCTTTGACCATTGTAAATGCCTCTCGAATGCGTGCGGCCATGTCTAAGAAAACTTTTCGGTGGATTAAGTAGCACAATGATTAAGAGCCTTACCGGGGCTTTTCTGTTCAATCGCTGTATTTGCTTGGGCAAATGTTGCACACAGCCGAGCAGCTGCAAGAGTATCATGCTCTATGTTTATTCGGGGTGACATTTGTTGATCACTCTCGACCAATGGGACTATATCCTGACTCTGACTGCTTTTGCCTGACAGAGAAGGTATCATTGAAATTCCCTGAATCAAGCAGGCAATTCGATCAACAAGGCAGACATCCCCTCCCTAAGGATTGACGTTAGAGAGACTTCTGACAATCGGGAGATATTGTTACCCTCTTCGCAAAAACGAGCCAATACTCGCAAAACCCAACAAAGCCTCTGCCGGAGAGAAAGTGAGAGGCGCTATCTCGCTTTTCGACGATGGAAACGAGATCTGTGAAGGCCGCGAGTACAGCATGCATCGCCTCCTCCCCAACTTCTTGTGATTTGACGAAAGCAGCACCAAATCTCACAACCTGGTCCCAGAATGTTGTCGATTCTACTGTACCCACACTCGTGTAGGCTAAACAGGTCACGGCGTACATTCGTAAAGAGAAAATTGATCGAGGAGTGGCTTTGCAGCTAATGCATGCTTTTGTTAACGCCGTGTAAGCTCGAGTTAATAATGAATCAAGTTGTTTAGAGAGCATCGAAGAACTTCGCGGAATCCACGCCAAAAAGCTTGTTTCCTTGCCGTCGAGAACGTCTGAGAGCGCATCCAAGTTTGCTGAGGCTTCCTTCGAATTGCGTGGCGATAGTTGAGACTCATTAGTAAGAATGGTAAGCGAATATGCAAGGTATGTTAATGTAAGGGTTAGTAGAGTAGGGTCTATGATTTCCGAGGCTGGAAAGGGTATCTGTATGAGATGATTCCGAGCGCAGGATTGAGGTTGAGCTACATTGAGAAGATTGCATAACCGAGAGTGCAAAACTTCCAGAGCACTGAATGCCTCATCGTACTAAGTTCACGTCAATAGAACTCCACCGATTCACGAAGACAAACGCACTAGTTCCAAGGACACGAGCTTTCCCAGCACAGTCATGGCTACTCTCTCAATGTTAACATCTCCCGAGGAATTTCGTCGCAGCATCGCAAGGTACTGTGCAGCTGTCGCCGCTGCAGTAGTTACCTGTGTCAACCCTTTGTTCGAGGACTTTTTCCAACCAGACTGGACGGCTGCAGACAATTGTTGGGATGCAGAGTTTACCACACGCATTGACTCTATCCGGGTCTGGTCTTCAGAAAAAGTCGTCGCTTTGCGTTTTCCCTTTGCAACTGAGATGACGAGGTTCGACGTGAGTTGTTCGGCAAGATTGTCGACGGAGATGCCTATTGATCTTGACCTTTTCAGTATCGTACGGGCAGATGCTTTTCTGTGTACAGCATTCGCCATTGTCCAAGTATTGAAGTTGGAATCGGGTACGGCAGTCTGGTATGTTTGTTGGTTACAACTTTGAACGCGTCTTTCAATATCACGTGCCACGAGACGCGTTTTTTTTGGTTTCCTACTCGTTCACCTCGGAGGACAGGGGTGCTCAATTCTTCGTTCAGTTTGTTCACATTTTCGACGCTGCGTACATTCGGAATTTTTTTCAAACTGCGAACAAAGAATTGAAGGTACACCTTTACAGCAGTTCGTGATATTAGTTCGGTGACTTTTTGCTAGCGGGAGACCTAGTCAAAAGTCGGGGCAAATATTTCTGGGAATAATATTACATTTCTAATCTGATCCACACATTGCACGACATTGAGAATGTTTTACACGACCATTTTCACATTGTTTTCTACCTCTAAGGCGACGGCAACGAGCTGGTATGGGCCGTTGCAGGGCACGGCATGTCCGATATCTAGACAAACATAATTATAAATGTGAGGATATTGTTCAATATATATCATATCTCACACACACATGTTCCCGCTACTTTGTAGTGGGTTTCTGTCCGTCCGAGGAAATCTTAGCTTTCGCCATCCTCTTTCGTCACGTGTGCTTCCCCGCGTAGTGCTCCCTTCCCTCCCCTTAAGACCTCTGCAGCTCAACGCGTGAAGTGAAGATTTCTTCCTGAGATAGGATGATTAGTTTAGCATGTATCGGCCGCCGAAGCGGCCACTTTTTCGATTTCTGATGCGGTAACGAGTCCAGAGCTATAAATCGGCTGAAGAGGAGTGAGGTGGAGGTGATAAAAGATGTGACAAGTAGCTGAGTAGAAATGGAAGGATTGCAAATTCAACAACATTTCTTCAGGGCTGCTAGTTGCAGAGCCATTCTGAAGCACGGATTCTCGTGTACATAGGTTGTCCATGCTGCAGATGACCAATGGCCGAGAGCTTTGATAATGTCCTCCAATATTCCTAAAGATGCATAGTACATAGTGCCCCCTGCTCGAGCTGAGCAGCTCTCAAATGAACAATTGACAAAGGTGAATAATTTTGACTTGAAAGGGAACCATCTTTCCTAATGAATAGAGCTCACCAAAGACCATGGATCTTGTCTTGGCTCTCAACATATTCCTGCAAAAGAGATACTGGATCTGCTGTCTCTTGATGAGTGAACAAGATATCATGTCATGAAAGAATGGGTTGGCTTTGTGGTATGGAGGGTGGTATCCGACATATCCTGGAGTGAATTTTAATGATGACCTTTGAATTATCTTCCTCCAATCAGGTGGCTCTTTTGCAGTTTTCTTGACAAGCTCATGTGATCTATGACATGCATAAAAACAGCATGATATCATTGTTGCAAAGAGCAAGTTGTCGTACTCTGCTGTGTGTCAGGCCAAATTAACAAACACTGTGAGGTGATGTGGATGTAAAGGCGCAAATGTCATGACCAGTTATATGCTCGTTTTCCATCACAAAAAAGTCACTTAGAAAACTCGGCCAAACATGGCCTGGGACCCATGGGTTGAAGGAGGTATAATTATGTAGGCTATAGATAGTATTATAATATAAAAGTCATAATTAATGCACATTTTAAAATATCGTCATGATGACTCCTAGAAAATGATCAAGACACATAGAAACTTCTCAAAATTATGTAAAACCAACATGAGATGAGGAATTCCAGATGATTATCACATTGTCCTGACCTTATCAGGCCATATCACACAAAATAATTTAAATGCCACATTAGTATTAATGCAACTTGGCTATAGTTTACTGATGTCCAAATGAGTTTAGGATATAATCCTAAGCTAATACTGCTACATATATCTTTTCTCGAGACAGTCTTCCATTACTATATATCTTGATATAATCATGGTCAAAGATATATTTGAGTATCCTAGAATAAAACCATTCAGAAATTGTTCTTGGATTTCTGGAACATTCTGGGTCTTTATTATTTGTTAATACATTTTGGGAACCATATTGGTGATATGTTATGTTATCATTCCAGGGTGACATTTTCTGACATACTGCAATACAATTTTGCCATTAGAAAATTACAAGGCATCAAATTCTAAGGACTCTTCAAAGTACTCTTCTTGTTCATCCTCACTGTCTCCTTCTCCTAGATCCTTTTCCTCATCTAAATCTTCTTCAAACTTCCCAAGTTCCTCTCCAGTCACTGCTTCAGCTGACTTGTTCTTCAATTCTTCATCTGTTTCCTTGGAATCTGAGTCTGAATTCTTTGAAAAATATATCTTTTCCATATTCTTTTGCAAGGCATGTGTTGCTCCTTGTGTTATTTGATGTCCAATTCCACCTCCAGTAAAATGCACAAACATATCTCTATCAACAAATCTGAATACTAATATTAATCATTGCAATAAACAATTAAAAATCACTTACATGTTAACATGGTATCACTCACAATCCATGTCATTTTCCTCTGCATGTCTTGCCATAGATGGGCCCAATAAGTGATTTGTAAGTTGACCTGAAAATTGGGAAATCAACTGAACTGCACATAGAACATTTGTAGGGTCAATAAATACACAAGATCATCACCCTTTACAAAGCCAATTTGATATGTGTGTTTGGCAGTTGGACCTGACTTGGCTTGATAGTCAAACCCATGATCATGCCCCCAAAGAAGTTCTAGTCATTGGAAAGAATCTCCACTACCTTGAACCCATACCATTGCATGGAATATCTTCCCAACTCAAAAATACCAATATGAATGAAATTGGCTGTCATCTTCATCAGCAAGAACCATCACATCTGTCATGACCCACTCTGGGACCTCCCCCATCAACCCTGCCTCCCTGGAGTATCTGCCAATGCCCCCTTGCCCTGCCCCAACCTTCATTCACCCACAGTGCCCACCCTGGCTAACTTTGATGCTTCCCCAGCAAACCCTGATGACCTTCTGGCAAACCCCAGCACATCCCCTGCAGGCCTCATCAGTTCCCCTTCTTCTCCTACAAAGCTCCTGAGCTTCTCCAACATCTCCCCTGACCCCAGGCACATGTTGCTAGCTCATCCCCTCAACCCACTTGACCCCTCCAGAACTTCCCAATGACTACAGAGCAGACCATGTTTCCATCAGTTCCCATCAGAACATCAACACAGCCTACCATCTGATCAGAACCAACACCTAACAACCCTCTGCAGCTCCGACAAGTCCTGCCACCACACCCCAATCCCTGGAAGAGTCTAGTAGTTAGTATATAAGTTGTAGAGTAACATCCATTACTTTAGACTTGACATCACATTACTGTTGTTCTCTTGTTATGTTCATGTTCTGGTTGTGTTTCCTGGTCTTCTCTCTATTTCTATCTTTAGTCTTGTATCTCTCATCTCAATTCTATTTGATTCTTGTCTTGACTCTGTCTTGCCTCATCTATCTCTGTTTCCTTTATCATTCTCAAGTTCCTTTCAATTCTAACATCATCACAAACTCCATGCACACGTTACATCCCTCAAATATCCATAGGTTAACTCTGGACCTTGCTTTATGCTCAGCCCCAGAACCCATCACCATTAATTGATCCCCCATCAATCTCTGGCCCTGCTCCCATCACTTGCATAGCCTCTGCTTGCCCCAGTCTGTATATTTGCCCACAGACTTGTGCCTGACATGCCTCCAAACCCAACTTCCATTGTACCTGGTCTTAGACTTTCTTGGACCACTCCAGATTTGCTCAAACCACTTCCCTTGACTTATCCTTGCAAGTATCTGAAGTCTGGACCACTCCAGAGCACTAGGTTATAAGTGCAGGACATTGTGTCCACCTAATAAGGACTTGCCCAGTTAAGCTGAGCCCCTGTAGTCAGCAGAACCTGACTTGATATCAAGATCCCCCCTTACCTTGTTCTCAATGTCTGCATATAACCCTGCATAAAACCCTGCCAGCTACCCAACCAATGTCTATGGTCAGCCAGTGCCTGAAAATTGCTATGCCCTGTTCTATTCAGGCTTATCTGTGGATCAGTGTGTTTTCTGGCAGGGTAGGTCCCATCAGCAGGGAATGTTGGGGGGTGGCACCAGCCCATGGGGTACTCCCTGATTGATGGAGGGAGCATAGAAGGCCAGGTTCAGGTCCAGAGTCCAGTGCCTGAAAATTGCTATGCCCTGTTCTATTCAGGCTTATCTGTGGATCAGTGTGTTTTCTGGCACTGGACTCTGGACCTGAACCTGGCCTTCTATGCCCCCTCCATCAATCAGGGAGTATCCCATGGGCTGGTGCCACCCCCCAACATTCCCTGCTGATGGGACCTACCCCCACACTTATCCTGTGGAATTCCCTGGAGCATTCCCAGCCATGCCCAACTCTGCATACCTCCCACCAGCACACTACTATGCTTATCCTACCCCTGTTGTGGCTCCAGTTCCTCTGGAGCAATCAGATAACTATTTTCCCCCTTGACTCCAATTTTCTGCTCAAATTCTCACCTCCTCCAGACAGCAATGAGTTGAAGCTTATGTCCAACAGCACAATGAAGTCCTCTGCTCCCTCCACCTCTCCCTCATGGAGTTTGCATGACGTACTTGTGCCCTCCTCATCAGCTTGGGTTACTATAACACTCCAGCAACTCTGGAAGTCTGGACAGATTGTCTTCTTTACTTTCATGAATGCTACCTGCAAGGCACCCTCCCCAAAACCATGCAAGGCACTCTGGGCATTGACACAACCTCTAGAACAAGCTCTGCACCCTGGTCAATGAAGTCTACACTAGCCCAAACCCCTGCCAATTTGAGGACCTGTTGGACCTTGCTTGCTCCTTCCACATACAATGAGAAGAATCCACTGAGGTATGAGCAGAAGCCCTGGCCCCACTCCCTACCAGCAAGAGGAACTCAATGCTATGTCAGATATTTTGAAGTCCCTCAACCCCACTGGAGGCCTCTTTGACCAACCTGCCACTCACACCCTGGCCCTCTCTGCTTGCTCCCAGGCCAACTCTGTCCCCAGCACCTTCTGCACTTGGGATCAACCCACTAAGCCCAAATCCCATACCAAGAGAGCTCCTCAACCTCTCCCTGCCAACAATAACCTCACCTCCAACCACACCCTCTCCTACATCAACAAGCTGGGAAACCTTAGCAGAGAACCTGCCCTTGGGAATGAAGCTCCAGGCCCTCTCTTGGATAGGCCATCCCACTTCAACTTCCATGCCAGTTCCTAGAGAACCCCCTCCTCCTTCCCTTTGCTGGGCTCCTGGGCCCCCTCCAGGCAATGCTGGCTAACTCCCTGGTAGCAGACCTCCCAACAGTGGACCTCTGGACAAATGGGACCTGACCATGGACAACTTTCCCCCTCAATGCAGCAATGGAAAAAATTACTATTATTACCACAATGCTGGACCCCTGCCCCAAAATCAAAACCACCAGGACAACACTTGTGATGCACTGGCCTCAGAAGAAAAGCTTGACATCCAGAAGCCCAAATCCTTCACTGGCCATGACTCCTGAAAATGGAGAATCTTCCTGATGCAATGCCTCAGTATATTCCAAGCTAAGCCCATCACTTTTCGGCTTGAGAGCTCACAGGTAGCTTTTGCCACCTCATATCTACAGGGCATCACCTTCAATCACTACATGGCACTGCTCTGGTTTGACCCTAACAACCCCATCCTCTCCAACTGGCTTGCTTTCACCCAGGAATTTTCCAGTAAGTTTAGCATATTTGACACTGTAGCAGAAGTGGAAGAGAACTTCTTTAACTTTTCAATGCACAACAACAAATGCTTCACCACCTTCATCATCGTCCAGTTTAAGCAAGAAGCCTACAAGACTGGCTGGAACTACAACACCCTCTGGTTCACCCTTTGCTGTGCCCTCCCCCAATGCATCAAGGATGTCCTCCACCTCATGCCAAAACAAACCATGTATGATGGTTACAAGGTGCTCATTACACAGGTTGATCAACACTATTGGAAACCATCTGGAACACCTCCAGCAACACCAACTGGCAGGCTGGAGCAACCAACAGCAACTGACCCTCAATCCCTGCAGCCTCTGCCAATCTCATACCCCACTTTCCCCCAGGATGAGGACCCCCCAGCACCAATCAAACTCTGGGACCCCACCCATCAGCTCAACTCAATGCTATGATCTCAACAAAGCTCTGGAACACCTCTGACAACAACACCAACTGGCAGGCTGGAGCAACCAATGGCAATCAACTCTCAATCCTTGCAGCCTCTGCCAACCTCACTGATGTGCTCCTATGTGTCACGACCCGCTCCCTAGCTCCCTAGACACTGCTCCCAACCCCTCCCAATTTCCCGTCTAACTCCCCTGGACCCTGCCCATACTTTTGCGCCCACACTGGACAACTCCGATGCTTCTCCGGCAAACCCCGACGGCAACTCCCTCTCTATAGCCATCAACACCCCCTGAAACCTTCCCCCACCGTTCCTGGCCATGTCATACGTCCCCAACCCCCTACCCTAGTTCACCTGACCCGTCCCGGAGTGTCACAACGTCCCCGGAGCAGCCGCGCCCCCAACTGATCCCATCAGAATACCGCTGCGGCCCGACCTTGGATTGTACCTGACACCCATCGACTCCGCACAGCTCCGTCGACCCCCGCCACCATATCCGCCGCCCTCGGAGGCACCCAGTAGTCGGTATATAAGTCATAGAACAACTCCTTGAACTTTAGTCTTGATATTACATTTACCGGTTTCCTATGTTTTGTCTCTCATCTTGTCTCTATTTCTGTTTTTAGGTTTCGAATCTATCCTTTCTCAGTCTCGTCTCGTCTCCATCTCGTCTCGACTGTACATATTTCCTTTGTTCCTCTGAAGTTTCCTTGCTCCCTACGTCAGTACAAACTCTGCGCACGTGCCACGACCTGAACATTCTTAAACAACAACTCTGGACCTCGCTACCTGCTTGGCCCCGGAACCCACCAAGCCCTGGTAGTCCCCTGTCCAGCTCCGACCCCGCCCCCATTAACCAAGAAGCCTCCGCCTACCCCGCAATCTATTTGTGCGCCCACTAACTAGCCCTGACACCCGCCCGGGGTCAACAACCAGTACCTTCGGTCTTAGACCCCTCTGAATCACTCAGGACTTGCTCGGGCCGCTCTCCCTAGAGACCCCCTCACAAGCTTTCCCCACCTCCGCTCCACCTCCGGATGCCTGGTTATAAGCGCAGGACATCGCGTCCACCTAGTAAGGACTCGCCAGTGTACTGAGCCCCCGTCATCAGCGGAACCTGACACTTTCCTAACATGCCAGAACCTCAACAAGTTTGGAATGTAATTCCAGGTAAGCCAGCCATTGTATAGAGAATTGACTCTAGGACTGATCAAACAATTTTAGGCAATAGACTTTTGCAAGAAGAAACAGATTATGATGTTGAGGAGTTGAAGAGAAGGGTGAATGAAAACAAGGCCAGGTTTAATGGTGAACAACTAGGGGCCTTCAATGAAGTTATGGACTCTGTGGACAACAACTTGGGCAAGATGATATTCATTCACAGTGCAGGTGGATGTGGCAAAACATTTGTCTGCAACACTTTAGCTTCTGCTGTTCGGTCCAATGGAGATGTAGCATTATGTGTAGCATCATCTGGGATTGCTGCCTTATTGCTGGAGGGTGGTAGAACTGCACATTCAAGGTTCAAAATCCCCATTCCTGCTCTGGATACATCCATTGCCAATATCAAAAGAGGAACTCAGTTGTCTCAACTCTTACTCCAGACCAAAGTTGTCATCTGGGATGAAGTCCCAATGCAACACAAAAATGCCATTGACTCTGTGGATCAAGGGTTCAGAGACATCCTGGAGAAGGATGTTCCTTTTGGTGGAGTGACTGTGGTGTTTGGAGGAGATTTTAGGCAAACTCTCCCAGTTATCCAATGAGGACTCAGGCAGCAGATGATTGCTGCTTCACTCAAAAGAGGAAGACTTTGGGATCAGATTCAAGTTCACTATTTGGTTCAAAACATGAGATTGGATCAGACTCCTGATAATGCTGCTCATGCAGCATGGTTGTTAGATGTTGGTGCTGGAAAAAATCTTGGGCCTGGAGAAACAGTACAACTTCCTGCAACTATGATCTGTGATGACAGTTCTATCAAAGGATTAATCTCTTCCACTTATCCTCATATGAATCACTATCAAGATGATCAGTATCACCTGGACCGAACCATTCTTTCTGGCAAGAACTCTGATATAGAGGATATCAACTCAGAGGTTCTACAGAAATATCTAGGAGAAGAGAAGGTTATGCAGAGTGCAGACTCTGTCATGTCTAATGATGGAAATGTGAATGACCTGACATTGTATCCAATGGAATACCTCAACTCTTTGAAAGCCAGTAATTTGCCTTTAGCTAAATTGGCTCTAAAGATTGGTGTTCCTGTCATGCTGCTCAGAAATCTGGATACAACTAAAGGACTTTGCAATGGGACAAGAATGATTGTCACCCACATCAGCACTAGAGTTCTCAGATGTCGGATCATCAGTGGGGATGCCAAGTTTGCAGGATCAATTGTTTTGATTCCAAGAATCAACATGGATGTCTCTGAAGAGGATTTGCCAATTCCATTGTGCAGGAGACAATTCCCAGTTTGATTGGCCTTTGCTATGACAATCAACAAGTCTCAGGGTCAATCAGTCAAGCATGTTGGATTGGACCTTCAATCAGGAGTTTTTTCACATGGCCAACTTTATATTGCACTCTCTCGGTGCACATCAGGAGATCGTATCAAAGTGATTTTGGACCCAGAAAACACATCAAGAAAGACTGCAAATATTGTCTATCAAGAAATCCTGAATGGTTTAAAAATGTAAGTGTGACTTTTGTTGGATTCAGGCAACAAATTGCTAACTTCTATGAACTTCACCACCTAATGTATATAGTTGGACCATATAGTATAGATATTCTCAATGGTTTACAAATGTAAGTGTGACCATTTAAAGAATTGCTTGGTTAGTACTAACTTTGATAATTTTCAGCATCTCTAATATATATCAGTGGACATTGTAGTATTTTGTTAATAATGTAATATAGATACATGATTAGTTTATATATAGAATCTCAGTGTATTGAATTGTAAGAGAAAAGCAACACTTAGCCAACAAAATACAAAGACCTAACCAAATGAAGTGAGGTTGGGTCTGGGATGAAGCATTGAGTAGAATATTGAGGACCTAACCTTACTTTGTTTGGTTAGTCTGGGACTTAGCATTGAGTTAGAAATACAAAGACCTAACTGAACAAAGTGAGGTTGGGTCTGGGACTTAGCATTGAGTTGGAAATACAAGGACTTAACCAAACAAAGTGAGGTTGGGTCTGGGACTTAGCATTGAGTTGGAAATACAAAGACCTAACCGAACAAAGTGAGGTTGGGTCTGAGACTTAACATTGAGTTAGAAATACAAGGACCTAACCGAACAAAGTGAGGTTGGGTCTGGGATGAAGCATTGAGTTAGAAATACAAGGACCTAACCGAACAAATTGAGGTTGGGTCTGGGATGAAGCATTGAGTTAGAAATACAAGGACCTAACCAAACAAAGTGAGGTTGGGTCTGGGATGAAGCATTGAGTTAGAAATACAAGGACCTAACCAAACAAAGTGAGGTTGGGTCTGGGATGAAGCATTGAGTTAGAAATACAAGGACCTAACCAAACAAAGTGAGGTTGGGTCTGGAATGAAGCAAGAGCTACAGGCCTGTGCCGAAGGCATGGGGCGTAGCTCATGTTGAAAGCAGCATTGAGCTCCTCCTGCTGGCAGGAAATAGGGGGCAGGGCCTCAGTTCATACTCTGGTAGGTTCTTCTTGGTGCACATGGAAGAAGTGAGCAGGGTCTAAGGGGTCCTCAAATTGGCAGGAGTTCAAGCTAGTATGAAATTTCTTTGACCAGGGTGCATAGTTCATTCTGGTAGTTGGCATTGATCCCTAGGGTACCTTGTGTAGTTTCAGGGAGCATTTGTGGAAGTTGGAGAGACAGTCTGCCCAGACCTCTGGAGTTCTGGGGGTGTCATGATATCCAAGGCTGATGAGGAGAGTGCAAGTGTGTCTTGCAAACTCTGCAGGGGACAGGCAGAAGGAGCAGAGGACTTTGTCATGCTGCTGGACATAGGCTTTGACCCATTTCTGTCTTGGAGAGGGTGGAGCTTGTGCAGGAGGAGGTTAGAGCCAAGAGGGGGAGTAGTTGTCAAACTGTTCTAGTGGGACCAGGAGTGCAGCAGGGTTTGGGTAGGCATAATAGTGCATTGGAGGGGAAGTAGGCTGAATTAGGTGGAGCTGGGAGTGCCCATGTGGATGTTGGCATCCCAGGTAGTCCTCCAGGGTACATGTGGGAGTAGGCTCTATCAGCAGGGTACATTGAGGGGCAGTGCTAGCCTGGGGGTATTTCCTGACTGATGAAAGAGGCATAAAAGACCTGGTTCTGAACTGGGGTCTAGTGATGGGGAGCATAGTGATCTACAGGTGGGGCTTGGATAGAATGGGGCATAGTAATTTTCAGGGACTGGCCAGCCATAAGTGTTAGTGAGGTAGCCAGTAGGACTGTACATGGGGTAGTAAGCAGACATCAAGAATGGAGTAAGGGGGATTCTTGATATTATGTCAGGTTCTGCTGACCACAGAGGCTTAGCGTAACTGGGTGAGTCTTTACTAGGTGGATGCAACATTCTGTGCTACATTCTGTGTTTATAACCTGGTGTTCCAGAGAGGTCTGGACTTCAGATACTTGTGAGGAGAAGGCTGGGAAAGTGGCCTGAGCAAGTCCAGAGTGGTCTGGAGAAGTCTAAGACTAGGTACAAGAAGGGTTGGGCTTGGGAGTGTATCAAGTATGAGTCCAGAGGTGAGTATTGAGTGTGCAGGGCAAGTGGAGGTCATATGAGTAAAGGGAGCAGAGGTGGAGTTTAATGGGAGATCACTTAATGTTGATGTATTCTGGGGCTAAGCATAGGACAAGTCCAGAGTTAGTTATGAATGTACAGGGTAAATATATGAACAGAGGTATGCACAGAGTGGGTAACAGGGTTAGAGTTGAAAGGAATTCAGGCACACATGAAAGGAAATAGAAGTGGATGAGGCAAGATGGAGTTGAGACAAGACACAGACAAGAACAAAATAGATTGAGAGAAATACAAGACAAGAGACAGAAATAGGGACAAAGCCAAGAAACAAGACATAACAAATACAGATGGATGTAGGTAAGTAATATCAAGACTACTGTAGCAGATATTACTCTATAGCTTATATACTGACCACTGGGGTTCCTCCAGGGGCTGTGGGTCTGATGATGGGGTCAGTGGGGCTGCACAGGTTGAGCAGGTGTTGGTTCTGATTGGGCAGGCCATGGTAATACATTGGTGTGGGTCCACAGCATGTGCCAAAGTTCCTGGGAAGTGTTGGAGATATCTGGGGGCTCAGAAGAGAACAGGGGGAGTGACAGGGCTTGCCAGGGGCTGTCAGGATTTGCCAGAGAAGTGTTAGAGTTAGCCAAGGTGGGCACCATGGATGAATGAAGGTTGGAGTGAGTTGAGGGGGTGTTAGGGACTCTGGGGGAGCAGGGTTGCAGAGGTCTGGAGGCCTGGGAGTGGGTTGTGACAGCTCAGGCTTTGCATGCACAGCTTAAAACTATTTGTGAACATTGGAACAGTGTGGTTCTGCATGAGTAGAAGGATAAGCTTATTGGTTCATTTCACAAGGAGACTTCTAGTGATGCTCTGCAGTGTCTAATTTGTGCTTCTTGCTTATGTGACAAGTTTGTGTGTGAGCTAACATTTATTTCAAGTTCCTCAGTTGACTCAAATGTGCTGTGTTATGCCAGATGTCTGTCAGGGTCCGCTGACCTCGGGGGCGCAGCTGCACTGGGCGAGTCCTTACTAGGCGGGCGTGATTCCCCTGCATTGGTGACCGGACACTCGAAGACGTTCTGGGTCCTGGCGGTTTGTCGGGTAATTGGGAGATGTGATCCAGACAGGTCCGGGAAGGTCCGGAGAAGTCGGATTGTGGGGAAATGAGACGGTCTTGGCGGGGTTCAGGCAGAAGGCCGTACGGGAGATTTGCGGAATCAAGGGAGTAGGTGGCTGTGTGATCAATGGGGGTGGAGCCGGGGTTTGACGGGAGATCATTTGGAGTTGATGGAGTCCGGGACCGAGCGAAGAGTGAGGTTCGGACCTGGTAAGGAGTGTCGGGGTTCGTAATTATAATCGCGGAGTTCGTGAGGTCGTTAGGGTTGATGAAGAATTGGGCACAAGGGTCAGACGACGTCACCGAGACGGCGTCGGACGAGACAATATGGAACAAGAGTAGATTCGAGTGGAGGTACGAAACGATAACGAGAACGATAACGAAAAGGGGATGAGACAAGACCGGGAGACTGAGATAAGACCGGGAGACTGAGAGTAAGGAGAAAGAGACACGAAAACGAACACGAAACACAAAAAGGAAGCAATCAGACCATAGGTAACGTTAAGCAATATCAAGACTGGAGTACGAAGAGCTACTCGATGACTTATATACTGACTACCGGAGGACTTCGGGGTACGTCGGCTGTGGCGGCGGGGCTTGGCGGGGCTTGACGGAGTGGGCGGGTGTCGGTTGTGATCGAAGATCGTGCCGCGATGATACGTTGATGGGATCGCGGGTTGTTCCGAGGTTGTCGTGATATTCCGGAATAGGTCGGAGGAAGCAGGGTGTTGAGTTAATGATGGGTGGGCGAAGATCAGGAATAGCGGGGGTGGTTCTCGGGGTTTGGGAAGCCCAGGGTAAGTGTCAGTGGCTGCAGGGCAGGCACCAAAGTTGGCCAGGGGGCCGTCGGAGTTAGCCGGGGAGGTGTCGGAGTTAGCCGAAGTAGGCGTGGGCATGGGCGGAAGTTCGGCAGAGCGTTGGGGGTCCTTTTGGGGGTTCGGGGGTTTGATGGACGATGTGCGGGGTTTTGGGGAACGGGTCGTGACATCACCCCCCTTTCAGCGTCAAGACCCTTCGAGACGCGGGGCAGGACGGGGATCGGCGGGGCGTGGGAGTCGAAGCCGAGCAATATTGATCAATCCGCAGCAAGTGATAGCGGCGTGGGAGGCGAAGTCGAAGCGCGGCCGCCGTTTCATCAGGGTCCTCCTCACTCAATTTAAAGCTTTGGGCGTGCCCCGGGGTTCCCCAAATTTCGTCATGTCTTCCCCCAGCGTTCCAGTGGTTCCTCCTGCCGATTTGGACGAGGTGGTGGTGTACGACAGTGGGGGTGAGGAGTTCGAGCGTCGGCGCCGGGGTAGCGTTAGGGACCGGAGTCGTAAGTGTTGTCGAATTTTCCTTTCGGGATGGTTGACGGGGTTCCGGTAGAGTCATCCGTAGTAGTAGTGGTGGATTTTCTGGGGGTTCCGAAGCGGACCAAGTTTTGTCCCGCGGTGCCAAAGGGGAAGGGGGCGTCTTCGGCGGTGGTTCGGGGGAAGCGTCGAGCTTCCCCACCCTCGGGGGCGGGACCCAGCAAGAGGCCGCGTGGGCGTGAGTTGTCAGCGGGGCCTCCCGAGTCTTCCCTCTTTTCTCCTGTCCCTGGCGTTCCCTCGGAGCGGTCGTCGAGTCCCTCCGCGCCGATTCCTTCAATCACGGAGGTCTTCCTTCGCAAGCAGGTGGAGGCCTTGACGACGTCGTTGGCAGTACGGGAGGGGGAGCTCCGCCGGGCGAGGGAGGATCGTGACGCGGCGCGGACGGAGAAGGAAGCGATGGAGCGGGAGAGGAATACTTCGGTGCGCGTGGCGACGGAGCGGGCGCTAGAGGTGCGGGGTCTGCGGGAGCGTCTGGCGCAGGTGGAGGGGCAACCCGCGGGGGAAGCGGAGGGGCGGGGACGAGTTCCGGAGGGGGATGCGTTGTGGGCGGAGCTGGAGGCGGCGAGGCGGAGGGAGGATTGGTTGGCCAACGAGGCCGCCTCGGGTCGCGCGGGGATTCTTCGTGAGTTGTCTCCCGTTCCTCCGTTTGTTATTGACGGTTCATTTTCGGAGTTTAGGCTGGGTGCGGGAGCATCGGGTCCTCTTGGACGGTGCCTCCGCGGCGTTCGCGTCAATTCAGGACGGGTTGACGCAGGGGTCCGCAGTCCAGCCTCCGGAGTTGCAGCAGGGAATGGCGCGGTTGGAGAGGTTGCTGGCGGGGCATCGGCGGCGCAATGCGGTGGCCCCGGGGTCGTGGTGGGAGGTGGCGGCCGACGTGGGGGAGGCATTGCCGGGGTTGGCAGAGATCCTAGCGGTGGTGCGGGCCCAGATGGAGGTCGACCTGGGGGTTGGGTTTCCGGGAGGTTTGGGGAGGGAGTGAGATGGGTGTGGGCCTCATTTCTTGTCGCTCTTGGACTTGCTGCCTTCCCGCCTATTGTATATATGATTTTTTGTACGCGAACATGTCATTTCTTGGTCCCTGGGCGTGTGAAGTGAGATTTTTAGTTTTGTCTGAGGGCAAAGTAAGCGAAACACGCAGGGGTGTGAGAGGGAGTTGAATCCCTAGTGAGTCCAGAGGCGGGGGTTACGCCCGCTAGTGCCGTCTGCGCTGGCTAGTCCCGGGGTTTGTCGGGACGGGGCGGGGCATCGCAGGAGGGCTCCCGGGGTCTGTCGGGGTTGGTGGGAGTTCTCCGGTGGGGTCCCCGGCATTTCGGGCGGTGTCGTTGAGTTCGTTTCTCGGAAATTTTCGACTGGGGGTGTAGGGGACGTGCGCCGTTTTGGTAGTAGAGGGTGGCCTTTGAATTTTGTACGGCGCCCAACGGGTTCGGGGCTTTGGTTGTCTTGGCGGTGTGGTGGGCGGGGGGTAATGGGGGTCTTCCCATGGTCTAGCCCTTACGTCGGTATTGGTGGTGAAGGCGGGCAGGCCCTTTTTTATTGGCGGGGTTGGGTGAGGCGGGGTTTGTCTTCGCAGTATAGTTGGTCCGGGTCGGGGTCGTGTTCTGGAGTGCTGCGTCTGTGGGCGGGCCTGCTTCGGGTGGCGCTTTGGTGTGCTCCGGAGTGTCGATGACCGAGGGGGTAGGATGTGGGGTGATCAGTCCCAACCAGTTCCTTCGGGTCCGGGGCCCAATTTGGGGTTCCGGGTCATCTACGTGATATTGCTCTCCTGACCAAAGGTAAGCCCGCGGCGGACAAAGGGGGTCTTACGTATTTCTGATACTTCCTCGAGTTCGGAGGTTTGGGGGTCGGTGGTCCCTTCATCGGGAAGAAGTGGGTGGTCCCGGAGTCGACTCAAGGGTCACTTGGTGGGGGTTTGTTGGTTGTTCATGGTTGTTGGGGCGGCGGGAAGGTCGGCCGCGGGAGGGCACTGAAGTGGGGCTCCCCGGGGGATGCGGCAGGGTCGGATTTACTCTTCATTCGTGTTCCGGAGCGGTCCGGAGATTGTGCAAGTGCAGGGGTGATAGTGGGGGGAGGCACTGCCAGCTTGTCTGGAGGCCCCGGTGATGTGGTCCCTGTTCGGGCGGACATATTCCGGTGTGGGGGCGGGGTTCGGAGTGGGTGGTGATTTCTGTTGCGGAGTTGGGGCTACCAGGGCATCGTTGTCGAGCCAGCGCTGTGAGTTTTCTTGGTCAGATGTCGGGGTCGGGTCGGGGGTGTCGGGCCCCTTCATTTGTTGGGCGGAGGTGGCGGCCGAATCGATCGAGGCCCGGAAGCAGGTCCTGGGGTTGGAACGTAGCCTAGGTCTGAGATTTCTTGGTTGCGGGCGGGCCGGTGGGTCCACAGGCGGGCTTCCGGGAAAGCGCATTCTCAGTGGTCTTATCGTGGCTGGCGATCCGTTGCACAATGGGTGGCTGTTTCGCGGCGGGTCGGTGGTATTGTTTGTCGGAGGGTTGTCGGGGTGCCGGGGACATTGTCGCTCGTTGGGTCGGGTGGTCACTGGGTTTTGGAATGCTGTTCTTTGGGTGACGTCGGGGTCAACCTTGTGTGAGGGAACAGGGTTGGCGGAGAGGGTAGGGGTGGGATGGGGGATGATTCGGCAGTTTGCGTGAGGGGTTGGGTGGGAGTTGGGAGGGTGTCGATGGGAGGAGCCGTTGTATGAAAGTAACCGGAGCGGAGGGGACGTTTGGGGCCGGATCCGTGACTCAATGTGCCTCGGCAAATTGGGCAGGGCCGTATGAATCATAAGGGCTCCCCAGCACGGGTATACCATAGACATCGGAGCTATTTGATCGTGTGTGCGGAGATAATGCGGGCATCACGGACGGGGTAAGGTTGAGTCTTGATATTATGTCAGGGTCCGCTGACCTCGGGGGCGCAGCTGCACTGGGCGAGTCCTTACTAGGCGGGCGTGATTCCCCTGCATTGGTGACCGGACACTCGAAGACGTTCTGGGTCCTGGCGGTTTGTCGGGTAATTGGGAGATGTGATCCAGACAGGTCCGGGAAGGTCCGGAGAAGTCGGATTGTGGGGAAATGAGACGGTCTTGGCGGGGTTCAGGCAGAAGGCCGTACGGGAGATTTGCGGAATCAAGGGAGTAGGTGGCTGTGTGATCAATGGGGGTGGAGCCGGGGTTTGACGGGAGATCATTTGGAGTTGATGGAGTCCGGGACCGAGCGAAGAGTGAGGTTCGGACCTGGTAAGGAGTGTCGGGGTTCGTAATTATAATCGCGGAGTTCGTGAGGTCGTTAGGGTTGATGAAGAATTGGGCACAAGGGTCAGACGACGTCACCGAGACGGCGTCGGACGAGACAATATGGAACAAGAGTAGATTCGAGTGGAGGTACGAAACGATAACGAGAACGATAACGAAAAGGGGATGAGACAAGACCGGGAGACTGAGATAAGACCGGGAGACTGAGATAAGACCGGGAAACTGAGAGTAAGGAGAAAGAGACACGAAAACGAACACGAAACACAAAAAGGAAGCAATCAGACCATAGGTAACGTTAAGCAATATCAAGACTGGAGTACGAAGAGCTACTCGATGACTTATATACTGACTACCGGAGGACTTCGGGGTACGTCGGCTGTGGCGGCGGGGCTTGGCGGGGCTTGACGGAGTGGGCGGGTGTCGGTTGTGATCGAAGATCGTGCCGCGATGATACGTTGATGGGATCGCGGGTTGTTCCGAGGTTGTCGTGATATTCCGGAATAGGTCGGAGGAAGCAGGGTGTTGAGTTAATGATGGGTGGGCGAAGATCAGGAATAGCGGGGGTGGTTCTCGGGGTTTGGGAAGCCCAGGGTAAGTGTCAGTGGCTGCAGGGCAGGCACCAAAGTTGGCCAGGGGGCCGTCGGAGTTAGCCGGGGAGGTGTCGGAGTTAGCCGAAGTAGGCGTGGGCATGGGCGGAAGTTCGGCGGAGCGTTGGGGGTCCTTTTGGGGGTTCGGGGGTTTGATGGACGATGTGCGGGGTTTTGGGGAACGGGTCGTGACAATGTCAAGTTGATAGTGTGTCTTTGCAAATGTCTGGTTCTCCAGATTTGAACATAGCTCCTGATGTGTTTGGTGACCTTGGTTGTGAAGATGGGGGAGAGAGCTGTGATATGAATTATGGTCAGTTCTGACTCAAGTGATGAGGTTGAAGAAGATATGTGGCATGGAGATTATATGCACTTGTCAACTTTTGAGACTGGTCTGTTTCAGAATCTGTTGTTGGATCCTGCTGAGGTACTATATCAAGGCAATGGGTTCTTTGATTTGTGTTTGTGCAATGAGTGTCTTTGTGTGCTGAAAAAAGGTAGACTGCCCAAGCACGCAAACAAGTTGTTTTTGGGTGAAGTCCCCAATGTTTTGTGCAATTTCATGCAACTAGAGCAGTCAATTATCTCATTGTGCAGGGCCAAGAATTGGATTGTTCAGCTTTCTAAAAAGGGAGAAGATGAGGATATATCTGGAAAGCAAAAAGGAATACAAGGTCATACCATCATATATCCACAGGATCTTGGTCTGATTGCGAAGATGCTTCCACCTACCATTGAAGAGATTATTACCCCAATATGTGTGTTGTTTGTTGGCTCAACCTTGTCCATCTGGGTCCTGGCTCAAACAGCATGTCTCGCCCTTGATAGCTCATGCAGATCAAATCAGAGCAGCTCTGCTGTGGCTAAAGCGAAACAATCCCTTGCATCATTTGGTTGAAATCAGCTCAGAACATCTGGAAAAGCTAAATAAGATTTCCTTCCTCCCATGTCATATAGAGTGTATACAGCCTGGAACTGAACATCACAATTTGACTGACCGCTATGATCGCTATACATCAAGCACTTCATCAGATAGAAAAAGAAGGTCGCTTCGGTGGCCTTTTTGGGCGCTAACACTGGGTGTAATAAGTAGCAAAGGCCTGGACTCTTCGCAACCGGTGACTCCTGAGGTTTGGCAGGGTCACAGATCTGTCACGTTTCATTCCACGTCGAGAACGACCCTCTCATCGGTATGTTCGTGGCATCCCTCTACGATCGTGAAAAAATACAAAATTTGGTAGAACCGTAGATTAGCCAGAGAATTAAGATCCGGAATCTCTAAGGTATCTGACCCATAGTCGCAAAAACCGAGGTCATGTCAGTTCTTACTATGTAGTCGATTCGAGAAAACAGTCATCAACAGCGCATTACTTCATTTCCCCGACCATGAACTTTGGGCCAATATTCTGCCAACAATGCAAGGAGCCACTCTCTGTGAGTCCTAAACCTACTTCAGCATCAAGTTGAGATATATCTGCGCTTGTTTTAGCTCGATTCATCTCTCATTGACCTGTCACCGTCTACATATGACATGATTACTGCAACCTTGCCACCTTCATATTCACAGCGGCAGGCTACCGGCGTAACAACTGTACCATCTCCTTCCTCGTTTTCTGCCATAGATGCCTGGAAAAGGGCATATAATGATAACGCATCGTCCAATACTTTGTTTCCGCGAGTACAAGGGAAGCAACCGCAACGAAGTGGTGTTGTCTCGAATTCACCAATGCCCAATGAGTCTTTTGTTCTCTTGCAAGGGAGCGTGATACGGGATATACCGCCTTCAGTCCCGTCTTCAGTCCCGTCTTCAATCCATTCGAAGAAAAGGTCTTCGAAGACGCGTCGCATCCCTGTTGACGTTCAGGCTGTTACACAATTTGAACCTGATCATGATCCATCGCCCCTCTCCCATCATCTGCGCTCTACCGCGCGTCTTCTCAACATACTTTCTTCACGAACTGATATCGACCATCCTCTCTGTGCAGAATGTACCCAGATTCTCTTCCAGAATCTTGAACGCCAACTTGATGAAACAAGGCGTGAGCGGGATGGTTATATTGCCTTCGAAAAAGAGGTGAGGAAGGAACGTGAAAAAGAAGAGCAAGGTCCATCCCAAGAGGAGACTGAGAAGAAAATAGAGAAACTCAAACACGAAGAGCATTTGGCGATAGAGCAGCTCAAAGAGGCGGAACGTGAACGCCAGCAGCTAGATGAGGAACTAAGACAGTTACAACTCGATGAACAGGCATTGGAAGTCGAGGAGGCTGAGTTGGTTTCCTGTCTGTCTCAGATTCACATTACTGAGGCGCTCTTACAGGTTCTGGACAGCTCACGGCGATCGTATACTGACTGCCGAGCAGCAAGGTGCCCAACTAGCTTCTCTTCGTGCAGCATACGCGGCGGATATGACCACCCTAGAGAAACTTGAACGTACAAACGTCTACAATGACGCTTTTTGTATCGGACATGATGGTGTATTTGGGACCATAAATGGCCTACGGCTTGGGCGAGTCCCTGGAGTTCCTGTGGGTTGTCTATATGACATGTGCACTTTTCCTGCTGAAGTAAACCATCAAGGTTGAATGGGCGGAGATCAATGCAGCTTGGGGACAGACTCTCTTGTTGCTGTACACTATTGCTCGTAAACTTGATTACACTTTCGAGCAGTAAGTCTCAAGACTAATGACAACCATTTTAAACCTCACGGGCTTGTAGTTATCGACTCGTCCCAATGGGTTCATTCTCCCGAATCGAAAAGACGACTGGAGACAAAGCGATTTACGAGCTTTACGGTTCTGGAGATTTACATTTTGGACGGCTCCTTCATAATCGTCGGTTTGATATAGCAATGGTGGCCTTCCTAGACTGCCTGAAACACCTTATTGAACATGTGAAATCCCAGGATCCGAGCGTCGAGTTTCCTCATCAGTGAGCGCTCCGTTCGACGAGAAGTTCTGCTGATAATGTGTGTTGCAGGATCATCAAAGATAGAATTGGAGATGTGTCAGTCAAGCTTCAGTTCAACCAGGAGGAGGCATGGACTCGATCCCTGCGCCATGTTCTCCTTGCTCTTAAAATCTGCCTCAAATGGACAACGAATGGAGCAAATAATTGATATAGTCCACGTCACACTGCCAGAGCAGTGTATCGTACTCGGGTATTAGAGTGTATTTACAACACCTGTTACACTGGAACTAGAACTCAGTTGAACTGGAATTAGGGACAAATGATGGACAGATTGATTGACAACTTGACTGACCACTACAGTCAAACCTCTCCTAACCCATATCCCTGGTACCCCATAACTTCCCATACCCCATAGGATTACCAATCTACCAGGTCGGTTTGCAGTAAATTTGACCCCATAACCCATGAACCCCTCATACCCCATAACCCATAGCCTTTTGACCAACACAACCCATAGTTTTGATATGTTTTGATATGACATCTGCAATGTTACATGTAGTGACATACACCAAAAATGAGTTGAAATGAATTTATCGTGTTCTTATGGGTCTGAAACCACTCGAAGTACTCAAAAAAGACTTACAGACCTTGCAAAATCAGGTCAAAGCTAGGAAAGATCATCTTCATGCTTGATTGACTGCACAGAAGTCTATATTTTCTGAGGAAGCATGGTTGGATAAGGATGGCAATCTTGTGGACTTCATAGCAGTTCTGGACACTCTAGAGATGGCTGCAGATTATGAGAGGGGACTTGCAGAATTAGATGACCATCAGCGAAGTCTGGTCAGGAAACTGAGAGAGGCAGCAGGTGAACTTGCTAGAGTTTGGGAAGAAGCATAAATGTGTGGCATCTTCTTATTTTTAGCTATGCAGGTTGACAGAAGTATTTACAGGAACCAAGTCTAAGCCTAAAGACATCACAGCAAAGGCCAAAGATGGGAAGCAATCACAAGCACCCATCTTTACAAAGAAGGCAGTTGCAACTCTGGATCAGTGCATCAAGATTTTGAACTGGTATCATGCCAATGGCAAGAATCAGTCAGAAATGGCCAAACATTTTGCACCCCTTTACCTCAATCTTGTTATCAAACAGCCTCTAATCTCTTTCTGGGTTAAGGAAGGAGCAAAATGGTGGGAATGATGGGCAGAGGCTGACTCTAATGCAGATCACTTAGCAAAATGGCTGCATCAAACACAGCATCTGGAAGTGACTGAAATGATGCATCTTTGGGTCTCCAAGGCAATGACAGAAGGCATTCTTCTTACTGGAGATGTTCTACATGTGTAGTGAAAACAGTTTGTGGACTTAGTAGGCATTCCAGATGATGAGTGCTGGCACATTTCAAAACTCATGCAAACTTGTAACAATTTCATTGGCATGGTGAAGCTGGCTCTGCAAGTGCAAAAGTAGTGGAAACTGAATGGCAGCAGATCCAGGAGCTCATCCTTGAATGTGGTTATGAGTTGAGGAATATTTTCAACATGGATGAAACTGGATTATTCTATGCATATGTATGTATTAATGTCAATTCTTTCATTGATTGGCACTTAATTTAAACATTTTGACAGGATGCCACCAGATTGAGGCTTATCAGACAGGCAACACTCAGGTGTAAAAGGAAAGAAAGTCTGTCTGACCTATGCATTCACAGCAAATGCAGATGGGTCAGAGAAACTCTAGCCCACAGTCATTGGTAAAGCCAACAAGCCTCATGCATTTCAGAATAAGACAGGTGCTCAGCTTGGATTTGACTACTACAATAATGCTGAAGTCTGGATGACAACTTTCCTTTATCAGAACTAGCTTCTGCAATAGAATGGTGAGCTTCAGGCTCAGAACCAAAAGATTCTTCTTCTACAAAACAACTTCTTGGGACACATTGTTCCAGAAGGCCTTCAAAATATCCATGTCAAGAATTTCAAACCCAATCTTACAGCACATATGCAGCCTATTGCTCAAGGCATCATTAGATGTTTCAAGGCACACTATCACACTTCATACATTGAACATGCTATTGATCAGTATGATTCTGGTGCCACTTCTTCTGAAATTTATGACATCAATCAACTGGAAGCTATGCAACTGGCTGAAACTGCTTGGAATGAGGTGGATACAACCACTATCAGACACTGTTGGTGCAAAGCTGGTATCCTTCCTCACATGAATCAACCTGCTGACCAGCCCATCATACCAGTCACAGCTCTTCTCAATGCAGACAGCAACCAGCTTGACCCAATTGTGGAAGTAGAAAAAGAGGTTGAAAGAGTTCTCAATCAATTGCAATCAACTGGTGTCTTTCAACCTCAAAATAGGATGTCACTTGATGCTCTTCTTAATCCAGCAGATGAAATTCACCATATGAAAGAGGTAACCAATGTGGACATCTGTAAGGCTGTCCCTGAGGCATGAGAAGCCCAAGAAGCTGTGGACTTGAATGGTGGAAACAATGACATTAGCAGTGATGCACCAGTTCAGGCATGACCTACAAGGCACAAAGTTCTTCAAGCAGCTTCCACTGATCAAGAGCTACATGGATAGTATGGAAGATCCAATTGCCCATGATTTAGATTGCGTTTTGGTGTCATTTAAAAGGCAGATACATCTTGAGGAGTTTCAAATAATGGTCCCTTCAAAGATCACTGACTTTCTCACTCAAAACTGCTAAATTATTACACACCATACACCTACAATAAGTAGAAAACCAAATATATGTGATTTCTTATAATTTTGTGATTTTTTTGATGTCTCCCTCATAGACTATAACCCCTCATACCCCATTGTTCTAGGTATTGACCAAGGGGTATGGGTTAGGAGGGGTTCTACTGTAATTCCTTTCAAGCTACGGGATACTGTCACATTCCTTCTGCTTTTTGACCTTTGATTCTCACCACCGTGTCGCAACGCGTGTGTTGGGCGTGGTCTTTTGCACCCCACGTTCTCGAGCCGTATATGCGTGAAATTCTTTGTGCTCTAATGGAACATGTGTTCCCATGTGCAAGAAAGAAGGCTGGCAAAGTGGTGGGGGTAATGTAGGGAAGAGTAGGGGAAAACTTGCAGCTATCAAGCTGCGTGCAACATTGCTAGCCATGGATTGAGGACGTCGCTGCTGAGAATGGTGAGGTCGTGGTGAGGACCTTTTTAAAAAGGGTCCAGGGTGTAATATTGGCACACGGCAGTCACGGCCGAGAACTTTCACTCGGTGGTTATTCGCTTGCACGACTTACAATTAGTGAAAAGTGCCGTTGCAAATACACTCTATTACGTTACGTTTGATATCATCCATTCATTCACTGAATAACAACTCTGGTATGTCTGTAAAACATCAAGATCCAATGATACTCAGGGCAATTTTTCAAGCAGTACTGCATAATTTCTCACATCTGGCAGTCCACAGGTTCACTTTAGCCAAGCGCATACGAGCCAACGGAAAGCTACCTTCACTTTGCGCCGACATGAGCAATTTTGTAACTTTGATGCGCGCCTTTACACAAGGTCTATATGTAAGTATCTTCTTTATTGTTGGTGCCAGCAGGCCAACGTCTTATCTTATTCGTACGGGGACGGATGATGGTACTGCTCGGACAGGCTGAGAATCTATCCCAGCTTCACATCTTCCTTATACCATCGAAATAGAACCCGCAGAACCAAGCAAGATACATGTATTATAAATATGCCGAGGGAGCAAACAACAAAAGGGACCAAAGATGTGATTATAAGTACATCCTTATGATACGGGAAGGCTCAGAACCAACACTCCGGCATTTCTCGGATCTACGCTGCACGGAATTCCATGCCTACATCCCAAATTGTCAGGATCTAGCTCTTACCAGGGAGAAAGGGACATACTTATCCATGATTTTAGTGATTGCCTCCTTCAGAACCGGCTTGCCGGCGGAGTGTAAGCCTTTACCGACAATGACACGAACGAACGAGGCTTGGTTAGTGTATGCATGGCGGAGCGCATGCTCAGTTTGTTGCACTGCTTCTGCTACGCGGAGGCCATGCACATCGACTTCGTGCGGGTGACGTCTACGGAGATCATTGCGTGCTATTATGCAAAGAACAGATGGGTGAATATGGGAACTTGGGAATAACATTCAATGAAAAAAAACAAATAACATATCAGGTGAACTAAAGGGGTATTTCTTATCCAAGCCGGTAGAAAGATCTGTATGGCACAAAATAAAACCAACATCCACCACTCACCCTTAAAGAACCGCTTGGCAGCCTTGCCATGTAATCTCCTTGCTAAATCCTCTTGCTCCTGCATTTGTTGCTTCACAAACAACACCTTGACCCCATGTATGTGCTGTAACTCCTTCTTCAGCCGTATATGCTCCGCCTCAGCAGCGCGAGCTTCGCTTCTCAGCACTTCAGCACGAGAGTACATGATCGCGGCAGGATGGGACGAGATCATGCTCGCCGCATCTATTTCCGTTTCTGTTTCCTGCCCTGTATCTTCGATGCGTATGCCGTCGGGGGCAGAGTCGCCATTAGTTTCGTGCTGGTCATGGCCATGTCTTTCGACTGCTCGACCTGGGGAAAGAGTGGAGCAGAGTTCTGGTCCTGATTGGGGTTGAGATTCGGGCACTTCAGTCCCGGAATTGAAGATTGGCTCTGGTGCAGGATCAGGATCACGTTGCGGGCGTACGACGGGTGTGGAAGGGTACTCAACGGCTGAGGGAACCGGCTGAGCAGTAACCACCTCCATCGATGTTGCGATAACGGTAGTACTTGGAATAGGTACTTCCACAGAGTCAGGAACTTGCCCCAAACTTTGAAGTAGGGTATGCTCTAGGACAAGCGGGGAAAGCTCATGAGCAGGTGTCGTAAGCCCGTCGTCATCGTCATCCGTGAGCGCAAAATTCCGGTGCGTAGAGCTTGCGAGTGGCGGGGTCTGTAACGGATCACCGTCATCATCTTCACTCATGTAGTATTTCGTGCTTATGTTTGGGACTGGCAGAGGTGGTGCTTCAGCCAGGGATGAAGCCTTCATGGCCGGCGTCGCACCATGGATATATCGGATGGTCAAATTAGGCACGGGAAGTGGTTTAGTCACAGAGGATGCATGTGAAGGGTTGTGACTTGTGTCATGAACGGCTTCAAGGATGGAACGTCGTGTACCTTCTTCGTCGCTGGAATGTTCCTCAATGGTAGAAAGGCGATCTACGACATGGCTATCACGGACTTCAGAGAGAAGAGTACATGGTGGCGTAAGAAGTGGTATTATTGAAGTAGAAAACGGGAAAGGTTCAAGTTTGTCATTATTCTCCGCGGAAGTTCCGGTGAGGTTGTCAGAGTAAGCCAAATTGGACTCAGATTCTCCTTCAAGAAATATGCTTGGGGGTGTAGGTGGACAGCTAGGGCGGATGGGAGAAGAAGATACAGCCAGAGGCCGTGGAACACAGTGACGAATATGAGTTGGGACTGAACGGCGGGAACTTCGCCGGTGGCGGACGCGGCGTGGTCTGGTGGGGTGAAGAGTTTCACTGGCGACAAGACTGAGTACCGTGAAAAGGAGAATTATTAGCTCACGGGGGAGGTCGGAAATGAAATAGAAGTCTACTGCAACGCGCAGTGCGTAGGCAAGATAGTGATCAAGTATTCTTAAGGAGCTGGTGGACTGATGGTGCACAGTTACACCTTCCCACAGACCGACGAGCACAGGCCCGGACCGACCCAATGAATTGTCAAGACTGTTGAGGAACAGTCGGAGCGCGAGACCAGTTGTAATCGAGAGGAGAATGTCGGTCATGAGCTACTCATTGCACCGCAGCTGGAAAATGGTATGAAACAAAAGAGGGATTTTTATCTATGCAAGCTTCACCCTCGTGTTCTCCACTCCCTACGCCTTATCAGTTAGCTGGTCTCCTGACTCTACTGTGATGAGCGCCTCGAGGCTGCAGGTAGGTGGCCGCCTAGTAAGGCCTGGACTGGCCACATCGATCGGATCAAATGGATCTGAGAGTAGCCTACGACATGAGTACAGTTGAACCCACGAGCTATGGACCGTGCCTTCAGCATGGGCCTTGTTGACCAGGCCCCGGGAAGCTCCCGAGAAACCTTGTCCGGAAATTTCCCAAATCTCGGCCTCAAATCCGCAATAACGGACAACATATGCAAAACATGTATCTTAAAAAGGAAATTTTCATTTTTTTCATTGTTTTTTTTTCTGTTCGCTCAACATTGGCACTAATGGTCGTGCAACTATATCTTGAGTCTATCCATCTGGAATGCGAATCTTCAGAACATCCTCGCGCCCTGCTCAAGAGAGCTTCTCATGTTTTTACCTCATCAGGCATACTGGAAATTACTGAGGTGAGGATGATTGGGGTAACAATGCAATTTGTTGTGCTATCACACATGTAACAAGTCGATACGTAAATTTACGTTGCAAACCTGTCATACACCTCAATTAGGACTCAGATTGCCTCAGAATACTCAGAATTTTTGTGTCAAAATCTCAAAAATTTCGTCTTGCTGAGCCTCAAATCCACAATATTACGGACCAAGGTTGCCTCATCAGAGGCCTCGAATCCGCAAAGTTGGGACTTAGATTTGGCCAAAATTTCCCCTCAAATCCGCTATTTCGTGGTTAAGGTTTCTCGGGAGCTTTCCGGGCCTTGTTGACTTTGTTGGTCAGCTTCCTTTGTAGTCACGTGCATTCTTACATACATTGTGTCGTCTCCTCACTGTTCCTCAGCTGTTCATCCATCACGCTCGACACTGAGGCAGTGAGTAGACTTGTTCCTTTATGTTTTTATTCTTTCCCTGATATGTACTGTAGTTTTGTTCTGACCTTACAGGTATGCAATATATTAGCTGTTCATCCATCACAGTTGATACTGAGCATATATTTCAGTATCCAGGCTGGCAGGTTATGGGCATTCTTTTGGGGGCCACAACTCTTTTTGTGGTTTTGGTTCCCTCTTTACTGGGCTTTTGTTTCCATTTTTGCCTCTGTCAATACATCATCAGGGCAATCACACCATTCAACCACTCTTGCTTAAAGTCTTCCAACACCTACTCCAGAACAATGGGAGATGCATTTGACTTTTGTCATACTTTGTTCCTAAACTCTACTCAATTGTCATCTGACAGCTGGGTGCCAAGGGGAACTTCATAGGGTAACACCTCTCAGTCTGCTCTTTCACATCATGATTCACCTCTGCATTTCTTCAATCTTGATGCATATAATCAACCTCATTGATACAAACAATGTTTTCATGGGCATATACCCCTCAAATTCTTGAGAATTCTTCTTTTTCTCCTTCTACACAAACTCTAGCTGTTCAATCTATTAATCTTCCTCACATGCTTCATGGTTTATCCTCAGCTCCCAATGCACATCCTACACTAATGCCAATATGGCTTCCTTCAGTACATGACCTACCTCACTATCTTTTTATTCCTCATCTTCTACCTGTCTCAACTATTTCCATTTTGCACATGCCTTCTGTTTTTTTTAAAAAAAAATTGGGCAACAATTCCTTCTCCTCAGGTTCATCTTCTGAAAGACACTGTGCCTGATTTATCTCTACCTTTTGTTTCACTGCCCCCAGTATAACCTATCCAACCTTATCTAATTCCTGATCCTCCTTTGGTGGCACTGCAACCTCACCTTCTTCCCCAACCACCACCACTAGTTATAGCCTCCCCCCCTCCCCAGAATTTTCATTATCATTCATGTCATTTTAATCCCTCCCTCAATCATAACATATCATAACATTAATCATCAGATTTTCTTTTCAATGTCAAGTTTTTCAACATCCTCTAATGCACATTAGTGATCAACCCATTGCTCAATTACCTACTGTATATTCTTTGGACAGCATTAAGTTACCTCCTTTATTGTAATAGAGTGTCCAGCAGACCTCCTTGTTACTCTAGTTATTTACTATATTATCATTTATATACATATTATTCAGCAGCATCACATGATGCTGCCCTTTTATTCATACTTACATAAGGCAGCACCTTACTTCATACTTCATAGTACAGAATTACAATCAATTTTGACTTATGAGGTGTAAATTGTAAGCTGCACAAACCAGGATGGAAATCTCAATAAGACCCTATTCTTGCTAAGCACTGATTTCTGTTATTTCCTATGTTTTTGGTGACTTCCAGACTTACTGGTTTCTACATGACATAACAGTCACATGACTTTGTCACATGTGGCCTAGACTCTTAACCCATTGGACAACTTTCTCTCTATGACAACTAGCAATCTCTAGCAACCTCCTAGCAAAGTCACTGATCATATTTCTTTTCTTGGTGTTATTGGCATAGCTTTCTTGCTACTTGATTTAGTTTTATTTACTTACTACACAGCACCCTAGTAACCAGCATACTGACTGTCATTCCAGATGTTGACTTTAGCTATATTTTGGGTTTCTTACTATCACATGCCATTCCCCCTGACTTGCCTAGTGTAAGGGCAACCTCTGGAGGCTGTGGCTCAATCACACAACTAGTGCAGGGAGATCCAAAGTCTATTCAGTACTGTACAGTGTCTACAAACATAACTACTCACTTGGTAGAGGGAGATTCAAAGAGAACAAGTGCCTCTTCTTATGATGACATGCAGTGTCATTGTCATCTGAGTTGCTTTCTAAGGTACACCTCTTAGATACTGCAATATTATCATCATTGTTGCTTCCTAGGTCTGAGGCAGCCATTGCACTAGCTGCCACCTGAGAAGCTTGTACTTGCATGACATATAGACACATACATATGTAGTGTGTCCTATAATATAGCAGAGCACACTTTGGATTGTCATCACTGGTAGAGTCCACTATACCATAGTGGAGCCCCCACAATGTAGCATGTTATACAGGTGCCATGGAGGCTGTACATTGTGCCATATTATACATATCCAGTGGAGTCCTTCAACTAGGATTTGGAGCTGCTAATTACTACTAGGTCCATTGCAATTACATTTAACAGTGACTGGCCCTACTCAACACTAAAATCTGCTGGTGTTAGCAGACTGGCAGGGGGTCTAGCCACTGGCTATTTCTCATGACCAGCTGCCACCACTTGTGACAAAATCCACTCTCAGAAACATATCTGCCCAGCACTATCAGAAAGCTACTGAGAAGACAGGGGGTGGCCAAAGCTAGTACCACTATTGGCAACAAGCCACTTAAATGAAAAGTGATATGAAGATCTATTTTAACTGCAGAAATAACAATCAAGGAACAGCAGAAACACAGCATTATGCCAGTTGAACAAAATCAATGGAGAACACATCATATTGGTCATATTTTTTTTAGATGCATGCTTGGGAATGCATCAGAATTCTTCATAGAGGATCAGATTCTTTGGAAGGCATCAATCTTTTTTGGCAGCCATCAAAATCTCATCAAAGCATCAAATCCTTTGGAAGCTGCAACCTTCTTTGGCAGCCATACTGCTTTTGGATGGTACATGTAAATCAACAGAGGCATGTGACCCTATTTTTTAAATTCTTGACTTTCAAGTCCTCTTTTGCTCACCAGCCACCACTCATCTGCTCATCACTGTCTGCTATGCTATGTCTCCATCCACTGAGGTCCTTTTACAACAGCTCTACAATACTGAGAACTCTGTGTTGGTCTCTGTGCTCTGAGAGGAGACTTGTCAGATCTCCAGAGTAGGGTTAAAGAATTGGTGAGCAACCCTACTTGTAGGATAACATGCAACACTCACAGAGGGTGTTCAAGAAATCTTTGTGGAAGCAAATTTCCCAGGCCAAGGACAAACAACTTGTCCTGAAGACTAGGAAAAGCTTCTCCAATAAGGCCCTCCAAATTTTATTAGACAAGCTGTCAGATGCAAAGGCAATTGAGGAGTTGAAAGAGAAGGCATGGGCATATTTCAAGGAGTCACAGGCAAGGAAGGAAGCCCAGGAGGTCAACAAGGGCCAGGCAGCAGGAGGAGTGGCAGGTCCATGTTCAACATTAGATCCCTCACCTTCAGAAATTTCTAAACAGATTTCAGCAATTGATCTGCCAATGCTGGCAGCAGGTCCAGTGGTACCAGTGGATCCAGTGCCTCCAGTAGGTCTGTTGTTCTGAGTGGGTCCCTCATCAAAACCTGGTAGAGTATTGGTGTTAAGTCTGTTGTCTCCAGCAGAGCCCAGCCCAGCTCTGGCTGATCAGAAAGGCTAGCAAAGCACAGATTCCCCAACAAGAATGGAGGAAATACACTGCCCAAACTCCCCCTCATAGTCCTCCCTTGCCTAGCCATTCCAAGTATGAATCAGTTGCCTCAAACAAAGACAACAATGACAACAATGATGACAATGATTATTCCAATGATGAGGAACATTAGCAGGGCAAGATCATACCATCAATGAGGTTAGGGAAGTACCTCATGATGGCACCTCCATGCACAGGGGCATGGCTCCACCCCCCTTGCCAATACTGTCAAAAGAAGGGGCTCCAGTGTGTCAAGACAAAGGGAGGAACCTCATGCAATGCCTGCTGGCTTGTCCTCAAAAAAAACATGCAGTCTCACAAGGGATTATAAAGAAGAGGTCTGGAGGAACAAGGGCAAGAGGAGAAAGAAGGAGAAAAGGCAGAGAAAACCAAAGTCTTCCAAGTATGTCAAGAGTAAGTGTTGATTTTCCCAACTGAAATCATTTACTAACAATGGACAGAACCAACAACACCAGTTGCTGGGCTGTCAATGATCTGCTTGGCAGATATGCCTGTGGCCATGGGAAAGGGAAGGGGAAAGGAACAGATGGATCTGCCAGTGGCCAGTAGAAAGAGAAAGAAGTGAGTGGACCCACTAACAATGAGTGGAAAGGAAAAGGGCAAGCATTGAGCAGATTCACTCTCCTCCACCAATTTCATTGAGACTGTCCTTACACAAGCTATGGTGGAATTGAACCAACAGCTCAATTTTCATAAATGAAGGAATTGAGGTTGTATCAGAAGAGATGAGGTCAGAGTTTGTGTTAGCTGAGGAGACAAGGTTTACAGAGATGGAGAAGATGCTCTGGTAGTACAATACAACACTTAGAGTGCTTGACAAGTGCATGAACATCATGGACATGAGTGTTGTGGGCATAATGTCTGACCTCAACAGGACAAAGCAGACTGTTGAGGCTCATGCTGGGCATCTCACACAGAATGAAGTTAACATTGTTGCTCTCCAGGGCATGGTCAACAACATTCAAAACCAGCTTCAAAACTCATCCCCCCCCCATCCAACCAGCCTCTAGCACCAGCAGCTTTCCACTTGTGCCAGCTCCTACTTTGGCACCTATTGCTGAGGCAGAAGAGCCCAACAACAATGAGGCTGCCCAGCCCAAGGAGGATGAGAGCAAGATGGACCATGCCACTACTATAGCTACTGCTGTCAATCAGTCTGCCATTGCTGATGACTCTGCTCTCATCAGTGACTCTGTTGCTACTGTCACTGACTCCAGTATTTCCAGCAGGTTCACCACCAACTCTGTCACTCCCACTGGGCCTGCTGCCAGCATCATTGACTTCACCATTGCCACCAGACTAGCAGCCAGTGATGAATCCACTGTGCCCACTGGTGTTGAATCTGTTTTGGCTAATCCCATTGCTGCAACTGGGCAATTGATGGATGTGGATATAACAGGCCTAACACCACCTCATGCTCTAGATGGGATTGTGCTACAATGCACCTACAGCACCTCCCATGCCACATGACCCCCCATCAAACATACCTGTTCCTTCAGTCATCTAGCAGGTAAGAGAAAGGCTGATGAACATGCTGAGGAAGTGGTAGCCAAGAAGATGAAGAAAGCATGAAGAGGATGAGGGCCACTGAACTTTATCAACATTTTTTGAACTTTTTTGAGACATTCCAGCCTGATTATTACATTGTTAGATTTTGTAATACTCAATGAAAATGTAAATATACTATTTGATATGAATTGAAATTGTAAGTTCAACTCCTAAAGCAATGTTCTTTGGAATTTTTTGATTACTGTAGTTACAGTAACTCATTTGTGGTTGCATGAATATGATAGAAATACAACAGCAATGTGGTCTATTAGTACTGCATTGTTACTTTGTATCAATTCCATGTAGCAGCTGCAGGTTCAACTCCTGTAACTGGCAATATGTTACATCCTTATTTTTTTTCACCTTTTGTTGAACACATGCAAGTTGTTTCATTGAACAGGATGCCTAAAATACAATGCTATTACAATGGCAATGTGGTCTACTGGTAGTATGTTGATGCTTTGTCTCAATCCCATGTGGCAGCTGCAAGTTTGACTCCTGCAGTTGGCAATAATCATTGTAGAATATGGTTTTTGCATTCTCAATAAAGGAAGTACATGGCAATGGCATTTTTGTTCATAGTGTAATAAATATAGTAGGATTACAACAGCAACATGGTATATTGGTACTGTGTTGTCACTTTGTATTGATCTTATGTGGCAGCTGCAGGTTTGACTCCTGTAACTGCCAACGTTACTACCTCATTTGTATTTTTGACCTTGGTACTGCACTGACACTTTGTACTTTTACATCACACCTCTCATACTGCATTGTCATTGAACCAAACACAGTTCTCTGCTATAGTGGAATTGCATTTGAAGCTTGTTAGCCTTCCATCCCCTGCAACCTCTGGATTCAACCCCCAGTGTTTGCATTATCAAGCATATTCCACAACACTTTTACATCACACATCTATGGTCCAGTGGAAATGGCTTTCAAACTTTGAAGTCTTCCATCAGTCTGATCAATCTATTGTGTTAGTTGCAGGTTCAACTCCTGTAGCTGGCAATGTCCATGCATGATATGGTGTAAATTTTTCAACAAACAATGATTTTCAATTGCATGTGTGTAACACCTCCTATGGTGTAGTGGAATTCCTGTTGAAGCTTTGAAGCATTCCATACCAGCAGGTTCTGGGTTTGACCCCCTGTCCTTGCATTGTCTATTATGTTGAAACTCTCCCCCACTGTTTCTGATGCTGGTGCACATCACTGGTTTGTCACCCTGGTTACACAACTAGCTCTGGAGCATCATGATAATCCTAGGGCAGCCTACATTCCCATCTGATCTCATCAGTATATTGTTGTGGCCTGCCCTCTGATCACAACTGATACCCATTGACTCCATGTGGCCTCAACAAGCCCTGCCTAGTAGTTAGTATATAAGTTGTAGAGTAGCATCCCATACTCTAGTCTTGATATTACCTAGGTACTATGTTCTGATTGTCTGTCTCTTGTGTTTTGTGCCTCTTGTTATGTTTTTCCTTCTTTTAGTCTCCCAGTCTTATCTTAGTCTCCTGGTCTTGTCCTGTCTCTATCTCCATTATTGTCTTGTTATTATTTTGTATCTCTGCTTGAATTTATTTCCATTCTTGTCTCAATCTCACCTTGACTCCATCTTGTTCCATGCAACTCTATTTCTTTCATTGTGTCCAAGTTCCTTCCACTCTAATGCTGTTACAGACTCTGTGCTTGCAATTATAAATTCCAAATTTTCATAAACCAACTCCAGACCTTGCTATTTGCTTGGCTCCAAGACCCATCAACATCCATTGATCTCTCATCAAACTCTGGCCCCACTCCTATTACTTGCATAGCCTCTGTTTGCCCCACACTTCCAATACCCACTTTAAGACTTGTGCCTGATGCCCCTTCAAGTCCAACCCTTCCCTGCATCTTGTCTTAGACTTCCCCAGACCACCCTAGACTTGTTTGGACCACTCCCCCTTGCTTACTCTCACAAGTATCTGAAGTCCAGATCTTCCCCAAATGCCAGGTTATCAGTGCAGGACATGTAAGGACTTGCCCAATTAAGCTGAGCATCTGTGGTCAGCAAAACTAACAGCCAGGCTGTTTGAGTGGATTTGTTGCAAGTACTACTTGTTTTTGGAGTTGTAGATCTCTGGATGTAACAAGCTGCATCCTCTTTCAATCTCTCTGCTTGAGATCTTCTTTGTCTCTTTGAGATGAGATGATTAGTAGCAGGTCAGGTGATGCCTTGTGCTTCTGATGTGCCAGTTGATAAGATGGTGTTTCCTTTGTTTCTGTTTCATGTGTGTCCTCTTCCTGGTTGAGAATTTCAAGAACAGATCTAGAAACTGCATAATGAGGAGACCCATCTGCTGGGCCATTGATTGGAGTTACTAGGTTATTCCATCCTCTTTGCTGTAGCTGTTGTATAGTGACATTGTTGACAATCTCAAGACTTATTTGGAGATCAGACATGGGTGCACTGCTGGGTTTGCTGGACAGATCTGGCTCTACATCACTGGCCAGATTGCCTGACAGATCTAGTTAGCTTACAATGCCAGGTTTGCTAGACAGATTGGGTTGGCCTGCAATGCCAAGAGTGCCAGCAGGTTTGCTAGGCCGGGTTTGGGCCATGTTGCTTGGTGGAGGTGGTAGTATTGGGAAACCATCACTGTCTTGCTCAAGAGCAAGATTGGGACAGGTCAAAACAGAAGGAGTAGTGTCCTGTTGCAAGGTGTTATTTGTTGCTCTATGTGTGCTCAGGAGAGTGGACATGTAGTCTACCATCTTCTGTTTGAAGTCACCTACAACATCAGGAAACATATTTTCAAATGAATACTGATTGGTCTGTGTCAAGTGAGACATATTGTCATGTCTACTGTCACAACCCATTCCCTGAAGCCCTGTACACCGCCCGACAAACCCCCGCTCCCCTGGAACCCCCCAACGCTTTGTTGAACTTCCCCAGCACTCTGCGCCTACTCCGGCTAACTCCAGCACCTTCTTGGCTAACTCCAACGGCCCCCTGGCCAACTCCGACATCTTCCCTGCAGCTGCTGGCACTTCTCCTGGACTTCCTAAACCCCTGGGACCACTCCCCCGCCATGCCTGACCCCATTACATGTCATCAACTTGACACCCTGGCTTCCCCGACTTACCCTGGAGTATCACGACAGCCTCGGAACAGACCACGTTGCAATTGATTCCATCAACATATCAACGCAGCCCACCCTCTGATTATAACCAACACCCGTCGACTCTGTCAAGCTCCACCAAGCCCCGCCACCATGGCCAACATCCCCGGAGCACCTCAGTAGTCAGTATATAAGACATAGAGTAGCTCCTCGTACTCTAGTCTTGAGATTACTGATCTACCTACCTTTCTGATGTGTTTCTGATTGTTTCTTCTCATGTTTTGTGTCCTGTGTCTCGTTTTCCTTACTCTCAGTCTCCCGGTCTTATCTCGTTTCTGTTCTGTTGTCCTTTCAATATCGTTCCGTGTCTCTGCCTGAATCTATTCTTATTCTCATCTTGTCTTTGTCTTGTTTTGTTTGACTCTGTATCGCTCCATTTGATTCTGTCTATTGTGTTCAAGTCCTCCCAACCATAACGTACTCACAAACTCTGCAATTACAATTACGAACCTCCGATGCTCGTTACCACCTCTGGACCCTGCTATACACTCGGCTCCAAACCCCATCAATCCCTGTTGATCCCCCATCAGAACACCAGCTCTGCTCCTGTCATCCGTGTAGCCTCTGCCTCCTCTGCACCCACAATACTCACACACAGATTTATGCCTAAACCCTGCCAGGTCCATCCCCCTCCCCCGCAACTCGTCCTCTACTCCTCTGGACCTCCCCGGACTTGCTCGGATCAATCTCCCCTGGCTATCCTCACAAGTCCCCAGTGCTTGGAACACCCCCGAGTGCTTGGTTGTCAGTGCAGGGAATCATGTTTGCCTAGTAAGGACTCGCCCAGTGTAGCTGAGCCCCCATGGTCAGCGGAACCTGACATCTACAAGTACAATGTGGTTAAAAAAAAATCAAATGTGGCATAACATGCACCTACACCCTAAGAGTCATGCCTTCTTCTGCAATACATCCTACAACAGTCCAGCTCAACATGCCCATCTCCTTAAAACAAAGGATGTCTTCATCATCAACCCATTTCAAACCATATTTGTCTGCCTTTTTAAAAAAACATCAGAACAGATCATGAGATGGATAGCAGATACTGGGGGCCAGAGCAGATGGGACACCAACAGCTCTACATTGGATGGAAGTGAGGATCAGACAGCAGGCACCAGATAGTGGACAGCCAGCAATATGATGACTTTGGAACAAAAAAAAAAGACTACTCACTTGTGCTGGATATTCATATGATCTTTCACCCACATGAAAAACTTTCATAGAGAATGCACTGGAGCCAGCATCTGCCTGCTGGAGCAAATGAAGGCTGGCTGGGAAGGCCTGTCTCTTTCTGTGTCAAAAAACTGTCTGTCTCTTCATTAAATTGTCTTGCACCAATTGAAAAATGTCCATAGATGGCCTACCAGATCAGATGACCTACTGGCTCAGATGTCCATTCAGTGGACTAGACATTGGCTGACAGTCCACAAGTTCCACCAATTCAATCAAATTGTCTTGTACAAGTCTTGCTAATTTTTTCCTCACCTACTAAGGGGCACATAGATTTCAGATACCCTTGAAGAACTACACCAGCTGTGAAGAAATCCAATTTGTTGCTAATGTCACCAACACCAATAAATATCCATTTTTCTATTGTCCATTCTATTGTCCATCTTGGCAGACAGTCTGATGGTGGCTTTACTACCTTAGCCTAGTGCATATCACTTGAGGAAAACTTTCATAACAAAATTTTCTTTGAGAATACCAAATGTTGTAGAAAGATTGCCAATATCAATCATCATCTGTTGCACATCACTTGCACCTCTTCACATCAACCAATCATCTTGTACAGGGCTCATAACAATTTTATTTTCCTATCTCATACATGCTGTTACATATATTCTAGGAAATCTCCTGCTGGCAGGCACACTCTTCAACACCTCATTTGCACCATGAATTTGGATGCTATGATGAAGCACTAGCAGCACAAGCAACCAAAACCTACAGTTCTTAGGCAAAGAGATCTTATGCCTGCTGAAGAAAAGACAAGAGTCATCCAGAACTCTAGAGGATTACCTATACTGGTGAAAGAATGAGTGCCCATTGGTCCAATTCCAGTTGTCACTTCTGCTGTACCATTCCCAGCCACCAATGATGACCATGATTTTTTTGGGGATGCTACAATGGTAGATGATATATATCCTGTCCTCATAAAGCATGGCAAGGTAAATTTTCATGGAAAAATTGTGCAACATATTATTATTCATATCTTATAGACACAGGCAGACTATCTCAAATGACTTCATCAACTATGTTCCACAGTTGCTTGATGGTTTACTCAGTTGTGAATCCATTGGTAATATTAGCCATTGTCATGCATGTCCTGACAAACATCTTGTGTGATGAAAATGCTGTGATTGCATTGGTTCAAGACTCTTTTGTTGTAAGCGTTTACACCAAACATACCAGTCCAACCCACTTTACTGACCAGAGATATGGAATGGCAAATACTTCCAGCCCATGAACTTATCTGATGCAGGTGGCTATTCTATGTTTCCCACCATGCAATTCACAATTGCCATGGTGGCATGACCTGGGTGAATGTTCTTGAAGACTATGAACAAAAAAATGACATTAAAGAGCAAGACTTCCTGCAAGCCATCCAGAGTATGTCAACATTGTCATGGTGTTATCAGGCATGCTGAAATTACTAATACAGGTCATGATGAACCAATTGATATCAATGTAAAAACAGGGATCAATAGAAACATGTTTCTGTCAGGTTCCACTGACTATGGGGGCTCAGCTACACTGGGCAAGTCCTTACTAGGCAGATGCAATGTCCTGCACTTATAACCTAGTGCTCCAGGGTTGACATGGACTAGAGGGACTTGCAAGGAAAAGCCAAGAAAAGCAGTCCAAGCAAGTCCAGAGTGATCTGGGGAAGTCTAAGACCAAGTATATTAGACATTGGGCTTGGACAGGCATCAGGGACAAGTTTATAGGCATGTGAATAGATTGTGGGCAAGCAGAGGGTTTGCAAATGATGGGAGCAGAGCTGGAGTTGGTCAGGGGATCAATCAAGACTGATGGGCTCCAGAGCCAAGCAAAGGGCAAGGTCCAGAGTTGTTGTAAGAATGTTTGAAGGTCATAGTGCATGTGTGGAGTTTGTACTGATATCAGAGATGAAAAGAACTTAGGGAAACAAAGGAAACAGAGACAGTCAAGGTAAGATGGAGACAAGACAAGACAGAACTGAGAAAAGAGATAGATTCAAGACTCAAATAGAAATGGAGACAGAAAGAGACTGAGACACAAGTAACCACTTAATGCAATATCAAGACTAGAGTATGAGGTGCTACTCTATGGGTTATATACTGACTACTGGAGAGCTCCGGGGGACAGCAGGTGTGGCAGCAGGGCTTGACAGAGCTGTGAAGAGTCAACAGGTGTTGGTTGCGATCAAGGGGTGGGCTGCAGTGATATTCTGATGGGATTGGCTGGGGACATGGGCTGATCCAGGTTTGTCATGATGCTTTGAAGTAGGTTAGGTGAACCAGGGTAGTGAGCCAAGGATGTATGATGGGGTCAGGAACAGTGGGGGAGGGTTCCAGGGGCTTAGGGAAAGTGTTGACAGCTGCATAGAAGGCATCAGAGTTGGCCAGGGGGCCATCAGGGTTTGCCAGAGAAGTGTTGGAGTTATCCAGGATGGGTGCAAAGATAGTATGACGGTTGGGGGGTTTGATGAGGCCTTGGGGGAGAGACTCCAGGGAAGCGAGTGTGCTGGGAATGATGTTGGGGGTCTAGGGAGCAGGTTGTGACAGTTTCCAGCACCAGATCTGCCAGCAGAAATGCAGTTTTTATCAAGTAATCTGTCCACAGAAATGCAGTTTTTAGCAGTGGATCCATCCCACAAGGTGGCAGATCCACTGTCCAATCAGTTGCCACAGCAGGAGCAACAGTTTTTGTCACTGGATTCCATGGATCTGGAGTCAAATCTGTCAAATGTCTCTATGTCTACCTCACATGCCAAAATTCTGGCTAGAATTCAGATACTAGAGGAGGAGCAACAGGAACTAGAGGACAATGACACCATGGAAGGTGGAGAACTGCCATTGGAACAAGTACCAATGGAAGATGTTTCTTCACATGGACCACAAGAAATGGAGGAAAATCATACTGCTCATGTTGATGGACTTCCTCCCTCTGCAGCCACTGCTGGTTTCAATCTGCCATCTGCATATGGGTGTCATATTGAGAGAATTGATTGCTTTGGAAACCCAATCACATGCATTGTACACACAACTGGTGTGCACTACATCAGTGTTGTTGCATGCAAGTGTTCTGGCCAAGATGTCTGGGTCAAGGATGTCATTCACTCCTAGCTGATTCCCAGCACATTCAACCAGATGAGAACATACTTTACAACAGCTATTCTGGACAATTTTTGTCTGACTAATTTAGAGTGCAAAGCCTCTGCTTATCAGTATTGGTGGAAACTTGCAAGGATTACTTCATCAATTGCTTCTTCAGGTGAAGTAGATAACCTCTATTGTGAATTACAATGACTTTTGCATTTATGGCACTGGTTAAAAAAATTGAAATGGGCAGGTTTTGAACATGATGAGATGAAAGAACCAATGGCACCAGAGCATGGTGAGCTTGTGATATTCTGTCCCACTTGCCCTCAACCAGAAGTGAATATTCCATAAAACTGGGAAGAAGATCCAGTTCAGTAGAAGTTCAATTGCTCATTGATGATGGATGGAAACTTCAAGGCAGATCATGTCTGTCATCATAATCCTGCTTGGGATGTATGGCATTCCAAAGGAGGTGCAATGATGCCCAGGAGGGATGAACCTGATGAATATCTTTAGTTTGCAAAGGATAGGCCAATGGTGAGTTTTTCTTTGGATTGCTAACATGTGCCATTATTGATTGACTGTTAATGTTTGCATCCAAATTGCCCCTGTCCACCATCTGCTATTAACCTCCACTCCAGCTATTAACTTGATCCAAACATCCCATCCAATATCTGCTGTTTGCCATCCACTATTAACCTCCACTCTGGCCATCCAGTGGGTCCATTGCCAGGGAGCTCCTTGTGAAAACACATTCAAGGCCATTGAAAAGGCACTTCTATTGAACAAATTATGTGACATTACTGGAGTTATTGCAACAGCATGCACCCACCATGGCTGCTTTGCTCCCAACAGCATAACAAACTTAACCTGTGGTGAAGGCCAAGTGTATACAGACTTTTCCATCACACATGCACCAAAGACAACCAACATGGAATCTATTAAGCATCTCTTGCTGGTATATGATATAGCATGCCAGTGGTGTGTCAAGTTTTTCAAATGATTAGCAGAGGCAGGGGAAGTTTTACCAGATAATCTACTGGTTGACTATACAATTGGCTTCCTTCATGTCCATGGCCACAAGGAAAATTGCTTTTTCTGCTTTGCCCCATCATTTATTCCAGGAGTTGGCCACATTGCTGGGGAGATAATTGAAAGTCTTTGGTCTACTCAATGAAGTTTCACAGATGGCATAAACTGCTACTCTTGCACATTGGGCAGAAATCCTTGACAATCATATGTGTGACTCTAACTGGAAGATATTACTTGATATGGTTCCTTTCCTGTGCCAAAAATACTTGACAGCTATTGAGATGAGTGAGGCTGCTGTTTATTATTTTGCTGAATGGTCCATGGGAATCTTAGCAGAACTGATATCAAGCTGGGAGGCTGAGATCACCATTGCTGAAAGTCTGAGGGACCAAGACAAAAAGGCAATGGACATTCTTAAGGCTTGGACCAATTGGAAGCTGGGGCCAGATGCTGGATACTAATACATTTTCAATCCAACTTGCACTTGACATTGAAGAACAGCAGTGAGTCAAACCCAGATGGTTTCACCACCATAGGACTAAGTGTTATATCAGGATTGTATTACAAGACCATGTCTGTCAGATGAGTTGGCAGGCATGAGAGGGTGAGCAACAAAAGGTTGAAGCAGACAGAGAATTTTGTCAAGGGTTCAACTAAATGTCCTGGCTGCTTCCCAAGCCAAGTATGGTTATTCTTCTAATTCACAAAGGACTACACCACTTGAGGTGGATGATTTCCTGGTGCATTTAATGAAGAAATGTCAGAAGACAATGAAACATTGCCATATCTGGTGGCAACCTGCTGGCTGGACTGGATCTGCTGTTGGAACTGGATTATGCTGCACTAGAAGACTTTGAAATATCCTTGCCATCAAAAATCGCTGGTAATTGCTCAGAACTGTCCAGTATTGAAAGGAGATTGCATTTGCTTCAAATCAAAAGGCATATTCAAGCACTCCAAGAGCTCATTGCCAGAAAATCTTTCATGTATTCTCATGTTGTCTGGGTTGCTCCAAGCAAAATTGTCAAAACCCAAGCCAGGGTGTCAATTGACAAAATTAAGGCAGCCATTTCCATCAAAGCCAGGGCCTATGGAAAATATTGCAGTGCTCTTATGCAATTAAGCATAGATTCCACATTTGACAAAAAAGATTGCATTCTGCAGAAAGTGGATCTTGCAGCAAGCATGGCTATATGTGATCCAAATATTTCTGGATCATCAAGAATAAAGATTTCTTGGATATGGCAAGCTAATCTGGATATGGAAAATGACCCTGAAACTCTCTGTGAATGTAAGTTGCTTTCCACCCCAATATCCTGCATTATTCTCAATCTGCCTGCCAATTCTGTTCATTCACCATATCCATTCATTTGTTGTCAATGTGTTGGCCCACTTTCCTCTTCAATTTGCCAGTATTAAATTCATAACCAATCTCACTAGTCCATCAGGTACACTACCTCCACACAAGAGGACAACAAAACAGATGGACAGAAGAATGTTAGCTTGTTACCAGTGAAATGGAATGGACTGTTTGCTATTTCCTTAAGCAGGCAGAAATCTGGTCCAAGAGGGGCATGTCAGCCAAAAAAAAGGCCTCCAAGCCTATGCCAACAAAAAGGTGGCAATGTGGTATGAACTGAGTTCTTTGGCAACTCATAAGTTCAGAAGGGTATACGATGATTTTACACCTCCTTAAAGGGCAACAACACCTTTATAATAGAGAGTGCAATAGAATGAACAAATGGCTGATATGACATATATACTGGATTCACCATGCACATCATATCTGCTAAGCCGGATTTGCTATGCACATCATATCCACCATGCCAGTCAGAACTGCCATTTTCATAGTGGATTTGTAATCTTACTACTTTGGGACAATGTCACATGTAGTCTACATTGTTGATTCTGTTGCTTTGAAAGACCTACTTTCTCCAACTACTAGCTCATAACTGTGCTAAATCCTTATAGCTTTGCACTCTTATATAGCCTCTACTGCTGCTCTATGAACCCAAGCCTCAGTTGACCAATAGTCATTGGGTCTCCAAAACTGATATTTTATGTTGAATCATGAGTGCCCTCTCTTGTTCATTATTGCTAATGACTTAGCAACAGTCTTGACAACCTTGATTCCAACTTAGTGTAGTGCCAACTGCAGGTACCTTATTGTTATTTTGATTTAGTGATGCTAGCAACCATAGCCAGTGACTAGTTTGCATTTGTCCCCAAGTCTACTTTGACTTCACTCTTCCTTTTGCTTCCAACCCTCCTTTTTATTGCTTAGTTTCCCCCTTACTTAGCAACTCTTTTGCCTTTGTTCTTTTCTACTCCCTTTATCCAGCAATCCTTGCATTACCATCTTGTGACTTAGGCTAGTGATAGCAACACTTTCCACTTGTTCACTCCACACCCATTAGCTCTCATTTTCTAGGATGGTGATGTGCTCCTATGCTGCCTAGTGCCATGCAAAGAACCAAAAACAAGGGTCTAACACTAGTCACTAGATAGGGTAGCTGGCAGTAAGAAGTTAATAAAGAGGGCAAGTCAGTAACTGCCCCAGAGAATGAGAGCTAAAGGTTGTTTTGTGAACAAGAAGTGGAAAAGAATTGCTATTGCTAGCCTAAGTTGCTAGACAATTATAAAAGGTTGCTAGGTGAAAGAAAGGAAAAAGAACAAAGGTGAATTAGTTGCTAAGGAAAGGGGAACTAAGTGGTGAAGGGGAGTTGGGAAATAAAGAGGCAAGTGATGATAAAGAGGCTGAATAGAGGGGGGGGATGAATGCAAACTAGTCACTAGCTATAATTGCTAGCATCACTTAAGTCAAAAATAAAGCTAAGGGCACCTGCAGTTGGTACCACATAAAGTCAAAGTCAAAGTTGGCAAGACTGTTTGCTAAGTCATGGTTGATGATGAATGAAAGAGCAAAATGAAATCTTAAGCTGTTAAGCTTAGAGAGGGAGAAACAGTATTCTGTTTGTTGGTCTTAGTCTCTATGTACAGACAGTATTTACACTGTTTGTAAGTACAGTATACAAAAGGGAATAATAGTTGCCACCAGAATGGCATCTGCCAAAGTGTTTATGATACATACAAGGTGTCAGTCTGGTAACCAAGTAAAAAGAAAGTGAAGTTGATATAATGTGTAAAGGTAATAAGTTGCAAGAAAGAGCATGTCCAATGTCAATACCTGAAGTGTAGACACCATTCAAGTATGTTTGTAAGCTTGACAAAAAAAAATGATAAGTAAGAAATCACATGACTGTAAATATGTCCATTTTTGTAGAGGAGGCAGCATTGTTGCAAGGAAAGTTGCTAGCAATCATTGCTAAGAAATGTCTTGGCCTTGTCATTCTAGACCCAGAGTCCAGACTCCATGTGATATGGCTTATGATTGATAAGTCTCATGGTCACTAAAATCCCATACAAAGGCTATGTTGTTCCAGATCTCAAGGCTAGGCCTCACATGTCAAGTGTTGTGACTTGTATCATGACTTGTGCCATGTCAATATAGTCAGCTGCTGTCCAATCAGGAATGCTGAAAATGGTGCTCAGCAACAAATGGGTCTTATCATTCTCCCCTATACTGAAATCTTGACTGTCCCCAGTCAACTCAAAGTCCTATGATCACTCATTTGGTCCATGTGCCTAGAGTAGTAAGAATAAAAGTGACTAGCAATTCAGCTAAACTTCATCAACACTCCCTTCCATCCTCTTATCTACAACTCTCCTCTGCCATCTCCATCATATCACCATGTCATCAGATCTCATCTTCCAACTTAAGAAGCATGTGATGGCCCAGGTGTTCCTTGATCAGGTCGACTGCCTCTTGCCTGTTGTGCATGCATCCTGAGCAACAAATCCTCATTTGGCAGTCACTGCCATAATCAAGATCGGTAACTCTAGCTTTTTGAGGACCTGACCCTCAATGACCAATTATATTATTCCAGATTCCAGCATCCACTTTGCAAATTGGTGGTTACAACAGGTGTGGAGCAGAGTGAGGACTGCAGGGGCATTATTAGTGTGAATCAAGGGGGCATTGGGTTGGCAGGGCCCTCCACTTTCAAGCATGCTGCTGAGGGCATTGCTAAGGGGTTGGCAATGTTGCTGAGAGTGGTGATGTCACAACCTGCTCCCTGGACCCCTGACATTGTTCCCAGCCTGCTTGCTTCCCTGGAGTCCCTCCCCCAATGCCTCATCAAACCCCCCAACTATTGTACCACCTTTGCACCCACTCCAAGTAACTCCAACACTTCTCCAGCAAACCCTGACAGCCCTCTGGCCAACTACAATGCCTTCTATGCAGCCATCAATGCTTCCTCTAAGCCTCTGGAACCCTCCTCCACTGTTTCTGACCCCATCATACATCCCTGGCTCACTACCCTGGTTCACCCAACCTACTCTAGAGCATTATGATGAACCTGGAGCAGCTCACATTCCCAACTGATCCCATCAGAATATTGCCGCAGCCTGCTCCTCAATTGCAACTGATACCTGTTGACTCCACACAGCTCCGTCAAGCCCTGCTGCCACACTCACTACCCCCTGGAGCTCTCCAGTAGTCAGTATATAATCCATAGAGTAGCACCTCATACTCTAGTCTTGATATTATATTAACTGGTTACTTGTGTCTTGTGCCTCTTTCTGTCTCTATTTCTATTTTTAGTCTCAAATCTATTTCTTCTCTCAGTCTCATCTTGTCTTGCCTCTGTCTCATCTTGATTGTCTCTATTTCCTTTGTTTCTCTAAGTTCTTTTCATTTCTGATGTCAGTACAAACTCTATGCACACACTACAATCCCTAAACATTCTTACAACAACTCCAGACCTTGTCTGTTGCTTGGCCCCAAAACTCATCAAAGTCTTGATTGATCCCCCCGTTCAACTCTGGCTCTGCCTCCATCACTTGTAAATCCTTCACTTGCTCTGCAATCTATTTGCACACCTATGAACTTGTTCCTGGTGCCCACCCATGCCCAATGTCTAATATACTTGGTCTTAGACTTCCTCAGACTATTCTGGACTTGCTCAGACTGCTTCTCTTAGCTTCTCTTTGCAAATCCCTCTAGTCTGCGCCAACCCTAGAGTGCTAGATTATAAGCACAGAACATTGCATCTGCCTAGTAAGGACTCACCCAGTGTAACTGAGCCCCCATAATTAGTGGAACCTGACAGGTGACATTCCAAAAGGGCAAGGGAAAGAGCAAGTTAAAGGCTAGGGAGGAGGAAGAGGAGGAAGACCAATTTGAGGTAAGTCTTGGCTTTATCACTAATACTTGGCAGTTGTTAGTAACATTGTCACAGGAACCTATTGAAGACTTGTTTACCAACAAGCGCTTGGTGAGTCTCTTGCAATGGAAGAAGGCATTAACTGTAGTGGATATGGGTATGGGCATGGGAGTGGTGTTGAAGAAGGCTAAGGGGAAGTTAATGGTGTCACTTGAGAAGAGGCAAGCATTCAGACAAAAGCAGGGAGCAGTAAGTTTTTAGTGGTATTTGCCAACTCAATCACTAACAACTTTCTTAGTGCAACAACTGCTGGGCCAAGAACAACTCCAAGGGCTGTTGGTATCCAACTGGGGCCCAGCCATGCTATTGCTGAGACAGTACAAGGAAAAGCTCCACTCATAGTGGCAAATCTTTGATGAGCACTGGCAGTGATAAGACCCATTTGTTGCTAAGCACCATTTTTGGCATTTCTGATTGGACAGCAGCTGATTATATTGACATAGCACAAGTCACAATACTCAGCATGTGAGGCCTGGCCCCAAGATTGTGAGCTATATCATGTGGAGTCTGGACTTTGAGTCTAGAACAACAAGTCCAAGACCTTTCTTAGCAATGATTGCTAGTGACTTTCCTGGCAACAACACAGCTTCCCCTTCAAAAATGGACATATTGACAGTTGTGTGATTTCTTACTTATCATTTTTCTTGTCAAGCTTACAAACATACTTAAACAGCATTCACACTTTGGCAGATGCCATTGCTGGTGGCAATTACTATCTCCTTTCTAATACTATACTATACAAACAGTATCAATACTGCCTGTACATAGAGACTGTATTCAACAAACAGAGTACTGTTCTCTCTCTCTCTCTTTCTCTCTCTCTCTCTAAGTGTCAGGTTCTGCTGACCACGGGGGCTCAGCTACACTGGGCAAGTCCTTACTAGGTGAATGTGATTCTCTGCACTGACAACTGGGCACTTGGAGGTGTTCCAGGTGCTGGGGACTTGTGAGGATAGCTGGGGGAAATTGATCTGAGCAAGTCTGGGGAGGTCTGGAGGAGTAGAGAATGAGTCGCGGAGGAGGGGGACAGGCTTGGCGGGGTTCAGGCATAAGTCCACATGTGAGTATTGCAGGTGCAGAGGAGGCGGAGGCTGCGCAGATGACAGGAGCCAAGCTGGTGTTCTGATGGGGGATCAACAGGGATTGATGGGGTTTGGAGCCGAGTGTATAGCAGGGTCCGGGGTTGGTAATGAGTGTTGGGGGTTTGTAATTGTAACTGCGGAGTTTGTGAGGACGTTACAGTTGAGAGGGCTCAAACACAATAGATGGAATCAGATGAGACGAGATGGGGTCAAACAAGATGAGACGAAGACAAGATGAGAACAAGAATAGATTCAGTAGGGGACACGGAACAATAATGAAAAGATAATGGAATAGAGACGAGATAAGACCGGGAGACTGAAAATAAGGAAAATGAGACACAGGACACAAAACACAAGAAGAAACAATCAGAAACACATCAGAAAGGTAGATAGATAGATAAGTAATCTCAAGACTAGAGTACGAGGAGCTACTCTATGTCTTATATACTGACTACTGAAGAGCTCTGGGGACGTCAGCTGTGGTGGCGGGGCTTGGCAGAGCTCAACGGAGTTGATGGGTGTCAGTTACGACCAGAGGGCAGGCCATGTTGATATGTTGATGGGATCAATTGCAATGCAGTCTGTTCCGAGGCTGTTGTGATACCCAGGATAAGTCGGGGGAGCCAGGGTGTCGGGTTGATGATGTGTAATGGGGTCAGGCACAGCGGGGGAGTGGTTCCAGGGGCTCAGGAAGTCCAGGGGAGTCGCTGGCGGCTGCAGGGAAGATGTCGGAGTTGGCCAGGGGGCTGTCAGAGTTAGCCAAGAATGTGTTGGAGTTAGCTGGAGTAGGCACGGAGTGCTGGGGAAGTTCAACAAAGCGTTGGGGGGGGGGGGGGTTCTGGGGGAGCGGGGGTTTGTCAGGCGGTGTATGGGGCTTCAGGGAACGGGTCGTGACACTAAGCTTACTAGCTTAAGATTTCATTTTGCTCACTATCAACAATGACTTAACAACAGTCTTGCCAACTTCAACCTCAACCTAGTGTGGCACCAACTGCAGGTGCCCTTAGTGTTTATTTTGACTTAGCAATGCTAGCAACTATGGCTAGCAACTAGTTTACATTTGTCCCCCTTCCAGCCTCTTTATCATCACTCCCTCATTTCTCTTCCCAACTCCCCTTTCACTACTTAGTTTGCTCTTCTGTAGCAACCCCTTTTGTCTTCATTCATTTTTACTTTCTTTATTTAATGACTCTCTACTACCATCTAGCAACTTAGGCTAGCAATAGCAACTAGCTCCACTTCTCACTTCACACACCATTCACTCTCATTCTCTGGGACAGTCACTGACTCACTCTCTTTATTAACTTCCTACTGCCAGCTACCCTATCTAGTGACTAGTGTTAGGTCCTCTTGTTAGGTTTCCTGCATCCTGCATGGCACTAGGCAGCATAGGAGCACATCAGTGGCAAGTTTGCCAAGAAGATAGTGGTGAAGGTGGCCTCTGTTCAACAGGCTTGTGCATTTGTGGAGAGACAAAGGGAATTGGCAAGGAGGAAGGAGCCCATCCAGATCAAGCACTTGAGCTTGAATCTGCCAACATTGCAGAATGGAACAATGGTAGGAAGCAGTGGAATTGCCAAGGGTGAGCAGCAGGAGAAGAGTCACAAGATGGTGAAGAGTGAGGAGGATGCTAGTGACAAGGAGGGCACTAGCAACAGCAACAATGACAACAACATGCCTTTGGCATCTAAACAAGCAGCCAGTTTGACACTGGTTGCTAGTGAGGAAGTTGGGGAGAAGGGACAGGATGTGGAGATGAGGGAGACAACTCCCTTAGCAACAGTTGCTGAGGTTGAGCCATTGGTTAGTGGAGGAGAAGTCAAAAATAGGCAAGAGGTCAAGGAGAAGGTGGTGGAGGTGGAAAAGGATGAGGAGAGCAAGAAGGAGTTAGTCATCCAATGATGAGTAAGTGTTTTGTTTGCTAGATTACTTTTGCTGACAGTTTTGCTAGGGGACCTGGAGCAGCACACCACTGTGTCAGGTTGGCAACAATGAGCTCAAATGGTTAGGAGAAGACCTAGCCTTGCCAACACCACTTATGTCAGCAATGTTGCTTTGTAGGTACAATGAGAGGGCAGCAGAAATAGAGAGGCAATTTAGGAGGGAGTTAGAGAGAATGAGAGAGGAGCTGTTAGAGGTGTGGGCTAGGTTTGCTGTCGCTAAGTGGTCACTGGAGACAGTGGCTGGTTATTGGGGCAACTGCCAGGTGTTCTTGGCCTGGCAGAAGGCAAACAAGATTGGCAAGGAGGATTGGGAGGAGAGGAAGATGGAGGATGTGCCTAGCAGCAATGCTGACCTCAACTCTTAGTGACCACCACTCTCTGTAATATATTTTTGTTATCAGTAGTAGCATGGACAAAAGACTAGCCTCCTTGAGGGGCTTTCTAGTTTCATTGTATTTGTAGACTGGCCTCCTTAAGGGGCCCAAGAAAATGTAACCATATTATCAGAGATCAGAGGAAGATAGAAAGATGAGATCAAAGACAAAAGTATAAGCAAAGGTAAATGTGTTGGTACACACTAGTAACAATTGCTTGACATCAGCAACAACAGAAAAACACTCAGTAAATCATCATGACATAAAAACCTCCAGAGGTGTGCTGAGCACTAGCAACAAACAACAAAACACAGCATTGAAAGTGAGAAGATAGTAATAAACTGTCTGTGAAGGGCTTTTAAACAATTGTAACATGTTGAAAGAATAGCAAAACCAAAAAGACTTAATGTTTTTTTTATATGGTATTTGATGGTTTTTCTGAATAACTAGTTAAGGTATAGGTGAGACAAAATACAAAGTCAAGAAATGTTGCTAGGGCTTAGTGAAGGATGTTTTTAGTTTTCTTTGCTAGCATCATTGCCAGTGTCATCATTGGTTACAAGGTCAGTTTGTTTAAGTTCATAGAGTTGAGAAGTATCAATGTTGAAAGTGTTGCTAGGCACTGAGATGTGTTCTCTAGTAAAATAAGGAACTAAGCAAAAAGCAGCTATTGAGCAATGCAATACTGAACCATCTAGTTTGCAAAGGATGTAAGTGCTGCTATGGTTACAAGAGATTACCACCAAGGGGCCCAAGTATTGAGGCCTCATCTTCTTGTTGTGCATCACTTCAATTCTAGTGTTTCTCATTAGTATGAGGTTGCCAGCTTGGAAGTTGTAGTCTCAAATTGTGGCAGTATGTTCTGCTTCAAAGCAAATAGCAGCTAAGTAGTGAGCAATAAAAATGTTGTTGTGAAGGCAGTCAAGGTCCTTTTGGTGACATTGAAGATCTATTGCTCATTATGCTATGAGGTCTGTTGTTGATAGAAATGAGCTTGGCAGTGGTTGCAAGTATGCTGCTTCAACTATGTTGGCAGGAAACAGAGGGTGGGTACCAGTCATTGCATAGTAAGGGGAGCAACCCATGTGCTTACAAACTGTAATATGTTCTGACTAAAAGACTGAATAAGTAGCTGTACTCCACTTAGACTGATCACTGTTAACTGCTCTGAAGAGAGCTTGGTGAACATTGAGGTGAGGTCACTTGACTATACCATTAGCATGCTTGTTGTAATCTGAAATCCAAATGTGGTGCAAGTTGTACTTCTTCACTAAATAGGCAACAGCCTTCAAGATTGGAGGTCTGTTGTTGGTAACAATTCTGCTAAGGGCTCCCCAGCAACAGATGATGTCCTTGTACAACCACTTGGCAATGGCTTTGGTGTTCTTCTTAGCAAGCATGTGGAACTTAGAGTAGTGAGTTAGCAAACAGCATTCTTGAATAATATACTTGAACTTATTCAATGATAGCATGAACATGGTATCAATGTATATTTTGCTGAACAAGGGTGCTGGCATAGTGACAGTTGGTGGAATGAAAACTTTGGATGTCTGGTGAATCTGGCAGAGGTGGCAAGTACAAATGTACCAGACAAGGTCAGTGCTAACTTGAGGCCACCAAAAGCATTCTAGGAGAGCTGATTGGATAGCAAAGAGACCTCTATGTCCTAAGTTGTCATGCATAGCTTTCAAGGCCCATATGCAGCAGTTGGCAGGAACAAAGAGCTTGTGGGTGCCATTTTTGTTTCATTGCCAAAGCTTGCCTCCAGCAATAAAGAACATAGATACATAGCAAATGAAAGTGGCATAGTCTGTGTTGCTAAAGCCTTCAGGTCTGATGAGATTGTTGAGCCATTTCTTGACCAAAAACATACATGTGTTGCTAGTGATAGCCTTGGCGCTATGAGGTACATCATTATAAGTGGTGATGCCATCATTATGAAGAGGCCAAATATCATTGCTGTTTGCTAATTGTAAGGCTGAGTCATTGCTGTCATCACTAATATGTTATTAAAGGCTGGAGAGGCTGGAACTCATGGAGATGGGGTAGTCATCATGAAGCAGAGGACACTTGGCAAAGCAGGGGCAGAGGCAGCTGAACTTGGTGAATGAAGCTATATAAGCAATTGATCCAGTCCTCATACACAGAGTTGTCACTATCATTGGAAATGTGGTTGTTAGGCTGGAGCAGGCATTGCAAAAGACTATTGGGGCCATGGAAAGTACCTTTGATGTGGATGAGTTTGAAGTGAAACATCAATATTGCCATTATCCAGTGATTTATGCTAGTGGAGGGCTGGATGTCAGGGTTCTGTAGCATACTCTTGATATAGCAAGTGTTAACTTCAATAATAAGGTTCCTGATGTCAATAAGGTACATTTATAAAGCTTGAAGCACTTGATAAAGTCCATAAAGTTCCAAATTGGGCTGACTGAATCTAGACTCTCTGTCATTAAGTGTAATTGATTCAAAGCAGTTGTAGCAGCATTCTTTGCAATTGTTGCTAGTACACTGACAGAGGTAGTAGTTGACAGCAATATATGAGGTGTCAACTGCTAGGATGACAGGATCAGGCAATTCATAATCAATTGGAACTAGGGGCTTAGCATTTCATAAAGCTTTAACAAGGTCCTACTGAGCATTGATCTGATCTGGGCCAAATTCAAAGGGAATACCAATGTGAGTGAGTTTTGTTAAGTTGTTAGCATAATGAGCAAAATTCTTGACAAAAATCCTAAGAACTCCAACTGTACCCAGAAAGGCTCAAACTTCTAATAGCAACTTGCAAGGGTCCCAGTGCTCAAGCAGGGCTAAGCAAGTTTCATTAGGAATTTGACTGCTAGGCATGCAAATGTGACCAAGGATTCTGAAGGTTGGGGTGCATAAAATGAGTTTGTGACCTAAGAACATTCTGCTGCAGTACTTTATTTCCTGAAGAATTTGATTCAGAAGTTCAAAGAAATCCCATAGCACTAAACAAATATTGGGGTTAGCAGGATGCTTTAAAGTAATGTTGTTGTGGAAGATAGGCACAGAATAGGTCCAACCCATCAGCAGAGTCACTAAGCAAAGTGTGCCAAAGGGGGTCTGAAACATTGTTAAGTCATGTGAAGCAGGGTCAATTAGTCACTTATTATAGCCAATGTAGAGATCAAGTGTAGTGCCACAAATGCATCTAGCAAAAGATTCAGCAACATGATCTAGGAAAGGAGGAACTCCAGAATGGCAAATGGTGACATGGTTTAGTGGCTCTAGACTGTGTACAATCCTGAGCTTACCATTCTTCTTGAGGACACAAAACCAGCATGAGCGATAAGCTGAGTTTGAGGGTTTGTAGACACCAGGATTTTGTTGCAAATGATTTCACATACTTCCTTCTCTAGTTCTAGGAGTATGGGTTGATTGTACTGAGCCCAGGGTATGTATGGTATTGTTGGTATTTGTACTGGCAGAAAGAAGTCTGGGCACAAACTTCCTCATTCAGAGTCCTTACAAGCAAAAGCCTTTTCTTGTTTGGCAACCATGTTGACAAGAATGTTGATTTTGTTACTAGTGAGAAAGCCAGTGTCATGGTCTTTGACAAGTTTTGTTTGTTGTTTGCTAGTGAATTGCTGGATTGGAATGAATGGTGGCAGATTTGGGTCAAGTGGTGGCATAGTTGCTAGTGGGTCACCAATAATCTGTTGCTCAATTCGAAAGTCTTTGCTAACATGGCTGGCAACTGGTTTAGTCTTCATAGTGACTGGTTTGTACTTCTTCTTTACCTGGACACCTTTTCTTTTAGTTGGCTTGTTAGTGACATACTGAGCCAAGAAAGGGATGTTAATGTAGGTGGGGGTAATATCTGTATTGCTTGTATCAATAGGTAAAGTCTGTCCAAGAATTAAAGGGGTAGGGGAATCAGTAGACACAAGATATGAATGAGGAGGTAAGGAAAAGTCTGAAAGATCACTGGTTGTAGCATACAAATAAGCTAAAGCAGGGTTCGTCTGTGTGGTGGAATCTGTAAGTAACATGTCTTTGTCCAAATCACAAGAAGCTATACAAGTTGCTAGACCAGTTGAATGATTATAGCTAATAATGACCACTGTGTCACTATTGTCATCATCAATGTCTTCAGTGATAAAAGCAGTGGGGTGGTTGGGTTTTGTACCAGATGTTCTGGCAATTGTTTCTTTTTGATTTTCCACATGGAAATGTTGGAATAGTTTGTCACATGCCAGTGTTGGGATCCATAATAGTAATGCTGGTCTTAACATAGCTAAGAGTGTTGACCACACTTTGAGTTAAAACATCAAATGGGCAAATAAGGAGAATGTCATAAGTGGGAGACTATCAAACATGAATCTGTAGATAAACTGTAATGTTGCCAATGGTGCAGGGTACATTGTGGGCAAGTCTTAGTGATTGATCCATCATACTGTTGGTGCTCTGCATATTCAAAAACAATGCTGGGGTTGTAAGGCAAACCAAGGTTGCTAGCAATTTCAGCAGATATGGAGATCATCTGGGAGCTGCTGTCAGTGATGCACTCTATTTCTTTGTGGTTATCAATTAGCATCATTATAGATTGAAGTGACTGGGAATCCCTAGTGACTGTGAGCACTACAGGCTCTTCTTGAGGGGGTAACAAATTGATATAAGCCTTGACAGGGTCAATAGATGCAACCTGAGCCTGGTTTGGGGTAAGTCCATTAGTGGTAGCAACATTAGATCCTAGCAAAACTGAGGTTCTCCAATAGCAAAAGACAGCAAAGCATCTTCAAAAATATTGCTGGGGTTCTGCATTGTGTTGGCACTAGCTCCCACAAGTTGCTTGGGTGTGATGGCTGTCCTAAACTGATTTCTAATGTCCTATGATACCAAGCAGAGTTCACCCACCAAGACTGTGACCTTGGTGCTTTATATTCTTTCAAAAACTGCCTTAGATTGTTTGATGTCATAAATTGATGGTATAGTCCAATATGTGTTGTCATGAGCTCTCTTGGGAGCAGCAAAATTTCAATTAGCAGGTAGAGCATAGTGGCTGGGAATTCTAGAAAATGGGTGGACTGGAGGCTGAGTGACAGGTTCCTTAGTGACTGGTGGTTGTTTGTTAGCAACAGGTCATGTAAATGCTTTGCTTTTGTCTGCAGGCTTAGTGGCAGGAGCTGGTACAGAATTGGAAGAAGAAGTAGTTGCTGGGGTGTTGCTAATCAATGGTGTTGCTTTGGGGGTATCATTTGCTGGTCAATATGCCATGCAGGGGACTTGTACACTGTCAAACTTTTCACCAGGTCACCTAAGTATAAACAGTCCATGTTCCCAAGCCCCAATCTATTCTTTCTTGCTTAGGACTCAGCCTATAGCAATGTCCTGTTGCATTACCTCATGAATTAGCAACTGCTGCATGCACTTGCTCTGGGTTGGGGTTAGTGTTAGAGGAAAGTCTGCTGGTAACAATTTGCCTGGATTGAGATGGTGCCATTCCTCAATGCATTCCATATAGAATCATTTGCCAAAATAGTTTGAAATCATAGTGCCAGATGGTAGAATGACCTTTTCTTCAGCATTGCAATGAATCTTACCCTGTTGAATCATGTGTTCTATTTCAATACAAGTGCCGCAGACCATAGTGTGACCAGTTTTGCCACAGAAGTGGCAAGTGCTGCTAGTGAACTGTTGGTGAGGCTGGGAATTGTTGTTGGTCAAGAGGGCTTCCAGATGTTCCAAGGTGGTGACAATTGCTGTGGTGGTTGCTAATTTAAGGGTTTCTTGCTTAAGTGTAGGCAATGGCAAAACTGGGATGTTAGCAATTGGCAAAGAAGTAATATTGGTGGTGCCATTGCTGGTCTTGGTCATAGACATGTCTGTACCCTTTAAAACCTATTTAACACTTTCAAAGACTTGGTTAATGTTGTAAGGGTCCTCTGAATAGTGGTTGGGGAGCATAATTTCAAGCTGGAAAACAATTTTAGACCAGAGCAACATGGGGATACCTTGTTGGAAGAGATGACATGTTTGCCATTAGAAAGGAGCCATCTATTGATATGTTGGTGTCAGGTTCCGCTGACCCCGGGGGCTCAGCTGCACTGGGCGAGTCCTTACTAGGCGGGTGTGATTCCCCTGCATTGGTAACCGAACACTCGAAGACTTTCCGGGTCTGGGTGGGTTGCGCGGGTAGTTGGGGAGATGTGATCCAGACAGGTCCGGGAAGGTCCGGAGAAGTCGGATTGTGGGGAAACGAGACGGTCTTGGCAGGGTTCAGGCAGAAGGCCGTACGGGAGATTTGTGGAAGCAAGGGAGTAGGTGGCTGTGTGATCAATGGGGACAGAGCCGGGGTTTGATGGGAGATCATTTGGAGCTGATGGAGTCCGGGACCGAGCGAAGAGTGAGGTTCGGACCTGGTAAAGGAGTGTTGGGGTTTGTAATCGTAATCGCGGAGTTCGTGAGGTCGTTAGGGTTGATGAAGACTTGGGTACAATGGTCTGACAGAGTCACCGAGACAGCGTCGGACGAGACATTATGGAACAGGAGTAGATTCGAGTGGAGATACGAAACGATAACGAGAACGATAACAAAATGGAGACAAGACAAGACCGGGAGACTGAGATAAGACTGGGAGACTGAGATAAGACCGGGAGACTGAGATAAGACCAGGAGACTGAGATAAGACCGGGAGACTGAGAGTAAGGAGAATGGGACACAAAACATGAAACACGAAAAGGAAACAATCAGACCATAGGTAACGTTAAGCAATATCAAGACTAGAGTACGAAGAGCTACTCGATGACTTATATACTGACTACCGGAGGACTTCGGGGTACGTCGGCTGTGGTGGCGGGGCTTGGCGGGGCTTGACGGAGTGGGTGGGTGTCGGTTGTGATTGCAGGTCATGCCGCGCTGATACGTTGATGGGATCATTGGAGAACGCGGGTTGCCCCGAGGTTGTCGTGATACTCCGGAATAGGTCGGAGGAAACAGGGTGTCAAGTTAATGATGGGTGGCGAAGATTGGGAATCGCGGGGGTGGTTCTCGGGGTTCGGGAAGCCCAGGGTAAATGTCAGTGGCTGCGGGGCAGGCACCGAAGTTGGCCAGGGGGCCGTCGGAGTTAGCTGGGGGGGCGTCGGAGTTAGCCGAAGTAGGCGCGGGGCATGGGCGGAAGTTCAGCGGAGCGTTGGGGGTCCTTTTGGGGGTTCGGGGTTTTGATGGACGATGTGCGGGGTTTTGGGGAACGGGTCGTGACAGTTGGAAGTCTTGATAATAATCTGAAAACCTTCCCAAAGTTGCTAATCTGCTGTTGAAAGTCTGGTTGACAAGTTGTTTGAGATCACCAAGGTTATAACAAGCACTAGTGTCAGTGCCAGGGTATAGCCTGAGTACCACTGCCTTCCATTCCTGATAAGTGTAGGGTCTAGGAGCATTATTGCCAATGATAATATTGTTGCCAAATTCCAGTAAGCTAAGCCAGGTTTCTGCCATATCATAGGAAATGTATCAAGCTGCATATTCCTTCTTTTGAGTATTGTCAGTGATGCCACAGTCCGCAAAGAGGTATTTGAGTTCCTTAAAGTACTAGGGGAGTTTCCTGGAGGAACTCTCATCCCATTTTGGTGCAGTAGTGTTGTTGCATAGTGGCATTCTAGCATGCTAAGTGGTGGGGTTGTTGTTTATGGTAGTGATAGTCAGTATTGGCATTGGAATAGGGTTAGTTGGCAATGAAGGGATTGAATGAGCTTCTGGGAAGAAGATAGAGTCAGTTGGAGTCAGAGGCAAAAGTGGTGAGAAAGCTTTCAATAAATGTGCCAGGGAAGTCTGCAAGTATTTTGCTAATGTCACAAAGGTTCCTAGCAGTTTCAATTTCATTGGCAAGGGGTCAAGGCTGAGTAGCAAGTGGAGAGTTGTGAGGGGTTGACAAAGATGACTGTGGGAGTTTACTAAAGATTTCCTAGCAACTTTTTGCTTGAGCTCTGGTTACTGGCAGAATGGTCAACTAAACTCTCTTGTGGTGGGCTCCAAAATGATGTGCTCCTATGCTGCCTAGTGCCATGCAGGGAACCAAAAACAAGGGTCTAACACTAGTCACTAGATAGGGTAGCTGGCAGTAGGAAGTCAATAAAGAGGGCAAGTCAGTACCCACTTCTATGGCAAAACAGGTCATACTATAGTCTGCAGCAACTGTATCAAGATGGAGCACATGATTCAACAAGGCAAAATCCATTGAAATGCTGAAGGAAAGATCATATTATATTACTATTTGGCACTATGATCCCCAACTATTTTGGCAAGTGGTTTTATATGGAACATATCAAGGAATGGCACCATCTTGACTCAGGGCAAATTGTTACTAGCAGGCTCTCATCTAATGCTAACCCAGACCCAGAGCAAGCAGCTATGCAGCAGTTGCTAATTCACAAGGTAATGCAACAAGACATCACTATGGGTTAAGCACTAAGCAAGGAAAAATATGTTGAGGCATTGAAACAAGAACTATTTGCACTACAATGACCAGGCAAAAAGTTTGATGGTGTACAAGTCCCTCATGCAGCATATTGATCAGCAAACAATACACACTCCCAAGGCAATACCCTTAGCTAGCAACACCCTGATGACTACTTCTCCTTCTGATTCTGTACCAACTCCTGCCACTAAGCCTGCTGACAAAGGCAAAGCATCTGAACAACCTGTTGTTGATGAACAACTGCCTGTCACTAAGGAACCCATTACTCAGCCCCCAGTCCACCTGTTTTCTAGCATCCCAGGTCACTATGCACCTCCTGCTATAAGAAATTTTGCTGCTCCCAACAGAACTAACAACAGTGCATATCAGACTATGCCACCCATCTACAACATTGAGTAATCCAAAGCAGTATTTAAAAGGGTATTAAGCACCAAGGTTAAAGTCTCAGTTGGTGAACTTTGCTCAGTATCACAGGACATCAGGAATTAGTTTAGGACAGCTATTACACCCAAGTGACTTGTAGGAGCAAGCACCAACACAGTACAGGACTCCAGTGACATATTTGAAGATGCCTTACCAACTTTCACTATAGAAGAACTGCAGTTTTTGCTAGGATCTAATGTTGCCACTACCAACAGACTTACCCCAGACCAGGCCCAAGTTGCATCAGTTGACCCAGTCAAGGCCTGCATAGATTTGCTACCTCCTAGGAAAGAGCCTGTAGTTTTCACTGTCACTAAGGATTTTCAGTCACTTCAGTCTATTATGATGCTAATTGACAATAAAGAGGAAATTGAATGCATTACTGACAGTAGCTCTCAGATTATATCCATGTCTGCAGAAGTTACTAGCAAACTTGGCCTATCTTATGACTCCAACATTGTCCTGAACATGCAAAGTGCCAATGGAACTATGAATCAGTTGCTAGGACTTGCTCACAATGTTCCTTGCACTATTGGCAACATCATGGTATACCTTCAGATTCATGTTCTATAGTCCCCTGCCTATGATCTTCTGCTTGGTTACCCATTTGATGTTTTAACAGGAGCATGGTCAATGCTCTTAGCAATGTCAAGACCACCATTACCATCATGGACCTAAACACTGGCATGCAGCAAATTATTCCAACTTTTCCATGCAGTAAATCCAAAAAAAATAATTGCCAAAACATTTGCTACAAAACCAAACCACCCCACTGCTTTCATTGCAAATACATTGATGACAATGATAGCAACACAGTGGTCATTATTAGCTATAATCATTTAACTGGTCTAGCAACTTGTATAGCTTCTTGTGGATTGTACAAAGACATTTTGCTTACAGAACCTTCTTGCACACAGACAAACCCTGCTATAGCTTATCTCTATGCTACCACTTGTGATCTTTCTGAATTTTCTTTATCTCCTCGTTCATATCTTATGTGTACTGATTCCCCTACTTCTTTGATTCTTGGACAGACACTACCTATTGATACAAGCAACAAAGACACTTACCCCACCTATGTTAACATCTCTTTTTCTGCTCAATTTGCTAACAAACCTGCTAAAAGAAAAGGAGTACAGGTAAAGAAGAAGTACAAACTGGTTGTATGAAGACCAATGTCATGACCCATTCCCTGAACCCCCAGACTTCATTTCCAGCCACCTTGCTCTCCTGGAGTTCCCCCCCTCCAACACCCCTCTGAACACCCCTGAACACTTCTTTGGAAAACCCCTGGCTAACTCTGACATGTTCTCCTGCAGACCTCAACACATCCCCTTCCTCTCCTGAGCCCTGGAACCCTCCTCCCACTGTTCCTGACACCAGTGTATGTTACTGGTTTGTCACCCTGACTTACCTGACCAGCTCCAGAGCATCACAACAACTCCAGGGCAGCCTGCATTCCCATCTGATCCCATCAGTATATCACTGCAGCCCACCCACTGATTGTGACCAACACCCATCGACTCTGCATAACTCTAATGAGCCCTGCTGCCAGACCTGTTATCTCCAGAGCTGTTCCAGTAATTAGTATATAAGTTGTAGAGTAACATCCTGTACTCTAGTCTTAATATTGCATTACCTAGTTATCTGTGTTTCATGTTTCTTGTTATGTTTCCTCTTTCTCTCAGTCTTCCAGTTCTTTCTCAGTTTCTAAATCTTATCTCAGTCTCCAAGTCTTATCTCAGTTTCTACTTCATCTTGTTATCTTCTTGTATTTTCTCTCAATCTATTTTGTTCTTGTCTCAACCCCATTTCAACTCACTTGCCTCCACTGACTTAATAATTGCCTAAACTCTATTTAAGCCTAATGCCTTTACAATCTCTGGAAATCACTCCATTCACACCCACATAACACCATACAACCTTATCTAACCCTGGACTTGCTCCTCAATCAACTCTAGAACTCATCAAATTGTCTTTGATCCTTTATCAACCCCTCAGTCCCACTCCCATTGCTCACATGACCTCTGATTGCCCCATACACACAGCACTCACTTCTGGACTTGTGCTCAAAGCATTCCCAAGCCTGAATCTTATTGTACCTTGTCCCAGACTTCTCCAGACAACTCTGGACTTACTCAGACCATTCTCCCAACTCATTCCTTGCAAGTATCCATCTTCCAGACCTCTCTTGAATACTAGGTTATAGGTGCAGGACATTGTGTCTGCCTAGTAAGGACTCACCCAGTTAAGCTGAGCCCCCATGGTCAGCAGAACCTGACAACCAAACCTGTTGCTGGCCATGTTAGCAAAGACTTCAGAATCAAGCAACATATCATTGGCAATCCACTAGCAACTCTGTGATCACTCAACCCAAACCCACTGCTATTTGTACCAACACAGCAATTCACTAGCAAGTGACAGGCAAAATTTGTTAAAGACCACAACACCAGACTTCTCACTAGCAATGAACTCAACATGCTCATTGACATGGTTGCCAAAAAGACTCTGAACAAGGAAGTTTGTGCCCTGACTTCTTTCTGCCAGTATGCATACCAACGATTCCCCACATACTCTGGGTTCAGCACAATTGCCCCATACTCCCAGGACTGGAAAAGGAAGTCCATACCCTGGGTTCAGCACAATTGCCCCATACCCCCAGAACTGGAAAATGAAGTCTGTGAAATCATTTGCAACAAGATCAAGGCTGGCATTTATGAACCTTTAAACTCTGCTTACTGCTCATGCTGGTTTTGTGTCCTCAAGAAGAATGGTAAGCTCAGAATTGTACACAGTCTAGAGCTGCTAAACTGTGTCACCATCCACCATTCTGGAGTACCCCCTTTCACAGATCATGTCACTGAATTTTTTGCTGGACACATTTGTAGTGCTATGCTAGACCTTTACAATTGGATACAACAAGTGACTAATTGACCCCACCTTGCAAGACTTAACAACATTTCAGACTCCTTTTAGCATACTTTGCTTAGTGACCTTGCCAATGGGTTGGACCAACTCTGTGCTGATCTTCCATGACAATATTACCTTCATACTGCAACCAGAAATTCCACACCATGTACTCAGCTTTATTGACAATGTTAGTACCAAAGGACCCAAAGACTGGAAAATAGTGAACAGCATTCCTGCTAAGCATTCTGCTAACCTCAATATTTGTCTAGTGCTATGGGAGTTCTTTGAACTTCTTAAACAAATTCTCTAGCAAATGAAGTATTGTGGTAGTACATTTTCTAGTCACAAACTTGTCTTATGTGCCCTGACCTTCAAGATCCTTAGTCACATTTGTATGCCTAGTAGTTGTATTCCAGATGAAAGTTGCTTAGCACTACTCAAGCGCTGGAGCCCTTGTAAGTTGCTATTAGAAGTTTGAGCCTTTCTGGGTACAGTTGGAGTCATCAGGATTTTTGTCAAGAATTTTGCTCACCATGCTAACAACTTAACAAAACTCACTCATGTTGGAGTACCCTTTGTATTCAGTCCAGACCAGATCAATGCACAGCAAGACCTTGTGAAAGCCTTACAAGATGCTAAGCCCCTTGTTCCCATTGATTATGAATCACCTAACCCTGTTATCCTAGTGGTGGATATGTCATATATTGCCATTGGCTACTACTTTTGTCAGTGTGCTAGTGACAACTGCAAAGAACACCACTATAATCACTTTGGCTCCATCACTCTTAACAATAGGGAGTCTAGATTTAGCCAGCCCAAGTTGGAACTCTATGGCCTTTACTGTGTGCTTCAAGCTTTACAATTGTACCTCATTGATGTTAGGAACCTCATCATTGAAGTTGATACTCATTATATCAAGGGTATGCTATAGAACCCTGACATCTAGCCCTCTGCTAGCATGAACCACTGGATCATGGCAATTCTTATATTTCACTTTAAGCTTGTCTATGTCAAAGGTACCTTCCATGGCCCTGACAGTCTTTCACAATACTCACTCCAGCCTAGCAACTCTATTCCCAATGATAGCAACAATTCTGTGTATGAGGACTGGATCAATCACTTACATGGCTTCATTCACCAAGTGCAACTGCCTCTGCCTCTACTTTGCCAAGTGTCCTTTGCCTTGCAATTATTACCCCCTATCCTTGAGTTCCAGCCTCTCTAGCCCTTAGCAACATTTGTTAGAAACAATAGCAATAACTCAGCCTCACGACTAGCAAACAGTGATGACATCCTATCTCTATATGATGATAGCACTGCAACCTATAACAATGTACCCCACAGTGCCAAGACTATTGCTAGCAACACACACATTCTCTTGATCAAAAAATGGCTTAACAACCTTGTCAGACCTGAAGGCCTTAGTAATGCTGAATATGCCACCTTCATTTGTTATGCATCAATGTTCTTTTTTGCTGGTGGAAAGCTTTGGCAATAAAACCAAGATGGTACTCACAAGCTCTTTGTTCCTACCAATTGTTGCTTATGTGTTTTGAAAACCATGCATGATGACTTGGGCTATAGAGGTCTTTTTGCTACCCACTTAGCACTCCTCAAACATTTTTGGTGGCCTCAAGTTAGTGCTGACCTTGTTTGTTACATTTGCACTTGCTATATCTGCCAAGTTTACTAGATGACTAAAGTTCTTATTCTGCTGACAGTCACTATGCTAGCACCCTTGTTCAGCAAGATATACATTGATACTATGTTCATGCTACCCTCTAATAGGTTCAAGTATATTATCCAAGGACATTGTTTGCTAACTCATTACTCCAAATTCTGCATGCTCACTAGAGAGAACAGTGTCAGGTTCCACTGACTATGGGGGCTCAGCTACACTGGGTGAGTCCTTACTAGGTGGACACAATGTTCTGTGCTTATAACCTAGTGCTCCAGAGTTGGTGCGGACTGTAGATACTTGCAAGGAAAAGCTAAGAGAAGTGGTCTGAGTAAGTCTGGAGTGGTCTGGGGAAGTCTAAGACTAAGTATATCAAATGTTGGGCTTGGGTGGGTGTTAGGTACAAGTCCATAAGCAAGTGTATGGGCTGCAGAGTAAGCAGAGGCTTTGTGAGTGATGGGAGCAGAGCTGGAGTTTGATGGGGGATTGATCAAGAGTGATGGGTTCTGGGGCTGAGCATAGGGCAAGGTCTGGAGTTGTTATAAGAATGTTTGAAGGGTTGTAGTATATGTGCAGAGTTTGTAATGATGCCAGAGATGAAAGGAACTTAGGAATGATAATGAAGCAGAAATGGATGAGACAAGATGAAGTTGAGATGAGATGAAACTGAGAAAGGAAATAGATTTGAGGCTAAAAATAGAAATAGAGATGAGACTGGGAAATGTAACAGAAAGAAACACAAAACACAGGAAACCAGGTAAAATAATATCAAGACTGAGGTACAGATGGTACTCTACATCTTTATATACTAACTACTGGACCTTTTCCAGGGGTTGAGGGTGCAATGGCAAGGCTTGTCAGAGCTGTGTGGGGTTGACAGGTGTCAGCTCTAATTGGAGGGTAGGCCATAGTAGTACTCTGATGGGAACACAGTCCATCCTATAATTGTCAGGGAACTCTAAAGTGGTCATGTGAGTTACAAGGGTAGTTGAGTGCCATATGCCTGTGCCAAGAAAAGTGTCAGAGAGGCTCAGGGGCCTTGTAAGCAGGAGGGGGAGCTGAGGAGGCCCACCAGGAATGTGCTAAGGTTTGCCAGAAGGTCATTGGAGTTTGCCAAGAAAGCATTGGAGTTAGCTGAGGCAAGCACCATAGTTCAGCAAAGATTGGGGTGAGTTGGGGGAAGTGTTGAGGCTCTGGAGAGGCAGGGTGTCCTGGAAGAAGGTCTAGAAGTGTGGGAGTGGGTTGTGACAAACAGTAAAGCCATTGCCAAGTAGTTATACAAGGACATCATCTGTTGCTAGGGGGCCCTTAGCAAATTGTTACTAACAATGGAGCTCCAATCTTGAAGGCCATCACTTACTTAGCAAAAAAGTACAACCTACACCATATTTGGGTTTCAGGCTACAATAAGTGTGCCAATAGTTTTGTCAAGCAACCCCATTTTGATATTTGCCAAGCCCTCTTCAAAGCTGTTGACAGTGATCAATCTAGGTAGAGTATAGCTACTTACTCTGTCTTTTAGTCAGAATGTGTTACAGTTTGCAAGCAAATGGGTTGTTTCTCTTATTATGCAATGACTGGTACTCACCCTTTTCTGCCAGCAGACATAGTTGAAGTGACATACTTGCAACTGCTGACAAACTCCTTCCTATCATCTACCAATCTCATAACCTGACAAGCAGTTGACCTTCAATGTTATCAAGAGGATCTCAAGTGACTTCACAATAATGTTCTTAGTGCTTGTTGCTTAGCTGCCATTTGCTTTGAAGTAGAAGACACTGCTATGATTTGCAACTACAACTTCCAAATTGGCAACCTTTTATTGAGAAGGATCACTAGGATAGAGGTGCCCCATAACAAAAAGATGAGAATTCAATACTTAGGCCTCTTGGTGATAATCTCCTATAACTGTGGAGGCACTTACATGCTTTGCAAACTAGATGGTTCAGTATTGCATCACCCCATAGCTGCCTTTCACTTGGTTCCTTATTTTGCCTAGAAAACACATTTCAGTGCCTGGCAACACCTTTGACATTGACACATCTTGCCTCTGCAAACTCAAACAAACCAACCTTGTAGACAATGATAATGCTGGCAACAACACCACTAAAGAAGATCAAAAATCCTGTGCTAAGCCCTTGTCATGATCTGTTTCCAGAACCCCAGACCTCATTTCCAGCCACCTCACTTCCCTGGAGTTCTCCCCCAACCCTCCATTGACTCCTCCAATCTTGGTTCACCCATGGCACCCACTCCAGGTAACTCCAATGCTTCTCCAGCAAACCCCAATGGTCTCCTGGCTAACTCTGATGCCTCTCTGCAGCCTTCAGCACTTTCCCTGCCTCTTCTGAGCCCCTAGAACTCTTCTCCCACTATTTCTGATACCAGTATATGTCACCAGTCTGTTACCCTGACTTACCCAACCAGCTCTGGAGCATCATGATGACTTCAGGATGGCCTGTGTCCCCAACTGATCCCATCATGATCCCATTAGTATATCACTGCAGTATCACTGCCGCCCATCCCTTGATCATAACTAACACCTGTTGTCACAACCTTTCTAGAACTCTGGACCTTGTTCCTAGCCATCTTGCTTCTCTAAAGTTCACCCCCATCTCCCCCTTTAACTTCCTCAACCTTCACCCACCCATGGCACTCACTCCAGGTAACTCCAATGCTTTCCTGGCAAACTCTGATAGCCCCTTAGCTAACTCCAATGCCTTCTCCACAGTTTCCCCTTACCCCATTTGTAATGTCTGCAATCAAATCCACACACACTTCTGCTGGAACTCTTGATGTCTATGGTTGGCCCATGCCTGAGACCCACTATGATTTGCCTTGCCCAGTTTTCCAAGGCACATTAAATTGTGGATCTGACACCAAATGTCCTCTCTACCCTAGTTACACCCCCACACAATGGCTCTCTCCCCAGACACTCTCTCTGCTCCACCCCAATTGCACTCCCTCTATGCTACCCTCTCCCACACCCCCTCCACCTCCCTCACTCCCTCCACCAGCTCCACCTCCTACTAAAGGTCAACCACAACATCTCCAATCCAGTACCCAACCAACCCCAGCAATAAATCAATCTATTGCTCAACAACTCCTCTGGCACCTTATCCACACCATCTCCCCCACAATAATGCAAACTCCTACTAGAGACAATTACTTGCCACATAAGAACAAGTCACTTCCTCCTGCTGACAAGCAATGATCAGACTTCTAACCACTAAACCCTAATCCCACACCTTCAAACCTACCCCACTCCAACTGGAATAGCTGCACAACTCTGGACCAACCCTCCTCCAATGCCATACCTTTCCCAAGAAACAGCACCAACACTCCTAGGCTACTCCACAGCTCCATCAAAATCTATGCATCACCAATACCTGACCCAACAATTCTCCAATAGTGCCCCCTCTACCCACATCAAAGAAACAACCCTCCAATACTTTGCAGATAAATGATCTGATCTCCCACCCAATTCCAAGGATGTCAAACCTCCAAAATAAGCCTTGCCATCATTGGAATCAAACCCCAAACCAACAACCCCTCCTCCTCCAAGAATAAATCAAGATTTCAAGACCAGTGCTCCACCCCCAACCCCAGAACCAACTTCCAGAATCAGCTAAGACCCCTCTGGTTAATTGGTTGTCAACTCCATCCAATGTTTGACTGGAAAAACTCTGCAATAAAGTTTCAAAGCATGAATACAAACTCCTCTACCTTTTCCTCCAGCTTCTTAGGGCTCTAACACCTCCAACCCAGCTCCAGCAACCTCTGGAGCAAGCCAAAAGAATTACCAAGCCTCAAGATGGCCAAGAAAGGAAGGAAAATGCACCTCTGCCCTAGCCTCCTTGAAATGCATCCTGAAGGCACCCCCAACAAACTCCAGAAGTTGACATGAGAACCACAGTACCCCAACTCTCAATGCTAAACAACTCCAGACCCCTCCACTGTTACTTTGACACTCCCTCTCAATTGATTCAGAGCCTCTGGCATCAAAATGCTCAATGCTGCCTCCCTCTGCATGCACTTCACAAGATAGGACTTCTGCCCTTCAACTACCAAATTACGCCATCCTAAGTGAAAGAACACTCAAGCACAGAAGTTACCCTGTCAGAACAGACTATAGGAAAAAGAGAATTCTATATGAAGTACTTTCTCTGGAGTATCACAAACTCACTGATATGTTCTCTGAAGGAAGTAAAGAACCCTGCCATCACCTCTGGAACCTATGTTACAAACTTCACACCCAACTATCTCAAATCCCAAAGCCTCAACAATGAAGAATGCACTTTTGAGCACCCCTTAGAGGTTTTCCCCCTGCCAAACTAACTTGGGAACAACCAATGACTCTGGGAACCCTGTATAAGGGTCTAAGGCACCTTGACCCACCACTCCAGGCCACCCTGAACCCCTCCACACCACTCTTGGACCCTGGCAACACAGCTCCAGAACCTCCATTTTGACTCCAACATCCATCTAGGGAACCTCTGACACCAACCCATCAACAATATCTCCATAGCATGCACTCCACAAGCTTGAATCCTTGACTACCAACCTCAAACCCCTCCACCCTTGCCAGAAAAGACATTTACAAACAGGGACCACACTGCCAGAGTAACAGAAGAACAAATTCCATCTAAAGTAGTTTCTTTGGAGTGTCATAAGTTCACTGATGTATTCCCAAGAAAAAAGTAATATCCCCTGCCACCACCCACCTCCAAATTGACATTGAAAAAATGCCACCACCATCTCCCACCCATCAACAAGTAAGGACATCATGCACTCCAACCTCCACCACTGGGGTCACAACCCTGCCACCATTCTCCTTCACCTCTCCAACAAAATCAATTACCCAGTGAAAGAACAAACTCTGGACACTCAAAGTAGATCCCTCCAAGCTTGGCAATACCCCATATCACCCAACCACATCTGCCAGAGATTCAACTCAGATGCCAAGAAAAATAAAATGGCTCCTCCAACTCCATCCCAATGATCAAGGGACTAACAACACCCTCCAAAAGAAGCAGTACTCTCTTTCCCTGATCAAAAATCTTGTTAATCACCCCTACAGTGCCTCTGGACCATTCCAGAGCATGAATGGAGTATTGCCTCACACCTGCCATGGCCTCCTTTGAGTCCCAGTGATGCATGTGCATGACCAACTGCCCTACCACCCCTCAGCATTTATAGATGACCACCTCTGCAATACAAGCAATGTTTCTGAATTGTCACGACCCATCCCCTGGACCCCCGCACATTGTCCAGCAACCTCCCATTCCCCAAAACCCTGACGCTCCACCAAACTTCCGCCCATGCCCTGCACCTATTTTGATTAGCCCCAACGCACCCTCAGCTAACTCTAACGCCTCCCCGGCTCACTCTGACGGCCCCCTGGCCAACTTTGATGCCTTCCCCGCAGCCACTGACACTTACCCTGGATCTCCCAAACCCTGAGAACCACCCCTGCTGTTCCCGATCTTCACCACCCATCATCAACTCAACACCCTGGCTCCTCCGAACCATTCCGGAGTATCACGACAACCTCGGGGCAACCCGCGTTCCCAAATGATCCCATCAACATATCAACGCAGCCTGACCCTTGATTGCAACTGACACCCGCCAACTCCGTCGAGCTCTGCCAAGCCCCTGATGTGCTCCTATGCCGCCTAGTGCCATGCAAGAAACCTAAAGAGAGGACCTGACACTAGTCACTAGATAGGGTAGCTGGCAGTAGGAATTTAATAGTTGAGGGCGAGTCAGTAACCGTCCCAGAGAACTAGAGCAAAAGTTGTGACGTGGGAGTGAAGTAGAAAGAAGGCACTATCGCCAGCGGAGGTCGTTGTAATGGTGGTGAGAAGAGTAGGGAAGGATCCGATGGTAAAGGAAGGAGGGGAACCAGGGGACAAACATGATCTAGTTACTAGCCAAAGTTGCTAGCATTGCTAAGTCGAATTAACGTGAATGGGTACCCGCAGTTGGTACCAAACTAAGTCAAAGTTGAAGTTGAGGGGGCTCATCACTAAGTCAAAGACAGGGTAAGGGAAAGAAAGGCAAAGTGTAATATCAAGCTGGTAGGCTTAGAGAGAGAGAGAGAGAGAGAGAGAGCAGCTAGTTGACTTCAAAGGGGGTTCTCTGTTCTCTCCTCCTTGTGTGTATGTGTCTATGTACAGTCAGTATTTATACGTTTCGAAGTATAGTATGTGAAAGTAAACAAATAAGTACTACTAGCGACGGCGTCTGTCACCGTGCTTATGGTGCATACAAGGCGTCAGTCTGTAACTAAGTGAAAAATCCTAGGTGAAGTCTTGGCGACGCTTAATTGCTAACAAAACCAAAACAAGAAAAGAGTCCAATGTCATCACCTGAAGCGTAGACACCATTCAAGTATGTTGGTAAGCTTGGCAAATGAAATGATAGTAAAAAGGTACGTGTCTGATAATTTGTCCCTATATGGTAGGAGAACACCATTTTGTTGCCAGGATTGCTAGGGTTGCTAGTAATCATTGCTAGGGGGTCTATGTCTTGATGATCTAGGCCCAAGCTCCAGACTCCTTGTGATATTTCTTGTGCTTGATAAGTCTCGTGGTCGCTAGGGTCTCGTGCTTTGGTCCAACCCTTGGGCTCGGTCCCATGTGCTGAGTGTTGTGACTTGTGTCAAATACAAAGTAGTCAGCTGCCGCTAAGTCTGCAATGCCACAAGAATGCCAAAAATGGTGCTCAGCAATAACTGGGGCTCATCACCCCACCGCCACAGCCGACGTACTCCGAAGTTCTCCAGTAGTCAGTATATAAGACGTCAAATAGCTCTTCATACTCTAGTCTTGATGTTACCTACCTATTGTTAATGTTACCTATGGTCTGATTGTTTTCTTTCTTGTGTTCCATGTTCTGTGTCTTGTTTTCCTTACTCTCAGTCTCCTGGTCTTATCTCAGTCTCCTGGTCTTGTCTTGTCTCCATTTTGTTATCATTCTTGTTATTGTTTCATATCTCTGCGTGAATCTATTCTTGCTCCATCTCGACTCCATTTCATTTCGTCCAACACTGTGATGAGCCCCAGTTATCACTGAGCACCTTTTTCGGCAGTTTGGACTTAGCGGCAGCTGACTACTTTGAATTTGACACAAGTCACAACACTCAGCGCACGGGACTTAGCCCGAGGATTGGACCAAAGCACAAGACTCTAGCAACCACGAGACTTATCGATCACGGGGAACATCACGCAAAGCCTGGAACTTGGGCCTGGACCATCAAGGCCTAGACCCCCTTGGCAACGATTATTAGCGACCTTAGCGATCCTGGCAACAAGACAGTGTTCCTTTACTATATATGGACATATTACCAGAAGCGTATTTTTGTTACTATCATTCCCCTTGTTGAGCTTACCGACATCCCCAAACGGTGTTCATACTTCAGGTATTGACATCGGACTCGTTCTCTTTTTGGTTCTTATTAGCAATTAGTCGTTGCCAAGGCTTCACCTATGACTTTTTACTTAGTTACGGGCTGACGCCTGGCACGCAACCTAAACAGAGTGGCAGACGCCGCCGCTAGGGGCGCTTAATTACTTACCTTCCCTTACTATACTTCAAAAACGTATAAATACTGCCTGTACATAGACATCACCCCATCGAATTTTACCATCGAATCACCATCGTATCACTCCCCTATCTATAAGCTACCAGCTTAAAGGTTTCATTTACCTCATCTCTTTCCCTCATCTCGTCTTCGACCTTGGCTTAGCGACAAACTTCGACCTCGACTTAGTGTGGTACTGACTACGGGTGCCTATAAACGTTATTTCAACTTAGTGACGCTAGCAATTGCGGCTAGCGACAAGTTTACGTTCGTCCTTCGATCTCAATTTTACTCTTACCGCTGTCTCTCTCCTTTATTCCCCCCACCACCATTTCAGTTTCGCTGCGACTATCGTTAGCAGTAGCAATTCTTTTCGACTTCACTTCCACGCCACCACTTTCGCTCTAGTTCTCTGGGACGGTTACTGACTCGCCCTCAACTATTAACTTCCTACTGCCAGCTACCCTATCTAGTGACAAGTGTTAGGTTTCCTGCACGGCACTAGGCGGCATAGGAGCACATCATTTTGGAGCCCACCACGAGGGGTGTTTAGAAGTTAACCATTCCGCCAGAAACAAGAGCTCACGCGAAACGTCACTTGAAAAACCCTTTTGAACCACCCCAGTCTTCCCTTTCGACCCCCCAGCATTCTTCGCCAGCAGCCCATCCTCGACCCCTTGCCAACAAACTTGAAACCGCTAAAAACCTTTGCGACGTTAGCGAAATCCTTGCCGACTTCCCAGGCGCTCTCATCAAAAGTTTTCTTGACGCGCCGCTTTCACCTTTAACCCCAACCGACTCTATATTCTTCCCCAAAGCTCACTCTATTCCCGTATCGCCAACTATCCCCCGTCCTCTGCTAAATCCGACAATCGTTAACATGAACAACGACCCCGTTGCTTGGCGCGCTAGAATGCCGCCTCGCAATGACACTACTGCACCTAAGTGGGATGAGAGTTGCCCTAGGGAACTCCCCCAATACTTCAAAGAACTGGAATACCTCTTCGCTGATTGCAGTATCGCTGACAACACACAAAAGAAAGAATACGCGTCTCAATACATTTCCTATGACATGGCAGAAACTTGGCTTGGCTTACCTGAATTTGGCGACAATATTATTATCGGCAACGACGCTCCTCGACCCTACACTTACCAGGAATGGAAAGCGGCAGTGCTTAGGTTATACCCTGGCGCTGACGCTAGCGCTCGTTATAATCTGGGCAATCTGGAACGACTAGTTAACCAGACTTTCAACAGTGGCTTAGCGACTTTGGGAAGGTTCTCTGACTACTACCGGGACTTCCAACGTATTGCTAGATGGTTACTCGCTAATGGCAAGCTATATCGTAACGAGGAACGTCGCTTGTTCCAACAAGGTATCCCCACATCGCTATGGTCTAAAGTCGTCTGCCGCCTCGAAATCACCCTTCCTGATCACCATCCTGAGGACCCTTACGATGTTGACCAAGTCTTCAAAGGCGCTAAGTGGGTTTTAAAAGGAACAGACACTTTTACGACTAAGACTAGCAATGGCACCACCGGCATTCATTCATCATTGCCCATCGCTAACCCGCCGACCGTCCCTTCGCCTGCACCTAAGCAAGAAGCATTGGAATTAGCGACCACTACCGCAATCATCAGCGCCTTGGAACGTTTGGAAGCCCTTTTGACCAGCGGTAACGCCCAACCTTGCCAACAGTTCACTAACAGCACTTGCCACTTCTGCGGGGAAATGGGTCACATTATGGTCCGAGGCACTTGTATCAAGCTTGAGCAAATGATCCGACAGGGTAAGATCCGTCGTAACGCCGAAGGCAAGATCATTTTACCATCTGGCGCCATGATTCCCAACTATTTCGGCAAGTGACTATACATCGAACACATCGAGGAATGGCACCGGCTTAATCCAGGACAAACCATTACAGGCAGACTGTCTTCCAACGCTAACCCCGACCCGGAGCAGGCGGCTATGCAGCAGTCGCTAATACACGAGGTAATGCAACAGGACATCGCCACAGGCCGAGTGCTAAGCAAGGAAGAACAGATCGAGGCTTTGGAACGCGAACTATTTGCACTCCGACAAAACGGCAAAAAATTCGACGGCATACAAGTCCCCCGCGCGACTTATCAACCAGCAAGTGATGCTTCAAAGGCAACACCCTCTACCAGTGACTGTCACGACCCGTTCCCCGAAACCCCGCACATCGCCCATCAAACCCCCGAACCCCCAAAGGGACCCCCAACGCTCCGCCGAACTTCCGCCCATGCCCTGCGCCTACTTCGGCTAACTCCGACGCCCCCCCGGCTAACTCTGACAGCCCCCTGGCCAACTTCGGTGCCTGCCCCGCAGCCACTGACACTTACCCTGGGCTTCCCGAACCCCGAGAACCACCCCCGCTGTTCCCAATCTTCGCCCCCCATCATTAACTCAACACCCTGCTTCCTCCGACCTATTCCGGAGTATCACGACGACCTCGGGGCAACCCACGTTCTCAAATGATCCCATCAACGTATCAGCGCAGCACGATCTTCGATCACAACCGACACCCGCCCACTCCGTCAAGCCCCGCCAAGCCCCGCCGCCACAGCCTACATACCCCGAAGTCCTCCGGTAGTCAGTATATAAGTCATCGAGTAGCTCTTCGTACTCTAGTCTTGATATTGCTTAACATTACCTATGGTTTGATTGTTTCCTTTTTGTGTTTCGTGTTTTGTGTCCCATTCTCCTTACTCTCAGTCTCCTGGTCTTATCTCAGTCTCCCGGTCTTGTCTTGTCTCCATTTCGTTATCATTCTCGTTATTGTTTCGTATCTCCACTCGAATCTACTCCTGTTCCATATTGTCTCGTCCGACGCTGTCTCGGTGACTCCGTCAGACCATTGTGCCCAAGTCTTCATCAACCCTAACGACCTCACGAACTCCGCGATTACGATTACAAACCCCGACACTCCTTTACCAGGTCCAAACCTCACTCTTCGCTCGGTCCCGGACTCCATCAGCTCCAAATGATCTCCCATCAAACCCTGGCTCCATCCCCATCAATCACACAGCCACCTACTCCCTTGCTTCCGCAAATCTCCCGTACGGCCTTCTGCCTGAACCCCGCCAAGACCGTCTTGTTTCCCCACAATCCGACTTCTCCGGACCTCCTCGGATCTGTCTGGATCACATCTCCCCAACTACCTGCGCAACCCACCCGGACCCAGAACGTCTTCGAGTGTTCGGTTATCAATGCAGGGGAATCACACTAGCCTAGTAAGGACTTGCCCAGTGCAGCTGAGCCCCCGAGGTCAGCGGACCCTGACAGTGACCCTCCGGCAACCTCCACCCCTTCTGATTCCACTCCAGTTCCTGCCGCTAAGCCTACTGACAAAGGCAAAGCACCTGAACGTACTGTCGCTAAGGAACAGCCACCCATCGCTAAGGAACCTGTTGCTCGGCCTCCTATTCATCCATTTTCTGGCATCCCTAGTTGCTACACCCCACCCGCTAACTGGAATTTCGCTGCTCCCGACAAAGCTAACGACAGCGCATATCGAACTATGCCACCCATCTACGACATCGAGCAATCCAAAGTGGTTTTTGAACGAGTCTTACGCACCCAGGTTACGATATCAGTTGGCAAACTTTGCTCTGTATCCCAGGACATCAGGAATCAGTTTAGGACAGCGGTTATGCCCAAACGATCGGTTGGCGCTAGCGCTAATACAGTACAGGACTCCAGCAACATTTTTGAAGAGATTTTGCTGACGTTCGCTATCGAAGAACCCCAGTTTTCGCTTGGGTCCAACGCTGATACCGCTAAAGGACTTACCACGGACAAGGCACCATTCGCTTCAGTCGACCCTGTCGAGGCCTATATTGATTCGCTACCCCCCGGAGAAGAGCCTGTGGTACTCACTGTCGCTAAGGAATCTCAGTCACTTCGTACCGTCATGATGCTGATTGACAATAAAGAGGAAGTTGAATGCATTCACGACAGCGGTTCTCAGATTATTTCGATGTCCGCCGAAATCGCTAGCGACATTGGCTTATCCTATGACCCCAACATTGTGCTAAACATGCAGAGCGCCAACGGTACCATGGATCGATCACTGGGACTAGCTAGAAACGTACCATGCACGATTGGCGACGTGACGGTCTATCTTCAAATCCATGTTTTACAGTCTCCCGCTTACGACATCCTACTTGGTCGCCCATTTGACGTATTAACCCGAAGTACGGTTAATACAATTAGCGACATCGAAACAACTATAACAATCACGGACCCCAATACTGGCCTCCGGCGCACTATCCCTACCTTTCCACGTGGCAAAACCAAGAGAAACAACCGTCAAAATGTTCGCTTCGAAACTGAGGCACCCCGCTGCTTTCATTGCCGGAGGCAATGAAGAAGATAGCAACCTAGTGATCGTTATCAGCTATGACCATTCAACTGGTCTAGCAACATGTATAGCTTCTTGTGATTTGGACCAAGACGTTTTGCTTACCGATTCTAACACACAGACTAATCCCGCGCTAGCATACCTTTATGCTACGGCTAGCAACATTTCTGATTTGTCCCTTCCACCTCGTTCTTATCTTGTTTCTACTAATACCTCTAATCCCTTGATTCTTGGACAGACTTTGCCCTTTGATACATGTGTTACGGACACTACCCCCACCTATGTTAACATCCCATTCCCCGCTCAGTATGTCGCTAACGAACCTCCTAAGCGAAAAGGAGTACAGGTCAAGAAGAAGTATAAACCTGTCGCCATGAAAACCAAACCGGTCGCTAGCCACGTTAGCGAAGACTTTCGAATTGAGCGTCAAGTTATAGGCGATCCACTAGCGACCATTCCTCCGCTTAACCCAAACCCGCCACCTTTTGTCCCGACAAAGCAATTCACCAGCGAGCGACAAGCGAAATTGGTTAGCGACCATGACACTGGGTTCCTCACTAGCGACGAAATCAACGTATTGGTCGACATGGTTGCCAAGCAAGAAAAAGCCTTCGCTTGGGAAGATTCCGAACGAGGAAGTTTGCGCCCCGACTTCTTCCCGCCAGTATGCATACCAACAATTCCGCACGTACCTTGGGTTCAGCACAATCGCCCCATACCCCCAGGACTAGAAAAGGAAGTATGCGAAATTATTCACGACAAGATCAGCGCCGGCGTCTATGAACCCTCGAATTCCGCTTATCGCTCGCGATGGTTTTGCATTCTCAAGAAAAACGGTAAGCTCAGGATTGTACACAGTCTAGAGCCGCTCAACCATGTCACCATTCGCCATTCTGGAGTACCACCTTTTCCAGATCACATCGCTGAATCTTTCGCTGGACGCATTTGTGGTGCCACTCTTGACCTCTACGTTGGCTACGACAAACGACTTATCGACCCAGCATCACGTGACTTAACGACATTCCAGACTCCGTTTGGCGCTCTTCGCTTAGTAACCTTGCCGATGGGGTGGACCAACTCTGTGCCTATATTTCACGACAACATTACCTTTATTCTGCAGCCAGAGATACCCCACAACATGCTCAGCTTTATCGATGACATTGGCACTAAAGGACCCAAGGACTGGAAGATCGTTAACAGTAAACCCGCTAAGCATCCCGCTAATCTGAACATCCACCTAGCGCTCTGGGAGTTCTTTGAACTTCTTAACAGGATCCTTCAGCGGATGAAATATTGCGGTGGCACTTTTTCCGGTCACAAACTTGTCCTTTGCGCCCCGACATTCAAGATTCTCGGTCACGTTTGTACTCCTAGCGGTTGAATCCCCGACAAAAGTTGCCTAGCGCTAATCGAGCGATGGGGTCCTTGCAAGTCACTATCGGAAGTCCGCGCCTTTTTAGGTACCGTTGGGGTGCTAAGGATCTTTGTCAAAAACTTCGCCCATCGAGCCCATAACCTGACGAAACTTACTCGCGTTGGCGTCCCTTTTGAGTTTGGTCCTGATCAGATTAATGCTCAACGTGACCTCGTGAAGGCCTTACAAGACGCTAAGCCCCTTGTTCCTATCGACTATGAATCACCTGACCCCGTCATCTTAGCGGTCGATACGTCGTATATAGCGGTTGGATATTACCTTTGCCAGTGTGCTAGCAATAATCGCAAGGAGCGCCGCTACAATCGTTTCGGGTCAATTACGCTAAACGACAGAGAAGCACAATTCAGTCAGCCTAAGTTGGAGCTTTACGGCCTTTATCGAGCGCTACAAGCTTTACGGATGTACCTAATTGGCGTTAGGAACCTCATCATTGAAGTAGACGCTCGCTACATTAAGGGTATGCTTCAGAACCCCGACATTCAGCCTTCCGCTAGCATGAACCGCTGGATTATGGTGATTCTGATGTTCCATTTCGAGCTGGTGCACGTCAAGGGAACTTTCCACGGCCCGGATGGTCTGTCGTGGCGCCTGCCACAGCCTGATGATCCCCCTGTCGACGATAGCGACAACTCTGTCTATGAGGATTGGATTGATCGTTTGCATGGGTTCATCCACCAGGTCCAGTTACTGCTGCCACTCCTTCGCCATCTCTCAACGGCCGCACGTCACTTATCCCCTGTGGCCGATCTCGGCTGTTCGCCTACTTTAGCAACTTTTGCCAGCGACACCGACACTGCTCCACGATTAGCGACCAGCGACGATATAACCCCCCTCCAAGACGATGGCACCACTACTTATAGCGATGTACCCCGCAGTGCCAAAGCTACCACCAACGATGCCCGTGTACTCTTAGTTGAGAAATGGCTTCACAATCTAATCCGACCCAAAGGCTTTAGCGACAAAGATTATGCCACTTTCGTTCGCTACACATCTATGTTTTTTGTTATGGGAGGCAAACTTTGGCGAAGAAGTCAAGACGGTGCTCACAAGGTGTTCGTCCCTATTGCCAGTCGCTTACGGGTCTTGAAGGCGATGCACGACGACTTGGGACACAGAGGCTTCTTCGCTACTCGCTCTGCTCTTCTAGAATGATTCTGGTGGCCCCAAGTTAGCGCCGACATCATGTGGTACCTTAGGACCTGCCATCTCTGTCAGATACACCAGACAACTAAAGTGCTTATTCCGCCAACTGTCACTACCCCGGCACCTTTGTTCAGCAAGATATACGTCGATACCATGTTCATGCCGCCCTCCAATAAGTTCAAGTACATCATCCAAGGACGTTGTTCGCTAACTCATTACCCGGAATTTCGCATGCTCAGCCGAGAAAACACCGAAGCTATCGCCAAGTGGCTATACGAGGACGTCATTTGTTGTTGGGGAGCGCTTAGCAAAATCGTGACCGACAATGGACCCCCGATCCTAAAGGCGGTTACCTATTTGGCGAAGAAGTATAACTTACACCATATCCGGATCTCTGGTTATAATAAGCGTGCTAATGGAATAGTCGAGCGGCCTCACTTTGACGTTCGCCAAGCCCTTTTCAAAGCTGTCGATGGTGATCAGTTTAGGTGGAGTACGGCTACTTACTCGGTCTTTTGGTCAGAACGTGTTACAGTGCGCAAGTGAATGGGTTGCTCCCCTTACTACGCGACGACCGGTACCCACCCTCTCCTGCCTGCTGACATAGTTGAAGCGACATATTTGCAATGGCCACCAAACTCGTTATTATCAACCACCGATCTCATAGCCCGCCGAGCAATTGACCTTCAGCGCCGCCAAGAAGATCTTGACCGTCTGCATAGCCAAGTGCTTAGCGCCCGTCGCCTGGCCGCCATTTGCTTCGAGAAAGATCACGCCGCTACGATTCGCAATTACAACTTCAAAACAGGCGACCTCGTACTAATGAGGAATACGAGAATCAAAGTAACGCATAACAAGAAAATGAAGCCGCGATACCTAGGCCCACTTGTGGTAATCTCTCGCAACCGTGGAGGAGCTTACATTCTTTGTGAACTAGATGGCTCAGTTCTACATCGCCCTGTTGCTGCCTTCCGCTTAATCCCCTATCTCGCTAGAGAACACATAACCGTGCTTAGCGACACTTTCGACATCGACACTTCGCGTCTCCGAGAACTGGAACAAACCGAACTTGTTGACAACGATGACACTGGCAAAAACACCAGTGAAGAAGAAAACTACCTTTCGCTAGGCCTTAGCGACGAATCTTAACTCTGCTTCGTTTCTTACCGCTCTCATCTCTACTACCCAGAAAAACTGTCAACAATTACTTTACAAAACCTAAGTCCTTTTTGTTTCGTTACTTTTTACTTTTGACACAGTTAAAAAAAAAAAAAAAAAGCCTTTCACAGACACTTTACTTTACCATTGTCTTGTTTCGATGCTGCGCTAGGCTATTCTGTCACCAGCGCTTGGCACGCCTCTAGGGGTAATTCGCCATGATGATCTACTGAGCGTTTGCCTTCAAGATGTCGCTAGCATTAGGCGACAGTCGCTAGTATGCCCAATTGATTTTTGCTTTCTTTCTTCTGTTTCGTTTCACTTTCTGATCGCTCGCCAAAGATACTATACATTTTGGAGCCCCTTAAGGGGGCCAAGCTAGGTCCAAATTACTAACAAAAATATAAAATTTATATACAGGAGGCGACTGTCGCTAAGCATCAAGGTCAGCGTCGTTGTCAGGAACCTCCATCGCCTCCATCTCCTCCCAATTCCCCTCGCCGATGTTGTTCTCCTCCTGCCAGGCCAGGAAGGCCTGGCAGTCACGTTGATATCCCGCCAGAGTCGCCAGCGTCCGCCTAGCAACCGTGTAGCAAGCCCATGCCGCTAACAACTCCTCCCTCGCCGCCTCCAGCTCCCTTCGGAACCATCGTTCCACTCCCGCCGCCCTCTCATCGAAGTCCAGTAGTGACGCCGCTGACGTTAGCGGCGTCGGCCATCCGAGGTCCTCGCCCAGCCACTCCAGCTCGTCGTCGCCCACCTGACGCAACGGCGTGTCGCTCCATGTTCCCTAGCAAAGCGGTTAGCGATCAGGTAGCTAGCAGGAGAAAATAACTTACTCATCGTACGACCTTGACCTCTTCAGCTTGTTCTTCCTCCTCAGTAGCGACGGGTACGGCCTCCACTTCCTCCTCACCCTCGATCTCCATGTCACTCGCCTCCACCTTGGCAACCGTCGCCAAGGGAGTCGTCTCCCTCATCTCCATGTCCTCCCTTCCCTCCTCGCTGGCGACCGTCTGAGGTCGCTTAGCACTAGCGACCAATGATGGGCTTGCAGCTCGTTTCAGCGCTCGGGGCGTGTCGCCGTCACTGCCGTTGTTGTTGTCGTCCTCGTCGCTCTCCACCATCTCCCTACTCTTCACCCTAGCGCCTCCACTACCTCCAACCAAGCCCTCCTCCTGCGACGTTGGCAAGGTCAAGCTCAAATGCTTGACCTCGATTGGCTCCCCTCTCCTCGCCAATTCCCTCTGCCTCTCCACAAAGGCCCTCGCACTCCTTACCGACGCCGCCTTGATCGCTATCCTCTTAGCGAATTTGCTGCCTGTGCTCCTTGATGACAGGCCGCTGTGCGAGCAGCTCTTCCTAGTGCTGTCGCAACGATAGCAAGGCTGGACCCCCGTGGGGTACCAGCAGCCTTCTGGGTCGTTATCTGCCCAGCAATTGTCGCACTAAAAGAAAGCTTTGGCGACAAAAAGAGAAAAAGAACCGCTAAGTACTCACTGCTCCTTGCGTGTACTTATACTCTTGCCGCTTCTCTAGCGACACTGTTACCTTGCCCTTGGCCTTGTCCAACTTCACTCCTGCTCCCAGCCCCGTATCCACCACTGTCGTTGTCCTTTGCCATCAAAGGAGCGTCGCCAAGCGCTTGTTGGTAAACGATTCTTCAACATGATCCTGCAAGAAAGGTTAGCGGTCGTCGCCAAGAATCAGCGAAAGGAAAGAAAACAACTCACCTCAATATCCTCGTCCTCCTCATCTTGTGCCTTTGCCTTTCCTTTCCCCTTCCCTTTGCTCTTTGGGGTTGTCGCCAACCCCCTAGCGACGCCGCCAGCTGCAGCCTTGGGAGTCAAGGGGCCCGCCTCTTGAATGTCCCCACGATTTGCCGCCTCTTTGTTCCTACAACCCTCGCTCCGTCCCTCCCCCCTTGCCACCGCTAATGCACCTACCGGGTGCTGGAAGAGGAACTGGTCATTCGGTGACAAGTCTTCAAAGAGCTAACAGACCTTAGTGGGGTCGCTAGCACTAGTGACTGCTGGGGCACTTACCGTCATTCCTGCCGTGAGATCGTCCATAAGGAACTCTAGCAAAGGGTCGATTGGCACCTAGCAATCGCATTAGAAGTTGGCGCTAAAAGGAAGAAAAGGAACTTACGAAGTGAACATCGAATGGGCGAACCCATTCTTCCCCCTTGTACTTCTCATATAACTGGCGACACTCCTTCTCGACAGTCGCCAACTCTGGCCACTCGACTCCGCTCTCCGAGGTCTTGAACCACTGGAGCCACATCTGAAAGATGGCGGTGACCGCCAAGCAAGGATCCTTCGCCAACGATGCACGGGCCACCGCGAGCAACCTGTCGACCTGATCGAGGAAGGCGTGGGCCATGGTGATCTTCTCAAATTGGGAGGCGAGATCGGACATAGCAATAAGATTGAGATGCTAGAAGAGATTAGATGGTAAGGAAGGGGGATGATGAAGTTCAAGAGATACCGCCAACCACTTTTATTCGAAGCCCTTGGGTGCACGGACCAAGCGATCAAGCCCGTGACTTTTGGGTTGACTGAGGACAGTCAATATTTCAGTATGGGGGAGGATGATGAGCCCCAGTTATTGCTGAGCACCTTTTTCGGCAGTTTGGACTTAGCGGCAGCTGACTACTTTGAATTTGACACAAGTCACAACACTCAGCGCACGGGACTTAGCCCGAGGATTGGACCAAAGCACAAGACTCTAGCAACCACGAGACTTATCGATCACGGGGAACATCACGCAAAGCCTGGAACTTGGGCCTGGACCATCAAGGCCTAGACCCCCTTGGCAACGATTATTAGCGACCTTAGTGATCCTGGCAACAAGACAGTGTTCCTTTACTATATATGGACATATTACCAGAAGCGTATTTTTGTTACTATCATTCCCCTTGTTGAGCTTACCGACATCCCCAAACGGTGTTCATACTTCAGGTATTGACATCGGACTCGTTCTCTTTTTGGTTCTTATTAGCAATTAGTCGTTGCCAAGGCTTCACCTATGACTTTTTACTTAGTTACGGGCTGACGCCTGGCACGCAACCTAAACAGAGTGGCAGACGCCGCCACTAGGGGCGCTTAATTACTTACCTTCCCTTACTATACTTCAAAAACGTATAAATACTGCCTGTACATAGACATCACCCCATCGAATTTTACCATCGAATCACCATCGTATCACTCCCCTATCTATAAGCTACCAGCTTAAAGGTTTCATTTACCTCATCTCTTTCCCTCATCTCGTCTTCGACCTTGGCTTAGCGACAAACTTCGACCTCGACTTAGTGTGGTACTGACTACGGGTGCCTATAAACGTTATTTCAACTTAGTGACGCTAGCAATTGCGGCTAGCGACAAGTTTACGTTCATCCTTCGATCTCAATTTTACTCTTACCGCTGTCTCTCTCCTTTATTCCCCCCGCCACCATTTCAGTTTTGCTGCGACTATTGTTAGCAGTAGCAATTCTTTTCGACTTCACTTCCACGCCACCACTTTTGCTCTAGTTCTCTGGGACGGTTACTGACTCACCCTCAACTATTAACTTCCTACTGCCAGCTACCCTATCTAGTGACAAGTCTTAGGTTTCCTGCACGGCACTAGGCGGCATAGGAGCACATCAACTGTCTTGGTGACTCTATCCAGCCATTGTGCCCAAGTCCCCCTCAACATTAACGACCTCATGAACTCCACGATTACAATTACAAACCCCGACACTCTTTCACCAGATCCAAACCTTGCTCCTCGCTTGGCCCTGGACTCCATCAACTCCAACTGATCTTCCATCAAACCCCGGCTCCACTCCCGTTGATTGCATAGCCTCCTACTCCTTCGCATCCACAAATCTCCCATACAGTCTTCTGCCTGAACCCCGCCAAGCCCGTTCCATTTCCTCGCAATCTGACTTCTCCGGACCTCCCCGGACCCGTTTGGATCACATCCCACTGACTATCCACACAAGCAATCAGTGTCCAGAATGCTTTCAAGTGTCAGGTTGCCAGTGCAAGGGGATCACGCCTGCCTAGTAAGGACTCACCCAGTGCAGCTGAGCCCTCATGGTTAGCGGAACCTGACATGAATGTCTGGACAACAGTCTGACCTACTCAAGCTCTTGGAGAACAACTTGAGCATGCCTGCCACATCCAAGAATGACCCTGGAAACCTCTGCCAATTATCCCACAACTCTGCCACTCGCTGCTTGCAGACTCAGGCACCTCTCCAAAAAACAATCTCAGCTTCTGCAGCCCCATGGTCAACTTAAGGAGCCTAAACACCTCCACCAGATGACCAGTAGGGAGCCTTGGGACTGAGCAGCATGACCTCCACCACTCAGTAGTAATCCCTCAAAAATATTTGCATGTTATGCTGATTTGAATAAGGAGATAAACCCCACTCTGGAACCCCCTCCTTACCCAGTACAACCTCTACCACAACTCTGCCCACAAGCCAACCCCCCAACCCACTCTTTGCATTGCCTCCAGACCTCTGGTTCTTGTGCTGGGAAGAATAGACCAACAAAACACACTCCAAACCCCTTCTCCCACTCAGCACCATCTCTGAAGACAACTCCATCAACAAGCCATCAACCAACCAGCCCTCTATACTAACTCCAGACCATTGGCTCCTATTCTGAAAGAAGACATAACCTACCAAGCTTACTCCTTTACCAACTCTGCCCATACTCCACAAATTCCAAAAGAACTCTGCCAACAAGCCAGCACCCCACCAACCCTTGCACTGCCTCCAGTCTGCTGGCTCCACCCTGGGAAGGGACAAAACTGCTGCTGGACCTCCAATACAATGCTGGATCCCCCAATATAACTCTCAAAGCAACTCCACCAATAAGCCAGCAGCCAACCTGCCCATTATACTGGCTCTAGACTACCAGCCCCTGTTCCCAGGAGGAACAATGCATAGAATGACAACTCCAAACTCCTCTCTTGCTCTACACCTCAACCAGAAGCAACTCTGCTAAGAAGGATTATCTACCAACCAATCTCCACACTGTCTCTGGACCACCAGTCTCTACTTCAAGAAGGATGGACCCAGGCCCTGGACTCAAAACACACTCATCCTGACAAACTTTGGCAGCACCCCAAGCTCCAAAGATGCCAGAAATACATAAGACTTCCCTACTCATCTTAGGACTTACCTTTGGCTAGGAACAAGAAGAAATGGCATATAGGTGGTCCAAAAACCTGCAAGCTCCAACTTTGGACCAAGAAAACCCACTAAGGCTGGTCACTTTGGAACCCCACCACTCCACCACCAATACTCTGGAGCACAGCAAACCCCTAACCAAGCACATCTCTAACAAAATGCAATACTCCAGAGTTCAACAAACTCCTACCCAATCATGCCCTGCCAAAACACACCTCTAGACACCCTTCACCCTTGAAGTCAATCCATCTACCCCCTCACACTCAAAGGTTGACAGACTACAAGAATGAGCAAACCCAACTTCAAGAAAGTATCTCTGCCCCTACACTAACTAACTAACAGCATAGCTGGTGCATATAACAGCTCCTGTCAAGTCTGTTATAATGACAACCCCATCCTCAGAGCTCTGCCTCACCATGCTGCCAAGGACTCCCACTTCTGGCCTACCCCACCCCCAAGGACAACCTTTACACTATCATGCTCACTGTCATCTAAGAAAACCTTCACCCCCTCCACCAGCCACATCAGAACAAAACCAATAATGCCACCAAGCATACTCAAAGCATGCTCCCCCTCCAGCTGGACCTCCAGCAACTCTGCATGACCCAACTAATGTAACTCTGGACTTAAGGACACCCACACATGACCTTGGTTCTACTCCTCAAGAAGCATGCCCAGGTCAACACTCCACCCATCAACTCCCTCAATGCATTTTAGGAGCCCCATAGAAACCCCAGCACTCCTGCCAAACTCTGAAACCCCTACCTGTGATGTTCTGCCAAGCCTGTAAGGGTGACCTCTAGAGGCTGTGGCTCAATCACACAGCTGGCAAAGGGAAATTCAAAGTCTATTTAGTACTGTACAGTGTCTACTGAGATAACTACTCACCTGGCAAAGAGAAATCCAAAGAGAACAAGTCTAGGGATTCCCTAGGCCAGGTGTGACACTTCAGAGGCTTCAGAAGCATGAGAAACAACTATACAGTATGACAGAAAAAAAAAAGACAAAAGTGATGTGTCAGCAATTGGTCAGCAGTTACATAAGCTGGTGGCAGTGTCAAAGAGGCCTTACTTGTCTGAATTATTGACAGAGAACCAGTGCAGCCTGAAGGCTAAAACTAGGACCAATAGATAGAGAGAAGGAAGGAGAATGAAGGAAAACTATAGTAGGGGAAATCTGACAAGAACTGAAGAAGGAGAAGGGGAAACAAGTGGGACATCCCCTGACATCACCCCCCCTCTAGGATGCAGCACCTTGACACACTGAGTAGAAGAAGTTACAAATTACCTAGTCAGCTGGTGAAATAGGGTAGATGCCTTGAATAGCTTTTGGGGCATTGGAATGCCTATGGTAGAAGTTCCGGACCAAGCCTGATGCATGAACATTAGCCTATAGTTCCCAAGAGATGTCCTCAATGCCATATTCCTTCCATTTTATCTTGAACTGCAACTTCCCGTAGATGACCCTGCTGTTCAAGATTTCCTCCACCTCATACTCCTTCTTATTGTTGACCAGAACTGGTGGTGGGGGTGGCTTAGGGCAACGGCCTGGGATTGGATCCTCTGGAGCTGGAAATAACTTGAGCACATCAAAGACTGGGTGCAGTTGGCAGAGGCCTGCTGAGAGTTTAAGTTAGTATGCCAAAGGCCCTACCTTCTTCTCCATTGTGAAGGGGCCAAAATGACAATGTGACAGCTTCTGGGATGGCCTTGTTGTCTTAATGTCTGAGCTATCCAAGTACACATGGTCCCCAGGCTTGTAAAATGGAGTAGGTGTCAGTCTGCTATTATAGTACCATGCCATGTCTTCCTTGGCCTTCACCAATGCAGCTTTTGCCTCCTCCTGTGCTCTCCTCATCTGATCCACAAACTCATTGACAGAGTTATTCTTTAAGGGGCATGCCTGAGATTCAAATCCCATGTGAGGGTGACTGCCAGTGTCCAGAAAGAACAGAGTCATCTGTGTGAATAGTGAACATGGTTGTTGTATTGGAATTCTGCATCTGGCAGTAGCTCACCCTAGTCATCCTGCCTCTCATTACAAAACAGGTGGAGATACTGTTCCAGTTCCTAGTTAACATATTCTGTCTGCCCATCTGACTAAGGGGGATAGGCCGTGGTGGTATGGAGCTTCATGCCTAGCAGGCAATACAGTTCTTAAGTGAATTCTGCCACAAACTAGGGGTCCCAGTCTGAGACATACCCATCTAACAGACTGTGGAGTTTCCAGACATTCTTTTAATACAGGCTGGCTGCTTCCAAGGCAGAGCATGTGGTGTGAGTAGGTATGAAGTGAGCCTGTTTGCTGTAGAGGTCCACCACTACCATCATAGCATCATACTCATGAGCATCTAGGAGTTCCACAATGACATCTACTGATGCAACACTCCAGCAAGCAGCTGGGATAAGGAGTGGGTGAAGCTGGCCCATGGGTGCTTGGCAGTGAGGTTTGGTGTGGAGACAGAGGTTGCAGGTGCTAGTATAGGTGCCTACATATTGGGAAATCTGTGGCCACAAATTGTTCCAGGATACCAGCTCCAGCATCTTCCACCTTTCAGAATGTCCAGCCACCTGAAAGTCATGATATTGTTCTACAATGCACTGGTGAAGTTCTGGAATGTTAGGCACATAAATGCATTCTCTGAAGGTCAAAAGCCCATCCTGAAGACCCCACTCATCAGCATGCACTGACTTGACTCCACTTGCCCATCATCAAGCTTGTAGGGCCTGTGCAGCCTGGGCAATTGCATCCTCCTGTGCACTCTCCTAGTTCCCTCTTTGGATGTCTCTAAGGATGTTTGCCTCATCCCCTTGACCCACAATCCCTTCTAGTGCACAGATAGCAAAGAGCTCTGGCTTGAGGAGGACAATGTTGTTGTTATCTCCTGCTCTTGTGCCATGGTCAGCCTGTCTGAACAGTGCATCTGGTTTGCCCATGCTCCATCCTGGTTTGTGGTGCAATGAGAAGTCAAAGTTGGCCAGATACAGAGACCACTAAGCTTGATGTTGATTGAGTTTCTTAGAAGAATGGAAGTACTCCAGGTTCTTGTGATCTGTCCAGACTTTAAACTTATGCTGTGCACTCTTGAGGAAATGCTGCCATTCTTCAAAGGACTGAATAATTGCCAGCATCTCCTTGTCATGGATCTCATAGTTCTATTCCACTGCATTAAGGCTTTTGGAGTAGAAGGCTACTGGATGCCATTTGCCATCCTCCTTTGACTGCTGGGAGAGGACTGCTCCTATAGCAAAGTCTGAGCTATCTGCTTTCACATGGAATGGAGAGTCATTGTTGAGGAACAGGAGAACTTGCTTTGAAGTCACAGATTGCTTGAGGGCATCAAAGGCAGCTTGCTGTGGAGGCTCCTACTGCCATGCAGTATCCTTAACTGTAAGGTCAAAGAGGGGATGTGCATGGTAGGAGAAATCCTGTATGAACCTCTGATAGAAATTGACAAACCCAAGAAAGGCCTGCACTTCCTTCTTGTTTCTTGGCTCAGGCCACTCCACTACACCTGCCACTTTAATGGGGTCCATCTCTGCTGTTCCATGCAAAATGATCAAACCCAGGTACTCCACCTCAGTCTGCTCAAATTCACACTTCTCAGGCTTTAAATAGAGCTGGTGTTGGCAGAGGTGTTCCAAAACAATGCATGTGACTTGGCAATGCTCTTCCAGAGTTTTAGTATAAATGAGGATATTGTTAAGATATATGCAGACCACACCTTCTGCAATCAGATCATGGAAAATGTCATTCATCATAGTCTGGAAGGTGGCTGGGCTATTGGTGAGACCAAAAAACATTACCAGAGGTTCAAAGAGTCTGCAATTAGTTTGGAATGCTGCCTTCCACTCCTCCCCTTCTTTGATGTGTACATTGTTATAGCCCCAACAGATGTCCAACTTTGTGAAGTAGCATGCACCTTGAAGGTTGTTGATGAGTTCTGAGATGAGTGGCAAAGGATAGCAGTTCTTCACTGTCATTGCATTTAGGACATGATAATCCTAAACCAGACAAAGAGACTCATTCTTCTTCTTAATAAAGAAGACTGGAGAGGCCATTGGAGAATTGGAGGGTTATATTTGTCCTGAGCTAAGATTCTCCTGCAGGAAAGCATCCAGCTCATTCTGCTTACAGGGCACAAGTGGATAGACCTTGCAGCTGAAGGGCTCTGCATCTGGTATCAGCTCAAATGCATGATCCCACTGATTGCACTCTGGAAGTAAATCAAAGGAGGCCTTGGAGAATACATCCTCAAAGCCATGAAGGTGATTGGAAACAGTGCTACAGAAAGGCTTGGGCTGTGAGTTTGCCACAAATGCCTCAGCCAGATGCTAAAAAGTAGTCTGACTGGCTTGAATCTCTGCCACTGCAGGAAGGGAGCAGAGGGTTGTAGCATAGATCCAATCACCCACCTCTATGGTCTCATCTGGGAACTCTGCATCTGGAGTATGGGTCCATTCTCCTTCATCTTCCTCTTTCTCTGGAGATTCACACCCAACACCCTGGACATTCTTGTAGAGGGCCTCTCTATGAGGGAATGCCAGAGGGGGGGACTCAGGAGGTCAAGATCAGCATAAGGGAGATGCCCAGCACAACAGGCATACACAGCAGCATGCTCACAAACCTTGGCTCTGTGCTCCTTACAGGCTTCTTCTGCACAAGTAATGCAGTGATGTGGGCAATGACTTATCTTCACCTCACCCTTAGTCCAGTTAATCTCTGAGTTGTGTTCACATAGCCAGGTGAACCCCAAGATCAAGTTTTGCTTTTCCAAACTAGTGACAGCAAAAGTGGCTTGCTCTGAGTAGTTTTAGTAGGGGAGGACCAGGTCCACCATGGAGTGAATAGAACCAGCTTCATTGAGCATGCCATCAACATTGTATACAGGGATAGGACAGGAAAGGGAGCAAGTGGTCAGGCAGTGTCATTGCACATAGTCAGTGTTGAGGAAAAGGCCTGTTGTGCCACTGTCAAGGAGAGCAACCACACTTTGGATCTGCTGGGTGTCTGTTGATGAGCCCCAGTTATTGCTGAGCACTATTTTTTGGCATTTCAGACTTAGTGGCAGCTGACTACCTTGAATCTGACACAAGTCACAACACTCAGCACATGAGATTTTAGTGACTGCGAGACTTACCAATCACGAGAAACATCATGTGGAGTCTGGAACCTGGGCCTAAACCATCAAGGCCTAGACCCTCCCTAGCAATGATTATTAGCGACCCTAGCAACCCTAGCAACAAAACGGCATTCCCGTACTATATATGGACAAATTATCAGATGTGTACCTTTTACTGTCATTTCTTTTGCCGAGCTTACCAACATACTTGAACGGCGTCTATGCTTTAGGTATTGACATCAGATTCATTACTTTTTGGTTTCATTTGCAATTAGGTGCCGCCAAGACTTTGCCTATGATTTTTCACTTAGTTACAGACTGACACCTCGCATGCACCCTAAACACAGTGACAGACGCCATCGCTAGTGGTGCCTATTTGTTTACTTTCCCATACTATACTTTAAAATGTATAAATACTGACTGTACATAGACACTAGACAAGCAAGAACAATTGGAGAACTGCTATCTTTGAGCCCTACCAGCAAGAGATTCCACTTTGCCTCTTTCACTCTTTTTATCACCTTCAACCCAGGCTTAGCAATAAGTCTCCTTGACTTTGACCTCGACTTAGTGTGGTACCATCTGCGGGTGCCTATTTTAGTTAATCCAACTTAACAATGCTAGCAACTACAGCTAGCAACCAGTTTACTTAGAAGGGCATTCAGTCTTAGCAATGTTACTGGTCTTTGCCCCTTTTTCTTTCCTGCTTGTCCTTAGCGACTTCTGCTAGCAATAGCAACTTCTATCAACTTCACTCCACAACGTAACTCTTGCTCTAGTTCTCTGGGACGGTTACTGACTTGCCCTCAACTATTAACTTCCTACTGCCAGCTACCCTATCTAGTGACTAGTGTTAGGTCCTCTTTTTAGGTTTCCTGCACAGCACTAGGCGGCATAGGTGCACATCACTGTCATCTCAATTTCTACCTGTAGCTTTAGGGAGTTGGTAGAAGGGGTGGAAGCAACAACATAACAATGGGGGAGGTGGCATTCCCATGCAGGAATCCAAAGGTGTGGGCTAGGGAGTGTGTTTCCAGCTGAGACTTTAGCTGGAGAGTTGTACATCTGAGGAGGGGCTTATTGTTTCAGGCATAGTATCAACAATGGCAACAGATATATTTGATTCTATGGACAGAGGGGTGAAACAATTAGTACTGGGCAATGGGAGCATACTGGTCATCCATTGCCCTTTGAAAAATCCTCAAACTCTGTAGGAACCTCCTCCAATACATTGGCCACTTCTTCAGAATGGACAGCTATAGGTGCATCCAGTGAGAGGGTTTCTGTGGCATCCTGGGCTACAAGGAGTTGGATGAGCAGCTCTTCTTACTCCAATGCTAACCAGTAGCAGACTTCTAGCCCTTAAGAACAGTAATGGGCAAAATGACCTGCCTTCCCACAGCATCAACACAGCAAAGAAGTAGAGAACTGCTGTCCAGAAGCATCAACATCTATTGGGACTCCTTGGGGTAGAAGCACAGGGAGGCAGCATGAGGCATAAAGAGAGGAGCTGCACCTGCTCATGGGGATGCTAATGCAGATGTGGAAGAGGGAGCTCTGGGGTGAACTCTCCATGAGAAAAAAGGAAGGTTGAGGGTTGCATCCACTGCAACTCATGTTGCAGTTCCATGAGCTGCCACTACTCACATGCTACCTTGTACCAAGTATTGACATGCTCATCATTTAGGTGCCCCTCTGCCATGTTGTTAATACAATCCCTAAGAGAGGGGTGGAGTCCATCACAGAAGGTTAGGCAGAGTTATAGACCATCTGGATATCCAGCCTGTTCAACTAGGGCACAGAAAGAGTCAATGTACTCATCAAGTGACTGCTTTTCTTGACCATACTGAGTTTGGTCTCAAAGGAAAAGAGCTGCAGTTTTGGCAGGGTCAAGGGGGAAGAACTCTGCTCAGAACTCCTTCTCAAACTCTGTCCAGCCAAAGAAAATCTCAACTCCTCCTGGGCATCAGAAAATATGCAGTGCATAGGTTGAGGCTTGACCAGCCTTTATGTAGGAGAGAACCCAGGCAATTTCCAAGGCATCCAAGGTAAAGGCTTCACTGCTCAGCTGGATATAGGTGATGCAGGACTGGAGGAAATGTTCTCCAGCTTTATGATGTCCATCATATATATCAGGAAGTGCAGGATAAGGGAGTTTGGAATGAGGAGCTGAAAGGCCTAAGCCAGATGCAGACACAAACTGTTCTGCAGCATCTGGAGCCAAAAAGCCTGAGCTAGGTGCAGACACATTCCATTCTGCATCTGCTAGGGGCATAGGAGATGTGGTAGGAGCAAGGGGGAGATGTTCCAGAAGGGCTTGGAGAGAAAGGAACACTGCTTCAGTAGTTTGATAGAGTCCAGTGAGTTCAGCTGTGTGGAAGTAAGGAAGGCTTGAGTAAGTTGAACCTGTGTCTCTAGGGACAGCAAACAACTCCAGGCATTGTCCTGAGGGATTGAAGCATTAGAGGGAGGTGCTAGAGGGATTGGCTGGGTCATAGGAAGGGCACAGGGGCACTGTTAGGTTCCACTGACCTTGGGGGCTCAGCTGCACTGGGCAGGTCCTTACTAGGCAGGCGTGATCCCCTTGCACTGGTAACCAAACACTCAAAAGGGTTCCCGGCACTGATAGCTTGTGCGGATAGTCGGTGGGATGTGATCTGGACAGATCCAGGAAGGTCCAGAGAAGTCAGATTGCAAGGAAATGGGATGGTCTTGGCAGGGTTCAGGTAGAAGACCATATGGGAGATTCGCGGAAGCAAAGGAGTAGGCGGCTGTGTAATCAATGGGAGCAGAGCCAGGGTTTGATGGGAGATCATTTGGAGTTGATGAAGTCCAGGACCAAGCGAAGAGCGAGGTTCGGACCTGGTGAAAGAGTGTCAGGGTTCGTGATCATGATTGCGGAGTTCGTGAGGTCGTTTAGGTTGATGAGGACTTGGGCACAATGGCCGGATGGAGTCACCGAGACAGTGTCAGATGAAATGGAATGGAGTCGATATGGAACAAGAGTAGATTCAAGTGGAGATATGAAACAATAACAAGAACGATAACAAAATGGAGACAAGACAAGACCGGGAGACTGAGATAAGACCGGGAGACTGAAATAAGACCGGGAGACTGAGATAAGAAAACAAGACACAAAACACAAAACACAAAACATGAGAAGGAAACAATCAGACCATAGGTAATGTTAAGCAATATCAAGACTAGAGTATGAAGAGCTACTTGACGGCTTATATACTGACTACCAGAGAACTTCGGGGTACGTCAGCTGCTGCGGCGGGGCTTGGCAGAGCTCAACGGAGTGGGTGGGTGTCGGTTGCGATCGAGGATCGGGCCGCACTGATACGTTGATGGGATCATTGGGGAATGTGGGTCACCCCGAGGTTGTTGTAATACTCCGGAATGGGTCGGAGGAACCAGGGTGTTGAGTTGATGATGGGTGGCAAAGATCGGGAACAGTGGGGGTGGTTCTCGGGGCTTGGGAGATCCAGGGTAAGTGTCAGTGGCTGCGGGGAAGGCATCAAAGTTGGCCAGGGGGCCATCGGAGTTAGCCGGAGAGGCGTCGGAGTTAGCCAAAATAGGCATGGGGCATGGGCAGAAGTTCGACAGAGCGTCAGGGGTTTTTTGGGGGATTGGGAGTTGCTGGGCAATGTGCGGGGGTTCAGGGGATGGGTCATGACAGGCACTAAGACACTGGTGGAGGAGAGACCTTTTAAAAAATGGAAAAGAAGCTCAAGTAATCAAAAAGAGGGCTCTCAGACCAAATCTAAAGACTTGTTCTGCTATAAGGGCAACCTCTGAAGGCTGTGGCTCAATCATACAGCTGGCAAAGGGAAATCCAAAGTCTATTCAGTACTGTACAGTGTCTACTGAGATAACTACTCACCTGGCAAAGGGAAATCCAAAGAAAACAAGTCTGGGGATTTCCTAGGCCAGGTGTGACACTTCAGAGGCTTCAGAAGCATGAGAAACAACTGTACAGTATGACACAGAAAAAAAGACAAAAGTGATGTGTCAGCAATTGGTCAGCAGTTACATAAGCTGGTAGCAGTGTCAAAGGGGCCACACTTGTCTGAATTATTGACAGAGAACCAGTGCAGCCTGAGGGCTAAAACTAGAACCAATAGATAGAAAAAAAAAAGGAAAATGAAGGGAAACTATAGCGGAGGAAATCTGACAAGAACTGAAGAAGGAGAAGGGAAAACAAGTGGGACATCCCCTGACAAAGCCCCAGCAACCCCAGAACTAGTTGACACAAATGGCATTAGTGGGCTTAACCCTCACCTCTGGATTAACTAGGGATTCAACTCCCACAAGGAACCCCCTACATATTATACTCTCTTATCCTCTCACTTAAATCTGAAATTCCATTTGTTTTGCATCAGTCTTGAGCAGGATAGAAATAAGTACAGTTTATATAAATACAAGATGTTACAGGACAGGTTTATGGAAGGCATGAAGTAATAAGAAATACAGAGTCTGACTCCTCACCTCCTCTTTCTCTCTGGAGCTCCCCTTCCCTAACCCCTGATCCCCAAGTCCACCTCCATCTGGGTCCTCACTACTACCAATATCTCTGCAAGCCCAGGCAACTCTTCTCCCACATCTGCTGCCACCTCCTACCATGACCTAGGGGCCACTGCATTATGTTGCTAGTGCCCTGCCAACAACTACCTCATCCTCACCACCTCCTGGTCTAACTCTAGAGGATGTTCTGCAAACATCTGTGCCAGCCTGTCCTGGATCAACACAAATGCATTTGCAATGCCTTATCATAATCTCAAAGTCCTGCTATTCCTCTGCCTCCTCTGTAGATCATGCCTCCAACTGTGTCAGATGCTCCTGCAGACTCCACACCTCACCCTTGCTGTGGCCATCTGTAACACCTTGTTATAATCCCACCACAACATGTCTCTCTCCCTCTGTGCCATGTCTCAGTCCTCCTCTGCTTTTTGGAGCTCTCTCTCTTGCATTGTCAACATTCTTGATATTCCCTCCACCTGACAATGAAGAAACATTTTAGTGACTGAGAGTGCAGGCTCAGGGGAACTCAACAGATGCCCCATCAGCATCCCTAAGCTAGGGAAATACATGTGGGGCCCAGGGGGGCCCAGCATTGCCTTCTAGCCCTGCAGCCTCTTGCTGAGCCCTGCCTCTAGTGGTGGAGAGGCCCTTTGCTTATCCTTGTCACAAGGCACTGTGCCCCCCTCTTTCTGCCCACCCCATAGGGGCCCCACCTTCCCTGCCAGCTACCCCACCCTCCCCTCACCCTCCAAACCCAAGCTCCAGCCTGATACCCTAGCCTTCTGACTCTTGCCCAACTGCCTCCTCACCTAGCTATCCTCCTACCTCTGCTCTGTGGCAATGCAGGCTGCTCACCACTCCAACAAGACCAAACATTTCTTATGCCTTGTGTGGCATGGGAGGCAAAGTGACATATCACAACAGAACTCCACAGAAGGCTCATCAAACTTGCACAGCTCCCCCCACTGAGCACAGAGGGTGCACTGGAATGACTAGTCAGCAAACACTGAAAAAATGAGGCAGGGACTCACTGGAGCCTCATTCTGGCACCACTCCAGGGTCAGAGAACCCCATGCCTGCACCAGCACCCCTGCAAATACCTCTGGCATCACCTGCACCTGTAAAATCCTCTCTACCTTAGAAACAATGTGGACAATCTCCACTCCCAGACTGGGCCTTGTAGAATGCCCCAGAGCAACAGGAGCTGAATGGCCAGCAGGCCCTAAACTCCTTCTGTGAGAAGAGCCTAGAGAAACCCACCACTGCTGAGGACAACTCTACCAAGCTTGATCAGCAACTTTGGAGCAAGAAAAAACACCCCACTCATGACAGCAATACATTGCTGCCACCTTTCTACAGTCTCACTGCTGTTCAAACTCCTGCCAACAACACTCATACTCTGCCCACACAGCCATGCAGTTGTCACCAGAAAGGGGTGGGGTTGGCAATGGAGATGGCAACAATGATGCTGCAGAAGACATGGGGAGAAATGAGGAACACTAGAGTATGTCCCACCCCCCCTTTAATTTCCTAGGAAGAGCTTCTGAATGGACAACAATCACACTTCAACTTTGTTCCCCATGCTGCTGCTACTCACTGCAGTTCAATCAATATTGCTTGGACTTTGATTCCCACACCCCCCACCCATTCCTGACTCATGCCTAGCATCTTGAGGGTCTCAATGCTAAAGAAGGAGTGATGTTACAACCCATTCCCAGAACCCCAGACCTTGTTCCCAGCCATCTCACTTCTCTGGAGTTCATTCTCATCTCCCTGTCAGGTTCCGCTGACCTCGGGGGCTCAGCTGCACTGGGCGGGTCCTTACTAGGCAGGCGTGATCCCCTTGCACTGGTAACCAAACACTCAAAAGGGTTCCCGGCACTGATAGCTTGTGCGGATAGTCGGTGGGATGTGATCTGGACAGATCCAGGAAGGTCCAGAGAAGTCAGATTGCAAGGAAATGGGATGGTCTTGGCAGGGTTCAGGTAGAAGACCATATGGGAGATTCGCGGAAGCAAAGGAGTAGGCGGCTGTGTAATCAATGGGAGCAGAGCCAGGGTTTGATGGGAGATCATTTGGAGTTGATGAAGTCCAGGACCAAGCGAAGAGCGAGGTTCGGACCTGGTGAAAGAGTGTCAGGGTTCGTGATCATGATTGCGGAGTTCGTGAGGTCGTTTAGGTTGATGAGGACTTGGGCACAATGGCCGGATGGAGTCACCGAGACAGTGTCAGATGAAATGGAATGGAGTCGATATGGAACAAGAGTAGATTCAAGTGGAGATATGAAACAATAACAAGAACGATAACAAAATGGAGACAAGACAAGACCGGGAGACTGAGATAAGACCGGGAGACTGAAATAAGACCGGGAGACTGAGATAAGAAAACAAGACACAAAACACAAAACACAAAACATGAGAAGGAAACAATCAGACCATAGGTAATGTTAAGCAATATCAAGACTAGAGTATGAAGAGCTACTTGACGGCTTATATACTGACTACCAGAGAACTTCGGGGTACGTCAGCTGCTGCGGCGGGGCTTGGCAGAGCTCAACGGAGTGGGTGGGTGTCGGTTGCGATCGAGGATCGGGCCGCACTGATACGTTGATGGGATCATTGGGGAATGTGGGTCACCCGAGGTTGTTGTAATACTCCGGAATGGGTCGGAGGAACCAGGGTGTTGAGTTGATGATGGGTGGCAAAGATCGGGAACAGTGGGGGTGGTTCTCGGGGTTTGGGAGATCCAGGGTAAGTGTCAGTGGCTGCGGAGAAGGTGTCGAAGTTGGCCAGGGGGCTGTCAAAGTTAGCCAGGGAGGCATTGGAGTTAGCCAGGGAGGCATCGGAGTTAGCCGGGGAGGCATCGGAGTTAGCTGGGGAGGCATCGGAGTTAGCTGGGGAGGCATCGGAGTTAGCCGGGGAGGCATCGGAGTTAGCCAGGGAGGCATCGGAGTTAGCCGGGGAGGCATCGGAGTTAGCTGGGGTTGCGTTGGGGCTAACCAAAATAGGCGCGGGGCATGGGCGGCAGTTTGGCGGAGCGTCGAGGGTTATTGGGCAATTGGGGGGTTGCTGGACGATGTGCGGGGGTCCAGGGGACAGGTTGTGACACTCCCCCTTCAACTTCCCCAACCTTTGCTCACCCATGGCACCCACTCTGAGTAACTCCGATGCTTCCCCAGCAAACTCCAATGGCCCCCTAGCTAACTCTAACACCTTCCCTGCTACCATTGATGCTTCCCCTGCCTCTCCTGAAACCCTGGAACCCTCCTCCACTGTTCCTAACTATGGCATACATCCTCAACTCATGACCCTGGTTTGCCTGACCAACTCCAGAGCATCACAACAACCTCAGAATGGCCTGCATTCTTGAATGATCCCATCAGAATATCACTGCAGCCCATTCCCTGATCACAACCAACACTTGTCAACTCTGCGCAGCTCTGACAAGCTCTGCTGCCAGACCTACTGTCCCCCAGAGCTCTCCAGTAGTCAGTATATAAGTCATAGAGTAGCATTCCACACTCTAGTCTTGATATTACCTACCTACTTAATGTTACCTATGATCTGATTGTTTTCATCCCATGTTTTGTGTTCCATGTTATGTTTACCTTTCTCTCAGTCTCCTGGTCTTATCTCAGTCTCCCAGTCTTGTCTCATCTCTATCTCTATTATTGTTTTGTTATTGTTTTGTATCTCTGCTTGAATCTATTTTTATTCTTTTTCCAATCTTGTCTCATCTTGTTTGACTCCATTTTCTTCATTGTGTTCAAGTCCTTTCAACCCTGATGCCATTACAAACTCTGCACTTACAATTATGAACCTCAAACATTCCTTAAACCAACTCCAGACCTTGCTAATCACTTGGCCCTGAAACCCATCAACTTCTGTTGATCCCCATCAAACTCTGGCCCCGCTCCCATCACTCACGTAGCCTCTGTTTGCCCTGCACCTCCAATACTCACTTCTAGACTTGTGCCTGATGCCCCCTTCAAGTTCAACCCTTCCCCGTACCTTATCTTAGACTTCCCCAAACCACCCCAGACTTGCTCAGATCACTCCCCCTTGCTTATCCTCACAAGTCTCTGAGGTCTAGACCTTCCCTGATGCTGAGTTATCAGTGCAGGATATCACATCCACCTTTTTTCCAGTGTAGCTGAGCCCCTGTTGTCAGCAGAACCTGACACCAGCCTGCTGGTCACTCACTTGTTGCTTGCTGTGGCATGCTGGTCATATCTTCATTTGTTGGCTTTGGCACTTCTATCTAGCCAACCTCCAGACTGCCTGGCCCCTTCTTACTCCCTCACTATCTGAGCTCCCAGGCCTAATGGGTATATTGTACCTGGCACATGATATGTTAATGTCAATCATTCATCCTTCTATTACTGGGCTCAATTAGTCAATAGTTTGTAGTCATTGACCACTGCTTTGCCATATATGTTGTAGTCAGCAGCCTCCAACTTAGTCATAGGTACTTTGTCATCTAGTAGCCTTATAGTATATAGGCAGACCTGGAAATAGGATATTCCCAGTCAGGACAATAGCATTGCTTCCAGGTTTATTCACTAGCATAACTGTAAGCTTGGCCAGTGTGGATGCAACTAAACTGAAAGAACTCATCAAGCACAAGTACTAATGCACTGTGATTGAGGACTCTGAAGCTGATGGCTGTGGGTGATCACAATCATGATGGCAATGATGATGATGATGATGATGATGATGATGATGATGATGATGATGATGATGATGATGATGATGATGATGATGATGATGATGATGATGATGATGACAAAGGTGATCTTCCTTCTTGGAGCATGCATCAAACAGACAATACAGACAATAAAGGGTCAGATGAAGAGTCAGGTGGGAAGTTCAATGACAAGTTGGCTGAGGAGGAAGAAAAGCAGAAGCAACACTTTTCTGTAAGATTCTATTATTGATCTGAGACTCTGTTGGTTTGTCCAATTGTTTTCATGTACCATCTGGTGGACCTTGCTGTATTTTACTTCTGAAAAGATCTGTTTCTTACACTCATGTACTTTGCTGACTTTGTGCTTTGGTTTTACCTATTATTGTATGCTGCACACATTTGTTTGTATTCATTTTTATATGGCATCTTCATTCATGAGACTATTGTGACTATAAACTGCTCATAAAAAGATATCCTATCAGTCAACTGACACATACTGTCACGACCCATTCCCTGAAGCCCCGTACACCACCCAACAAACCCCCATTTCCCCGGAACCCCCTCGACGCTTCATCAAACTTCCCCAGCACTCTGCACCTACTCTGGCTAACTCCAATACATTCTTGGCTAACTCCGACGGCCCCCTGGCCAACTCCAACGTCTTCTCCGCAGCCACTGGCGCTTCCCCTGGACTTCCTGAGCCTCTAGGACCACTCCCCCGCTGTGCCTGACCCCATTACATGTCATCAACTCGACACCCTGGCTCCCCCGACTTACCCTGGGGTATTACGACAACCTCGGAATGGACCGCATCACAAATGATCCCATCAACATATCAACATGGCCCGCCCTCTGGTCGTAACCAACACCCATCAACTCCGCTGAGCTCTGCCAAGCCCCGCCACCACAGCCAACATCCCCAAAGCTCTTCAGTAGTCAGTATATAAGACATAGAGTAGCTCCTCGTACTCTAGTCTTGAGATTATCTACTTACCTACATACCGGCCTTTCCTGATGTGTTCCTGATTGTTTCTTCTTATGTTTGTATCCCATGTCTCGTTTTCCTTATTCTCAGTCTCCTGGTCTTATCTCGTCTCTGTTCCATTATCTTTTTGTTATCATTCTGTGTCTCCACCTGAATCTATTCTTGTTCTCATCTTGTCTTTGTCTCATTTTGTTTGACTCCATCTCATCCCGTTGATTCTGTCTATTGTGTTCAAGTCCTCTCGACCATAATGTCCTCACAAACTCCGCAGTTATGATTACAAACCTCTGACACTTGTTACCAACCCCAGACCCTGCTATACACTTGGCTCTGAACCCCATCAACCCCTGTTGATCCCCCATCAGAACTCTGGCTCCGCTCCTGTCATCCGCGTAGCCTCCACCTCCTCCGCACCCGCAATACTCACACACGGACTTATGCCTGAACCCCACCAAGCCCATCCCCCTTCCCCACAACTTGTCCTCTACTCCTCCGGACCTCCCCGGACTTGCTTGGATCAATTTCCCCTGGCTATCCTCCCAAGTCCCCAGTGTTTGGAATATCTCCAAGTGCCCGGTTGTCAGTGCCGGGAATCACGTCCGCCTAGTAAGGACTCACCCAGTGTAGCTGAGCCCCCGTGGTCAGCGGAACCTGACACATACATCTCTCATAAATTTCACAGATTATGATGGAATCCCAGAAGATTCCCATATTGCACCTCTTCTGAGATATTTTCAGGTAACAATAATTGGAAATTAGTTCATGTACTTAGATATCACATGGCTGGGATCATATAAGTGCAATGATGTGACTCTCTTGAAGACATATCTTAGCTTCTGCAGGCATATCTTTCAACTCTACATTTTGGTGTATAGCACTATTGCTACCATTGTTGAATTTCTATTTGCCTTATATCCTACTGCCATCCTTACAATCAGTAAATTGTAGTTTTTTCTGTAGGATTTATTGTCCTTACAGTTTCCTATTCAGGAGGGATTTTTTTCCTTTTTGAAGCAGTCACTGCCATAGCTTTTTGCTAACATCTGACTTAATCTTTCATTGTGTACTGACTTTGTAGCAATGATTTGCAATCAACTTGCATCCTTTGTGATTGTTCTCTTGAACTCAGCAGTTCCCCTTGTGATAGGGTATAGCCAGGTTGGATACAAGAAATATAAATGTCTCCAAACTCAGGATTGGCTTATAGAGCTCTCCTGAACACCAGTATATTTATATTCTTTCATATATTTATTTTGCAGGACTAAGCAATAACAACTCATTGGAACTTAGATAGTCATTCCTCCCTATAAAGTCAGACAAAGCTGGAGACTATAGGAGTCTATGTGCACAGGTTGTATCAAATAGCCCAGAAGATAAATCAAAAAGTCAGAAGTTTGGACTGTCATTGAAGATAGATGTCATCATGATCTAATCAGTGAGAATGGCAGGATGGCAATTCCAACCCCTGTTTGTGGACCATCATCAGACTGATATCACAAACTGCTTGTAAACAGGTACTATTCCCTACTATACAGTCAGCATCCCCCTTCAGTCAGCAGGTCACATATTGTCAGGAAGTGCTGACTGTATAGTGGGGACAGTATAGTAGGGAATAGTACCCTTATCTGTTTGCAGTTCATGTAAATTTCCAAAACTCCTTACCATCAAAAAAAGTGCACAGAAACAAACTGAACAGAGAATTGAATCCCCGCTACTCTGTAGTTGGTTCTTGTGCCTCTATCCAAAAAAACTTCAAAGGTTGATCCAGATAAAAAGTCATGTTTTTTGGACTGCCAATCCAGTCAGCCCATTTCTTTCCAAGTGCTCTTTCCCATTCCTTCTTCTGGTTTTGTTTCAATATCATTCATTGAGTTTCTACACTACACTTGCTACTCCCTTCTACCAATTCATTCCATGCATCAGCTATCACTGTGTTCTACCTTATTTTCATTATTCACTGCAATTTTATGTGTTATTTAATTAATATTCCCACTACTCTGTAGTGGGTTCTTGTGGGCTCTATCCAAAAAAACATTCAAAGGTTGGTTCAGATAAGTGGTCACATTTTCTGGCCCAGATGGCCCATTTGGTTTATTTCTTCTCTAATGGTTTTGTGCCACACTGCACTTGCAACACCACATCTTGATTCTTTTGCAGCATCTATTCCACCTGGTCAGGATCCTGCCTTCTTCTCCCTGTTTTCCTTATGATTCATTGTATATGTTACATTTTTTTTATTTACATGTGAGCCCCTTTTTTATTTATAATTATTATATTCACATTTTAATTGCTCTAGGAAAGATATAAAACATTAAAGTTTAACAAAACATCCAGATACTTATTCACAACAGAAATAAGACTCTTTTTTGCATCTTGCAACACTGCGGTATTGTGTGTACGGTACGAGGGCAAAACAAGTGAATGATCCTGAACAATTTGAAAGTATATGATTTGAACAAATGTTGTCCGGCACAATGACGAATAAGTAGGTAACAATGTAAATGATCGTAAACAAGTGCAGTAGGTTTGATAGAGGGTATTATGGCGTTGAAGGAACAGGAACATGCTTAAAACGAAAACTCCACTAGGAAAGACCTTACTTACCTTGTGAAGAATACACTACACGACTGGAGTTAAAGCGACGAAATGATTCCTGGAAGTGGTGAGACCAGGACGAATCGATACTCAGATCAATGGACTAGTTTGATGACCGCGAGGTGTCCTACGCGCAATGTGACTATCTAATCGAATGCATCTGCAAAGGATTCAATCATTTGGATGAGTGGGAAAGGGCGGAATTGGACATCGGGTCAATATTCGACGCACAATTATCACATTATGGTAGAAAACATATCGCAGTGATATGTTTACGTACTTTGTATACAATTGAACCAAGGAGTAGCGGGCGGTGCGGCCGAAGAGGGCGCCCTTCACGGATGAAATGGGTACTTATCGCGATAACACGCTGTGGAAGGAATATTTTCGAAAATTGAATTGATCGGTCCGATATTTCGCCCGTGTGGACGTTGTCGAGATTATTAGCAATCCTTGTCCTGTCTTACAAAGACCTGTGCCTAACAGGTTATTAAATTCCGTCTCTTCTGGACTGACATCGTGCGCCTGTTAAGCCATGGGCCTTTTGTACCTTGGGACACCTCTTACATGGGATGAAGCCAAGAAATACGCGGAACACGTACGATCTCATGGAATAACCCAGTTCTTGAACACATGGGATCGTCTCAAGGATAGGCATGGTGACGAGCTACTCTGGGGTGACGAGGTGTGCGCCTTGCAGTAGATCTCAATTATTTACTGACTTTTCTGAAGATAGAGTACATGGTTGTCTCGTTCGATGAAGATCAGAAAAATGCGAAATTATCACTGCGCCAGACAGAAATTCTCGCCAAACTCAGTATCATCGTCAATGACATCTGCGCTGATTGTCCTACCGAGTGAGTTGTGGCATTTTTACCTAAGGCACTCTTCATAATGATCATAGTGTTTCCGTCCCCACTTTTCATCCTGAATATGGTCGATACATGCTGGAATCTACCCCCGGGTCACCTTATGCAGGATCTATACCTGATCTACTTGCAGTCGAAGGCAACATGCGTTATCGGTGAGCGTAACAACTCATTTCGACCTTACAACTTACATCGAACATCAAAACATGTCAAGACGGACTCTTGCCCGTAAACATCTAAAGCCCAACGAAGCACCAATCACATTAACGTCATTCCCTCGCCTTGGCGTACAAGGTCAATTCACCGAGCCGTATCATGATCCATCGGACGCCGTTTCAAGCCATAGTCTCTTCTTGCCAGAGGAGATCACTAACCCGCATGCTCGTTTTCCGTAATGCGGACTCTTAAAGCTCGTGTTTCCTCGCTCATGCCTATCATGACAGTACCCTCACAGCAAACATAAGGCGCAGGAGAGGATCAAAGGTTGCGATTAATTTGCCTCTTTTCATCGATTCTCAAACGCCTCGACCTTTCATCGATCCTTCTATACCATGGAATCGTAATTTGTATCCTGAAGATCCAGGTATGCTTGGTGAATCCTATGTTGTCTCAAGGCTGACATACAGGCTCAAAAGAGGCAAAAAATGGTGCCGCTCTTCCCGATCATATTTACCTCGATGCAATGGGTTTTGGCATGGGCTGCTGTTGTCTTCAATTGACTTTTCAGGCGTGCAACGTTTCGGATGCAAGGCGAATGTACGATGGTTTGATACCCCTGGGACCAATACTTGTTCGTCTGGACCCAACATCCCGTATCCCCAAACTAATCCACAATTTAGTTGGCATTGACGGCTGCGAGCCCTGCCTACCGAGGTTTACTGGCAGATGTTGACTGTCGTTGGAATGTTATAGCCGGCAGTGTAGATGACCGTACGGAAGAAGAACGTGGATTAAAGGTGAGTTGTCTGACTATAAAACTTCTTCCTGTAATGGACGTCGTGCGTAGCCCTTGAAGAATGACCGTTTCAAGATTCCCAAATCTCGCTATGATAGTGTGGACCTATACATCTCCAACGATTGGATCAACAGACCGGAATATAATGACAGTTACTTGCCTTATGACGAAAATATCTATGACCGCCTACGGAAACACGGTACGTGAGGATGAAGGGATGAACAAGCATTCTGATCTTCATGAAGGACTCGACGATCTACTATCAAAGCATATGGCCCATTTGTTCATCCGCGATCCTCTCGTTGTATTCTCTGAGACTATAGATCAAGACGACAACTCTAGCACCGATCATTTTGAGGTTAGAAAATTGAACTTGCTGGACCTACAATCTAATGTGCTCCTATAGAATATCCAGTCAACTAACTGGCAGACACTTCGCTTCAAACCTCCTCCTCCTAACTCTTCGATTGGTTGGCGGGTCGAGTTTCGTAGTATGGAGGTTCAAATCACAGACTTTGAGAATGCGGCATTCGCTGTCTTCATCGTTCTCATTTCAAGAGCAATTCTCAATTTTAACCTCAACTTATATGTCCCAATTTCCAAGGCAATACGCGCTAGCATGTTTTTGTGTGTATCCTTTAATTGATGTCTTCCCAGGTCGACGATAACATGCAAAGAGCACAACGCAGAGACGCCGCACAATCAGAAAAGTTTTACTTTCGGAAGGATGTTTACGCTGTTCGTCGCAGTGGAGCCTCCAGTGTAACTTCGTCATCAGGATGCAATTCTCCGACAGAGGATGTTCCTGTGAAGAAGGAGAAAAAGTTGCGGAATTGTTTTCCGCCGTTCCCACTCCCCGAGAACGGGGTGTCACGTACTAGTCGGGTCGAAGATGAATACGAAGAGATGACTATGAATGAAATTATCAATGGCAAGGTCCGCGTCCTTCTAACTGTTCAAGTATTGAAACTGAAGTCATCTTGAAGGGAGATGCCTTCCCGGGCCTACTTCGCTTGGTGTATGATTACCTGGAAACCCTGGACATTGACAAGGAGGCTTCTGTAACCATTGAAAAGTACCTAGACCTTATCAGACGCCGTGCAAACGGTGAGGACACTCCTTTTCCAAGATGAAATGTATGGTATTCACGGTGTCGCCTTAAACAGGATCGCTACAAACTCCTGCAACTTGGATTAGGAATTTCATTCGCTCCCATCCGGACTACAAACATGATTCCGTTGTCAGCCAAGAGATAAACTACGACCTTATGGTAGCCGTAGACGAGATGTGAGTGTACCTGTCGATTCTACTATTCGTGCTCACTAAATTGCGAACCAGTGAACGTGGTGTTAGACGTGAACCGGATCTGTTGCCAAAGGATTATGCAGGAGGAGATCAGGACAAGGGCAGATTGAGATAGAATCAGATTTCCTTTTCATTATTCATTGAATAACCTAAGTTTTTATTTAATTCTTCGGCATTGTCCGGTAACAAATCCGTAAACACGCGAGTCAAAATATTGCCTGCATTCCACGAAAATGTCGTCCTTGCGAATCCTCACCTCCGTTGCCCGCAAAGCGCCTTCCTTGAGAACGCTCGGAAGACGTGGCTACGCTGAAGCCACCGACAAACTCAAGCTTTCTCTTGTCTTGCCCCACGAGGTATGTTGCATCCACCTTTCGACAAACCCCACATCTTGATGACGTTGCTACAGTCCATCTTCACGTCTACAGATGTCGTTCAGGTGAACATTGCTGCCGAAGCTGGTGACATGGGTATCCTTGCCAATCACGTTCCTTCTATCGAACCTCTGCGCCCCGGTGTCGTCGAAGTTATCGAAACAAATGGTGCATCAAAAAAGTGGTTCAGTATGTTGATAGTAGTATATCATCAAACGTTTTCTTACCCTCTTTGTGACATTCAGCGTCTAGCGGCTTTGCTACCGTTCACCCAAACAACAAACTGACCATCAACGTTGTAGAGGCTGCGCCATTAGAGAAATTCTCACTAGAGGTGCGGTAGTAGTTTTCATTACCCATCATTGACTCACTCTGTGCTCCAGGCCGTCCGTGCCAACCTTTCTGAGGCTTTGAAAGTTGCGTCTGGTAGTGGCTCTGAAGCTGATAAGGCGGAGGCACGGGTCGAGGCTGATGTTTACGAGACGCTACAACATGCTCTTGCAAAATAATATCTATTCTCATAGATTTTTTTTTGTATTCAACGATTGAGAAACTACAAAGTTTAATGATCCGAATGGTCTTGAAAACTGCAAGCAGTATTCGCGTTCAATTGTCTTTGTGTGACCCTGGTGATTGAGGTGACCAACGTGATGTTCCCACCTATGCCACGATGTTCAACTTTGAACTTGTACTCCTTCTCACATGCGCACTCCTTCAGGCGTGTATGATAAAACCCTTCTCGAAGATGAGCCCTTCTCGTCTGGATTCCTTATGCTTGGTTCTAGTGGTTCTCGTCGTTCAAGGAAACACGAGATCAATAGCTTCCTCGATAGCATGGCAGCGGGATTCAAAGGCGATGAGGTTAGTGCATAGTTTCATTGCGGCTCTATAAGTCCCATTTTTCCTTCAGGTTGTCGCAGCCGATGCTTGGGCTCGATTGGCTTTCAAATCGTCTCCATCGGAAGGCAAGAAACATAGAGTCAGACCGGGCCCGAAAACGCGTCAAGCCTTCGTCATTTTTTATTGGAACCTTTCAGAGCACAATCCGAATCGAAATGATGATAGTGCTGCCAACTTCCTCCGCCAGGAACGTTCCAAACGTGGATTCGACTACACCCCAGTAGAATTTGCGGTAGCTGCCACAACCAATAGGACTACTATATCCAAAAGAAAGCTCCGTTTGTCTTGCCATATTATAAATGGTACCAAGAGGGAAATTCTTAGTGCGAAATCTCGGCTTGGATCATCTATTCGAGCCAAAAACACCAAGAACGGCGGCGCCGGCTTCGAAGGCGCCCAGACTCTTTCGGACAGGTTCACAGGTCCCCTCAAGATTAGTACTACGTTCCAGACATCCTCTCCAATGTCACAGAAAACATCGTCTCCCTCTTCGGTCTCTCTATCTCTGCAGGGCAAACTCCAAGTGGGGACTACTCTCGAGCTGCTAGAATCCGCTCAACAAATCGTGATATTACCGCCAAACAAGCAGCGCATTGCCATGGAGTTTTCCCTGCCAAAAAGGGACGTCCTTGCTGACTCCTGTTTAGTAAATGAGCCCACTGTCCGTCATGAAAAGGATGACATAGTAATGTCATCACTCAGAATGTCCACCGAGAATATGGATATAGATCCTTTTTCTTCTACGACCCTGTCAAGTCCTCCCGCTGATGATATTCAACCTGAAATCATGCTTGAAACCGCTATAGACGAAGACCTCAGTATACCCCATATCTCGGTATGTGTTATCAACGGCCTACAAGATATCCTTGAAACTGGGAATCTCGATTATCACAGGGCCTAAATCTTTCAGAGTCGGGCAGCGAGGAACGTAACGATATCCTAACTTACAACAATTCATTGAAGAATCCCAATCTACGTGTTGATGTTGTTAAACCGCCGCTGCCTCGCTATCCTCCGATTTGGGCACAGGTAATCTCGAGCTCCAACCGATGTAGCTTTGTCATTAAAATTCCTGCAGTCTCGCCAGGAGGTGTGCGAATCCTTCGATTGGTTTCGGAGTTACCAAGGAGGTGTCTATTTTACCAATGACCATGCCAAAGGCTATCTACTCAGTGCATTTTCCTCCATGTAATATGTCAACAGCTGTTGAAAAGCCCTCACCTGACATTTATCATGATATAGGCACGATACCTTTGAGCACGATGGTCGACTCATCATATCGCATGGGTAAGTAAATCTGACTGTACAAGGTTTGTGATTGGCTCTTGACCTTGGTGGACTTCAAGAGGCGGAAAAGCGGAAAGTGCTCACAGTCGTCAAGGGAAGTCAACCACACGAGCGGCTGACGATCAACTCGCTCAAGACAAGTCAATCCGGGCCTTGCTTACGAATTATAGAGAATATAGGCCTTTGGTCCTTCTAATTGACGACAAGTATGCGCTATTCCCATATGATCTCCGTCCCAAAGGAATCACTTACGCAGTACTTGGTTTCTATACGATCTCACATGCATGGGGTTAGCTGTTAATGAGATCAATATCTTCACACTAAATTTTAACCTTCGCTATCGCAGCGGAATATCATCCTGCTGAGAACATGCGAGGGCGTGTTGTCAGGTACAAATTTGCATTCCAGTGGTGCGACGGACAGGTGTGACTTCGACATAAGTGAACCTTGCTTTGACATCTTACCATGATCTACAGGGTCAGCCATGGTGGACTGCACAGGCAGAAGAAGGGTCCCCCAGTGTTAGCTCTACCGGCGATCTGAAGTCAAGTGTTAGCTCTACCGGCGATCTGAAGTCAAGTGTTAGCTCTACCGGCGATCTGAAGTCAAGTGTTAGCTCTACCGGCGATCTGAAGTCAAGTGTTAGCTCTACCGGCGATCTGAAGTCACTTCGTGATCTTCGAGTCGAGAGTCGGCAGTGGTCGTGTAACCCTGAATTCGGTGCTGATATACCTGGAGCAGCTCAGGACCTGCCTGGTTCGTGTGGTATTCTCTGACACTTGACCTTCTAATTGTTCGTTGCCCCCATTAGCCAAAATCACAAGAACCAGACTCACCACCCGCATGTAGGTTCCTGTGGTTGTATCAAATCCTTAATAATGACTGGAAACTATCTCTAGCCCATTCGCAGTTGACGATGTGTATGCAGCATGTCCCACCTGTAGCAAAAAATCTCCCAAGGTTTATGAGCTGGCATGGGTATGTCTCAATCCGGCTTGTTCCTCTTTCTGGTTCGATACCGAGTCCAGCGGTCGACCGTCATACAATCTCACCTATGATTCCAAATTTCTACAACTTTCGAAGCCATATCTGCTACCGCTCAATCTCAGAGATATTTGCCCAGTACATCCTGAAATATCGCAAGGGTCCATTGGCACGACATATGCCTTTACCAGAGGGCTACATTGTCGTAATTGTGGGAGATTATCTTGTAGGTATGTCGTATGTACTGGCGTTTTACGTTTCATGCCGACGTTGATGTTAGAGCTTATCAAGGTCGAAATGGGAACACTGGGAATGCATGTATTGCCATGTAAAGTTCTCGTTTTTACTCAGAGGTTCATTAATCTGATTGAGCAATCTAGAAGATAGTAGGGCTTCCTGGCAAACTACGCACCCCTGAAGAGTTTTGGAATGAGGACCTTCCTAGTTCATTTCTGGATCACTGTATCCAGCCCTCTAGCGGTTCGTAGAGTTTTTATCTTATCTCACGTACCTAACGGTCTATGGTTTCCTACTTTCTTAGGGATTTGGAAAGGATCTTCGAGTCTATTTACCATCGGATCTGCGATGGCGCGGGTACAAACTTTCGTGCTACCTGACGCAAGGTCGGTTCGTTTACGATACAATATCTTCACAGCAAGCTCACTATATATATCAGCGGGTGTATCCATCACATTCAAGCTACAACACCTCGCGGAAACAAGGATGCCGATATAATTTTCAAGGAGTATCAAGAACACGCTCTAGCAGGTACATTGAAGTTTCGACGATGGCCCATGAGAGCGGCAAGTTGTCCATAATGCAATCGCACCGAAACTTCGAAACTTACATATGAACAAACATCAGCATAAATGTATGTTCAAATATGTTTTCATAAGCTGAATTGACCTCGTCGAAAGGCAGAGGCCCACTTCTGACTAATTATTTCTCTCAAAATTGTCGGTACAGTCCTTCATCTGCATAAACTCAATCCTGATGTCAGTCGCAGCCGGAGAGCCATATCAAGTCAGTTCTGTACAATAAACTTCAAGTTGTCTATTCGCTGATAACAAGATGACAAGTATGTTGGGGGAACCGCTAATAGTGTGCCTTTCAGTGAAACATCGAGTGCGGTGATAAAAGCACGAGACCTGATCCAATTACGCATTCGGCAAGCTCTCGGGATACACTCAGAGTTCAACGAAGTACTGAGGTACGATTCTAAAGGACATCTCTGTATATTATTTGAGATGTTGATATTTCTAGTGCTGCTTACATGGAACGTCAGAAGATGGCTGTATGTTGTCGTCTTGACACACGTGCGATGTACTGATTCCTATTCAAAAGTTCCATAGCGACAGTGAACGTGGCTTAGGCCCTATGGTCGCAGGATTATCACTCGGTTCACCTGCGCTAATGCACTTTCGTGTAAACCATAAATATCTACGCGAGGAAGAATTGGAGAATAATTCTATTGCGTTGACGATTCTTCTTCGACATGTAGGTGTTGATTTTCTGATGAGATGGAAATGATCTTTTGAATTCAGCGCAGGGTGACATCTTGGTCATGGATGGCGCAGGGATTCAAGTCAGATATGAGTAAAAGTTCCAATCTTTGATCTGGTCATCACCTGTTTGATAATTTCTTTAGACATACTGTTGTTCCAACAAATTTTCGGATCGCAGCTACAGCAAGAAATATAGCAGTCTCAACAAAACTCGAAGTAGATGATTTCATGCATAGAAGCTAAAAAAAAGAGTCAAATTTGGGACATAATTAGGTGTCTCCGTAATACAGCAGGTTTAGTAAACCTTTGAACCTTTGACGTCATTCAATCTGGTAGGGTAGCGATTGACATCCTGTATTCCTGTTTGTCCTTCATATGTTGATGTGTTGCAAGGCTGGCCCTGCAAAATCCATCCGTAAAAGCAGTGACAATTGTCGTTTTCAAATGAACTCACATTTTCGACTACCTCCCTCTGTTGCCTGTAGAAAGCGAAAAGATCTGCAATTTGGTTCTGCATGGCTTGTCGATCTTGATGCAAACGTCCAACCTCTTCGGTCATTTCCACAACTTCTCGCTTCAATTCTTGTTTGAATTGCTCAACATGGACTGTGGAGTCATTAGGCACGGGCGACTCGGTTAATGTATATCCTCGATCTTACCCTGCACATTGATTGCAGTTGCTTCCTTCATGGCTTCAACAAAACGCAGCCGCTCTCCTTTAATTTCATCAAAGATCTCTAGTAAAGTAACATTTGTCCATAGGTTGATAATTGATTATACGAAGAGCTAGCGCACCTGTACCTAAAGCCCGGACAAGTTGTTCCTGATATTGACACTGGTGGTCGATCAACGCTGTCAAACGAGTAATACCTGCGAGAGTAAAACTAATGTCCTATTTAGAATAAACAATTGACAGTCGACTCACTTGTTTCCACTGGGTTCTCATTCAATGTGGCAAAAACACCGTCTAGTGACGCTTGCAGCGCAGCAAACTTATGATCTCTTGCCACTGTACTTTGGACTAAGTGGCGAATATCTGTGATTAATGTCGAGCCTCCTTCCGCGCTATTCAAATCTTGGCAAAGCTGATCAAGTTTGACGGATAAATTGTGGTTTTGAACCTTGTCGTGATTGACCAAAGCTTCTAGCCACTTGAGGCTGGGTCAACAGTAAATCGGTCAAGGAAACGGGCGACCCACTGAGTTAAGCTCTGCCAGGTACCGAACAGTCTCAGACTGCTGCTGGGCCTGGAGTTCCTGCCTTCCATTATCTTTCTCTATCAAAGAACTTATGTTGACCAACGTTTTCTGGAACGAATATCAAGCTAGAGTTTATGCAGACAGGACAGGCACATACCTCGAGTTGACCCACATTTTTCGCTGAAGAAATCTGTTTATCGGAAAGGGTGGCAAGAAGACCATCTATCTTTGAGTTCAAACGGCAGATGTCTTCCTCCGACTGAGACTTAGCTGGCACATTCTTCATTTTAATCACAGCTTCCACCTGATTTTTCGTTTCCAGTGCCGTCCGAATATGCGCAAGGTCCTTCGTAACATCCGTTCGAAGAGCCCAAATCGATTTTTCAAGCTCGCTGTTGTCTTTGGCACCGGTCCAGCTAGGTTCGATACGTTTGTCCATCTTGCTGTGAATAGAACCTAAAAGTTCACTATTCAATCGTGTTTGCAGCTCAAGTTTCGCAACCATATTCAGTACATGGTTCGTGTGTCCTTCAACGTCCAAAGTCGAGGCAACAGAGAGAGGCAAAGTCTGAAGATCGTCACGCAAGTTATTCATTCGATTATAGCTCCTTTTCGAATGGTCATGGAACATTTCAATTACAGGCTCGAAACGAGAACTGGTTGCAGACCTGGAAGCCGGGCGTGATGGTCGTTTCGTGGAACAAGATTGGACTGAAGGATGTGATATATCCCTCGTTTCAAGCTCCGGAAGGCTCGCAATTGGCGAAAGGAGTGTGAGTTCTGGCAACTTCAGAGACTGGTCTCCGTAAGAATCAAGAATAGAATCAGCAGTACTTGATTGACCACTTCCGTCCCGCATCATGGGATTCATGGTTATTGGCCCCGCTTCAGACTGAAGGCTTGGTACTGGGGTCGTCAGACGAGTACCGATAGACAACGCAGGCGATGTGGGAAATATGAGACCTCTCTCAGATGAAGTGGGCCAGGTGGTCTCGATCTGTGCGAGACGTTGCCGGACGACAGACAGTTGGCTCAGATTTGCTATTGAGGGGCTCGTAGAACGTAGGTACCGCCCAGAGGATGCTTGTGAGACTGGTCGACTAGGAGGGTATATACTTGAGGATACAGATGAGGAACTCGTCTGGCTGCGGTTTCTCAACGGACTTGTGGTAATCAAAGTAACCAGTGGTTTCTGATCCACAGGGATAGGCGGTAAGGCACGCTGCGAGAGAGACTGAGGTCTCGTGTTTTCTGTCGAAGAGGCCGATGTGAGATCGCCAACGTTCTCTGGTGGCTGCAGACCTTGTGGGGTATTAGACGTTTGATTATTATCCTGGTCCTGAGATGGTAAAATACTGTCCCTAAGACCTGTCGTATAAGCACAAGCATTCACAATAAAGGAACGGCCCACCATACAGCGCTGACCCATCCTGCACGTTCCTGCACTGAGCTGGCGGCGAATTTTTCCCGTGGTCGTCCTTCAAAGAGAATTTCAAACACTTTGAATTCGTCGTTCTCTCCCTTCCTGGGGAGCAGGGTACTTTCCTCCGAGTCAAGTTGCTGAGGTGAAAGTGACCGGACATCTGTACAATTTGAGAGTTCGATAATATGTACGAAAGGATTCTCATCGTGAATTAGACCAGTGACAACAATGATGCCTGGTTCAAGGGTGGCCGTGCAGGACATCCAAACGGCCTTCGGATCCGAGGAGTCTGACAGAGTGCGAGATAGATATAATAACGAACTAGTCAATTTCCGAGATCGAGACCTCAGAACCGGAGGAGCATTGATGCCAGGATGATTATCCAAAATCGGGTGGTGCTTCTTCCTGTAACTGCTCAAAGGACGTTCCGTTGGTTTTCCTTTCCGCATATTAACCATCTTCAAGACAGAGAAAAGATTACGGATGGATTGACGCATAGGGGATTTCTCCTTCTTAGGCGAGCGCACCGAAGGACTTGTCGGTGATTCCAGCAGGTTCCCGAATGCTTGCTGGTCGTGTGAGCTTGACATGGATTCATATCGACTGATCAATTGTTTTGTCGAGTGTTGGTATTGAAGAGAGTAAGATGATTTGTGTCCTTCACCCATGCTTCGAGGACCAAGCATAATGCACCTGGAAAGGGAAACGAGTTTCTATAAAACTGTCCTAATGTAGGCCTTCTTGAAACCGATGAGGCAGTGGCTGACTAGGAATCCAAGATCAATATTTTGAAAAGACATATTTTGATCACTCTATGATCATTGCAGGGAATCAGTCGCGAAGTAGTCGCTGAGTACCTGCGAGACGTCCCTTCAGAAGGAGTACATGGTCAGAAGGTGTCCGGGCCGTGACCCCGGACTGTCACGGGACACGGAATCCCTGAGCCGACCTCGGACATGATGACGTTGACTCAAATATCTTCTCAATACCCAAGGTAGCTTTGAGCATGTCTCTGTGCGGTTATTGTATCCCAAAGTAGCTTTGACCATGTCTCTGTGCGGTTATTGTGTCCCAAGGCATGTCTCTGTGCGGTTATCATATCACTGAAGAACGCTCAATCATGTTCATTGCTACAAACTTCTGTGGGAACCTCTACTTGAGTGTTTGAGTACTCGAGTCTCGCGAAGCACTAGTATTTCCAAGGCTGGCTACTCACTGACAGAGCACTCATTATATAAATATACCACTCTGTGCTGCTCGGAGATTTCAATTGGACCTGCCGAGATATATCCATGACGTATGTGACCTATCTCATGGCTTCAGAAAAAAGCGAATCGACGAGATTTCTCCTGTGTATGACCTGCAGATGGTCATTCCATAGAGAAGTCGCCACTTGTAGCTATCACGTATTGAGCCTAATTTGGCCTGGAATAAGACTATATATGTTCTGCAATAGAGTTGTCTTACTGCAAGAAGGGGGCAGCTAGACAGATATGCCGAATGAAGGATGGAGCATGAGTCCTATTCGCCTAATAAGCTCACTAACGTGGTAGCTACAGACGGAGGTTAGACGGGCAAAATCTATATAAGACCATCCTGGCCCGGATCTGAAGCCCCATATTCAGGATGATTTCAAGCTCTCTAATATTCCTCGCCTCCATATCTGTTGCCCTCGGACTTGAAGCTATCCCTCATGGGCAGTGTGGCGGTCTTTACTGGACTGGTCCAACAACCTGTCAAGCAGGGTAATGTGGTAATCGAATGATGCCATACGTTACTTACTTCCTGTTCACTCAGATGGGTGTGTGCCTACTCCGACGCATACTACTCTCAATGCATTCAAAGCTCATCTACCGTACGTCGACAATACCCGTTCCTGCTCAATCCTTAATATCGGTCTCCAAATCCAAGACTACTGCTGCTCTGAAATCACCTTCGACTTCAATATTGCCTGCGACTTCCCTGAACTTGGCTGACAGTGCTCCAACAACCCCCCCTTCGAAGCTCACCGGAAGGCTTCCAGCACTTGGGTACAAAAACTTAGGCTCAAAGCTTCATTACATACTTATTATGATGTTGTGCTCTGATACAACAGATGGAACTCTTGGAATGCCTACAGATGCAGTACGAGCGTTATCTGTGTTAAAGTAACACTGCTGACATGACTTGTGTTCAAGATATCAACGAGACAAAAATCTTAGCCGCCGCCAATCAGATCGTTTCGCTTGGCCTCAAGGATGTCGGTTACGAGTATGTTAACATTGATGTAAACCATTGATTGTCCTTGATATTTGTCGCACTTATACCTGTTAGGATTGCTGGGCAAGCATGATGCGTGATTCTACCACCGGGAGAATGGTACCCGATCTAAATAAGTTCCCCAGTGGCATAGCTTCCCTTGCCACCAAAATCCATGCGCTTGGTCTTAAAAGCGGAATCTACAGGTATGTCAGTAGTTCATGATACTAGACCAATTTCAAACGCGGTGTCTTTCAGTGATGCTGGAACAGCGACCTGCGCAGGATATCCTGGTTCCCTCGGCACAGAAGCCCTCGATGCCGCAACCTTCAATGATTGGGGCATCGATTATCTGAAATATGGTTGGACCTTCCTGTCATGTCTTGTGTTCTTTCTTTTGACTGATATAAGATAATTGCAATGTGCCTGCGAATTGGACTGACGTCTACGTAAGTACTAGTGCCTTACTTTCCTGACTCGGAGGATGTCTATGAGCAGTTATTGATAAACACTGAAGCCGCCCGATGGAAATTATTAGTGGGTATAGCTCGTTTTTCTCTGGTAAAAATCTCATATAAGCCCAGTAATTCTAACACTGCTATTCGATACAGACAGATGGGGTCAGTTCTTTTTCCTCGTGCTCGTTCAATGGATGATCCGAGGATGATCAAAACAAACCTGTGGCTTTAACAGTGCAGAATTAGCAGCACAGCCACGCCCGATTCAATTTGAAATATGTGACTGGGGAGCGGCAAATGTTTGGGAATGGGGCGCCAAAGTGGTATGCCAACCCACTTCAGCTGGAGTCCGGTTGCTTGGCATGCTCTTTTCTGACGACCACTGAGTAGGGTCATTCATGGAGAATGTCTGGTGATTCAGGGTTAGAAACAACCCCTCCCCACCTTTGCCGGCCTTTCTAATCATTGTCTATTTAAGCCCGACATGGTCGTATATTACATCTATCATTAACATCAACGTTGCTCACATCTCGGCCACAACGTTCTATGCGCACAATGATATGGATATGATGGAGATTGGTGCGCGAAACCCTCCCGTTGTTGGCAAATATATCTAACCCATATGTAACATGAATCAGGTAATGGTGCTTTGACAATTCAAGAACAACGCACTCATTTTGCTGCTTGGGCTTTCCTCAAGAGTCCTATACTGCTGTGAGCCCTATTAATCTTTTATCTACTTCTCCTCACTGAATTGGTGATTTGCAGCGGAACCGATGTCAGTTACACTTCCTTTTTGTGTTCGCTTTCATTAACCCATCGATCAGTTGAGCTTACTCAATATCACTCAACTAGCCATTATCAAGAATGCCGAACTGCTTGCTTTCCACCAAGACACTACTATAGGAACCGCAGCAACTCCTTTCGAAGCAACCACAACCACACCCACAACCACGCCTCCGGAATACTACTCAGGCGCATCGTCCAAAGGAATTCATGTATTCATAATCAACACCTCATCCGGAGCAGCGACTAAGACGTTCACATTGTCCAATGTCCCAGGTATTGGGACAGGTGGCACATGGAAATTTCACGACATGTGGACTGGGACTGATTTGTCTGGCACTTATGCGGCAACTGCCAACTTCTCAGTCAATGTAGCAGCTCATGATACAGTGGCTTATCTTCTGACGATGATGGACTGAATTATCTCGCAAGCCTAGCCTACAGTTGTCATTGTGAATAAACTTTTTGCCTGAACTTTGCCTGAATTTGAAGACAATCAATTGTTCGGATTAAAACTTCGTTTCCATGAGATCAATGAGGTTGCTTGTTGCATCAATCATGTGCACACTACACCTTGAGAGCAATCAGAGTGTATAGCCCCTCAGGGGCTAATCTTGACATTGCTCTCCAGGTGAAGAGAACAGACTCAATAGTGAATAGGAAATCATCCTCATTATTACTCAATAGCTAACAGCAACTTCTCACTGAGCATCAATCTCCCTGTTTTCCTATTTTTTTGATGACTTCCAGATTTCCCGGGGGGGGGGGGGGGCGATGGAGTAGTGATCTCCATTGTGTGTCTGCCATTGCACCCTGACAGACACTGACAAGGGGAATTAGAGTTTGCACCATGAACAACTGTTCAAACCCCCAAGGTTGCAAAAAATCCACCATCTCTTATCAGCACAACTTCAATTCTCCACTACTGATGATCTGTACCCTTATCTTCCTAATTATGGATCTCCCTGAATCATTGACTTGATCTTCATCAGCTGGCATGCATCCCATACAACACCAGCAGCATATTTCATCAAGACAAGTGGTATCCCACCTCTGTATGTGATTGGCTCCCATGATGGGGACTGTCAGGTTCTGCTGACCATGGGGGCTCAGCTACACTGGGCAAATCCTTACTAGGTGAATGTGATTCCCTGCACTGATAACTGGGCACTTGGAGAGGTCCTAAATGTGGGGGACTTGGGAGGATAAGCAATGGGGAGTGATCTGAACAAGTCTGGGGTGGTCTGGAGGAGTCTAGAATGAGTTGCGGGGGAAGGGGTGGACTTGATGGGGCATCAGGTACAAGTCTGGAAGCGAGTACTGTAGGCACAGAGTAAGTGGGGGCTACACAAGTGATGGGAGTGGAGCTGGAGTTTGATGGGGGATCAACAGAGGTTGATAGCTTTCAGAACTGATTGAGTAGTGAGGTCTGGAGTTGGTTTAACGAATGGTCAGGGGTTGTAATTGTAAGCATGGAGTTTGTAAGGATGTAAGGTTGAGAGAAATTGGACACAATAATGGAAATGGAATCAAACAAGATGAGATGGAGTTGAATGGAGCAAAACAGAGTCAAGATGAGATTGAGACAAGAACAAAAATAGATTCAGGCAGAGGTACAAAACAATAACAAGAACAATAACAGAGATAGAGACAAGACAAGACTGGGAGACTGAGAGAAGAGGAAACATGACACAAGACAGAAACAATCAGACCATAGGTAATGTTAAGCAATAGGTAATATCAAGACTAGAGTATGAGGAGCTACTCTACAACTTATATACTGACTACTGGAGAGCTCTGGGGGACAGTGGGTATGGTGGCAGGGCTTGGCAGAGCTGTGTGGGGTCAACGGGTATTGGTTGTGATCAGGGGGTGGGCCATGGTGATATTCTGATGGGATCAGCTGAGAATGTGGGTTGTCCCAAGGTCATTGTGGTACTCTGGAGTAGGTTGAGTGAACCAGGGTGATGAGCTGGTGACATATGATGGAGTCAGGAATGGAGGGTTCTTGAGGCTCAGGATAGTTAGGGGAAGTGTTGACGGCTGCAGAGAAGGCATCAGAGTGGGCCAGGGGGCTGTTGGGGTTTGCTAGAGAAGCATTGGAGTTACCTGGAGTGGGTGCAGAGGGTATATGAGGGTTGGGGGGTTCATCAGAGCACTGGGGGGGGGGAACTCTGGGGAAGCGAGTGGGCTGGGAACAATGTCAGGGGTCCAGGGAGCAAGTCATGACATTACCCCCCCTTCAGTGTTGAGACTCTCAAGACACAGGGCACAGGTTGAGGATTAGCAGGGCATAGAAATCAAAGCCAAGTAATATTGATCAAACCACAGCAAGCAGCGGCAGTGTGGGGAAACAAAGTCAAAGCATGGCTGCTATTTGTCAGGGGGCTCTTCCCAAGTCATTAAAAGGTCAGATGTACCCTGGGGTTCCCAAACTTTTGCCATGTCTTCTGCCATGCCATCATTGCATTCTCCATCACCAACCCCACCCCCTTCTGGTGACAATCGTGTGGCCATCTCGGTGGAGTATGAGCACTGTCAGTGGGAGTTTGAATAGCAGCAGGACCATAGGAAGGTGGAGGTGATGGCCCATCATTATGAGTGTGATGTTTTTTCTTGCTCTGCAGTTGCTGATTGAGCTTGGCAGAGTTGTCCTTAGCAGTGGTGGGTTCCTCTAGGGGTTCTTTGTGTATGAGGGGGTCAGGGCCTGCTGGTCATTCAGTTCCTGTTGCCCCAGGGCATTCTGTGAGGCCCAGTCTGGGGGCAGGGATCGTTTACGTTGTTCTGGAGGTGGAGAGGGTTCCACAAGCACAGGTGATGCTGGAGGTATTTGTGGGGGTGCTGGGGTGGGCACAGGGTCCTCTGACCCTAGAATGGTGCCAGAATGAGGCTCCAGTGAGTCTCTACCTCTTTTTTCAGTATTTGCTGACCAATTGTTCTAGTGCACCCTCTGTGCCTGGCAAGGGGAGTTGTGCAAGTTTGATGAGCTGACTGTGGGGTCCTGCCATGACACCTCAGTCTGTCTTCTGTGCCGTGCTAGGCACAAGAAATGTTTGATTTTGCTGGAGTGACATGCCATGTATGTCACTGCAGAGCAGGAGTGGGAGGAGAGTTGGGTGAGGGAACAGCTGGGTGAGAGTCAGTGTCATGACCCACTTCCTGGATCCCCAACCTCATTTCCAGCCTGCTCACTTCCCTGGAGCCCCCCCCCCCCCCCCCCCCAATGCCCAATATTACTTGGCTTTGATTCCCATGCTTCGCCAAACCCCAACCCATGCCCTGCGTCTTGAGGGTCTTGATGCTGAAGATAGGGTAATGTCATGACCCACTCCCTGGACCCCCAACATTGTTCCCAGCCTGCTTGCTTTCCTGGAGCTCCTCCCCAAATGCCTCATCAAAGCCCCCAACTATGTACACTCTCCATGCCTACTCTGGGGAACTCTGACACTTTTCCAACAAACCCCAATGGCCCCCTGGCCAACTCTGACATCTTCTCTGCAGCCACCAATGCTTCCCCTGGCTCTCCTGAGCCCCTAGAACCATCCCCTGCCATTCCTGACTTTATCATATGTCACCAGCCCATCACCCTGGTTCCCCCAACTCACTATGAAGTATCATGACAACCTCAGCATGGCCCACATTCCCAACTGATCCCATCAAGATATCAACATGGCCTGCCCTCTGATCACAACTGATACCCATCAACTTTGCTGAGCTCTGCTAAGCCCTGCTGCCACATTCACTGTCCCCTGGAGCACTCCAGTAGCTAGTATATAAGTTATAGAGTAGCTCCTTGTACTCTAGCCTTGATATTACTTACATTCACTGGTTACTTGTGTCTCATGTTTCTCTCTGTCTCTGTGTCCATTTTTAGTTTTGAATCTATCTCTTTCTCTGTTTCATCTCGCCTCATCTCCATCTTGTCTCAATGATCTCTACTTCCTTTGTTCCTCTAAGTTCTTCCCATCTCTGATATCAGTACAAACTCCACACCACATTACAAACCCCAAACATCTCTATGACAACTCTGGACCATGCTCCTTGCTTGGCCTTGGAACCTATCAAGTCTTAATTGATCCTCCATCAAACTCTGGCTCTGCCCCCATCACTAGCAAAGCCTCTGCTTGCCCTACAGTCTATTTATACACCCACAAACTTGTTCCTAGTGCCATCCAAGCCTGATGTCTAACATACTTGGTCTTAGACTTCCCCAGACCGCTCCAGACTTGCTCAGACCACTCCCCTTAGCTTCCTCTTGCAAGTTCCTCCCCTCCACGCCAATCCTAGAGTGCTAGGTTATAAGTGCAGGACATTGTGTCCACCTAGTAAGGACTCGCCCAGTGTAGCTGAGCCCTCATAGTCAGTGGAACCTAACATAATATCAAGACTCTCCCTTATCCTGTTTGTGATGTCTGCAATTAACTCTGCACACACTTCCATCAGAACTCTTGATGTCTATGGTTGGCCTGTGCCTGGAACCCACTATAAATCATTTGGCCTTGCCCAATCTGCCAAGGTACATTAAATCATGGACCTGACACCAAATGTCCCCTCTGCTCCAGTCACACCCATACAATGGCTCTCTTTACAGACACCCTCTGCTCAAACTCAACCCTGTACCCCCCCTCACTGACACCTCCAATGCTTTCCCCACCTTCCCTGCCAGCTCTGCCTCCTACCAAAGGTCGACTACAACATCCCCAAACCAGTACCTAACCCACCCTAGCAATAACCCCATCTATTGCTCAACAACTCCTCTGGCACTGCATCCACACCAGTCTCTGACAACAATAACAACTCCCACCAAAGGTAGTCGCTCACTGCACAGAGAACAAATTGCCATCCCTGCCAAACAACAGCAAGACTTCCTCAAGACCTGCACCCCTAAATCCTGCCTTTGGATCCACTGGCCCCACCCTGCAGCTCTGTCAAAATCCACATGTCACTAGTAACTGGTCCAATGAGTCTCTGACAGCACCCTCCTCCATTCACAATAAAGAAACAAAACCCTGCCACTTTACCAGTAAAGTATCCAACTCCCACACCTTGCCCACACCCAACTCTGAGAAGGTCGATCCTCCAAAGCTAGCTCTGCCATCATTAGAATCAAGCCCAAACCAGTAGTCCCACCCCACAATAACTCAAGATTCCAAAATAGATGCTAGGCCCCAGTGTCACAACTCCACAGTCACCCTATTCTACTCCTCCAACAAAATTGAATTCCCAGTGAAAGAATAAACTCTGGACTCCCAAAGCAGTTTTCCCTAAGTTCATCAATGCCCTGAGCAACTAAACCACATCCACCAGAGATCAACTAGATGCCAAGAACAACAAGTGGCTCCTCCAATTCTGCCCTGACAATCAAGGAACCAATGATGCCCTCCAAAGAAGTAGTACCCTTTTTCTATGATCAGAAATCTTGTTGATTGCCCCACAGTGCCAAGACCTACCTCCACTCTATTTATAGAGACCTCTGGACCACTCTGGAGCATGAATGAAAGATTGCCCTACCCCACTATAACCTCCCTGGAGTCTCTGGCAATGCTCCCATATAATCAGTTTCTCCCACCACCCTCCAGCACTTGTGAACAACCACTTCCTGACATAAAATAAGTAACCTCGCAGATCTGGGCAATGGCCAGACCCACCCAAGCTCTCAGAGAACTACTAGAATCCACCCAGCTTATCCAAGCATGGCTTTAGGAACCATAGCCACTTATTCAACAACTCTGCCACTCAAAGAAAACCCCACTCTGGAACCTCCCCTTTGACCAGCGTCACCTCCAACACAACCCCACCAACAAGCCAAGCCAACCTCCACCCCCCACATTGACTCCAGACCTCTGGTTCTTGTGATGGAAATGATGAACCAATAAAAACATGCCCCAGACCCCTCTCTCCACTCTGCACCACCTCCAAAGTCAACTCTGTTGACAAACCACCCACTGAACAACCCTCACACTAACCCCGAGCTGCTAACTCCCACTTCAAAGGAAGAAGCAAAGTTCTGAGCTCACCTAAACTAACTCCGCCCTGCTCCCAACAAACCCAAGAGAGCTCTGCCAGCAAGCCAACACCCCACTGACCCCACACCGCCTCCATTTGCTGGCTCTGCCATGGGAAGGGATGAAAACCCACCAACTCTTGCACCACCTCCATTTCACTGGCCCCATACAACTCTGCCAATAAGCCAACAACCTCTAGACTCTCAATATGATTCTCAACACAACTCCGCCAATAAGCAATCAACCTCTGGACCCTCAATACAATCCTCAGCACAACTCTGCCAATGAGCCAGCAACTCTCAGACCCCCAATACAACCTCCAACCCACACCCTACCACCCATCCTGATCTCCAGCAACTTGTAGGACAACAACCCTGAACTCCTCCCTTGCCCAAAGCACCTCCGCTAGGATGAGCCACTCACCAACCAACTCCCATGCTGCCTCCACCAAAAAGAAGCATCCACCAATACAACTCTGACAGCACCTCAAGCTCTGGAAAATGCCAGAAATACATAAGACTCCTCCACCTGTCTCTGGACTTACCTTTGGCTAGGAACAAAGAGGAATGTTACAAAGATGGCCTAGAACCTATAAGCCCCAACCCTGGACCAGAAGAAACTCATTGAGACTGGTCACCTTGAATCCCACCCCCTCATCAATGGCACTCTAGAGCACAGCAAAACCCCAACCACGCATGCCCTTCACTAGATGCAATACTCTGGAATGTGATAAAGCTGAACTTAGCATGCCCTCAACCAGGACACAATGCTTGGAGCACAGCAAGCCCTAAATCAAGTATGCCTCCAATGAAACACAATACTCCAGAGCTTGACAAACCCCTACTCTCATACAACCCCACCAAAATGCAAACCTCTGGACACCACCAACCAAGGGACTGCAACCCACACCCTAAGAAAGTATCTCCACCCCTACACTAATCCAACCCACAGCATAGCTGGCATGTAAAACAGCTCCCCACTGGTTTACTACAAGGACTACCCCACTCTGGAACTCCGCCACTATGCTACCAAGGGCTCCCACCTCTAACTAGTCCCATCTCCAAGAACAAACTTCATTCCACCACTCCCACTCTTGTCAAAGAGACCTCTGCCACTTCTGCTAGCCACGTTGGCACAAGGTCAACCCACCAGAAGACCTCCGTCCCCTCTGCTAGCCATGTCGACAGAGAAAACTAAAGCTATCAAGCATACTTCAAAGATTCAGAGGTCCACCCCCCCAAGCTAGTATAATGCTTGACTCTGCCACAGATCTGAGGATGACCCCTACAACTTTGACCCAAAGCCCTGAGGAGCAAGCCCAAACATTGCTGCCCATCAACACTCCAAGACATGCCAGAGCTCTGCAGGAAGACCTCCAACACTCTGCTAAACCTTGGAATCCCCTCCTACAATGCTCTGCTGAGTTCCAACAACCCCAGGACTAGCCAATACAGATGGCACTAGTGGGCTTAACTCCCATCTCTGGATAACCTCAAGATTCAACTCCCACAAGTACTCCTATATGTTTCTGCTCACTCACCCTTCATATAAACTCAAACCTTGCACACTTGCCAGAACTCCACAAAGGATTGGTATGAACAATTCTAAAAGAATACAGAATCTTACAAGTAGAAAAGATATAAAGCAACAAGAAAACAGCATGACAAACAGCAAGAAAAGGCTCGAGCCCCAGATCTCCTCACACTCTCTCCCCCTCTGGGGCTCCCCTCCCCACTTCCCTGACTCCTAAATTGACCTCCATCTAGGCCTGCACCATAGCCAGCACTTCCGCCAGCCCAGGCAACTCCTCCTCCACATCTGCTGCCACCTCCTACCATGACTCTGGAGCCACTGCATTATGCTGCTGGTGCCCTGCCAACAGCCACTCCATCCTCACCACTCCCTGGTCTAACTCTGGAAGATGATCCATGGGCATCTGTGCCAACCCATCCTGAATTGATGTAAAAGCTGTAGAAGCCTCATCTATGAGGACCCAGTGCTTTCAGACTCAGCCTGTCCCAAATTTGTTAGCAGAAGTCACAAAGCAGAGGAGGACACTCATACAAGATCCCTGCATGCTCTGAGGCTGCTTCCCTTACCAGCCACTCCTTCCGCTGCCTCCCAACCTTGGCCTCTGCCTGAGTCAAGCCTCCCTCCTCCAAGCTCTGCCATTCCTCCACCTTCTCTGTGGATTGTGCCTCCAACTGTGCCAGATGCTCCCACAAACCCTGCACCTCCAATGCCCTTGCTATGGCTATCTGCACCACCATATTGTAGTTCCACCACAACATGTCCTTCTCCCTCTGTGCTGTATTATGGTCCTCCCCCACTCTTCAGAGCTCTTCCTCCCACATTGCCAATCTTCTTGACAATCCCTCCACCTAGCAACAAAGAAATATTTCAGTAATGGAGGGCGCAGGCTCAGAGGAACTTGAGGGACACCTCCTCAGCATGCCTGAGCCAGAGGAATACATATGGGGCCCAGGGGGCCCCATCATTACCTCTTGGCCTTGTAGCCTCTTGCTAGGCCCTGCCTCAGGTAACAGGGAGGCCCTTCACTTGCCCTTATCACATGGTGCCCCCTCCTCTTCCCTCTACCTGCTTTGTAGGAGTCCTACCTTCTTCACTGGCCACCCCATGCTCCTCTTGCCTTTCAAACCTGAACTTTGGCCTGACACCTAGGCCTTTCAACTCTTGCCCAGCTGTCTCCTCACCCAACTCTCCTTCTACTCTTGCTCTGCAGTGACACATGTGGCATGCCACTCCAGCGAAATCAAACATTTTTCATGCCTAGTGTGGCACAGAAGACAGACTGAGGTGTCATGGTGGAACCCTGCAGTTGGCTCATCGAACTCACACAATTCCTTTTGCTGAGCATAGAGAGTGCACTAGAACAACTAATTAGCAAACACTGGAAAAAGAAGTAGGGACTCACCGGAGCCTCATTCTGGCATCATTCTAGGGTTGGAGGACCCTGTGCCCACCCCAGTGCCCCCGCAAATACCTCTGGTGTCACCTGAGCTTGCAGAATCCTCTCTGCCTCTAGAACAATGTGGACAATCCCTGCCTCCAGACTGGGCCTTGCAGAATGCCCTGGAGCAGTGGAAATGGAATGACCAAGGAGCCCCAACCCCTTCATACATGAAGAACCCCTGGAGGAGCCCACTGCTGCCAAGAACAACTCTGCAGAGCTCAATCAGCAATTGCAAAGCAAGAACAAAACATTACACTCATAATGATAGGCCATTGCTTCCATCTTCCTATGGTCCAACTGCTGTTCAAACTCCTGCCAACAATGCTCATACTCCACTCAGATTGCCACATGATTGTCACCAGAAGGGGGTGGGGTTGGTGATGGAGAATGTGATGATGGCATGGCAGAAGACATGGCAAAAGTTTGGGAACTCCAGGATACATCTGACCTTTTAATGATTTGAGAAGAGCTCCCTGATAAATGGTGCCCATGCTTTGACTTTGTTTTCCCATGCTGCCACTGCTCACTGTGGTTTGATCAATATTACTTAGCTTTGATTTCCATGCTCCACCAAATCCCAACCTATATCTTATGTCTCAAGAGTCTTGATGCTGAAGGGGGGGTGATGTCATGACCTGCTCCCTGGATCCCCAATCTCATTCCCAGCCTGCTCACTTCCCTAGAGCCCCTCCCCCTCCAATGCCCCCTCAACTCCCCAACCATTATACACTCTCTATGCCTACTCCAGGTAACTCTGACACTTCTTTGGCTGATGGCCTCCTGGCCAACTCTGACATCTTCTCTGCAGCCACCAACACTTCTCCTGGCTCTCCTGAGCCCCTGGAACCATCCCCTGCCATTCTTGACTCCATCATATGTCACCAGCCCATCACTCTGATTCCCCCAACCCACTATGAAGTATCATGACAACCTCAGCATGGCCCACATTCCCAACTGATCCCATCAAGATATCAACATGGCCTGCCCTCTGATTACAACTGACACCCATTGACTCTGCCAAGCTCCACCAAGCTCTGCTGCCACACTCATTGTCCTCCAGAGCACTCCAGTAGCCAGTATATAAGTCATAGAGTAGCTCCTTGTACTCTAGTCTTGATATTACTTACATTCACCGGTTACTTGTGTCTTGTGTTTCTCTCCATCTCTATGTCCATTTTTAGTTTTAAATCTATCTCTTTCTCTGTTTCATCTCACCTCATCTCTGTCTTGTCTTGATTATCTCTACTTCTGTTGTTCCTCTAAGTTCTTTCCATCTCTGACATCAGTATGAACTCCACGCCATGTTATAAACTCTGAACATTTCATTCCTACGACAACTCTGGACCATGCTCCTCTTTCAGCCTCAGAACCTATCAAGTCTTAATTGATTCCCCGTCAAACTCCAGCTCCACCCCCATCACTAGCAAAGCCTCCATTTGCCCCACAGCCTATTTACATGCTCATAAACTTGTTCCTGGCACTGTCCAAGCCTGATAACATACTTGGTCTTAAACTTCCCCAGACCACTCCAGACTTGCTCGGACTGCTCCTCTTAGCTTCCCCTCACAAGTCCCTCCCCTCTACGCCAACTCCAGAGTGCTAGGTTATAAGTGCAGGACATTGCGTCCACCTAATAAGGACTTACCCAGTGTAGCTAAGCCCCCATAGTCAGTGGAACCTGATAGTTGGAAGGCCTAGGTATCAGGCTGGAGTTTAGGTTTGGAGGGTGAGGGGAGCGTGGGGTGGCCAGTGGAAAAGGTGGAACCTCCATGGGGTGGGTGAGTGGAGGGAGGGGGAGGCAGTGCCACACAACAAGGGCAAGTGAAGGGCCTCTCTGCCACCTGAAGTAGGGCCTAGCAAGAGGCTGTAGGGTCAAGAGGCAATGGCAGGCACTCCTGGGCCTCACATGTATTCTCCCAGCTTGAGCATGCTGATGAGGCATCTCTTGAGTTCCCCTGAGCCTAGACTCTCAATCACTAAAACATTCCTTTGTTGCTAAGTGGAGGGATTATTGAGGATATTGACAATGCAGGAGGAAGAGCTTTGGAGGGTGGGGGAGGACTGTGATACAGCACAGAAGGAGAGGAACATATTGTGGTGGGACTATGATATGGCAGTGTAGATGGCCATGGCAAGGGCATTGGAGGTGTGGGGTTTGCAGGAGCATCTGGCACAGTTGGAGGCACAATCTATAGAGGAGGTGGAGAAATGGCAGGGCTTGGAGGAGGGGGGCTTGACTCAGGCAGAGGCCAAGGCTGGGAGGCAGCGGAAGAAGTGGCTGGTAAGGGAGGCAGCCTCAGGGCATGCAGGAATCTTGCATGAGTGTCCTCCTCTGCTTTGTGACTTCTGCTAACAAATTTGGGACAGGCTGGGTCTGGGAGCACTGGGTCCTCATAGATGGGGCTTCTGCAGCTTTCATGTCAATCCAGGATGGGTTGGCACAGATGCCTGTGGATCATCCTCCAGAGTTAGACCAGGGAGTGGTGAGGATGGAGTGGCTGTTGGCAGGGCACCAGCAGCATAATGCAGTAGCTCCAGAGTCATGGTGGAAGGTGGTAGCAGATGTAGAGAAGGAGTTGCCTGGGCTTGCAGAGGTGCTGGCCATAGTGAGGGCCCAAACGGAGGTGGATTTGGGAGTTGGGGAAGTGGGGAGGGGGAGTGAGGTGGTCCAGAGCTCAAGCCTTTCTTGTCTCTGCTGTCCATCATCCTGGTTTCTTGTTGCTTTATGTCTTCCCTGCTTGTAAGATTATATACCTTTTTAGACTTGTTTATATCAATTCTGTTATGACTCACTTTCTGGACCTCTAACATTGTTCCCAGCCCACTTGCTTTCTCAGAGCTCCTCCTCCAATGCCTTGTCAAAGCCTCCAGCCATCAAACACTCTCCACAGCCATCCCAAATAACTCTGATGCTTCTCCGGCAAACTCCAATGGCCCCCTGACTAACTCTGATAACCTTCTCTATAGCTGTCAATGCTTTTCTTGACTCTTCTGAGCCTCTGGAACCTCCTCCACCATTCTTGACGCCATTATGCATCTCTGGCTCATCACCCTAGCTCACCCAACCTGCTCCAGAGCATCACAACAACTCTGAAGCAGCCCACATCCTCAGCTGATCCCATCAGAATGTCACTGTGGCCCACCCCTTGATTGTACCCAACACCTGTCAACTCTGTGCAGCTCTGTCAAGCCCCACTGCCATACTCACTGTCCTCTGGAGCTATCCAGTAGTCAGTATATAAGTCATAGAATAGTTCCTTGTACTCTAGTCTTGATATTACATTAACTAGTTACTTGTGTCTCATGTTTCTCTCCATCTCTGTTTCTATTTCTAGCCTTGAATCTATCTCTTTTCTCAGTCTCATCTTGTTTCATCTCTGTCTCATCTTGATTGTCTCTATTTCCTTTGTTTCTCTAAGTTCTTTTCATTTCTAATGCCAGAACAAACTCCATGCACATGCTACAAACTCCAAACATTCTTACAACAACTCTGGACCTCACTCCTTGCTTGACCCTGGAACCATCAAGTCTTGATTGATCCTCCATCAAACTCTGGCTGTGCCCTCATCACTTGCAAAGCCTCTGTTTGCCCCCCAATCTATTTGCACACTTACAAACTTGTTTCTAATGCCCGCCTAAGCCTAACATGTAATATACTTGGTCTTAAACTTACCCGGACCACTCCAGACTCACTTGGACTGCTCTCCTTAGCTTCCTCTTGCAAGTCCCTCCACTCTGTGCCAACTCTGGAGTGCTAGGTTATAAATGCAGAATATTGCATCTGCCTAGTAAGGACTCTCCTAGTGTAGCTGAGCTCCTGTAGTCAGTAGAACCTGACATAATATCAAGACTCCCTCTTACCCCATTTTTGATGTTTGCATATAACCCCATGTACAACCCTGCTGGCTATCTAACTAACGTCTATGGTCAGCCAGTCCCTGAAAATCCATATGCTCTGTTCTACCCAGGCCCCCCTGCAGATCAGTACATTCCCTGCCATTGGACCCCTGACCCCAATCAGGCATTCTATGCTTCCTCCATTAGCCAGAGAATACCTCTGGACTGGCACCACCCTCCAACATCCTCTGCCAATGGCAATAACTCCCACATATACCCTGGAGGATACTTCACAGCACCTCCCAACCCCGCCTACCTCCCCCTCACCCACTACTATGTGTACTTAGTCCCCACTGCAGCCCCAGCCCCTCCAGAGCACCTAGATAATTATTCTCCTCCTTGTCTGCCATTTTCTGCTCAAGTTCCTCCTTCCCCCAGGCAGCAAAGGGTCAAAGACTATGTCCAATAGCATGACAAAGTCCTCTGCTTCTTTTGCCTCTCTCCTGTGGAGTTTGCAAGGTGCGCTTGCACTCTCCTCATCAATCTAGGCTACTCTGACACTCCTGCAACTCCAGAAGTTTGGGCGGATCAACTCATCAACTTCCACTATGCTACCTGCAAGGGAACTTCCCCAAAACTATGCAAGGCTCCCTGAGAATCAACACTAATTTATAGAACAAGCTCTGCACCTTGGTCAAAGAAATCCACACCAGTCCAAACTCCTGCCCATTCAAAGACCCTCTGGACCCTTCCTGCTCCTTCCATGTGTAATGCAAGGAACCCATTAAAACACAAAGCAAAGCCCTGCCTCCCATTCCCTACCAACAAGAAGAACTCAATGCAGCCTCCAGCATCTTGAGGAACCTCAACCTTGTGGAGGAATTGTTTGCCCTCCATACCAACATTCCTCCACTCTGCTAGAACATCCCAGCCCCTCCAAGACAGCCCATGGGCCCCGGGGTACCCCAACCCCCTTTTTCCACTAACTCCCCTTGTTCCCTACCTGTTCTGATGTCCAACCCTCCCACAAACACCAATTACTTTGGACCTCCCACCTCCAAAGGACTCTCTCCCCCTTGATGGGCCCCAGGGGCTTCCCTGGGCAATGCAGGCCAACTCTCTAGCAGCAGACCTTTCAACAGCACACCATCTGGAGAATAGGGCCCAGCCATGGACAACTTTCCCCCCCAGCATGGAAACAGAAATAATTATTATTACTACTACAATGCCAGAACCCCACTCCAAACTCAAAACACCCAGGACAACACTCATGATGCACTGGCTCAGGAAGGAAAACTCAACATTTAAAAGCCTGAACCTTTCACTAGCCATGACCCCTAGAAGTGGTGCATCTTCCTGACCCAGTGTCTAACTATGTTCTAAGCTAAGCCCATCACTTTCCAGCTTGATTGCCACATCATATTTGCAGGGTATTGCCTTCAACCATTACACAGCACTACTCTGATTTGATCTAAACAACTCCATACTCTCCAACTGGCTTGCTTTCACCCAGAAATTCTCTAGTAAGTTTGGCATCTTTGATACTGTAGTAGAAGCAGAGGAAAACCTCTTCAACCTCCAAATGCATGACAATGAGTGTTTCATGATCTTCATTGTACAATTTGAATAGGAGGCTTATGAAACTGGATGGAATTACAATGCTCTCTGATTTGCCCTCCATCATGCCCTGCCTCAGCAGATCAAGGATGTCCTTTGTCTTGCACCCAAGCAAACCACCTACAATGGATACAAGGCACTTGTTACCCAGGTCAACCAATATTACTGGGAAGATTGGAGTGAGAACATGGCACCCCAGACCTTGTGGAACACCTCCAGCAACACCAACTGGCAGGCCAGAGCAACCAATGGCACTTAGTCCTTGATCTCTATCAACCCCACCAACTCCGTGCCCCGTTTCCCTCCAGGCTGAGGACCTTCTAGCATCAATCAATCCCCGGGACCATGTACACCTGCCCAACTCAATGCTATCAACCTCCACAAGGCTCCAGAACCCCTGGATGCCAACTCTGACAACTTCAAAGACACTCTGGATTTCACCAACAACCAGGAAGCCCTATGTGTAAACAAGATTTGAGATAGGCCATGGATCGATATACTGGAGGAAACTCAGGAGAGACGACGAAAAGAGGGCACATGCATCCTATGTGGTAAGCAGGGACACTTTATCCACAGTTGTCCTAAACAACAGGTGATGGGACATGCTGTGTGGATAATTGATAGAAAAGACTGCAATTATCAGTTTCCAGAAAACGAGTCAGTGGTTTAGGTCTTGAAGACACACTAGACCGCAGACCAGACCCTGATGTTTTCTCTGCTCCAGCCACACTTCTCTGCACAATGGTACTTGCCCCAGACAACCCCCCAGCACACCTCCCCTTCCACTACCCTCCTCCTCCACACCATCCTCTCCTTCTCTGACAACCCTGTCCCCACATTAGTCAATAGTGGCACCATGGATAACTTCATCAACAAATCCCTGGCAGCGCTCACTCTCCAACACCTCCAATGCCTCTTCACTCCAATCCTCCTCAAGCTCTTTGATGGCAACCCCACCCCTGCCAGAGATATCACATACTACCTGGAGATGACCATGACATTCACCAATGGATGACAGCAAAAACTCCGACTACTTGTCATGAAACTACACCCCTCTGCCCCCATTATCTTAGGCTTCTCCTGGCTCCACTCTACCAATTCCCAAATTGACTGGCCCAGCCTCACCCTCCGCCTTGACTGGAACAACCCGACTAACTCTGGACTAGTGCCTTTTGATGTCTCACCCCCCTCCAAGAATCCCGAGGCCATAATTGACCAACTCTGGACTCCCTTACAGCTCCACTTGAGATCTGCATGGTCCTTTATCATCAATGTCTGGCTTGACAGCTCACCCAAGGTCCTCCCCACCCTCATTGACAGTGGCACCTCCAGCACCTTCATTAGCAGTCAACTTGACTTCTGATGCAATGACCTCAACAAACCTCTTGAGCTCCAACTCTTTGATGGAAGCCCTGCCACAACAGGAATCACTCAATACCATGACAACACCCTCACCCTTGATAATGACCTGCAGTCTCAGGCCCAGCTTCTTGTTACCCAACTCCTCCTGTCAACTCTGATTGTGCTCGGACTTCCATAGCTGCAAGATGTCAACTCTGACATTGACTAGAAGAACCTCACCATGCAATTTCCTGGCCCCAAAGCAAGTCTAGCGGCTGCCATCCCCCTCTGTCTCCAGTCTATCTTGGGCTCTGATGTCTCTGACCCTGGCATCAGCACTTCCAGAGCAACCCAAAGCCCCTCAACTTTTGACAGCAACCTAGAAGGTGAAGAAAATGCACTCTCACCTTGGTCACCCTTGATCAAATCATGACAGCCACCCCCCAATATATCCTGGAATCAATACAAGGGCTCGTAGTATCCTGACCAGCAATGCTCAACCCCTCCAAACAACTCTGACTCAACCGCTGCTACCTCATCACCCACCTCTGTCAACTCTCAAAACCTTGACGTTAAAATCATTAGTGCTGTCCTCTTCACATGCATCTTACAAGACAGCACCCCTGCCTTCCAGTTACAAATCACACCAGCCCTACCTGAGGAGCACCTCCATGCAGAAACTACTCTACCAGAGTGCAAAACAGAGGAACAGATTCTATACAAAGTAGTTCCCCTAGAGTATCATGAATTTGCTGATATGTTCTCTGAAGGGAGTGCCAAAGAACTTCCCCCACACCACTCCTACAACCACAAGATTGATCTTGAAGAAGGTGCCTTGCCCCCATTTGGCAAGATCTACAACATGTGTGAGATCAAGCTCCAGGCCATGAAGGAATACCTCAACAACATGCTTGGCAAGGGCTTCATACACCTGTTGATCTCTGCCACCAGCACTCTGGTCTTGTTTGCCAAGAAGAAGGATGGATCACTCTGACTCTGTGTAGATTATTGGGGACTCAACAAAGTCACCAAAAAGAACTGGTATCCCCTCTCCCTGATCAAAGACCTCATTGACTGCCTCTGCAGTGCCAAGATCTATACAAAGACAGACCTCCACTCTGGCTACAACAACATCTGAATTGCTCTGGGACATGAATGGAAGACTGCCTTTTGCACCCACTATGGCCTCTTTGAGTACCTTGTAATGCCCTTTGGAATGACTAACTCCCCCACCACCTTCCAGTACTTCATGAACAACATCTTCCACAACATAAATGATGTTTTTATTATTGTATACCTGGACAACATATTGATCTACTTGAATTTGCTGGAGGAGCATCTAGAGCACATCTGCCATATCTTAGAATGACTCTGGGAGTACCACCTCTACACCAAACCTGAAAAATGCTCCTTCCACATGATGGAGGTTGAATACTTCAAAGTCATCATCACTCCTAATAGCATGCGCATGGACCCTGCTAAGGTTGATGCTATACTCAACTGGCCCCCACTGTAGAACGTCAAGGAGGTACAGTCATTTCTGGGGTTTGCTAACCTTTATTGCTGATTCATCAACAACTACTCTGGAATCACTAAACTCCTCAACTGACTCATGTGGAAGGACACCCCTTGGAATTGGAACAGCAAGTGCCAAAGTGTATTCCTCCTCTTCAAGAAGGCCTTCACCTCTGCCTTGGTCCTCTACCATTTCAACCCCTCCCTGTCAATTGTGCTCAAATGTGATGCCTTCAACTATGCCATTGCTGGAATACTCTCCCAATTGGATTCCAGAGGGAAGGACCTGTGCCCTGTTGCCTTCTACACCCATTTGATGATCTCCATGGAGCTCAACTACAATATCTATGATAAGGAACTCCTCACAATCGTTGAAGCCTTCCATCAGTGGCAGGCCTACCTCAAGGGATCTCTGCACCACATTCAAGTCTACTCTGATCACAACAATCTGCAATACTTCACAACCATGAAGCAACTCAGCTGCTACCAAGCTCAATGGTCTCAAACCCTCTTGGAGTACAACTTCACCATCCACTATTGCCCTGGATAACTTGGCATGAAACCCAATGCCCTCACTTAGAGGTCTGACATGTATCCAAAAAAGTCATTTGAGGCTGAGCAAAACACATTCAACTATTGAGTGGTAATCTCTCCTGAACATCTACATGCCATGCTGATTTTGAATAAAGAAGGAATTCTGCACAAAATCAGAAACTCACTCCTGGACTCCTTCTTTACCCAGCATGACCCCCACAACAACTCTGCTGATGAGTCAAATGCCAAAAACCCCTTCACACTGTCTCCAGACCACCACCTCCTGCTTCAGAGTGGACAAATTTATGCTCCAGACCACAAGTCTATTTGCCTCAACATACTCTGGCAACACCATGACCACAAGCTCCATGAGCACCCAGGAATTTGTAAGACCCTTCAACTCATCTCCTGGACTTACTTTTGGCCAGGAATGAAGAAGGATGTCATGCAATACATAAGGGCCTGTGAATCTTGTCTCTGGGCCAAGATACCCTGCCACCACCCTCATGGATTATTGAAGCCCCTCCCCATCAGTCAGTGTCCCTGGTTCTCAATTTCAATGGATCATATTGTTGAACTCCCTGACTCTGAAGGTTTTGACGCAATCCTTGTTGTTGTCTGCCACCTCACCAAGCAAGCCCTCTTCATTCCCTGTCACACCACCAACAATGCTCTGGAGTTCACCAAACTATTCCTTGAGCATGTATTCTCCAAGCACAGACTCCTGAATGACATCATCTCCAACTGAGACCTCTGTTTGTATCCCATTTTTGGCAATTGCTATGCAAGGCACTTGAAATAAAAACCAATCTCTCCACTGCCTATCACCCAGAGACCAACAGACAGACAGAACAAGTAAACCAGATGTTGGAACAGTATCTCCACCTCTATGTTAACTATTTACAGAATGACTGGCATGCAGAACTCCTCCTTGCTAAGTTTACTTACAACAACACACCTCATTCCACCACTGGAGTTTCCTCTTTCTATGCCAATAAGGGCTACAACTCCTAACTTACACTATCCCTCAAGGATATTCCTTTCCACATTGCCCATAAGGTCACTGAGGACCTCCAATCCCTTCACCAGTTCCTCCAGAATGAGATCAACACTGCCAATCAAGCCTACACCAAGCATGCTGACACCCAAGGCAAACCAACCCCTGACTGGCCCCCCAGCACCTTGATCTGGCTTGATCAATGAAATCTCAAGACCTGGAGGCTCTCCATCAAGCTTGATCACAAATGTTTTGGCCCCTTCAAAGTCTTCCAGAAGGTCTCCATGCACACCTGCAAGCTCTACCTACCCCTAGGCCTAAAGGGCCTCCACCCTATGTTCCATGTGTGACTCCTTAAAAAACATGCTCTGGACCCTTTCCCTAGGCAGCACCCCAGTCAACTGCTCCCCATTGAAGTTGAGAACAAATATCACTATGAGGTTGACCAAATCCTTGACTCTCATGTGGTCTGTGGCTGACTCCAATACTTGATCTGCTAGAAGGACTACAGACCTGAGAACAACACTTGGGAACCCCGAAAAAACCTTGATGGAGTCCCCAACAAGCTCCAGGACTTCCATCAAAGGCACTCCACCAAGCCCTGGGATCCCTGGGACTAGAAAACACAGATGGCATTAGTGGGCATAATCTCTGCCTCTGGACTTATCAGGGATTCAACTCCCATGAGTAACCCCCTATATGTTTTACTTCTCTGTTTTCTGATTCAATTTGAAAAACTTAATCACCCTAGGCCAAAGGTTTAATAAGTCAATATTCACATGTCTAGTATTACATAATGTTACAGAAGGTGCAGGTCCAATGTGGAGTACCAGTCCAAAAAGCTCTCCTATTTCCCCTCCCCCTCCAGTCCTACCTCTGCTATCCTCCTCACCATGTCCACTTCCAGTTGCACCACCACTATTGCCAATATGTCCAGATGCCCTAGGAGAGGCTCCCTTATGTCCATTGCCACCTCCCACCATGCCCTGGGGTCCACCATTGCCCTCTACCAATGCCCTGCTAGCAGATGCCCCATCTGCATAACCCCTTGCCCTGGTTCTGATGGAAGATCCCCAGGCATCCTTGCCAGCCTGTTATGAATAGACCCCAGTGCTACTAATGCTTTGTTGAGAAGGATGTGGTGCTTCCTGGCCCAGTCTGCTAAAGCAAGGTCAGCTCAGTGTAAGGGGAGAGCAAAGAAAGGAAAAGAAAGGACTCATGGAGCACCTCCTGCCACTTTGAGGCTGCTTTGTTGGCAAGCTACTCCTCCCACCTCTGCACTCTCTCTGCTGTTACTCAAGGTACCCCCATATTAGGCCCCTTCCAAGCTCCCCACATCTCTGACCCCTCTGACTGCTGTGCTGCCATCTTCACCCATGCCTCCCACTGCCCCAGATGAGCCCACAACTCCTGCAGCTGGACCAACTGCTCCATGGCCATCCCCACAGCCACATCTTTATCCCTCCATGCCTCATCACTGTCAGGTTCTGCTGACCTCGGGGGCTCAGCTGCACTGGGCAAGTCCTTACTAGGTGGGCGTGATTCCCCTGCATTGGTAACCGAACACTCAAAGACGTTCCGGGCACTGATGGCTTGTGCGCATAGTTGGTGGGATGTGATCTGGACGGATCCGGGGAGGTCTGGAGAAGTTGGGTTGCGAGGAAACAAGACGGTCTTGGCAGGGTTCAGGCAGAAGACTGTATGGGAGATTCATGGAAGCAAAGGAGTAGGTGGCTGTGTGATCAATGGGAACAGAGCCGGGGTTTGATGGGAGATCATTTGGAGTTGATGAAGTCCAGGACCGAGCGAAGAGCGAGGTTCGGACCTGGTGAAGGAGTGTCGGGGTTTGTAATCGTAATCGCGGAGTTCATGAGGTCATTTAGGTTGATGAAGACTTGGGCACAATGGCCAGACGGAGTCACCGAGACAGCGTCAGACAAAATGGAATGGGGTTGATATGGAACAAGAGTAGATTCGAGTGGAGATACGAAACGATAATGAGAATGATAACGAAATGGAGATGAGACAAGACCGGGAGACTGAGATAAGACTGGAAGACGGAGAGTAAGGAGAACGAGACACAAAGCACAAAACACAAAACATGAAAAGGAAACAATCAGACCATAGGTAACGTTAAGCAATATCAAGACTAGAGTACAAAGAGCTACTTGACGGCTTATATACTGACTACCGGAGAACTTTGGGGTACGTCGGCTGTGGCGGCGGGGCTTGGCAGAGCTCGATGGAGTGGGCGGGTGTCAGTTGCGATTGAGGATCGGGCTGCGCTGATACGTTGATGGGATCATTGGGGAACGCGGGTCGCCCCGAGGTGGTCGTGATACTCCGGAATAGGTCGGAGGAACCGGGGTGTTGAGTTGATGATGGGTGGTGGAGATCGGGAACAGCGGGGGTGGTTCTTGGGGTTCAGGGGGTCCAGGGTAAGTGTCAGTGGCTGCGGGGAAGGCACTGAAGTTGGCCAGGGGGCCGTCGGAGTCAGCCGGAGAGGTGTCGGAGTTAGCCGAAATAGGCGTGGGGCATGGGCGGAAGTTTGGCGGAGCATCGGGGGTTTTTTGGGGGTTCGGGGGGTTGATGGGCAATGTGCGGGGGTTCAGGGGACGGGTCGTGACATCACCCCCCCTTCAGCGTCGAGACCCTTCGAGACGCGGGGGCAGGACGGGGATCGGCGGGGTGTGGGAATCAAAGCTGAGCAATATTGATCAATCTGCAGCGAGTGATAGCGGCGTGGGAGACAAAGTCAAAGCGCAGCCGCCGCTTCGTCAGGGTTCTCCTCAATCAATTAAAAGCTTTGGACGTACCCCGGGGTTTCCCAAATCCATCATGTCTTCCCCCAGCGTTCCAGTAGTCTCTCCCGCCAATTTGGACGAGGTGGTGGTGTACGACAGTGGGGGTGAGGAGTTCGAGCATTGGCGCCAGGGTAGCGTCAGGAACCGGAGTTGTAAGTGTTGTCGACTTTTCTTTTCGGGATGATTGACAGGGCTCCTGTAGAATTGTCTGTGGTGGTGGTGGTGGATTTTCCGGGGGTTCCGAAATGGACCAAGTTTTGTCCCGCGTTGCCAAAGGGGAAGGGGGCGTCCTTGGCGATGGTTCGGGGGAAGCGTCGAGCCTCCCCGCCCTCGGGGGCAGGACCCAGCAAGAGGCCGCGTGGGCGCGAGTTGTCGGCGGGGCCTCCGGAGTCCTCCCATTTTTCTCCTGTCCCGGGCGTCCCCTCAGAACCGTCGTCGAGTCCCCCCATGCCGATTCCTTCGGTCACAGAGGTCTTTCTTTGCAAGCAGGTGGAGGCCTTGACGACGTTGTTGGCAGTATGGGAGGGTGAGCTCCGACGGGCGAGGGAGGATTGTGACGCGGCGCAGACGGAGAAAGAAGCAATGGAGCGGGAGAGAAACACTTTGGTGCGCATGGCGACGGAGTGAGCATTAGAGGTGTGGGGCTTGTGGGAGCGTCTGGCGCAGATGGAGGGGCAGCCCGCGGGGGAGGCGGAGGGGCGGGGACGAGCTCCAGAGGGGGATGCATTGTGGGCGGAGCTGGAGGCGGCGAGGCGGAGGGAGGTGTCAGGGTCCGCTGACCTCGGGGGCGCAGCTGCACTGGGCGAGTCCTTACTAGGCGGGCGTGATTCCCCTGCATTGGTGACCGGACACTCGAAGACGTTCTGGGTCCTGGTGGTTTGCGCGGGTAATTGGGAGATGTGATCCAGACAGGTCCGGGAAGGTCCGGAGAAGTCGGATTGTGGGGAAATGAGACGGTCTTGGCGGGGTTCAGGCAGAAGGCCGTACGGGAGATTTGTGGAATCAAGGGAGTAGGTGGCTGTGTGATCAATGGGGGCGGAGCTGGGGTTTGATGGGAGATCATTTGGAGTTGATGGAGTCCGGGACCGAGCAAAGAGTGGGGTTTGGACCTGGTAAGGAGTGTCGGGGTTCGTAATTATAATTGCGGAGTTCGTGAGGTCGTTAGGGTTGATGAAGAATTGGGCACAAGGGTCAGACGACGTCACCGAGACGGCGTCGGACGAGACAATATGGAACAAGAGTAGATTCGAGTGGAGGTACGAAACGATAACGAGAACGATAACGAAAAGGGGACGAGACAAGACCGGGAGACTGAGATAAGACCGGGAGACTGAGATAAGACCGGGAGACTGAGATAAGACCGGGAAACTGAGAGTAAGGAGAAAGAGACACGAAAACGAACACGAAACACAAAAAGGAAGCAATCAGACCATAGGTAACGTTAAGCAATATCAAGACTGGAGTACGAAGAGCTACTCGATGACTTATATACTGACTACCGGAGGACTTCGGGGTACGTCGGCTGTGGCGGCGGGGCTTGGCGGGGCTTGACGGAGTGGGCGGGTGTTGGTTGTGATCAAAGATCATGCCGCGATGATACGTTGATGGGATCGCGGGTTGTTCCGAGGTTGTCGTGATATTCCGGAATAGGTCGGAGGAAGCAGGGTGTTGAGTTAATGATGGGTGGGCGAAGATCAGGAATAGCGGGGGTGGTTCTCGGGGTTTGGGAAGCCCAGGGTAAGTGTCAGTGGCTGCGGGGCAGGCACCGAAGTTGGCCAGGGGGCCGTCGGAGTTAGCCGGGGAGGTGTCGGAGTTAGCCGAAGTAGGCGTGGGCATGGGCGGAAGTTCGGCGGAGCGTTGGGGGTCCTTTTGGGGGTTCGGGGGTTTGATGGACGATGTGCAGGGTTTTGGGGAACGGGTCGTGACAGGAGGATTGGTTGGCCAACGAGGCCGCTTCGGGGCGTGCGGGGATCCTTCGTGAGTTGTCTCCCGTTCCTCCGTTTGTTACTGACGGTTCATTTTCTGGGTTTAGGCTGGGTGCGGGAGCATCAGGTCCTCTTGGACAGTGCCTCCATGGCGTTTGCGTCAATTCAGGATGGGTTGACGCAGGGGTCCGCAATTCAGCCTCTGGAGTTGCAGCAGGGGATGGCGCAATTGGAGAGGTTGTTGGCGGGGCATCGGCAACGCAATGCGGTGGCCCCGGGGTCATGGTGGGAGGTGGCGGCTGACGCGGAGGAGGCATTGCTGGGGTTGGTGGAGATCTTAGCGGTGGTGCGGGCCCAGATGGAAGTCGACCTGGGGGTTGGGTTGCCGGGGGGTCCGGGGAGGGAGTGAGATGGGTGTGGGCCTCATTTCTTGTTGCTCTCGGACTTGCCGCCTCCCTTGCCTGGTTGTATATAATTTTTTTGTACGCAAACATGTCCGTTTCTTGGTCCCTGGGCGTGTGAAGTGAGGTTTTAGTTTGTGTGAGGGCAAAGTAAGCAAAACACGCAGGGATGTGGAGAGGGAGTTGAATCCCTAGTGAGTCCCGAGGCGGGGTTGTGCCCACTAGTGCCTATCTGTGCTGGTTAGTCCCAGGGTTTGTCGGGACGGGGCAGGGCATTGCGGGGAGGATTCCCGAGGTTCGGCGGGGGTGGTGGGAGTTCTCTGGTGGAGTTCTGTGGCATTTTGGGGCGGTGTTATTGAGGTCGATTCTCGGAGTTTCCAACCAGGGGTGTAGGGGTTTTCTTTGTCTGTGGCGGGGACGTGCGCTGTATTGGTATTGGAGGGCAGACCTTCAAATCTTTTATGGTGCCCAGCGGGTTCAGGGCTTTGGTTGTCCTGGCAGTGCGGTTGGAGGGGGGGTAATGGAGGTCTCCCCATGGTCTGGCCCTTATGCCAGCACTGGTGGCAAGGGCGGCGGGGCCTTCTTCATTGGCGGGGTTCAGTGAGGCGAGGTTCATCCTCGCGGCATAGTTGGTCTGGGTCGGGGTCATGTTCCAGAGTGTTGCGTCTGTGGGCGGGTATGTTTTGAGTGGTGCTTTGGTGTGCTCCGGAGTGTCGATGACCGAGGGGGTAGGATGCGGGGTGATCAGTCCCAACCAGTTCCTTCGGGTCCAGGGCTGAAATTTGGGGTTCTGGATCATCTACGTGATATTGCTCTCCTGACCAAAGGCAAGCCCGAGACGGACAAAGGGGTCTTACGTATTTCTGATACTTCCTCAAGTTTGGAGGTCTGGGGGTTGGTAGTTCCTTCATCGGGGAGGAAGTGGGTGGTCCCGGAGTCAACACAAGGGTCACTTGGTGGGGATTTGTTGGTTGTTCACGGTTGTTGGGGCGGCGGGGAGGTCGGCCGTGGGGAGGCACTGGAGTGGGGTTCCCCGGGAGTCGCGGCAGGGTCAAGGCTACTCTTCATTTGTGTTCCAGAGCGGCCCGGAGATTGTTGCAAGTGTGGGGGTGGCAGGGGGGAGAGGCACCGCTCGCTTTTCTGGATGCTCCAATGATGTGGTCCCTGTTCGGCAGACATATTCCGGTGTAGGGGCGGGATTCGGAGTGGGTGGTAATTTATGTCGCGGAGTTGGGGCTACTAGGGCATCATTGTCAAGCTGGTGCCGTGAGTTCTCTTGATCAAATGTCATGGTCGGAGCGGAGGCCCTGGAGTTGTGTTGCCAGGGTCCGGAGCTGTGTTGAAGGGTTTGGAGGGGTCTGGGTCGGGCAGTTTTGGGCTCGCGCGGGGTTGTTTGGGTTGTCGAGCCAGGTGGGGGAGGTCCTTTGAGGATATTAGAGCATGTGCCCTTTGGGTCGTCAGGTCGCTTAAACGGCTGATCATCATTTTCTGGTGATGGTGGGGCTTCTCCCTCCCTTATATGAACATGTCAGCGAATTTAGGAGTACTTAGGGAACTACTTTGTATAGGGTCCTTTTTCCTATAGTTAGTTCGGGGTGGCTCCTATGCTGGGGATTCCTTCGTGGGAGGTGGCGTAGTCTGGTGGTGGAGTTCAGGCTCGGGGGTGGCATGTGGGGGGGTTTTGGCGTCCAGGGTCCTCATTGTTGGGGGCTCCAGATCATGTAGGGGAGGGTGGTGAAACAGCGGTGTGGTCCAGAGTTGTCCCTTGTCGGGAGTGGAGTGCCGTGGTTCTCCTTATTAACGTCTAGAGGCTCGGGGATGTTTTGGTCTTGTTCCGGGGTTGTTGGGGTTGGGTCGGAGGTGTCGGGGCCCCTTCATTTGTTGGGCGGAGGTGACGGCCGAATTGATTGAGGTCTGGAAGCAGGTCCTGGAGTTGGAGCGTAGCCTAGGTCTGAGGTTCTTGTTCTGTGGTTGGGGTTGTTGGCGATTAGTCGCATCGGTCTTCGGGGCTGCTAGTGGTTCGGTGGATCCACAGGCGGGCTTTGGGGAAGCGCGTTCTCAGTGGTCTCATCGTGGCTGGCGATCCTTTGCACAATGGGTGACTGTCTTGTGGTGGGTTGATGTTATTGTTTGTCGGAGGGTTGTCGCGGTGCCGGGGACATTGTCGCTCATTGGGTCGGGTGGTTGCTGGGTTTTGGAATGCTGTTCTTTGGGTGACGTCGGGGTCAACTTTGTGTGAGGGAACAGGGTTGGCGGAGAGGGTAAGGGTGGGGTGGGAGATGATTTGGCAGTATGCGCAAGGGGTTGGAGGTTGGGTGTGAGTTGGGAGAGTGTCTGTGGGGGGGAGCCATTGTATGGATGTAACCGGAGCGGAGGGGACATTTGGTGTCGGATCCGTGACTCAATGTGCCTCGGCAAATTGGGCAGGGCCATATGAATCATAAGGGTTTCCAGGCATGGGTAGACCATAGACATTGGAGTTATTTGATTGCGTGTACGGAGATAATGCGGGCATCACGGACGGGGTAAGGCAGAGTCTTGATATTATGTCAGGTTCCGCTGACCTCGGGGGCTCAGCTGCACTGGGCGAGTCCTTACTAGGCGGGCGTGATTCCCCTGCATTGGTAACCAAACACTCAAAGACGTTCCGGGCACTGATGGCTTGTGCGGATAGTTGGTGGGATGTGATCTGGACGGATCCGGGGAGGTCCGGAGAAGTCGGGTTGCAAGGAAACGAGACGGTCTTGGTGGGGTTCAGGCAGAAGACCGTATGGGAGATTCGTGGAAGCAAAGGAGTAGGCGGCTGTGTGATCAATGGGAATGGAGCCGGGGTTTGATGGGAGATCATTTGGAGTTGATGAAGTCCAGGACCGAGCGAAGAGCGAGGTTCGGACCTGGTGAAGGAGTGTCGGGGTTCATAATCGTAATCGTGGAGTTCGTGAGGTCGTTTAGGTTGATGAAGACTTGGGCACAATGGCCAGACAGAGTCACCGAGACAGCGTCAGACAAAATGGAATGGGGTTGATATGGAACAAGAGTAGATTCGAGTGGAGATACAAAACGATAATGAGAACAATAACGAAATGGAGACGAGACAAGACCGGGAGACTGAGATAAGACCGGGAGACTGAGATAAGACCGGGAGACGGAGAGTAAGGAGAACGAGACACAAAGCACAAAACACAAAACACGAAAAGGAAACAATCAGACCATAGGTAACGTTAAGCAATATCAAGACTAGAGTACAAAGAGCTACTCGATGGCTTATATACTGACTACCGGAGAACTTTGGGGTATGTCGGCTGCGGCGGTGGGGCTTGGCGGAGCTCAACGGAGTGGGCAGGTGTTGGTTGCAATCGAGGATTGGGCTGCGCTGATACATTGATGGGATCATTGGGGAATGCGGGTCGCCCCGAGGTGGTCGTGATACTCCGGAATAGGTCGGAGGAACCGGGGTGTTGAGTTGATGATGGGTGGCAAAGATCGGGAACAGCGGGGGTGGTTTTTGGGGTTCGGGGGGTCCAGGGTAAGTGTCAGTGGCTGTGGGGAAGGCACTGAAGTTGGCCAGGGGGCCATCGGAGTTAGCCGGGGAGGTGTTGGAGTTAGCCAAAATAGGCGTGGGGCATGGGCGGAAGTTTGGCGGAGCATTGGGGGTTTTTTGGGGGTTCGGGGGGTTGATGGGCAATGTGCGGGGGTTCAGGGGACGGGTCGTGACAATCACACTCCCTCTACATTGCATCTTAGTCCTCCCTGATCCTACAGGCCTTCTTCTCATGAGTGGCCAATGTCCGCTCCAACTCCTCAATCTGATGCTGTAGGAAAGCCTTGGTGATTGACCATGACTCCATTGTAGACTGCTTGACTGGAGCCCCAGAGGTCGGGAAATACACTATGGGGCCTAGGGGGCCTGCTATTGCCTGCTCCCCCCACACTCACTTGCTTAGCCCCACCTCTGGCAAGGGGGATGCCCTCTGCTTGCCCTTGTCACATGCTGTGGGGGGCCCTTCCCTCTGCCCACTCCACAGGAGCCCGATCTTCATTGGTGGATGCCCTGTGCTGCCCCCACCCTTGGCTTCCTTGGTTCCCTCAACCCTCCCCAACACCTTATCCTGCTGCCTCTCCTCCATCTGTGCTATGACTCATGCCCAGTTCTAGCCTTGCTCCATGGCAATGCAGGCAGCATGCCAACTCAATGTAATGGAGCACCTCTCATGCCATGAGCAACATGGAAGGCACACTGACATATCCTGCCATAGCTCTAGCACAGGCTCCTCAAAGTCACACTGTTTCCCATATTGAACACAAGATGAACACTGCGGGAATGAGTTAACTGGAGAAAAGGTAGAATCACATTATTCACTCACTGGAGCCATCACTTGGCACCACTCAAGAGTCAGAGGACCCCTCCCCCACCCTACAGCAGCTGCAAACTGCTTTGGTGTCACTTCCACTTGCACAACTCTGGAGGTGGAGGGAATGGGCTGGACCACTCCAGGGCCCAGGACAGTTCTGGATTGTGAGGCAGGAACTGCCTCCACTGCCAACTGCACTGGGGCCCTGCCTGACCAAGGCTCTGAGGGGCCTGCTACAGGTGCAGACAACTCTAATTAATACTCTATCAGCACTGCAGAGCTGCACTTATAGCTGCAGTACATTGCCTATACATGTCTACAATTCTGATAACCTTCAGAATTGTCAGAGAAAGAGGAGGAAGATCATGCAGAAGGAGAGGGGGACACTGCGGGATAGTACTTGGAGGAAGACATTGCAAAAGTTTGGGCCTCCAGGGTATGTCTGACCCTTTTAATGGTTTGGGAAGAACCCTCTGATAAATGGCAGCCACACTTTGACTTTGTTCCCCATGCTACCACTGCTCACTGCAGTTTGATCAATATTGCTCAACTCTAACTCCTACGCCCTGCCAATCCTCAAACCATGCCCTGCATCTTGAGAGTCTTGATGCTAAAGGGGGGGTAATGTCATGACCCACTCCCTGGACCTCTGACATTGTTCCCAGCCTGCTTGCTTCTCTGGAGCTCCTTCCCCAATGCCTCATCAAAGCCCCCAACTATCAAACACCCTTTGCGGCCATCCTAGGTAACTCTGATACTTCTCCAGCAAACCCTGACAGCCCCCTAGCTAACTCCAATGACTTTCTCTGCAGCCGTCAATGCTCCCCTTGACTCTCCTGGGCCTCTGGAACTCTCCCCCACCATTCTTGACCCTGTTGTGCATCTCCAGCTCACCACCCTGGCTCACCTGACCTGCTCCAAAGCATCATGACAACCCTAGAGTGGCCTGTGTCCCCAGCTAATCCCATCAGAATGTTGCTGCAACCTGCCCCTTAATTGTACCTGACACCTGTCAACTCCATGCAGCTCTATTGAGCCCCACCACCATACTCACTGTCCTCCAAAGCTATCCAGTAGTTAGTATATAAGTCATAGAATAGCTCCTCATACTTTAGTCTTGATATTACATTAACTGGTTACTTGTGTCTTGTATTTCTTTCCATCTCTTTTTCTATTACCATCAAGTCTTGATTGATCCCCCATTAAACTCTGGCTCTGCCCCCATCACTTGCAAAGCCTCTGTTTGCCCCCCAATCTATTTGCACACTTACAAACTTGTTTCTGATGCCAACCCAAGCCCAATGTTTAATATACTTGGCCTTAGACTTACCTGGACCACTCTGGACTTGCTCAGACTGCTCCCCTTAGCTTCCCCTCACAAGTCCCTCCACTCCATGCCAACCCCGGATTGCTAGGTTATAAACACAGGACATTGTGTCTGCCTAGTAAGGACTCACCTAGTGTAGCTGAGCCCCCATAGTCAGTGGAACCTGACAAATTCCTTGTGGAGTCCTGGCAAGCATGCAAGGTTTTAGTTTGTGTGAGGAGTGAATGAGTGGAAACACATAGGGGTACTCATAGGAGTTGAATCCCTAGTTTATCCAGAGGTGGGGGTTAAGCCCACTAATGCTGTCTGTTGTCAACTAGTCCTGGAGTTGCTAGGGCTTGGCAGAGCATTGCAGGTGGGGTTCCCAGAGTTTGGTGGGGGTCCTGCAGGGCTCTTTTAGGGGGGTCAGACTGAGGTCGGGGGTGGGTGTCCAGGTCTGGGATTATGTTGACCGCTTGTGGTTGGCTTAAGAGCAGATCTCTGGACTTTGAGTGTGCTTGGTGGGAGTTTTTAGCTTTCATTCCAACATGGCTGGTGGAGGTTTTCAGGTGACTTGATTATGCTCTGACACAGCTAGCGGAGGGGGTGGAGGTCCCTTTTGATGACAGTGGGAGTGACAGAGTTATGAGGGGGTCGTTAGTGGTTTAGTAGCAGGGCTCCAGGATTAGGGTTGCCATTGCAGTAGACTTGGTGAGGAACTGCTTTTCATGCCAGCTATGCTGTTGGGTGGATTAGTGTAGGGGCAGAGATACTTTCTCAAAGTTGGGTTTGCCCATTCTTGCAATCCATTGATGTGCTCCTATGCTACCTAGTGCTGTGCAGGAAAACCTAAAAAGAGAACCCAACACTAGTCACTAGATAGGGTAGCTAGCAGTAGGAAGTTAATAGTTGAGGGTGAATCAGTAACCATCCCAGAAAATGAGAGCAAGAGCTGTATTGAGAGGTGTAGTTGAAATGGTCACTATCCCTAGCCTAAGTTGCTAGTGACAGGAAGAAAAATGGATAAAGGCAGAAAGTGTTGCTAAGACAGAGTGAACTTTTAATGGTTGGTAGAGGAGTTAGGGAGGAGAATAGAAAAGAGAAGGATGGCAATAAGGAGACTGAACAAAAGACAAACATAAAGTAGTCACTAGCCACAGTCACTAATGTTGCTAAGTCGTGATAACACCAAGGGCACCAGCCATTGGTACCACACTAAGTCAGAGTCAAAGTTGGCAAGACTTGTTGCTAAGTCATTGCCAACAAATAATGAGGGAATAAAGCAAACAATAGAGGCAAAATTGAAATCTCAAGCTGGTAGGCTTAGAGATGAATGGGTTTGATTCGAGGGAGTAAGTCCAATGGAATTCTATGATGTAGTGGCTATTTACAGGCAGTATTTATACTGTTCAAAAGTATAGTATGGAAAAGTAAGCAAATAATTCCTACTAGCGACAGTGTCTGCCAAGTTGTTTATGATTCATACAAGGCATCAATTTGTAACTAAGTAAAAAACTATAAGCAAAGTCTCTGAAGTGTAGACACTGCTCAAGTATGTTGGTAAGCTTGACAAGAGGAATGGTAAGTAAAAAGGTACACATTTAGCAATATGTCCATATATGGGGAAAGAAAGCTGTTTGGTCATCAAGGGGTCACTAGGGTCACTAATAATTGTTGTTAAAAAAAGTCTTGGCCTTACTGTTCTAGACTCAAAGTCCAGACTCCACATGATATTCCTCATGATTGGTAAGTCTTGAAGTTGCTAAAGTCCCATGCAAAGGCTACATTGGTCCAGACCCTGGGCTAGGCCTTGCTTGCTGAGTGTTGTGACTTGTGCCAAATTAAAGTTGTCAGCTGCTGCTAAGTCTGAAATGCCAAAATTGGTGCTCAGCAACAACTGGGTCTTATCACTGCCAATCTCCAAGTATGTGGAGTTGGGTGAATGGCTTCAAGGGCAAGGAGTGTTCAGAGGCTTTCATTTGGGCAGAGGCATGCTTGTGTGGGTGTTTGTTGAACTCCAGAGTATTGCATTTTGTCAGGGGTGTGTTTGGTTAGGCATTTGCTGTGCTCCAGAGTATTGCATTTTGTGCCTAGTTGGGGTTTGCTGTGCTCTGGAGTATCAGTGGGAGGTTGTGCTTGGTTGGGATTTGTAGATTCTAGGCCAACTACATGACATTCCTTCTCATTCCTGGCCAAAGGTAAGTCCAGAGATGTGCAGGGGAGTCTTATGTATTTCTGGTGTGTTTGGAGCTTGGGGTGCTGCCAGAGCTTGTTGGGACAAGTGTGTTCTAAGTCCAGGGCATGGATTCATCCTTCTTGGAGTAGGGTTTGGTTGTCCGGAGGTAGTGTGGAGGTTGGTGGGTGGGTGATTCTTCTTGGCAGAGTTGCTTTTGGTGCAAGGGAGGATTGGGTAGATGATTCTTTTTGGTGGAGTTGCTTTAGGTGCAAGGGAGGATTGGGTGGATGATTCTTCTTAGTGAAGTTGCTTTGAGGATTGTACTGGTAGGTTCAGTGTTGTATTGGAGTTCCAGCAGTTCTTCCTAGGAGTTGCAGAGGTGATGTCCATGGGCAGGTCAGCTGCTAGCTCACTAGCAGAGTTGTGTCAAGGGTTGTACTGGTAGGTTCAGTATTGTATTGGAGGTCCAGCAGTAGTTTTGTCCCTTCCCAGGGTGGAGCCAGCAGAGTAGAGGCAGTACAAGGGTTAGTGGAGTGTGGACTTGCTAGCAGAGCTCTTCTGGGTTTGGTGTGGTGCAGGCAGGGTTGGTTTGAGGGTGAGCTCAGAGTTTTATGTCTTCTTCCAGAGTAGGAGCCAATGGTCCAGAGTTGGCATAGGGGCTGGTCAGTGGATAGCTCATTGACAGAGTTGACTTAGGAGGTGGTATGGAGCAGGAGAAGGGGTTTGGGGGTGTGTCTTTGTTAGTCTGCTATTCTCAGCACATGAATCAGAGGTCTGGAGTTAATGTGGGAGTTGGGTTGGGGGGTTGGTTTGTTGGCAGAGTTGTATCAGAGGTAACACTGGTTGAGGAGGAGGTTCTGAAGTGGGGTTTTCCTCTTTATTCAAATCAGTGCAACATGTGGATGTTTAACAGAAATTACCACTGAGTGGCAGAGCTGTTGAATAAGTGGTGGTGGTTTCCAGAGTCATGCTTGGATGAGCTGGGTGGGTTCTAGCTGCTCTCCAAGAGCTTGGATGGGCCAGGCCATTGCTCAATTATGCAAAAATATTGTTTGCATTGAGGGGTGGTCATCCACAAGTGCTGGAGGGTGGCAAGGGAGTTGGTCATATGAGGATAGCACCTGGGACTTGAAGGAGGTTACAGCAGGGGTAGGGCAATCTTTCATTCATGCTCTGGAGTGGTGCGGAAGTCACTATAAATGGAGTGGGGGTAGGTCTTGGCACTGTAGGGCAATCAACAATGTTTCTGATCAGGGGAAAGGAGTACCACTGTGTTTGGAGGGCATTGTTGGTCCCCTGATCATTGAAGCAGATTTGAAGGAGCCATTTGTCTTTCTTGGCATCTGGATTGATCTCTGGTGGATGTGGTTGAATCACATGGTGCATTACTGGACTTGGAGAAAACTACTTTGAGAGTCTGGAGTTTGTTCTTTTGCTGGGAAATCAATTTTGTTAGAGGAGTGGAGTAGGGTGACAGCAGGGCTGTGACTCTGGTGGTGGGGTTCAAGGCATATAATGTTATTGCTCAGGGTCAGTCTTTGGCGAGTGTGGTTGGGTTGCATAGTGCCTTGGGGAAACTACATTAGGTGTCTGAAGTCTATTCTTCCACTGGGTGATTGAGGTTGAGGAGGACAGTAGTGGGGTTGTGACTTTCAGTGGTGGAGGTTGGGACATGGGGCATTCTTACTTGTGGTTGGGTGGGGGATAGTGGTGGCACTTTGTCAACATTGGTCTTTGCAGTGGGTGGCAGCAGGGATACTACTTATTTCTTGGAGGATACATCAGCAAAATTATAACACTCTGGGGATACTACTTTGTATAGGGTCTGTTCTCCTGCTGCTCCGGCAGTGTGGTTCTTGTTCAAGGATGTCTTTTGTGCAAGGTGGAGTAGTTTGGGGCAGGCAGTTGATGACTCAACCTTGCAGAGGGCATGCTATAGTAACATTGCTGATGGGTTGGTGTTGTGGGTTCCCCTGATGGATGTCAGATTCAAAATGGGGGTTCTGGAGCTGTGTTACCAGGGTCTGGAGTTGTGTGGAGGAGTCCAGAGTGGCTGGGAGCAGTGGGTCAAGGCACCTTGGATCTTTGTGTGGAGTTTTCAGAGTCATTGGGGATTTTCAAATTGCTTGGTGGGGGGAAGCCTCCAAGGGCATTTGGGAGTATCTTCTTTATTGTTGAGGTTTTGGGACTCAAAATGGTTGGGTGCAGGGCTTGTAGCATGGTCTCTGAGGTAATGGCAGGGTTCCTTGCTTTCTTCAGAGAACATATCAGCAAGTTTGTGATACTCCAGGAGAACTACTTCATATAGAATTTTCTTTTTCCTATAGTTTGTTCTGGTGGGGTGACTTCTGTGCTGCAGAGTTCTTTTGCTAGAGGCAGTGTAGTCTGATAGTTGAAGGATGGAGGTCCCATTTGGTAAAGTGCATGTGGAGGGAGGCAGCACTGAGCCTTTTGATGCTGGGGGCTCCAGATTGATTTGGAGGGGGTGTTGAAGTAGTGGTGGAGGGGCCCAGAGTTGTCCAGCATTGTAGGTTGGAGTGCTGTGGTTCTCATGTTGACTTCTGGATTTGTTAGAGGCACCTTTGGGGTTTGTTTTGAGGAGGTTGGGGTGGAGGTGCATCTTCCTTCCTTTTTTGACCATCTTGAGGTTCAAGAGTTCTTTTGTCTTGCTCCAGAGTTGCTGGAGTTGGGTCAGAGGCATTGGGGCCCTAGGGGACTGGAGGGGGGTAGAGGGGGTTGTATCCATGCTTGGAGACTTTGTTGCAGAGTTTGTTCAGTCAAATGTTGGGTGGAGTAGTCAGCTGGTTTATCCAAAGGTTCCTAGCTGATTTCTAGAGGCTGGTTCTGGGGTTGGGGGCAGAGCACTGGCCTTGGAATCTTGCTTTATTCTCAGAGGGAGGGGCACTGTCAGAGGGTCATTGGGTCAGATATTAGTGATGCACAGATCTTTGACAGGGCTGCGGAGTGGGGCCAGTGGGTCCAGAGGTGGGAGGATGAGGGATGTGTGGTTGGAGATCTCATTGTTGTTTGTTGGCAGGGATGGCGACTTATTCCTATGCAGCGAGTGATTGTCTCTGACAGGGCTTTGTTATGGTTGGGGAGGTGGTGTGGATGGGATACTGGAGGAGTTGTCAAGCAATAGATTGATTTATCACTGGGGTAGGTCAAAGACTGGGTTGGGGGTGTCATGATTGACCTTTGGTAGGAGGTGGAGATGGCAGAGGAGGTGTGAGAGTTGCAGATGAGGGTGGTGCAGGAATAATGGGATTGGGGTTGAGCAAGGAGGGTGTCTGTGGAGAGAGCTGTTGTGTGGGAGAGTGACCAGAGCAGAGGGGACATTTGGTGTTGGATCTACAATTCAATACGCCTTGGCAAATTGGGCAAGGCAAAACAAATCATAGTGAGTCTCAGGCATGGGTCAACCATAGACATCAAGAGTTCCAATGGAAGTGTGTGCAGAGTTAATTGCAGACATCATGAGCAGGGTAAGGGAGAGTCTGGATATTATGTCAGGTTCCACTGACCACAGGGGCTCAGCTACACTGGGCAAATCCTTACTAGGTGAACATGATTCCCTGCACTGATAACTGGGCACTTGGAGAGGTCCTAAACATGGGGGACTTGGGAGAATAAGCAATGGGGAGTGATCTGAACAAGTCTGGGGTGGTCTGGAGGAGTCTGGAATAAGTTGTGGGAGAAGGGGTGGACTTGATGGGGCATCAGGTACAAGTCTGGAAGCAAGTACTGTAGGTGCAGAGTAAGCAGGGGCTACATAAGTGATAGGAGTAGAGCCAGAGTTCGATGGGGGATCAATGGAGGTTGATAGCTTTTGGAACTGAGCAAGTAGTGAGGTCTGGAGTTGGTTTAATGAATGTTCAGGGGTCATAATTGTAAGTGCAGAGTTTGTAAGAGTGTAAGGTCAAGAGAAATTGGACATGATAATGGATATGGAGTCAAATGAGATGATATGGAGTTGAATGGAGCAAAATAGAGTTGAGACAAAATTGAGACAAGAACAAAAATAGATTCAGGTAGAGGTATGAAACAATAACAAGAATGATAATGGAGATAGAGACAAGACAAGACAAGACCAGGAGACTGAGAGAAGAGGAAATGTAACACGAGACAGAAACAATCAGACCATAGGTAATGTTAAGCAATAGGTAATATCAAGACTAGAGTACAAGGAGCTACTCTACAACTTATATACTGACTACTGGAGAGCTCCAGGGGACAGCGGGTGTGGCAGCAGGGCTTGGCAGAGCCATACAGGGTCAATGGATGTTGGTTGTGATCAGGGAGCAGGCCATGGTGATATTCTGATGGGATCAGCTGAGAATGTGGGTTGTCTTGAGGTTGTTGTGGTACTCTGGAGTAGGTCAGGTGAACCAGGGTGATGAGCTGGTGACATACAACAGAGTCGGGAATGGAGAGTTCTTGGGGCTCAGGATAGTCAGGAGAAGTGTTGATGGCTGCAGAGAAGGTGTTGGAGTGTGCCAGGGGGCTGTTGGGGTTTGCCAGAGAAGCGTCAGAGTTACCCAGAGTGGGCACAGAGAGTGTATGAGGGTTGGGAGTTCATTGGGGCACTGGGGGGGAACTCTGGGGAAGCAAGTGGGCTGGGAATGATGTTAGGGGTCCAGGGAGTGGGTCATGACAGGGACCTTGCCTACCTCCAGTTATCTGGCTCCCATGGCATGGGACCTTGTCCACTCCTGGTTATTTGGAAAGAGCCAGAATCCAGCTCTGAATCACTGCAAACATGGACATGTGCTAGAATAAGTCTTGGCCAAAAGACAGAAGAAAAAATGGACTGAAGTTGGAAGACTTGTGACAAAGGAAAATTTGGCTGGATCTGATTTATTTCACACATATATTGATTGATCATGCATTCTGACAAACACTGATGTTGGCATAGCAGGAGCTCACACACCATGGGAGGTCATGGACACCCCATGTCCACATAGCACAATAGGAACATCACTGGTCACAAATCTACCCTATCTTGAACCTGGATTAATCCTAACCTTACCTTTGATCTACCTTTGAGCCTTACTGTGATGTGAACCTGCTTACTATACATGCTAATCACAATCTCTGTGAGGAAAGTTCTACTATACAAAAAATACATACATTGATACACAACAATGCTACTCCCTGTACATGGTACTATACATCCAGCCTATTGGCCCACCTCTTAGCTCTGTATTGTAGCTTGCTGGCATTAAACAGAGTTCAGCATCATCATCATCATTCAGATTTCCCAGTTCCTATGCAATGCAATGGTCATGTGACAAAGTCACATGTGGTCTAGACTCTCAGCCTGTCAGATAACTTTGCCTTTATGACAACTAGCAACCTCCTAGTGAAGTGGCCTACCATATTTCTGTTCTTAGTATTATTGGCACAGTGTTCTTGTTACTTAATTTAGTTTCATTTACTTACTACACAACATGCTAGTAACTGGCATACTGACTGTCATTCCAGTTGTTGACTTTTGCTATATTTTGGGTTACTTACTTTCACATGCCATTCCTCCTGACTTGCCTAGGTCACTAACAACCAGTTTCCCATTGCTTATTAACCTCATCTCATTTTGGTTTCATTACTTTTACTTACTATAAATACTGTCATTGTTTTCTATACAACCATTGAAGAATTGTACCTCATCAGTAGCCCCAGACTTCAGATCTAAGTCTTGCAAGTTTAAACCTTCTTCCTTTACTCTAGCACTTTTGTTTTTGAGTTAGGATTCTCATTATTTTTTTTTGCTAGTACTACCTTTGGGTACTATTTCATTGAGTCCACATTTAGCACTAGCACCTATGGCTAGTTTCAGTTTGTTATTGTTCCTTTCACTGATACTTCTATCTCCTAGCATCTCTCACTAGTCCTGCTCTGCTAGTGACCTCATACTCACTCTAGTTGGGTTTACCCACAGAGTTCCCCCTTCTTTCTACATTCTCCTACCAACCTTGTGCTAGCAACTTAGCACCACACTTACTAAACTGGGTTCTCTGGGACATAGCTTGACTTGCACCCTCATTTCTATAGTGTTCATACTTTACTTGTGAAACTGCTAGTTGTTGTGTCCTCTGCATGGCAGCTATGCAGCAATGGACATCACCATTTTAGAGCCCACTGCAAGGGTAAGTTAAGAGCAAGATTCCACCAGAAACCTGTGTGCAAGCCTTTTGATATTTGCATTTTACTTCAGCACCTCAACAGTTTAACCCTTTCTTAGACTCTCAGACTCCACCACCATCCCCACTGACTTCTGCACAACACAACCTTGCTGACAAACTTAGTGCTGCTCATAACTCCCTCTTTATTGACAAAATCAATGGCCTCTTTCTGTAAGGATATGTGCTTGGTTTTCTTAGTGCACCTCTTTTTCCACTAACACCTCTTGACTCGCCCACTTTCTTTCTAGAACTTGATCAACTCCCACCACCACCTATTCCCCTTCCTACATCACTCCCAACAATTACAATTGCAATGGCTGACAATGAATGTCTGGTCTGCCACATGTGCATGCCTCTGCAGAATGACTATACTGCCCTTATGTGGGATGAGTCCCATCTTCATGAGCTAGTGGAGTATTTTTTTGCAAGCTTGATTACTTGTTTAGTGACTGTGGCATTACTGACAAAACTCAAAAAAAGGATTATGTGGCATGCTATATCTCTTATGACATGGCAAAAACTTGGCTTGGCATCTCCAAATTTGGTGACTCTTTTGTTCCTGCCAGTGCTACTGAAGAGTGCCACTATACATATTGCAAATGGAAAGTAGTGGTTATGCAACTCTATTCTGGTGCTAACAAAACAGCTTGGTATACTCTTAGTAACCTTGAATGACTTGTAACCCAGACCTTCTCCAGTGGTCTCTCCACTCTCAGCAGATTTTTGGACTATTATCATGACTTCCAGTGCATTGCTAGGTGGTTACTCACTAAATGGCAAGCTCTACAGGAATGAATGCCACTTCTTCCAGCAGAGTATTTCCATGTCACTTTGGTCTAAAATCATTTGCTGTCTCAAGATTACTATCTATGCCTGACTACCACCCTGATGATCCCTATAATGTCAAGAATTTGTATGAAGGTGCTAAGTAGATACTAGTGTTTTCAGGTCCATTACTACTACTACCTCTAGCCTGTTCTGTCCTGTCCTTGTTTAGTCTGCTACTACTGTTGCTATGCCAGCCCCTGTTGTCAAATCAGAGCCTGCCAATCACACCACTATCTCTGCTATTGTTAGTGCCCTTGAGTGCTTAGAAGCTTTGCTCAGTGCTGGTGATGCTAGCCTTCCTTGTACTTTCTCTGATGAGTGCCACTTCTGTGGCAAAACTGGTCATACTATGGTCTGTAGTTGCTGTCTTGGGCTCAAACACCACATCCAACAAGATAAATTATTGTCACAATGCTGAAGGAAAAGTGGTGCTGCCCTCTTGCACCATGATTTCCAACTACTCTGGTAAGTGCTTGTATATGGAGTACATTGACAAATGGCACTAACACAACCCAGGACAACTGGCTACTGGATGATTGACAAGCAATGCTAACCCAGATGCAGGACAGGTTTCAACACCAGACACTAATTCATGAGGTTTTGCACTTGAACAGCAACAAACTCCAGCCCCTTTCTTCTGAAGAGTGCATCAAGTGACTAGAGAGAGAACTTCTTGCTCTGCAATACCCTGAGGTCTTCATGGAAGTGCTCCATGCTAAAAGTTATTTAGTGCCCTGCCCCTCATCTGCTCCAGCTCCTGCCACTTCCTCTAGTGCCAACACTAGTGACAAAGGCAAAGCACTTGGATCAGCTCCTTGTTCTGCTGCTCCCATCCCAACCACTAGTGCTTCTGATCCTCAGCCACCCTTGCATCCATTTTCCAGCATTCCAATTGCTACATCCCACCCAACACTCATAACTTTGCCACTTCAGACAAGCATCAAGATGGTGCTTACCAAACAATGCTCCTGATCTATGACATTGAACAGACCAAGGCCATTTTTTATTGTGTGCTCTAGACCAAGGTTACCATTTCAGTGGTGAATTGTGCTCCCTTTTGTCAGATATTCACAATCAGTTTTGCAATGCTGTCATCCACAAGCACAATCTAGCCACCAATGTTGCCACTGCTAATAACAACAAACCTTTGGAACACAACACCTCAATTGAAGACATCCTACTAATCTTCACTTACAATGATGCCACTTTCAGTCTGTCCTCCAACATCATTACAACCTAGAGTATTCTAGAAAACCTAGTGCCTGTCATGTCCATCAATCCTGTTGAAGCCTACACCAAGTCAGTATCCCCAAGTCAAGATTCTGTCATCCTCACTTGTGCCAAGGAAGCTCAGTCTATATGATCCATCATGATGCTTGTTGACACAGCAGTTGCCAATGCAGGGATGCAGTGCACCTCTGCAGCATAGTGGTATGGGAAGAGGACATAGGGGACCTCAGGTGCCCCCACCAATGAACTTTGGATACCCTGTGGGCCCACAGCCTGTATGGTCCCAGGAATTCCAACAATACATGGTGCTACAATACAATGTGGCCCCACCACAAGTGGCTAGACCTGACTGTACAATAGGCACAGCAGGTCAACAACAACCTACCACCATTTCACTGTAAGTAGGGATCTCTGTCTCTGCACCATCATCATCAGAGGTGATGGAAGTGGAAAACAATGGCTCAGAGTCTATTATGGCTCTGATGCAGTCCTTGGCCCCTCTGCAGTGGTCATACCCACTGCTGCCCACTACAATGTGTTTACCAAACACCCCATCTTCAGCTTCAAGCATGTTGGGGTGTCCAATGGCCACCTTGACCAGTAAAGGACAAGGGAAGGCAGCTGCAATATCACCACTTGCACCAGCACAGGGAATACCACTCCCTTGTTGACTGCCTGGAAGATAGTCAAGCAATGCTTCTCCACAAAAGAGAAGGGCAAGGGCAAAGCAAAAGAGCCTGAGCCCTCCACTGTCACAGATGAGCAACTTGCTCACCTTCTCCAGCAGCTTATCAGAGGACATTGGGGCTGACATTCTCAATAGTCTAGTAGTGCAATTAGCACTATCTCAACTTTTGAATAAACTTGACATTGTTTGAAACCAAAGGGATGAGGCCCATACAGACCTCTTCTGCTCAGCTTTGAGGAAGGGGAAGCAGGTAGCATCCACTCCTCAACCTCCAGAGGCAAAGAAGGCTTGTATAGAGCCTTCTGTGTTTGTTGAGAGCTTCTCAACTCAGAGGGCACTGCTGGTGCCCTATGATGATGTGCCTGCTGTAATGATCAGAGGATGGACAAGCACCCTGACTTCAAGGCATCCCCATCCAATGCTAGACCATCAAAACCAGCAACAGTTAAGGCTAGACTGTCAAGGCCAGCAACAGCTAAGGCTGGCTCTGCAAAGCCAGCTACAACTCCAGTAGTGGCAGACAACCCTGTAGTTGTCACCCTAATAGCCTTTCCTGTGAACATGCTGCAGGGATCAGAGGCAGGAATGATTGAGGTACTTGAACTGAGGACTTACAAGATCACCACTGCCTCCCATGAGTACTTTCCAACTATGCATCAGAACCCCCATGACAAAGAATTCTTTGTCACCTAAGCACAAGCTGCCCAAGCTGCTGCAAGTGCCCTAGTGGCATCTGACTCAGGGAGCAATGACAATGACAATGTCCCAACATTTAAGCAACATATTGTGGATAGTGACTTAGAAGATGATGCCACTAAGTGTTGTTATAAGAAGCAGCACAATGCTAATGCCAAATGGCTTTTAGTTATTGATGCTGAGAAGACCTCAAGCATCTGAATAATACAGTGCCTGGCCACCTTCTGGATGGCTGAGAGACCATGTTGGTATAGGGGTGCTTTGAGTGCCAAAATGACTTCAGGAGTATCCTTCACCCCAACTTCTACTAGTTGCCAATGACCAATGCAGTCTTTGTTAGTAAGAAAGCAGTCTTTGCCTGCTCCACTGAGATGATGGGGATATCACATATATCCCTGCACTACAAATCACTATATTGATGGGCTCCCTGAGGGATGCCTATGAATCCAGAACAGCTACAGCTAATTCTGAAGATCATTCAGGAGCACTAGGCTAATGTTACCATAAGAGAGTGGATACATGCCACTCTCCTCCTTCAGGAGTTTCACTGGATCTCCTTTTATATGGCTGCACCTTTTATATGGCTGCAGACCTTAGGGACCACACCATGTGGCACAGCATGGAGTTGACTCTGTGAGAGTTGGAAACATCTTTTCCCAGAGGGGACTGCCATTGACAATTGGTCTTCTTGCCTTCATGCTCATTGGCCATGCTTAGCTGTACAAATAACAACACATGTGGAGCAGGACTATTCAAGTTCCAATCAGCCATCACTTCAACATCAATATGTAGGCACAGTATATTTTGCACCATGGCCACACAGGTTCTCAGAACTTATATTTAGGTGTGGCCATTGATGCCTCATTATGCACAGACTGATACTTGGTCTTTGGATCTATACTGGGTTGGACACTTGCCCCAACTACACTGCATGCACAAACAGCCTATATGAGACTGTTTGCTATGGTGGCTGCTCAATCTTGTCTCTATTGGGATGCAGTTGACAACTACCATGCTCATGTAGGGGAATTTACTCCTTTTGCTCCCTATACTTTCACTCTGCATAGGCTGCAAGTGCTGCATATACAAATTGACAAACTCAGTGAGATGGAGGTGATACATCACCTCCTCACAAACTGCATGCCCCCTGCCTGGGTGAATTATGCATATATCTATGGTATATGCTTCCTTGATCACTATTGGTCAGGAAGCATGCTACATGCAGACCTGTTTATAAGGGTTAACAATGAATGCCATTGTTGACTCCAGACCATTGGCATGCCCCCTACTTTGGAGAGGTACAATGGGTGGTATGCCTCCACTGCTGATGATTGGAAGCACTTTCAAGTGCTCCTGCAACTCCACAAGAGCCATGGCCACTTTCCACTCAGTACAGCCAAATGGCTGTGCTATGGTGAGGCAGCCATCTTGACTCCCCTCCTGCAGCATTCTGCAGAGGTGGTGAGAGCTTCCCTTGCAGAAGTGGAGGAGCCATTTTCCATGGTTCCTCCATCAAGTGCAGCTCCAACTGAGGAGAGCCCTCTTTGTCAGTGGCATTGGCCACTACCAACTCAGCTGCAAGCTATACTGCATCCTCTCAGGATGCACCTATGGAGGAGTCCATGGAACTGGACTATGCCAACAACTCTTCAGCATTTACAAACTCCCACCCAAAGATGACTCCACAAGTTGTCCCTAGCTCTTTAGAACATAGCCATAGTGATTTATGTTGCTACCCTGGCTGTTCCTAAAGCTGGACCAAGTGGCTCCAGTGATATGGCTCATGCTGTATTGGAGTGCTGGGCAGACATTGTGAGCAACAGGGAAGCACTGGCCTCAAAGACAAATGAATAGGCAGGGTGAACTACCAGAGGAGTTTACCAATCAACCTTGGAAAAGAACACAGGCTAACTGAGTGCCCAATATTGTCACCCAAAGCAGTTGGGCAATGTGCTGGGATGTTACCATGTCTATCTTATTAAGTAGGACCACTCAATCCTACCATAGCTTTAACAGAGGGGTCCATGCTCAGATCCCAGTGAACCTCATAGGTGGGATGCCTCATCCCACCCCCTTATTTGTTTTACAATTTATTGTGAGTCTGTTGACAGACTCAAAAGAGGAGTATATAACAGAGTGCCCATTACCTCTCTGTAGTGAATACTTTTTAACATCAATTTACTTATGTTATTATTCAGTAGTGTCACATGATGCTACCTTTAAATACTTGTACTGTAATTGCATAAGGCAGTGCCTTACTTTATACTTTGTAGACAAGATCAATTGACTGGTTTTGTCAGGTTCCACTGACTATGGGGGCTCAGCTACACTGGGCGAGTCCTTACTAGGTGGACGTGATTCCCTGCACTGACAACCAGGCACTTGGAGGTATTCCAAACACTGGGGACTTGTGAGGATAGCCGGGGGAAATTGATCCAAGCAAGTCCAGGGAGGTCTGGAGGAGTAGAGGACAGGTTGCGGGGAAGGGGGACGGGCTTGGTGGGGTTCAGGCATAAGTCCATGTGTGAGTATTGTGGGTGCAGAGGAGGCGGAGGCTATGCGGATGACAGGAGCAGAGCTGGAGTTCTGATGGGGGATCAACAGGGGTTGATGGGGTTTGGAGCCAAGTGTATAGTAGAGTCTGGGGTTGGTAACAAGTGTCAGAGGTTCGTAATCGTAACTGCAGAGTTTGTGAGGATGTTATGGTCGAGAGGACTTGAACACAATAGACAGAATCAATGGGACGAGACAGAGTCAAATGAAATGAGACGAAGATGAGATGAGAATGAGAATAGATTCAGGCGGAGACACAGAATGATAACAAAAAGATAACGGAACAGAGACGAGATAAGACCGGGAGACTGAGAATAAGGAAAACGAGACACAGAACACAAAACACGAGAAGAAACAATCAGGATCACATCAGGAAAGGCCAGTACGTAGGTAAGTAATCTCAAGACTAGAGTATGAGGAGCTACTCTATGTCTTATATACTGACTACTGAAGAGCTTCAGGGATGTCGGCTGTGGTGGCGGGGCTTGGCAGAGCTCGGCGGAGTTGACAAGTGTTGGTTATGACCAGAGGGCGGGCTGCGTTGATATGTTGATGGGATCAATTGTGACACAGTCCATTCCGAGGTTGTTGTGATACCCCAGAGTAAGTCAGGGGAGCCAGGGTGTCGAGTTGATGATGTGTAATAGGGTCAGGCATGGCAGGGGAGTGGTCCCAGGGGCTCAGGAAGTCCAGGGGAAGCGCTGGCAGCTGTGGGGAAGATGTTGGAGTTGGCCAGGAGGCCGTCGGAGTCAGCCAAGAATGTGTCAGAGTTAGCTGGAGTAGGTGCAGAGTGCTGAGGAAGTTCAACAAAGTGTCGGGGGGGGGGGGGGGGGGGGGGGGGGGGTTCCGGGGGAACAGGGGTTTGTTGGGTGGTGTATGGGGCTTCAGGGAACGGGTTGTGACAGTTTTGACTTATGAGGTGTGAACTGTAACCTGCACAACCTGTAATGGAAATGTTACATGCTGGCAGTGAGTGGATACATTCATGAGGGCAGATTTTGTCACAGGTGTCAGGTTCCAACTGACTATGAGGGCTCAGCTTAACTGAGTGAGTCCTTACTAGACAGACACAATGTCCTGCACTTATAACCTAGTGCTCTAGAGGGGTTTGGATGTCAGATACTTGTGGAGAGAAATTTGGGAAAGCAGTCCAAGCAAGTCTGTGGTGGTTTGGGGAAGTCTAAGACAAGGTACAAACAAGGGTCAAGCTTGGGGAATATCCAGGTACAAGTCTTGAGGTGAGTATTGAGTGTGTGGGGCAGGCAAAAGTCATGCAAGTGATGGGAGTGGGACCAGAGATTAATGAAGGATCAATTAGTGCTGATGAGTTTCAGGGCTGAGCATAAGGCAAGGTCCAGAGTTAGTTATGAATGTGCAAGTCATAAATGTAGGAATGGAGATTGAGGCCATACATTGTGCCATATTATACATATCCAGCAGAGTTCTTTAACTAGAATCTGTAGATGCTACTACAACTGAGTCCATTGCAATTACATTTTGTAGTGACTAGCCTGTCATGGCCACTTAACACTACAATCCACTGGTGTCAGTGGACTGGCAGCAAGTCTGCCACTGGCTAATGTAATTTCTCATGACTGGCTGCTCCTCCCTGTTGTCACAAGGACTGGAGATCAATGAAGGATCAATTAGTGCTAATGGGTTCCAGGGCTGAGCATAGAGCAAGGTCTGGAGTTACTTATGAACATGCAAGTCATAAATGTAAGAATGGAGATTATAACAGAGTTAGAGTCAGAAGGAATTCAGGTATGCATGAAAGAAAACAGAACAGACAAAGCAAGACAGAGTTGAGACAAAACAGAGATGAGAATGAGATAGATTGAATGAGATGCAAGACTAGAGACAGGAAATAGAGACAAAGCTGGAAATGAAACAAAGCTGGAAAATGAGACAAAGCTGGGAAATGTAACAAAACATGACCATATAGAATATTATCAGCAATATCAAGACTACCATAGCAGATATTGCTCTATGGTCTATTTACTAATTATGAGGATTCCTCTGGGGGGCTGCATGGGCCTAGCAGGTGTTGGTTCTGATTGAGTGGGCCATGGTAACACATTGGTGATGGTCTGCAGTGTGTGCTAGAGTTCCTAAGAGGTGTCAGAGATATCTGGAGGCTCCAAAAAGAATGGGGGGAGTGATAGAGCTTGTCATGAGTCATTGGAGTTTGCTGGAAAAGCAGTTGAGTTAGCTAAGATGGGCACTGAGGGTGAATAGAGGTTGGAGTGAGTTGATGGGGTGTTGGTGGGGACTTCAGGGGAGTGGGGTTGCTTGGGAAGAGGTCTGGAGGCCTGGGAGTGGGTTGTGACAACAGGCAGCAGCAGCCAGTCATGAGGAATTACATGAGCCAGTGGCAGACCTGCTGCCAGTCTACTGATACTAGTGGATTGTAGTATTAAGTGGGCATGACAGGCTGTTACTGCAAAATGTAATTGCAATGGACCCAGGTGTAGTAGCAGCTACAGATCCTGGTCAAAGAACTCCACTGGATATATATAATACAGCACAATGTATAGTCTCCACAGCACCTATATAATATACTACATTGTGGGGATTCTGCTATGGTGTAGCAGATTCTGCCAGTGACATAGGATACCATACAAAGCATGCTCTGCTGTACTGTATAATACACTACATCTGTATGACTCTATGTAGAAATAAAGGAAACTTGTCCATTCTAGTGGTTATACTCAACCACTAGTGCCAGATTGCTAGTGTTGTTGCTAATTGTGGTGGTAGAAGTGGTGGCATTGACATTGGGCAAGGCATTTTTGTCATAGCAACTGGTGGGGTCACTTAGGCTTGCCTCTTGGAAAGATTGGTATGATGCACCAAAATCCAGTGTTGGGGTCAGTGATTGTTTACATTGTCTTCTGCTCATTGAGGATTTTGACAATACTGTGGGTTTAAAACATTGAATGGGCAGCCAAGGAGAATATCATATGCTAGAGATAAATTAATGTGAATCTGAAGGTAAAAAGTGATGTTGCCAATAGTACAAGGAATGTTGCATGCTAGGCCTAGCAGCCAATCCATGCTGCCATTATCACTCTACACATTGAGGACAATACTCAAATTGTAGGTTAGAAACAGGTCACTGACAAGTTCAGCTGACATAGATATAATTTAAGACCCACTATCAACAATGCATTTTATCTTCTTGTGATCATCACCACTGTGTAGCTGGGTGGGGCCACATCTCCTGGTACCACCATGGGTCCTCTGCCAATGGGCCTTGTTTCCCATGGGGCCAGAGCTGCTCTTCTCATTGCTAAAGGCACTATGTCCCCAGGCACCAAACCTCCTGCCAATGCAGCAAAACCACCAAACCCTGGGAGTGAACTACTTCCTGAGACTCCTCCCCTTCTTGAGCTCTGTCCAGAGCTCAACAAATATCCAGGAAAACCTGTGTCTGCCTTGCCAGGCCATTTCTTTTTCTTGCCCATTGGGCAACAAGTCTCCTTACTTGATGTTGGTGTGTTGCACCAACATTGTAGTAGAAGACAAAGGCCAGTTGGACTTTGCAACCAGCCAAAAAATTGGCTGATATATTATTTGATGGCAGCCAGCATGGTGGCCTGTCCAGCTTCTGGACTAAGTCAAGTTGACTTAGTCCTTCTAGCCAACTGCACAGGGTGCTAGATGCCCTGCAACTCCAAGTATTTGTCAAGGGCCTTGATGTCCTTGCAGGTAGTGAGGGACTCCCAAGTAGTGTTCCCAAGTCTCCATCAAACCTTGAATTTGAGGTTTGTCCCATCCCACTGATGACCTAACAGGTCATTGACAAACTACTCTTGGTCATCTGGCACACCAAAGTTATATGGTGTGTATCATTGCTGGCCTTATATGATTGCAGCAGTAACACATGGAACTTAGAATGTATTCTTTGTTCCTGTATTGCCATAGGCAACTGCAATACATAATTGGAGGTCTCATTGTAAGCCTCCAAGATCTTATATGGTGCGATTTATTTCAGATAGAGCTTTCTAGCTCTGCCTTTTGGAAGGTTGAGGTTTTTGTTTGAAAGGTACACCAATGCATCTTTCTCCAACTCTGGATTTGGCCTATGACACAAATTTGCAGAGTGTGTCTGAAAGACATGTACTTCAATTATTGCATCATGCACTGCTGCCAAGTTCTCAAGAGCTTGGCAGGAAAACTGTTGATCCTCTTAGGAATTGCAGTATCCAACCTGATCTCATGTATCATCAACAGCATGTATCCACCATTCAACTCAGACAGTGTGAACTGCATTATCTCAGAGATGCTTGTGTTAATTGCAAATTCAGTTCAGTCTATTCAACTTAACCAGTCCTTCTGATCTGGGTGCACTACAGTGCACAATATCTGACCAATGTTCCTATTGGCATATTTGGTCTGTCTATCCATCTGCAGATGAAAGGATGTTAACATTAGGAGCTGAGCTCCTAATAATTTATGCAGTTTATGCCACCACTTGGATGTGAACTTAGAGTCATAATTGCTGTTGATAGAGCTTGGGAGACCATGAAGTCTTACAATCTTGCACATGTAGATCCAGGACAGCTGCAATGCTGTTATAGTTGTGTGCACTGATATTAGGTGTACCATGCTCATCATGTGACAAACAACTACTCACAGGTAGTTAAACTCCTTGGACTCTGGGAGAGGACCTATCAGGATTGTAGCCAATTAGCAATTAGTATGCATTCAATTGATCTATCATAGATCTTTGGGTTGTTCTTGTCCAAGATCAGAATGAAGACCTGACAGCCAATTTTGCAAATGTGAGAATATCTAGGTTTCTTGTCATACCAAAGTTCATCTGGGGTTACACCATTGACAGCCAATGTTTTTGTCCTGCCATGTAGATATGTTGCAGTCAGGTAAAACTCATCTCACAGGAATGCCAGACATTTCACATAGATTCTCATTGCAATACTTTTTCCCATTAGGGTTTGATGCATCTGTTCAACACATCCAAGGTGTGCTGAGGTATATACTGCATCATGCTGTGTAGTTATACCTTGCAATTGATACCATGACTCATTGTCTTTTGCAATGATTTCAGAGTCATTTTCCAAGCATAGGATTCCTAGCTTTAATCCCATTTCTATCTGTTGTGCCAGTATCCAAGCTTTTAGTTCAGCAAATGCATCACTCTTTAGCTTCAGTGGAATGGACCACAGTTTATTTGTGTAGTTGTCAACTATGTTCATCATGTAATTATTTCCAGTCCTTGATGTAATGTTCTGTTTCCCCAGTCCACCCATACAATCCCTAGCTTCTGCATGGCTCTGTGTCCAACCCCTTCCTCTCTGATCTTAGGAATGGGTGTCCTTGCCTGTTTGCTGCAAATAGATTTGTCACATTTTGGTGGCTTGGAGGTGAAGTTGGATGGCATACCTTTGATCATGCCTAATTTTGCCATTTCCATAATGGTTTGATAGTTGGCATGACCTAATCAGTGGTGCCATGTGATGATGTTGGGTGGTGAATAGACCATGAGTGTGAGATCATTTCAGAGATTTAGCATGTATAAGTTCTTTGGAAGGAGCAGAGTTCCTCTGGCAACTGGTTTGTTTGTAGCTTTCTTAAATAGAGTTACTTCTGTATCACCAAACATTGTAAAGATGCATGCCTTCTTTGCCATGGAGCTAACCAAGAGCAGCCTTACAGTGGCTTTTGGAACAAACAGCGTGTCATCAAGTGTTAGGTATGTATTGTTTTCTAGGTGTAAATGGATTTGATAATTGCAGTTGCAGAAATTGTCAATCTCCCAATGCCTCAAATGGGTTTGTAAGGTATGGGTTTCAGTGAGACAAAGTCTGATTTGCTTGGTGATATGTGAATGATAGCACCAGAGTCCAGATAGAATGGATAACTGTTAGATGCAGTGGTGTTGCTGGATAAGGTAGTCTTGATTGTGTGTTTATTCCAATCTATGCCAACACTCAGCTCCTCCTCCATCACTATCCATGCATCAATCTCAAGGCCCTCTGCCACGTCAAGTGTGCCTGGGACTTTGTCAGCAGCCAACCTCACAAACTTGCTCTTTGTTTCAACATTCCCCTTTCCTGCCTGACCTGCAATATATGCCACAAGGGTATCTGAGTCTCCCTCCACCATGAAGGCCAAGCCACCAGCAGGAGTGATTGTAATTTTTGTCAGGTTCTTCTTTTTGTCCTGGTTATCTCATCAAGCCTTATAGTAAGCTAGGCACATGGTCTTTGCCTCATCAGGGGTCTTCCCAGCCATTCCTCCACCATCCAGGATACACCAAGGCTTCATGTGTTCTGTGTAGTTAGTGCAGCCCCTTGACTTGCAATTGTCACATACAAGGTCATCTTGCTGGTTCATGGGGTGCACTGCTAGTGCAGCTGGTTGTGAGTCTGCTGGTCCTCTGTCCACCACATATAACATCTGCTCATTTTCTAGGAAATGGTGGATTTCATCTGGCCCATAAGGCATGGCTGCCATCACTGCCACCAAGTTGTGGGAGATAATTGAGTGGGCACTCACATACAGGGGATTGTCTGAGAGAGAGGAAAGTGCCACAATAGACTGTAGAAGGTCTTTGGTGATGTCACCCACATCAAATGCACAGTTTATTTTCTCATAGATCCTGTTGATGGTCTTAGTGAGTGGCTCTGTTGGAGAGCACTTTGTGGTCAGTGCCTCCTGGAGGAGCCAAACCTGCTGGACTAGGCCAGCACCTCCATGCCTTGCTTGCAAGTATTTTCACAGGGATTTAGCATTGATGGTATCATTCACCAGGTTGTGTTCCAATTTGGAGAGCCCCAGCATCAAGAAGGAGCTAGTAAGGCAGTTATTCAACCTCCAGTTGTGGTAAGCCCATGGCTCATGCAGATGATGTGGAACCTTCACTCATAGTGAGTTCCAGCCTCATGAACTTTGACTATGGCATCCACTTGCCATCATCTTTTGCTAGCAGATCCCCCCCATAATAGAGGGAGACCTTGATCTGTGTAACCACCAGTGTGGTGTTATCAGCCCTCCACATCTCAATTGTGTTGGACTCAGTCACTGCAGGGGAGAAGGGATTGCTCTTACTATTGGGCTGGGTCGCAGGAGCCATAGTACCAGATTAGATGTGGTATCAATAATAACAATGGGGCAATGCATGCTCTTGAGACAAAACAACATGTGTAGTCATGCGGCAATCAAACAGTCAGATATCAAGTAGGGATGGTGGGTGTCACAACCCGCTCCCTAGACACTGCTCCCAACCCCTCCCAATTTCCCGTCTAACTCCCCTGAACCCTGCCCACACTTTTGCGCCCACACCAGATAACTCCGATGCTTCTCCGGCAAACCCCAACGGCAACTCCCTCTCCATAGCCATCAACACACCCCCTGAAACCTTCCCCTACCATTCCTGGCCACATCATACATCCCCGACCCCCTACCCTAGTTTACCCGACCCGTTCCGGAGTGTCACAACATCCCCAGAGTGGCCGCGCCCCCAACTGATCCCATCAGAATACCGCCACGGCCTGACCTTGGATTGTACCCGACACCCGTCGACCCCCGCCATCATATCCGCCGCCCTCGGAGGTACCCAGTAGTCGGTATATAAGTCATAGAATAACTCCTTGAACTTTAGTCTTGATATTACATTTACCGGTTTCCTATGTTTCGTCTCTCGTCTCATCTCTATTTCTGTTTTTAGGTTTCAAATCTATCTTTTCTCAGTCTCGTCTCGTCTCCGTCTCATCTCGACTGTACATATTTCCTTTGTTCCTCTAAAGTTCCTTTGCTCCCTATGTCAGTACGAACTCCGCGCACGCGCCACGACCTGAACATTCTTAACAACAACTCTGAACCTTGCTACCCACTCGGCCCCGGAACCCATCAAGCCCCAGTAATCCCCTGTCCAGCTCCGACCCCGCCCCCATCAACCAAGAAGCCTCTGCCTACCCCGCAATCTATTTGTGCGCCCACTAACTAGCCCTGACACCCGCCCTGGGTCAACAACCAGTACCTTTGGTCTTAGACTCCTCCGGACCACTCAGGACTTGCTCGGGCTGCTCTTCCTAGGGACCCCCTTGCAAGCTTTCCCCACCTCCGCTCCAACTCTGGATGCCTGGTTATAAGCGCAGGACATCGCGTCTGCCTAGTAAGGACTCGCCAGTGTACTGAGCCCCCGTCATCAGTGGAACCTGACATAATATCAAGACTCCCCCTTACCCCATTCTCAATGTCTGCATTTAACCCCGCATACAACCCCGTCGGTTACCCAACCAACGCCTACGGCCAGCCCATATTGGAAAATTCCTACGCCCCATTCTACCCAGGTCCCTTCACGGACCAATACGTGCCCCGTCATTGGACCCCTGGCCCCAACCAGGCGTTCTACACCCCCTCCATCAGCCAGGGAATACCCCTGGGCTGGCGCCGCTCTCCCGCATTCCACGCCGATGGCAACAACCCCCGTATCAACCCCGGAGGATACTCCGCAGCACCCCCCAACTCCGCCTACCTCCTCCCTGCCCATTACTATGCGTACCCAATCCCCGCTGCAGCCCCAGTCCCTCTGGAGGCCACGGATAACTACTCCCCCCCCTCCCACCGTTCGCCGCTCAAACCCCTCCTTCTCCTAGGCAGCAAAGGATCAAAGCCTACGCCCAGCAATGCGATGAAGTCCTCTGCTTCCTCCGCCTGTCCCCCGCGGAATTTGCAAGGCGTACCCGCACCCTCCTCACCAACCTAGGCTACCCTGACGCCTCCACAACTCCAGAGGTCTGGGCGGATCAACTCCTTGACTTCTATGAAGGCTACCTACAAGGGAACCTCCCAGAGAATACGCAAGGCACCCTGGGCATCGACGACAACTTACGGAATGAGCTCCGCGCCTTGGTCAAAGAAATCCACACTAGCCTGAACCCCCGCCCCTTTGAAGACCCTCTGGATCCCGCCTGCTCCTTCCACATGCAATGCGAGGAACCCATCAGGACACGAAATGAAGCCCCATCTTCCGTTCCCCGTCAGCAGGAAGAACTCAACGTGGCCTCCAGCATCTTGAGGAACCTCAACCCCGCGGGGGGGTTGTTTGACCAACCCGCTGCCCACACCCTGGCTCTCTCCGCCCGGCCCCAGGCCAGCTCGGTGCCCAGCGCCTTCCGAACCTGGGACCAACCCGCCGCCCCCGAACTCCATTCCCAACGACCGCTCTTACGCGTCGACAATGACAACAGGACCTTCTCCTATATCGACGAGCCAGGCAACCCCACCGACAAACACCCCCCGCGCAACGGGCCCCAACGTGACCGACCCCCCCACTTCGATCTCCGCGCCCCTCGTAGCAATGCCCCTCTGCCCCGTCCCAACGCCCCAGTTCCCCCGTGACAGCCCATGGGCCCCAGGGTGCCCCAACCCCCTCTTTCCGTCAACCCCTCTCATCCCCCGCCCACCCCGATGGCTAATCCCCCCACCGACGTCAACTATTTCTGACCCCCAAACCCCGGAGGACCCCCTCCCCCTTGATGGGCCCCAGGACCCGCCCCAGGTAGTGTGGGTCAAAGCCCCAGTGGAGGACCACCCAATGGCGGACCTCCGGGAGGATGGGGCCCGGCGATGAACAGCTTTCCCCCCCAGCACAGAAACGGAAATCACTACTACTACTATTACAACGCTGGACCCCCACCTCTAACTCAAAATTCACAGGACGATACTCGTGATGCACTGGCCCGGGAAGGAAAGCTCGACATCCAGAAGCCCAAACCCTTCACCGGCCGCGACCCTTGGAAGTGGCAAATCTTCCTGACCCAGTGTTTAACTATGTTTCAAGCTAAGCCCATCACTTTTCAGCTTGAGAGCTCACGAGTGGCCTTCGCCACATCATACTTACAGGGCATTGCCTTCAACCACTACACCGCACTACTCCAGTTTGACCCAAACAATCCCATACTCTCCAATTGGCTCGCTTTCACCCAAGAGTTCTTGAGTAAGTTTGGCGTCTTTGACACTGTAGCGGAGGTGGAGGAAAATCTCTTCAACCTCCAAATGCGCAACAACAAACGCTTCACAACCTTCATCGTACAATTCGAACAAGAGGCCTACAAGACTGGCTGGAATTACAACACCCTCCGGTTTGCCCTCCGTTGTGCCCTACCCCAACGGATCAAGGACATCCTTTGCCTCGCGCCCAAACAAACTACCTATGACGGGTACAAGGCGCTCGTTACCCAGGTCGACCAACGTTATTGGGAAGACCGCAGCGAAAACACGGCACCCCGGACCTTGTGGAACACCTCTGGTAACACCAACTGGCAGGCCAGAGCAACCAATGGCATCCGATCCTCAATCCCTGCTAACCCTGCTAACCCCACACCCCGCTTCCCCCCAGGCCGAGGAGTCCCCAACACTAACTGACCCCCGGGGCAGCGCCCACCCCGCCCAGCTCAACGCCGCTGACCTCCATGACACCCCAGTACCCCTGGATACCAACCCCAACAATCGCGACGACATCCCGGACGCCGCTGACGATCAGGAAGCCCTATGTGCAAACAGAATCCAGGACAGCCCGTGGATCGATGTGCCGGAGGAAACGCAGGAGAAACAATGGAAGGAGGGTGCATGCATCCTATGTGGTGAGCAGGGACACTTTATTTGCAGTTGCCCTAAATGACAGGTGATGGGACGCGCCGTGTGGATGATTGACGGAGAAGACTGTAACTACCAGTTCATGGAAAACGAGTCAGCGGTTTAGGTCTGGAAGATGCACTAGACCGCGGACCATATCCCGACGTCTTCTCCGCCTCAGCCACACTCCTCCGCGCAATGATGCTCGCCCCAGACAACCCCTCAGCACACCTCCCCTCCCACTCCTCCACAAACCTCCTCCTCCACACCACTCTCCCCTTCACCGACAAACCTGTCCCCACACTAGTCGACAGCGGCGCCACCGATAACTTTGTTGATGAATCCCTGGCAGCACTTGCCCCACAACCCCTCCGCCACCTCCCCGCCCCGATCCCCCTTAAACTCTTTGACGGAGACTCTACCTCAGCGGGAGACATCACTCATTGCCTAGAAATGACCCTGACCTTTGCCGACGGACAACAGCAAGAACTCCAACTACTCGTCACAAAATTACACCCCTCCGCCCCCGTCATCTTAGGGTTCTCATGGCTCCGCTCCACCAATCCCCGCGTCAATTGGCCCAGTCTCACCCTACGCCTCGACCGGGACAATCCCACCGACTCTGGACTGGTACCCTTCCATGTCTCACCCCCCTCCGAGAGCTCCGAGACCACGATCAACCAACCCCAGACCCCGCCACAACTTTGCTCTAGGTCTGCACGATTGTTCGTCATCTATGTCTGACTTGGCGGCTTGCTCAAGGTACTTCCTGCCCTCGTAGACAGCGGCGCCTCCAGTGTCTTTGTCAGCAACCAACTCGACCTCCAACGCAACGACCTCGACAAACCCCTCGAGCTCCAACTCTTTGACGGGAGCCCCGCCACGACAAGAATCACGCAGTACCACAACAACACCCTCACCCTCAATAACAACCTGCAGTTCCAGGCCCGACTCCTTGTTACCCAACTACCCCCGTCGACCCCGATCGTGCTTGGACTCCCATGGCTGCGAGACATCAATCCCAACATCAACTGGAAGAACCTCACCATGCAATTCCCCGGCCCCAAAGCAAGCTTAGTGGCCGCCATCCACCTCCGCTTCCAGTCTATCCCTGACCCTGACGCCACACCAGACCCAACTGCTACACCTACGGTACCCAACCTCAACATTAAAATCATTGGCGCCGTCCCCTTTGCGCACCTCCTACAAGAAGGCACCCCTGCCTTCCAGTTGCAAGTCACGCCAGCCCTACCTGAGGAATACCTCCGCGCAGGGACTACCATGCCAGAAAAAAAGACGGAGGAACAGATCCTATCCGAAGTAGTTCCCCCGGAGTATCATAAGTTTGCTGACGTGTTCTCCGAAGGAAGTGCCAAGGAACTCCCTCCGCACCGCTCCTACAACCACCAGATCGACCTCAAAGAAGGTACCTCACCCCCGTTTGGCAAGATCTACAACATGTCCGAACTCGAGCTCCGGGCCCTGAAGGAATACCTCGACGACATGCTCAGCAAAGGTTTCATATGTCCCTCGATCTCCATGGCTGGTGCCCCGGTTCTGTTTGCCAAGAAAAAAGACAGATCCCTCTGACTCTGTGTGGATTATCGGGGACTCAACAAAGTCACCAAGAAGAACTGGTACCCCCTCCCCTTAATCAGAGACCTTGTTGATCGCCTTTGCAGCGCCAAGATTTACACAAAAATCAACCTTTGTTCCGGCTACAACAACGTCCAGATCGCCCCGGGACATGAATGGAAGACCGCCTTTTGCACCCGCTACGGCCTCTTTGAGTATCTTGTAATGCCCTTTGGAATGACTAACTCCCCCGCCACCTTCCAGTACTTCATGAACGACATCTTCCATGACATGAATGACGTCTTTGTCATCATATATTTGGACGATATCCTGATCTACTCGAATTCGCTGGCGGAGCATTCGGAGCATGTCCGCCATGTCCTGGAACGACTCTGAGAGTATCACCTTCATGCTAAACCCGAAAAGTGCTCATTCCACACAGCGGAAGTCGAATATCTCGGGGTCATCGTCACCCCCAACAGTGTGCGCATGGACCCCGCCAAGGTCGACGCAATACTCAACTGGCCCTCCCTGCGGAACGTCAAGGAGGTACAGTCATTCTTGGGGTTTGCTAACTTCTATTGCCGCTTCATTGACAACTACTCCGGGATCACCAAACCCCTCAACCAACTCACATGGAAGGACACCCCTTGGGATTGGGACAGCAAGTGCCAGAGCGTATTCCTCCTCCTGAAGAAGGCCTTCACCTCCGCTCCAGTCCTCTGCCATTTCGACCCCTCCCTACCGATTGTGCTTGAATGTGACGCCTCCGACTATGCTATCGCCGGGATACTCTCCCAGTCGAACTCAGGGGGCAAGGATCTCTGCCCTGTTGCCTTCTACACCCAATCAATGATCCCAGTGGAACTCAACTACAACATTTACAACAAGGAACTCCTCACGATTGTTGAAGCCTTTCATCAGTAGCGGGCCTACCTTGAAGGGTCCCCACACCGCATCCAAGTCTACTCCGATCACAACAACCTGCAATATTTCACGACCACAAAACAGCTCAGCCACCACCAGGCTTGATGGTCCAAAACCCTTTCGGAGTACAATTTTACCATTCACTACCGCCCCGGGCAACTCGGCGCAAAGCCCAATGCCCTCACTTGGAGACCCAACATGTATCCGAAGAAATCGTTCGAAACTGAACAAAATGCATTCAACCATCGAGTGGTAATCCCACCTTAACATCTACATGCCGTGCTGATTTTAAACAAAGAAGGAATCCTCCAGCAAATCAGGAATTCACCCCCAGACCCCTTCTTCAACCAGCACAACCCCCGCAACAACCCCGACGAGTCGAGCGTAGACAACCCCTTTTCGCTATCCCCGGACCACCGCCTGCTGCTCTGGAGTGAACGAATCTACGCCCCGGACCACAAGTCCATTCGCCTCGACATACTCTGGCAGCACCACGATCACAAACTCCGGGGGCACCCAGGAATTCGTAAGACCCTTCAACTCATCTCCCGGACTTATTTTTGGCCAGGAATGAAGAAGGACATCACGCAATACATAAGAGCCTGCGAACCCTGCCTATGGGCCAAAGTACCCCGCCATTGCCCCCACGGATTACTGAAACCCCTCCCTGTTGGTTGCCGCCCCTGGTCTTCAATATCGATGGATCATATCGTCGAACTCCCTGACTCCAAAGGTTTCGATGCAATCCTCGTCGTTGTCTGCCGCCTTACCAAACAAGCCCTCTTTATTCCCTGCCAAACCACTGACACCACCCCAGATTTTGCCAAACTATTTCTAGAACACATATTCTCCAAACACGGACTTCCCGACAACATTGTCTCCGACCGTGGACCCCTATTCGTATCTCATTTTTGGCAATCGCTGTGCAAGGCACTCGAGATCAAAACCAGCCTCTCTACCACCTACCACCCGGAAACCAACGGACAAACCAAGCGCGTAAAGCAGACATTAGAACAGTATCTTTGCCTCTACGTTAACTATTTACAGAACAACTGGTGCGCGGAGCTTCCCCTCGCCGAATTCACCTACAACAACACGCCTCACTCCGCCACCGGAGTTTCCCCCTTTTATGCCAACAAGGGCTACAATCCTCGACTCACGCTGTCCCTCAAAGGCATCCCCTCCCATGTTGCCCACGAAGTTGCCGAGGACCTCCGATCCCTCCACCAATTCCTCTGGGACGAGATCGACACCGCCAACTAAGCCTACTCCAAGCATGCCAACGCCCGTCGCAAGCCGACCCCTGACTGGCCCCCTGGCACCTTGGTCTGGCTCGACCGACGAGATCTTAAGACCCGGAGGCCTTCCATCAAACTCAACCACAAACGCCTCAGCCCATTCAAGATCCTCCAGAAGGTCTCCATCCATGCTTACAAGCTTGACCTGCCTCCGGGCCTGAAGGGCCTCCACCCTGTGTTCCATGTTCAACTTCTTGAAAGGCACGCTCCAGACCCCTTCCCCAGCCAACGCCCCAGCCAACCGCCCCCCGTCAAAGTCGAGGACAAGTATCACTACGAGGTCGACAAGATCCTTGACTCCTGGGTAGTTTGCGGCTGACTCCAGTACTTGGTCCGCTGAAAAGGCTACAGACCTGAGGACAACATGTGGGAACCCCAAAAGAACCTTGACAGAGCCCCTGACAAACTCCGGGACTTCCACCAATGGAATTCCGCCAAGCCCCGGAACTCCTGGGACTGACTCAACACAGATGGCAATAGTGGGCGTAACCCCCGCCTCTGGGTTCACCAGGGATTCAACTCCCACCAGTACTCTCCTATGTGTTTCCACTTACTCCTCTCCTTGCTCTATCTGAAACTTCCCACACTCAGCAGAAGGACCAGAGACTGTATAGGAACAAGCAGTGTACATATATATACTCGAACAAGAAGGGGCAGAGAACAAGTCAACGACGGGGTCTGAATTCCCCTCACTCTCCCTCCTCCTCTGACCCTAACCCCGCTACCCTTCCTACCATGAACACCTCCAACTGTGCCACTACCGCCGCCAGAACCTTGGGTTGCCCAGGAAGCGGTTCCTCCATGTCCGTCGCCATCTCCCACCACACCCCAGGATCTGCCGTCGCCCTCCGCCAATGCCCTGCCAACAGACGCCCCATCTGCGTAACCCCTTGACCTAACTCCGGCGGAAGGTCCCCGGGCATCCTCGCCAACCCATCATGGATGGACCCCAGTGCTGCCGACGCTCCGTCAAGAAGGATGCGATGCTCCCTGGCCCAGTCTGTGGAACCTGAATCAGCGCTTAGGAGACAAAAGTGGGGAAACCACTCACGAAGCACTCCTTGCTGGCCCAAGGCCGCCCTGTTGGCGAGCCATTCCTCCCGCCGCCGTGCCCCCTCCGCCACCGCCCGGACTTCCCCAGCACTGGAACCCTGCTGGGTCTCTCACACTCCTGAGCCTCCTGCCTGCTGCGTCACCACCTCCGCCGCCTCCGCCCGCGCCTGCAAATGCACCGTCTGCACCTCCAACTCCTGCAGACAAGATAATTGCTCTATGGCAGTCCCGACGGCAACGTCCTTGTCTTTCTGCGCCAGGTCCCGTTCCCTCCAAACCCCATCCAACTCCTGTCGAGCCCTGTCCCTCTCCTCCCGTACCCCCTGAATCTCCTCCTCGCATGCAACCAACAACCGTTCCAAGCCCTCTACCCGACGCTGCAGATAGGCCTCCACAACTGACCACAACCTATCCGCAGACTGCTCAACGGGGGCTCCAGATGTAGGGGAGTACACTGTGGAACCAGGGGGGCCCCCCATTACCTGCTCGCCCCACGCCCGCTTACTGGGACCCACCTCGGGTGAAGGGGACACTCTTTGTTTTTCTTTCTCCTGTGTGGAAGGGGCCCCCTCCCTCTGTCCACCCCGTGGGGGGCCCACCTTCATGACAGGCACGCTAACCCGTTCCCCTTCCCCAGCCCCGGAGCCCCTCCCCGACACCCTGCCCTTCCGCCCTTCCTCCAGCTGCGCTGCAACCCAACCTTGATCCCACCCTTGCTCCGCCGTGACGCAGACGGCCCACCAACTCAGGGTGACGGAGCACTTCTCATGCTGCGAATGGCACGGAAGGCACACCAATGTGTCCCGCCGTACCCCCAATGCAGGTTCCTCAAACTCACACTGCTCCCCTCGTCAGGTACAGGACGCACACTGCAGGGGCATGTTGGTCCGGGAAACATGAAGCTAAGTGGCCACTCACCGGGGCCGCCGCCTGACACCACTCGAGGGTGGGGGGACCCCTCGCCCGACCCACCGCCTCGGCAAACTGCTCCGGCGTCACCTCCGCCTGTACCACCCTCGAACCCTCTGGGACAAGCTGGACCACCCCCGGGCGAATGCCAGACTTGGAGTGCGTAGAAGTGACCACGCCCACCGGTGGCTGCATTGCATCCATGCCAGACGGTGGCCCTGAGGGACCAGCCACAGCCGCGGACAACTCTGCGAAAGGACAATCAGTGTTCTGGGGTACATGGGACGGACCGCACTCATGACTACGGTACATCACCTCAACCCAACGGCGATCTCGGCAACCCTCTGAATCTTCGGAGGACAATGGCTGGGAAGGCGGGGATGGCGACCTAGATGCTGTGGGAGAATAAGCTGAAGAAGACATTGCAACAAGCTGGCGGACTCCCAGGTGCGTCCACCCCTTTTAATAACTCAAGAAGGGGCCCCTGACAAATGGCGGCCGCACCTCAACTTCCTTCCCCACACTGCCGCTGCTCGCTGCGGTTTGATCAATATTGATCAACTTCGATTCCCACACCCTACCAATCCCCGACTTGCTCCCTGCGTCTTGAGGGTCTCGACGCTGAAGGGGGGGTGATGTCACGACCCGCTCCCTAGACACTGCTCCCAACCCCTCCCGATTTCCCGTCTAACTCCCCTGAACCCTGCCCACACTTTTGCGCCCACACTGGATAACTCCAACGCTTCTCTGGCAAACCCCAATGGCAACTCCCTCTCCGTAGCCATCAACACCCCCCCTGAAACCTTCCCCTACCGTTCCTGGCCACGTCATACGTCCCCAACCCCCTACCCTAATTTACCCGACCCGTCCCGGAGTGTCACAACGTCCCTGGAGCGGCCGCGCCCCCAACTGATCCCATCAGAATACCGCCGCGGCCCAACCTTGGATTGTACCTGACACCCGTCGACTCCGCACAGCTCCATTGACCCCCGCCATCATATCTGCCGCCCTCGGAGGTACCCAGTAGTCGGTATATAAGTCATAGAATAACTCCTCGAACTTTAGTCTTGATATTACATTTACCGGTTTCCTATGTTTCATCTCTCGTCTCATCTCTATTTCTGTTTTTAGGTTTTGAATCTATCTTTTCTCAGTCTCGTCTTGTCTCCGTCTCATCTTGACTGTACATATTTCCTTTGTTCCTCTAAAGTTCCCTTGCTCCCTACATCAGTACAAACTCCGTGCACGCGCCATGACCTGAACATTCTTAACGACAACTCCAAACCTCGCTACCCACTCGGCCCCGGAACCCATCAAGCCCCAGTAATCCCCTGTCCAGCTCCGACCCCACCCCCATCAACCGAGAAGCCTCCGCCTACCCCGCAATCTATTTGTGCGCCCACTAACTAGCCCTGACACCTGCCCTGGGTCAACGACCAGTACCTTTGGTCTTAGACTCCTCCGGACCACTCGGGACTTGCTCGGGCTGCTCTCCCTAGGGACCCCCTCGCAAGCTTTCCCCACCTCCACTCCAACTCCGGACGCCTGGTTATAAGCGCAGGACATCGTGTCTGCCTAGTAAGGACTCGCCAGTGTACTGAGCCCCCGTCGTCAGCGGAACCTGACAGTGGGTACACAGAAAAAAAATTTTTGGTTGTCAACTTCAGGATGCAAAGTAGCACACTCCCATAACCTGTTAGAAGTTGGCCCTAAGTACACAAGTAAGTATGTGACCTTAGTCATTGTATACTTGACTGAGCAGGCCTACCTAAGTACACAAGTAAGTATATGACTGTAGTAGGACCTTTTGTAAGTAATGTATTTGTCATCTGTAATTAAATTTACTCACCCTCAGTTGTCATATACTTGACTGAGGGTGACTGTACTACACACTGGATATATATATGTCCTTTGAGTCTGGTCAGGGTAGATATAAGTAAATTGTGCTGACCCTTTTTCCTGTCAGGCCCAAGCCCACTTATGGTGTAATCTGCTGGTCTTTAACAATATTGCCTTCTGTTAGCTTAGAAGGCTGTGCCTTCCCTTTGTCTACTCTAGGCCAAGGACAACATTCCTTCTTGGCCAGTTTTGACTGTGGCACTACCTTTGCATACTTATCCTGCAAGGCCATCAGACAAATTTCTGATTTATCCAACATTCTGTCCTGCCTTTTGCTTCAGTCCACAAGTATTCAAACTCACTAGGCTCAGATATCTCATCCTCCATAGCTAGTCTGTATACTTTGCTGGCAGGCATTGATCTTCTTACCCCTTCCATCCATGTCAGGTTGACTATAACTTGATTCCACTCCTGTGACATTTGTAAGTTGTATGCCCATTCAAGGGTAGGCTTTGGGATTGGTCCATTCCAAACCCTTTGTTTCCTTGTTGTTGAAGGATCAATTCAATCCTTCTGACATACTTTCTCCCCATCTTGAAGAGTACTCTTCCAATACTCTTCTTCTGAGATCAGTAGAGATGGATGGTTATTGGGTGAACTCTCCATCACCCACACCTCACCATCCTCTACCACATCTTCTACAGTGGGCCGCTTGGGTCCACCAGGGAGTCATAGACATTTGTTGCACTATTTCTTTACAGTGCCAAAGTGTCATGCTCACCCATCTACATCCTCCAGCTCCAACTTGTGAGCTGGAGTTGCTACCCCATTAATGACTACCTAGTCATTCTCAAAATCCAGGAGGACCTTATAGGCCCTTATGAATGGTGTCCCTATAATCATGTTGTAGCAATTAAAATTTGTGATGTCCACATAGACATTATAGAATTTGCCAGGGACTTTCATAGTCACCTTGGCCCCATAGTTTACAATGGAACAACTTCCAATCATTTCCAGCTGCAGGGTGATTGGTGTGGCAAGTGGTGTCACATGTATCCTAGCCACATGGGCAAACTGTCACAACCCACTCTCAGACTCCTAGACTTCTTTCCAAGCCACCCTGCTCCCCCAGAGTTTCTCCCAACACTTATTTGACCTGTCCCAACCTTTGTTCACTCATGGTGCCCACCCCAGCTAACTCCAATGCTTCTCTGGCAAACTCCAACATGTTCCCTGCAGGCCTCAACACTTTTTCTTCCCCTCATGAGCTCCTAGAACCCCCCTCAACACTGTTCCTAATTCTGATGTACATTACTGACTTGTCACCATGGCTTATCTGATCCAGTCTGGAACATCACAATGACCCCAGGGTGTCCCACATTCCAATCAGATCCCATTTGTATATCACTGCAGCCCATCCACTGATCATAACCAATACTGATCAACTCTGCATGACTCTGACAAGCCTTGCTGCCAGACCTGCTATCCCTGGAGGAGTCTCAGTAGCTAATATATAAGTCATAGAGTAGCATTCCTTATTCTAGTCTTGATATCGCTCTACTTGGTTACCTTCAGTTTCATGTTTCTTGTTACATTTGTTTCTATCACATCTTCCAGTCTTGTCTCTGTATTCATTTTCATTCTCTGTTTTTGTCTCTAGTCTCATGCTCTGATCCCCAGCTTAGGACCTGACCTGGTCATTTTCTAAGATGACATTTGCCTGGACTGCTCTCAAGGGATCACCTTGGCTAAGCAATTCTAGTGATCCCCAGCTTAGGACCTGAACTGGTTTTTCTAAGATGGCATTGGCCTGAACTGCTCTTGAAGGATATCTTGGATCACCAGAGTTGCTAAGCTCAGCAATCCTTGGCTTAGGACTTGACCTGGTCATTTTCTAAAATGGCATTTGCCTGAACTGCTCTCACTACCCTCTTTAGGCTCCCAGCAATCCCTGGCTTAGGATCTGACCTGATCATCCTCTGAGATGGCATTGGCCTGGACTGCTCTTAAGGGTTACCTTGGATCACCAGAGTTGCTGAGCTCAGCAATCCTTGGATTAGGACTTGACCTGGTCCTTTTCTAAAATGGCATTGGCTTGGATTGCTCTCACTACCCTCTTTGGACTCCTAGCAATTCCTGGATTAGAATCTGACCTGGTTTTTTTTCTAAGATGACATTGTCCTGAGCCACTCTTGCTACCCTCCTGCAGCTCCAAGCAAGTTCACTTCAAGAGATTGCCTAGGATTGCTAAAGTAAGCAATCCCAGCAATGCTTGTCTTGGGATCTGACATGGTCCTCTTTCATGATAGGATTGATCTGAGCTGCTCTTGCCACTCTTCTTTAGGCTACAAGAAGGTTGACCACCCAGGATTGCCTGTGTTACAAAAATCTTGGCTTACAGCTGGGGCTGAGCTTATAGAATCATCTAGAATTGTCAGAGTTCCCAGCAATTATGTTCTGGCTCTAGGCTTCAGATTTCAGGTGGTTAGTTGTCAAGACAGCATGATAGACATCTCTCCTACAAACCTAGTGATTCCTGTTCTGAAATCTGATTGTACCCCCTTTTGAAGACTCCATGGCCTTCAGCTGCTCTTGGTCCCTTCTTTGAGCTCTTTGCTGAGGCTAACTCCCAAGAATTGCTCAGGATTGTCAGAGTTGCAAGTGAGTCTGCTTAGGCTATTAGCTTCAGATCTCACCAGGCACAAGACACTGGCCACTTTAGCTGATTCACTTGCCTTGATATTTGGATGAGCATTACTAAGCATTGCATGAATCTTTGAAACAACTTGACAATAACTCACAGTTTTCAGACAAGTAAAGTTTTATAAGTATCAAAGTGAAAGCTTAATCCTAGTAATTGTCTGCTTAAAATCCATCAAACCAACAATTAATACACATTTTATGGATCTTACAACTTAATCTTATTGTTGTTTGCTTAAGTCATAATCTGATCACTAATCTGCTTCAATAGCTCAGTCTTATTATCTGCCCAGATCAGATTATAAGATAGAATCATTTTCATTCTTTTGCTATTCCTCAAAGTTTGCTTCCTTTGGTTCACATTTGAGATCACATGATCAGATTACTAACCTGCCCTAAAGTCACCAGATCAAAGTTCAGCTGAGTTTCAATTACCTTCTTAACATTCAACCACTACCATCCTTAAAAGGAATCATCTGTTCTTGATTACATAAGCAATAAGGCCAATGGCATCTCAAGTACTGTCCATTCACTCTTCAAAGTGATTGTTTGCTGATTTCCATATTTTCCTTCATTCAGTCATCTTACAAGGTATTTTCCACTTGACTTAGGAACTGCTCAGAGCAGAATCTAAGATACAATTTCAGTCTGTCAAGGCCAGTGATTCTGGCACAACCCAGGTATTTTTTCTACTTGTCTTAGAAACTGCTCAGAGCAGAATCTAAGATATACTTTCAGCCTACAAAAACCACTATTGGAAGTATTAAAAATCTGAATAAACAGGTTGGAAGAAATTGTCAAACCTGTCATATGCTCTTGCTGATTTCCATATTTTCCTTCATTCAGTTATCCTACAAGGTATTTTCCACTTGATTCAGAAACTGATCAGAGCAGAATCTAAGATACATTTTCAGTCTGTCAAGGCCAGTGATTCTGGCACAACCAAGGTATTCTCTGCTTGACTCAGAAACTGCTCAGAGCAGAATCTAAGATAAAATTTCAGTCTGTCAAGGCCAGTGATTCTGGCACAACCCAGGTATTTTTTCTGCTTGTCTTAGAAACTGCTCAGAGCAGAATCTAAGATATACTTTCAGCCTACAAAAACCACTATTGGAAGTATTAACAATCTGGATAAAAAGGTTGGAAGAAATTGTCAAACCTGTCATATGCTTTATTTAGCTAGCTTTTCAGATTCCCAAAGCTGTCAAGAAGGCTCAAAGAAAGCTGGATGAGGCAGAGGAACTGACCTCAGTTGCCTTGGATTCTGTTAAAGAATGGCAAACCTTTCATGATGTTATCTTGGCAACAGTCATGGGCTACTGCTACCAGACTACACTCTGTGATTTTGCCTTTGGATCAGTTGCACAGCTTCAGAGAGCTCTCATTAACAGCTGCCCCCAGTATTATAAAGATCTTAAGGACATGTGGACAGCTCTCAACAATAGACAAGACCTTCACAACCATTCTGTGAAACATGCTATATGTGTTCTTGTCAGTAAGCAGGCTATCAAAATGGAATCTCTGACCTTTAATACCAGAGATATACAGATGATTGAATTTGTGCCAGGCTGGAAGGGACTCACACTGGCAGATGCAACTGAGAAGCAGAAAATGCAGATGCCTGTCCTGGGCAATGGTAGCCACCACCTAGATATTTTGCACACTTTCCAATATTTACACAAACTTGAGGTGTACAAAAATATCACTGCATGAATTGCAAAGATTGCTGACACTGGCAAGAACACTTGCTCTCAACAGCCCTTGGTAGAGGAGCTTGAGAATTTGAAGAAGGAACCTCAAGAAGTGACTTGGGTAGCAAAGTTACTGGATTTGAGTGCAATATTTTCATGTTATAAAATGCTCAGAGCAAAAACTAGGATACAATTTGTTAGACATGATCAATGCACATGAAGATGCTGCTTTAATCAAATCAAGGCAGGGTTGGCCAGCAACAAGCTGATCTTCAAGTCCAGGAAACTGCTCAAAACACACTCTCAATGTTTTTTGATGTCCTCAATCAGCAAGATGGAGTTGATGCAGACAACATAAACAGGATTTTGGCATCTCTCACAATTTAGACTGAAAACAAGGATTGGTGCATCATCAAAGCTTTGTCCTCTATTGAGCTTGTTTATGCATATGAGTACCTATGTTTTAACAGCTATTTTCATTGTGACATGCCTTTGTTAGTCACTGCATTGGCTCACTGGCACTGTGTCTCCAGTGCCTATGCCATTGTGTATATGCAATGAATAGCCCTCACTTTTGAATTCCTGTTTTCTGCACATTCTCTCCTCAACTTTCCCATACTTCCAAGATCTGAAGACTTTTGCTTCTGACAAATTCAATCAAACATGATGCAAGCTGCATGGGCAACTCTGAGTATTTGATGATCTTGACTTTACCCAGAAAGAGACCCAATTTGACATCCTGGATGACCAATTTCACTGCCTCTTGAAGAATGTATCTAGCATTTATCAGACCAACTTGGACTCTTTTGGCTATAGTCTAGACTAGCTTGATGATGAGTTCATGGCTGTCAGGAGACTTCCATTTGCAACCTCCACAACTTGTTCGAGTTCTCTGTATTACCTCAGTGATCATTGCCCTAGGGTTAGGAGTAGCTCTGGTCTTCTGTACAGTAGTTCCTACCCCTCCACCACTGCTGATGCACCACACCAAGCAGCAGGGATCCTTAGACTTGTTCTCTTTGGATTCCCCTCTGCTAGGTGATTAGTTACTGATTGTATTGTTGTCTACTCCACTAATATACTTTGGATTCCCCTCTGCTAGTTGCATGACTCTGATCTGCCACTTCAGAGGTTGCCCTTACAATGGCCAAATATGGGAAGGAGGTCTTTGATGTTTATATGACCTCTCTTTTGGACAAGTTGAATGGCTGGATCAAATCTGCTCATGCTAGGTTTTCAAATGATCCAGTGGCTGAGAAGATCATTAATGCAATTCCCAAGTTGAATTGGCTTACAATGGCCCAACTTAGATGTCAATTGTTTTATCCTAGGTATCTTACAGCTCATCCTGTTGTCACAGCAGAATTTATCATGTCTGTTTGTGATGCCATAACTGAGCATGAATAATCTATGATTATGGTGAGATCTCATATTCTGCTCTGGTCATATTCTAAGATGCTCAATAGTTGGACAGATTGCTAGTCTTTATAAGCCTCTTGTCCAGGCAATGCTTGGTCAAACCACATACAACACTGGATCTTCAACTGTCTACTCAGTATTGTGGTATGCCTACAAGAAGCAAAATCCCACAGCTGAACCTAAAAAGATCCAGATAGCCATCAACAATTGGCTTGGCACTCTTTTCCAATTTCAAAGTTCAGGTGGTTGTTCCAGGGGAAAAGGGGATTATCCCATTCATGGTGAGACTCCTCATGCTTGAGTATGCATTGGCAATGCTTTACAAACCAATTCCATAGATTGAAATATGGGTTTTGCAAGCACAAACCATCAATAGGTAAGCATTGTTAAGTCATGTCATCCAGGATTAGGTACTCCCTAGAGTTTATGCACTCAGTCTTGAACTGATGTACAAACCACTGGCAGTGCTCAGTGAAGCTAATATAGGTGGCATGGAACTCAAGGACCCAATAGGCATTTCAGGCAAGTGTGTCAATGCCCAATCATGTCTGGAACCATGACTTGTGCATCAATGGAATACCTGTGCATTCAGCTCAATGTATGGCATACCACATTGCAATCTCAAAGTGACACCTACTGACAGCACAAATTGCTAGGATATCATTTATATCAAACATTATGTTAGTTACCACCAGTTCACTATCAGATATCTGCATGACTGAGAAGTGGCAACCCTTGTACTGTATGACATTGGCAGGGTCTCCAGAGTATGGTTGCAAGCTCTCCAACATGTATTCTGTGGCACTAACTAACTCATCCCTCAGCCAGACCTGCAGTCCCTCCAGTATGCTCAACATTTCAAGGTGTTCTTCAACATCTTGGGCCTTGTGTGGAAACTCCTCAAAATCTATGGGAGGCCCCAGTATGACTTTCTCAATAGATTTGTAGTCATCTGGGGAGGTCTCAACCAGTGCAAGTTGATTTTCCTTATCCATTTCTGATTTCTGGTTGACTTTAGGCACCAGAGCTGGAACCACACCCACTCCAGCATTATCCTTAGAGTCAAGCCCTTTAGGATCATGCCTCTACAACTGGTCCACAATCTTGCCATTTCTGAAGATGATGTCTGATGGCCTGCTAGTGACTGATCATCTTCAGCGGAAGATTCCAAACAGGTCTGCAAATCTAGTAGGCTGTTCATTTCTTCTCTCATATCAAAGACTAACTGCAACTCAGGTAATCTTTCCTCTGAGATATTTCTGGGCCTTGGGATGGAAGGTTCCAATTGCCAGGGCTCACTCAGCAAGCTTCATAAGTCAGAATACACTGTTTGGAGACTGGGTGGCCCTGATAAACAGGCCAATATGCCATCACTAGTTATCTGGCCCCACAGAGCCAATGCTCCAATAGTGAGTTTGGTAGTTTCTTCAAGGCTAGCCAGCCTGGGCTGTTCCATCTCAGCCAAGTTGACAGAGATGCCATAATCACTCAAGCCTGGTGGCTTACTAGTGATGTCAACAGCATCAAATATTCAACTGGACAAAAAGAATACAACCAAAGAGAATTGAACCAACAACCTTCTGCTTGACAGGCATAATTCCAAGGAAGGCACAATAAAACCAGTGAAACTAACAGAGTCAAATCTTAACACATCAGGCCTATGTACCTATGGGGCCTGTCTGTTGAGTACATGGTTAGCCTGGTTGGAGTTCAGTTAGAGTTCTGGTTAGGTAGTTAGGGTTGGTTATCTGTTAAGGTTTTCTTAATATGCTTAAAGTGGCAGGGATATTTTGAAGGGAGGCTGCTCCCCTTATTACAATAGATTTGTAAAATCATTATGGTCCCATGGTGAAGTGGTTACTGTTGTACTGATTGTTGTTTTTGGAATTATGGTCACAGCTTTAATTCTCCCAATTGGCAAAATATTTGGCTAAAAATTGCTATGCACATGGTACTTGTCAGTACAAGCTGGATTGGGCAAGTGAGAGGGGGGTTGCCCAGGGTTAATTTGGGCTAAGGTTAGATCACTGCCACTGTCCCACTGGCCACTAGCCACTATCACTTCCCCTTGTTCCTTTATCCCTTTATTAACCTGTTCTCTTATCACACCATTGTCTCAAGCTTATTTAACTGCAAGCACTGCATACAATGTCATTGTCATCTCACACTGCTCTCACAGGTACATATCACTTTCAACCCATTATGTCATCTCACACTGTGCTTGCAGTGCCCACTTGCTGATCTCATTGTGTCATGCATTTTATCTGTGGGCACACTCACTCTTGCAACTCCAATTGGCACCCATAGTGCATGACAACATCTCATGCTCTATATAGAGACTCCAGTGGACATTTTATCTGAGCATCCACTAGCCCAGCTCCTCAGATCATGTCTGCCTCAGATGCAACAGCCTCAGCAGAAGACATCAATGTGCTCTGTGAGTCCCAAAACCAGCTCACAACAAGGATGGACATGCTCCTCTCATGCTTCAAGGCCATCACTGCAATCCTTCCCAACCCATTGCCTCTTGCTGCAACCTTGGCCCCACCAGGCCAGCAGGCAGCCACATTTGTACTGCCAATCCCTGGCATAGGAGTCAATGGTGCATCCACATTCACACCCCCACTCTCTCTGCACTCGCACTTCCCCAATGTTGACGTGGTAGTCATAGTGGCTATCATCACACATGACTTCAAGGCAGCAGATCTCCACAAGCTTGACCCAGCAAACCATGACAGAGAAGTGGCATACACCTTCAACGGTTCCACAAACCAATTCAAAGTAAGCCACTGCACGGCACACAAGTATAAGAACCCCTTCACTGTCCTAGTCCCACTAACAACGTACTTCAAAATCTTGGCATTTCATGTCAACAACAGCACTGCTTTAAATGCATTCTGGGACTACACAGCACACCTGCTTAAGCTTGTAGTGGAATATGAGTGGTCTGCTATCTACATGTACTACTCAGTCTTCTTCAACTGACAAAGGGCTAAAATGGCTTCTGGTGATTACTCCAGATGGAATGACTGCAAGAACGGGCTTCTTGCAGAGCATGTCTATGGCCACCACAAAGCCTCCCCCACCAAGCAATCAAAAGGCAGAGTCACCAATTGCTCCAACCCCATGGAGGCATGCTGAAAATTTAACAACAGTAAATGCCTAGTCACACCTTGCTCCTGGAGCCACCTGCACACCTGCTCACCCTGTAGAAAGGCTGACCATGGCAAGTCACAACACAAAGACTAGGGCATCAGCCAGGTGAGCTGCGCCTTGCCTTGCCCAGGCCCAACCTTGGTTCCATCATCACCACACTTGGCTTCATTTTATTGGACCCCCTCAATTCTACTCTCTCCATTCCCTCCCCCCATCCAAACACTGATCCTCATGCTAATGCACCCCTTACATCAACAGCGCATCTGCCTGCCATGTTGTCAATGCTCAATGAGCAAGCATGGACTCACTACCTTCGAGATTACCCAGATTGTACCTTTGTAATGTTGATAGTACAACTAATACATTTTGGAGCAAACATTGGCTTCAATGGGACTGCACCACATCCCAGCAGTGTACCAACCTTAAGACAGCCTTCACAAATCCTACAACCACTGCTGCCATCTCAGCAGACATTGCTGTGCAAGTAGCCATTAGGCAAACACATGACCATTCAACTCTCTGCTGTTTCCCAACTTCTGTGTGTCACCCATCAGGGCCATCACCTGCAAACACTCCTTGAAGGTCCACCAAATTCACCATCTTTCTTGGCCTAAGGGCAGTTCCGTAAACAACAGAATTGCTGACCATGAAGCCACAATTGTATATGACATGGTTGATCAGGCTGTTTGCGACCTTGTTGCATCAGGGCTGGGCTCCCTGATGATAAAACTCAACCTCAAATCAGCATTCTGGCATATCCTAGTTCAGCAGAAAGACTGGCACCTCCTCAGCTTTGAATGGCTAGGGAGATATTATCATGATGTAGTTCTCACATTCAGTGGCAGATCAGCCCCTTACATATTCAATTTATTCATGGAAGCCTTACACTGGATACTACAGTGCAACATCCCAGCCTGAATATGCTACTACCTTGATGACTTCCTGAAAATCTTCTCCCCAACAACCCCTTGCACACTTGTGGACAGATCCCTCCACTGGGCTTCCAACCTTGCCTCTCAGCTTGGCCTTGTATTCCAGCCATCAAAGGTTGTAGGCCCATCCACATGCATTGAATTCCTGGAACTGGAACTGGACTCCATCACAATGGAAATCCACTTGCCTCCTACAAAAGTGGATTACCTCTGCAAACTCACCACATCATGGATCAATCATTGTGGCTGCACTCTCTGCAAGCTCAACAAGCTCACAGGCTATCTGCAATTTGCATCCCAAGTCATCCCACTCTTGCACATGTTCATCTGATGGCTCCACAACTTTGCCACCACATTTCCATCCAGCCCATTCTCATGGCACCACATCCCTGCATTGGCACATCACAACATCAAATGGTGGCATTCAGTAGCACTCAACTGGAATGGAGTGCATTTAATCTCTCCTACATGCTGCAGAATTGATGTCTTCACCAATGCAAGCAGCACCAAAGGCCTCAGCAGCCACTTTGGCCCTGAATGGTTTGCAGCCTGCTGCCCTCAATGCCTGCATGCAGAACACATACAGGTCAAGGAGATGTTTGCAGTACTCTATGTTGTTCTATGCTGGAGCAAATCCTTTCAAAGATGCCGCATTACCTTCCATGTTGACAATGACACCATCTTCAATGTGATTCATGACCTCTCAATCAGATTCCCACCTACAATGAAGTTTGTGCAACACCTGATAGCATTGGCATGCCACTTGGACTTTTCCTTCTCTTCTGAGTGGCTTCCTTCTTCTCAGAATTCTATTGCTGATGCAGCTTCTCATTTTGCTTTTTCTCACATGTTCCAAATTGCCCCATGGCTTAATCAGAAACCCTGCTCAAAGTGCCTCTGTCTTAGTGGTACACCCAAAATTGATAACACCCCCAAGCCATCACATTCTACCTTTGGCATGGCCTTGCCACCAGCACCAGGAAGATGTACTCAATTGACCAACGCCAATTCATCCTCTATGTACAAGCCTCTGCAATGCCAACGGATCAATCCTGCCAGGGTCTGAGCCCACCATCTTGTCTTGGGTCACCCACCTCAGTGGCAGGGTGCAGCCCAAGACAATCAAAGCCTATCTCTCAGCAGTACACTCCCTCCACGTTGACACAGGTCTCTCCTTCTTGTCCATCAAGTCCCCTCTTGTGCAGCACCTCATTTGCAGCATCAAGCACTACCACAGCAAGCATGACCAAAGGCCTGTCCAGCCACTCACCTTACTCATCCTCACCAGCCTCCTGGCTCAACTCAAACCAGGCTCCACTTTGGGCAACACAACAATCTATGCCACCTGCTGCCTCGCGTATTCCACACTCCTTTGCAGCGGCAAATTTACAGTCAGAAAGGGGGGTAAGCACTCAGCTTCCCTCAACCTCTCGTGAGGGTCTGTTCAGTTCCTACCCGACTTTGCCAATGCCACACATGCTTGGCTCACCCTCCCTGCCTCCAAGACCGACCCATTCCAAAAAGATGTTACAATCACAGTGGCCACTGCCCCTGGACGTCCCACATGCCCCATTGCTGGATCAAGGCCATGTTCATCAAATACCCTTGCGATGCAAGTGCCCCGCTATTTGAGCAGCCTGATGGACAGGCACTTTCTTACAGCTACTTTATCAAGGTCATCCGGAGTGCCCTTGCATTGGCAGGTTTCCAGCTGGACACCTATGCTGGGCACAGCTTTTGTTGCAGGGCCACTTCCACTGCAGCTGTGGCAGGCTATTCAGACTATGAAATACAACTCCTCGGCAGATGGCATAGCAACTCATACAAGCTCTACATAGAAAACAACATGAATCAAATCCTGCATCTCTCCTCTCTCCTCCATATGGCCTTCACTCACACTGCCCCTTTCAAGCCTCTGGCCCTCCAGGACTACACAGTAATGGCTTGAGTTCAGCTATCCCTCCTCACCAGCGGGGGGGCCAACTCAAGAACATCCTGGACTCAGAAATATCAACATTTCTCATGCATCACTCGCGAAAATACCTAAGAAACTTCTTACTCAATTGACTGCAAGCTTTGCCTTGAATTAATGGATTGGGCAAGTGAGAGGGGGGTTGCCCAGGATTAATTTGGGCTAAGGTTAGATCACCGCCACTGTCCCACTGGCCACTGGCCACTATCACTTCCCCTTGTTCCTATATCCCTTTATTAACCCATTCTCTTATCACACCATTGTCTCAAGCTTATTTGACTGCGAGCGCCGCGTACAATGTCATTGTCGTCTCACACTGCGCTCGCAGGTACGTATCACTTTCAACCCATCACGTCGTCTCACACTGCGCTCGCAGCGCCCACTCGCCGATCTCATTGCGTCACGCGTTTTATCCCCACCCACCATCCCTATGCATATTCATTCATTCTACTTACTTAATTACTACTACTCGTCCATCTATTAGTCCCTCGTAGTTAGCTTGAGTTCGGCTATTCCTCCTCACCAGCGGGGGGGCCGACTCGAGAACATCCTGGACTCAGAAATATCAACATTTCTCATGCATCACTCACGAAAATACCTAAGAAAACTTCTTACTCAATCGACTTCAAGCCTCGCCTCGAATTAATGTAATATATCAAGCCTGCCTTGTAGTTACAAGGTTCTAATATATGATATTGACTGTACCGCCTGGTAAAGAATTTCTTCGATGTCTATTTGTGTGGCGCTAACGACACGTGTCTAGTATAAAACGTATAGGTCTGTCCCGTGAGGAATTCCGATAGGACCATGACCTGCCGTCGCTTCTCAACGTAAACATACTTCACGTATGCTGTCCCATGTGTAAGGAACTTTTGGAAGGCTCGATATTCAGCCTGACCACCATACTTTTCAGGTAGTGTAGGCTTGATTAGTGTCCGGCGCTTCTCACTGCAATGACGGGACTTAGACTTCTTGGACCTCTTGGCTTTCTTACTTTTGCCGCAAGCCCGACTGCGATAGCGGTGATGGCCCTGGGAAGATCCAGTCGAGCTCCTGCTGGAGTAACTACGAGTGGATTCAGAGGTCTCACTGGCATTGTCCGAGTCACTTGCTTTGAAGTCCGTATTTGTGGAAGTGGGTTCCGACCCAGACTCTGAGCTCGATGCAGAAAACTCAGAGCTGTCCGAGGGCTCACCGCCGTCTGCATTTCTCAAGCGCCGGAATGCCTTCCCCAACGCATATTTATTAGTGACTTGTGCAAAAGGTTTCATGACATCCTTAGTTTGTGGTAAGCTGTTACTGTCTCTTTTTGCAGGCCGTATCTTCGCTTTGCTTTCAGTTACCTGGCCAATGAGGCTCGACAGCTTATCACAGACGGGCACTGAGCCAGTGCGCTCTTTCTTATTGTGAGTGGTCTTCTGATTCTGTTTGAGCCTTGCTAACTCCTTGGCCAGTCTATGCTTATCTTGAATATACTGCTTCAGCTCCTCACGTGATGGGAGTTCCTGCTTGACCTCGATATCACTGTCTAGCTCAGCAGCCGACATTGCCAGGCTGTCGACTGCTACCACCAATTGGAACGTCCACCATGTCAGCATTGGCCCCTTCCAACAATCGTTGCTGAATTGTGGGGTCTAATTCTACCTCTGGGACATCGAGCGATCCCCAGTTGCGGGGATCGATTGCCCTTCCCGGGCAGCTCGACTTCGGAGCCCGAGTTTTCCTTGTCCAGAAAATAATTCTCATTCGTATGATCCTGACGGACAATCTTAGCTCGGCGATCGAAACGATCGCACTCTTTTTTCGGGTCAGACTGGGGAGCTGTGCTCATGGCTCTGCTCTTTTCGAGGGTAAGTGTCTCTATGCTCCCCTGGATTTTTGTTGGTGACGTTCTCAACAGTGGGAGTGGACTTCTTCCGGGAGGACAGAGGTGTAGATTCCGCCGAAATAGATATGTGACTACCGAATACAGGATTGACATCTACTGTGGTAGGTATGATTGGCTCTCGATATTCGTCAATACCAGGGTCCTTGTTGCGAGACTCCGAGTCTTCAGCAGCAATTGCCTCAACGCGAGACTGTCCCGAGTCTCTAGCGAGGGCGCTTCCATTCCCTTTCGTGGAATGGGCATCCCAGTTCTTCGCAGAATCCGGGGCAACCGCTGATATGGCGGCGGGGTCGCCGGCTTGAAAGCTCACGGCGGTGGGATACGATAATCCCGTGGAATCGCTCATCCCAGTAAGGTCTGAAGACACCTCCTGCGGCAAGCTAAGTTCCAGGCCTATCTCAGGGATAGACTCAGCTGCAGCTTGAGCCGCCATCGCCGAGCGGAGACGGGTTCTATATGCCATAGATGTGAGTTTTAGGGGAATTACTCACGAGAATGGTGGTACCGGTTGAATGGTGGTGCCGGTTGAATGGTGGTGGATTGGGCAAGGGTGAGGTGGTAGTTGCCCAGGGTTAATTCGGGCAATTAGCCACTTACCGACCTACCTTATCTTTTCATCTTTCTATCTCTTATCTCATTCATCTCTTTATCCCTTTCACCTCTTTGGCCTCTGGCCACTCGCTTTGTACTCCCCATTGTCTCCACTTACTTATTAACCCGCGAGCGCAGCCAGTGAGACTCGTCGTCTCACACTGCGCTCGCAGGTATGTCCTTCTTATTATCATTACGTCGTCTCACACTGCGCTCGCAGATTCACCGATTAGACTCGAGATCTTTACGTAGATCGTATCGTTCGCATCCCCACCCACCATCCCTGCTTCACTTTATTCCACTCTACATCTTATTGTTACTACTACTCAAACTTACATAGTCCCTCGTAGTTAGCTTGAGTTTCGTCCCCTCTCTCAAGGGGTCAACTCGAGAACTTCTCGGACTCAGAAAAAATTGTCTTTTTCTCACGCAAACCCCGCGCTACACTGAGAACTCGGAAAACCAGTCAAGTATCACTTCAAGTAACTCCCGCCTGGCGAACCGTGCGACCGAATTAATGCCGGTTGATCAGGCCAGCGACGTCCAGTCGACGAGAGTAAGATAAGAAGGTTAGGAGGTTTTCCTGTTCAAAATATGTGACGGTAGCGTGTGGTTAACGGTAACGTCGCAAGAGACAATGATTGAGAGTCTTTTCCAGGAGCGAACAGTTGTAAGTCCTGATATTGAAAGAACTAAAGACCTGCGATACAAGAAGAACATCTATATATGGTAGGTGTACTGTACGTAAGGGACTAGTAGTAAGATGAAGTTTTCCGGGTAAACGGAAGAGAACGGGAATGACGCCTTATTCAAGGCATAAGGATCATGCGCCGTTACAGACAGGCCGGTGCCGAAGGCACGGACTGTAGCTCGTCTCTCACATGGTATAATTTTCCCTAAAAAAAATCACTACCTAGTAGATCATAAGTAAATTCAGATTTCCCAGAGGTTTGAAGGCTATGTACCCAGGGGACAGAGCTACAAAAAAAAATTGGCCAAAAATTGCATCTCCCGACACACGACAGTACTGTCTTTGTTGCATCAGTGTTAGTCGATCCAAAACAATCTTCCATAAATAACGCATGGTCACGAAGGGTGACAACTTGGAAACCATAGTTCAAGTAATTCATCGACATCTCTCTTTGCTTTCTTGACTGTTATGCCGACGACGATGTACTTGACGTTGGATGCTAGCGCTCTGAAGCGTAATTCTTAGCCTGAAACTCTTTAATGATGTCACTTATTCGAGTAGCTTTTACCAAGGCTCTTACATGTCTGTCAAAATACGGCGACGAACTCTCCATGTACGCAACGCCAGACTCGTTGTCCCTCTCTGGCACAAACTCTTCCAAGTCGGCTTACTGCCGCTTCAAGTACGAGAAATCCTTTTTCTCCAGATATGGCCTGAACGCAACGGGTGATCGAGCAAATGAATTCGAGCAGGCCATGGGCATAACTGGGCAGTTGTTGACTAGGGTGGTTTATATGGCTATTTGATTACTTCTACTTACATTTAATTAGTCACTGCTATCGATCCTGAGGCACCGTACCGTTGAAAAATCGGTCGAGCGTTGTGAAATGTCGATTGTCAATCTATTCCAAGCGGAGGGTAGGATACTTGAAGACAATCAGAATGAAGTTGGAACGAGATTGATTGTACGACTTCATTGTCAACATGGTCTGTCTGGTTTATTGTACTTTTCTCAGGTTATTAAGAAACTGAAAACAGCCAGGTGTAATCAAGACGCATCGTCTGATTCTCCTCACTCCTGCATCGCTCATGGCCCCTGGCATCGCCGAGGCAATGAACGAGTCCAATTTGACCATAGGTCCAAAGGCTTTGAAGGACATGATTGAACATTTTCCTTTGGCTCGAGGGGTCAAATCGGACCCACAACTCATCTGGAGCTTTGGTGATGTTGATGTAGAGCTCCGAAGTCTGGAGTCATCCATTGACACTAAAGGCGCGAGGAGAATTTTTCTTATCGACAATTGTTAATCGATGAGTTACTTAGGTCGAGCTCAACTTGCCACTGAGCTCATCATTAGTGCCGAAGAGTTCGACGTGTATAATATTTTCGCACCAACTACCATCGCATTTCATCTGCGTGAATTCAATGTATGTTATCAGTCTGAGAGGCATATCTTCTCGTTTGACCAGTCTCCACAGGCGACAATCGCATATGCAGATTCAATGTCGTTAGCTATCGATCTTCGCTTCACCGACCCAGCGGCTCCGCTTTTCATGGACATTGAAGGGGATAATTCAGACAGTCTTTTCGTTATTTCCACCAGTCAGGTTCATGGAGCATCTACAGCGACCCCCAGCCAGAATTATGTTGCTCCAAACGTCAAGAAACGCGAGCGTGAAGAAACCCCTTTGAACCTAAAGAATAAGAAACCACTGAAGGCAGCGCATCGGGTCGATCCACGTGCACCCTCAGTGCCTCCCTCTTTTCGTTGCTCGGCTGGTCATGCACCGCCAACACCCCGAGTAGTTCCCAGTCACGCGCTCAATGCACTATCACAAGACATGACTAGTGGCGTCATGGCCTCTCAACCCTTTGCTCAATCGGAGATGCCTAGAGAACCATTGTTCCTCCCATCACCATCCCAGCTTTCTGCTGTCGATAAGGAAGTCCTTTGCGCCACAGGCTTGGGGATCGAGGCTATGGACGCGAATGAGTTGGCGGAAATGTTGGATGGCGAAGGCGAGGAAGTCGTATTTGATTTCGCTTCGCAAGATCCAAAGCGGCCAGAAAGCAATGATGACAGACAGCGGTCAGAAAGTTTTGAGCTGGAATGTGATGCAACAGAAATACCTCCGACCCAAAATTCAGAAGACGCAAAGGTGAATGCGATCATTTTACCGCCTATCGGACTAACAGTCTTCTTAGACGTTCCAAGCTCTTTTCGATGATTAAAGACTAATTCTACTTGCAGTCAAGGGCTGTATAGTATATTCTCCTCATAATTCAACATCGCTTACTCAGATTTTTTTTCTACCTTTTTTTCTCATTCAGTTCTCATTACATGTCAGGAATACATTGTGAGCGCGTATACTTAGGGGGGTGAAAACAGGCAAAAAGCCATTTTCACCTTGTCGGTACTTACTAAAGTTCTTGCATTGTGAGGATTGAATTCATTCTTGGACATGCATGGACATTTTCAAACAATAACTTGATAATACCATAAAGTATCGTACAATATAAGAATTCTCCAGACACCGTTCACACTTTGGAATGCGGGTCTTGCACCAGTTTGATCTAGTACATAGTGCGTCCGTGAGTGATCTACATCCGAATGACCAAACAGAATTTATCACTCGTACCTCGGCACTGTTGAGTGTCCTGATTTCTCCAGGTGTTGATACTTTTCCAGTTAGGGCACCCATACCAGCTTCGATGGCCCGTCCGATGGCCCCTTTAGTTGGCATCCAATACCTGATCTCGTCAGGTAACACTTCGATTACGGAAATGCGTGGGTCTGTTTCGTCGCCTTTGTGAACACCATCTTTGAGATCGCCAAAGTAAGCCGAGACGCTATGGTGGGTTCAGTTCAACGACACATCCGTGATGACACCTGGAGAGTACACACTATGAAGACCAGTATTTCCTTATGACATCTCTATCTCTCGAGATCCTCGCCCTTCCAGAAAAGCTAAAGACGTTTGGACAGGATTCCTAGATTGAGGACCGACGGACTCACGATGCCCAAGCAGTTGTGTCGTTGCTAAGGAATGAAACATTCACATGTGCGTCATTCTCAATTTCGTCAAATTTGTGCGAGACGTTGTTAGCCAAAAACACAATGTTCAACTGGGTGTCACTATGTGCTGTTGAATGCAACAGGGTGAGGAGAATAAAGAAGAAGAGATTGACGTCGTACGAGAAGCTGGGGTCATTGCTCGCGAATGAAGACTTCCATCGGCGGACCGCGTCGTAAGCATGCCCACCTTAGCACTTTTGATGATTTCATGAAGCCCTGACTAGAGATCAGTTGCAGGGAAATCAGAGGGTTCAGATTTAATACCTTGAATCTTCTCCTGATGAGTGTGTGCGTTGTTCTCTGCATTAGCGGTATACGGGTCAAGTTCTGCGGAGGACATGGTGAGATTGGTCTCAAAGTCGAGAGCAGCAGGGGAGGGTCTTATAGTAGTTGAAAAGTGACGTCACCCTATGTCAGGATCACAAAGTGGCGCATTTATCATCGTCATTAATGAGGAGTCAATAATATGTAGAACAGATGAGATATATACAAGGTATGCAAATCTACTGCAATCCGGGAATCGATGAGGTGGGTGTCGGCGGTGTCATTGCCTGAGGCACTGCAGACTGCATAAGTATCAACACCATCATTATACAACGCATGGATGCTCACAGGGTGCCAATTGTGGTCTCTGTCCTTCGCTGAATACCCGAGAAAGAAGTACACCAACACCCTCAAACACACCGAGAAGTATTCCGCAGGCAATGGCCGACCCTAGGGCAGATTTGGGCCCACCTGCGCAGATAAAGCATCGGAATAATGACACAAACGCTCCAAGACAGCTCCAATACTTACTTCTTGCAGCAAGACAGCCGCCTGTCATGAACCCTGAGATGATGGCGTTCCACGCATCCTCCTTTTGCCGCCAGCCTTTCACGGCACAGTCGAATGTCGAAAACATACCACCCCATACTCCAAAATTTCCACCAGTCACAGGTGCTCGGGCTTTTATGGACGAGATTGCGCCAACAAAGCGTTCTCCCTGCATCACATGTTATTGCCGGCGCAAACACCTGATACAACCAACATCTTTACTCACCCTCGGGGAGTTTCTGGCACCCTTAATACCATACCAAATACCACCTCCAACCGCACCCATAGAGAATGCTCCGCCAAAGTCACTAAGAATAACCCATGGGCTGGAAAGAAGGGATTAGAAGTTGAGCGGCAAAGGAAGAACGAAGGAGTCCACCATGGATCTCTTGTATGATCTGCGTGAGCCATACAGAATAGTCCAAAAAAGAAAGAGAGAAAAGGTAGGGATAAGGAGACGACTGGTCAAAACGGCTCGGCCTCAGCTGAGTCCTGACAGCTGTGAAACTTTTTCGCAAATCTAACACGTGCCGAGCGATGGCCGATCGATCATGTGATCAGAGACGCGCTGGAAGATTACTGTATGTTGAAACGTTTCCTTGTTTAACGTTTAACCTTGAGCGACCAACCATGGCTACTAGTACATCCGCGTCTGCCATTCGCAAAGCCAGGCAGCACGTCTACGTCTTCGTGCCCCAATCTCCCTATCCAACTGCTCCATCTTCTCAGAAAACAAACGTCATGCCCCGACTCAATAGCCTTGCTCTCAAGGAGAACACGCCGCTCCGGCCGTTCAATGGGGGTGCTCCGCGTCTCGTTGATGAGACTCCTGTACTAAAGCGAAAGGTTCCGGAAGACGAGCTATCGTTGACAAAAGCCGCTAATCCCAAGAAACAAAAACTTGGCGAAGACCTTGCAGCACATGCGGCTCAGCATCGGGTTAACGCGCCTGCGAATGTTTGCCCTGAGTTCCCCAACGGCTTCATCTATTGTCATCAGTGCTCCAAAAAGCGCGATGTGGCCAGTATGTCGACGTCGTCTTTCGACATGACTGTCGCCTGACTGATTACACTTCCAGACTCAGTTCATTGTACTTGGGTCAAAGCTGTCAAAGGCGTCGAGAAACTATGCAATGTCAAGATTTGCGACCGATGTTTGAAGAAGCACTATGGACAGGACCCCGATCAAATCAAAGCTGTTGATAATAGCGGAGTATACACCTTCAAGTACGTTGCACCATAATATAATTTTCAGAGGGTTTCTCAAGTAGTGACATCTCCAGATGCCCGAGGTGCCTCGATATGTGCAGCTGCTGGAGATGCAGAAAGCTCAAAGGCCTTTCTTCTGCTGGGTAAGCGCAAGTACCCAAGACGATCACTCATTAACTTGGTAATTTGTTCTTTCTATGTATAGAAAGCCATCCGCAAATAAGCCTGAACAAACTTTGACTGCTTTGAGCCCTGCCAAATCGACAAAAAGCATGGTTGAGGTTCTGATCACCAGTACGCCCTCGAGGGGCCTGTATTCCAAAGTCTTTCATCCTACAGTGAAAGCAGTGATGTCCCAAGTCACGGAAGTCGAACCTTCTGCCATCAACATGTCCACAAAAGCGAAAGTTGGGGCAAAAACCAAGCAACAAACCTTACGACAGATGTTACCCCAGTCCTTGCCCAAGCTAAAGTGGACTAAAGTACCCACAATCCTGGATTTGCATGATGCTAAGTCTCGCCTTCAAATCAGAGAATTTATTCTTCGATTTGCATCCGTCATGGAGCCGTCAATCCCTCGTGCCCAGCTAGCCGAGCTAGACGATCTCGGATGCGGCCCAGACGACGATGAAATGGCGCCTTGGGTGAGCGAAGCATGTGTTAGATCAGTGATACTTGGCCTCCTAGGGATCCTGGTCACTTTAGAAGGAGACATCCAGAAAGTTTGTGTATCGCCGATCTTAGTGTTATGTATTAATGTTTTTTCCCGCAGCATATTAGATCTGCCGTTCGCGACATACGCGCTACAGGGAACAACTTGAATAAGATTTGGCCCATCCTTGCTAAACTGCAAGACGTCAACGACGATAATACGCAGCTGTCGTTTCCTGATCCTCTACCTCTCCCTACTTCCGTCGTAATTTACAATACTCGCATGACACGGTCTAATGGTGGTCCAACTGTCTCCATTGGACACACAGCACAAATGGTCCCAGTTCTTGAGGCTCTCATTGAGGCAACTCTGTCGACTCCCATCGTCCGCGAAGAGCTGGATAACGGCTTTAAAGAAGCGAAGGAGGTGATACGCGGGGTGCAGAGGGCCATAAGAGAAGAAAACGAACGGTGGGATGCTGAACGCAAGTCGTTCGAGGTTTCGAAAGAGACGTCTGAGGAGGCCCTTAAGGTTGTCAATAAGATTCAAGGAGAGGTACGGTTGTCACTAAACATCCTATCCTGCAGATATGCCTGACGTTCGAGTCAATAGCAGATCAGAAGCAAGCGGGATATCCATAAATTCCGAATCCGGGATCTCGAGAACGCCCTAAGACTCGTCATACCTGGATTTGCGCCGCGTTTCGCACCCTTAGGAACTGACAAAGCGGGACGCGTGTATTGGATACCTTCTCCAGGCGTTGTCGAGCGAAAAACTGCTCTGGACTTCATCGCATCAGCTACAGTAGGTAAAAAAGGGAAAGCACGTATCGTCGATGACACTGTGCCTACAAAGTGGTCGTGGTTCGTGGCAGTCTGGGGTAGGAAAATTCCAGTTGCAGGGAATGAAGCTGGCGATGAACGATGGTGGGCCTTTACAGATCCAGTCGAAATTCGAAAGGTTGCAAATTGGATTAGAATTGATGCTCGAATCGACCCCGATGGGGACGCAGATGCTAACAAACCCCTTGCTTTGTTGGTCAAGGGGTTGTACGAGTATGCTCAACTGCTAGACTGGAGGCTTAAGGAGGACAAGTATGGAAGTGTTGCTTGAGGCGACACCGATATATACTACACATTTTGCCGAGCTGCTTGTACTTTACGTTCAAATATATCCTGTAGAATATTGTACACTAGTATCGTACATTCTCTTGACCTCATTGTTACTACGGTCAACCGGAGTTAAATTGCCCTTAACTTAAGTTGGATCACCCGAGCTGTGGAGTTGGAACTGCCGCATCATCATTGACTGCAAGTCTTCCAGTGTCATCGGGCGCTCAATGCAAAGTCCGAGTTTGTTCGCAAGACGCGTCGCCAAAACGTGTTTGCACTATAGTCGTAATCGCGATCATGTCACAGGCGAGTCTAGTGCTCAGAGAAAGGAAACATTACCATCATATGTGATCCGGACGAAAGTACAGCGTAAGAAAAAGCGGGACAGGAGCAGTAGAACGGTATCGGGGACACTGTCATGTCGAGAAAGACCGTGTAGATATCGGTAGAACCAAGAACTTCGTATCGCGGATAGGTCAAAGGATTTGAATATTTAATGACTGTTTAATGACTGTCAACTCTACTCGGGCAATCTGTGGGGCAAAAAGATCAAACGGTACATACCATTCGCGTGATCTAAGAGATTGAAAGCTCCCGTTACGATCGTTTCCGGAACCACAGCGTGCAGCTTGAGGATGTCCTGGTCAGACACTGATGCAAAGCCAATTAATTCATTCCAAGCGGACTGAAACAGTTGATCTTACATTCTCCATCATTAATAGATTCTATCACAGCATCTGCAATTTGTTGAAGTTCGTCGGAGGGCATCCCATATCCGAGCAGAAATACTTGTGAAGGCTGTGGCTGTGTTGAAATTACATCGAGTTGCTTTTAGCAAGTGTTTATTCATGCCTCAATATCTGCTTGTTTTTGCCGATGTTCATCATGAGTTCCGCATTCCCGAACTGTACTCCGTTGCAGAACTACATCGATTTTCTTTGGCAATGCCCGAACGCCCAGAGGACAGAGATCCAACGAGGCCATACATGGTTGTGAGCCTAGAACACGAAGATCACGCCTTGATCCTTGCTAGGAGGTGTATTCTCGTCAAGTATGTGGTGTCCACACCATTTGCTGAACTATTGTGTTCATCTCACGTCGTGCATAGATTTGTGTACGAATTCTATGGCCAGGGATCTACCTACGATGAACTTCACGTTTCTACCCGCGGAAACGAGGCGAAATGGGCCTGTTATATTCCCGAAACATCGTTTAGGTTTATCGTCACGGCACATAACCATAAAATACCACAGTCTAGACAACGTGCTGTGGTCGAGAGCTTTGCCTACATGAACCTCCTCGGCAAGATCGAAATGAAGAACCCACAAATTGTGTTTGGATGCTTCGAAGAATGTATGGAATTTTGCGATGTCTCTTAATTTGTCGACCTACGGCTCACTCAATGCAGATACGAATCGTAGTGGGATTATCAGGAGTAAACACGAAGGCGATGGTCACTTTAGACAGGCCTATTTCGGCAGGTTGGTATGTCTGATGGATCGGTCATTTTGTAACGGAGTGAATTGAAACATTCTCCAGCTAGAAGCAGGATCTGCACGCCAGCTCGTGGGTAAATTCGATGTGAAGAAGCGGGTATACTATGGGAATACGAGCATGGAGGCGGAAATTTCGTTGTTGATGGCAAATCAGACCTTAGTGCGTAATACGTTGTGTGCTATTTTCGTCCTTTTCTCATCAAGGAACGTTGGCTTTCAGGCGGCTCCTGGGAAGCTGATATACGATCCCTTCTTGGGTACGGGAAGTATGGCATATGTGAGGATTCCAATATGTATACTTCTCTATATTTATGAGACTGGACCAGACGACATCACACTTTGGTGCCCTTGTTTTCGGTTCTGACATTGATGGACGTCAAATGAGGGGCAAAGGTAAGAATAATTACCCTCAATTTTATAACTGATAATCAGCGATATCACCACACAGGTACTCCCCCTGGGGTAATACGTGCCGCACGCCAATATGGAACGGAATCACGGATCTTGGACCTTTGTACTTTTGATGTGACGCGAAATCCGTGGCGCTGTGGCAGCCTTTTCGATGCGATCGTGACTGATCCACCTTGTAAGGACTTTTTCCCAGCTCAAAAAATGAGATGCTGAGCTATGTAGATGGTGTACGTGCGGGTGCAAAACGTCTCGGGCGTAAGAAGGACCTGAGTGAAGACAAGGTTCAACAGATGCTCGAATACCGTATCTCACCCCGGACGTGAGTATCTTGAGTATACCTTGTTTGTTGCCCCCTTCATCTGCTTCTTAACGGTCTCTAGAATACACGTTACTAATCAATCCTTTCAGCGATGATCAACCATATATTCCTCCGACAAAGCCGTACGAACTCTCTCACCTCGCCGTCGACTTAGTGCTCCTTGCGAGACATTTACTCAAGCCAGGAGGTCGATTGGTCTTTTTTCTTCCAACGGTCACTGATGAATATGAGGAACTTGATGTCCAATCAATGCTTTGTGAAGGTATGGAGGTTATCGGTAACTCTCTGCAAGATTTCGGATCATGGGGACGAAGGGTAAGGAAACTCCATGATCTGTGGATCTGCTGATGCTGAAACTCACTGAAACAAGCTGGTTACCATACGAAAAACGACGAGAGGTGAATACGAACGACCGTCATTCGAGCAACAAGATGACCCTGCAGATATTATCCACATACCTGCTCATAAAGACTTCCGAGAGAAGTATTTCCAAGGTTTCAAGAAAGAGGGCGAGACGGACGATAGAACTACAGCTGTAAAATTACAAATAACGTAAATGACAGCAGCCGAGAAGTACAATGGAAGGAAAATTGCACAGGGGAAGTAAGTATGGCGACCTGGAAGGAGATAATAAGATGACGTAGTTCTCTTACGTCGCTAATGAGTACTCTGAATCTGAAGCCCTTGTAGCCTCTCTTCGTCACGTTCTTTACGCACTTGTTTCCCACACAATAGTAATACGGAGGCTGCACAAGTCATTATGATGGCACCGTTGAAAATGAGAGTGCGACGCATGTTGAATGGCGGATTTGCATCTGGTCCAGCCCGAAGAGCACCTTCGGCTGCGGATGATTTTCGAGAATTACAGGAGTTTGATTCAAGACCAATGCACAAAACGCACCAAGCACGAATACAACACCTAACAGGTTACAGCTAGAGACCACGAACAAGTCAGGATTTCAAGGATTCGATCAGGATGGAATGGATACATACGAAACCCACAACAACGCGGAGCTCGCGTTTGCGTTACGTGTGAGTTCGCACCCAAGTTCAAGTCCAACAGGGAGCATCGTCACGGAACAAACCCCAATTATTGTCATGATAGCGAACAAGCCATCCAAATTGTGTGGCTTGACCGCCCAAATGAGTGATAGCCACGCGGCACCAACAATAGGAACAAGGATTTTAGAAGTAATTGCGAGGTGATGGGTAAACACCCTGTCAAAGAGGGGTGCTGAGACGATGGCAGCGACGATGCCTGTGAGAAGAAGGCAAGCGCCGAGAAAACCGCTTTGGTCTGATGTATAACCAACTGGTTCCTATTTAGACGCGATTACTCAGGCACCTCGAAGAAGGAAGAGTATCTTACCATAATCTGTGCCGTGAGGATCGCGAATGAATTGGCCCTGTTTACTAATAATTGAGAACCGAGCCACGAATAAAGAAAGTGGGAGGAAACCGAACAAACCCGCCAGCGAGAGCACCAAAGATGAGGATGACAATCACAAAATCAAATCGTTCGCGGGGGGTCATATGAGCATCTGGAGACGTCTTGAGTCCCAGCATGGCGTAGAGAAGACTCTTTAATGGTGGTGATGGCTTCGATCCGGCATAAGCTGTAGTTGTTCTGACATCAGAATGAGCTTCCTTGAACGGAGCGGGGCAGCCTACTAGGGGGGGTAGGAGGTACAGAACCAACTAGAAAGATGAATGGCGTCACGGCGGTAGACAGTATACCGAGAACAAGAATCTTGGACAGACAATACTTGACAGCTGTCCGTGTGCCCACGAAGAAAAGAAACATACAGATTGTCGTGTATCACCGACAAGGGGGCTGACAAGCTGTCCTACGGCTCCACCAATCGGATTTGCTAGATAGTTGATGTGATACAAAATGGGCGCTCAGGCAAGGGAGAGGTACCAATGGCGACAATCATAGTTGCAGTAGTTCGACCTTTCAAGTCGAACCATGTCTCAGAATACTTTGGTCCTAAAACTTGATAAATAGGCTGCGCGATCGCGGCAAAGAGCTGCATATGGAGGAGCGTAAGCTGAAGGGTCCACGCACACACCAATGCAACTCACTTGGCCGATGATGACAAGAGCATAAGAATGCTGCGTAGAGAGAGATTCGGCTGTTCCCGCATATCGAATCCAGGCAGATATGAGTAATGCAACAGCTGCAATATCACACTGTCCACTTGATGATGAGCCACACGATTGAATGGCGTAAAAAAGTACGCACGCAACGCCGGATACCGTATCTGGAGACCAGGATGGGAACTCCTAGTGCCGCTGGGATGTACACAATGGCCATGATATTTCCTAGCCAGTTTACTTGATCCAACGTGAATCCAAATTCATTTACCACTATGCAAGCACGTCAATCGAACGAAAACATGACACGAAGAGGGTGGTACTGTTGTTAGATATTGGGCCGAACCATGGCCAGGACATGGCGGTAATAACATTGAGCAGTACCTATGAATTAGTGATTAGAACATAATGCCTGCACAAGGCATTATTATCATTTGGCTCGAACGCGAACGCACAAGGCCTATCAAACCAAGAAATCGTCGTCTATACAGCCTGTACCCTGTGTTAACAGAGTTGATCATCACATCGGGTGGCTCCTTAGTATCGTCCATTTGAAGAAGGTGTCCCAAAAGGCCACAAACTAGTAGGCGAGAAGTGATTCCCACGGCGCCAGCCGAGAGTGTAGAGTTGATCCGTGTGATATTGCGAATTCACTGAGTCCAAACGTGTCGAAAAGTTTTTCCATGTCATATTGATGTAGAGGTTATTAGGGTAGGTACATAAATCACAATGACTGACATTACATATTGGCTGAGTGATCCACTGTGGTTGAACATTGAACGTTGAAGGAGTCGGAAGTCGGAACCGTCGCGGTCGAAATTGATTTCGCGTGATGCCGATCACGGTCATACTTTATACAGATTCTAGACTCGGACTTCGTCATCAACTACCCCACATGAGCGAATACTGGGTTTCAAAAAAAAAGTATCTCTGCAAGTACTGCGATATCTACATCGCTGACGACGCACCTTCCCGTCAGCAACATGAAAACGGTCTACGTCACAAGGGCAATCTCGATCGCTTTATCCGTGGCCTGTATAAAGCGGGCGAAAAGCGGAGGAAGGACGAAAATGAGGAGAAGCGTGAGTTGGCTAGGTTAGAACAGGTATGAAACTTTCGCTCAATCTTTTCAGCTCGTTTTTACTAATTGTTAGGCTGCTCAAGTTGCATACGCTCAGGACGTCGCTGCTGGTCGTGCAAGGCCTGCCACCGGGCCTGTCGCTTCCACTTCTGCAGCCTCAAAGAAACCAGTCCCGAAACCTTCCAATCCATACACAAATTACTCAACTGCTGCTTCGCTTGGATATACTGACCCCGATGTTCAACGAATGGCTGGCGAGGCCGAGCGTCGGCGCACTCAAGGTATTGTAGGAGAATGGGAGGTTGTTGATACCATTACCCCAACCTTGGAAGCCTTTTCAAATAACGATGAAAAGCCCGATGCCGTGGAAGATGTAACGGCCGCTGGTGTAAAGCGCGAGGCGGAAGCGCCAGCGGATGAAGATGCACCTTCGTTCAAACTGCGAAAAAAAGGGTGGCTGTCAGGTCTAAGTGGAGGGTATGATCCTGACTCGATACCGATAAAGTTGAAGAAGAAAGAAGAGGCACACGAGGTGTCGGTACCGACGTTCGCTCTCATCGAGGTTACATCCACTGCAGTCACCCCTGAAACAACCACAACGTCGACTGGAGCTCCAAGATGGGCGAAAGTGCAGTGGAAGGCTAGCGAAGCTGCTACAGAAGTCGAAACTTCCACAGCACGGTTAGGCTCAGAGGCGGTGATCATCAAGTCCGACATCCCAGTTTCCACCTCTGCTTTGATGGAAGACGAAGTTAACAGTCCGGCTGTACCTTTGCCGCCAACTGAAGAGGCAAAAGCTCTCCCGAGGAAGTCAGAGGTGCCTTTCTCGGCCCCCGAACCTTCCGCATTTGGCATGTTCCGCAAACGCAAAATACCAACAGGAGGGAATAGAGGACGACGGCCGTGATTCTTCCTCACAATTATTAGATACCAGGATGATCAGAGATACGAGAATCGACCAAACCTTCTTATCAATGCATTCTCCGCAGTTGTGTAATGCGTGTCCGTTGTCAACGATCTGTTCTGTCCCTCGGTTGCACACTTATACGACCCCTAACCTAATCTATAATCCCTGTTTTCTCACCCAGCCGTATTTCCTCGCATGTTTGCGCCTTGAGCATCGGCACCGCAAGCGTATATTCGTGGGCGTTCGCATAAACCCAGTTAATTCTTCGGAGACAGTTGTCCCGCGCTTCTGATATTTATTGTTTGCATGTAAGTATGGATTATGAGAGGAGGGAGTTGAAGATGAGCTGAGAACCTGACAATGTGCTCTATCTTTGTGGATACTGTGTACGACCAAGCAGGGAGAATTTGTCGTCCGTGAGTTCTCAGCAAAACTTTTATTTGTGTAATTATAATTAGTTCCTCTCTTCATGTCTCGCGGAACGTGAACGGGGACAAGTACAGATGGCGGAGACGTAAGATAAAGAAAGGCAGTCTCCGCAAATTCATCAGGCTTCAGCGTGTCGTGGATCTGGCAATATGTTCCTCTAAGGTCGATGAGGGGCAGACAATTTCGACGCCCTTGACTGGGTGCGACATTGAGACATCGACGTTTTTCAGCCCATATCAACTTAATCCTGATGTGCTGGAGACCACTTGTATATATACACAGAGATACAAACCTCTTCGAGTATAGACTCGAGAAAGGAGAGATGAACTTGAACTTGAAGCCTACTGTTGTCCACCATGGATATATGTACTTATCTTCTACCAAACATTTAAGGTAGTCGTACAGAACAGTTCGGGAAGCCGTCCGCGATGTAGGGATTTCCTCTGTAGCAAGGTAATTGATAGCAAGACCAAGCCCAGTGTATAATAGAAAGGATGCGCGAGTGCGTACCTGTCATAATGGTATCGAGTCTTTGTCCTCGATGAGATTCAGAAGAAGCTTGGTCACGGAGGGCGCTGCGTTAATTATCCATGATACTTCGTATATTTTATGAATGACTATCATCATCTATCTCAGATATGTTTGACCTCTACACTGCGAGTCCTCGATATCGTTTAATTTATATAACAGCATGCATAGGATTCATTGCATACCAAAGAAACACAAGTTACAAGCAGGGAGCTACTTACTCGCTAAATGCAACATGCTCGCCAAGGAGGGAAATGGGATAGCCCGCCTCAGTGCGTAGCCACACACTATTTCCTAGCGGTCATTATGCTAAATTGGATTTGCTTTAAAACAGGCTCCGCGGGTAGGAGGCGACAAAGGCGTGGATCTCCCTACACTCAACGCTACTTCAAAGAAAACGTGCTCATCAAACTCGAATCATGAACGTAGCTCAAGCCAAAAGTTTTTTCAGTCATGGGGTCATGAGTATCCTGTCGTGCGGCTCAGAGTTAATACTTGAGCACGAGGAACACTAATTACGAATGCTGATGCCAATGCTGCGAACGTCACCTTAGCGTGGCACCGCGCGGCGCAAGCTATGATTACCACTTTTGCTACCAGGTTGATTTCTGGACCACGGTTATGTGGCGGTGCTGAGGTACGCGTTGTGTGGCAAGAGGAGGCATGTCAAACAAGTTCTTCTAAATCTCTTGAATTTACCTCCTCGTCCTTCGCGCTTGGATGTTTCCACCAGTTCCTATACAACTGGAAAAATTACTTCGATAAATCCAAAAGATTCACCGGATTCTAGAAATGGCCACAGACGACTATAAGGATGATCACGAGGATGTTCAGCCCCGGGCGAAGCGTTTCAAAGTGAATCTATTATAATCTGAAGCAAAAAGTTGTTGTTGACTGATTATTCTATCCCTAGCATCAATCATATAATGACGCTATAAAAGAAGTCCACCTCGTACCAGCACACAACCGACCGCAGCTTGAGCACGAGATCTCTGTCGGTTTATCACAACTACTTCGCTTTCCTATACTAAAATTTTTGGTACACTATCAGGACAATGATTCTCATTTTCATTTCGCTTTGGACCACTGGAGACAACTTAACCTTGCTCCGAGCTTCATAAAATTTGCAAATAAGACAGACGGACTATCAGCGTCGATGCCATTGCTTCTGCACAACTGGAAAGACATCTATGCTTTGTGGATAGAAGCACTTGTAGTAGCTGACGATGAAGGATTGAGGGCACTACTTGAGTGAGTACTCCGATTATCTCTATCTCCGCAAGACTCAATCTATGATAAGCCTTATACAAAAAATGGCGCACGACCTCCGGACAACGCTTTCTCCAATATATACTAACATCCTTACTCACTTACTTAAGCTCTTGCTACGACCAATATCTGCGTCGGCGCTCACCGCTCTTCTAGAAACTTTTTCAGCCCTGTTCAAGTTCCTTCTCCTGCCTTCTCCGGAATTATTAGAAGGGACATGGGAACAACTGCGTGCTACACTAGGAAGCTGTTTGCCTGAGATAGGTAGGGCAATGGCGGAAGTATGGGGCGCCATTTTGCGGAGGTTTACGACAGCTACGAGAGAGAAAGCGGTGAAATTGTTGATGGTCCATGTAGAAGGTGTAGAGGATGCGGCCGCTTGGGTCATCATATTTGCTTGCAAGGTTCATTTTCAATTCTCTGATTGGATGTTCAGAGACACAGATTAATGTACGATCATAGTCGGCTTCCCAAACCCTACATACCGCGACATCTTCCATCTTTTCCTCGCTCATGGAAGCCCATCTCGCGAGCGGAGGCCCAGAAAAAACGTACACCCTCATACGCCGCACTCTCACTGCACTGATTCACCACGTCAAAGATTCGTCTGCCTTCGCACCACTTGCGGATCTCCTTTTCCAATGTTTCACCACGACTGTTGTAGGTTTGACTCCCGCCTCCCCATCCACAACCTCCGATGTCACCATCGAGCGTGTGCGGAGGATGCTCGAAATAATGTCGATTCCTTGCGCAGTCCGCCAGGGCTCACGGCTAGCCCGTAACGTCTTTTTCTTCTCATTCAATATTACTTTCACTTAACTGGTCGGATCTTAGAAAACCAATTATCCCTCATCCTTTCCGAACTTCTCAAAATCCCACTTTTCACCGCCCTCCATTCTGCACTTCTCAAATTCTGCACAGCAGCATTGACAGCCGCTGAAATGTCTCTCTGGCTAGGTCCCGGAATGAAGTTCTTTCAACGCGCGTGGGCGTGTTCTTTATCATCTGCACAAGAACAAGAAGATGACGAAACATATGCACCCGCGCCTGTACTCCACTTCGTACTTTCCCTTACTGGTGCCCTCTCTTCGTTGTCATGGGGCGGATGGAAATCCGTCGCGCTGCCTTTGCTGCTCAAAAATACTGCAAGACCAGAGGTACGTGCGCATGATGCAAAGGGTGTGTTGAGGCTTCTTGCGTCACTCAAGAAGGCTGGAAAGTTGGGGTCGAGTTCGGAATCGGGTTCTGGGGAAGTGAATGTCGTTTGGCGGGGTCGGATGGAGGAATGGGTTTTGAGTCGGCTTGAGAGTCTTGCTCTAGACATTTGGATTGAGGGAGTAGGTCTCATATTTTCAATTCTTGGGCAGATGCTGATTTGAAGGATCAGGCCACAGAGGCCACAGAGTTGGAAGACATGTTTACTCTTACGCCACTTTTCTCTCCTGCAGTGTGTCTCGTCATCGTAAACATTATCAAAGGTCTACTTGCATCCTCAACCTCCAATGGCGACAAAGATGCTTCTACCTTGGAAAATATGAATACTGCATGGGCACTCGGCACAAGCATGGCAACTCTCGCTACACGCGATCCATCGGAATGGTCTTCATATGTTGTCAAAGAGTTGCCAGTATGGATACGCCGGTGTGTCACACACTGGGGTTGGTCACCCAGTGTCCTCGAGGGTCTAGTCTCGCTGTCAAAAAAGATGTATGAAAATCCTCTACGAACCTCGTCATACTTGTCTGTTGACTCTTCATCCAGAAACCAAGCTCCGATACCCATACCCTTTAACGAAGTTTATCCATCTCTTCGTGTATTCTTACTTTCGCATTCCCAGTCATTGCGTCTGGCAACGCTACGTCTCCTTACTTCGGAATCTGTCGGTGCCTCTGGCGATGTACGAGAAGCAGCTGGATTGTGTTTGAAGGGTGAGGAGGTGTCGCTAGACGTACAGGGTGTTCGGAATCGTGTGCTACGTATTGGAAGGGTAGGATTGGGAGTGAAAGATGGGGACGAATTGAGCGCGGACATTGTCGGGAGATGGCTGATCGGTACAATCTTTGTTGATTTCGAGATTGTCATTTCTCTGACTGATCTCATCCAGCTCAGTTGAAGGTGAATCTACGCCCGATATGGTCTCCTGCTGCGGGTGCCCTGGGAAAACTTTCAGAGAGGTTTGAGGATCTTGTTTGGGAGCTGCTGTTCCAGGAGGTACAAAATTTGGAGCCAGGACCATGGTTAGGGAAGGTAGGGAGAAATATGGATACTGAGCGGGAAAACGGGGTCAAGGAGGATAGTCCTTGGGAGGAGGAGCGTTCTTGGAGAGATCCGACTGCGCATAAACTTCATAGTGCTGTGTCAATGTGGTTAAATGACGGATATGCACAAACTGAGCTTCTCAAGGTATGCTTCAAAAATAGCTCTGTATGCTCTTGATATATCTTCCTATGGCAGGCCCAACACTCAAAAGACCGTCTGGACATCCATTCATACGAGTCCCAGCTCCTCGCGACCTTAGGTATATGTTCCCCCCTTGCTGAGAAACACAACCGCGTCCTCGTTCCGCACTTCCTCGGCCTTGCAGACCCCATTTCTAAACTTCCAAGAACCAAACTTATATCCTGGCTTACCCTCTTCACTAAATTTACCAATCCCAAAGCTCTCCGCTCTACGAACGCCCTACACTCTCTGTACACCTCCTTACTGTCGCATCCCGATCGCGCCCTACAATCTCTTGCCTTAACCTGCCTCCTCACTGATAATTCTTCTAACCTCCTTCCATACAAAGACCTGCTCCGCGCCCTACTTGACGAGACACGTTTTCGGGACACGCTTACGTCTCTGGACTTCCAGACGATCGACCCACAGGCAAGGCGTGAGGTCGTCAACGTAATCATCAGGATGCTCTTTGGTACCATGCTAGAACGCAAGGGGCGCGGTGCTCGAGGTGGAAGTGATCGTCGTACAGCGGTGGTAGGAGTGTTGTCGGGATGCACAGAGGAGGAACTTGCCCTCCTTGTAGATCTGATGTTACGTCCACTGGGTTCGCACTCTGCGACACATCAAATGGAGACCGGCACTTTTACAATGGAGTCAGTGGATCTGAGCGTAGCCTATAAGCAGCGCAGAGGGTTTTTGACACTTCTGGGGGACGTGTTGAGACACTTAGGTCCGAAACTGGTCCGGTATTGGCCCGCGTTGCTTGGAGCTACTGTGAATCTAGTTGGAGATGCGCAAAAGATAGTAGATGCGCACTCTGGACCACATGAGGAAGCAAAGGAGGCCGAGGATGAGAGTGGAGAAGATGTTGAGGACGAGGACGGGATGTCTTTGAAGGTCACCCGAGTCATCAGGCAACTTGGTCTCAAGCGTCTCGTGGATTTCTTCCGCTCACCCGTTTGCTTTGACTTTACGCCGTATATGTCCGCATGCTTCGCTTCCTTCATATCACCTCGCCTTGCATCACTTGATACAGAGAATACTCAAGCACCTTCAGCCCTTTTGGAACTCTTCTATTCCTGGAGCGCTGATGATGGCTATATCAAATTTCTTGTGAAGTACGATGATCAAGTCCTTCCGAAGATCTACGATTGCCTCGTAGCTCCAAGCGTTAAGCCCGTCGTCATCTTTCGAATCTTCGACATCATTGATCGACTGTTAGTGTCATCCACTATAGACGAGAATATCCGTGATACCGTCTTCAAACCTCATGTCTCCCTCCTCCTTAATAATCTTGCCATCCTCGTGGAGCGATCTAAAGGTGTCACCGCTAACGAATCTTCTCTGGCCCAACGCCAGCTCAATATCCTTTCGGAAATAGCGCAGTACTCGACAGACTCCACGCAAGCTTCCATGTTGCTTGATCTCTTTGTCCCCTTGCTCAAGCGTCCCTCAAAATTTGTTTCTGAAAAAGTCAAAGTCGATCTTTTGAAGATCATCAGAAATCTCATGCAATTAATCCCTGATCTTTCCGACGAATCGTCGAGTATCTTTCATACGACGTATGCGCTTCTCTCTCGGTTATTCCAGTCTCTTCGCAACCGTCAAGCAAGGGTCAGCCTTGTGTCGACGTTCCAGCAATTTGCAATGATTGATACATCTTTAGAGGCTTTGTCCTCAACTCTATCCTCACTTAATGCGTATTCTTCAAAACATATGGATGAACCAGATTTTGATGCGCGCTTGAGTGCTTTTGTTGCGTTGAATGAGACGCAGTACAAAACTCTGTCCTGTTTAGACTGGTTGCCCCTCATCTACAATATGCTTCACTTCATTCAAGATCCGGCTGAACTTGCTGTTCGCAATAACGCGTCCTTCGCACTCCGCCATTTCATCGACTTAGTTGCAGCGAAGTCTTCCTCCGATTTTGAAAATACATTTATCCGTATACTCTTCCCTGGTCTGAAAAATGGTCTCAGGTCGAAAAGTGAGCTGGTTCGCGCTGAAGTACTTGCGGTCATAGCATATGCGGTCGAGAAATGCGACCAACTCGACTCTCTGCAGGAGATGAGGGTCCTACTGGCTAATGGTGACGAGGAAGCCAACTTTTTCAACAACATCTTGCATGTTCAGGTTCATAGGCGTACACGAGCTCTGCGAAGGCTAGCAGACCACTGCAATTCCGGACACCTACGCAGTAGTAATCTCGCCGAAATTTTCGTTCCACTTGTTGGCAACTATATCAGCAGCACCGCATCTATTAACCATCATCTCGTCAACGATGCTATCCTAACGACAGGATGTATGGCAAGGAAATTAGGTTGGGGTGCGTACTATGCCCTAGTTCAAAAGTATCTCAAGCTATCACGAGCTAAAGACGAATCTGAGCGTGTTTACATTCGCACATTAGTATCTCTCTTGGATAATTTTCACTTTCCAATGGAAGAGATCATTCCCGAGAATGAGGAGCCGCCCGTCGAGGATGAAGAAAGTAATAGAACCAATATAGATGAAGTTCAGGGAGAGGCGACGATGCCAGCCGCCAAGGCTTCTACGATGAAACAGACGACAAAAATCGCGGATGCTGTCAGTTTGCGACTCTTGCCTAGTCTACTAGACCATCTAGAGAAACACGACGCTTCCACTGATGACAACAAACGTATCCCAATCGCAATCGGCATCGTCACTGTCGCGAAACATCTTCCCGCTACCACTCGCGAGCCTCAAATCACCCGTCTGCTCACGATTCTCAGCCAAATTCTTCGTAGCAAATCACAGGAAACAAGAGACTTGACACGGGATACCCTCAACCGAATCGTTGTCTCTCTGGGATCATCCTACCTCCCTCTCCTCCTTCGAGAATTAAGAGCAGCGCTTCTTCGCGGTCCACAGTTGCATGTCCTTGCATACGTGGTTCATTCACTCCTTGCGTACATCACAGCGGGCGACCATGCAGCGGCTTTTGAGATCCTTGACGACTGTGTCAATGACATTTCGTACGTTTCTGCAGAGGTCATCTTTGGAGAGTCTGGCAAAGATGTGCAATCAGAAGACTTCAAGACTAGAATGCGAGAAGTGCGCTCGTCTGCGTCGAAAGGGCTCGATTCCTTCGCCATGACTGCCAAGTTCATCACACCTTCGAAGATTAGTAGTTTGTTAGCTCCGTTGAAGGCTATCATGCAGGAAACGGCGTCTCTGAAAGTCATGAACCTAGTTGAAGAGGTTCTGAAACGTGTCGCTGGAGGGTTGAATAGCAACAAGCATCTAATACCTCAAGAACTGCTCGTTCTATGCAACACTCTGATTACTCAGAATGCTCGGTTTCTCAAGCAAATCACTACGCGTCGCAAGAAAGCTGTTAAAGATGATGCCATCGTTCAAATCCAACGCCAGGAAGCGATAAAAATTGATCACTACGCTATCAATTCGTTCCGGTCAGTCTCGAGATTCTCGTGTTTGCCCTTTACTGACAGACTGAAGATTTGTGACATTTGGTTTAGATTTGTTTAATACTGCTCTGCGACGGAATCGTTTCGATTTCCATGACAATGCGGTTATGTCCCGATTAAATGCCATGATCGTAGCTGTCGGCAATACCTTGTACTCAAACAGTTCTCCTGTTCTGTTACTTGGGATGCGATCTGCCGCTGGACTTTCGAAGTGTCCACTCAATTCTCTTAACAAGTCTCTCCCGGTTTTCGTAAGGCAGATCCTTGACATCATTCAACAAACCGGTAGTACCGATTCAGAGGTTGTACAAGTCGCTCTCAAATCTCTCGCGACAATCCTCCGAGATGGACCCTCTGTTCAGGTGAAAGAAAAAGATCTGGTCTACCTTCTTGAACTTCTTGCCCCTGATTTGGAAGACCCAGAGCGTCAAGTATCTTCCTTCGCTATGCTTCGAGCAATCATTGTCCGAAAATTTGTTGTCCCAGAGATCTATGACCTCATGGACAAGATTTCCGAAATCATGGTCACAAATCAATCACCTCAGGTCCAGGAACTTTGCCGTGGGGCACTCTTGCAGTTCCTTCTTGATTACCCACAGGGAAAAGGCCGCCTCCGGAAACAAATGACGTTCTTCACAAGAAACTTGTCTTATGTCCACGAGAGTGGGCGGAAATCAGTTCTGGAACTCCTCAGCGCCATTATTACGAAATTTGAAGTTAATCTGATCCACGATTACGGTGATCTCCTATTCGTTGCTCTTGTTATGCTTATCGCAAATGATGACTCTGCCAAATGTCGCGAGATGGCATCGGTCCTGATCAAGAACCTCCTTGCGCGCCTTGACAATGAGCACCGTAAACCCATCTTTTCCCATCTCCACACCTGGGCTTTGCAGCAATCTCAGCCCCAGCTCCTACAGGTCTCGTCCCAGGTGTATGGTTTTGTCGTTGACGTGCTAGGGGCCGATTCCCTACCTCACATTAACACGATCCTTGAGGATCTAAATGCTGCCCTTTCTCAAAGTGCAGATAGACTTGCAGAGGCTGAGGGCGATGATGTTGTTGATCTTCAGTGGCAGGTGCCATACTATGCATTGATAGTATTTGTTAAGGTGCTTCGACTTTTCCCTGACTTCTCTACTCAAGGCGGTCGTCTACATTGGGACCTCATTGTTTCACATCTACTTTTTCCACACGCTTGGGTGCGCGCTGTCTCGTGCCGTCTCCTCGGTATCCTTTTCATGGCGGTTCCTCCTACCCTTTTGAGTGCACAGTATACGGACCAACATCCTCTCTCCAGCGCAGGAATGCGCGAAGTTGCGAAGAACCTATGCTTACAGCTGAAGAGTGAACATTTAGATGAGGCCTTGAGTCAGCAAGTAGTGAAGAACTTGTTTTACATCGGCAAATGTTTTTATGCCATGGCACTTGCGAAAGCTCGGGATAACAATACATTGGAAGAAGAGCAAAATGACAAGAACAAGGAGCAAGAAGTTCGTGACACGGAATCGTTCAAGCAGCAAAACCTCCTTCCTTGGCTCTTTTCCACACTTTCCTATCAAGTCAAGTCAGCTCATATAGCAAGACGGAATCGTACATCTAGCAGCGTACGCCTTTTTCTATACATTCAGCTTAATATACTCAGTTGCTCTTACAGGAGAACTGGGCACAGCAGCCCCTGGCAATCCTCCGCTGGTTTGCGGCGATGGCTACACACATGGAACCATCGTACCTTGAAAAGTTCCTCGTACATATTCTGACTCCACTATATCGTCTTCTTGAGGAAGATGCAATCAATGATTCACATATGGGTTTGTTATTTCGTCATGTGCTATTATATTATGTTCATCTAATGGCCTTCCAGACGAATTGAAAACCCTGGCGACGGAGTTGCAAGACCTGTTGCAGGGTAAAGTAGGCGCCTCGCAATTTTCGACCACTTACAACCAGATCCGGCAGAGCGTGCTCGGGGTCCGGAGAGATCGGAAGGCGGCACGTGCAACGCAGGCTGTGATAAATCCGGAGGCTGCAGCGAGGCGCAGGATGCATAGAAATGCTGTGAAAAAGGATAGCAGGAAGAGAAAGGATCGTGGTTTCGCGTAAGTTCTTCCCAATCATGTACCTGTGTCTCTGCTCAGAGATTATCATTTGACAGAGAAAGGCGAGGGAAAACAAAAAGACAACGAGAAGAGTAGAACATGCTGTGCTGACTTCGGTATCGAGTTGTACACTACTAGTGTTCGAAGAAACTCTTATACTTGCAAGCCCGCGAGGAGTGAATGGAGGTCGGCGACGACCAGCAGGGTTTAATACATTATTACATAATGATATGTCCCTCTTTGAGAATTAGAGAGTATTTGCAACGGGGTTTTGGGCAATTTCGAGTTTCCAACAAAAATTAGCTGAGTGCAAATTCTTGGTGTGATTGCCGCGATTCCGATGGCTTCGAGGCGTTGTCCACGCTGTGTCCCACTGACTACTGAATGGTAATTTGTGTCGTAAACCGTCGCCTTGGAATGGCCAACCACATAGCGCGTACATTGCTTGCTGCAAGTATTCCTCTTCTATGCTCTGATATTCCCCCCTCACACGACCATCTTTCCAGAGACCAAGTCAGCGATGTCAATCAACTGTCCATCAATTGTGCCAAATTCCAATTGATGCGAGTTCCAAATACTCTATTAATTCAAGGCGTCGTTATGCGAGGTGATGATGATGATGGATGATCTCTGCTTATACCGCACTACAGGGCTAAGAGGCGGGGGTAGAATCAGTATTCTACACCTATCATAAGTTCTGTAAACAAATTATGTAGCACAGGTCCGAATTATTGTATGATATATTTTTCCTCTCAGATATGTATGTTATGGCGAGGTCAAAGAGTTATGAGTGAGATGTTAGAGTGGGGAAGGAATTACTGCTGGAAGTTTGGGCAAGCATTGTGGGAAAGAAATTTTGTTTCTTGAGGGGACTGAAAGTTGTGAGTAGTCAGTGTATGTCACTTCAGGAAACATGCTAAATATTGTGTCAGAAAAATTCAGTAAATATGTCAAATATTCTTCAATGTTTTTTTCATAGAATGATGAATTTTTCTGTGTTTCATTTGAAGAAAATTTACTCAAAATATTTGAAATGTTCTTGTTTGATTTTCTTGAGAACATGTGCTATGTTTCAGCACGTGTTTCTCAAAAAACCTTTGTCATGTTCTTAGTGTTGTATCTCGAGAAACACTCTTTGTTCTTCTTGAGAAACACGTGTCAGTATAACTTACAATACTTCTCAAGAAACACACAGTAAAAAAATGTTATAAAGAAACAATCTATAAAAACATGTGTCACATCACTCAGTGCATGACCGTTGATTCACTCATCAAGACACTTAATACATAGTACTGAGTCTGTAACATGTAGTACAAAATTCTAGACCTTCCAAGAAACAGAATGACAACAGCTTAAGTCAAGAAAAATGAGGGCTAAATCAGTAGGACAGACAGGGCATTGACTTACAAGGAAAATCACCAAAATCAATCTGATCTATAAGCCTCTCAAATTTGAATTTGCCAGCCATGGACAGTGTGCAGAATGCTATATGGTCAGTAATGAGCAGATCAAGATTTTGTGCAGCCAAAGTGCTGCACAACTACCTGGGATGGCATCATTGTGCATGTCTGGTTGATGCTTGATTGGTTGGACAGCATTGTTGAGGGGGGTTCATCAACAACAATGAGTTCCTGTGTCTGGTTGAGGCTTGGTTGGTCATTGCTACACACCAGTTTGGTGACACAAGACAGAGACTTGCAAGCCTGAAGCTTGTAAATACTGTGTAGTCATAGAAAAATGTCAACACTGACCTGTGACAAATGAATGGAAATGGTGGACCCTAGGGAGATGTTATCATATAGGATCTCCAAGTTTGGCATTGTGGTCAGCTCTGTGCTAGTATATTTGAGCTGAAAGGTTGGCATTGTGATGGGGTTATGAGAAAGAATTTGTGTTTGTGATTGTTTGGACATCCTAACTCCAGATACTGATGAGCAGTAGGACATCCTTCTCAGAATCAACAACAACACTAATGCTAGCCTGAACTTCTTTGTTCCCTTTCCATTTCCCCAGATCCATCAAAGGCCCCATAAACTCCATGGTTGATCAACTATTAGCATTCACAAGCAAACATGTGTCATGCTCAAGATTGGTACACAAGGTATACTTGGCAGGCAGGCTACTGTCAAAGGTGGTCGAGGAACCTGGGCTGACCTCACTTGTAATGTCAGCATGCATCCCGATTCCTTGTGGCAGCCATCTCTCTACTCTTCACAATAGCATTCCAGGAATGCCAATAATCTCTGTCCCCAAGAAATTCTCCAACAAGGTTGACCTTACATGGACAACTCCAATCTGTATGCTCATTGCCCAGTCCTACAGTGAGAACCCAGACAGCTATGCATCAGAGTGTGCCCAGCTCCAGTGATGACATCAGGACACAGTGTGCAGTGCAGACAGTAATGACACCAGTGCACATCAACTCATCAATCATGTAGATTAAATCTAAATACTTCCTCTCCCTTTTGCAATACCACTGCACACTTGCCAATACTAGCACCTCAAAGCACAGGGATGCTATCACATGCCTCACCATCTCTGAAACTCTCACCAAAGATGCTCACTGCCTCTCCACCTCCTTTCCCCCCTCTTCCAGTCTCTCCCTCTCTGCAGACACCTCCCTCTCTCTTACTGGTCTCACCAAGTCACACTTTTCCCCTGTGAGCACACTCACTACAGCATCTTGAAAAAAATGACCTCATCTACCATGAATTACTCCCTGCCCCACAGTCCCTACCCAAAATTGATGGGCTGAGCATCACAACCCCACTGCCAATCCAGGAGGTGTATGGTGCACTGTAGCCATTGGCTACAGATAGAACAATCTTGTGTAAATCATACAGTAGCTGAATCAGACCACAATATCAGTATCGACTAGATACATTGTGAAATACAAGATGTTCTCTTACATAATACAATATTGATATAAGTAACATAGCCTGCATGATGATTAACAAATAAGGATGTTATAATGTAACAATCCAGTTACATACCCCCCTTTAAGACCAATGAGTCAGTCTAACATACAAAGCAGAAATGAGGCATGATCATGCACTGTCAAAGGCAATAATTCATATTGCACCAATGTTAAGTCAGCACACCTCACTCTGAAGACAAAAGTGGCCAGCAGGCCAATGATCTTAAGGTGTTAACTGGATGTCTTGAAGCACACATTGGTCAGGATAATGGTGTGACAGTGCACACACACAAGTTAGATCAAGAAATGGCATCAATACCATACAAGCAATATATATATAATTTGGTCTGTTAGGACACCAAGAATACTGTACAAGATTAAACTAGAAATCTAGAATCATCATGCATTAGTAGCTTGATTTGAGTCAAAATAACTTGCAGTTACCTACAGGTAACTAGGGTTTACAACCCTGCATTTTCATCTGGCACTGCTCCCAATTCCATCATCATAGCCACATTGTTGATTGCAATGTTAGTTGCAGACTCTTGTGGCACTGATTCTGTTCTCAGTGGGGTTGAAGGCCCCAACACAACCTTGTCATCTACCATCAATAACTCCATTAGTGTGATGTTAGTCACAGTGGGTACCAAGGGCAGCTTATCATGAGCTGCCATGCATTTTCAGAGATGGACCTGGTTGGGGTCCATACCAATAAAGTAATAGAGGCCTTGAGCCTCAGGAGAATCTGGCATTAAGTGCTCTTTGTCACACTTAAACATAAGACAATAGTGATTGTCCTCCATCATTTCTCTCCATCCATCCCATTGTGGGATGGCAGAAGGAGTACTGTAATGAGAAAGGTGCTTGATGTGCTCATTGTCAACTTCTCTAAAGATGTCCAAGAACATTGTAGGGCTGTGGAACTGCTGTTCCAGGTAGACCATGCCATAGGTATAGGTGTGATTGGCCCAGGCCAGTGGGATTTGATTGTGTAGTAAGACACATAGAGCATTGTCATCCAAGAAGTTGCATGCCTGGTCATTGGGCACATGTACTTGTAGAATATTGAGGTGGGACCCATATTGGGCCACCAACAGTCATTCTGGGAATGCAGCATTGTACAAGGCAACTGCCTCACAATACATCCTGGGACATGCCATAACTAGCACCAACCTCCTCACCACTGTTGATTTAGCTGCACTATTAGTGCAGAGAGCCTGGCACAGTGCAAATCTGAACAGAGTTTGCCAGTGCATACAAAATGCAAAGTTGAAAGCAACCCCCTGCCAGGTATTCTCCAGCCCTGGTTGTCCAAATATTAGTGCATATTGTGCTACCTGCTCCAGGTCAAAAGGACAAGATGGGTCTGGTGCATGCATGATGCACAATGCCAATGTTCCACCCTCTTTTACATGCCAAAAAAGTGCATTGGAATATGTCTTTGCTTGACAAGGTCCATATCTTCTGGACCTCAGATGGGGTTCTTGAGATCCTGGTATACAGGATCAGATAGAATTAACTGCATCGTGCAATCATGCAGGTTATCATCTAGCTGCTATGCAAATAGCAGCAGCTCAGAAATCAACATATATGCAACAATACAGTCACAATGAGGAATGTGCTCATTGGCATAATACTTGTAGAACTGTTCCAGCTCATATGGAGTGCATGGTAGACTGTGCTGGGCATATTTGTAAACAATAGTGGCAGGCACTTTTGCCTGCTGATGTGAGTTGAATTTGAAGGCCACTGCCTGATTGGCATCAGCCCTGACATGGATGGTGTTGCTGTATGGTGAGTAATATATGCAATCACCTAGTGCTCTTCAGAAGCACAAGTTTAGCCACTCAACATTGAGCAACCCCCACACTTTCACTCCCAATCTATTGGGGATGTGACCAGAGAAATCATTTATTGCCTTATGTTGTTGGGCAGCCTCAGCCTTTGCTATGTTTGCCTTCTTTGTGGCAAGTTTCTTGTTATGTTGCATGTGCTGGAAGTGCTGTGCAGCTGACTCTCTCTCCTCTGACTCCTGTTTGTCCTCTGACAAGAACTGCCCATAGTTGCTGTCATCTTCAATCATTGCCACTGCCTTCCCCTTACCCTTGGATGTGGCTGCAGTTTTCTGTTGGGTTGCTACCAACTCATCATACTGCTCTGGCATCCTGGGGTCTGTGATTAATACAACCACTGCAAACTGGGGAGGGGGTGCCAGGATCAATATGGCATGCATGAATAAAAGTTGAGCTGGACCTGCTTGTGCAGGTACATTGCTGGAGAAGTCCACAACATCTAGCTTGGATAAGTCAAGGGGAGGCCTTTGGCCTTGACAATGTTTGGTTGGCCCCAGGACATCTGGAGCATGTACAGATGCAGAGAGCCTCTGCTGCAACAGGCTGAGCTTTTAACTCAGAGATTTCAGGTGCTAAGCATGCCTCTCCCTGGCTGTTCAGTCCAGCCTGACTACCCATCACAGGTGCATGAAGTGCCTCAACTGTCAGGTGTCAGGTTCCGCTGACCTTGGGGGCTCAGCTGCACTGGGCGAGTCCTTACTAGGCGGGCGTGATCCCCTTGCACTGGTAACCGAACACTCAAAAACGTCCGGGCACTGATGGCTTGTGTGGACAGTCGGTGGGATGTGATTCAGACAGATCTGGGAAGGTCCGGAGAAGTTGGGTTGCGAGGAAATGGGATGGTCCTGGCGGGGTTCAGGCAGAAGACCGTATGGGAGATTCGCGGAAGCAAAGGAGTAGATGGCTGTGTGATCAATGGGAGCGGAGCTGGGGTTTGATGGGAGATCAATTGGAGTTGATGGAGTCCAGGACTGAGCGAAGAGCAAGGTTTGGACCTGGTGAAAGAGTGTCGGGGTTCGTGATCGTAATTGCAGAGTTTGTGAGGTCGTTTAAGTTGATGAGGACTTGGGCACAATGGCCAGACGGAGTCACCGAGACAGCGTCAGACGAAATGGAATGGGGTTGATATGGAACAAGAGTAGATTCAAGTGGAGATATGAAACAATAACAGGAACGATAACAAAATGGAGACAAGACAAGACCGGGAGACTGAGATAAGACCGGGAGACTGAGATAAGACCGGGAGACTGAGAGTAAGGAGAACAAGACACAAAACACGAAAAGGAAACAATCAGACCATAGGTAATGTTAAGCAATATCAAGACTAGAGTATGAAGAGCTACTCGACAGCTTATATACTGACTACTGGAGAACTTCGGGGTACGTCGGCTGCGGCAGCGGGGCTTGGCGGAGCTTGACGGAGTGGGCAGGTGTCGGTTGCGATCGAGGATCGGGCTGTGCTGATATGTTGATGGGATCATTGGGGAACGCGGGTCGTCCTGAGGTTGTTGTGTTACTCCGGAATAGGTCGGAGGAACCAGGGTGTTGAGTTGATGATGGGTGGCAAAGATCGGGAACAGCGGGGGTGGTTCTTGGGGTTTGGGAGACCCAGGGTAAGTGTCAGTGGCTATGGGGAAGGCACCGAAGTTGGCCAGGGGGCCGTCGGAGTTAGCCGGGGAGGCGTCGGAGTTAGCTGAAATAGGCGTGGAGCATGGGTGGAAGTTCAGTGGAGCGTTGGGGGTTTTTTGGGGGGTCGGGGGGTTGATGGACGATGTGCGGGGGTTCAGGGGACGGGTCGTGACATCAGGGGACTTCCATTTCTGACCTCCATGACTAGTTCCAGCACCTCTGCAGCTTGTTTGACATCTCCAGGGCTCCTTCTAGAACCTCAGAGTTCTCAGGAGAACTGCAGAGTTCTGTGTATTGTGCATGTGCCTCACCTCTGGAGCTGGAGGGGGATTTTTAGTTAAGCAATGGATGAGATGTATGCCTCTGTCACTGGGTGCTAACAGGTTCTCATGTCTGTCAATAGAAAATGAAACTGCCTTTTCCAATGCCCTTCATTCTGAGATAGAAGAACCTCAACACCCCCCTTCAGACATACAAATGCTAACTCCAGAGCCCCTGCTGAGCTCCCTAACACCTCTGAAGGTCCATCAGCATGGCCCCACTTGGGTGTATTGAATGCTCTGACAGTATGTGATGGCCTCTGCTCTGTCTGCCAACTCCCTGCACCTTGATGTGGAGATTGAGATGATGGACACTCAGCAAACCCACAGAGTCATGGCTCTTCTGGACAGTAGAGCAATAGGACTGTTTCTAGACTTGGAGTTCATCAAATGCCACAGCCTGACCATGCAGCCCCTCTCCAAGCCCATTCCTGTCTACAACATTGACAGAACACCTAACAAAGCAGGCACCATCAACTCCATGGTTGATCTAGTCCTTCATTATCAGAACCATGTGGAGTGCACTGTATTTGTCATCACCAGCTTGGAAAGGCAGGACATAATCCTTGGTTTCATGTGGCTCTAAAAGCATAACCCCAAGGTCAAATGGACCAAAGGGGAGGTACTCATGAGCAGGTGATCCCAGAAGTGTTCTGCCTATGCTGCGGAGGACAGAGCAGAGCACTGGACTTGAGTTCAAGAGCATACAGCCATCCATGCATGCCATGCTGGCCCTCTCCCCTTTGCAGATCTAGACTTCCTGGATCCCCCACCTCTGGCATTTCCTTGTAGAGAGGCCCTCTACAAGGACAATTGGAGCAACAGCAGAGCCCCAGAGGAGGAGCATGGAGGGGAGTTTGGTAACATATGCAAGCTGGAGCTCCTGGACAAAGTGGTAGAAGTGGGGGATCAAATCTATGCTACCACCATACACCTGCTGCCCTCTGTCATGGAGATCTGGGCTAGCCAGACTACATCTCAACAGCTGGCCTAGGCATTCACTGCTAATGCCATGCCCCAAGAGTTCTGGGATTGGTACTCTCCTATCTTCATGCATTCAAGGATGTGTTCTCCAAAGCTGTGTTTGACTCACTTCCAGAGTGCAAGAGGTGGGACCATGCCATCAAACTGCTACCAGACTCTGCACCCTTCAGCTGGAAGGTCTACCTGCTCATGCCCTGGGAACAGGATGAGCTTGATGCATTCCTACAGGAGAACCTGGATTCCATTTGCATCTGCCCATCTAAGTCTCTAATGGCTTCTCCAGTCTTCTTCATCAAAAAGAAGGATGGCTCCCTCTGACTAGTCCAGGACTACTGGGTACTCAACACCATGATGGTGAAGAACCATTACCCTCTCCCCCTCATCTCCAAGCTCATCAACAACCTCTGGGGTGCATGATACTTCACTAAGCTGGATGTCCAGTGGGGTTACAACAATGTGCACATTCAGGAGGGAGATGAGTGGAAGGCTGCCTTCCAGACCAATCAGCAATTGTTTGAGCCACTTGTTATGTTCTTTGGACTCACCAATAGCCCCACCACCTTCCAGACCATGATGAACAACATCTTCTGGGACCTTATATCAGAGGGTGTAGTGTGTGTGTACCTTGACAACATCCTCATATATACCAAAATGCTAGAGGAACACCATTGATTGCTCACCTTGTCCTGGAATGCCTCTGCCAGCACCACTCTACCTCAAGCTGGAGAAGTGCAAGTTTGAACAAATCTGGATCAAGTACCTCAGCCTGATCATATCACACAGAACCACAGAGATGGACCTGGTGAAGGTAGCAGGCATGGCAGAGTGGCCAGAGCCCAAGAACAAGAAGGAGGTGCAGGCATTCCTTAGTTTTGCAAATTTCTACTGGAGGTTCATCCAGGACTTCTAGCACCATGCCCATCCACTATTCAACCTCACTGGATAGGATGTTCCATGGAGTTGGGGACCTCTGGAGCAGACAGCTTTTGATATTCTCAAGCATGCTGTGACCTCTGGACCTGTCCTCCTCTTTCCAGACAACAACTCTCCCTTCTAGATGGAGGCTGACAGCTCTGGCTTTGCCACTGGGGCTGTGCTCTTGCAGCAATCTCCAGAGGATGGCAAGTAGCATCTGATGGCCTTTTACTCCAAGAGCCTGAATGCAGTGGAGCAGAACTATAAGATCCATGACAAAGAGATGCTGGTCATCATCTGGTCATTCAAGGAGTGGCAGCACTTCCTAGAAGGTGCACAGCACAAGTTTGAGGTCTGGACAGATCACAATAACCTCAAATACTTCTGGATGGCCAAGAAGCTCAATTGCTGACAGGCCTGGTGGTTCCTCTACCTTGCCAACTTTGACTTCTCTTTGCACCACAAGCCTGGCTGGAACATGGGGAAACTAGATGCCCTGTCCTAGAGAGTGGACCATGGCACAGGGAAAGGGGATAACAGCAACATTGTGCTCCTCTGCCCTAAATTGTTTGCAATCCAAGCCATGGAGGGTCTTGCCATCAAGGGAGTGGAAGCAGACATTCTCTGGGACATACAGTGGAGTAATGTGAGGAGACAAGCATGGCTGCAGATAAACCCAGTGATGTGCTCCTATGCCACCTAGTGCCATGCAGGAAACCTAAAAGAGGACCCAACACTAGTCACTAGATAGGGTAGCTGATAGTAGGAAGTTAATAGTAGAGAGTGAGTCAGTAACCATCCCAGAGAACAAGAGCAAGTGCTGTGTGAAGTTAAAAGGAGGCTCTGTCACTAGCTTAAATCACTAGTGATAAAAAGGGGGATGGGTAAAGGCAGAGAATGTTGCTAAGACAAGAGCAAACTCTAAACGGTGGTGGGGTGAGTGAGAGAATGTAATAGGAAGGGGAAAACAGTAATAGGGAGATGGAATCAGGGGGACAAACATAAACTAGTCACTAGCTGCAGTTGCTAGCATTGCTAAGCTGAGATAACACAAAGGGCACCTGTAGTTGGCACCACACCAGGTCAAAGTCAAAGTCAATGGTGGGTAAAGGAATAGAGTAAAGATAGAGGCAAAGTGAAATCTCAAGCTGGTAAGCTTGGAGATAGATGGATTCAGTTTGAGGGAGATCTATTTGATTCTGTATTTGAGTGTCTCTGTACAGGCAGTATTTATATGATTTAAAAGTATAGTATGGAAAAGTAAGCAAATAATTGCCACTAGCAATGGCGTCTGTTAAGGTGTTTATGGTTCATATGAGGCATCAGTCTGTAACTAAGTGAAAACTAGAAGTGAAGTCTCTGTGGCATATAATTGCAAATAAACCCAAAAAGAGCAAGTCCAATGTCAATATGCATCTGTCAATATGTCTGTATATGGTAAGAGAAAGCCATTTTGTTGCCCAAGTTGCCAGGGTTGCTAATAATCATTGCTAGAAAAGGTCTTGGCCTTACTATCCTAGACCCAAAATCCAGGCTCCACATGATATTCCTCATGATCAATAAGTCTCATGGTTGCTAAGATCCCATGTGAGGGCTATGTTGATCCAGACCCTGGGCTGGGCCCCACATGCTGAGTGTCATGACTTGTGCCAAATTGAAATTAGTCAGCTGCTGCTAAGTCCAAAAGGCCAAAAAAAATGGTGCTCAGTGACAACTGGGTCTTATCACTAGCTAGAGTGAGTGAGCACAAGTGACAAGTGATGATGATGATATGTTTTTTATTTATCTTAAAGGCCTATTTTACACATGACCTTCATGTCCTAAGCCCTGCAGTACGTAATAGGGGTGGTAATTACGGACACTCCAACTAGTTCTCTGGCCCGATCCCTTTTCAGCTGATGCCGGTTATGCCTCATAGCCACTTTACTACAATTTGACTTTGTCAGAGTTCATACTACTTCCCACACCTAAGTCCCACTGACCATCTGCCACTAATGTGCCCTCCCAATTTCTAAACCCAGCTGTACTTGGCAATGCTTGGTCGAGTTGATTGGTGTAGGGTGGTAACCCATTCAGCCAGCTCAAGCCTCCCTCTAGTCAACCCAAACCCAGGGTGGTCACGACTCCACCCTCCCCACGCCCAGACGCTACTTTCGGAAGAACAATCCCGAGATTCAGACCCCGCAACGGAATAGCCCAGTGAACCACCATGTGACAGACATGCCGCACCTTTTTGGCTGGGCACCCAATCAAACCAGCAGCCTCGGCTTTAAACCACACCAGACCATCCGATGGACCACACAGTACTTTGGCAGCCTGATCGAACTATTGACTCCTATCCTCGCGCCTACCCATGCCACGACCTGCTTGGTCAGCAAAGGCCTAGACCCTCTCCCAAATCCGTCGCACTGGGGAAACTTTCTCTTTTTCTGATCTGTCACGAGCATGGTGGTCATATTGCCTCATTGAACCACGTGCTGATTGCTCGGTCCTGGTTGGCCTGCACTACAAAGCCTGGCTAGTCAAGCACGTGCGGGCGGAGGCTTCCCAGCAGTGTTGAAATAACCCACATGGTGTCTAAGGTGTTTTCCACACAGGCGCACTCAGCCAGAGTCGAAACCCCGGCCTTGCACTCGCAGATTAGGTGACCCACTTTTGGGACACGATGGTGCCAGCTGAGCCACCATGCCCTAAGTGACAAGTGAGCGTCAAAGGAGCAGGAAGCAGCTAAGAAGCAGACAATGGGTGAGCACAGCAAGCTAAGCTAAGGTAACGATGCTGGGGCTCTCACAGTCAATTCACTGGATAGACTTGGGGAATGCTGCTATTGATTGGTCAAAGGATATTCTATCCTTGTGACCAGCTTATATACTACATCTGTAGCTATGCTATGACTAATGCTATATGTGGTAAGTGGCTTGGGTATGCTAAGCAGCAATACATCAAAAGGAGAAATAGAGTCCAATGACTACAAAGGGCTGACTAATACTGTCTGGAGGGTGCAGGAGCTTAGTGGCTGGTCAGTTGGATATGCTAGAGATGATGCTATACCTATGACTAAGGCTAGATAGAGTTGGAGTTACCCATAAAGAGGTCATCCCCTTATAGGTAATTGCAATGGTCAATAGAAGGAGCTTGTGGTGCAAGCTGCTCAGACACTGAAGTCAGGGCATACCCCTGGTGTCAAGGTGGTCCATGCTGATGAGTGGGCCCTCCAAGACAGAATCCTGACCTTCTGAGACTGTATCCACATTCCCAACATTCCAGAGCTCCACTAGAGGATTGTAGAGCAATATCATGACTTCTGCATTGCAGGGCACTTCAGATAGTAGAAGACACTGGAGCTAGTATCATGGAACTACTGGTGGCCCCAGATGTCCCAGTATATTGAGTCCTACACTAGCATCTGCAATCTTTGCCTCTGAACCATGCCCCAGCACCAACTCCCCTATGGACAGTTACACCCACTACCCATGCCCACAGAATAATGGAGTGTGGCATCTATGGACTTCATTGTAGAGCTCCCTGACATCCATGGTTATAATGTGATCATAGTGGTGGTAGACCTATATGGCAAGCAAGCACACTTCATTCCAACCTACACCACCTGCTCTGCCATAGGCACTGCAAACCTGTACTGGAGGAATGTCTGGAAGCTCCATAGCCTCTCTAACACCTATGTCTTGGATTGGGGACCACAATTCATGGCGGAGTTCACTTGGGAGCTCTACTGACTGCTTGGAGTGAAGCTCTACACCACTACTGCCTACCACTCACAGTCTGATGGCCAGACAGAATGTGTAAACTAGGAGTTAGAGCAGTATCTCCACCTCTTTTGCAACAAATGCCAAGACAACTGGGATGAACTCCTTCCCAATGCCAAATTCCAATACAACAACCATGTTTATGTGTCCACCCAGTTTTTCCCATTCTTCCTTGATATGGGACAGCATCTGCACATGGGTTTTGAGCCCTGGGCCTGGCCCTTGGAGAATGAGGCAGTAAACAAATTTGTGGACTGGATGAAGAGGTTGCAGGAGGAGGCCTGAGCAGTGCTGGCAAAGGCAAAGGATGACATGGCACAATACTACAACTGTGGGAGGACCCCAGAGCACAAATATCAGCCTGGAGATTGAGTCTACCTGGATGCATCCAACATTATGACTACCTGGCCCTCAAAAAAACTAGCGCACTGTCAGTTGGGACCTTTCATAGTGAAATGACAGATAGGACCTCCATAACTGGTTCTAGCACCTCTGCAGCTTGTTTGATGTCTCTGGGGCTCCTTCTATAACCCTGGAGTTCTCTGTATTACCTCAGCAGTCATTTTCCTAGGGTTAGGAGTAGCTCCAGTCATCTGTACAGTAGTTTCCATGCCTCCACCACCTGCTGATGTGCCATGCCAAGCAGCAGAGATCCTTAGACTTGTTCTCTTTGGATTCCCCTCTGCTAGGTGATTAGTTACTGATTGTATTGTTGTCTACTCCACTAATATACTTTGGATTCCCCTCTGCTAGCTGTGTGACTCTGATCTGCTGCCCTGGAGGTTGCCCTTACATCAACTCTCTGCCCCTGCTGCAGTGCTGCAGCATCAGCCATAACCTTGTCACATGGCTCTAGCAACAGTTCAGCCAAGGGGTTCTCTACTACTGCTGGAATATCCAGCTCTTGAAGATGGCAAGGCATAACTGGTTTTGAATGTACTGGCATTGAGGTCAACAATGAACTTGGTGGTTGCAAATGTGGCAGCAGAGGTTGCACAACAGTGGGTGCTGGTGCCCACACAAACTCCTGAGGTTGCCTCACTGGTGCTCTAGCCCTTTTGGGCTCCACCACTGGTTCTTTGTATGCAGGTGCTTTGCATTTCTCTGTGTGCTTGATATGCTCTAGCACTATTATGCATTGCCTCTTCATCATCTCAACTTGATCAAGAAGCTCCTTGATAACAATGATGGCTAAGCTATCCTGTAGGAAAGCTGCCATTGCAGGAACAGGCTGTCCTGCTTGCTCCAGGCACTGCAACAGCACCTTGTTCACTGGCTGCATGTGTAGTGCATGCTCCTGTCTGGCCAGTCTTGCTGGCAGCACTGGTTGTGCCACCATACTTATGTATATGTGTTGTTGAACTGGGTGCCCATAGCACCTCTGATTGTCTACCTCCATATATCCTGTCTGCAGCCCATAGGCTGCCCCTTCACAATAGCCCCCTGAGTAATAGGGTGTCTGATAAGAGAGCAGCTCCTCACACCCTAGGTACAATACATTCTTGACATATGGACATTGCCATCCATAGTCTGGTTGATTTTGTTGGCCTTGTGGCCACACTAAGTACTGCTGTGGGGGACCCTGTATAGGACCTCCCCCCCACTAGAGCTCTTTGAGCTCTGTCCATGCTGTGTAGGGCCCCAATAGGCCATTTGTTTGCTATGTCTACTGACACTGATGTGTTGTCTGATGAAGTGTTGGAAGAACAAAATTCTCCCAACTCTGCTGGTGGCCAAACATTCACAAAGTCCAGCAACTCTGCTGGATGCAGCCACCATCTCATTATGTATTACCACTGTATCATGCTAATTGCTGTGGGCATTTCATGCCCTGCAACACCAGATATCTGTCCAGTGCTGTGAGATCCTTGCAGCTTGCCAGGAGTTCCCATGTGGTGTCTCCAAGACTCCACTGCACCTCAAATTTGAGGTGCCCTTGCTTGTTTTACCAATGACCCAGGAGGTCATCTATAAACCATTCTTGGTTGTTGGCTGTGCTGAAGTCATATGGTCCTGGCATTGTGCAATTGGGAAACAGCACATTATTGCTCTCCACATATATGTGTAGTAGTGACACATGGAACTTAGGCACTATCTGTCATGCCTGTAGCACAGTTGGCAATTTGAGTACATAGTTTGATGTACTCAGTTCAGCCTCTAGCACCCTATATAGTCCCACCCACTTGGGACATAGTTTACTTGCTCTGCCTTTAGGCAAGTTTAGGTTCTTGGTTGACAAGTACACCAAGCTTCCTTTAGCAATGTCTGGCTCACTACTGCAATGACCATTTGCTTGTCATGTCTGAAAGACATGAGCCTCTATAATTGCATCATGTGCATTGGTGAGGTTTGTAAGTGCTGTCTGCACAAAATCTTTGATTCATTTGTGAATGACTTCATCACTATGAAGTTCCTTTATCATAGATGGCATGTAGCCACTGTTGAGTTTGAAGGGTGCATATCCTGTAGTCTCAGACATGCTTGCATTAATTGCAAACTTGACCATAGGAATATGATTAACTCAGTCCCTTTGATCAGGGCATATGAATGCTTGAAAAATCTGTGCAACATTACAATTTGCATGCTCTGTCTGGCCATCCATTTGTGAATGAAACAACATTGACATGAGCAATTTTGCTTCCAGTAGTTTATGCAACTCCTTCCACCATTTGGAAGTAAACTTGGAATCTTGATCACTCATGATTGAGCTAGACAGACCATGCAAGCATGCTATCTCTTTGAGATAAATCCATGATAATTCTGAAGCTGTCATCATTGTGATGACTGGTATAAGGTGGACCATACTGGTCATGTGACATATTACTACCCACAGGTAGTTAAACCCATGCAACTCAGAAAATGGTCCTACAAAGTCCATGCCTATTGAGTCCCATAGTTTCACTGGGACTGGAAGCAAATGTAGCTTCCCTGCTGGCTTCTGGTTCAATGTTTTTGACTATTGACATGTTTTGCATGTCATGCAAAACTGACTGATCTCCTTGGCCATCTGCAGCCACCAATATGTTCAACACACATAGTCAAGTGTCTTCTGATATCCAAGATGCCCTACAATTGTATGGGCTTGTTCTAGAATTGTCATTATCAATGACTAATCTCTTGGAACACATAGCACTTTTGCTCCTGCTACATTCATGGTATAAATGAGCTTCTGCTCAATAGTGAATCAGGAGTGCTCTCTTGGTCAGTTGAGTATTTCAATGAACATCTTGTCTCACAAGTATCCTTGTCAGATATGCATGTGCAGATGTGCATTGCCATGTTTCCAAGCACTGGCTGGAGTATTCCCATATCTCAGGGCCTGGGCCACAGATGGGTCATCGTCACCTGATGACAGTTCTCCTACTGGCTGTGCACCAACCATTGGTGCTTCTAGCATGTGCTGGGCTTCCAAGTCTCAGAGCTCTAGTTGCTCCTTGAGCCACTTACTGCAGCACACTTTATGAGCCTGCATAGCTCATATCTCTACTTGATGTTCCACAATTTTATAGAACCTATGCAAGGGCAAATTTTTGCCCTCCAGGTCTATACATTTGTCTGCCTGGACAAAATCATGGATGTCATGGACATCATCCTGAGTGTCACTTTCAAAGTATCGCAACAGGCAATCCACAATCTTATTAAGTTCACCTTTGACATATATTATGTCAAATTGGTATTGCAACATATAGTCAATCCATTGACACTGCTTAGGAGACAGATGTAGCTGAGTTTTGAAGAACTCAAGCACTTTGTGATCCATAATTATATGGATTTTGTAACCCATCAGTTTATCCTCCCATTTGAGGAAGGCTTCTAAGATTGCAAGTGTCTCTAACTCATAGACTGCATAGTTCTGTTGTGCTGTCATAAATTTATGCAACATAAACCCTGCAGGTTGGCATGTCTGCCATGTCTTTCCTTGGCCAAACATGGCCCCCACCCCAGTCTTTGAGGCATCACAGATGAGCCATATAGGCTTGTCAATCCTGGAGTCAATTGGTTGAATGATTGGCATCTTAGCACAGATCTGTTTGACCATTTTGAAACACTGCTGATGTAGCAGTCTTCAGTGAAATGGGGACCCATTTTGGGTTATGGCCATGAGGGGTCTAGTGTATGCCATTACATCTGGTAAAAAGTTGCCAATGTAGTTGACTAGTCCTACAAAGCATTGAATATCATTGTAATTATGTGGCATTTGCCACTCTCAAATACTATTGAGTTTATCAGAATTGGGGTGTATACCCTGCATTGCATGTCTATGACATGCCCTAAACAGTCAATACTGGGTGCATATAACTTGCACTTTTTCCACTTCAGATATAAGCTTGCTCCTCACAGTCATTCAAATATGACACTTAAGTGCTGCTCATGCTCCTCTATAGAGTTCAAAAATATAAAGATATTGTCTAGATAGACATGCATCAACTTTCCAATAACATCTCAGAAGATTGAGGTCATCAACCATCAATCTCTGAAATGTAGCAGGCACATTACAATTGCCAATTTGCATAATATTGCTCACAAATGTCCCCATGAGTGACACAAACACCATCTTTGGGATGTCTTCTATGTGAATGTGTACTTGTCCATAAGCATCTGTCAGGTCAATTTTTGACCTATATCTGGCTTTTGCAACATCTTTGCAAATAACTTCCTGGTCTGGAAGTGGAGTCACATTCTTAATGGTATTATCATTACACTGCTGTGCATCCAGCACAGTCTGGAGCATCCCATCTTTCTTGGAAATGCACAGCAAAGGTGCAGCTTGCATTGCAGTCCATGGTTCCCACCACTTAGCATTGATATAATGATTTGTTTTTTTTATGAAGCTGCTTATGTAGTGCTCATGGGCAGTGAGGCAAGTGATACTTGTACTGCTTGTTCTCATCTATGAGATTAATCTCATGGTTCACTTCCCTCCAAGGGGGAAGCTCCTTCTTTGTTCTGTTAACAATGTCATGACCCACTCCCTGGACCCCCGACATTGTTCCCAGCCTGCCTGCTTCCCCAGAGTCCCTCCCCCAATGCCTCATCAGAACCCAACCATTGAACACCCTCCACGGCCACCCTGGGTAACTCTGACACTTCTCCAGCAAACTCCAACAGCCCCCTGGCTAACTCTGATGCCTTTTCTGCAGCTGTCAATGCTTCTCTTGACTCTCCTGAGCCCCTGAAACTCTCCTCCACCATTCCTAACCCCATTGTGCATCTCCAGCTCACCACCCTGACTCATCCAACCTACTCTGGAGCATCATAACAACCCCCAGAGCAACCTGCATCCCCAACTGATCCCATCAGGATATTGCTATGGCCCACCCCTCAATTGCAACCAACACCTGTCTACTCTGCACAGCTCTGTTGAGCCCCACTGCCACACCCACTGCCCCCTGAAACTCTTCAGTAGTTAGTATATAATCCATAGAGTAGCACCTCATACTCTAGTCTTGATATTACATTAATTGGTTACTTGTGTCTTGTGTCTCTTTCTGTCTCTACTTCTATTTTTAGTTTCAAATCTATCTTGTTTCTCAGTCTCATCTTGATTTTCTCTATTTTCTTTGTTTCTCTAAGTTCTTTTCACCTCTGACGTCAGTATGAACTCTGTGCCTGTGCTATGACTCCCAAACATCCTTACAACAACTCTGGACCTCACTCCCCACTCAGCCCTGGAACCCATCAAGTCTTGATTGGTCCCCTGTCCAACTCTAGCTCTGCCTCCACCATTTGCAAAGCCTCTGCTTACTCTGCAATCTATTTGCACACCTACAAACTTGTTCCTGATGCCTGCCCAAGCCCAATGCCTAATATACTTGGTCTTAGACTTCCCTGGACCACTCCAGACTTGCTTGGACTGCTTCCCTTAGCTTCCCCTTGCAAGTTCCTCTACTCCATGCCAACCCCAGAGTGCTAGGTTATAAGCACAGAACATCGTGTCCACCTAGTAAGGACTTGCCCAGTGTAGCTGAGCCCCTGTAGTTAGTGGAACCTGACAGACAATGTCTGTGAATTCATGCTGCCATGCCTGGCACAATTGCAGAATGTCATTGACTGACAGACCTTGAGTCTTCACCTTCCATTTGTCCATGCACTCCTGGTGCAGTTGAACTATAGGTTCAAATCATTCTCTCAGTGCACACAACTGTGCTTTTCCAGTGTCTTCCATCCTCAGCCTCACTGGAGGTTTGATACCATTGACTTCATTGACCACTGCATGCTTTTTGCCTTTAGCAATTGTCTATTAAATAGTACATGCAATGCTTCTGATATCTCATCAGCCATGGGTTGACAATACACCTCTCCAGTGGGTCAACATGACCCAACCCACTTATGCACCACCATTGAGGCTACCACCTCATTCCACTCTGGTGGCATGCATGAGTCATATGCCCACTACATGTCAGGTGGTGGTACTGGTTGATCCCAAAAGGATTGTACACAATCTGTTGTTTCTGCTGCACTCATGACACTCTGTTGTTTGACCTTGTCTGTTACAAGGTCTCCTACCTTCACCCTGGAGCTTGTTAGTTGACACTCCAGCAAGTCCACACCTACTTGTTCTGCATGAGTTTTCTTAGGCAGATGAGTCTTGTCAGGCTGCTTCACTGCCTTTTTACCAACAGAAATTGGCTGGTCCAGCCCATCCCCCCTTTCTAGAGTTTCTTGGAACTCTTCTTCAGACATCAGTATTGCTGACAAATTTGCTGACAGGCTGGCCATTGGAGCCAGTTTCTCATCACCATTGTCCACTGTCACATTCCTGCAACCTTCAAGTCAGTTGTAACTACTGCAATGCTTCTCCATGGCTTGATAATGTTGTAAATGACCATCCATGTCTGCCAGGACAATTCTTTCAGCCTTTAATGGCATTCTGTTGACAATGACTTTGTTACTAATGAAGTCAAGTGTTACTTTGTTCTTATGCATAAATGGCATACCAATGATCATATCATAGTGATTGAAGTTCACTATATCCACATACTCCTTTGTCAGCTGTCCCAACATCTTTATCTTGACTTCCATGCCAAACTGCACCACAGCATGACTCCCCACAGTTCCCAGCTGGAGCATTAAGGGCTCAGTAAGCTCATGAATGTGTATAGCATTCACATGTGCAAACTGGGGCATAATGCCTGTGGTTGTACTCCCAGAGTCCCACAGTGTCCATGCTGGGTGCCCATTGACCTCCACATAGGTCACTAAGCACTCCTTCTTCTGAGGAGTATACTGAGGCCATTGCAACTTGTCAGCTGCTTTCTGAAGGGTTATGCATCACATACAAATGCACTTATCTTGATGCTTGGTTAGAGCAAACAAATGTTCCTCTTCATTGTCATGAGCATAGTGTCACGACCCATCCCCTGGACCCCCGCACATCGTCCAGCAACCTCCCATTCCCCAAAACTCCTGACGCTCCGCCAAACTTCCACCCATGCCCCATGCCTATTCTGGTTAGCCCCGACGCACCCTCGGCTAACTCCAACACCTCCCCAGCTAACTCCGACGGCCCCCTGGCCAACTTCGACGCCTTCCCCGCAGCCACTGACACTTACCCTGGATCTCCCAAACCCTGAGAACCACCCCCGCTGTTCCCAATCTTTGCCACCCATCATCAACTCAACACCCTGGCTCCTCTGACCCATTCCGGAGTATCACGACAACCTCGGGGCAACCCACGTTCCCAAATGATCCCATCAACATATCAACGCGGCCCGACCCTTAATTGCAACTGACACCTGCCAACTCTGTCGAGCTCCGCCAAGCCCCACCACCACAGCCGACGTACTCCAAAGTTCTCCAGTAGTCAGTATATAAGACGTCGAGTAGCTCTTCGTACTCTAGTCTTGATATTGCTTAACGTTACCTATGGTCTGATTGGTTCCTTCTTGTGTTTCATGTTTTGTGTTTTGTTTTCCTTACTCTCAGTCTTCCAGTCTTATCACAGTCTCCCAGTCTTATCTCAGTCTCCCGGTCTTGTCTTGTCTCCATTTTGTTATCATTCTCGTTATTGTTTTGTATCTCTGCACGAATCTATTCTTGTTCCATCTTGACTCCATTTCATTTTGTCTGACACTGTCTTGGTGACTTCGTCCGGCCATTGTGCCCAAGTCTTCTTCAACCTTAATGACCTCACAAACTCCGTGATTACAATTACAAATCCTGACACTCTTTTGCCAGGTCCGAACCTCGCTCTTTGCTCGGTCCTGGACTCCATCAACCCCAATTGATCTTCCATCAAACCCCAGCTCTGCTCCCATTGTTCACGTAACCTCCTACCCCTTCGCATCTGCAAATCTCCCATATGGTCTTCTGCCTGAACCCTGCCAAGCCTGTCCCATTTCCTCGCAATCCAACTTCTCCGGACCTCCCTGGACCCATTTGGATCACATCCCACTGACTATACGCACAAGCAATCAGTGCCCAGAACGCTCTCGAGTGTCCGGTTGCCAGTGCAAGGGGATCACGCCCACCTAGTAAGGACTCACCCAGTGCAGCTGAGCCCCCAGGGTCAGCAGAACCTGACATAATATCAAGACTCTACCTTACCCCATCCGTGATGCCCGCATTATCTCCACACACATGATCAAATAACTCCAATGTCTATGGTCTACCCGTGCCTGGAAACTCTTATGATTCATACAGCCCTGCCCAATTTGCCGAGGCACATTAAGTCGCGGATCCGACACCAAACGTCCCCTCCACTCTGGTTACATCCATACAATGGCTCCTCTCATGGACACCCTCCCCAACCCACACTCAACCTCGAACCCCTCACACAGACCATCAAATCATCTCCCACCCCACCCTTACCCTCTCCGCCAACTCTGTTCCCTTGCACAAAGTTGACCCCGACGTCACCCAAAGAACAGCATTCCAAAACCTGGCAACCATCCGACCAAATGAGTGACAATGTCTCCGGCACCACGCCAACCCTCAGACAAACAATAACACCAACCCGCCGCAAAACAGTCACCTATTGTGCAAAGGATCGCCAGCCACAATGAGACCACTGAGAACACGCTTCCCCAAAGCCCACCTGTGGATCCACCGACCCACTAGCAACCCCGCAGACTGACAAATGCAATTAATCACCAACAACATTACCAAACCCTACCTGACCCTCACCGCGATCACCCCTGAGGAACTATGCCCTCCAACAATTAGCCCCAAAACCACCGGAATCAAGCTCAACCCAACAACCCCAACAACAGAGCAAGAACCCCAGACCTAGGCTACGCTCCAACCCCAGAACCTGCTTCTGGTCAGTTGGGGACCTCGGTCGACTCGGCCATCACCTCCACCCAACAAATAAAGGGGCCCCGACATCTCCGACCCGACCCCTACAACTCTGGAACAAGACCAAGACATCCCTGAGCTTCTAGACAGTCAGGAAAAGAATGGCTACGCACCCCCACCCCGCCGCCCAAAGCACAGCCCCAAAGTTAACGAGGAGAACCACGGCACCCCAACTCTTGACAAGGGACAACTCCGGACTGCACCGCTATTTCAACACCTACTCCCACACAATCCAGAACCCCCAACATTGAGGACCCTTGATGCTGACCCTCCCCGCATGCCACTCCCAAACCTAAACTCCACCACCAGACTCCACCGCCTCCCATGAAGGAACCCCCAGCATAGGAGCCACCCTGAACTAACTATAGGAAAAAGGACCCTATATGAAGTAGTTTCCCTAAGTACTCTAAATTCGCTGACATGTTCATATAAGGGAGGGAGAAGCCCCACCATCATCCAGAGAACGTTGATCAGCCGTTCAAGTGACCTGACAACCCAAAGGGCTCACGCTCTGATATCCTTAAAGGACCACCCCCACCTGGCTTGATGACCCAAACAACCCTGCGCCAGCCCAAAACTGCCCAACCCACCCCTCTAACCCACTCCAAACCCCTGGACGCAGCTCCGGACCCTGGCAACATGACTCCAGGGCCTCCGCTCTGACTCTGACATTTGATCAAGGGGACTTACGGCGCCAACCCAACAATGATGCCCTGGTAGCCCCAACTCCACAACATAAACCACCACCAGCTCCGAATCCCACCCCTACGCCGGAATATGTCTGTCGAACAGGGACCACATCATCAGAGTACCCAGAAACAAGTCACATGCAAAGCGCACCAAACACCCCCGAGCACATCCGCCCATGAACACGACCCTCTGGAGCACGACGTTGACCTGAACCAATATTTCGGAACGCAACAAAGCCCCCACCCTGCATGCCTTCTGTTGAATACAATACCCTGGAGCTCAACAGAACCCTGCCATATGCAGCCCCACAAAAACATAGATCCCAGGGAGATCCAAGTCAAGGAATCGGATCCTCACCTCAAGGGAGTATCTCTGCCCCCACGCTGACCAAACCCACAGCCCAGGATGACTGGAGAACCAGCTCCCGCCAACTTATTACAAGGACCCCCCTCTGGACCAACTATGCCGCGAGGACCAACCTCGCCCCACTGACCCCCACCAATGAAGAGGGCCCTGCCGCCTTTGCCACCAGCACCGGCATAAGGGCCAGATCACGGGAAGACCTCCATCCCTCCCGCCAACCGCACTGATAAGAAAACCAAAGCCCTGAACCCCGCTGGACACACGTGAAAGATTTGAAGGTCCGCCCTCCTGTACCAACATGGCGCACATCCCTGCCGCAGACTGAAGAAAACTCCTACACCCCTGGTCAGAAATTCCGAGAATCAAACCCAATAACACCATCCCAAAATGCCATGGAACTCCACAGGAAAACTCCCACCACCCCCGCCAAACCTTGGGAGCCCTCCCTGCAATGCTCCGCCCCGTCCCGACAAACCCCAGGACCAGCCAGCACAGATGGCACTAGTGGGTGTAACCCCCACCTCTGGATTCACTAGGGATTCAACTCCCACTCACACTCCTGTGTGTTTCACTTACTTCGCCCTCATACAAACTAAAACCTCACTTCACACGCCCAGGGACCAAGAAAAGAACATGTTCATGTACAAAAATTACATATATATAAAAGGCGAGGGAGGCAGCAAGTGCGAAAGCAACAAGAAATGGGGCTCACACCCACCTCACTCCCTCCCCGGATCCCCTGGCAACCCTATCCCCAGATCGACTTCCATCTGGGCCTGCACCACCGCTAAGACCTCTGCCAACCCCAGCAACGCCTCCCCCGCGTCAGCCGCCACCTCCCACCATGACCCCGGGGCCACCGCATTGCGTCGCCGATGCCCCTCCAACAACCTCTCCAATCGCGCCATCCCCTGCTGCAACTCTGGGGGCTGAACCATGGACCCCTGCATCAACCCGTCCTGAATCGATGCTGATGTGCTCCTATGCTGCCTAGTGCCGTGCAGGAAACCTAAAGAGAGGACCTGACACTAGTCACTAGATAGGGTAGCTGGCAGTAGGAATTTAATAGTTGAGGGCGAGTCAGTAACCATCCCAGAGAACTAGAGCAAAAGTTGTGATGTGGGGCGAGGTAGAAAGAAGGCACTATCGCCAGCTGAGGTTGTTGTAACAGTGGTGAGAAGAGTAGGGAAAGAGCAGACAGTCAAGGAAGGAGGGGAACTAGGGGACAAATGTGATCTAGTTACTAGCCAAAGTTGCTAGCGTCGCTAAGTCGAATTAACGTGAATAGGCATCCGCAGTTGGTACCAAACTAAGTCAAAGTCAAAGTTGAGGGGGCTCATCACTAAGCTGGAGTCAAAGACAGGATAACGGAAAGAAAGGCAAAGTGTAATCTCAAGCTAGTAGGCTTAGAGAGAGAGAGAGAGAGCAGCTAGTCGACTTTGAAGGGGGTTCTCTGTTCTCTTCTCCGTGAGTATGTGTATATGTGTAGTGTCTATGTACAATCAGTATTTATACGTTTTGAAGTATAGTATGTGAAAGTAAACAAATAAATACTACAAGCGATGGCGTCTGTCACTGTGCTTATGGTGCATACAAGGTGTCAGTCTGTGACTAAATGAAAAATCCTAGGCAAAGTCTTGGCAATGCTTAATTGCTAACAAAAACCAAAACAAGAAAAAAGTCCGATGTCAACACCTGAAGCGTAGATGCTGTTCAAGTATGTTGGTAAGCTCGGCAAACAAACTGATAGTAAAAAGGTACGCCTCTGATAATTTGTTCATATATAGTAGAAGAACGTCGTTTTGTTTGCCAGGGTTGCTAGGGTTGCTAATAGTTGTCACTAGGGGGTCTAGGCCTTGATGATCTAGGCCCAAGCTCCAGACTCCACATGATATTTCTTGTGCTCAATAAGTCTCGTGGTCGCTAGGGTCTCATGCTTTGGTCCAACCCTTGGGCTTGGTCCCATGTGCTGAGTGTTGTAACTTGTGTCAAATACAAAGTAGTCAGCTGCCACTAAGTCCGCAATGCCAAAAGAATGCCAAAAATGGTGCTCAGCGATAACTGGGGCTCATCAACGCAAACGCTGCGGAGGCACCGTCCAAGAGGACCCGATGCTCCCACACCCAGCCTAACCCCAGAAAATGAACTGTCAGTAACGAATGGAGGAACGGAAGACAACTCACGGAGGATCCCCACGTGCCCCGAAGTGGCCTCGTTAGCCAACCAATCCTCCCTCCACCTTGCCGCCTCCAGCTCTGCCCACAGCGCATCCCCCTCCGGAACTCGTCCCCGCCCCTCTGCTTCTCCCGTGGGCTGCCCCTCCATCTGCGTCAGACGCTCCCACAAGCCCCGCACCTCTAACGCTTGCTCCATTGCCACACGCACTGATGTGTTCCTTTCCTGCTCCATTGCCTCTTTCTCTGTCCGCGCCACATCACAGTCCTCCCTTGCCCGTCGGAGCTCACCCTCCCATACTGCCAATGACGTTGTCAAAGCCTCCACCTGCTTGCAAAGGAAGACCTCTGTGATCAAAGGAATAGGTGCAGGGGGACTCAACGACCGTTCCAAGGGAACGCCAGGGGTAGGAGAAAAGAGGAGAGACTACAGAGGCCCCGCCAACAGCTCGTGCCCACGTGGCCTCTTGCTGGGTCCCACCCCCAAGGACAGGGAGGCTTGGCGCTTCCCACAAATCACTGCCGAGGAGGCCCCCTTTCCCTGACCACCCCGCGAAAGCCCCGCCTTCCCCACAGACCGCCCCATGCTCCCCTCCTTTGGCAACATGGGACAAAACTTGGTCCGCTTTGGGACCCCCAGAAAATCCACCACCACCACCATGGACGACTCCACAAAAACCCCGTCAGTCATCCCAAGAAGACAAGTTGACACCACTTATGACTCTGGTCCCTGACACTAGCGTGGCGCTGATGCTCAAACTCCTCCCCCCCACTGTCATACACCACCACCTCGTCCAAATCAGCGGGGGAGACTACTGGAATGCTGGGGGAAGACATGACGAAATTTGGGAAATTCCGGGGTACATCCAAGGCTTTTAATTGATTGAAGAGAACCCTGACAAAGCAGCAGCCATGCTTTGACTTCGTCTCCCATGCCACTATCACTTGCTGTGGACTGATCAATATTGCTTGGCTTTGACTCCCATGCCCCGCCAATCCCCATCCTGCTCCCCGCATCTCGAAGGGTCTCAACGCTGAAGGGGGGTGATGTCACGACCCATCCCCTGGACCCCCGCACATCGTCCAGCAACCTCCCATTCCCCAAAACCCCAATGCTCCGCCGAACTTCCGCCCATGCCCCACGCCTATTCCGGTTAGCCCTGTCACAACCTGTCCCCTGAACCCCCGCACATTGCCCAGCAACCCCCCGATCCCCCAAAAAACCCCCGACACTCCGCCAAACTTCTGCTCACGCCCCGCGCCTATTTCGGCTAACTCCAACGCCTCTCCAGCTAACTCCAATGGCCCCCTGGCCAACTTCAATGCCTTCCCCGCAGCCACTGACACTAGCCCTGGATCTCCCAAACCCCGAGAACCACCCTGCTGTTCCCGATCTTTGCCACCCATCATCAACTCAACACCCTGGTTCCTCTGACCCATTCCGGAGTATCACGACAACCTCGGGGCGACCCGCATTCCCCAATGATCCCATCAACGTATCAGCGCGGCCCGATCCTCGATCGCAACTGACACCCACCCACTCCGTCGAGCTCCACCAAGCCCCGCCGCCACAGCCAACATACCCGGAAGTTCTCTGGTAGCCAGTATATAAGCCGTCAAGTAGCTCTTTGTACTCTAGTCTTGATTTTGCTTAACGTTACCTATGGTCTGATTGTTTCCTTCTTGTGTTTCGTGTTTCGTGTCTCATTTCCTTACTCTCAGTCTCCCGGTCTTATCTCAGTCTCCCGGTCTTGTCTTTGTCACGACCCGTTCCCCAAAACCCCGCACATCGTCCATCAAAACCCCGAACCCCCAAAAGGACCCCCAACGCTCCGCCGAACTTCCGCCCATGCCCCGCGCCTACTTTGGCTAACTCCGACGCCCCCCTGGCTAACTCCGACGGCCCTCTGGCCAACTTCGGTGCCTGCCCCGCAGCCACTGACACTTACCCTGGGCTTCCTGAACCCCGAGAACCACCCCCGTGATTCCCGATCTTTGCCACCCATCATTAACTCGACACCCTGTTTCCTCCGACCTATTCTGGAGTATCACGACAACCTTGGGGCAACCCGCGTTCTCCAATGATCCCATCAACGTATCAGCGCGGCACGACCTGCGATCACAACCGACACCCACCCACTCCGTCAAGCCCCGCCAAGCCCCGCCGCCACAGCCGACGTACCCCGAAGTCCTCCGGTAGTCAGTATATAAGTCATCGAGTAGCTCTTCGTACTCTAGTCTTGATATTGCTTAACGTTACCTATGGTCTGATTGTTTCCTTTTCGTGTTTCGTGTTTCGTGTCCCATTCTCCTTACTCTCAGTCTCCCGGTCTTATCTCAGTCTCCTGGTCTTGTCTTGTCTCCATTTTGTTATCGTTCTCGTTATCGTTTCGTATCTCCACTTGAATCTACTCCTGTTCCATATTGTCTCGTCCGATGCTGTCTCGGTGACTCCGTCAGACCATTGTACCCAAGTCTTCATCAACCCTAACAACCTCATGAACTCTGCAATTACGATTACGAACCCCGACACTCCTTTACCAGGTCCGAACCTCACTCTTCGCTCGGTCCCGGACTCCATCAGCTCCAAATGATCTCCCATCAAACCCCGGCTCCGTCCCCATTGATCACACAGCCACCTACTCCCTTGCTTCCGCAAATCTCCCGTACGGCCTTCTGCCTGAACCCCGCCAAGACCATCTTGTTTCCCCACAATCCGACTTCTCCGGTGATGTGCTCCTATGCCGCCTAGTGCCGTGCAGGAAACCTAACACTTGTCACTAGATAGGATAGCTGGCAGTAGGAAGTTAATAATTGAGGGCGAGTCAGTAACCGTCCCAGAGAACTAGAGCGAAAGTGGTGGCAAGGAGGTGAAGTCGAAAAGAATCGCTACTGCTAACGATAGTCGCAGCGAAACTGAAACGGTGGCGGGGCGAATAAAGGAGAGAGACGGCGGTAAGAGTAAAACTAAGATCGACGGACGAACGTAAACTTATCGCTAGCCGCAATTGCTAGCGTCACTAAATTGAAATAACGCTAATAGGCACCCGTAATCGGTACCACACTAAGTCGAGGTCGAGGTTGAAGAGGTTTGTCGCGAACCCAAAGTTGAAGACGAGATGAGGGAAGGGGATGAGGCGAATGGAATCTTTAAGCTGGTAGCTTATAGATGGAGGAGTAATACGATGGTGATGCGATGGTAAAATTCGATGGTCGGGTGTCTATGTACAGGCAGTATTTATACGTTTTCGAAGTATAGTAAGGGAAGGTAAGCAATTAAGCGCCACTAGCGGCGGCGTCTGCCACTGTGTTGAGGTTGCGTGCCAGGCGTCAGTCCGTAACTAAGTAAAAGGTCATAGGGGAGGCCTTGGCGACGACTAATTGCTAATAAGAACCAAAAAGAGAACGAGTCCGATGTCAATACCTGAAGTAAGAACACCGTTCAGGGATGTTGGTAAGCTCGACAAGGGGAATGATAGTAAAAAGGTACGCGTCTGGTAATATGTCCATATATAGTAAAGGAACGCTGTTTTGTCGCCAGGATCGCTAAGATCGCTAATAATCGTCGCCAAGAGGGTCTAGGCCTTGATGGTCTAGGCCCAAGTTCCAGGCTTCGCGTGATGTTCCCCGTGATCAATAAGTCTCGTGGTCACTAGAGTCTTGTGCTTCGGTCCAATCCTAGGGCTAAGTCCCGTGTGCTGAGTGTTGTGACTTGTGTCAAATTCGAAGTAGTCAGCTGCCGCCGAAAAAGGTGCTCAGCGATAACTGGGGCTCATCATCCTCCCCCGTACTGAAATATTGACTGTCCTCAGTCAACCCAAAAGTCACGTGCTTGATCGCCTGGTCTGTGCGCCAAAGGGATTCGAATAACAGTGGCTGGCGGTATCGCTTGAACTTCATCATCCCCCTTCCTTACCATCTAATCTCTCCTAGCCTCTCAATCTTATCGCTATGTCCGATCTCACCTCCCAATTTGAGAAGATTACCATGGCCCACGCCTTCCTCGATCGGGTCAACAGGTTGCTCGCGGTGGCCCGTGCATTGTTGGCGAAGGATCCTCGCTTGGCGGTCACCGCCATCTTTCAGACGTGGCTCCAGTGGTTCAAGACCTCGGGGAGTGGAGTCGAGTGGCCGGAGTTGGCGACTGTCGAGAAAGAGTGTCGCCAGTTATATGAGAAGTACAAGGAGGAAGAATGGGTTCGCCCATTCGATGTTCACTTTGTAAGTTCCCTTTTCTTCCTTTTGAGCGCCAATTTCTAATACGATCGCTAGGCGCCAATCGACCCTTCGCTGGAGTTCCTGATGGACGATCTCACGGCGGGAATGACGGTAAGTGCCTCGGCAGTCGCTAGTGCTAGCGACCCCGCTAAGGTACGTTAGCTCTTTGAAGACTTGTCACTGAATGACCAGTTCCTTTTCCAGCACCCGGTAGGTGCGTTAGCGGTGGCGAGGGGGGAGGGACGGAGCGAGGGTCGTAGGAACAAAGAGGCGGCGAATCATGGGGACATTCAAGAGGCGGGCCCCTCGACTCCCAAGGCTGCAGCTGGCGGCGTCGCTAGGGGGTTGGCGACGTCGCCAAGATTGGCGACAACTCCGAAGAGCAAAGGGAAGGGGAAAGGAAAGGCAAAAGCACAAGATGAGGAGGATGAGGATATTGAGGTGAGTCGTTTTCTTTCCTTTCGCTGATTCTTGGTGACGACCACTAACCTTTCCTGCAGGATCATGTTGAAGAATCGTTTACTGACAAGCGACTGGCGACGCTCCTTCGATGGCGAAGGACGACGACGGTGGTGGATACGGGGCTGGAAGCAGGAGTGAAGTTGAACAAGGCTAAGGGTAAGGTAACAGTGTCGCTAGAGAAGCGGCAAGAATATAAGTATACGCAAGGAGCAGTAAGTATTTAGCGGTTCTTTTTCTCTTTTTGTCGCTAACGCTTTCTTTTAGTGCGACAATTGCTGGGCCAATAACGACCCAGAAGGCTGCTGGTACCCCACGGGGGTCCAGCCTTGCTATCGTTGCGACAGCACTAGGAAGAGCTGTTCGCACAGCGGCCTGTCATCGAGGAGCACAGGCAGCAAATTCGCTAAGAGGATAGCAATCAAGGCGGCGTCGGTAAGGGGTGCGAGGGCCTTCGTGGAGAGGCAGAGGGAATTGGCGAGGAGAGGGGAGCCGATTGAGATCAAGCATTCGAGCTTGACCTTGCCGACATCGCAGGAGGAGGGCTTGGTGGGAGGGAGTGGAGGCGCTAGGGTGAAGAGTAGGGAGATGGTGGAGAGCGACGAGGACGAGGACGACAACGACAGTGACGGCGACACGCCCCAAGCACTGAAACGGGCCGCAAGCCCATCATCGGTCGCTAGCGCTAAGCGACCTCGGACGGTCGCCAGCGAGGAGGGAAGGGAGGACGTGGAGATGAGGGAGACGACTCCCTTGGCGACGGTCGCCGAGGTGGAGGCGAGTGACATGGAGCTCGAGGGTGAGGAGGAGGTGGAGGCCGTACCCGTCGCTACTGAGGAGGAAGAACGAGTTGAAGAGATTGAGGTCGTACGACGGGTAAGTTATTTTCTCCCGCTAGCTACCTGATCGCCAACCGCTTCGCTAGGGAACATGGAGCGACACGCCGTTGCGTCAGGTGGGCGACGACGAGCTGGAGTGGCTGGGCGAGGACCTCGGATGGCCGACGCCGCTAACGTCGGCGGCGTCGCTACTGGACTTCGACGAGAGGGCGGCGGGAGTGGAACGACGGTTCCGAAGGGAGCTGGAGGCGGCGAGGGAGGAGTTGTTAGCGGCACGGGCTCGCTACACGGTCGCTAGGCGGACACTGGCGACTCTGGCGGGATATCGACGCGACTGCCAGGCCTTCCTGGCCTGGCAGGAGGAGAACAACATCGGCGAGGGGGATTGGGAGGAGACGGAGGCGATGGAGGTTCCTGACAACGACGCTGACCTTGATGCTTAGCGACCGTCGCCTCCTGTATATAAATTTTATAATTTTGTTAGTAGTTTGGACCTAGCTTAGCCCCCTTAAGGGGCTCCCAAAATGTATAGTATTTTTGGCGAGCGATCAGAAAGTGAAACGAAATAGAAGAAAGAAAGCAAAACTCAATTGGGCATACTAGCGACTGTCGCCTAATGCTAGCGACATTTTGAAGGCAAACGCTCAGTAGATCATCATGGCGAATTACCCCGAGAGGCGTGCCAAGCGCTGGCGACAGAATAGCCTAGCACAGCATCGAAACAAGACAGTAGTAAAGTGAAGTGTCTGTGAAAGGCTTTTTAACTGTATTAAAATTGAAAGAGCAACGAGACGAAAAGGACTTAGGTTTTGTAAAGTAATTGTTGATGGATTTTCTGGGTAGTAGAGATGAGAGCGGTAAGAAATGAAGCAGAGTTAAGATTCGTCACTAAGGCCTAGCGAAAGGTAGTTTTCTTCTTCACTGGCGTTGTCACCAGTGTCATCGTCGTCAACAAGTTCGGTTTGCTCCAGTTCTCGGAGACGCGAAGTGTCGATGTCAAAAGTGTCGCTAGGCACGGTTATGTGTTCTCTAGCGAGATAGGGGATTAAGCGGAAAGCAGCAACAGGGCGATGTAGAACTGAGCCATCTAGTTCGCAAAGAATGTAAGCTCCTCCACGGTTGCGAGAGATTACCACGAGTGGGCCTAGGTATCGCGGCTTCATTTTCTTGTTATGCGATACTTCGATTCTTGTATTCCTCATTAGTACGAGGTCGCCTGTTTTGAAGTTGTAATCGCGAATCGTAGCGGCGTGATCTTTTTCAAAGGAAATGGCGGCCAGGCGACGGGCGCTAAGCACTTGGCTATGCAGGCGGTCGAGATCTTCCTGGCGACGCTCAAGGTCAATCGCTCGGCGGGCTATAAGATCGGTGGTTGATAATAACGAGTTTGGCGGCGGTTGCAAATATGTCGCTTCAACTATGTCAGCAGGCAGGAGAGGGTGGGTACCGGTCGTCGCGTAGTAAGGGGAGCAACCCATTCGCTTGCGCACTGTAACACGTTCTGACCAAAAGACCGAGTAAGTAGCCGTACTCCACCTAGACTGATCGCCATCGACAGCTTTAAAAAGGGCTTGGCGAACGTCGAAGTGAGGCCGCTCAACTATTCCATTAGCGCGCTTATTATAACCAGAGATCCGGATATGGCGTAAGTTATACTTCTTCGCCAAATAGGTAACCGCCTTTAGGATCGGGGGTCCATTGTCGGTCACGATTTCGCTAAGCGCTCCCCAACGACAAATGACGTCCTCGTATAGCCACTTGGCGATAGCTTCGGTGTTTTCTCGGCTAAGCATGCGAAATTCCGGGTAATGAGTTAGCGAACAACGTCCTTGGATGATGTACTTGAACTTATTGGAGGGCGGCATGAACATGGTATCGACGTATATCTTGCTGAACAAAGGCGCCGGGGTAGCGACAGTTGGCGGAATAAGCACTTTAGTTGTCTGGTGTATCTGACAGAGATGGCAGGTCCTAAGGTACCACATGATGTCGGCGCTAACTTGGGGCCACCAAAATCGTTCTAGAAGGGCAGAGCGAGTAGCGAAGAAGCCTCTGTGTCCCAAGTCGTCGTGCATCGCCTTCAAGACCCGTAAGCGACTGGCAATAGGGACGAACACCTTGTGAGCACCGTCTCGACTTCTTCGCCAAAGCTTGCCTCCCGTAACGAAAAACATAGATGCGTAGCGAACGAAAGTGGCATATTCTTTGTCACTAAAGCCTTCGGGTCGGATTAGGTCGTGAAGCCATTTCTTAACTAAGAGTATACGGGCATCGTTGGTGGTAGCTTTAGCACTGCGGGGTACGTCGCTATAAGTAGTGGTGCCATGTCTCGGAGGGGGGTTATATCGTGCTGGTCGCTAATCGTGGAGCAGTGTCGGTGTCGCTGGCGAAAGTTGCTAAAGCAGGCGAACAGCCGAGATCGGCAGCAGGGAATAAGCGACGTGCGCCCGTTGAGAGATGGCGAAGGAGCGGCAGCGGTAACTGGACCTGGTGTATGAACCCATGCAAACGATCAATCCAATCCTCATAGACAGAGTTGTCGCTATCGTCGACAGGGGGATCATCAGGCTGTGGCGGGCGCCGCGACAGCCCATCCGGGCCGTGGAAAGTTCCCTTGACGTGCACCAGCTCGAAATGAAACATCAGAATCGCCACAATCCAGCGGTTCATGCTAGCTGAAGGTTGAACGTCGGGGTTCTGAAGCATACCCTTAATGTAGCGAGCGTCTACTTCGATGATGAGGTTCCTAACGCCAATTAGGTACATCCGTAAAGCTTGTAGCGCTCGATAAAGGCCGTAAAGCTCCAACTTAGGCTGACTGAATCGTGCCTCTCTGTCGTTTAGCGTAATTGACCCGAAGCGATTGTAGCGGCGCTCCTTGCGATTATCGCTAGCACACTGGCAAAGGTAATATCCGACCGCTATATATGACGTATCGACCGCTAAGATGACGGGGTCAGGTGATTCATAGTCGATAGGAACAAGGGGCTTAGCGTCTTGTAAGGCCTTCACGAGGTCACGTTGAGCATTAATCTGATCGGGACCAAACTCAAAAGGGACGCCAACGCGAGTAAGTTTCGTCAAGTTATGGGCTCGATGGGCGAAGTTTTTGACGAAGATCCTTAACACCCCAACGGTACCTAAAAAGGCGCGGACTTCCGATAGCGACTTGCAAGGACCCCATCGCTCGATTAGCGCTAGGCGACTTTCGTCGGGGATTCGACCACTAGGAGTACAAACGTGACCGAGAATCTTGAAGGTCGGGGCGCAAAGAACAAGTTTGTGACCGGAAAAAGTGCCACCGCAATATTTCATCCGCTGAAGGATCCTGTTAAGAAGTTCAAAGAACTCCCAGAGCGCTAGGCGGATGTGCAGATTAGCGGGATGCTTAGCGGGTCTACCATTAACGACCTTCCAGTCCTTGGGTCCTTTAGCGCCAATGTCATCGATAAAGCTGAGCACGTTGTGGGGTATCTCCGGCTGCAGAATAAAGGTAATGTCGTCGTGAAATATAGGCACAGAGTTGGTCCACCCCATCGGCAAGGTTACTAAGCGAAGAGCGCCAAACGGAGTCTGGAATGTCGTTAAGTCGCGTGATGCTGGGTCGATAAGTCGCTCGTCGTAGCCAACGTAGAGGTCGAGAGTGGCACCACAAATGCGTCCAGCGAATGATTCGGCGACGTGATCTGGAAAAGGTGGTACTCCAGAATGGCGAATGGTGACACGGTTGAGCGGCTCTAGACTGTGTACAATCCTGAGCTTACCGTTTTTCTTGAGAACGCAAAACCATCGCGAGCGATAAGCGGAATTCGAGGGTTCATAGACGCCGGCGCTGATCTTGTCGCGAATAATTTTGCATACTTCCTTTTCTAGTCCCGGGGGTATGGGGCGATTGTGCTGAACCCAAGGTACATGCGGAATTGTTGGTATGCGTACTGGCGGAAAGAAGTCGGGGCGCAAACTTCCTCGTTCGGAATCTTCCCAAGCGAAGGCTTTTTCTTGCTTGGCGACCATGTCGACCAATACGTTGATTTCGTCGCTAGTGAGGAACCCAGTGTCGTGGTTGCTGACCAATTTCGCTTGTCGCTCGCTGGTGAATCGCTTTGTCGGGACGAAAGGTGGCGGGTTTGGGTTAAGCGGTGGAATGGTCGCTAGTGGATCGCCTATAACTTGACGCTCGATTCGAAAGTCTTCGCTAACATGGCTGGCGACCGGTTTGGTTTTCATGACTACGGGTTTGTACTTCTTCTTGACCTGTACTCCTTTCCGCTTAGGAGGTTCGTTAGCGACATACTGAGCGGGGAATGGGATGTTAACATAGGTGGGGGTAGTGTCCGTAACGCATGTATCAAAGGGCAAAGTCTGTCCAAGAATCGAGGGATTAGAGGTATCAGTAGAAACGAAATAAGAACGAGGTGGAAGGGACAAATCAGAAATGTCGCTAGCCGTAGCGTAAAGGTATGCTAGCGCGGGATTAGTCTGTGTGTTAGAATCGGTAAGCAAAACGTCTTGGTCCAAATCACAAGAAGCTATACACGTCGCTAGACCAGTTAAATGGTCATAGCTGATAACGATCACTATGTCGCTATCTTCTTCATTGCCTCGGGCGATGAAAGCAACGGGGTGCCTCTGTTTCGAAGCGAACATTTTGACGGCTGTTTCTCTTAGATTTGCCGCGTGGGAAGGTAGGGATAGTGCGCCGGAGACCAGTATTGGGGTCCGTAATTGTTATAGTTGTTTCGATGTCGCTAATGGTATTAACCGTGCTTCGGGTTAATACGTCGAATGGGCGACCGAGTAGGATGTCGTAAGCGGGAGACCATAAAACGTGAATTTGAAGATAGACCGTCACGTCGCCAATCGTGCATGGTACGTTTCTAGCTAGTCCCAGTGATCGATCCGTGGTACCGTTGGCGCTCTGCATGTTTAGCACGATGTTGGGGTCATAGGATAAGCCAATGTCGCTAGCGATTTCGGCGGACATCGAAATAATCTGAGAACCGCTGTCGTGAATGCATTCGACTTCCTCTTTATTGTCGATCAACATCATGACGGTACGAAGTGACTGAGATTCCTTAGCGACAGTGAGTACCACAGGCTCTTCTCCGGGGGGTAGCGCGTCAATATAGGCCTCGACAGGGTCGACGGAAGCAAGTGGTGCCTTGTCCGCGGTAAGTCCTTTAGCGGTATCAGCGTTGGACCCAAGCGAAAACTGAGGTTCTTCGATAGCGAACGTCGGCAAAATTTCTTCAAAAATGTCGCTGGAGTCCTGAACTGTATTAACGCTAGCGCCAACCGATCGTTTGGGCGTAACCGCTGTCCTAAACTGATTCCTGATGTCCTGGGATACAGAGCAAAGTTCGCCAACCGATATCGTAACCTGGGTGCGTAAGACTCGTTCGAAAACCGCTTTGGATTGCTCGATGTCGTAGATGGGTGGCATCATTCGATATGCGCCGTCGTTAGCTTTGTTGGGAGCAGCGAAATTCCGGTTAGCGGGTGGGGCGTAGCGACTAGGGAGGCCAGAAAATGGATGAATAGGAGGCTGAGCCACCGGTTCCTTAGCGGCAGACGGTTGTTCCTTAGCGACGGTGCGTTCAGGTGCTTTGCCTTTGTCAGCAGGCTTAGTGGCAGGAACTGGAGCTGAATCAGAAGGGGTGGAGGTTGCCGGAGGGTCACTGGTCGAGGGCGTTGCCTTTGAAGCATCACTTGCTGGTCGGTAAGTCGCTCGGGGGACTTGTACGCCGTCAAATCTTTCGCCGTTTCGCCGGAGTGCAAATAGCTCGCGTTCCAAAGCCTCGATCCGTTCTTCCTTGCTTAGCACTCGGCCTGTGGCGACGTCCTGTTGCATTACCTCGTGTATTAGCGACTGCTGCATTGCCGCCTGCTCTGGGTCTGGGTTAGCGTTGGAAGAAAGTCTGCCTGTAACGATTTGTTCTGGATTAAGCCGGTGCCATTCCTCGATGCGTTCAATGTATAGTCGCTTGCCGGAATAGTTGGGAATCATGGCGCCAGACGGTAAAATGATCTTGCCTTCGGCGTTACGATGGATCTTACCCTGTCTGATCATTTGCTCAAGCTTAATACAAGTGCCTCGGACCATAGTGTGACCTATTTCCCCGCAGAAGTGGCAAGTGCTGTTAGCGAACTGTTGGCGAGGTTGGGCGTTACCGCTGGTTAGAAGGGCTTCCAAACGTTCCAAGGCGCTGACGATTGCGGTAGTGGTCACTAATTCCAATGCTTCTTGCTTAGGTGCCGGCGAAGGGACGGTCGGCGGGTTAGCGATGGGCGATGACGAATGGATGCCGGTGGTGCCATTGCTGGTCTTAGCCGTGGAAGTGTCCGTTCCTTTTAGAACCCACTTAGCGCCTTCGAAGACTTGGTCAACATCGTAAGGGTCCTCAGGATGGTGATCGGGAAGGGTGATTTTGAGGCGGCGGACGACTTTAGACCATAGCGATGTGGGGATACCTTGTTGGAACAAGCGACGTTCCTCGTTACGATATAGCTTGCCGTTAGCGAGTAACCATCTAGCAATACGTTGGAAGTCCCGGTAGTAGTCAGAGAACCTTCCCAAAGTCGCTAAGCCGCTGTTGAAAGACTGGTTAACTAGTCGTTCCAGATCGCCAAGATTATAACGAGCACTAGCGTCAGCGCCAGGGTACAACCTAAGCACTGCCGCTTTCCATTCCTGGTAATTGTAGGGTCGAGGAGCATCGTTGTCGACCATAATATTGTCGCCAAATTCAGGTAAGCCAAGCCAAGTCTCCGCCGTGTCATAGGAAACATATCGAGACGCGTATTCTTTCTTTTGTGTGTCGTCAGTGATACCGCAATCAGCGAAGAGATATTCCAGTTCTTTGAAGTATTGGGGGAGTTCCCTAGGGCGACTCTCATCCCACTTAGGTGCCGTAGTGTCATTGCGAGGCGGCATTCTAGCGCGCCGAGCAACGGGGTCGTTGTTCATGTTAACGGTTGTCGGATTTAGCGGAGGACGGGGGATAGTTGGTGATACGGGAATAGAGTGGGCTTCGGGGAAGAATATAGAGTCGGTTGGGGTTAACGGTGAAAGCGGCGCATCGAGAAAACTTTCAATGAGAGCGCCTGGGAAGTCGGCAAGGATTTCGCTAACGTCGCGAAGGTTTTTAGCGGTTTCGAGTTCGTCGGCAAGGGGTCGAGGACGGGCTGCTGGTGAAGAATGCCGAGGGGTCGAAATGGAAGACTGGGGTGGTTCAAAAGGGTTTTTCAAGCGACGTTTCGCGTGAGCTCTTGTTTCTGGCAGAATGGTTAACTTCTAAACAGCCCTCGCAGTGGGCTCCAAAATGATGTGCTCCTATGCCGCCTAGTGCCGTGCAGGAAACCTAACACTTGTCACTAGATAGGATAGCTGGCAGTAGGAAGTTAATAATTGAGGGCGAGTCAGTAACCGTCCCAGAGAACTAGAGCGAAAGTGGTGGCAAGGAGGTGAAGTCGAAAAGAATCGCTACTGCTAACGATAGTCGCAGCGAAACTGAAACGGTGGCGGGGCGAATAAAGGAGAGAGACGGCGGTAAGAGTAAAACTAAGATCGACGGACGAACGTAAACTTATCGCTAGCCGCAATTGCTAGCGTCACTAAATTGAAATAACGCTAATAGGCACCCGTAATCGGTACCACACTAAGTCGAGGTCGAGGTTGAAGAGGTTTGTCGCGAACCCAAAGTTGAAGACGAGATGAGGGAAGGGGATGAGGCGAATGGAATCTTTAAGCTGGTAGCTTATAGATGGAGGAGTAATACGATGGTGATGCGATGGTAAAATTCGATGGTCGGGTGTCTATGTACAGGCAGTATTTATACGTTTTCGAAGTATAGTAAGGGAAGGTAAGCAATTAAGCGCCACTAGCGGCGGCGTCTGCCACTGTGTTGAGGTTGCGTGCCAGGCGTCAGTCCGTAACTAAGTAAAAGGTCATAGGGGAGGCCTTGGCGACGACTAATTGCTAATAAGAACCAAAAAGAGAACGAGTCCGATGTCAATACCTGAAGTAAGAACACCGTTCAGGGATGTTGGTAAGCTCGACAAGGGGAATGATAGTAAAAAGGTACGCGTCTGGTAATATGTCCATATATAGTAAAGGAACGCTGTTTTGTCGCCAGGATCGCTAAGATCGCTAATAATCGTCGCCAAGAGGGTCTAGGCCTTGATGGTCTAGGCCCAAGTTCCAGGCTTCGCGTGATGTTCCCCGTGATCAATAAGTCTCGTGGTCACTAGAGTCTTGTGCTTCGGTCCAATCCTAGGGCTAAGTCCCGTGTGCTGAGTGTTGTGACTTGTGTCAAATTCGAAGTAGTCAGCTGCCGCCGAAAAAGGTGCTCAGCGATAACTGGGGCTCATCACCGGACCTTCCCAGACCTGTCTGGATCACATCTCCCCAACTACCCGCGCAACCCACCCAGACCCAGAACGTCTTTGAGTGTTCAGTTACCAATGCAGGGGAATCACACCCGCCTAGTAAGGACTCGCCCAGTGCAGCTGAGCCCCCGAGGTCAGCGGAACCTGACAGGGAGGCCTGGAGAAGTCGGATTGCAAGGAAACGGGACGATCTTGGCGGGGTTCAGGCAGAAGACCATATGGGAGATTCGTGGAAGCGAAGGAGTAGGCGGCTGTGTGATCAATGGGAGCGGAGCCGGGGTTTGATGGGAGATCAATTGGAGTTGATGGAGTCCGGGACCGAGCGAAGAGCGAGGTTTGGACCTGGTGAAAGAGTGTCGGGGTTCGTGATTGTAATCGCGGAGTTTGTGAGGTTGTTTAGGTTGATGAGGACTTGGGCACAATGGCTGGACGGAGTCACCAAGACAGCGTCAGACAAAATGGAATGGAGTCGATATGGAACAAGAGTAGATTTGAGTGGAGATACGAAATGATAATGGGAACGATAACAAAGTGGAGACAAGACTGTCAGGTTCCGCTGACCCCGGGGGCTCAGCTGCACTGGGCGAGTCCTTACTAGGCGGGTGTGATTCCCCTGCATTGGTAACCGAACACTCGAAGACATTCCGGGCCCTGGTGGCTTGCGCGGGTAGCTGGGGAGATGTGATCCAGACGGATCTGGGAAGGTCCGGAGAAGTCGGATCGTGGGGAAATGAGACGGTCTTGGCGGGGTTCAGGCAGAAGGCCGTACAGGAGATTTGCAGAAGCAAGGGAGTAGGTGGCTGTGTGATCCATGGGGACGGAGCCAGGGTTTGATGGGAGATCATTTGGAGCTGATGGAGTCCGGGACCGAGCAAAGAGTGGGGTTCGGACCTGGTAAAGGAGTGTCGGGGTTCGTAATCGTAATCGCGGAGTTCGTGAGGTCGTTAAGGTTGATGAAGACTTGGGCACAAAGATCTGACGGAGTCACCGAGACAGCGTCGGACGAGACAATATGGAACAGGAGTAGATTCGAGTGGGGATACGAAACGATAATGAGAATGATAACAAAATGGAAACAAGACAAGACCGGGAGACTGAGATAAGACCGGGAGACTGAGAGTAAGGAGAATGGGACACGAAACACGAAACACGAAACACGAAAGGAAACAATCAGACCATAGGTAACGTTAAGCAATATCAAGACTAGAGTACGAAGAGCTACTCGATGACTTATATACTGACTACCGGAGGACTTCGGGGTACGTCGGCTGTGGCGGCGGGGCTTGGCGGGGCTTGACGGAGTGGGTGGGTGTCGGTTGTGATTGCAGGTCGTGCCGCGCTGATACGTTGATGGGATCATTTGAGAACGCGGGTTGCCCCGAGGTTGTTGTGATACTCCGGAATAGGTCGGAGGAAGCAGGGTGTTGAGTTAATGATGGGTGGCGAAGATCGGGAATTGCAGGGGTGGTTCTTGGGGTTTGGGAAGCCCAGGGTAAGTGTCAGTGGCTGCAGGGCAGGCACCGAAGTTGGCCAGGGGGCCGTCGGAGTTAGCCGGGGGGGGCGTCGGAGTTAGCCGAAGTAGGTGCGGGGCATGGGCGGAAGTTCGGCGGAGCGTTGGGGGTCCTTTTGGGGGTTCGGGGGTTTGATGGACGATGTGCGGGGTTTCGGGGAATGGGTCGTGACATCACCCCCTTTTCAGCGTCGAGACCCTTCGAGACGCGAGGCAGGATGGGGGTCGGCGGGGCGTGGGAGTCAAAGCCGAGCAATATTGATCAATCCACAGCGAGTGATAGCGGTGTGGGAGACAAAGTCGAAGCGCGGCCGCCGTTTTGTCAGGGTCCTCCTCAATCAATTAAAAGCTTTGGGCGTGCCCCGGGGTTTCCCAAATTTCGTCATGTCTTCCCCCAGCGTTCCAGTGGCTTCTCCTGCCGATTTAGACGAGGTGGTGGTGTATGACAGTGGGGGTGAGGAGTTCGAGCGTCGGCGCCGGGGTAGCGTTAGGGACCGGAGTTGTAAGTGTTGTCGATTTTTCTTTTCAGGATGGTTGACGGGGTTCCTGGTAGAATCGTCCGTAGTAGTAGTGGTGGATTTTCCGGGGGTTCCGAAGCGGACCAAGTTTTGTCCCACGGTACCAAAGGGGAAGGTGGCGTCCTCGGCGATGGTTCGGGGGAAGCGTCGAGCTTCCCCGCCCTCGGGGGTGGGACCCAGCAAGAGGCCGCGTGGGCGTGAGTTGTTGGCGGGGCCTCCGGAGTCCTCCCTCTTTTCTCCTGTCCCGGGCGTCCCCTCAGAGCAGTTGTCGAGTCCCCCCGCGCCGATTCCTTCAATCACGGAGGTCTTCCTTTGCAAACAGGTGGAGGCCTTGATGACGTCATTGGCAGTACGGGAGGGTGAGCTCCGACGGGCGAGGGAGGATTGTGACGCGGCGCGGACGGAGAAGGAAGTGATGGAGTGGGAGAGGAATACTTCGGTGCGCGTGGCGACGGAGCAAGCGCTAGAGGCGCGGGGTTTGCGGGAGCGTCTGGCGCAGGTGGAGGGGCAGCCCGCGGGGGAAGCGGAGGGGCGGGGACGAGTTCCGGAGGGGGATGCGTTGTGGGCAGAGCTGGAGGCGGCGAGGCGGAGGGAGGATTGGTTGGCCAACGAGGCCGCCTCGGGTTGCGCGGGGATCCTTCGTGAGTTGTCTCCTGTTCCCCTGTTTGTTATTGATGGTTCATTTTCTGAGTTTAGGCTGGGTGCGGGAGCATCGGGTCCTCTTGGACGGTGCCTCCGCGGCGTTCGCATCGATTCAGGACAGGTTGACGCAGGGGTCCGCAGTCCAGCCTCCGGAGTTGCAGCAGGGGATGGCGCGGTTGGAGAGGTTGCTGGCGGGGCATCGGCGGTGTAATGCGGTGGCCCCGGGATTGTGGTGGGAGGTGGCAGCCAACGCGGGGGAGGCATTGCCGGGGTTGGCAGAGATCCTAGCGGTGGTGCGGGCTCAGATGGAGGTCGACCTGGGGGTTGGGTTGCCGGGGGGTCCGGGGAGGGAGTGAGATGGGTGTGAGCCTCGTTTCTTGTCGCTCTCGGACTTGCTGCCTTCCCCGCCTATTGTATATAGAATAATTCTTTTTGTACGCGAACATGTGTTTTCTTGGTCCCTGGGCGTGTGAAGTAAGATTTTAGTTTTGTATGAGGGCGAAGTAAGCGAAACACGCAGGGGTGTGAGAGGAAGTTGAATCCCTAGTGAGTCCAGAGGCGGGGGTTACGCCCGCTAGTGCTGTCTGCGCTGGCTAGTCCTGGGGTTTGTCGGGACGGGGCAGGGCATCGCAGGAGGGCTCCTGAGGTCTGGCGGGGGTGGCGGGAGTTCTCCAGTGGGCGTTCCCGGCATTTTGGGCGGTGTCATTGAGTTCAATTCTCGGAAATTCCGACTGGGGGTGTAGGGGACGTGTGCCGTATTGGTAGTGGAGGGTGGGCCTTCGAGTCTTTCATGGTGCCCAACGGGTTCGGGGCTTTAGTTGTCTTGGCGGTGCGGTTGGCGGGGGGTAATGGGGTCTTCCCATGGTTTGGCCCTTATGCCGGCACTGGTGGCGGGGGCGGCGGGGCCTTTTTCATTGGCGGGGTTGGGTGAGGCAAGGTTCGTCCTCGCGGTATAGTTGGTCCGGGTCAGGGTTGTGTTCCGGAGTGTTGCGTCCGTGGGCGGGCCTGCTTTGGGTGGCGCTTTGGTGTGTTCCGGAGTGTCGATGACCAAGGGGGTAGGATGCGGGGTGATCAGTCCCAACCAGTTCCTTCGAGTCCGGGGCCAGAATTTGCGGTTCCGGGTCATCTATGTGATATTGCTCTCCTGACCAAAGGTAAGCCCGAGACGGACAAAGGGGGTCTTACGTAGTTCTAATACTTCCTTGAGTTCGGAGGTTCGGGGTTCGGTGGTTCCTTCATCGGGGAGAAGTGGGTGGTCCCGGAGTCGACTCAAGGGTCACTTGGTGGGGGTTTGTTGGTTGTTCATGGTTGTTGGGGCGGCGGGGAGGTCGGCCACGGGGAGGCACTGGAGTAGGGTTCCCCGGGAGATGCGGCAGGGTCGAGGCTGCTCTTCATTTGTGTTCCGGAGCGGCCCGGAGATTGTTGTAAGTGTGGGGGTGGCAGTGGGGAGAGGCACTGCCCGCTTTTCTGGAGGCTCCGATGATGTGGTCCCTGTTCGGCGGACATATTCCAGTGTAGGGACAGGATTCAGGGTGGGTGGTGATTTTTGTCGTGGGGTTGGGGCTACCAGGGCATCATTGTCGAGCTGGCACCATGAGTTTTCTTGGTCAAATGTTGTGGTCGGAGCGGAGGCCCTGGAGTCGTGTCGCCAGGGTCCAGAGCTGTGTTGAAGGGTTTGGAGGGGTCTGGGTGGGACAGTTTTAGGCTGGCACGGGGTTGTTTGGGTCGTCAAGCCGGGTGGGGGAGGTCCCTTGAGAATATCGGAGCGTGTGCCCTTTGGGTCGTCGGGTTGCTTAAACGGCCCATCGTCGTTTTCTGGGTGATGGTGGGGCTTCTCCCTCCCTTATGTGAGCATGTCAGCGAATTTAGAGTACTCAGGGAACTACTTCGTATAGGGTCCTTTTTCCTATAGTTAGTTCGGGGTGGCTCCTATGCTGGGGATTCCTTCGTGGGAGGTGGCATAGTCTGGTGGTGGAGTTTAAGCTCGGGGGTGGCATGCGGGGGGGGTTTTGGCATCCAGGGTCCTCATTGTCGGGGGCTCCGGATTGTGTAGGGGAGGGTGGTGAAATAGCGGCGTGGTCCGGAGTTGTCCCTTGTCGGGAGTGGGGTGCCGTGGTTCTTCTTATTAACGTCTAGAGGCTCGGGGATGTTTTGGTCTTGTTCCGGAGTTGTCGGGGTCGGGTCGGGGAGGTCGGGGCCCCTTCATTTGTTGGGTGGAGGTGACGGCCGATCGATCGAGGTCCGGAAGCAGGTCATGGTTGGAGCCTGGCCTAGGTCTGAGGTTCTTGGTTGCTGGTGGGTTGGTGGATCCACAGGCGGGCTTCAGGGAAGCGCGTTCTCAGTGGTCTCATCGTGGCTGGCGATCCTTTGCACAATGGGTGACTGTCTTGCGGCGAGTTGGTGGTATTGTTTGTCGGAGGGTTGTCGGGGCTGGGGACATTGTCGCTCATTGGGTCGGGTGGTCGCTGGGTTTTGGAATGCTGTTCTTTGGGTGATGTCGGGGGTCAACTTTGTGTGAGGGAACAGGGTTGGCGGAGAGGGTAAGGGTGGGGTGGAAGATGATTTGACGGTTTGCGCGAGGGGTTGGGTGTGAGTTGGGGAGGGTGTCCATGGGGGGAGCCGTTGTATGAAAGTAACCGGAGCGGAGGGGACGTTTGGTGTCGGATCCGCGACTCAATGTGCCTCGGCAAATTGGGCAGGGCCGTATGAATCATAAGGGTTCTCCGGCACGGGTAGACCATAGACATCGGAGTTATTTGATCGTGTGTGCGGAGGTAATGCGGGCATCACAGACGGGGTAAGGTAGAGTCTTGATATTATGTCAGGTTCCGCTGACCTCGGGGGCTCAGCTGCACTGGGCGAGTCCTTACTAGGCGGGTGTGATTCCCCTGCATTGGTAACCGAACACTCGAAGACATTCCGGGCCCTGGTGGCTTGCACGGGTAGCTGGGGAGATGTGATCCAGACGGATCTGGGAAGGTCCGGAGAAGTCGGATCGTGGGGAAATGAGACGGTCTTGGCGGGGTTCAGGCAGAAGGCCGTACGGGAGATTTGCAGAAGCAAGGGAGTAGGTGGCTGTGTGATCCATGGGGACGGAGCCGGGGTTTGATGGGAGATCATTTGGAGCTGATGGAGTCCGGGACCGAGCAAAGAGTGGGGTTCGGACCTGGTAAAGGAGTGTCGGGGTTCGTAATCGTAATCCCAGAGTTTGTGAGGTCGTTAAGGTTGATGAAGACTTGGGCACAAAGATCTGACGGAGTCACCGAGACAGCGTCGGACGAGACAATATGGAACAGGAGTAGATTCGAGTGGGGATACGAAACGATAATGAGAATGATAACAAAATGGAAACAAGACCAGACCGGGAGACTGAGATAAGACCGGGAGACTGAGAGTAAGGAGAATGGGACACGAAACACGAAACACGAAACACGAAAGGAAACAATCAGACCATAGGTAACATTAAGCAATATCAAGACTAGAGTACGAAGAGCTACTCGATGACTTATATACTGACTACCGGAGGACTTCGGGGTACGTCGGCTGTGGCGGCGGGGCTTGGCGGGGCTTGACGGAGTGGGCGGGTGTCAGTTGTGATCGAAGATCATGCCGCGCTGATACGTTGATGGGATCATTTGAGAACGCGGGTTGCCCCGAAGTTGTTGTGATACTCCGGAATAGGTCGGAGGAAGCAGGGTGTTGAGTTAATGATGGGGGGCAAAGATCGGGAACAGCGGGGGTGGTTCTCGGGGTTCGGGAAGCCCAGGGTAAGTGTCAGTGGCTGCGGGGCAGGCACCGAAGTTGGCCAGGGGGCCGTCGGAGTTAGCCGGGGGGGGCGTCGGAGTTAGCCGGGGGGGGCGTCGGAGTTAGCCGAAGTAGGCGCGGGGCATGGGCGGAAGTTCGGCGGAGCGTTGGGGGTCCTTTTGGGGGTTCGGGGGTTTGATGGACGATGTGTGGGGTTTCGGGAAATGGGTCGTGACACTCCCCGGATCTGTCTGGATCACATCCCACTGACTATCTGCACAAGCCATCAGTGCCCGGAACGTTTTCAAGTGTTTGGTTACCAGTGCAAGGGGATCACGCCCACCTAGTAAGGACTTGCCCAGTGCAGCTGAGCCCCCGAGGTCAGCGGAACCTGACAAGCCCCGATGCACCCTCGGCTAACTCCGACGCCTCCCCAGCTAACTCCGATGGCCCCCTGGCCAACTTCGACGCCTTCCCTGCAGCCACTGACACTGACCCTGGATCTCCCAAACCCTGAGAACCACCCCCGCTGTTCCCGATCTTCGCCACCCATCATTAACTCAACACCCTGCTTCCTCCGACCTATTCCGGAGTATCACAACAACCTCGGGGCAACCCACGTTCCCAAATGATCCCATCAACATATCAACGCGGCCCGACCCTTGATTGCAACTGACACCTGCCAACTCTGTCGAGCTCCGCCAAGCCCCACCACCACAGCCAACGTACTCCGAAGTTCTCCAGTAGTCAGTATATAAGACGTCGAGTAGCTCTTCGTACTCTAGTCTTGATATTGCTTAACATTACCTATGGTCTGATTGGTTCCTTCTTGTGTTTCATGTTTTGTGTTTTGTTTTCCTTACTCTCAGTCTCCCAGTCTTATCACAGTCTCCCAGTCTTATCTCAGTCTCCCGGTCTTATCTCAGTCTCCCGGTCTTGTCTTGTCTCCATTTTGTTATCATTTTTGTTATCGTTTTGTATCTCCACGCGAATCTATTCTTGTTCCATCTCGACTCCATTTCATTTTGTCCGACGCTGTCTTGGTGACTTTGTCCAGCTGTTGTGCCCAAGTCTTCCTCAACCTTAACAACCTCACAAACTCCGCAATTACAATTACAAATCCTGACACTCTTTTGCCAGGTCCGAACCTCGCTCTTTGCTCAGTCCTGGACTCCATCAACCCCAATTGATCTTCCATCAAACCCCAGCTCTGCTCCCATTGTTCACGTAACCTCCTACCCCTTCGTGTCTGCGAATCTCCCATACAGTCTTCTGCCTGAACCCTGCCAAGCCTGTCCCATTTCCTCGCAATCCAACTTCTCCGGACCTCCCCGGACCTGTTTGGATCACATCCCACCAACTATCCGCACAAGCAATCAGTGCCCAGAATGCTCTCGAGTGTCCGGTTGCCAGTGCAAGGGGATCATGCCCGCCTAGTAAGGACTCGCCCAGTGCAGCTGAGCCCCCGGGGTCAGTGGAACCTGACACATAGTACTTGTTGTCATATACATCCACTGCAATGTATTCATCTCCATCAATCTGGACACTTTTAGCATTGTCATCACCCTCTGGTTCCTCTACCTCTGGTGGGGCTTCCTCATCATTGACAAGTTCCTCTTGGTCTTCTTCAGCATTGCTCTCTACATCACTACTTGCTACTGCCATATGTGCAGCTTGCACTTGTGCTTATGGCACCTTGCAATCCTTTGCATAGTAGCCAGTCTGGCCACAATTGTAGCATTGTGACATGCTGCCACTTGGCTTGTAGCCCATGTCTCCACCACCAAAAGCAACCTTGGGAGGGCTCACTCTAGGTGGACCATCCTGCACTACCTTTGGTCCAGACTGGCCCACTCTGGGCATATACTGACTCTCCTTTGCCACTGGTGCATTACCAGTTGGTCCCGGTCCAGGCCTTTGGCCTACAGGCAGCCTGCACTAGACTACAAACCATGAGTTATGGTTTTGTTCCATCTCAGAACATTTTGCTAAGAATGTGCCAACCTTTACAGATTGACAATGTCCTTATGCACTGCAAGAGCTGTGCTGGTCATAATGAGTTGCAGTACAGTCTGACTGCTCATAGCATATTGCATATGCCAAAAATTTGGTCACAGTATTGACCTCAGGTGACAAGACACATCTCAGCTGAACTCATTGGGATATATGGCCATGTTTTGTGCATGACTCACCAGGTCATCATAAAAGGTCTGGATGCCTGTTCAGGCATCATATACTGCTGTTCAGGAGGCTTCACAAGCCTCTTGCATAGTTGCTGCATTCACAAAGCAATTATACAATCCTATGAGAACCTTCCTGAAGGTCCAGTCATGCTTATCCCTGTTTGTATGCAAGACATGGCAGTGGAACCAGTTCTGCACTTTCCTATCAATGAACTCATGGAGCACAAAGATGCACTCCTGGTCCATGTCATCACCACTATAGCAGCATGCTGCTAGGTGATAGCACACATTCATAGCCCAGTCTTCCAACTGGAAGAACTTGTATCCTCCAGCATATGCTTGGATATGCTTTTCTTCAGCTCAACAAGGTTTGACCCCATCAGGAAACTTAAACCTGACTCCTAGAGAGTCATCTACTAGACAATTAAGGTGGTCATGGCAGCCTGTACAACCATGGAAAAAGAAATTGGGACAATGTTCTGGAACCTATAATGAGCATATCAAGTTAGCACCTTTATGCCCTACAATGTTATGAGCTATACATATGTGATCAGCATGAAGGCCCAAGTAATGAGACTGTTAATAGAAGGATTGTCATCAGACAAGTTGTCTAAGAACAACCAGGGTGCATTTCATGGGAAGTAGTGATGTTCAAGAACAGAGTCAACAATGGCACATACAACAGCCATCATCACAACAATAATCAAGTTGACAAAGCTAGACACTGACAAAATGAGCACTGCTCTCATAGCAACAGACAGGCAACATACAATTGTGGATTTATCTGCCTCTCAACCTTGCTCTGCTTGCTGGAGGTCCTACCCAAATTCATGACAATACATGTGTCTTTGCTAGTGTACATGACAATACCTATGACACATGTCATGTTCCTCAGCATAGTACCTCTCAACAACATTATCTGCATATTAATGGGGTGCATCTTCTCAACACCCTTCTTCCTCCCTGTCTCTTCCACATCCTTCAAGTCCAGCTGCAGCATTGCATTGAGCCTATACATATTCACATCTGGCCTGTTTGCATCAACACAGAAGCAGTTTGCACATCCTCTCAAATCCCTTGGAAAATTATTCCAGAGCTCAGACAATCATAAAAGTGAGTTTGAGTGAATCTAGGAGTCATAAGAAAGGGATAGAGCCTGAGTGAACCCAGAGCTCATCAATAGTGGTATTCAACACACAGAAGAGACTGGGTTGTTCCCAAGGCACCTTATAGGTGTACATTAAGCTCCATGCCTTAAGGTCACTTAGCAAAGGAGGAAATTTGAGAGTTGGGGTTCCCAAACCCAAAACTTGAGAGGAAGTGTGAGTAACTTTGGATAAACCCAGAACTCATGAGGGAAGGATAGAGCTTGGGTGAACCAAGCTCATCAATAGTTGTGTTTACAAGTCCAGTCCTACTTTGATAGAGCAATGGGGTTGAATTATAACTTGGGGTATTATCCTAAGGCTCAGATGACATAAGAGTGAGTTTGAATGAACCCAAGAGTCATAAGTAAGGAATATGTCATAAGCCACTCCCTGGACCCCCAGCCTCATTCCCAGCCTGCTTGCTTCCTGGAGTTCCCCCCTCCAATGCCCCCTCAAACCCCCCAACCATTTCACATTCTCTGTGCCCACTCTGGATAACTCTGACACTTCTCTGGCAAACTCCAATGGCCCTCTAGCCCACTCTGACACCTTCTCCACAGCTGTCAACACTTTCCCTGACTGTCCAGAGACCCAAGAACCCTCCATTTCTGACTCCATCATATGTCATCAGCTCATTACCCTGGTTCACCCGACCTACTCCAGAGTACCACAACAACCTCAAGATAACCTGCATCCTCAGTTGATCCCATCAGAATATCACCATGGCCTGCCCCCTGATCACAACTAACACCTGTCAACCCTGCACAGCTCTGCCAAGCCCTGCTGCCACACCTGCTGTCCCCTGGAGCTCTCCAGTAGTCAGTATATAAGTCATAGAGTATCTCCTTGTACTCTAGTCTTGATATTGCCTTACCTGATGTGTTTCTGATTGTTTCTGTCTCATGCTTTGTGTTCTGTGCTATGTTTCCTCTTCTCTCAGTCTCCCAGTCTTGTCTTGTCTCTATCTCTGTTATTGTTCTTGTTATTGTTTTGTATCTCTGCTTGAATCTATTTTCATTCTTGTCTCAATCTTGTCTTGACTCCATTTTGCTCCATCCAACTCTGTCTCATCTCATTTGACTCTGTTTCTATTATTGTGTCCAAGTTCTCTTGACTTTATGACCTTACAAACTCCACACTTACAATTACAACCCCTGAACATTTGTTAAACCAACTCCTGACCTTGCTACTTACTTGGTTCTGAAAGCTATCAACCTCTGTTGATCTCCTATCAGGCTCTGGCTCTGCTCCCATCACTTGCATAGCCTCTGCTTACTCCACACCCACAATATTCGCTTCCAGACTTGTACCTAATGCCCTGTCAAATTTGCCCCTTCCTCCACAACTTGTCCCAGGCTCCTCTGGACCACCCCAGACTTGTTCAGATCACTCCCCATCACTTGCTCTCACAAGTTCCCCATGCTTAGGCTCTCTCTGAGTGCCCAGTTATCAGTGCAGGGAATCATGTTTGCCTAGTAAGAATCTGTCCAGTGTAGCTGAGCCTCCATGGTCAGCGAAACCTGACAGAATAGAGCTTGGGTGAACTCAGAGCTCATCCATGGTGGTATTCAACACACAGAAGAGACTGTCTTGTTCCCAAGGCACTTTACTGGTGTACATCAAGCTTCATGTCTTAAGGTCACTCAGCAGAGGAGGAAATTTTGAGAGTTGGAATTTCCAAACCCAAGACCTGAGAGGAAGTGAGTGAGTTTGGATAAACTCAGAACTCATGGGGAAAGGATAAAGCTTGGGAGAACTGAGCTCAAGTCCAGTCCTATGTTAATGGAGTTTGATGATTATGTAATTCATCCATGGAAGACACAATGAGCATTGAGTGAGTGGGTGTGATCTGCAAGCAATACAATAGAAAGATAGATCTTTGAGGTAGTGTCATGATGACACAGATGCCTTAGTTAATCAAAGCTATGCCATAGAGAGATCCTTAAGATCACTCAGCACAGCAGGAGTTTGAGTTGAGCCAAGAACTAGAACCAAGTGAGTGAGTTTGGATTGGACCCAGAACTTCCCAGGAAGTGGTAGAGTTTGGATGAACCCAAAACTCATATGGAAGTCAATGAGCTTGGGTGAACCTAGAACTCATGAGGGAGGAACAGACTTTGAGTGAACCCACTCAACAGTGTTCACTTTGGGAGTGAGGCCACCATTGCATATTAATTCCACAAGCATGTCAGAGAGTATTCCCTCCAAAAATCACTCATGAATGGTGAATTTGTTGAGGAAAATGGCTATGTTTTGAGCATGGTCAAGCAAGGCATCATAGAATCCTTGCACTTCCTCTTTGACTGCAAAAACCATGACATGGAACATATTGCATGCATCCTGCATTGTTGAGGGCTGTACAAACCAATTGTACAATATGAAGACCATGTCCTCAAATCTCCAGTGGGACTGAGCTCTGTTGACATGTATTATATGTTGCAGATACCATTTCAGAGCACCTGCAGCAAGGAAGTCCATTAGAATCAGGACTTTCTCACACTTGCACTCATCTCCACCATATTGGGCTACCACATAAAACATGCAGACACTCATTCGCCAGTGCTCAAGTTCACTGAACTTGGCAGATCTAGCATATGGAGTGATTGTCTTTAACAGAACACTCCTTCTAGGCTTGAGTCCATCTGGAATTGCCAGTCAGACAGCAAGCATTTGCTCCATCACTGCCTGTAGACAATCATGCATTGTCTAGCAGTAATATTTGTGGGCTTCCTCCACTTCAGGAGTAGTGAATCATCCATACTGTTGTGGTGACTCCTGTTGTCTTTTTCATCCATTGGGCCATTATCTGGTCCATTAGAATTGGGTGGATCTTCTCCTGGGGGCAGTGAAGGTTCTTGACCAGGAAAAGGTGGTCCTCTTTCAGGTCCTCCACCACTTTCACCTGGCCCAGGCAGTCCACAGCAAGGTGTTAAGGGCAGAGTGGGCTCAGGATCACCCCCAGGTGATCCTTGTCATATATCTACTCCACCCATTGCTTGATTGCCAGACCAACTTGGAGGGGCATTCCCTCCTTAGTTGGTTGGCCTATGATGTGTATTGGGGCTACTCATAGTCCCAACATGCTTGTCCACCAGGAGAGAGTGAGATTCTCACTCTTTCCTCTTGATGGGCCTGGTATGTTCTGGTGGAACATAATTCTCTGGCCATGCATCATAGGTGGTATTCTCCTGGAACACCACCCCTTGGTTGTCTATGTAGAACTGCCCAAAGTCCTCAAGGTTGCCATTGTGGAATTGCTGCAATGCAAGTCTGTCTTTCCAGGTCAATGCTCTACATGTTGACCCAGCTGTTCTCCTGCATACTATGGGTTGCTCAATTGTAATCACATCACTGACCCAGCTTCTGTAGAAGCTAGGTTAAGAGCCACAATTGTGCCCAATTTAGCCTGTCTCTGATGGTCCACTGCAGCCTGTTATGCTGCATAGTCATGTGGTGTCTCTCCAGGCTGCTATGGCACTTGTAATAGAGCCAATGCTTTGTTGACTGGAGACAGTGGGGATAACTGAGCTCTACCTACAAACAGCAATGGCATCACAGACAATACCTGCAATCCTCATACCTTCTTTCACTGGAGGCAATATGCTACCTCCTGCACCAGAAAAAGCATATAAAGTTCATGAACTTTACAAAGTCAGTTGGGATGAGTCCCTCACCCAATGACTGCTGAATGGCAATATGCTTAGCTACTCAAGCAGCTAAGCATTGCTGAGTTGAGATCTTTGGGACTTCAACCTAGTTTTGCCAGAAAACTAACACCCTCCTATGGAGGATGTCATCTGGATTTGCTTCACCATCAGTATCTGAGGTGTCTCCAACATTGTCTCAATGAATGTAGAGGGACCCACTGTGCATAGACCCAGCATAGATCCTGCTTGTAAACAAACAGGGTCATGAGCTCTGTGAAGAGGTTCTTCCTCATTTTCCTCAGTGGTGTAATCACCATCAAGGAGTCACCAAGACCTCTCATGGCCTCTGGGAAGGATTGCAGTCCTTCTACTCACAGCACAGTAGATGCATGCAAGAGGGTCTCTTTCTTGCTTGCTGCCCCTGCTGCACCCTCTAGCTCAACCATCAGGTACATTCAAGCAGAGAGCACTTGAGTGCCCTCCATTGTGGGGATCATTCAACCACTCAAAGATGGTTGAACAGGAGTAACTACTGGCAATCTTCCTGACATCACTCCACTCTCCCTCTCCACACTATAGTGTGACATGGCAACATCCACTGGTTCATGTGGAACAGCTTGCACTGTTCCATCAAACCCTGGTTCAGACCTAGGCCTGACCACCTGACCTTTCATGATGACTACTGTGCCCATTGCAGAAGGCAAATGTTGAAATTTTAATGTTTTGATCATAATCCATGGCAGTGAACTTCTCTTTTGGAAGTTCAGCTTCTCACTCCACAAATGATTACATGTTTGTTTGACCTAAAAAATATAATGTTTTTGTTACAAGTTGCACAGCTTGTGGTTCACACCTTATAAGTCAAAACCAGTCAATTGTGTCTAATTTATGGAGTATGAAGTAAGGCGCTGCCTTACATAATTACAGTATGGGTATTTATGGGTAGCATCATGTGACACTACCTTATAAATATAATATACAAATAAATGTGTATTACTAATAGGATACTAAGGAGGTAATGTAACAGGCACTCCATTACAGAATTGCATAATGAGGTTCTTCCAGTCAATGTTGGAGTTGATGTCCTGCAGCCAAGGGAGTCCAAGCATGATTGGAGTTAACTCTGGGAGCTGGATGATGAGGAGCTGGACCTGGAGTCTTAAGTCATTGTCAAGGGCAAGGGCATTGTCATAGTATTGGGTGATTCTAGTTGAGGCAGAGCTTTTGTTAAAGAGCTGGAGTTCAAGAGGTTTGTTGAGGATGTTGTGAGGGAGATCAAGCTGGTTGCTGACAAAGGTGCCAGAGGCTCTGCTGTTGACAAGGGCAGGGAGGACCATCAGGGAGTCATCAAGTCAAATGTTGATGATGAATGATTGTGCAGACTTCAAATGGAGCTGTGGGGGAGGGGGTTCAGGGAATGTCAGTAGTGCCTCTGAGGCACTTGGAGTGGGATGAGACATTGAAGAGGACTGGTCTGAAGTTGGTTGGGCTATCCTGGTTGAGGTGGAGGGTGAGACTGGGCCAGTCAATGTGGAGGTTGATAGAGCAGAGCCATAAAAAATCTAGAACACTGTGAGCAGAGACATGTAGTTTGGTGATTAGTAGCTAAAGATCCTGTTGTTGTCTGTTGGCAAAGATCACAATCATTTCTATACAGTGTGTGATGTTTCCACTGGAAGTAGGGTCACCATCAAAGAGCTTGAGGAGGACAAGGGTGGAGAAGTGCTGAAGGTGCTGTGGAGCAAGCACCACCAGGAATTCATTAATGGAATTGGTACTGGTGCCACTGTCAATTAAGGTGGGGACAGAGTCAGTGGAGAAGGGAAGGGTGGTGTGGAGGAGGGTGTGGGAGGAGTGGGAGGAGAGGTGTGCTGGGAGGGTGTCCAAGAAGAAAACCATTATGCAGAGAGATACAGCTGGGGTGGAGAAGACATCAATGTCTGATTCACAGTCTAGTTTGTCTTCAAAACATAAACCACTGACTCATTTTCCATAAACTAGTAGTTATAGTTTTCTCTGTCAATGGTTCATATGGCATATTCCATCACCTGGCATTTAGGGCCAATGTCTCTGCTCACCACATAAAATGCATGCACCCTCCTTCTATTGCTTCTCTTGAGTCTTCTCTGGTATGTCAATCCAGGGCCTGTTCTAAATCTTGTTGGTGCATAGAGCCTCCTAGTCTTCAGTAGGGTCCAGAGCATTGTTAGGGTCCTGGGAGTTGTTGAGGTTGGCATCCAGGGGTTCCAGAGCTTTGTGGAGGTCATTGGCATTGAGTTGGGCTGGTGGGTGGGGTCCTAAGGGTCAATTGGTGCTAGAGGGTCCTCATCCTGGGGGGAAATGGAATGCAGAGTTGACAGGGGCTGTGGGGATTGAGGGTCAATTGCCATGGGTTGCTCTGGCCTGCCAGTTGGTGTTCCAGGGGATGTTCCAGGTGGTATAGGGTGCTGTGTTTTTGCTTTGGTCTTCCCAGTAGCATTGATTGACCTGTGTAACAAGTGCCTTGTAACTGTTGTACATAGTTTGTTTGGGTGTGAGGCAGAGGACATCTTTGATGCATTGAGATAGGGCATGGCAGAGAGAAAATTGGAGGGAGTTGTAGTTCCAACTGGTTTCATAGGCTTCTTGTTTGAACCAGACAATGAAGGTGGTGAAATGTTCATTGTCACACATCTGGAGGTCGAAGAGGTTTTCCTCTGCTTCTGCTACAGTGTCAAATACACCAAACTTACTGAAGAATTCCTGAGTGAAAGCAAGCCAGTTGGAGAGCACAAGGTTGTTAGGGTCAAACTAGAGCAGTGCCATATAGTAGTTGAAGGCAATGCCTTGTAGGTATGAGGCAGCAAAGGCTAGTCATGAGCTCTCAAGTTGGAAGGTAATAGGCTTAACTTAGAACATAGTAAGGCATTTGATCAGGAACACTTTTCACTTCTGGGGGTCATGGCTAGTAAAGGGCTCCAGCTTCTGAATGTTGAGCTTGCCTTCTCAGGCCAGTGTGTTGTGAGTGTTGTCCTGGGGGTTTTGAGTTGAGGGCAGGAGTCTGGCATTGTAGTAGTAATAATAACTGTTCCCATTTCTGCATTGAGAGGGGAAGCTGTCCATAGCTGGGCCTTATCTGCCCAGAAGTCCACTATTGAGAGGCTCACAATCTGGGGGTTGGCCAGCATTGCCTAGAGGGGGCTCTAGGGCCCAGTGAGGGGGAGGGGGTTCTCCAGGAGTTGATAGTTGTTGTTGGCAACAGGGGGATTGGGTAGGGAGATTAGCAGAGGTCAAGGACAGTTATTGGAAAAGAGGAGTTGAGGTGCTCTAGGACTCATGGGTTGACATGGAGGCATTAGACATTTCAGCAGGGCATGGGTGTGTTTGGGGATGCATTGCCATGGGGAGTATGGAGGTCAAAGTGGGGAGGCCTGTACCAGAGAGGGGGCTGGGGCTCCATTCTCAAGGGCAGGTTCTCCACCAAGGTTTTCTGGCTCATCAATGTAGGAGAAATGTAGTTGGAGGCAAGGTCATTGTTGGCAGGGAGGGGCTGGGGAGCTCTATGGGTATGGAGTTCAGGCTCAGTGGGCTGATTTCCAAGTATGGAAGGTACTGGGAATAGAGTTGGCCCAGGAACAAGTGGAGAGGGCCAGGGTGTGGGTGGTGGGTTGGTTGAAGAGGCCTCTGGTGGGGTTGAGGGACTTTAAGATATTTGATGTGGCATTGAGTTCCTCTTGCTGGCAGGGAATGGGGGCCAGGGCTTCTGCCTATACTTCAGTGGATTCTTCTTGTTGTATGTAGAAGGAGCAGGCCAGGTCCAATGGGTCCTCAAAGCATTGGAGGTTTGGGCTGGTATGAATTTCATTGACCAGAGTGTGCAATTCATTCTGGAGGAGGGTGTTGATTCTCAGAGTGCCTTGAGTTGCTTTAGGGAGGGTGCCTTGCTGGTCACATTTGTGGAAGTCAAGGAGTTAGTCTGCCCAGACTTCTAGAGTTCCTGGGGTGTCATGATAACAAAGGCTGACAAGGACAGTGCAAGCATGTCTTGCCAACTCTATAGGAGAGAGATGGAGGAAGCAGAGAACTTTGTTGTGTTGTTGGACATAGGCCTCAACTTGCTGCTGTCTAAAAGAGGGAGGAATTTGAGTGGGAAATTGGAGTTGAGAGAGGGAATAATTATCTAGTTGTTCTGGAGGAACAGGAGCTGCAGCAGGGATTGGATATGCATAGTAGTGTGCCAAGGAGAGGTAGGCAGAGTTGGGCATGGCTGGGGATGCTCTAAGGAATCCTCCAGGATACATGTGGGGGTAGGTCCCATTAGCAGAGAATGTTGGGGGGTGGTGCCAGCTTGGTGGTACTCCTTAACTAATGAAGGAGTGTAGAATGCCAGGTTTGGATCCAGAGTCCAGTAACAAGAAATGTAGTGATCTGCAGGTGGGCCTGGATAGAATGGGGCATAAGGATTTCCAGGGACCAGCCTACTATAGATGTCAATTAGGTAGCCAGCAGGGTTGTACACAGAGTTGTATGCAAACATCAAGAATGGGGTAAGGGAGAGTCTTGATATTATGTCAGGTTCCACTGACCATGGAGGCTCAGCTCAACTGGGCAAATCCTTACTAGGTGGACATAATGTCCTGCACTTATAACCTGTGTTCTGTGAAGCTCTGGACATTGGATACTTACAAGGATAAGCTAGGAGAACAGTCTAAGTAAGTCTGGGGAAGTCCAGTGAAGGCTAAGACAAGGTGTGAGTAAGGGGCAAGCTTGAAGGATTGTCAGGCACAAGTCTGGGGGCAGATGTTTGGAATGTGGAGCAACTTGAGGTCATGCAAGTAACAGGAGTGGGACTGGGGTTTGATAGGCAAGTAGGCAGAATTGATGGGGGTCCAGAGTTAGATACAGGGTTACAAGAATATGTATGGAGATTGGAACAGAAATAGAGCTGAAGGGAACCAGGCACACATAAAAGAAAACTGAGATAGATGAGATGAGACAGAGTCAAGATGAGATAGAGATGAGAACAAAATGAATTGAAGACAATACAAGATGAGAATGGAACATTAGAGACAAAACCAGGAAACAAGACAAAACAGACACAATCATAGATAATATCAAGACTACTGTAGCAAATATTGCTCTATGACTTAAATACTGACTACTAGGCCTCCTCTGGGGATTGTGGGTCTGACAGCAGGGCTTGTTGGGGCCACATGGGTTGGACAGGTGTCAGGTCTGATTGGGTGGGGCTGTGATGACACACTGGTGTGGGTCCATGATATGAGCTGGGGTTCAGGAGAAGCAGCAGGAATACCTGGGAGCTTGAGGGGGTTAGGGGAGTGATGGGGAGATGTTGGAGTTGACCAAAAAAGCATTGGAGCTGGCCAAGGAAGAGTTGGAGTTTGCTGGGGTGGGTGTTAGGGGTGAGCAAAGGTTGGGGCAGGTTGAGGGGGTGTTGGTGGGTACTCTGGAGAAGTGGGGGTTGCTAGGGGAGAGGTCTGGGGATGGGTCATGACACATAGAACTTTTTCTCTGGTGTTTGGTCACAATCACTCAAATTAGTCCTCATGTTGGTACTAAAGTGGAGGGTTGGGCAACAGCAGGAACAGCGGCACCTCCAGTTTCTTTGTCACTGTTTGGTCCTTGGGGAAACCAACCCCATAGTTCTTGTACCAGAGTGCCAAAATGAGAAGATAAGGTAGGTTCCCCATCTCCATCATCTGTTGATTCTGACACTGATGCAAGATCAGGCAGACTGTTCAGCAGGAATGGCCACACCTCCAGTTCCTTTGTCACTGTTTAGTCCTTGGGGAAACTAACCCCATAGTTCTTGTATCAGAGTGCCAAAAGGAAAGGATAAGGTAGGTTCTCCATCTTCATCATCTGTTGATTCTAACACAGATGCAAGATCAAGCAGACTGTTGCACAGATGTTCTTCAAAGTCAGACAAGTCATATTCCAAAATTAGTTCTGGCATGCTCCTTTAGCTACCATCCTTACTCAACAGATCTGATGATACAGTCTGTAGACTGGGGGGGACCCAAAGACCAGCAAGACCTGTCATGGTAAATCAAGTTCCATAGGGCTAGAGCTCCAACAGTGAGTTCTGTGATTACTTCAAGGCTTTGCAAACATAATTGTTCAGTCTTGTCCAGGTCAACTGCCATTTCATATGCACTAATTCCAGGTGGCTTCCCATCAGTGGATTTGGCCACATGAGCATGCAGACAATCTTGGGCCATGTGCCCTTCTTTCTTGCAGTGGAAGCACTTATTTGCAGCTCATAACTCAGCTTCCTCTTCTTTATTAAGGAAGTGTTTTGGTCCTGAAGCATTGGCCTGATGCCTTTGCTTGGACAGTCCAGGCTTAGTACATGACCTTTGAGCTGAGAGCCCACCCTCATAGATGAAAATCTTGGTGTCTCATTGGTTTTTTTTTTTCAAAGGGAGATCTTCCATGCTTAGGGCTGCTGCATTGTCCTTGGTGCCCAAAGTGGCCTCCCTAGCAGTGCTCCCAATGAGACTGGTGGCTGCCCACATGGTTGGAGTGGTGAGGCTGATGAGCCTCTTCCACATCAACATTCTTAGCCATCTCCTGATATTTGGCCTCACAAATCAGCTTATGTCAACTTGAACATTCAGGATTGAGGTGAGCATGGAGCAATGCCTTGCAAATAGATGGCTTAAACCTATTAAAGAGCTTAACTATGTATGCAAAACCGCTGTCTGACCCAACAATGGTGAACAACTCATTGAGATCAGCAACATAGTTCTTGACTGACTTGCTTCCCTGCTTTAGCCATTCAAGATGGACATGGTGCTGATTGCAGTAGTCAATTGGAAAGCAATAGTTGAAGAGTTTGTTGAAGAACTCCTTCAATGTCCACTTTTGTGGTGCAAGGGACACACAACACATGTAGCAAGTGCAGGCCTTTCCAGTTAAGAACTCTGAGAGCACCATCACCTGATAGTGCTTCTGAATATAACAATATTTGATGTAGGCAGTCCCATGGGTAAGGAACTTCTAGAAAGAACAATACATAGCCTGACCATCATACTTCTCAGGTAGCATTGGCTTGATCAACAGCTTCTGGTGCTTATGGCAACAATGTGACTTGGATTGGGACTTAGACTTCTTTCCCCTCTTGAGCTTCTTTCCCTTGTGGCCATGGAAACAACCACAAGAAGATCCCAACAAACTTCCACTGGAGGAGCTGGACTCCCAGTTAGACAAAAAACTATCACACCCTGAGTCATTTGAGGATGACAAAAAAGGAAAATCAGTGTCTGAACAAAACTCAGAGTCCAAGTCTAAAGTGGATGAGGAGTCATTAGAAGAATTTCCATCCCATGTGCCACTCAGACACTCAAATGCACATCCCAAAGCACTCTTACCAATGACCTGTGCAATGGGCTTTGTGGCATTCTTATTATTGTGAGTGGACCTCTTATCTTTGCATGCACTTATCAACTTAGTCTTGCTGCCAGTTATGCAGTTGATGCGGCTGGCCAGCTTGTCAGATATGGGGATGGAACCTGAATGTTCCTTCTTGCTGTGAGCAATCTTTGGCTTTTGCCAAAGCCTGTCTAACTCCTTGACAAGCTGACATTTATCATGCAGGTATTGCTTGATCTCCTCCCATGAGGGTGACTCCTGTTTGACTTCAACCTCACCATCTGACACTGCATAAGATGCCACTGGGAGCTTGGTTGCCTGTCCCTTGGCAGGATGTTCTTCACCTCTGGTAAGCTTGTTAGAATTGTCCTTGGACTTGTAGTCCTTTGTCTTGAGGAGCTGATGTTGGACCTCAGGTTTCAACTCAGTATCAGACAGGTTGAGGGCACCCCAATTGCATGGGTCAACTCCTTTGCCCTTGTTTGGTAAGTCCTCTTCCAAGCTTGAGTCATTGAAAGGATTGAGATTTTCACCAGACCAAAATTTATTTTCATTGGTGCAGGCTTGGCAGATATGATCTGCCTACTGATCACAATGTTCATGCTCCTTGTTGGTCATTGACTAACAAGCAAGGCTCATTGCCCTGCTCTGCTCAGCAGTGAGCCCAGATGGGGTCATGTTGGAGTCCTTCTCAGGGGCATCATCAACAAAAGGTTGGTACATCTTGCAGTCTGATATTGGAGTGGACTCTGAAGAAATAGATGTACTCTTTAAGATAGGATGGTTATTATCTACTGTCCATGTAAAATCAACATTATGGTGCTCATCAGTACTGGACTTCTTGTCACAAGGCTCCCCTCAAGCAACACTTACTTCACTTCCTGAGAAATGGGCATCCCTGCCTGTAACAGGCCCAGGGGCATACACTTGTACAGTGGGGCTACTGCTGGCTTGGGAGCTCATGGCAGAGGAATATATGGATCCCATCAAGCTGCTCAACTTGTTGAATTGCAAGGAGATCTCCTGACTCAAGCTGTGCTTGGGGTCCTCTTTGGTGACAGGCTCAGCTGCAGACTGGGCCAGATTTGCCAAATGAAGACAGGTTCTATATGCCATAGATTATCAATGAAAATTTCAAAGGGTTACTTGCATAGTTGGTGGTGCTGGTTGATTAGACTGGCAACATCCAGAGACAAGAGTAAGAAAATGAGATTTAGATAGAAGCTAGGAAGTAGTTTTTGTCAGGTTTCACTAACCACAGGGGTTCAGCTTAACTGGGTGAGTCCTTATTAGGCAGATGTGATGTTCTGCACTTATAACCTAGCATTCCAGGGAGGTCCAGACTTCAGATACTTGTGAGGATGAGCTAAGGGGAGCAGTCCAAACAAGTCCAGGATAGTCTGTGGATGTCTAAGATGAGGTGCAAAGAAGGGCTGGGTTTGGGGATGACTCAGGTACAAGTACAGAGGTGAGTATTGAGTGTGTGGGGCAAGCAGAGGCCATGCAAGTGATGGAAGCAGGGCTGGATATTGATGGGGGATCAATTAATATTGATGGTTCTGGGGCCAAGCATAGGGCAAGATCTGGAGTTAATTATGAATGTATGAGTTGTAAATAGATGAGCAGAGATTGTAACAGAGTTAGAGTTGAAAGGAATTCAGGCAACAATAAAGAAAATAGAAGCAGATGAGATGAGACAGAGTTGAGGTGAGACAGAGAGGAGAACAAAATAGACTAAGATAGAAACATGAGACTGGAGACAGAAACAGAGACAAAATCAGGAAATGTAACATACACAAATGTAACAGAAAAATATCAGCAATATCAAGACTACCATAGCAGATATTACTCTATGACTTATATACTAACTACAGAAACTCCTCCAGAGGCTGTGGGTCTGATGGCAGGGCTTGTTGGAGGTGCATGGAGTCAATGGGTGTCAGTTCTGTTCAGTGGGCAGGCTGCAGTGATATACTGATGGGAACTGAGGGAACTGATAGGATTGCAGGCTGCAATGTGGTCAATGGGAGGTTCTGGAGGAGTTGGGCAGGCCATGGTGACACATTGGCATGTGTCACAACCTGCTCCCTGGATCCCCAATATTGTTCCCAGCCTGCTCACTTCTCTGGAGTCCCCCTCCCTCCCCCCCAATGCCCCATCAAACCCCCCAACTATCATACACCCTCTGTGCCCACTCCAGGTAACTCTGATGCTTCTCTGGCAGACTCCAATGGCCCACTCTGATGCCTTCTTTACAGCTGTCAACACTTCCCCTGACTGTCCTGAGCTCCAAGGACCTGTAAGAGCAACCTCTGGAGGCTGTGGCTCAATCACATAGCTGGCAAAGGGGAATCCAAAGTCTATTCAGTACTGTACAGTGTCTACTGAGATAACTACTCACCTGGCAAAAGGGAATCCAAAGAGAACAAGTCTGGAGATTCTCTAGGCCAGGTGTGATGCTTCAGAGGCTTCAGAAGCATGAGAAACAACTGTACAGTATGACAGAGAAAAAAGACAAAAGTGATGTGTCAGCAATTGGTCAGCAGTTACATAAGCTGGTGGCAGTGTCAAAGGGGCCATACTTGTCTGAATTATGGACAGAGAACTGGTACAGCCTGAGGGCTGAAACTAGGACCAATAGATAGGGAAAAGGAAGGAGAATAAAGAAAAACTATAGCAGAGCAAATCTGACAAGAACTGTAGAAGGAGAAGGGGAGACAAGTGGGATGTCCCCTGACATCACCCTCCCTCTAGGATGTGGTGCCTCAATGCACTGGGTAGAAGAAGTCACAAATTACCTGGTCAGTGTCAGGTTCCGCTGACCTCGGGGGCTCAGCTGCACTGGGTGAGTCCTTACTAGGCAGGCGTGATCCCCTTGCACTGGCAACCGAACACTCAAAAGCGTTCTGGGCACTGATGGCTTGTGCAGATAGTTGGTGGGATGTGATCTGGACATATCTGGGGAGGTCCGGAGGAGTCAGATTGCAAAGAAACAGGATGGGCTTGGCGGAGGTCAGGCAGAAGACCATATGGGAGATTCGTGGAAGCGAAGGAGTAGGCGGCTATGTGGTCAATGGGAGTGGAGCCGGGGTTTGATGGGAGATCAATTGGAGTTGATGGAGTCCGGGACCGAGCGAAGAGTGAGGTTCAGACCTGGTGAAAGAGTGTCAGGGTCCATAATCATGATTGCGGAGTTCGTGAGGTTGTTAAGATGGCTGGACAGAGTCACCGAGACAGCATCAGACAAAAGGAAATGGAGTCGATATGGAACAAGAGTAGATTCAAGTGGAGATGCGAGACAATAACAAGAATGATGATGAAATGGAGACAAGACAAGACCGGGAGACTGAAATAAGACCAGGAGACTGAGATAAGAAAACGAGACACGAAACACAAAACACAAAACACAAGAAGGAAACAATCAGACCATAGGTAATGTTAAGCAATATCAAGACTAGAGTACGAAGAGCTACTCGACATCTTATATACTGACTACTGGAGAACTTCGGGGTATGTCAGCTGTGGCGGCGGGGCTTGGCGGAGTTTGACAGAGAGGGCAGGTGTTGGTTGCGATTGAGGGTCAGGCTGCACTGATACATTGTTGGGATCATTTGGGAACACGGGTCGCCCTGAGGTTGTCGTGATACTCCGGAATGGATTGGAGGAACCAGGGTGTCGAGTTGATGATGGGTGGTGAAGATTGGGAACAGTGGGGGTGATTCTCGGGGTTCGGGAGATCCAGGGTAAGTGTCAGTGGCTGCGGGGAAGGCATCGAAGTTGGCCAGGGGGCCGTCGGAGTTAGCCGGGGAGGTGTTGGAGTTAGCTGGGGTTGCGTCGGGGCTAACTGAAATAGGTGCAGGGCATGGGCGGAAGTTCAGCGGAGCATCAGGGGTTTTGGGGAATTGGGGGGTTGCTGGACGATGTGCGGGGGTCCAGGGGACGGGTCGTGACATCACCCCCCCTTCAGCATTGAGACCCTTTGAGACGCAGGGAGCAGGACGGGGATTGGCGGGGCATGGGAGTCAAAGCTGAGCAATATTGATCAATCCGCAGCAAGTGATAGTGGCATGGGAGACAAAGTCGAAGCACAGCTGCCACTTCGTCAGGGTTCTCCTCAATCAATTAAAAGCCCTGGACGTACCCCAGGATTTCCCAAATTTCGTCATGTCTTCCCCCAGCATTCCAGTAGTCTCTCCCACTGATTTGGATGAGGTGGTGGTGTACAACAGTGGGGGGGAGGAGTTTGAGTGTCAGCGCCGCGCTAGTGTCAGGGACTGGAGTCATAAGTGGTGTCAACGTGTCTTCTCAGGATGACTGATGGGGTTTTTTGTAGAGTCGTCCGTGGTGGTGGTGGTGGATTTTCTGGGGGTCCCGAAGCAGACCAAGTTTCATCCCGCGTTGCCGAAGGAGGGGAGCATGGGGCGGTCTGCGGGGAAGGTGGGGCTTTCACGGGGTGGTTGGGGAAAGGGGGCATCCTTGGTGGTGATTTGTGGGAAGCGTTGAGCCTCCCCGTCCTTGGGGGCGGGACCCAGCAAGAGGCCACGTGGGCATGAGCTGTTGGCGGGGCCTCTGGAGTCTCTCCTCTTTTCTCCTACCCCTGGCGTTCTCTTGGAACAGTTGTCGAGTCCCCCTACACCTATTCCTTTGATCACGGAGGTCTTCCTTTGCAAGCAGGTGGAGGCTTTGACAACGTCATTGGCAGTATGGGAGGGTGAGCTCCAATGGGCAAGGGAGGACTGTGACGTGGCATGGACAGAGAAAGAGGCAATGGAGCGGGAAAGGAACACATTGGTGCACGTGGTGATGGAGCAAGCATTAGAGGTGCAGGGCTTGCGGGAGCGTCTGACGCGGATGGAGGGGCAGCCCACAGGGGAAGCGGAGGGGCAGGGGCGAGTTCCAGAGGGGGATGCGTTGTGGGCGGAGCTGGAGGCGGCGAGGCGGAGGGAGGACTGGTTGGCCAACAAGGCCGCTTCAGGGTGCATGGAAATCCTCTGTGAATTGCCTCCCATTCCTCCGTTCGTTACTGATGGTTCATTTTCTGGGTTTAGGCTGGGTGCGGGACCATCAGGTCCTCTTGGACGGTGCCTCCGCGGCATTCGTGTTGATTCAGGACAGGTTGATGCAGGGGTCCGTGGTTCAGCCCCTGGAGTTGCAGCAGGGGATGGCGCGATTGGAGAGGTTGCTGGCGGGGCATCAGCGATGCAATGCAGTGGCCCCAGAGTCGTGGTGGGAGGTGGCGGCTGATGCGGGGGAGGCATTGCCGGGGTTGGCAGAGGTCTTAGCGGTGGTGCGGGCCCAGATGGAAGTCGACCTGGGGATAGGTTTGCCAGGGGGTCCAGGAAGGGAGTGAGGTGGGTGCAGGCCCTGTTTCTTGTTGCTTTCGCACTTGCTGCCTCCCTCACCTTTTGTATATATATATAATTTTTGTACGCAAACATGTCCTTCTCTTGGTCCCTGGGCGTGTGAAGTGAGGTTTTAGTTTGTATGAGGGCAAAGTAAGCAAAACACACAGGGGTGTGAGAGGGAGTTGAATCCCTAGTGAATCTAGAGGTGGGGGTTACGCCCGCTAGTGCCATCTGTGCTGGCTAGTCCTGGGGTTTGTCAGGATGGGGCAGGGCATTGCAGGGAGGGCTCCCGAGGTTCAGCAGGGGTGGTGGGAGTTCTCCGGTGGAGTTCCGTGGCATTTCAGGGGTTATATTGAGTTCAATTCTCAGAATTTCCGACCAGGGGTGTAGGGGCTTTCTTTAGTCTGCGGCGGGGACGTGCGCCATGTTGATACTGGAGGGCGGACCTTCGAATCCTTCACGGGTGTCCAGCGGGTTCGGGGCTTTGGTTTTCTTGGCAGTGTGGTTGGTGGGGGGGACAGAGGTCTTCCCGTGATCTGGCCCTTATGCTGGCGCTGGTGGCAAAGGCAGTGGGGCCCTCTTCATTGGTGGGGGTTGGTGGGGCAAGGTTCATCCTCACGGCATAGTTGGTCTGGGTTGAGGTCGTGTTCCAGAGTATTGCATCTGTGGGCAGGCATGTTTGAGTGGCGCTTTGGTGTGCTCCGGAGTGTTGATGACTGAGGGAGCAGGATGCAGGGTGATCAGTCCCGACCAGTTCCTTTGGGTCCAGAGCCAAAATTTGAGGTTCCAGGTCATCTACGTGACATTGCTTTCCTGACCAAAGGTAAGTCCCGAGACAGACAGAGGGGTCTTACGTATTTCTGACACTCCCTCGAGTTTGGAGGTCTGTTGGAGTTGTATTGGTGGATGTTTCTTTTGGGCAGGGGCAGCGCGGGGGTTGGTTGGGAAATGGCTCGCCTCAGTGGAGATGCTTTGGGGCTCATTCCGAGGGTTGTTCCTTCCTGGGGTTGGTGGTTCCTTCATCAGGGAAGAAGTGGGCAGTCCTGGAGTCGACACAAGGTTCACTCGGTGGGGGTTTGTTGGTTGTGTTGGCTTTGGAGGAGGTGCAGGCAGAGGAAGGAGTCTGAGGTGCATTTTGTCGGTCCGCAGTTCCAAGCGTGAGTACCAGGGGTCTGGAGCTGATGCGGGGTTTGGGGTTGGGTCTTAACTTGCGAGTGGGGTTGTGTCATGAATCAGAGGGGGAGCTCCAGAGTGGGCTTTTTCTTTTGTGGAGCAGTGGAGTTGTCACGCAGGAGTGGCAGTGGCTCCTGGAGCTGAGCTCGGGTGGGGGAAGATGGTTGTTCACGATTGTTGGGGGTCAGCAGGGAAGTCGGTCGCGGGAGGCACTGGAGTGGGATTCCCTGGGAGTTGTGGCAGGGTTGAGGCAACTCTTCCTTCGTGTTCCAGAGTGGCCCAGAGATTGTCGCAAGTGCGGGGGTGGCAGTGGGGAGAGGCACCGCTCGCTTCTTGAGGAAGGCATCAGCAACCTTTAGGGTACTCCGGGAGATTACTTTGCGTGTGGCCTGCTTCTGGGTACTCCAAAGAGGATACTTCGTATGTGGCTTGCTTCTGGGTGCTCCAATGATGTGGTCCCTGTTCGATGGGCATATTCCAGCGTAGGGGCGGGATTCGGAGCAGGTGGTGATTTATGTTGTGGAGTTGGGGCTACCAGGGCATTGTTGTTGGGTTGGCGCCGTAAGTCCCCTTGATGAAATGTCATAGTCGGAGCAGAGGCCCTGGAGTCGTGTTGCCAGGGTCTGGAGCTGTGTTGAGGGGTTTGGAGAGGGTCGGAGGGGTGGGTCGGGCAGTTTTGGGCTGGCACGGTGTTGTTTGGGTCATTGAGCCAGGTGGGGGAGGTCCTTTAAGGATATTGGAGTGTATGCCCTTTGGGTTGTCAGGTTGCTTGAACGGCTGATCGACATTCTCTGGATGATGGTGGGGCTTCTCCCTCCCTTATATGAACATGTCAGTGAATTTAGAGTACTTAGTGGAACTACTTTGTATAGGGTCCTTTTTCCTGTAGTTAGTTCGGGGTGGCTCCTATGCTGGGGGTTCCTTCATGAGAGGTGGTGGAGTCTGGTGGTGGAGTTTAGGTTTGGGGGTGGCATGCAGGGAGGTTTGGCATCCAGGGTCCTCATTGTCGGGGGTTCCAGATTGTGTGGGGGAAGGTGGTGAAATAGCAGCGCAGTCCAGAGTTGTCCCTTGTTGAGATTGGGGTGCTGTGGTTCTCCTTGTTAACTTTGGGGCTGTGCTTTAGGCGGCGGGGTGGAGGGTGCATAGCCGTTCTTTTCCTGACCGTCTAGAGGCTCGGGGATGTCTTGGTCTTGTTCCAGGGTTGTCAGGGTCGGGTTGGAGGTGTTGGGGCCCCTTTATTTGTTGGGCGGGGGTGACGGCCGAATCGACCGAGGTCTGGAAGCAGGTTCTGGAGTTGGAGCGTAGCCTAGGTCTGGGGTTCTTGCTCTGTTGTTGGTGATTAGTTGCATCAGTCTTTGGGGTTGCTAGTGGTTTGGTGGATCTACAGGTGGGCTTCGGGGGAGCGTGTTCTCAGGGGTCTCATCGTGGCTTGTGATCCTTTGCGCAATGGGTGACTGTTTTGCGGTGGGTTGGCGTTATTGTTTGTCGGAGGGTTGGCATGGTGCCGGAGACATTGTCGCTCATTTGGTCGGGTGGTTGCTGGGTTTTGGAATGCTGTTCTTTGGGTGACATCGGGGTCAACTTTGTGCAAGGGAATGGAGTTGGCAGAGAGGGTAAGGGTGGGGTGGGGGATGATTTGATGGTTTGCACGAGAGGCTGGGGGTTGGGTGCAAATTGGGGAGGGTGTCCATGGGGGGGAGCCATTGTATGGATGTAACTGGAGCGGAGGGGATGTTTGGTGTCAGATCCACGACTCAATGTGCCTCGGCAAATTGGGCAGGGCTGTATGAATCATAAGGGTTTCCAGGCACGGGTAGACCATAGACATTGGAGTTATTTGATTGTGTGTGTGGAGATAATGCAGGCATCACAGACGGGGTAAGGTAGAGTCTTGATATTATGTCAGGTTCCGCTGACCTTGGGGGCTCAGCTGCACTGGGCGAGTCCTTACTAGGCGGGCGTGATCCCCTTGCACTGGCAACTGAACACTCAAAAGCATTCTGGGCACTGATGGCTTGTGCAGATAGTCGGTGGGATGTGATCTGGACAGATCTGGGGAGGTCCAGAGGAGTCGGATTGCAAGGAAATGGGACAGGCTTGGCGGGATTCAGGCAGAAGACCGTATGGGAGATTTGCAGAAGCAAAGGAGTAGGCAGCTATGTGGTCAATGGGAGTGGAGCCGGGGTTTGATAGCTGCGGGGAAGGCATCAAAGTTGGCCAGGGGGCTGTCAGAGTTAGCTGGGGAGGCGTTGGAGTTAGCCGGGGTTGCATCAGGGCTAACCAAAATAGGCACGGGGCATGGGCGGAAGTTTGGTGGAGCATCAGGGGTTTTGGGGAATCGGGGGGTTGCTGGACAATGTGTGGGGGTCCAGGGGACGGGTCGTGACAGTCAGCTGATGAAATAGGGTAGATGCCTCAAATAGCTTTTGAGGCATTCTCCAAGAGGGTTTTGGACCATTGAGCTTGGTGGCAGCTGAGCTGTTTTGTGGTCATGAAGTACTGCAAATTGTTATGGTCAGAGTAGACTTGAATGTGGTGTGGAGATCCTTCAAGGTAGGCCAGTAGAAGTTCTGGACCAAGCCTGATGCATGAACATTAGCCTGTGGTTCCCAAGAGATGTCCTCAATGCCATATCCCTTCCATTTCACCTTGAACTGCAGCTTTGAATACCCTGCTGTCCAAGATTTCCTCCACCTCATACTCCTCCACATCATTGACCAGAACTGGTAGTGGGGGTGGCTTAGCACAATGGCCTGGGATTGGATTCTCTGGAGCTGGAAATAACTTGACCACATTGAAGACTGGATGCAGTTGGTGGAGGCCTGCTAGGAGTTTAAGTCAGTATGCCAAAGGCCCTACCTTCTTCTCCACTGTGAAGGGGCCCAGATGACGATGTGACAGCTTCAGGGATGGCCTTGTTGTCTTAATGTCTGAGCTATCCAAATACACATGGTCCCTGGGCTTGTAAAGTGGGGCAGGTGTCCATCTGCAATCATAGTACCATGCCATGTCTTTCTTGGCCTTCACCAATGCAGCTTTTGCCTCCTCCTGTGCTCTCCTCATCTGATCCACAAACTCATTGACAGAGTCATTCTCTGAGGGGTGTGCTCAAGGTTCAAATACCATGTGAGGGTGCCTGCCAGTGTCCAGGAAGAACACAGTCATCTGTGTGGAAGAGTGAACATGGTTGTTGTATTGGAATTCTGCATCTAGCAGCAGCTCATCCCAGTCATCCTGCCTCTCATTACAAAAAAGGCAGAGATACTGTTCCAGTTTCTGGTTTATAGGTTCTGTCTGCCCATCTGACTGAGGGTGATAGGCTGTAGTGGTATGGAGCTTCATGCCTAGCAGACAATATAGTTCTTGAGTGAATTCTGCTACAAACTGGGGGCCCTGGTCCAAGACATACCCATCTGACAGACCATGGAGTTTCCAAATATTCTTCCAATACAGGCTGGCTGCTCCCAAGGCAGAGCATGTGGTGTGGGTAGGTATGAAGTGAGCCTGTTTGCCATAGAGGTCCACCACTATCATCATAGCATTGTACCCATGAGCATCTGGGAGTTCCACAATGAAATCCACTGATGCAACACTCCAGCAAGCAGCTGGAATAGGGAGTGGGTGGAGCTGGCCCATGGGTGCTTGGTGGCAAGGTTTGGTGCAGAGACAAAGGTTGCAGGTGCTAGTGTAGGTGCCTACATATCAGGAGATCTGTGGCCACCAATAGTTCTGGGATACCAGCTCTAGCATCTTCCACCTTCCAGGATGTCCAGCCACCCAAGAGTCATGATGTTGTTCTACAATGCACCAGCAAAGTTCTGGAATGTTAGGCACATAAATGCATCCTCTGAAGGTCAACAGCCCATCCTGAAGACCCCACTCATCAGCATGCACTGACTTGACTCCACTTGCCCATTGAGCTTGTAGGGCCTGTGCAGCTTGGGCAACTGCATCCTCCTGTGCACCCTCCTGATTCTCTCTTTGGATGTCCCTAAGGATGTTCACTTCATCTCCTTGCACCACAATCCCTTCTAGTGCATGGATAGCAAAGAGCTCTGGCTTGAGGAGAACAATGTTGTCATTATCTCCTGCTCCTGTGCCATGGTCAGCCTGCCTGGACAGTGCATCTGGTTTGCCCATGCTCCATTCTGGTTTGTGGTGCAATGAGAAGTCAAAGTTGGCCAGATACAGAGACCACTAAGCTTGACATTGATTGAGTTTCTTAGTGGAATGGAAGTACTCCAGGTTCTTGTAGTCTGTCCAGACTTCAAACTTATGCCATGTACTCTTGAGGAAATGCCACCATTCTTCAAAGGACCAAATAATTGCTAGCATCTCCTTATCATGGATCTCATAGTTCTGTTCCACTGCATTAAGTTTTGGAGTCAAAGGCTACTGGATGCCATTTGCCATCCTCCTTTGACTGCTGGGAGAGGACTGCCCCTGTAGCAAAGTCTGAGCTATCTGCTTCCACATGGAATGGAGAGTCATTGTTGGGGAACAGGAGGACTGGCTTTGAGGTCATAGATTGCTTGAGGGCATCAAAGGCAGCTTGCTGTGAGGGCTCTCACCACCATGCAGTATCCTTAACTGTGAGGTCAAAGAGGGGACATGCATGGTGGGAGAAATCCTGTATGAACCTCCCATAGAAATTGACAAACCCAAGAAAAGCCTGAACTTCCTTCTTGTTCCTTGGCTCAGGCCACTCTGCTACACCTGCCACTTTAATGGGGTCCATCTTGGCTGTTCCATGTGAAATGATCAAACCCAGGTACTCCACTTTAGTCTGTTCAAATTTGCACTTCTCAGGCTTTAAATAGAGCTGGTGTTGGTGGAGGCATTCCAAGACAATGCATGTGACCTAGCAATGCTCCTCCAGAGTTTTTGTGTAGATGAGGATATTATCAAGATACATGCAGACAACACCTTCTGCAATCAGATCACAGAAAATGTCATTTATCATAGTTTGGAAGGTGGTTGGGCTAATGGTGAGACCAAAGAACATTACTAGAGGTTCAAAGAGTCTGCAATTAGTTTGGAATGCTGCCTTCCACTCATCCCCTTCTTTGATGTGTACATTGTTGTAGCCCTAGCAGACATCCAACTTTCTGAAGTAGTGTGCACCTCAAAGGTTGTTGATGAGTTCTGAGATGAGTGGCAAAGGATAGCAGTTCTTCACTATCATTGCATTCAGGACACAATAATCCTGAACCAGATGAAGAGACCCAGCCTTCTTCTTAATAAAGAAGACTGGGGAGGCCATTGGAGACTTGGAGGGTCATATTTGTTCTGAGCTAAGATTCTCCTGCAGGAAAGCATCCAGTTCATCCTGTTCATGGGGCGTGAGTGGATAGACCTTGCAGCTGGAGGGCTCTGCATCTGGTATCAGCTCAATTGCATGATCCCACTGCTTGCACTCCAGAAGTGAATCAAAGGAGGCCTTGGTGAATACATCCTCAAAGTCATGGAGGTGATTGGAGACAGTGCTACAGAAAGGCTTGGGCTGTGAGTTTGCCACAAATGCCTTAGCCAGACACTGAGAAGTAGTCTGACTGGCCCAAATCTCTGCCACTGTAGGAGGGGGGCAGAGGGTTGTAGCATAGATCTGATCTCCCACCTCTATGGTCTCATCTAGGGACTCTGCATCTGGAGTATGGGTCCATTCTCCTTCACCTTCCTCTTCCTCTGAAGATTCACACCCAATACTCTGGAAATCCTTGGAGAGCCTCTCTATGAGAAAATGCCAGAGGGGAGGGACTCAGGAGGTTAAGATCAGCATAAGGGAGATGCCCAGCATAACAGGCATGCACAGCAGCATGCTCATGAACCTTGGCTCTCTGCTCCTTACAGGCTTCTTCTGTGCAGGTAACACAGCAACATGGGCAACAACTCATTTTCACCTCACCCTTAGTACAGTCAATCTCTGAGTTGTGTTCACATAGCCAGGTGAACCCCAAGATCATGTCTTGCTTTTCCAAACTAGTGATGGCAAAAGTGGCTCACTCTGAGTGGTCTTGGTAGTGGAGGACTAGGTCCACTACAGAGCAAATAGAGCTAGCTTCATTGAGTGTGCCATCAACATTGTATACAGGGATAGGATGGGAAAGGGGGCAAGTGGTCAGGTGGTGTTGTTGCACATAGTCAGTGTCAAGAAAGAGGCCTGTTGTGTCACTGTCAAGGAGGGCAACCACACTTTGGATCTGCTGGGTGTCCATCATTTTAATTTCCACCTGTAGCTTCAGAGAGTTGGTGGAAGGGGTAGAAGCAACAACATAACAATGGAGGAGGCAGCATTCCTATGCAGGGATCCAAAGGCGTGGGCTTGGGGGTGTCTTTCCAGCTGAGACTTTAGCTGTAGAGGGAGTTTGTATGTCTGAGGAGGGGCTTATTGTTGCAGGCATAGTATCAACAATGGCAACAGATATATTTGATTCTATGGACAGGAGGTGAAATGATTAGTACTGGGCAATGGGGGCATACTGGTTATCTGTTGCTCCTTTAAAAATTCTCAGACTCTGTAGAAACCTCCTCCAATACATTGGCCACTTCCTCAGAATGGACAGCTATAGGTGCATCTGGAGAGGGGGTTCCTGTGGCATCCCAGGCTGCAAGGAGTTGGATGAGCAGCTCTTCTTACTCTGATGCTGACAAGTAGTGGACTTCTAGCCCTTGAGGACAGTAATGGGCAAAATGACCTGCTTTCTCACAGTGTTGACACAGCAAAGGGGTAGAGAACTGCTGTCAGGAAGCATCAACATCTATTGGGACTCCTTGGGGTAGGGAGCACAGGGGAGCAGCATGAGGCATGAAGGAAGGAGCTGCACCTGGTTGTGGAGATGCTAATACAGGTGCAGAAGAGGGAGCTTGGGGGGTGAACCCTCCACAAGAAAAAGGGAAGGTTGAGGGTTGCATCCACCACAACTCACATTGCAGTTCCATCAGCTGCTACTGCTTGTGTGCCACCTTGTATCAGGTATCAACATGCTTATCATCTGGGCACCCCTCTGCCATGCTGTCAATACAATCCCTGAGAGAGGGGTGGAGTCTGTCATAGAAGATTAGGCAGAGTTGTAGACTGTCTGGATATCCAGCCTGTTCAACTAAGGCACAAAAGGAGTCAATGTATTCATCAAGTGACTGCTTTCCATGATCATACTGAGTTTGGTTTCAAAGGGAAAGAGCTGTGATTTTGGCAGAGTTAAGGGGGAAGAATTCTGCTTGGAACTCCTTCTCAAACTCCATCCAGCCAGAGAAACTCTCCACTCCTCCTGGGCATTGGAAGATATGCAGTGCATAGGTTGAGGCTTGACCAGCCTTCATATAGGAGAGGACCCAGGCAATTTTCAAGGCATCTGAGGTAAAGGCTTCACTGCTCAGCTGGATATAGGTGATGCAGGACTGGAGGAAACATTCTCCAGCCTTACAATCTCCATCATATACATCAGGAAGTGCAGGACAAGGAGTTTGGAACAAGGAGCTGAAAGGCCTAACACAGATGCAGACACAAACCTTTCTGTAGCGGCTGGAGCAAAAAAGCCTGAGCTAGGTGCAGACACAAACTGTTCTGCATCTGCTGGGGGCATTGGAGGTGTGGTAGGAGCAAGGGGGAGACATTTCAGAAGGGCTTGGAGAGAAAGGGACACTGCTTCAGTAGTTTGAAGGAGTCCAGTGAGTTCAGCCATGTGGGAAGTAGGAGAGGCTTGGGTAAGTTGAACCTGTGTCTCCAGGGACAGCAAATGACTCCAGGCATTGTCCTGGGGGCTTGAAGCATCAGGGGGAGGTGCTGGAGGGGTTGGCTGGGTCATAGGAAGGGCATAGGGGCACTAAGACACTGGTGGGGAAGAGACCTTTTGAGGAACCAAGTAGAAGCTCAAGTAACTGAAAAGGGGGCTGCCAGACCAAATCTAGAGACTTGTTCTGCTGTAAGGGCAACCTCTGGAGGCTGTGGCTCAATCACACAGCTGGCAAAGGGGAATCCAAAGTCTATTCAGTACTGTACAGTGTCTACTGAGATAACTACTCACCTAGCAAAGGGGAATCCAAAGAGAACAAGTCTGGGGATTCTCTAGGCCAGGTATGATGCTTCAGAGGCTTCAGAAGCATGAGAAACAACTGTACAGTATGACAGAGAAAAAAGACAAAGTGATGTGTCAGCAATTGGTCAGCAGTTACATAAGCTGGTGGCAGTGTCAAAGGGGCCACACTTGTCTGAATTATGAATAGAGAAATGGTGCAGCCTGAGGGCTGAAACTAGGACCAATAGATAGGAAAAAGGAAGGAGAATAAAGGAATACTATAGCAGAGCAAATCTGACAAGAACTGTAGAAGGAGAAGGGGAGACAAGTGGGACATCCCCTGACAAAGCCCCAGCAACCCCAGAACCCTCTACCATTTCTGACTCTATTGTATGTCACCAGCTCATCACTCTGGTTCACCTGACCTATTCCAGAGTACCACAACAACCTCAGGACAACCTGCATTCTTAGCTGATCCCATCAGAATATCACCATGGCCTGCCCCCTAATCACAACTGACACCCATCAACCCCATGTGGCTCTGCCAAGCCCTGCTGCCACACTTGCTGTCCCCCAGAGCTCTCCAGTAGTCAGTATATAAGTTGTAGAGTAGCTCTTCATACTCTAGTCTTGATATTACCTGCCTTACCTGATGTGTTTCTGATTGTTTCTATCTCATGTTTTGTGTTCCATGTTATGTTTTCCTTTATCTCAGTCTCCTGGCCTTATCTCAGTTTCTCAGTCTTGTCTCATCTCTATTTCCATTATCATTCTCATTATCATTTCATATCTCTGCTCAAGTCTATTTTCATTCCTGTCTCAATCTTGTCTTGACTCTGTCTTGTCTCATCCAACTCCATCTCATCTTGTTCAACTCTGTCTCATCTTGTCTGACTCCATTTCCATTACTGTGCTCAAACTCTTTCAACTTTAATGCCTTTACAAACTCCATGCTTATAATTACAAACTTGAACACTCATTAAACCAACTCCAGACCTCACTATTTGCTTGGCTCCAAAAGCTATCAACCTCTGTTGATTCTCCATCAAACTCTGGCCCCACTCCTACCACTCACACAGCCTCTGTTTGCCCTGCACCTTTAATACTTGCTTCTAGACCAGTACTTGACACTCCCATCAAGTCCAACCCTTTTCCCACAACTCATCCTAGACTCCTCCAGACCACTCTGGACTTGTTCAGATCACTCTTCATTGATTGCTCTCACAAGTCTCCCATGCCTAGACCCTCTCTGGGTGCCCAGTTATTAGTGCAGGGAACCACATCCACCTAGTAAGGATTTGCCCAGTATAGCTGAGCCCCCATGCTCAGCAGAACCTGATATAATATCAAGACTCTCCCTTACCCTGCTTATGATGTCTGCAATTAACTCCACACACACTTCTGTCAGAACTCTTGATGTCTATAGTCAGCCCATGCCTGAGACCCATTATGATTTGTTTGGCCTTGCCCAATTTGTGAAGGCACATTGAATTGCAGATCCAATACCAAATGTCCCCTTTGCTCTGGTCACTCTCCCTTACAACAGCTCTCTCCATGGATACCCTCCCTGCTCAACCCCAATCTTGTTATTCCTGCACCACCCTCATCCACAATTCCCACACCTCCTCCACCAGCTCTGCCTCCTACTAGAACTGACCATGAAACCCTCCAACCCAGTCTTTGACCTACTCTGGTGATAAATCAATCTATTGCTTGACAACTCCTCTGATGTCCCATCCACACCACCCCTTCAACCATAACAAATCCCTGCTGGAGACAATCACTCACTGCATAAGAATAAGTCACTACCCCAACCAATAAACAACAACAAGACCTCCAACTACACATCCCTCATCCCCCTACCTCCAGATCCACCAGCCCCCCACCCTGCAGCTCCATCAAAAGATCTGTGTATCACTAATATCTGACCCAACAACCCTCTGATGGCACTCATCCTCCAAGAATAAAGTGAGGCCAGTGCTCTGCCCCAAATCCAGAACCAACCTCCAGAATCAGCTAAGACCCCTTAGTCAACCTGGCCACCAACCCCACCCAATGTTTGGTGAGACCCCAATGCCTCCAACCCAACTCCAGCAACTCCAGAGCAAGACAAAGGAATTCCCAAGCCTCAAGAGGGTTGAGAAAGGAAGGAATATACACCTCCGCCCCACCTCCTTGAAGTGCACTTCAAAGGTGCCCCCAACAAACCCCAGAAGTCAATGCAAGGACCATGGCACCCCAATCCACAATGCTAGATAACTCCAGACCCTTCTGCCACTACTTCAACACCCCCTCCCAATTAATCCAGAACTCCTGACATCAAAAACGCTTGATGCTGCCTCCTTCCACACACACTTCACAAGATGGGACCTCCACCCTCCAACTATTAGCTTACATTGCCTTGAGCAAAGAACACCTTAGCACAGAAGTCACCCCACCAGAATGAACTATAGAAAAAAGGAGAATTCTATATGAAGTAGTCCCCCTGAAGTATTACAAACTCACTAACATGTTCTCCAAAAGAAGCAAAGAACCCTGAGAAATCAACACAAAGACTCAAGGTGCCTTGACCCACCAACCCAGGCCACCCTGGATCCCTCCACACAGCTCTGGACCCTGGTAACACAGCTCCAGAACCCCCCTTTTGACTTCAACACCCATTGAGGAAACCCACAACATCGACCCATTGATGAGGTCCCTACATGTGCTCCATAAGGACAAATCATCAACTACCAACCCTGAACCACTCTGCCCTTGCATGAAAAGACATCTATCAAACAAGGACCACACTGCTAGAGCATCCAGGGACAAACCCAATATAAAGTAGTCTCTCTGGAGTGTCCTAAGCTTGCTGATGCATTCCCAAAGAAACAAGTAGTATCCTCCATTGCCATCCACTTCAAATTGACAATGAAAAGATGCCACCTCCACTCAACAATAATTGACATTTGAGGAAATGCCACCCCCACCCACAACAAGCAGAGACATCACATGCCCCAACCTCTGCCCCTGGAAATCACCACCTGACCACTGTCCTTCCCACATCTCCAACAAAGTTGATCACCCAGTAAAAGAACAAATTCTGGATACCCAAAGTACCTTCCCCCAAGCTTGGCAAAGCACCATGCAACCCAACTACATCTGCTGGAAATTGACTCAGATGCTCAGAAGAATGAATGGCTCCTCTGTCTCCATCTTGACAATCAGGGGATCAATGATGCCTTTCAAAAGAAGTGGTACCCCTTTCCCCTAATCAGAAATCTTGTTGATTGCCCTGCAGTGCCAAAACCTACCTCCACCCCACCCACAACAACCTCTGGACTGCTCTAGAGCATGAATGAATGATTGCTCCCACCTCTGCCATGAACTCCAGAAAATCCCAAGTGGTGTTCTCATGTGACCAACTTCCCTGCTACTCTCCAGCACTAGTAGATGACCACTCCCCAATACAAACAATGTCTTCACATGTCTGGGCAATGGTCTGACCCACCCAAGTTTTCAGAGAACAACCAGGACACACCCACCACACCCAAGCACAACTCCAGAGACCTCCACCACTTATCCAACAACTCCATCACTCAGTGGTAACTTCTGTTAAACATTTGCATATTGTGCTGGTTTGAAGAAGGAGGAAAATCCCACTCCAGACTCCCTCCCCACCTAGCCCAACCTCTGCCACAACCCTGCCAATAAGCTAAACTCCTGACCCAACCCTTACATTACCCCCAAACTCCTGGGTTGTGTGCTGGGAAGAATGGATCAACAAAACATGTCCTTGGACTCTTTTTCTCTGCTCCATACCACCTCCAAAGTCAACTCCATTGGTGAGCCATTCACTGACCAACTCCTATGCCAACTCCAGACCATTGGCTCCTACTCCAGAAGAAGACATAAAACCCCAAGCTCACCCTCAGACCAACCATGCCCACACCCCACTAAACCCAGAAGAGCTCTGCCAGCAAGTCTGCACCCCACCAACTCTTGTACCACTTCCATTCCACTGGCTCTGCCCTGGAAAGGAATGAAACTACTGCTGGACCTCCAATACAATACTGAATCTACCAGTATAACTCTTGATGCAACTCTGCCAGAAGAACAACTCACCAAATAACAACCTTAAAATCCTCTCTTGCACCAAAAGCAACTCTGCCAAGAAGAATCATCCACCCAATCCTCCCTTGCACCAAAAGCAACTCTGCCAAGAAGAATCATCCACTCACCAACCTCCATGCCACCTTCAGATGACCAACCTCTACTCTGAGAAGGATGAATCCATGCTCTGGACTTAGAACACACTCATCCCAACAAGCTCCAGCAGCACCCCAAGCTCCAAACATGCCAGAAACATGTAAGACTCCCCTGCCCATCTCTGAACTTACCTTTGGCCAGGAACAAGAAGGAATGTCATGTAGCTGGCCCAGAATCTACAAATCCCAACCAAGCACAACCCTCCACTAGTACTCTGGAGCACAGCAAATTCCAACAAGGAACAAAACATAATACTCTGGAGCATAGCAAACACCTAACCAAACACACCCCTGACAAGATGCAATACTCTGGAGTTCAACAAATGCCCATGCAAGCACACCTCTGCCCAAATGAAAGCCTCCAAACACCCCTGCCCTTGAAGTCATCCACCCAACTCTACATACTCATAGGTCAATAGATTGCAAGAATGGGCAAACCCAACTTCAAGGAAGTATTTCCACCCCTATGCTAATCCACTCAACAGCATAGCTGGCATATAAAGCAGTTCCCCACTGAGTTTACTACAATAGCAACCCCAATCCAAGAGCCCTGCCACTAAACTGCCAAGGACTTCCCCATAACTCCATCACCTCCACTGTCATCAAAAGAGACCTCCACCCTCTCTGCCAGCTGTGTCGGAGCAAAATCAAAGTCATCTGAAAACCTCTGCCCCCTCTGCCAGCCATGTTGGAATGAAAGTTAAAAACCCCCACTAAGTGCACTCAAAGTCTGGGGATCCACCCTTAAGCCTAATTGCAAGCACTCAACATAATCCTGGACCTAAGGACACCCACCCCTGACCTTGGTCTGACCCCCTTAGAAGAGCCCCACAGAAACCCCCAGCACCCCTGCTGAACTCTGGAAACCCCACCTGTGATGCTCTGCCAAGCCCTGGCAACCCTAGAACTAGTTGACAACAGACAGCATTAGTGGGCTTAACCTCCGCCTCTGGATTTATTAGGGATTCAACTCCCACAAACAACCCCTGCATGTTTCTGCTTACTTGCCCCTCACACAAACTAAAACCTTGCACACTTGCCAGGACTCCACAAAAAATTGATATGAACAAGTCTAAAAAAGTACATTATCTTACAAGCAGGGAAGACACAAAGTAACAAGAAAATGAGGATGATGGACACTAGGGATAGGAAAGGCTCGAGCCCCAGATTACCTCACTCCCTCTCTCTCTCCAGAGCTCCCCTCCCCACTCCTCCAACCCCCAAGTCCACCTCCATTTGGGCCCTCACCATGGCCAGAACCTTTACAAGCCCAGGCAACTCCTCCCTTGCATCTGCTGCCACCTCCCACCATGATTTCAGGGCCACCACATTATGCCACCAATGCCCTACCAACAGCTGCTCCATCCTCACCACCCCCTAGTCTAACTCAGGAGGACAGTCTGTGGGCATCTGCGCCAATCTGTCCTGGATCAACACAAAGGTGGCAGAAGCCCCATCCATGAGGACCCAGTGCTCCCAGACCTAGCCTGTTTCAAATTTGTTAATAGATGTCAGAAAGCAAGAGAGGATACTTATACAAGATCCCTGCACACCCTGAGGCCACCTCACTCACCAGCCACTCCTCCTACTGCTTTCCAGCCTTGGTCTCTGCCTGAATCAAGCCCCTCTCCTCCAAGCCCTACCATTCCTCTGCCTCCTTTACAGACTGTGCCTCCAGCTATGACAAGCACTCCTGCAGACTCCACACCTCCAATGCCCTTGCCATGGCTATCTGCACTGCTGTGTTATAATCCCACTACAGTACATCCCTCTCCTTCCATGCCTGGTCCCAATCTTCCTCTGCCCTCCAGAGCTCCCCCTCCTGCATTGCCAGAATCCTAGACAGAGCCTCCACCTAGTAATAAAGAAAGGTTTTAGAGATTGAAGGCATGGGCTCTAGCAAGCTTGATGGATGCCCCATCAGCACCTCCAAGCTAGGAGAATACATGTGGGGCCTAGGAGAGCCTGCCATTGCCTCTTGACCCCATGGCCTCTTGCTGGGCCCTGCCTTAGGTGGCAGAGAGGCTCTTTACTTGCCCTTGTTGCATAGCACTGCCTCCCCCTCCCTCTGCCCGCCCTGTGGGGGTCCCACCTTCTCCACTGGCTGCCCCATGCTTCTCTTGCCCTCCAAACCTGAACCCCAGCCTGATACCTGGGCCTTCCAACTCTTGCCCAGCTGTCCACTCACCTAACTCTCCTCCCACTTCTGCTCTGTAGCAATACACATGGCATGCCACTCCAGCAAAATTGAACATTTCTTATGCCTAGCACAGCACAGAAGACAGACTGAGGTATCATGATGGGACCCCACAGTTAGCTTGTTGAACTTGCACAACTCCTTCCACTGGGCACAGAGGGTGCACTGGAACAATTGATCAGCAAACACTGAAAAAAGAGGTAGAGACTCACCAGAGCCTCATTCTGACACCACTCTAGAGTTGGAGGACTCCGAGCCTGCTCCAGTGCCCCTGCAAATACCTCCAGCATCATCTGCACCTGTGGAACCCTCTCCACCTCTGGAACAATGTGAATGATCCCCACCCCCAGACTGGGCCTTGCAGAATGCTCCAGGGCAATGGGAACTGAATGACCAGCAGGCCCCAACCCCCTCATATGCAAAGAACCCTTAGAAGAACCCACCACTGCTGAGGACAGCTCTGCCAAGCTCAATTAGCAACTCCAGAGCAAGAAAAAACATCACACTTATAATGATGTGCCATTGCCTTCACCTTCCTATAGTCCCACCACTGTTCAAACTCCTGCCAATGACACTTATACTTCACCCAGATGGCCACACAATTGTTACCAGAAGGAGGTGGTGTTGGTGATGGAGAATGCAATAATGGCATGGCAGAAGACATGGCAAAAAGCTTGGGAACCCCAGGGTACATCTGACCTTTTTAATGACCTGGAAAGAGCCCCCTGATAAATGACAGCCATGCTTCAACTTTGTTCTCCATGCTGCTGCCACTTGCTGTAGTTTGATCAATATTACTTGGCTTTGATTCCCATGCCCTGCAATCCCCAACTTGTGCCCCATGTCTTGAGGATCTTGATGCTGAAGGAGGGGCAATGTTATGACCTGCTCCCTGAATTCCTGACATTGTTCCTAGCCTGCTTGCTTCTTCAGAGTCCCCCCTCCCAATGCCCTGTTAAACCCCCCAACCATCATACATCCTCTATGCCCACTCCAGGTAACTCTGATGCTTCTCCAGCAAACCCCAATAGCCTCCTGGCCTACTCTGACACCTTCTCCACAGCCATCAACACTTCCCCTGACTGTCCTGAGCCCCAAGGACCCTTCCCTGCTATTCCTGACTCTGTCATATATCAACAGCTCATCATCCTGGTTTACCTGATCTACTTCAGAGTACCACAATGACCTCAGGATGACCTATGTTCTTAGCTGATCCCATCAGAATATTACTGCGGCCCACTCCCTGATCACAACCAACACCCATCAACCTCTTGTGGCTCTGTCAAGCCTCAACACCACACCCACTGTCTCCCAGAGCTCTCTAGTAGTTAGTATATAAGTTATAGAGTAGCTTCTCATACTCTAGTCTTGATACTACCTGCCTTATTGTAAGGGCAACCTGCAGAGTGGCAGATCAGAGTCATGCAGCTAGCAAAGAGGAATCCAAAGTATATTAGCAGAGTAGACAACAATACAATCAGTAACTAATCACCTAGCAAAGGGGAATCCAAAGAGAACAAGTCTAAGGATCCCTACTGCTCAGTGCAGTGCATCAGTAGGTGGCAGAGGCATGGGAACTACTGTACAGATAACCAGAGCTTCTCCTAACCCTAGGGCAATGATTGCTGAGGTAATACAGAGAACTCCACAGTTCTCTGGAGATCTCTGGGGTTCTATAAAGAGCCCTGGAGATGTTGAGCAAGCTGCAGAGGTGCTGGAACAAGTTGTGAAGGTTAGAAATAGAAGTTCCCTGACATCACCCCCCTTCTAGCATGCAGTGTCTTGACACACAGAGTAAAAGAAGTCCCTGATTGCTTGGCATGCTGGCAAGATAGGGTAGATCCCTTGTATGGTACATAGGGCCTCTAGATGTCTCTGGTGGAACTCCTTGACAAGTCTGGAGGCATGTACATTCTCCTGTGGCTCCCAGGAGATATCCTCAATCCTGTAGCCTTTCCACTTCACCTTGTATTGTAGTCATCTCCAGAATAAATGGCTATCTGGCATTGTTATTGACCACCATGGGGAGTGGTGGAGGTGGTGGATGATGCCCCAGAATAGGATCCTTAAAGGCCAGAGTTAGTTCGACCACATTGAACACTGGATGAAGCTGGTGCATTCCTGTGGGGAGGTGGAATCAATAGGCCAAGGGTCCTACCTGTTGTTCCACTATAAAAGGCCCCAACTGCCAGTGCAACAGCTTTTTTGAGGGCCAGGTAGTCATAATGTCAGAGGCATCCAGGTAAACTTGATCTTTAGGCTGATATTTGCACTCTGGGGTCCTCCCACAGTTATAGTATTGCATCATGTCATCCTTTGCCTTTGCTAGCACTGCCTGGGCCTCCTCCTGCAACTTCTTCATCCAGTCCACAAATTTGTTTACTGCCTCATTCTCCAAATGCCAGGCCTGGGGTTCAAAACCCATGCACAGATGCCATCCTGTGTCAAGAAAGAATAGGGAAAACTGGATGAATGTGTGAACATGGTTGTTGTATTGGAATTTGGCATCAGGGAGGAGTTTGTTCCAGTCATCTTAGCATTTGTTGCAAAAGAGGTGGTGATACTGCTCTAACTCCTGGTTTACATGTTCTGTCTGACCATCAGACTATGAGTGGTAGGCAGTAGTGGTGTGGAGCTTCACTCCAAGCAGTCAGTAGAGCTCCTGGGTGAACTCTGCCACAAATTGTGATCCCCAATCTGAGACATAGGTGTAAGAGAGGCCATGGAGCTTCCAGACATTCCTCCAGTACAGATTTGCAGTGCTCATGGTAGAGCAGATGGTATGGGTCAGAATGAAGTGTACTCGCTTGCTGTATAGGTCTACCACCACCATGATTGCATCATAACTGTAGGCATCAGGGAGCTCTACAATGAAGTCCACAGATGCCACACTCCATTGTTCTATGGGCATGGGTAGCAGGTGTAACTGTCTATAGGGGAGTCAGCACTGGGGCTTAGTCTGGAGGCAGAGATTGCAGGTACTAGTGTAGGACCCAATATACCAGGACATCTGGGGCCACTAGTAGTTCCACAATATTAGCTCCAGTATCTTCCACTGTCTGGAGTGCCCTGCAATGTGGGAGTTGTGATGTTGCTCCACAATCCTCTAATGGAGCTCCAGAACATTTGGGGATGTAGATAGGGTCTTGGAAGGTCAGGATTCCATCTTAGAGGGCCCATTTGTCAGCACAGACCACCTTGGCACTGGTGGTATGCCCTGACTTCAGTGTCTGAGCAGCTCATGCCACCAGCTCCTCCTGCTGACCATCTCAATTACTCTGCCATATGTTCTGGAGAATGTCTGCTTCCACTTCCTTGATGGCAAGACCCTCCATGGCTCAGATTGTGAACAATTCAGGGTAGAGGAGCACAATATTGCTGTTATCCCCTTCTCCCATGCCATGGTCTGCTCTCTAGGACAGGGCATCTGGTTTCCCCATGCTTTGGCCAGGCTTGTGGTGCAAAGAGAAGTTGAAGTTGGTGAGGTAGAGGGACCACTGGGCCTGTTGGCAATTGAGCTTCTTGGCTGTCCAGAAGTATTCAAGGTTCTTGTAATCTGTCCAGACCTCAAACTTATGACATGTGCCCTTCAGGAAGTGCCACCACTCCTCAAATGACCAGATGATGGCCAGCATTTCTTTGTCATGGATCTTGTAGTTCTGCTCCACCACATTCAGGCTCTTGAAGTAAAAGGCCACCAGATGCCACTTCCCATCCTCTGGAGATTGCTGCAAGAGCATGGCCCCAGTGGCAAAGTTGGAGCTGTTGGCCTCTATCCAGAAGGGAGAATTGTCATCTGGAAAGAGGAGGACAGGTCCGGAGGTTACAGTGCACTTGAAAGTGTCAAAGGCTGTCTGCTCCAGAGGTCCCCAACTCCACAGAACATCTTTTTCCATAAGGTCAAATAGTGGACAGGCATGGTGTGAGAAGTCCTGGATGAATCTCCAGTAGAAGTTTGCAAAACCAAGGAACACCTGCACCTCCTTCTTGTTCTGGGGCTCTGGACACTCTGCTATGCCTGCTACCTTCACTGGGTCCATCTCCACAGTTCTGTGCAATATAATTAGGCCCAGGTACTCAATCTGGGTTTGTTCAAACTTGCACTTCTCTGGCTTGAGGTAGAGCTAGTGCTGGCAGAGGCATTCCAGAACAAGGCAAGTGATCCAACAGTGTTCCTCCAGCATTTTGGTATAGATGAGGATGTTGTCAAGGTATACACACACTATGCCCTCTGCTATGAGGTCCTGGAAGATGTCATTCATCATGGTCTGAAAGGTGGTGGGGCTATCAGTGAGTTCAAAGAACATAATGAGTGGCTCAAACAATCCCCAGTTGGTCCAGAAGACAGCCTTCCACTCATTTCCCTCCTGAATGTACACATTGTTGTAATCCCACCAAACGTCCAGCTTAGTGAAGTATTGTGCACTCCAGAGGTTGTTGATGAGCTCAGAGATGATGGGGAGAGGGTAATGGTCCTTCACTGTCATGGCATTGAGTACCCAGTAGTCCTGAACTAGTCAGAGATAGCCATCCTTCTTTTTGATGAAGAAGACTGGAGAAGCCATTAGAGACTTAGATGGGCAGATGCAAATGGAATCCAGGTTCTCCTGCAGGAATGCATCAAGCTCATTCTGTTCCTAGGGCATGAGCAGGTAGACCTTACAGCTGAAGGGTGCAGAGTCTAGTAGCAGTTTGATGGCATGGTCCCACCTCTTGCACTCCAGAAGCGAGTCAAACAAAGCTTTGGAGAATACATTCTTAAATGTATGAAGATAGGGGGTACCACATCTCAGAACTCTTGAGACATGGCATTAGCAGCAAATGCCTGGGCCAGCCATTGAGATGTGGTCTAGCTAGCCCAGATTTCTGCAATGGAGGGCAGCAGGTGTATGGTGGTAGCATAGATCTGATCCCCCACTTCTACCACTTTGTCTGGGAGCTCCAGCTTGCATATGCCACCAAACTCCCCTCCACACTCCTCCTCTGGGGCTCTGCTGTTGCTCCAATTGTCCTTGTAGAGGGTCTCTCTATGAGGGAACACCAGAGGTGGGGGATCCAGGAAGTCTAGATCTACAAAGGAGAGAGGGCCAGAATGGCATGCATAGATGGCTGCATGCTCCCAAACTCAAGTCCAGCACTCTGCTCTGTCCTCCATAGCACAGGCAGAACACTTCCAGAGGCACCTGCTCATGGTTACCTCCCCTTTGGTCCATTTGACCTTGGGGTTATGCTTCTAGAGCTATGTGAAACCAAGGATTATGTCCTGCCTTCCTAAGCTGGTGATAACAAATACAGTGCACTCTACATGGTTCTGATAATGGAGGACTAGATCAACCGTGGAGTTGATGGTGCCTGCTTTGTTAGGTGTTCTGTCAATGTTGTAGACAGGAATGGGCTTGGAGAGGGGCTGTGTGGTCAGGCTGTGGCATTTGATGAACTCCAAGTTTAGGAACAGTTCCATTGCTCTACTGTCCAGAAGAGCTATGACTCTGTGGGTTTGCTGAGTGTCCATCATCTCAATCTCCACATCAAGGTGCAGAGAGTTGGCAGACAGAGCAGAGGCCATCACATACTGTTGGGGCATTCAACATACCCAAGCAGAGCTATGCTGATGGACCTTCAGAGGTGTTAGGGAGCTCAGCAGGGGCTCTGGAGTTAGCATTTGTATGTCTGAAGGGGGGTGTTGAGGTTCTTCTGTCTCAGAATAAAGGGCATTGGAAAAGGCAGTTTCATTTTCTATTGACAGATATGAGAACCTGTTAGCACCCAGTAACAGAGGCATACATCTCATCCATTGCTTAACTAAAAATCCCCCTCCAGCTCCAGAGGTGAGGCACATGCACTGATCTCCTCTGGGGTCAACTCCAGTGTAGGCTCATCCAGCAATGGAGCTTCAGTGGCATCCTTTATGGCCAGCAGCTGCAGGAGGAGTTCCTCCTGCTCCACTATAGAAAGATAGCATACCTCCAGGCCCAGGGGGCAGTGCCATGCAAAGTGCTCAGGCTTCTGGCATCTCCAGCACAGCAGGGGGGCAGTGCAGAGCTGCCTGGCAGCATCCACATCCATAGGGATCCCCAGTGGCAGGGAGTGTGCTGCAGGGATGGCTAGAGCAAAGGACAGCATTCAATGGGCAGATGCAAAGTAGTGGAGATTGCTGATTGAAGCTGGGTGCAGTGTAGAATGGGAGTGGTGGAGCTCCCTCCAGATCTCCATGAGTTGCCATTAGTCCCAGGCCACCTTGTACTATGATGCAATCTTTTCATCATTAGGGCAACCCTCTGCCAGATTGCCAATGTGTTCCACCAGTGTGGGGTGCAAGCCATCCCAGAAAGTAAGGCATAGTTGGAGGCCATTGGGGTAAGTGGCCTGCTCCACCAGAGCCCAGAACAAGTCAATGTACTTATCCAGTGTATGCTTCCCTTGTCTATACTGCTCCCTATCATGTAGTGTCAAAGCTGTGGTCTTGGCGGAGTCTAATGGAAAAAACTCTGCATGGAAGTCCTTCTCAAAGGCAGCCCAGTCCAGAAAGCTTCCAACACCTCCAGAGCAGTGAAAGACTCACAGTGCATAAATAGAGGCATGTCCAGTCTTTATGTATGACAGCATCCAGGCTATTTTCAATGCATCAGAGTCAAAGGCATCCTTGCTGAGGTGAATATAGGTGAGGCAGGACTGCAGGAATTGCTCCCTGCCAGAGCAGGCACCATCATATGTGTCTGGTAGTGCAGGATGCGGAATCCATGGCTATAAGGCCACTGGAGCTGCAGAAATGGGTGCAGATGTGGTTAGGGCTAGTTCTGCAGCTACAGAAGGGGCAGAGTTAGGAAGTAGGCATTCAAGCAGCACCTGGAGGGATTGGAAGATAAGATCAGTTGTTTAACAGAGGGTAGAGAGTTTGGTAGTATGGTGGGTGATGTTAGGTTCCACTGACCATGGGGGCTCAGCTATACTGGGCAAATCCTTACTAGGCAAACATGATTCCCTGCACTGATAACTGGGCACTCAAAGAGGGCCTAAGCATGGGGGACTTGTGAGGGCAAGCAATGAGGAGTGATCCAAACAAGTCTAGGATGGTCCAGAGAAGTTTAGAATGAGTTGTAGGGAAAGGGGCAAATTTGATGAGGTGTCAGGTACAAGTCTGGAAGCAAATATTGTGGGTGTGGAGTAAGCAGAGGCTATGCAAGTGATGGGAGTAGAGCTGGAGCTTGATGGGGGATCAATGGAGGTTGATAGCTTTTGGAACCAAGCAAGTAGTGAGGTCCAGAGTTGGTTTAACAAATGTTCAGGGGTCATAATCATAAGCACAGAGTTTGTAAGGGCATAAGGTCAAGAGAACTTGGACATGATAATGGAAACAGAGTCAAATGAGATGAGACAGAGTTGAATGGGGCAAAACTGAGTTGAGATGAGATTGAGATGAGAACAAAAATAGATTCAGGCAGAGATAGAAAATGATAACAAGAACAATAATAGAGATAGAGACAAGACAAGACCAGGAGACTGAGAGAAGAGGAAACATAGCACAGAACACAAAACAAGAGATAGAAACAATCAGAAACACATCAGGTAAGGCAATATCAAGACTAGAGTATGAGGAGCTACTCTATGACTTATATACTAGCTACTGGAGTGCTCTGGGGGACAGCGGGTGTAGCAGCAGGGCTTGGCAGAGCTTGGCAGAGTTGATGGGTGTTGGTTGTGATCAGAGGGCAGGCCGCATTGATATCTTGATGGGATCAGTTGAGAATGTGGGCCATTCTGAGGTTGTTGTGATACTCTGGAGTGGGTTGGGAGAACCAGAGTGATGGGCTGGTGATGTATGATGGAGTTAGGAACAGTGGAGGATGGTTCCAGTGGCTCAAGAGAGCCAGGGGAGGCATTGGTGGCTGTGGAGAAGATGTCAGAGTTGGCCAGGGAGCCATCAGAGTTAGCCAAAGAAGTGTTGGGGTTAGCCAGAGTGGGTGTGGAGAGTAGACAATGGTTGGGTGAGTTTGATGGGGCATTGGGGGGGTTCTGGGAGAGTGGGCAGATTGGAGGCAATGTGCAGGAGTTCAGGGAGCAGGTCATGACAGGTGAAAGATGATTGCATTAATTACACCTGGGTTTCTAGGTGAAGCAGGCAAGTCCAGGCTTTGTTCTGCAGGGCTGGGGCCTCCAAGAGTGTGTCTGGGTTGACAAGCTGAGACATAGAACTCTGCAGTGTTTAGTCCTGGTGGGGAAGCAACAAGTAGTGGCTTGGAGGTTCCTTGTGGCTATGAGGGGCTTCCAGACCAGTTTTAGGAGACTTGTTCTGCTGTAAGGGCAACCTCCAGAGCAGTGGATTGGAGTCATGCAGCTAGCAGAGGGGAATCCAAAGTATATTAGCAGAGTAGACAATGATACAATCAGTAACTAATCACCTAGTAGAAGGGAATCTGAAGAGAACAAGTCTAAGGATCCCTGCTGCTTGGTGTAGCGCATCAGCAGGCAGTGGAGGCATGGGGACTACTGTACAGATGACTGGAGCTACTCCTAACCCTAGGGCAATGATTGCTGGGGTAATATGGAGAACTCTGCAGTTCTCTGGAGATCTCTGGAGATATTGAGCAAGCTGCAGAGGTGCTGGAACAAGTTGTGGAGGTCAGAAATAGAAGTCCCCTGACACTTACCTAATGTGTTTCTGATTGTTTCTATCTCATGTATTGTGTTCCATGTTATATTTTCCTTTATCTTAGTCTCCTGGCCTTATCTCAGTCTCTCAGTCTTGTCTCATCTCTATTTCTGTTATTGTTCTTGTCATCATTTCATATCTCTGCTCAAATCTATTTTCATTCCTGTCTCAATCTTGTCTTGACTCCATCTCATCTTGTTCAACTCCATTTCCATTACTGTATGATTACAAACTCAAACACTCTTTGAACCAACTCTGGACCTCACTATTTGCTTGGTTCCAAAAGCTATCAACCTCAATTGATCCTCCATCAAACTCTGGCCCCACTCCTACCACTTGCACAGCCTCCATTTGCCCTGCACCTCTGATACTCACTTCCAGACCAGTACCTAACACCTCCATCAAGTCTGACCCTTTCCCTGCAGCTCATCCTAGACTCTTCCAGACCACTCCAGACTTGTTCAGATCACTCCCCATTGATTGCCCTCACAAGTTCCCCATGCCTAGACCCTCTCTGGGTGCCCAGTTATCAGTGCAGGGAATCACATCCACCTAATAAGGGTATGCCCAGTGTAGCTGAGCCCCTGTGGTCAGCAGAACCTGACAGCATGGGTCTGCAGTGTGTGCCACAGTTCCTGGGAAGCATTGGAGATAGCTGAGGGCTTGAAAGGAAGTAGGAATGTAACAGGGTTTGTCAGGGGGTTGTCAGGGTTTGCCAGGGAAGCATTGGAGTTAGCCAGAGCAGGCACTTGTGGGTAATCAAAGGTCAGGGTGAGTTGAGGGGGTGTTGGTGGGGACCCTTGGGGAGTGGGGTTGCTTGGGAAGAGGTCCAGAGGTCTGGGAGTGGGTTGTGACAGTTTTGTTCAAAATATGTGACATTGGCATGATGGACACAGTAATGTTGCATGAGAGAATGAGAAAAGCTTAGAGTTTTCTGGGCAGAACAGGTGTAAGTCCTAGTATTGGCAAAAACTGGGGATCTACAGTACCAGAGATCTGTTATATGGGGGCTAATCTGTACATAAGCAATAGAATAGTCAGGACAAAAATGAAGAGAGGGTGGGGGTGATGCATAAAGTGATGTGTGAGCAGAATAGGTATGCACCATTACAAATGTAGCAGCTCTTCCTGTCAACCCAAGCTGATAGGCATGCAGGAATCACCAAGATTGGTTTGAAAACCAGCATATGACATCAGTTAAACATGCATCAAGAGCCTCAATAGTGTCCTGCTTTGAATTCTCAATGGATGGCTTTGGAACTTGCCAATACCTGTATTTAGCCCAACCCCAATGCTAGAAAGTGGTGATTGAGCATGATTCAGATTAGCCTCCAGAGACTTTTGAGTCTGTTGATTGTGCAGGCCATGGATATTGCATTTCACCTTTGGCTTTTGACCATGATGATGCTCAGGCATTGGAACTGAGATCTGAAAGGATCCAAACCTGAAGATCACAGCAAGATCAATATAGGTTCAATACTAAATCTCCAATTATTTTCCTGCCCAACCGCTCATTGATTCTCTCTCAGACTTTGGGATCATAATCAGCTCAGCAAAAGGAGTTAATTCTGCATTCTTCTGTGATTTTTAGGATTTTTGCCAGATAAGGCCAATATTTTAGAGTGACTAATTAACCCCCCCCTGCCCTGTTTTAGACAAAATGACTTGTGGGTTCCAGGTCATTGATGTCTTCTTGTGATTTGTATGCACTCAGAATGTATCTAATACATGAGATAGTCTGTGTTTGCTTTTCCGCGGCTGTAAGATAGACTAAGGGGAATGGGACAATGAGCTGGTGCCAGTGTGGGGCCAGTGTGACAAAGTGAAGAGGCAGTGTGCCTTTAGTTACAGCCATTTTCATAACATTAGGCCCCTTTGACTTCCAGTTGTTTAGTTGTTTGGCCTGATATTCATGGATGCCGGGCTTGCCAGAGAATAGTTACTTTGGTAACATCTTACCTTCTTCTATTATGAGGCATCACAAATCAATTGAACTGAAGAGACTGATTTTATGACTTGCACTTGTCAAGAAGTATAAATACAATGTACTCCAGGAAATTCCTGGTGTTAGCATCCGGGCCATCAAACATGTCAAGACAACATATCGTCGAACTGGTGACGTAGCTCTGAAGAGAACAGTTGATGGACGAACGCAATGGTTTTGAAGTAACTGTAAGTACACTAGATGTCAGTAAAGGCCAATGCAACTAACTTATACAACAGTTTTTGGAGAGTTGTATCGAGAAACAGCCTGACTTATTCCTATCCGAGCTTCAAGACTTGCTTCGAAACACATGTGGGATTGAGGTGTCTCCAATACATCGGGGCTTGAAGCGGCGTGGATTCACATTCTCCGGCAAGCCCGGCATCCACGGATATCAGGCCAAACAACTAAACAACCGGAAGTCAAGGGGGCCTAACGTTATGAAAACGGCTGTAACCCCGGGCGACCACATATCCTTGCCCGATCCATTCAGACGTCACGTGCGTAGGTGAGGGGCCCAAGATTTAAAGCTTCGGTGTCGAACGTTGAATTGTTGATGCAGACCTCTCTTCCACAAAGTGGCAATATTGTGGAACCTGTTGCGTCCCAGGACACCACAAGCCTAGTAAATCGTCTTGCTGGACCTTCCACTGGCAAAGCTGGGTGAGGGTGAGCACTGCGCTCAGACCAATCTTTCGTAAGACATCGTTGCTCAGCTATACACAGTCTTGCGCAAGATCAAACGGAAATAAATCGCATTATAGCTGAGGCTTCCAAAGGATCGAAATTTTACTATGTATGTCCTCCCAGCGGTCATCGCTGTTTTTAGTTCACAAGAGGTTACTTCAGAACGAGAAGAAGAAGGACAAAGACCTGACACAGCGCATTGAAAAGATTTTACAACTGCGTGATGATATCCTGAGGGGTGTTGACCTCAGTATGTCAATCTTTACCATTGGAATCTCCAGACACAGATGACATTCTACAGGAAATGTCGAGCATTTTGTTGACCGTCTGGTGAGACGGTTTGAAAACACATTTGATCGAACTCATCAAGAGCAGATTAGTGAACTGGAGTCCGAACGAGATCTTTCCCAGACAATTGTTCACGTCGATATGGATGCCTTCTATGCTGTCAGTCCTTTCCTTCCAGTCAACTTTGTTTCAGCTGACATCTTGCATTCTTAGAATGTTGAACTATTAGATAATCCGGACCTTGCAGGAAAGCCTTTTGGTGTGCGTACTACGCCTTGAAAGGTTTTCAATTCGACTAGGGATTTTACCCCTAATGTAGGTTGGACATGGTATGTTATGCACTGCATCGTACGAGGCGCGTAAGTACGGTGTGCGGTCTGGAATGCCAGGTCAGTGACCTTTCAAAATATCCACTCGATGCCAGGACAGACAATTTTCTAGGATTTATCGCCACAAAGTTATGCCCGGGGCTCATATTTGTTCCACTTCATCACTCGAGATACACGGAATTGTCTGAAGTTGTCATGTCTGTTCTTTGCCGCTATGACCCCACTTTCTTCGCTGCTGGTTGCGATGAAGCATATCTCAAGTGAGAGTTGTTCTTTATCTCGGCCATGCACTTGACATCTTCTCAGTATAACGAATTACTGCAAAACACATGGTTTGAGGGCGACGCAATGTGTTCAAGAATTGCGTGAAGCTGTATTCAAAGAAACAAAGCTCACCGCAAGTGCAGGAATAGCTCCGACCAAGGTTCGCACACGATTACTTTCTCCCTATCCCTAACCTGATATAGTTGAGTAGATGTTAGCCAAGGTAAGGTTTGATCCAGGTTTGGAGTATGAGATGATCAGCCAACTTGGGCAGATCTGTTCAGACAAAGTCGGTTCTCTCCTCACAAGTCCTTATCCTCTCATCAGCTAGCCTTTGTAGAACAAACCTAATGGGCAGTTTGAACTATCTTTCGACTCGCACTCTATCCTTTCCTTCTTGCGTGATCTTTCTATTCGCAAGGTTCCAGGTGTTGGTCGAGTCAATGAACGACTTTTGGAGTCAATTGGTATCAAGGCAAGTAGCATAAAACCCTTTCAAACTGCAAGCTACTGAATTAACCTCAGACATGTGGAGATATATTCACCCACCGCGCGACTATCTACCTCATGGACAAACAATTTGGATCACGCTTTCTGTTCAGAACTTATCTCGGCGTTACATCGAATGTAGTCAAGCCGCTAACAAGAGAAGAAAAAAAGAGCATTGGTGCAGAGCGGTGGGAACTGTTTTCGATTCACAGAATATCTTAGATTACTGACGCCAGTGTAGGACATTCGCTCCATGTAGAGACAAAGTGCAGATTCTAGACAAGCTCAATGAAATCGCTGTTGAGCTTGAGAAAGACATGACTGAAAATGGATGGGCGGGTCGGACCGTGACTTTAAAGTGTAAGTTAGATACATATCAAGGTCGGCACTGTCATCCTCCTATCATAACAGTCATCTAACTCTGTGCTAGTATTCACGCGCGCTCAATCGTTCCATCGATGGCTCATCAAAAAGGAAGATCTTTTTGCAGTAAGCCTCTCCAACGTTAATCTGCGATTTTGTTCTTAACCATATGAAGATTGGCAAAGAACTCATCGTTCCTGAGTTTCCGCTGACCGTCCGTCTTATCGGCTTGAGAGTAACAAATTTGAAGGATCTTCGAGCACCTCCAGACCCGGTGATTGGCATTAAGCACGTAGGCGATTGAATTTGTCGGATCAAACGGGACAGCTGATCCACAGATATCTAGTTTTTTGAATCTCTAAAAGATATTCAATGTTGCAAGAGGATCAGAACAGATCTAAACCATAGAGAATGTGACGCGGACCCAATGGCCTCTCACGAAGTCTCGGACGATGTTCTCGATGAAGCAATGTCGGATTTCCACGAGACGGATAAAAACGTTACCTACCTGAACTTTGAAGGTCACACCACCGCAGACGATCCGGAGGAAGACGCACTTATATCACTTGACACAACACCTCAAACACACTCTGTCGCTTCGTCAGAAAAGCTGCGTCTTGCACCGCATGTGAAACTCAAGAGAGACGCCAGCTATTCTGTATCGGTCAAACCTCCAAGTAAAGGGACAATAGGACCGTCGATCTCTTCCGAAACTGTAGATGAAGAAGGTTTAAACGACTGTCCTATTTGTGGAAAGACCCTTCGAACGGACAATCAAGGCTTGAACTCTCACGTTGATTTTTGTCTGAGCCGTGCTGCAATCCGTCAAGCACATGCCGAAGCTACGAATATTGTTAAAGCACCCACAGTTAGCTTCAAACCCATTAGCAAGGGGAAAGGAAAGAGCAAGAAGTGACAACACACCAAAAACCTCTAAATATACCTTATCGTATATGCATATGTAGCCATCTGCAGGTAAGAAATGCTTGGTTTTACCTTTGGTTACGATAAGTAGTGCACTCAATATTAGAGCCACTCGGAATGTAATATAATTGTCTAGCTATCTACAACCATTTGCAAAACGATAGGCGGGTTGAAAGTCCGCAAAGTGAGGTACGGAACGAATGCGGAACGCGTTTCCTGGATGAACAGTCGCGGTCACATGTTCTGTGTTTCTTGAACTCGAACCATCATCTACGCGTAGTTACAAGCATACATTCTTGCGACACGCACATCATTCCGCATCTTCTCGGAAACGACCTTCTGCTTTGCCTTCAACGGCCCTCAGTCCTGTTCAAGTCAGACTGCGCACATCGTCACGCCTGCTCCTTGTGTGGCGAGGGACAACACTCTGCTCAGGAGTGCGCTGCTTGAGACCTTTTTCCCCGTTACCTCGCCACTCAGAGCACATCGCTGGGCAGTGGCCCTGGCTGAGGCTGGCTCTTCAGATCATTTCATACATATACTAGATGGCTTACATTGTGGTTTCTCCTTAGGTTCTTACATGCGATACCTCTTCCTCCTTCCTTTTCTGATTGCCTGAAATAGGACTAGAAGATTTTACCTTAGATCGTACATTCTCTCCACCTAATCATGATCGCTCGTCGGATCACCACAAGTTTGTTGTGGCAAAGTACGCCAAGGAGCGGAAACTTGGTAGAGTCTCAGAAGGCTTTTTACCTGAGATGGTTGGGCGCGTGTTCAGGTTCTATTGTACTGCCCCACTGAACGTCATAGAGCATACCCCAGGAAATCTCCGCATCACCGTCGATCATTCATATCCATGCAATAACCCCCTGATCCCTTCCATGAATTTGCACATTGACATGAAGCATTTTCAGTATGATTGGGGCACTTTCTCGGTCTGTTGAATGCTGGTGGCTGATGCTCCTCAGGGTACTCAGGTGGCAGTTTTTGATGTGGAATCCACCTTTCACATCATTCCCACTCTACTGCATGATAGGCTGTTTGCAGCTTTATACATTGAAGACCAAGTGGTATTTGATCATTACTTGAATTTTGGTATATCACCAGCCCCAGGCATCTTTGGTTTGGTGGCCAACACAATTGTACATATATTTCTATCTAAAGGAATTGAAGCCATGCTGAAATGGGTGGATGATTTCATCTTTTTTTGGTACTTACACTTTGACCAGGACAAGAATGCATACTATAAATACTCCGAAGATCTTATCTGGTCCTTGGCAGAAGACATGGGCTGGCCCTGGGTGCCCAAGAAGTTTGTTCCTTTCAGAGAGAACTTTGTGTATATCAGTTTCAAATGGCCTTTGTCAGACAAGACAGTGGTGTTGCCCACATCAAAACAGGTGAAATACTTGGGTAAGCTTAACAAGTGGTCTCTGGGTGCCTTTGTATCTCTTCAAGTAACTGAATCCCTGATGGCATGTTGAATCACATCACTCTGGTCATTCCTGACAGCTGCTTGAGATTACTGAGTCTTTACAAGTTCAGATCTGGTTTTGATTGGGACTGCCATTCCTGGGTCAAACACAGAATAATGCCTGCAGTCATGGTTGACATTGAGTGGTGGAAGAGCACCCTTGAGCATGGAAACTGCTCCATGAAAAAATTATGGCCTCTGGAGGTGTTGGATATAGCAGTTTACATCAATGCATCAACCTCATGGGGCATTGGCTTCACCCTGAACAGGAAGTGGCTGGCCTGGAAGTTACTACCATGATGGTTGTTGCATGATTGCAACATAGGCTGGGCTGAGATGGTTGCTATTGACCTGGCAGTATGCACTATCATCTTGGCAAAATACAACAATTGTCATATAATCATTCATTCTGACAATGCAGGTTGTGTGAGAGCCTTGGCTGTGGGGCATTCTTAAAATTCATTTTCCAACTTCATTCTATGGAACATAGTGTCTAATTTTCAGGCCCATTCTATATGGATCACCACCTCTTTGGTCTCCATTGAACATAGTGTCTAATTTTCAGGCCCATTCTATATGGATCACCACCTCTTGGGTCTCCACTGTTGATAATCTAGCCGATAATCCATTGCATGGAATCTTTCCCTCCAGACATTTGCTATTTCCTTTCCCACCTCCTCTGCCTTCCTATCTCTGGGTTTCTGCTAGCATTTCTCATAGTAGCCTACCAGCCAACTGATCTTTCACTGACTGAGCTGTTCTCTGGTCATTGCATCATGACAGGCTTGAATGTCAATTGAAAGATTAGACACAAGTTGATTCATCATTGGTTTTGATGGCTTGATGGCTGTATTCCTTAGTTATACCTATTTGCAGTTTTTAAACCTCTACACACTAATACTTGTATTTACTTTGACACAGTTCTACATTGACATCAGTGTGCATGGGAGATAGTGAGGGAGAGTGGATTAATCATCAATCTTGATTATTAACAATCATGATTGTCAGCCTTTGGTCAGATTGGTGGCTCTACAATTGTCAGCCTGTAACTGGAGTGAAACTCCAGAACCTCTTGTTCCTGTGCTTCTAGTACCTCAAGAACCTCTTGCTCCTTAGAAATTGCTCATGTCTTGAGACATGGATTATCTTCATTGTTTGGCCAACTGTTACATAGATGCTTTTATTTTGTCTGGAGACATTTCCTTGCAAGAGTATGTTACAATCCAGCACCAACATGTGCCCATGCACTGGGATGGTGAAGCTACTCACAAGTGTCAGCAATGTGGATTTTGAATGGAACAATTTATACAAGTCAATTCAATCATTTGGAATGCTTGGAAAGAATCAACTCATGGCAAATATTCTTCTGCCATTCAACATTTTCAGGCATATTGCACAGTCAATGGCATTCCTATAGGCAAGACCCTTCCAGCTTCTGAAAAGTTGCTTCATGAATTTGCCACATCATACACAGGAAAAGTAGCTGGCAAGACCATTTCCACAAAATGTGATGGTATTTGTGCATGGCATATTCAAAATGGTTTCCCATATCATAGGGGTTAACAGCTGAAGTATGTCATTAAGGGAATTGAGAATTGCCATCCTCTCTCATTGTTCAGACTAAAACAACTGCCTTGGATGATCAACATGCTTCAACTACTGAAATTGTGCCTGGACTTATTGATGCCTTTGGATGCATGCATTTATTTTGTTGCAGTGGCTTGTTTCTGGGGCCAAATTTGTCTTGGTGAATTTCTACCTGCTAGCAAACAAAAATTCAAGAGAAACTTGTTCCCTGCATAAAACAATATTGGCTTGATGTCCTCCACCAGAGGGTCTTGAATGCTACACCTTTCTAATACAAAAATGAGGGGTTCACATGGCAAATATGTCATTCTGTTAAGACAATCTTGTGCAGATCCTATCCAAGCTCTACTGGTACATCAGAAACTGAATGGCAAGGATACTACCAATCCATTGGCTTTGTACTTCACTATTTTGAGCACTTGCATATTATTAACACAATACAAGTTCCTGTCCCAACTCAATAGTATCTGGCATAGCCATGATTCCCCTGTGGTTTCAGGTCACTGCTTTTGCATTGGTGGAACAGTGTATTTATTGTTGGTGGGTGTGCCACCAGACATAGTGAAGATTGTGGGCAAATGGACCTCTGATGCCTTTTTGCAGTACTGGAGGCATCTTGAGCTGATTGCTCCTCTGTATGTGGAGCTGTTGGCACTATGTAGAGCTGTTGGCACCAATTCTACAAGATTTTGGATTGCTTTGCCCTGCAAAGTCTCTCTCTACTTGAATCCTTGTACTGTGACAGTCATGTACCACTGCTTACTTTCTATAATCTGAGCATGTACTTCTCTCTGGCAGTTTTGCCTCATGTCTGTGTATAGTGTGTTGGCTGTTGGCCACAGACCTTTTTGTTGATATTCTGGCACTTAGTTTGGAGAGTACTTTTCTTTCAGTCTCTGTTGATATTCTGGCACTTAGTTTGGAGAGTACTTTTCTTTCAGTCTCTGTTAATATTCTGGCACTTAGTTTGGAGAGTACTTTTTCTTTCAGTTGTCATCCAATACTGGTGTGGGGGTTATCAGGTACATCAATATGTGGTTGAGTTGGGTCTCCTATTTGCCAATGCCACTATCCCCTTGATCTGTGTCCACTGACATGGCTCTACACCCATCACTACTTAGTGTGCAGGACTATATATATTGTACTTTGTACTTCATTCTACTACTATTACACTTGATCAAATGACTGGCAAAATCAGGAAATGAAAGTCTGCAAAGTGAGGTACAGAACAAATGTGGAACACATTTCCTGGATAAACAGTTTTGGTCACTGTAAGGGCAACCTCTGGGGCAGCAGATCAGAGTCACACAGCTAGCAGAGGGGAATCCAAAGTATATTAGCAGGAGTAGACAACAATACAATCAGTAACTAATTACCTAGCAGAGGAGAATCCAAAGAAAACAAGTCTAAGGATCTCTGCTGCTCAGTGGGGTGCATCAGCAGGTGGTGGAGGCATGGGAACTACTGTACAGAAGGCTGGAGCTAATCCTAACCCTAGGACAATGATCAGTGAGGTAATAGAGAACTCTGTGGTTTTCTGGAGATCTCTGGGGTTCTGAAATGAGCCCCAGAGATGTCAAACAAGCTGTGGAGGTGCTGGAATAGGTTGTGGAGGTTGGAAATGGAAGTCCCCTGACATCACCCCCTCTCTAGCATGCAGTGTCTTGACACACAGGGTAAAAAAAGTTCTTGATTGCTTGGTCCACCAGCAAAATGGAGTAGATTCCTCATATGGCACATGGAGCATCTGGGTGTCTCCTGTGAAACTCCTTGATGAGTCTGGGGGCATGCACATTCTCCCATAGTTTCCAGAAGATATCCTCAATCCCATAGCCCTTCCACTTGACCTTGTATTGTAGTTATCTCCAGAATAAATGACTATTCAGGATTTCTTCCACTTCATACTCCTCATTGTTGTTGACCACCACTGGGGGTGGCAGGGGTGGCAGGCATCACCTTGGAATAGGATTCTTGGGAGCCAGAGTCAGTTTGACCACATTGAACACAGGATGAAGCTGGTGCATCCTCTCAGGGAGCTGGAGTCAATAGGCTAGGGGCCCTACCTGCCATTCCACCATGAAAGGTCCCAACTGGTGGTTCAACAGCTTTTTTGAAGGTCAGGTAGTTGTAATGTTGGAGGCATTCAGGTAGACTCAATCTCTGGGCTGGTATCTGTGCCCCGGGGTCCTTCTGCAATTGTAGTAATACACCATGTCATCCTTTGCCTTTGCTAGCACTGCTTGGGCCTCCTCCTGTGACCTTTTCATCCAGTCCATAAATTTGTTTACTGCCTCATTCTCCAAGGGTCAGGCCTGGGGTTCAAAGCCCATGTGTGAGTGCCATCCAGTATTGAGGAAGAATGGGGAGAACTGGGTGGACATGTGCACATGGTTGTTGTATTGGAACTCAGCATCAGGGAGGAGTTTGTCCCAGTCATCCTGGCACTTGTTGCAGAAAAGGTGGAGGTACTGCTCCAACTCGTAGTTTACATGTTTGGTCTGGCCATCAGACTGCAGGTGGTAGGTGGTGGAGGTGTGAAGCTTCATGCTGAGTAGTTGGTAGAGCTCCCTGGTGAAGTCTGCCACAAATTGTGGTCCCTGGTCAGAGACATAGGTGTTGGAGAGGCTGTGGAGCTTCCAGATATTCTTCTAGTACAGGTTTGTGGTGCCCATGGTAGAGCAGGTGGTGTGAGATTGGAATGAAGTGCACTTGCTTGCCATACAGGTCCACCACCACCATGATCATGTTGTAACTGTGGGTGTTGGGGAGTTCTACAATGAAGTCCACAGAAGCCATGCTCCATTGTTCCACAGGCACAGGCAGTAAATGTAGCTGTCCATAGGGGAGGCAGCATTTGGGCTTGGTCTGGAGACAGAGGTTGCATGTACTAGTGTAAGACCCAATGTATCAGGACATCTGGGGCCACCAGTAGTTCTGCAATACCAGCTCCAATGTTTTCTATCATCCAGGGTGCCCCACAATGTGGGAGTTGTGGTGTTGCTCCACAATCCTTTAATAGAGCTCCAGAATGTTGGGCACATAAATACAATCCCTAAAGGTCAGGATCCCATCCCAGAGGGCCCATTTGTCTGTGTGAACTGATTTGGCACCAGTGGCATGTCCCGACTTCAGCATCTGGGCTGCCTGTGCAACAAATTTCTCCTGTTGACTATCCTGATTACCCCACCAGATGTCCTGAAGAGTGTCCACCTCTGCTCCTTTGATTGCTAGACCCTCCATGGCTTAGATTGCAAACAGTTCAGGGCAGAAGAGCACAATGTTGCTGTTATCCTCCCCCCCCATGCTGTGGTCCACTTTCTGGGACAGGGCATCTGGTTTCCCCATGCTCTGGCCAGGCTTGTGGTGCAACAAAAAGTCAAAGTTGGCAAGGTAGAGGGACCACCAGGCCTGTTGGCAATTGAGCTTCTTGGCTGTCTAGAAGTATTCAAGGTTCTTATGATCTGTCCAGACCTTGAGCTTATGCCACACACCTTCTAGGAAGTGCCTCCACTCCTCAAACAACTGGATGATGGCCAGCATCTCCTTGTCATGGATCTCTTAGTTCTGCTCTGCTATGTTTAGGCTCTTGGAGTAGAAGGCCACCAGATGCTACTTCCCATCCTCCAAGGAATGCTATGAAAGAATGGCCCCAGTAGCAAAGTCAGAGCTGTCAGCTTCCACTTGGAAGGGGGAGTTGTCATCTGGGAAGAGGAGGACAGATCCAGTAGTCATGGCACACTTGAGGGCATCAAAGGCCACCTGCTCTGGAGGTCCCCAACTCCATGCAATGTCCTTTCAAGTGAGGTTGAATAGTGGATGTGCATGGTGCAAGAAGTCCTGGATGAATCTCTAGTAGAAGTTCACAAAGCTGAAGAATGCCTGCACCTCCTTCTTGTTCTTGGGCTCCAGCCACTCTGTCACACCTGCTACCTTCACTGTGTCCATCTCTGTGACTTCTGTGCAAGATGATCAGGCTGAGATACTCAATCTGGGTCTGTTCAAACTCACACTTCTCCAGTTTGAGGTAGAGCTGGTACTGGCAAAGGTGTTCCAGGACAAGGCAAGTAATCCAACCATGTTCTTCCAGTGTTTTGGTATAGATGAGGATGTCATTGAGGTATACACACACTATGCCCTCTGCAATGAGGTCCCAGAAGATGTTGTTCATCATTGTCTGGAAAGTGGCAGGGCTGTTGGTGAGTCCAAAGAACATAACAAGTGGTTCGAACAATCCCTGGTTGGTCTGGAAGGCAGCCTTCCATTTGTCTCCTTCTTGGATGCACACATTGTTGTAGCCCCACCAGACATCCAGTTTAGTGAAATATCATGCACTCTGGAGGTTGTTGATGAGCTTGGAGATGAGGGGGAGGGGGTAGTGGTTCTTCACCATCATGGCATTGAGAACCTAATAATCCTGGACCAGTCAGAGTGAGCCATCCTTCTTCTTGATAAAGAAGACTGCAGAAGCCATTGGAGACTTGGAAGGGCAAATGTGACCAGAGTCTAGGTTCTCTTGCAGGAAGGCATCAAGCTTGTCCTGCTTTCTGGGTGCTAGCAAGTAGACCTTACAGCTGGAGGGTGTGGAGTCTGGCAGCAGACCAATGGCATGGTCCCATCTCTTGTGCTCCAGAAGCAAGTCAAACAAGGCTTTGGAGAACACATCCTTGAATGCATAGAAATAGGGGAGTATGACATCTCAGAACTCTCAGGCATGGCATGAGCAGCAAATGCCTGGGCCAGCCACTGGGATGTGGTCTGGCTAGCCTGGATCTCTGCAACTGAGGGTGGTGGGTATATGGTGGTAGCATAGATTTGGTCCCCCACTTCTATCACTTTGTCTGGGAGCTCCAGCTCATGTATGCCACCAAACTCCTCTCTGCACTCCTCTTCTGGGGCTCTGCCACTGTTCCAGTTGTCCTTGTAGAGGGCCTCTCTACAAGGGAATGCCAGAGGTGGGGATCCAGGAGGTTCAGATTGGTGAAGGAAAGGGGCCTGGCATGACATATATAGATGACCATGTGCTCTTGGATTTGAGCCCAGGATTCTTCCCTGTCCTCAGCCTTGGTGGTGCAGGCAGAGTACTTCTGAGGGCACCTGCTCATGATAACCTCTCCCTTGGTCCAATCTACCTTGGGGTTGTGCTCACAGAGCCATGTGAAACCAAGGATCATGTTCTGCCTACCTAAGCTGGTGATGGCAGAAACAGCATGCTTTGCATGATTCTGATAGTAGAGGACCAGGTCAACCATGGAGCTGATGGCGCCTGCTTCGTTGGGTGTTCTGTTGGTGTTGTAGACCAGAATTGGCTTGAGGAGGGGCTGCATGGTCAGACTGTGGTGTTTGACAAACTCCAAGTCCAAAAACAGTCCCATTGCTCTGCTATCCAGAAGAGCTGTGACTCCACAGGCTTGCTGAGTATCTGTGGTCTCTATCTCAACATGCATGATTCTGATAGTGGATGACTAGGTTAACTATGGAGCTGATGGTGCCTGCTTTGTTGGGTGTTCTGTTGGTGTTGTAGACCAGAATTGGCTTGAGGAGGGGCTGCATAGTCAGACTGTAGTGTTTGACAAACTCCAAGTCCAAAAACAGTCCCATTGCTCCACTATCCAGAAGAGCCATGACTCCACAGGCTTGCTGGGTGTCTGTGGTCTCTATCTCAACATCAAGGCACAGAGAGTTGGCAGATGGGCTGGAAGCCATCACATACTGTTGGGGCATTTGACATGCCCAGGCAGGGCCATGCTGACAGACCCCGAAAGGTGTCAGAGAGCTTGGCAAGGGCTCTAGAGTTAGTATTTGTATGTCTGGAGGGGAATGTTGAGGTTCTTCTGTTTCAGAATGAAGGACATCAGAAAAGGCAATTTCATTTTCTATTGACAGACATGAGAACCTGTTAGCACCCAGCAATGGAGGCATACACCTCATTTGTTGCTCAACTAAAAATCCTCCTCCAGCTCTGGGGGTGACACACATGCACTGATCTCCTCCAGGGTCAACTCTGGTATAGGCTTGTTTGGCAATGGAGCTCTGGCAGCATTCTTTGCAGCCAGCAGCTGCAGGAAGAGTTACTCCTGCTCTGCCATGGAAAGGTAATGCACCACCAGGCCCAGGGGGCAGTGCCATGCAAAGTGCCCAGGCTTCTGGCATCTCTGGCACAGCAGCAGCATGGCATGGAGCTGTCTGGCAGCATTCATGTCCATGGGGATACCCAGTGGCAGGGGACATGTTGCAGAGATGGCCAGAGTAAGGGCTGGCATTGGGTGAGCAGGTATGGGGTGGCAGAGATTGGGGATTGGAGCAGGGCACATTGTGGAATGTGGGTGGCAGAGCTCCCTCCAAATCTCCATGAGTTGCCACTAGTCCTGGGCCACCTTATACCATGACACAATCTTTTCATCATCTGGGCAACCCTCCACAAGATTGTCAATGCATTTCACTAGCACAGGATTCAGGCCATCCCAGAAGGTGAAGCATAATTGAAGGCTGTTGAGGTAGGTGGCTTGCTCAACTAGAGCCTGGAATGAGTTGATGTACTTGTCCAACATATGCTTTCCTTGTCTATATTGCTCCCTATCACATAGTGTCAACACTGTGGTCTTGGCAGGGTCTAGCAGGAAAAACTCCATGCTGAAGTCCTTCTTGAAGGCGGCCCAGTCTGAAAAACTTCCAACACCTCCAGGGTGATGGAAGACTTGTAGCATGTAGGTGGAGGCATGTCTGGTCTTCATGTACAACAGTACCCAGGCTATTTTCAATGCATCAGAGTTGAAGGTGTCCCTACTAAGGTGGATGTAGGTGAGGCAGGATTGAAGGAATCATTCCCCATCAGAGTGGGCACCATCATACACATCTGGTAGTGTGAGGTATAGAATATGTGGCCATAAGGTCACCAGAGCTATAGGGACAGGTGCAGTCACAGTCAGGGCTGGTTCTTTAGCCAGGGGAGGTGTTGAGGTAGGAGTTAGGCATTTGAACAGTGCCTGGAGCAACTGGGAGATAAGATCTGTAGTTTGATGGAGGATAGAGAGTTTGGTTGTATGGTGGGTAAGAGATGATTGCATTAATTGCACCTGTGTTTCTAGGTGTAGCAGGTGGGTCCAGGATTTGTCCTGCAGGGCCAGGGCCTCTGAGGGAGCATCTGAGTTGGTGAGCTGAGACATAAAACTATACAGTGCTTAATCCTGGTGGGGAGGTGATGAATAGTGGCTCAGAGATTCCTTGCAGCTATGAGGGGCTTCCAGACTAGTTTTAGGAGACTTTTTCTGCTGTAAGGGCAACCTATGGGGCAGTAGATTGAAGTCACACAGCTAGCAGAGGGGAATCCAAAGTATATTAGCAGGAGTAGACAATGATACAATCAGTAACTAATCATCTAGCAGAGGAGAATCCAAAGAGAACAAGTCTAAGGATCCCACTGCTCAGTGCAGCACATCAGCAGGCAGCAGAGGCATAGGAACTACTGTACAGAAGGCCAGAGCTAATCCTAACCCTAGGACAATGATTGATGAGGTAATATGGAGAACTCCAGGGTTTTGGAATGAGCCCTGGAGATGTTGAACAAGCTGCAGAGGTGTTGGAATAGGTCATGGAGGTCAGAAATGGAAGTCTCCTAATAGTCACATGTTCTGTGTTTCTTGAACTCAAACCATCATTTACACATAGTTATAAGCATACATTCCTGTGACACATACATCATTCTGCCTCTTCTCTCAACCCACCCACCCTTGCCTATATACATCAATTACCTTACTTCTGAATGGACCTTTCATCATATCATAATATACCTTTTTATTACATTTGCTCACATACCATATACAGTTATCATATCCTACAGTCTAACTTAAGCATACAAATAATATATGCTTGGTTCACTGCCTAATACAATTTACAGTATGTTGGTTCTGTATCCTCAAGTAAGTGTCATCTGCAATTTGAAACCACTGGAAAAATCAGGAAACCAAATATTTGTCCAACTTTGATCTCTTTGTACAAATGTGGATCAATCAAAATGTTGATTGAGGTCTATGCAAGCAAACTGACCCTTGCATACTGTGGGTGACCCAGATATGAAACAAGATTTTGGATGACTTCAGCTTCCATCAATATCCTACAGATTTAGAAAATAAGAAACTTATATCTCAAGTATACAAAGTATGAGTGTGCCAAGGTTTGTATTTTTTCTCATTTGAGGAAGGATGCCACATCCCAATGGAAGGGTCATTTTGAATGTGAAATGAAATGTGATGCATAATGGGTATGTGACCCTGCCAAGCTTTAGGACTCTGCATCCAGGGTACGATGCTGAGCTGAGTTTAAATATTTGTCATGCCAATTTGTTCCTCTGTTGTTTGAAGCTTGCTTTCTCCCTCTTATATGCATTATAGATGTTCAAATCAAGCCAGATTGGAGAGATTATGTACTTTCACTTACATTGCAACTTTGAGAATAATTAGACCTATAACACACTGACAATACACAAATGAAAGTAGATGAAATAGCAAAACCATCCTCACAAGTCTGATTTTTGCTACTTTTTTTGGCTTCACATACATAGGATCTGAGTCAAGCAATCTATGTCTGATATGTCTGGCATTGCTGAAAATGATCTACACAAGAATTGGAAGAGAATTGTGACAAGTATGTGACCTTTATCTGCACTGTTTCATATTTAGGTCACATTTCATATCTGGGTCACTGACAGTAATCCTGGACATGTTGCATCTTGTCACTCATATCACATCCCATTGTCTGTCTTTCACTGTTATAGACCTCATATATAGTCTAGTTATGCTTTCCCTGATCCTTGTCCTGCTTCCTTCTTACCACTCAGCAGTTAGCAATTCTAGTCAGCATTACTTACATCCTGCTTCCTTCTCACCACTCACATAGAATTTGTCAGTCCTCTGGACAATGGCTTTTTTCTTTCTGCAGGACACTCCTGGTCATCATGGCATCTCTGGTCATTTACCAAATGGTCAATTTTCTCCAGCAGGCTCTGTTCCACCAGTGAGTCCCACATTGCCCCCCCACTCTTATCACCTTCAATATTAATATTGCTTCTTTCCTCCCTTACATCATCTCCAATGCTCCCATCCTTTCTATTTTTGATCAAGAGCACTCTGTTCCCAGCTCCAAGAGTACCTACCCCACCACAAGCACAACTGTTAGATGCAGGTCTACAGAGCAATGATGTGGCTTTGGCTGGGATGATGACTATGTTTCATGCACTGTTGGCATGGCCAATTAATCACTGGGCCTCTCTTCTTCCCTGGCAGCTGCCCACAAGCAGGCAACCCCCTCCCCTCCATCTTTCCCAGCCTTTGTCTTGAGTGATCAATCATCTGCTGGTAAGTCTAAGTACCACTCATGGGTACTATTTTTCTAAGCTTTTGTCTTGCATTAGCACCTACAGCTAGTTACCAGTTTTCACTACATTTTCACTAACAACTTTGCCAGGTCTAGTGACTCCCTCTCCACCTTATCTCTCCTTCATTGTCAAATCTAGTGCTCTGACCACTTTGTTAATACCTAGTGATTAAAGCTAATGCTTAGCAACTCATTCACACTTGAGTCTTCTCTCTCTTCATATCATCTTATTAAACTGGGTTTTCTAGACTTAGCTTGACTTGCAACCATCATTTTTCTACAGTCTGTTCATGCACTACTTGTCAAACTGCTAGTTGTTTGTGTTCTCTACATGGCAGCTAGACATCATCAGCATCAGTATCAAATGTGGATTGAGAATAAAGCAAATAAATAGGATGAAGTGAATTCTTAAATAGTGAATCAAGAATAAAGTGAATGAGACAAAGTGAATTTGTGAATGTGACAACAAGAGATTGCATGTGAAATATGTGAGAAGCAGCAGCATAAGAGAAACTTACCTGTTTGGCAACTTGCAGGCCATATCAAAATGGGTAGGGAAGTCATCTTCTCAGATAAAGCTGTTAACAGAGGGGGCACCTGACAGGGGGTCATTCTTTGAAAGATTCCTGCACACTCTGAATTTGGAGAGAAGGTCTGGACCTTGGCTTTCAGTGACTATAAATGGAGAGGAGCTGGATATGCAAGAGAGCAAGGACTCCTGACATTCTCCCAAGAGCAATCTCACTGTCAAGGTATTCTACAATGATGTCTGGTAATCTTGTGACTAAGGAATGGTTGGGAATGATGACAGAATTTGTGGGAAGTGGGAGAGTACTGAAAGGGGAAGCCATGTGAAAGGTTTGTATCAGAAGTGGGTAGAAGTAGATGAGGTGATATTTCATAAGGGTTGTTGCAGTATTTGTTCTAGTTCCAGATTCTGCAGACCCTTTTGGGGTTTAGGACTTGGCAATGACAAGTTGGTTCCTGGGCAGTCTGATGAAATGAGAGTGTGCATCATCAAATGCAGAAATGTTTCTGGAGTGGTCAGAGAATTAATGACTTTTTCTGCAAATGAGGTGGGCAGGACTGCTATTGCAAAAAAAATAAGATTCCTTGAAGTAGTCACATCCACATTGGTGGAAGTTCAAGACAATGTTGCTAGGTGAATATATTCTAATATGGAATCTGTGGCAATTGTGTACTGCAACTGAAGGATGATGTACATACTGGAAGCATACTTTTGTCAATCAAAGATAATTTCCCCCATAGGATTTTTAGTTGGGCCTCTTGTTCAAAGGGAACACCAGTGACTATAAATATCTTCAAAATTATCAAGTTATTTCAAATAATCTAAATGTTGCTCATACTCAATTGCACCATCAGTGGAATTTGAAGTTGGCACAGCAGAGAGATCCCAAGGTGTGGTGAGTGCTTTAGAGGTAAACATATAACAAAAGCTAGATTCTTAGAAGCCTCAAGGAATTGTAAAGGGCTAAGACATTCATAAGACTTGTCATTTCCCCACAGATTGATCATCTTAGCAAAGTCGAATAGCTGCACTTTTTCAGTGGAGTGGTTGTTGGGACCAAAAGGTTGCACAACTTTGGTGTGAATAAGTTGAGGGGAATAATTGACTAGATCTATATGATAGTTGGTGAAAAAGTGGAAAGGAGGGATCAAACAATTCCTGATATTGAACAGGCAAATGGTAGGAATGGTGATGTCTCTCACCTTACCCAGCACCCCTGCTCACAGGGTTTGTCATCTTCATTATACCAAGCAGCTTGGAATGGGTAGGTGCTATTCCCCTTTCTGTCTCTTCCCTTCTGTGGGCCTGATGGACCTTCTCAGCTTCCAATCTTTTGCTGGACCTTAGCAATTCAGCAAATAAGAGAGGGAAGAAGAGGAATTGAGGCATCACAATAGTCCTGACTCTCAATGAACTCATTGATCTCTGTCTCAGAGTAAAAGAAAGGAGCTTCAAGATAAGGCTCCATGTTGAAGTCTAAGGTACAAGGTACAGGTGAGCTCTTGACTTCTATGGTACAGAGTATGCTCATATTATCAAAGCTCTCAATCACAAGGTTCTGCTGAATTTGTACAGCCAATGACAACTCAAAATGTTAGATGCTATCAAGGATAGTGATGTAGACTTCAAAATAGAAGTCATTGAAAACCAGTCCTAACATGCTGGCACTAGGCAGAAAAGGAAGCTGGGGTCCCATAAATCTCCCAGTTGTCAGGTTCTGCTGACTATGGGGGCTTAGCTATACTGGGTGAGTCCTTACTAGGCAGACATGATGTCCTGCACTTATAACCTAGTGCTCTGGGGTTGGGGTGGAGGGGAGGAACTTGTGAGGGGAAGCTAGGGGGAGTGGTCCAAGCAAGTCTGGAGTGGTCCGGAGAAGTCTAAGACCAAGTATATTAATGCTAGGCTTGGGCAGGCATCAGGAACAGGTTTGTAAGCATGTGAATGGATTGTGGGGCAAATGGAGGCTTTATGAGGGAAGGGGGCAGAGCCAGAGTTTGATGGGAGATCAATTAAGACTTGATGGGTTCTGGGGCTGAGTGAGGAACAAGGTCTGGAGTTGTCATAAGAATGTTCAGGGTCTGTAGTGCATGTGCAGAGTTTGTACTAACATCAGAGATGAAAAGAACTTAGAGAAACAAAGAAAATAGAGACAATCAAGATGAGATGGAGACAAGGTGAGATGAGACAGAGAAAGAGATAGATTCGAGACTAAAAATGGAAACAGAGACAGAGAGAAACACGAGACACAAGTAACCAATTAATGTAGGTAATATCAAGACTAGAGTATGAGGAGCTACTCTATGACTTGTATACTGACTACTGGGTAGCTCCAGAGGACAGCAGGTGTGGCAGCTGGGCTCAACAGAGCTGCATGGAGTTGATGGGTGTTGGGTATGATCAAGGGGCAGGCTGTGGCAATATTCTGATGGAATCAGCTGGGGACGCAGGCTACTCTAGGGTCATCATGATGCTCTGGGGCAGGTCAGTGATAAGACCCAGTTGTCACTGAGCACCATTTTTGGCATTTCAGACTTAGTGGCAGTGGACTATTTTAAATTTGGCACAAGTCATGACACTCAGCACCTGGGGCCTAGCCCAAGGTCTGGACCAATGTAGCTTTAGCACAGGACTTAAGTGACCACAAGACTTATTGATCATGAAGGATATCATGTGGGGCCTAGACCTTGGATCTAGAATTGTAAGGCCAAGACCTTTCTTAGCAACTTTAGTGATCCTAGCAACTCTGGTGACAAAACGGCTTTATCTCACCATATATGGACATATTGCCAGACACATACCTTTTGCTATCATTCCCCTTATTGAGTTGACCAACATACTTGAACAGCATCTACACATCAGAGACTTTGCTTATAGTTTTTCAGTTAGTTACAGATTGACACCTCTATGGACTATAAACACATTGACAGATGCCATCACTAGTGGTGACTATTTGCTTACTTTTCCATACTATACTTTGGAACTGTATACATACTGCCTGTACATAGACACTTCAGAACAGAATCAAATAGATCTCCCTTGAACCAAATCTGTCTATCTCCAAGCTTACCAGCTTGAGATTTCACTTTGCCTCTATCTTCACTCTATTCCTTTACCCACCATTGACTTTGACTCAGTAACAAGTCTTATCAACTTCAACTTCAACCTGGTGTGGTACCAACTATGGGTGCCCTTTGTGTTATCTCAGCTTAGTGACACTAGTAACTGCAGCTAGCAACTAGTTTACATTTGTCCCCCTGATTCTGTCTCCCTATTACTGTTTTCCCCTTTCTATTACATTCTCTCACTCACCCCACCACTATTTAGAGTTTGCTCTTGTCTTAGCAACATTCTCTGCCTTTACCCATTCCTCTTTCTGTCACTAGTGACTTAAGCTAGTGACAGTGCCTCCTTTTAACTTCACACAGCACTCGCTCTTGTTCTCTGGGACAGTTACTGACTCACCCTCTACTCATAACTTCCTACTGCCAGCTACCCTATCTAGTGACTAGTGTTGGGTCCTCTTTTTAGGTTTCCTGCACGGCACTAGGCAGCATAGGAGCACATCATTTTGGAGCCCACCATGAGGGATTTTGAAGTTAACCATTCTGCCAGAAACTAGAGCTCAAGCAAAACATTGCTTGGAAAACCTTAACAAATTACCCCAGTCCTTTTTTTTGACCCCTCAGCACTCTTTGCTAGCAACCTGTCCTCGATTTCTCACCAATGAGCTTGAAACTGCTAGAAACCTTCATGATGTTAGTGAAATCCTTGCCAACTTTCCAGGTGCCTTTATCAAAAGCTTCCTTGATGCACCCCTTTCACCTTTGACCCCTACCAACTCTGTTTTCTTCCCAGAAGCCCAATCTATCCCCTCCTTGCCAATTAAACCCCCTCCTCAACCAATTCCAACAATTGCTAATATAAACAATGACCCTGCCACTTGGCATGCTAGAATGCCACTGCACAGTGATACTACTGTGCCTGAATGGGATGAGAGTCACCCCAGGGAGCTCCCCCAATACATTAAAGAACTGGAATACCTTCTCACTGACTGTGGCATTGTTGACAACACTCAAAAGAAGACATCTCTTACAATATGGCAGAAACCTGGCTTGGCTTACCTGAATTTGGTGACAGCATTATTGCCAGCAACAATGCTCCCCGACCTTACACCTACCAGGAATGGAAGGCACCAGTGCTCAGGTTGTACCCTGGTGCTGATGCTAGCACTCATTATAACCTTGGTGACCTGGAACAACTTGTCAATCAGACTTTTAACAGTGGCTTAGCAACTTTGGGCAGGTTCTTGGACTACTACAGGGATTTCCAATGTATCGCTAGATGGTTGCTTGCTAATGGTAAACTCTATTGTAATGAGGAATGTCACTTATTCCAACAAGGTATCCCTATGTCACTTTGGTCCAGAATCATTCACCATCTCAAAATCACTCTTCCTGACCACCATCTTGAGGACCCTTACAATGTTGACCAAGTCTTCAAAGGCACTAAGTGGGTTTTGAAGGGAATGGACACCTCTATGACCAAGACCAGCAATGGCACCAGTGGTATTTCCTCATTGTCACTCATTGCTAAAGCACTGGTTTCCCCATCACCTACGCCTAAATGGGAAACTTTGGAATTAGCGACAACAACAGCAATCATCAGCACCTTGGAACATCTAGAAGCCCTCTTAACCAACAGTCACACTCAACCTCACCAATAGTTTGCCAATAGCACTTGCCACTTTTGTAGCAAAACAGGTCACACCATGGTCTGAGGTACTTGTATGAAATTGGAGCAAATGATTCAACAGGGTAAGATCCATCACAATGCTGAAGGCAAGATCATCTTACCATTGGGTGCTATGATTTCCAATCGTTTTGGCAAGCGATTATATATGGAACACATTGAAGAATGGCACAGGCTTAACCCAAGACAAATCATTACCAGCAGACTCTCTTCCAATGCTAATCCCAACCCAGACCAAGCAGCTATGCAGCAGTCACTAATCCACAAGGTAATGCAACAGGATGTTGCTATGGGCCAAGCACTAAGCAAGGAAGAATGGATTGAGGCTTTGGAATGCAAACTCTTTGCACTCAGGTGACCTGGTGAAAAGTTTGATGGTGTACAGGTTCCCCATGCAGCCTATCAACCAGCAAACAATACCCCCAGGGCAGCACCCTTGCCTAGCAAAACCCGACAACTTCATCCCCCTCCAATTCTACTTCAGCTCCTGCCACTAAGCCTGCAGACAAAGGCAAAGCATCTGAATGTAATGTTGCAAATGAACAGCTGCCTATCACTAAGGAACTCATTGTGCAGCCTCCCATCCACCTGTTTTCTGGCATCCCTGGTTGCTATGTCCCTCCTGCTAATAGGAATTTTGCTGCCCCTGACAGGTCCAGTGACAGCACATATCGAACTATGCCACCCATTTATGATATTGAGCAGTCTAAAGTGGTCTTTGAATGGGTTTTAAGCACCAAGGTTACAGTATCAGTTGGCAAACTTTGCTCAGTATCCCAGAACATCAGAAATCAGTTTAGGACAGTAGTTATGCCCAAACAACTCATAAGTGCTAGCACTAACATGGTACAGGACCCCAGCAACATTTTTGAAGATATTTTGCTGACTTTCACTATTGAAGAACCCCAGTTTTCACTTGAATCCAACACTGATACCACTAATGGACTTACCTCAAACAAGGCACTCCTTGCATCTGTTGACCCTGTTGAAGCCTACATTGATTTGCTACCCCATGGAGAAGAGCCTGTGGTGCTTACTGTCACTAAGGATTCTCAGTCATTTTGTTCCATCATAATGCTGATTGACAACAAAGAGGAAGTAGAATGCATTCACAACATTGGTTCCCAGATAATCTTGATGTCTGTGGAAATCACTAGTGACCTTGGGCTATTCTACAACCCCAATATCGTTTTAAATATGCAGAGCACTAACAGCACCATGGATCAATTGCTAGGACTTGCTCATAATATACCTTGCACTATTAGAGACATCACGGTCTATCTCCAAATCCATGTTTTATGGTCTCCTGCCTACAACATTCTCCTCAGATGCCCCTTTGATATATTAACTTGAAGTACAGTCACCACTCTTAGTGATATCAAGACCACTATAACAATCATGGACTCCAACACTGGCCAACGGTGCACTATTCCTGTCATGACCCATTCCCTGGACTCTTGCACATTGTCCAACAACCCCTCACCCTCCCAGAACCTCCCCCGACGCCTTGCCAAACTTCCACAGTGCTCTGTGCCTACTCCGGCTAACTCCAATGCATCTTTGGCTAACTCTGACGGCCCCCTGGCCAACTCTGACATCTTTCCCGCAGTCAGTGATGCTTCCCTTGGATCTCCTGAGCCCCTGGGACCATTCCCCTGCCATGCCTGACCCTGTTACATGTCATCAACTCAATACTCTGGTTCCTCTGACTTACTTTGAAGTATCATGACAACCTCAAAACAGCCCACGTCACCAATTGATCCCATCAACATATCAACGTGGCCTGCTCTCCAATCATAACCAACACCCATTAACTTCATTAAGCTCCACCAAGCCCTGCCGCCACAGCTGACGTCTCCTGGAGCTCTCCAGTAGTCAGTATATAAGACGTAGAGTAGCTCTTTGTACTCTAGTCTTGATATTGCTTCACATTACATATGGTCTGATTGTTTCTCTCCCATGTTTCATGCCCGTGTCCCATTCTCCTACTCTCAGTCTCCCGGTCTTGTCCCATCTCTATTCCATTATCATTTTCATTATCATTTGTATCTCCACCTGAATCTATTCTCATTCTTGTCTCCATCTCATCTCAACTCTGTCTCATTTCATTTGACTCTGTCTCATCTCATTTGATCCATCTGTCCATCATGTTCCTATCTTTCCCAACCTTTAACATCTTCACAAACTCCACAATTGTGATTATGAATCCCTGACACTCTTTAACCAACTCTGGACATTGCTACATGCTCAGCTCCAAACTCTATCCACCTCCATCAATCCCCCATCAAACTCTGGCTCTGCTTCCATCATTTGCATAGCCTCTAACTCCTCCACACCCACAATACTTGCATATGGACTTATGCTTGAACCCTGCCAAGCCCGTCCCCCTTCCCACAGCTTGTCTTCTACTCCTCCAGACATCCCTGGACTTGCTCAGATCAATCTCCACCAACTATTCTCACAAGTCCCCAGTGTTTTGGGACATCTCCACATGCCCAGTTGTCAGTGCAGGGAATCATGTCTGCCTGGTAAGGACTCACCCAGTGTAGCTGAGCCCCTGTGGTCAGTGGAACCTGACATAATATCAAGACTCTACCTTACCCCATTCATGATGTCTGCGCCAGCTCCGCACACACATTCACCAAACACTTCTGATGTCTATGTTCGACCCATGCCTGAAATTCCTTATGATTCCTATGGATCTGCCCAATTTGCCAAGGCACATTGAGTTGTGGACCTGATACCAAACATCCCCTCCACTCCAGTTACACCCATACAATGGCTCTCTCCATAGACACCCTCCCCACTCATGCCCAACTCTACACCACTCCCACAGACCACCTCTCACCCTTTTCCCACCCTCTCTGCCAGCTCTGCTCCCCTGCAAAGGTTGACCCCGATGTCACTAAAGCAGCATGCTAAACCCTGGTGATAATTTGACCCAATGATCAACAAACTTCTCCAGCACCACATCCCCACCCCCAACCACAATAACACAAACCCACCACAAAAAATCACCTGTTGCGTAAAGAAGATTGCCAATCCTACCAGAACAACGACGAGACCACTAAGAACATGCTTCCCAAAAGCCCATCTTTGGATCCACCAACCCACAAGCAACTCCACAAGCTGTCAGGACAAACCCAGTGAGTCCCTGACAGCATTGTAACCTGATAGCAGGACTCTGCTACCATGCCAGCAGACCATCCAACACTCACCCACACCCACTCCTGATAAAAATTCCGCCCTCCCACACTAGCTCTGCCATCATCAGAATCAAGCTCAAGCCAGTAACTCCACTGACAACAGAGCAAGATTTCAAGATCAACACTATGCCCAACCCCAGAAACCACCTCTGGAATCAGTTAGGACCCCTTGGTTGACTCAGCCATTACCTCCGCCCAACAATTGGAAGGACTCTGACACCTCCAACAACTTCAGAACAAGACCAAGGAATTCCCAAGCCCCAAGGTGGCTAAGAAAGGAAGGAACTCGCACTTCTGCCTGCCAACTTGAGAACGCACTCTGAAAGCACCCCCTCAACCTCCACAAAGCCACCTGGATGAATCACAATGCTCCAACTTGCAATAGTGGACTACTCAAGGCACCCCCGTAATTACTCCGAAACCCTTGCCCACTATATTGACAACTTTCCCCATTCGATCTGGAACCTCTGACATTAAAAAAAAAAAAAAACATTTGGTGGTGACCCCCTCTGCACACTGCCATCAGACAAGAACTCTGCCACCAAACTATGCCACCTCTAACAAAAGAAACCCCAGCATTAGAGTTGCCCTGTCAGAACAAACTATAGGGAAGAGAGGATCCCACAGAGGAGGAAGCCCCACCATCATTTCCAAAACTGTTGATCAACTCTCTCAAGCTCCAAAAACCCCCCAACAATAAAGAACATATGCTCCAATGTCTCTGGAGGGCTTGCTCACTAAGCGACTTGAGCAAGCTTGATGGTTCAAATAATGCCACGCCAGGTCAAGGCTGCCCCAACCAACCCCTCTGAGCCACTCTGAAGCCTCCCACACAACTTTGGACCCTGGCAAAACAACTCTGGGGCCTCCACTCCGACTCTGACATCCAACCCAGGGGAACTACAATGCCAACCAAAATGACAATTCCCTACAGCACTCACACTGCAATCATAAATTGCCAGATAACAACTCCACAAAACTCTGCCTATATACTGGAAGACGTCTATTGAACCAGGACCACACCACCGGAGCACCCAGAAACAAACCCCATACAAAGTAGTTTCTCCAGAGTGCCCTAAAATTGCTGATGCCTCCCATAAGAAGCGATTAGTTTTTCCCCCATTGCTACCCATCCCGAATTGACATCAGAAGGAGGCTGCAATCCCCCAATGACAACTTGACATTGAAGAAAGTGCTGCCCCATTGGCAAGGGTGTCACATGCCACAACCTGCCCATGGGGCCCCAGACCTGCCACTATACTGCTCCCCTCCCCCAACAAAATGCTTCCCCAACAAGAAAATAAACTCCAGGACCCCCCAAGTAGTTTTCCCCTAAATTCTGCAACACTCCTAGCAAAATCTAACCATGCTGACAAAGATCAACCCAGATGCCCAGAATGATGAGGTGGCCCCTCCAACTCTGCCCCGACAATCAAGGAACCACTGATGCCTTCTAAAGAAGTGACACCTTTTCCCCAATCAGAAACTTGGTTGACCACCCCACAGTGCCAAGACCTACCCTGCCCCCATTCATAGCAACTTCCGGACTGCTCCAGAGTACAAATGTAAGAAACAACACCCTGAACCCGTGCAGACCAATCCTGCCCCATTCCACCAAGTGTAAGAGAGCTCCACCAGTGAGTCAACACTTTGCCAACCCCCCACCACCTCCACTGCCAGCTCTGCCCTGAGAAAGGACAAAAACCACCAACTGAGGCCCCAAGCTCACCCTGAACTAACCCTGCCCTGACCTGCCAAGCATAAAAAAGCTCCACCAGTGAGGCCAACACTCTGCCAACCCTCACTCCATCCCATTACTGGCTCTGCTCTGGAAAGAGACAAAAGACTACCAAACTCCACAACCCCAACCCCTGCACCACATTCATAGCACTGGCCCCGCACACTCCGCCAACAAACTAGTAACTCTTAGGCCTTCAATATGGTCCCCCGACACAGCTCCACCAAAAGAACCACCTATCCCAAGAGGAATAACCCATGGGATGACAGCCCCCAAAACTCCTCCTTGCCCTGGAGCACCTCCACTAGGACAAGACAGTCACCAACCGAACCCCGTGCTGCTTCCACCAAAAAGAGGCCTCCACCAATTCAACCCAGGCAGCACCTCAAGTTCTAGAGAATGACAGAACTACATAAGACTTCTCTAACTGTCTCCAGACTTACCTTTGGCCAGGAATGGAGAGCAAGGTTGCGTAAATGGCCTAGAACTCACAAACCTCAACTCCAGGCCAGAAGAAACTCATTAAGACTGGCCACCCCGAACCCCACCCCCTCATTAATGACACTCTGGAGCACACCAAAACACCACCCAAGCACACCTGTCTCTAAACACAATACTCCAGAGCGTGACCTCGACCAGAGCCAACACTCTGGAGTGCAGCAAGGCCCAAACCCAGTACACCTCTAATGAAATACAATACTCTGGAGCTCAACAAATCTCCCACCATGCACAAACCCACTAAATCACAAATCCCGGACACCAACAACCAAAGGATGGCAACACCCACTCTAAGGGAGTACCTCTGCACCCACACTAATCCAACTCACAGCATAGCTGGCCCATGGAACAGGCCCCCAATGAACTATTACAAGGACCACCTCACACTGGGACCACGCCTCTATGCTGCCAAGGGTCAAACCACTAAAAGGCCTCCACCCCTCCACAAGCCACACCAACAGAAAAAACAAAACTGCCAGCCATCATCAAGCGCACTCCAAAGATTTGGAGGTCCGCCCCCCCTAACCAGCACAATGCTCGACCCCACTACAGACAGAGGACAGCCCCTACAACTTGGGTCCAAAACTCCAAGGGCCAAGCCCAACAATGCTGCCATCAACACTCCAAAATGCAATGGAACCCTGCAGGAGGACTCTCCACACCCTGTCAAGCCTTGGGACTCCCTTCTACAATACTCTGCCAAGTCCTGCAATGACCCCGGAACTAGCCAACACAGACAGCAAACAAGGGGCTTAACCCCTGCCTCTGAACTTACTAGGATTCAACTCCTACCTGCACCTCTGTGTGTTTTTACTTACCCTCACACACACTAAAGCTCACCACACACACCCAGGAGCATTGACCAAAATTGAATTAACAACAATATAATACAACAAAAAGGGGGTAGATGACAGGGCACAAAGCAACAAGAGGATGGAGTTCAACTGCTTCCTCAACCCCTCCCCCCCTCGGAAAACCCCCTCTCTTCCTCCCTAATCCCCAAATTGATCTCCATTTAGGCCTGCACCACCATTAGAACCTCTGCCAACTCTGGCAAGGCCTCCTCTGTGTCCATCACCACCTCCCACCACAACCCTGGGGCCACCGCGTTGCACTGCCAATGCTCCACCAGCAACCTCCCCATTCTTGCCATCCTCTGCTGAAGCTCCAGAGAGTAATACATGGACATTTATGTCAACCCATCTTGGATCGATGCCAGTGCTGCGGAGGCACCATCCAGGAGAACTTGGTGCTCCTACACCCAGCCTAACCAAAGACAATTTGTTAGCAACAAAATGGAGAACTGGAGAGACACTTATGAAGGACCCCCACACGGTCCGAAGCTGCCTCACTAGCCAGCCAATCCTCCCTCTGCCCCACTGCCTCCAGCTCCACCTGCAACAAACCACCCTCCAATGCCACCTGCTGCCCCTCTGCCACCTCTGTGGGTTGTACCTCTCACTGCATCAGACGCTCCCACAAACTCTGCACCTCCAAAGCCCACTCTGTCGCCACTTGCACTGAAGTGTCCTGCTCCCACTGCAGTGCCCCCTTCTCCCTCTGTGCTGCATCCAGATCCTCCCATACCTATCAGAGCTCCCCCTCTCATGCCGTCAATGCCATTGTCAAAGCCTCCACCTGCTAATGTAGGAAAACCTCCGTAATTGAAGGTGGGGGCTCTGGGGAACTTGAAGCCTGTTCCAATGGCACACCTGAGGTAGAAGAGTAAAAGTGAGGCCTTGGAGGCCCCACCGTCAACTCATGTCCACATAGCCTCTTGCTGGGCCCTGCCTCTGACAGCAGGGAGGCCCTCCGCTTCTCCTTATCCACCACTGCCAGCGCCCCCTCCCTCTATCCACCCTGCAGAGGTCCTGACTTCCCTGCAGGTTGCCCTGCACCCTCCTTCCCCGATACCTGGGCCTTCCATGCCTTGCCTGGTTGCTCCCACACCCAACCCTCATCCCACCCCTGCTCTGCAGCAATGCACGCCACTCCAATGAAATCAAGCACTTCTTGTGCCTCATGTAGCATGGAAGGCACACAGAGGTGTTATGTCACAAGCCTATGGAGGGCCCATTGAATTTGCACAGCTTGCCTCACTGAGCACAAAGGGTACACTACAACCAAACAATCAGTAAATGCAACCAAAAGGGCTTGAAAACTACCAGAGCCTGGTTCAAACACCACTCTAGCATTGGGGGGCCCTGAGCCCATGCCAATGCCCTCATGAACTCCTCCACCATCACCTCTGCCTGCAGAACTTGCTGCACCTATAGAACTCCCTCCCTGCCCCCCACTGCCAAACTCAACTCTGCAGGACAAACTCTAGTCCATCCCGAGCCCCTCTCTTAAGTAGAGCCCCCAGAAGAGCCCAACACTGTTGCAACCCACCCTGCAAGGCTCTGTCAATTACTCCGAGAGAACAGGTAGACACTACTTACAACCCTGGTACATGGCATTGACCTGATGCCAGCACTCAAACTCCTCCCCCTCACTATTATACACCACCACCTCATCCACATTGGAAAACCATGGAGCTGAGTGATCAGAGGAGGACATGGAAGAAATTTTTGGGGGAACCCCAGGGTATGTCCAAGTCTTTTAATTGATTGGGAAGAACTCCCTGACAAAGCGGCAACCACACTTTGACTTCACCTCCCATGCCGCCATCACTCACTGCAGATTGATCAATATTACTTGGCTTTGACTCCCATGCCCCTGCCAATCCCCAACCTGCATCCTGCATCTTGAGGGTCTTGACGTTGAAAGGGGGGGTGATGTCACAATCCATTCCCTGGACCTCCACACATCATCCAATGACCCCCCACCCCCCCAGAATCTCCCCCAATGCCTCACTGAACTTCCACAGTGCTCTGTGCCTACTTCGGCTAACTCTGATGCATCTTTGGCTAACTCCAATGGCCCCCTGGCCAACTCTGACATCTTCCCTGCAGTCAGCAACACTTCCCCTGAATCTCCTGAGCCCCTGGGACCATTCCCCCACTGTGCCTGACTCCGTTATATGTCATCAACTTGACACCCTGGTTCCTCTAACTTACTTTGAAGTATCACAATGACCTTGAAACGGCCCACATCACCAATTGATCCCATCAACATATCAACATGGCCCACCCTCTGATTGTAACCAACACCCATTGACTCCATCAAGCTCCACCAAGCCCTGCTGCTACAGCCAACATCCCCCGGAGCTCTTCAGTAGTCAGTATATAAAACATAGAGTAGCTCTTTGTACTCTAGTCTTGATATTGCTTGATGTTACCTATGATCTGATTGTTTCTCTCCCATGTTTCATGCCCGTGTCCCATTCTCCTACTCTCAGTCTCCCGGTCTTGTCCTATCTCTATTTCATTATCATTTTCATTATCGTTCATATCTCTGCCTAAATCTATTCTCATTCTTGTCTCTATCTCATCTCAACTCTGTCTCATTTCATTTGACTCTGTCTCATCTCATTTGATCCATCTGTCCATCATGTTCCTATCTTTCCCAACCTTTAACATCTTCACAAACCCCGCAATTATGATTATGAATCCCTGATACTCTTTAACCAACTCTGGACCTCACTACATGCTCAGCTCTGAACTCTATCCACCTCCATTGATCCCCCATCAAACTCTGGCTCTGCTTCTATCACTTGCATAGCCTCTGACTCCTCTGCACCCACAATCCTTGCATATGGACTTATGCCTGAACCCTGCCAAGCCTGTCCCCCTTCCCACAGCTTGTCCCCTACTCCTCCAGACATCCCCAGACTTGCTCAGATCAATCTCCACCAACTATCCTCACAAGTCCCCAGTGTTTTGGGACACCTCTGCATGCCCAGTTATCAGTGCAGGGAATCACATCTGCCTGGTAAGGACTCGCCCAGTGTAGCTGAGCCCCTATGGTCAGCGAAACCTGACAATTCCTACCTTTCCATGCAGTAAATCCAAAAGAAACAACTGCCAAAATGTTTGCTTCAAGACTGAAGCACCCTGTTGTTTTCAATGCCAAAGGCATCAACAAAGAAAATAGCGACATAGCAATTGTTATCAGCTATGACCATTCCACTGGTCTGGTGACTTGTATAGCTTCTTGTGATTTGGACAAAGACATTATACTTACTAATTCTGACACACAGACCAACCCTGCACTAGCATATCTTTATGTTACTGCTAGTAACCTTTCTGATTTGTCCCTTCTACCCCATTCTTATTTTGTTTCTACAGATACATCTAAGCCCTTGATTCTTGGACAGACTTTACCCCTTGATACAAACAATACAGACACTACCCCCACCTACATTAACATTCCATTCCCCACTCAATTTGTTGCTAACAAACCCCCTAAGTGAAGAGGAGTCCAGGTAAAGAAGAAGTACAGACCTGTCGCTATAAAAACCAAACCAGTCACCAGCCATGTTAGTGAGGTTTTCCAAATTGAGTGCCAGATTATAAGTGATCCACTAGCAACAATTCCTCCACTTAATCCTAACCTGCTGCCTTTCATCCCAACAAAGCAATTCACTAGTGAACAACAAGCAAAACTCGTCAAGAACCATGACACAGGCTTCCTCACTAGCAATGAAATCAGAGTGCTGGTTGACATGGTCTCTAAGCAGGAAAAAGCTTTTACCTGGGAAGACTCTGAATGAGGAAGCTTATGCCCCAACTTCTTCCCACCAGTATGCATACTAATGATACCTCACATACCTTGGGTTCAGCACAACTGTCCCATAGCCCCAGGGCTAGAAAAGGAAGTATGTGAGATCATTCATAACAAGATTGAAGCTAGTGTATGAACCTTTGAACTCTGCTTACCACTCATGATGGTTTTGTATTCTCAAGAAAAATGGTAAGCTCAGGATTGTGCACAGCCTAGAGCTACTAAACCATGTCACCATTTGCCATTCTGGAGTACCACCTTTTCCAGACCATGTTGCTGAATCTTTTGCTGGATGCATCTGTGGCACCACTCTCAACCTTTACATTGGCTATGACAAGTGACTTATTGACCCTGCCTCATGCAACTTAATGACATTCCAGATGCCATTTGGCACTCTTCACTTAGTAACCTTGCCAATGGGATGGACCAACTCTGTGCCCATATTTCATGATGACATTACCTGCATTTTGCAGCCAGAGATCCCCCATAATGTGCTGAGCTTTATCAACGATGTGGGCACTAAAGGACCCAAGGACTGGAAAATCATTAATAGTAAACTGACTAAGCATCCCACTAACCCAAACATTTGCCTAGTGCTATGGGAGTTCTTTGAACTTCTTAACAGGATTCTCCAGCAGATGAAGTATTGCAGTGGTACCTTCTCTGGTCACAAACTTGTTTTATGCACCCCTACTTTCAAGATCCTTGGCCATGTTTGTACTCCTAGTGGTCATATTTCTGACAAAAGTTGCTTGGCCCTAATCAAGTGGTGGAGCCCTTGCAAGTTGCTATTGGAAGTCTGAGCTTCTCTAGGCACAGTGGGAGTACTTAGGATCTTTGTCAAGAACTTTGCACACTGCACCAACAACTTAACAAAACTTACTTATGTTGGCATCCCTTTCAATTTTGGCCCCGACCAGATAAATGCCCAATGTGACCTTGTGAAAGCCTTACAAGACACTAAGCCCCTAGTTCCTATTGACTATGAATTGCCTGACCCTGTCATCTTAGCAGTTGACACTTCATATATAGCAGTCAGGTATTACCTTTGCCAGTGCCCTAGTGACAATCACAAAGAACATTGCTACAACTGCTTTGGGTTGATTACACTAAACAACAGAGAAGCTAGATTCAGTCAGCCCAAATTGGAACTCTATGGCCTTTATCAAGCACTGCAAGCCTTGTGGATGTACCTTATTGGCATTAGGAACCTCATCATTGAAGTTGATGCTTGCTACATTAAGGGTATGCTTCAGAACTCTAATATCCAACCCTCCACCAGCATGAACTGCTGAATAATGGCAATTTTAATGTTTCACTTTGAGCTTGTTCATGTTAAGGGAACTTTCCATGGCCCCAATGGTCTTTCATGATGCCTGCCCCAGCCTGGTGATCCCTCTGTAGACAATAGTGACAATTCAGTTTACAACAATTGGATTGATTGTTTGCATGGGTTCATCCACCAAGTTCAGCTACCATTACTGCTCCTTCACCAAGTCTTCATGGCTTCCCATTGCCTACCTCCTCTGGTTGAGTACCCTTATTTGCAATCTTTAGCAAAACTTTTGCTAGCAATAAAGACACCATCCCATGACTAGCTACCAACAATGATATTCAGCCTCTCCATAACAATGGCACCACTATCTATAGTGACATGCCCCACAGTGCTAAAGCTATTGCCAGCAATGCCCATGTACTCATAGTTGAGAAATGGCTTCACAATCTCACTAGACCCAAAGGCCTTAGTGACAATGAATATGCCACATTTGTCTGCTATGCTTCCAGGTCCTTTGTCACAAGAGGCAAACTTTGGTGAAGAAGTTGGGATGGCACTCACAAGCTATTTGTTCCCATGACTAGTCACTTATGAGTCTTGAAGGCCATGCACAACGATTTGGGACATAGAGGCCTCTTTGCTACCTGCTCAGCCCTTCTAGAACAATTTTGGTGGCCTCAAGTTAGCACTGATATCATATGGTACATCTGGACTTGCCACCTCTGCCAGGTACACAAGATGACCAAAGTCCTCATTCCACTGACTGTCACTATGCCAGCACCCTTGTTCAGCAAGATATATGTTGACACCATGTTCATGCCACCCTCCAATAAGTTCAAATATATCATTCAAGGATGTTGTTCACTAACTCATTACTCCAAGTTCCATATGCTTGCCAAAGAGAATACTGAAGCTATTGCAAAATGGCTATATAAGGATGTTATCTGTTGCTGGGGAGTGCTTAGCAAAATTGTCACTGACAATGGGCCTCCAATCATAAAGGCAGTCACTTACTTGGTGAAAAAGTATAACTTGCACCATATTTGGATCTCTGGATATAATAAGTGTGCTAACAGAATAGTTGAGTGGCTCCATTTCAATGTTTGCCAAGCCCTCTTCAAAGTGGTCGACAGTGATCAGTCCAGGTGGAGTACAGCTACTTACTCTGTCTTTTGGTCAGAACATGTTATGGTTTGCAAGAGAATGGGTTGCTCCCCTTACTATGCAACAACTGGTACCCACCCTCTCCTGCCAGCTGACATAGTAGAAGTAACATATTTGCAACTGCTGCCAAACTCACTATTGTTAACAACAGACCTCATAGCCCACTGAGCAATTGATCTTCAATGTCGCCAAGAGGACCTCGACTGCCTTCACAGTGACATTCTTAGCACTTGTCGCCTTGCCACTATTTGCTTTGAAGCAGAACATGCTGCTAAGATCCACAATTACAATTTCCAAACCAGTGACCTTGTACTAATGAAGAACACTAGAGTTGAGGTGACACATAACAAGAAAATGAAGCCTCATTACCTAGGCCCACTGGTGGTAATCTCTTGTAACTGTGGGGGCACTTACATTCTTTGTGAACTAGATGGTTCAGTACTGCATCACTCCATAGCCACCTTTGGATTGGTTCCTTACTTTGCTAGAGAACACATAGTAGTGCTTAGCAACACTTTCAACATTGACACCTTGTGACTTAGAGAACTCGAACAAACTGACCTTGTAGATGATGACAATACTGGTGACACTGCCAGGAAAGAAGAAAACTAAAACATACCTTTTGCTAAGCCCTAGTGACTTTTCTTGATTCCACTGAGTTTCTCACTGTTCTTGTCCTTATTATCCAGAAAAACCATGAAAAATACCTTACAAAAATATTAAGTCCTTTCATTCTTGCTACTCTTTCTTCATATTACTTTTGTTTAAGAAGCCTTTCACAGACACTCTACTTTACTATTCTCTTGTTTTCAATGCTGTGCATGGCCACTCTGTCACTAGCACTCAGCATGCCTCTAGGGGTAATTTGCTATGATGACTTACTGAGCATTTTCCTCCAAGCATTGCTAGCATCAAGCAACAGTTGCTAGTGTGTACCACCTTATTAATCTTGCTTTTCTTGGCTTTCTCTCCATTTCTGAACTGTAATGGGCACTATACATTTTGGGGCCCCTTAAGGGGGCCAGTTTGTGTCCATACTACAAAAAGTCTAAAAAAAAATTTATATATACAAGAGGGTGGTTGCTAGGTGTTGAGGTCAGCATTGTTGTCAGGAACTTCCACCAAATCCTCCTCCTCCCAATTTCCTTCTCCAATGTTGTTCTCCTCCTGCCAGGCCAGGAAGGCCTAACAGTCACGCTGATATCCCACCAATTTGGTGACAGCATACCATGCCCTCGCCACTACCAACTCCTCTCTGGCCACCTCCAGCTCCCTCTGGAACTGTTGTTCCACTCTGTCCACTCTCTTGTCAAAGTCCAATAGCAATGCCACTGGCATTAGTGGTGTCAGCCAAGCCAGATCCTCACCCAGCCACTCCAGTTTGTCATCACCAACCTGCTGCAGCAGCATGTCACTTCAGGTCCCCTAGCAAAGTCATTAGTGACCAAGAAGATAGCAAAAGGTGAGACTTACTCATTGTTGGACTTTGACCTTCTTGGCCCCTTTGTCCTCCTCTTTGTCCTCCTTGATGGTGACTGGGGCAGCCTCAAACTCCTCCTCATCCTTGACCTCCATATCACTCAATCCCCACTCCACTTCAGCAACCATCACTAAGGGAGTTGTCTCCCTCATCTTCACATCCTTCTCACCCTCCTCACTAGCAACCATCCTTGGTTGCTTAGTGCTAGTGACCAAGGTGGGACTTGCTGGTCATTTATGTGCCAGAGGCACATCATTGTCACCATCACTACTATTGTCGCCATTGTTGTCCTTATCACTTTCCACCACCTCCCTGCTCTTCACCCTAGCAACCTCACTACCTCCAATGGCCACCTCCCCCCACAATGTCAGCAGGTGCAAGCTAGTGGGCTTGACCTTGATGGGCTCTCCTCTTCTCTCCAGCTCCCTCTGTTGCTCCACAAAAGCTCTCATGTTTCTTACTGATGCTGCCTTTGCTACTATCCTCTTAGCAAACTTGCCACCTGTGCTCCTTGATGATTGTCCACTGTGCAAACAGCTCTTCCTGGTGCTGTTGCAACAGTAGCAGGGCTGGGCCCCCATTGGGTACCAGCAGCCCTCTGAATCATTGTCAGCCCAGCAGTTGTTGCACTAAGAAGGAGTTAGCAACTACAAAAGAAACCATCACTAAGTGCTTACTGCTCCCTGCATATGCTTGAACTCTTGTTGCTTCTCTAGCAACATGGTCACCTTCCCTTTGGCCCTCTTCAGCACCACCCCAGCCCCCAACCCAGTATCTACTACAGTTGAGGCCTTTTGCCAGCAAAAAAGTGCCACCAAGTGCTTGTTGGAAAATGTTTCTTCAATTTGTTCCTGCAAGAAAAGTTAGCAATTGCTGCCAAAGCTCCTTGAAGTCGTTGCTAATCTTGGCAACATTGCCAAACCCCTAGCAATGCTGCCAGCCACAACCTTGGGAGTCAAGGGGCCCTCCTTTTGAATGTCCCCACAATCTGCCTTCTCCTTGCCCCCACAGCCCTTGCTCCATTCCTCCCCCCTCACCACCACTAACACACCTACTGGGTGCTGGAAGAAGAACTGATCATTGGGCAATAAATCTTCGAAAAGCTGACATACCTTAGCAGTGTTGCTAGCACTAGCGACTGCCAGAGCACTTACCATCATTTCCACTGTGAGGTTGTCCATCAGAAACTCTAAGGAGGGATCAACCAGAGCCTAGCAATTCTGTTAGAACTGTTGCTAAGAGGAAGAAAAGAAGAAAGAACCTACAAAGTGTGAGTCAAATGAGCAAACCCATTCTTCCCCCTTGTACTGCTCATATAGTTGGTAACACTCCCTCTTGACATTTGCCAACTCTGGCCACTCAACCCCACTCCCTGCAGTCTTGAACCACTGAAGCCAGGTCTAGAAGATGGTGGTAACTGCCAAGCAAGGATCCTTTGCCAGTGACACACAGGCCAAGGAGAGCAGACAGTCAACCTGATCAAGAAAGGCATGGGCCATTGTAATTTTCTCTAGCTGAGAGGCAAGGTTGAACATAGTGATAAGATAGAAGTAAAGATAAGATGGGAGAAAAGAGGGGTGATGAAGTTCAAGCAAAACCACCAGCTCTTTTATTCCAACCCCTCTGGGTGCATGGACCAAGCAACTGAACACATGACTTTGGGGTTGACTGAGGGCAGTCAAGATTTCAGTACAGAGGAGGATGATAAGACCCAGTTGTTGCTAAGCACTATTTTTGGCATTTCAGACTTAGCAGCAGCAGACTATTTTAAATTTGGCACAAGTCACAACACTCAGCACCTGGAGCCTAGTCCAAGGTCTGGACCAATGTAGCCTTAGCATGGGACTTAAGCGACTACAAGACTTATTGATCATGAAAGATATCATGTGGGGCCTGGACCTTAGGTCTAGAATTATAAGGCCAAGACCTTTCTTAGCAACTTTAGTGATCCTAGTGACTCTGGCAACAAAATGGCTTTATCTCACCATATATGGACATATTGCCAGATGTGTACCTTTTGCTAACATACTTGAACAGTGTCTACACATCAGAGACTTCACTTATAGTTTTCACTTAGTTACAAATTGACACCTCGTACAGACCATAAACACATTGACAGATGCCATTGCTAGTGGCAACTATTTGCTTACTTTCCCATACTATACTTTGGAACTGTATAAATACTGCCTGTACATAGACACTTCAGAACAGAATCAAATAGATCTCCCTTGAACCAAATCTGTCTATCTCCAAGCTTACCAGCTTGAGATTTCACTTTGCCTCTATCTTCACTTTATTCCTTTACCTGCCTTTGACTTTGACTCAGTAACAAGTCTTATCAACTTCAACTTCAACCTGGTGTGGTACCAACTATGGGTGCCCTTTGTATTATCTTGGCTTAGTGACACTAGTGACCGCAGCTAGCAACTAGTTTATGTTTGTCCCCCTGATTCTGTCTCCCTATTACTATTTCCCCCTTTCTATTACATTCTCTCACTCACCCCACCACTGTTTAGAGTTTGCTCTTGTCTTAGCAACATTCTCTGCCTTTACCCATTCCCCTTTCTGTCACTAGTGACTTTAGCTAGCAACAGCACCTCCTTTTAACTTCATACAGCACTCGCTCTTGTTCTCTGGGACAGTTACTGATTCACCCTCTACTCATAACTTCCTACTGCCAGCTACCCTATCTAGTGACTAGTGTTGGGTCCTCTTTTTAGGTTTCCTGCATGGCATTAGGTAGCATAGGAGCACATCATTGGGAAACTAGGGTAGAGGGGTTGGAGGCATATGATGGGGTTAGGAACAGCAGAGGAGAGTTTCAGGGACCTAGGAGAAGTGTCAATGACTGTGGACAAGGCATCAGAGTTGGCTAGGGAGTTGTCAGAGTTTGCTGGAGAGGTGTCAGAGTTACCTGGAGTGGGCATGGAGGGTGGACAAGGGTTGGAGGGAGTTTGGCAAGGCATTGGGAAGGACTCTGGGGGAATGAGGGGGCTGGAAATGATATTGGGGGTCTGGGAAGTGGGGAGTAACATCACCCCTCCTTTAATGTCAAGACTCTCAAGATGCAGGGCACAGTTCAGGAATTGGCAGGGCATGGGAATTGAAGTTGAGTAATATTGATCAGACCACAGCAAGTGGCAGTAGTGTAGGAAACAAAGTCAAAGCATGGCTGCCATTCATCAGGGGTTCTTCCCAAGCCATTAAAAAGAGTCAGATGTACTCCAGGGTTCCTAAACTTTCTACAATGTTGTCTTCTGCCTACTCTCCAGCAGCATCTAGGTCCCCATTCACGTTGTTGCAGTCGTCCTCCTCTGAGGACTCTGAGGGGCATCAGGATCATTGCTAGGTCAGGAAGATGTATTGCAATCATAAGTGTGATTCTGTCCCACATATTCTGAAGTACTGACTGGGCCTTGACAGAGTTATCTGCAGCTATGGCAGGTCCCTCAGGGCTTTCATCAGGCATAAGTATAGTGCAGTCATTAGCAGGAGTGGTCCCCCCCTTGCATTCCAGGCCTGGGCTTAGTCTGGGGGTGGTCCAACCTGTTCCTGCAGGTTTGAAGATGGTTTAGGCAGAGGTGATGCTGGAGCAGTTTATGGAGGTAGTAGGGCAGGCAAGGGGTCCCCCCACTCTCAAGTGGTGCTAGGTGGTGGCCCTGGTGGATAGTCATGCAGCCCTTTGCTCTTCTGAGCTAACCCATTCCCATAGTGCACATTCTGCACCCAATGGGGAGAGCAGTGTGAATTTGAGGAGCCAGTGTTGAGGGTGTGGCAGAACATGTCAGTGTGCCTCCCATGTCATTTGTGGCATGAGAAGTGCTCCGTTGCCCTGAGCTGGCATGCCACTTGCATCAAGGTGGAGCAAGGGTGGAATTAAGGGTGGGTTGCAGCACAGCTGGAGGAGGAGTGGAAGGGCAGAGTGTTGGGGCAGGGTTCTGGAGTAGGGGGAGGGAGTAGCATAGAGCAGCCTCTGATGAAGGTCAGGCCCTCATGGGGCAGATGGAGGGAGGGGGTCTCCATAGTGTGTAACAAGGGTAAGTGGAGGGCATCCCCCTTATCAGAAGCAGGGCCGAGTAAGTGGGCAAAAGGGGAGCAGACAATGGCAGGCCCCCTGGGTCCTGTAGTGTATTTCTCAACTTAAGGATGTTGTTCACTAACTCATTACTCCAAGTTCCATATGCTTGCCAAAGAGAATACTGAAGCTATTGCAAAATGGCTATATAAGGATGTTATCTGTTGCTGGGGAGTGCTTAGCAAAATTGTCACTGACAATGGGCCTCCAATCATAAAGGCAGTCACTTACTTGGTGAAAAAGTATAACTTGCACCATATTTGGATCTCTGGATATAATAAGTGTGCTAACAGAATAGTTGAGTGGCTCCATTTCAATGTTTGCCAAGCCCTCTTCAAAGTGGTCGACAGTGATCAGTCCAGGTGGAGTACAGCTACTTACTCTGTCTTTTGGTCAGAACATGTTATGGTTTGCAAGAGAATGGGTTGCTCCCCTTACTATGCAACAACTGGTACCCACCCTCTCCTGCCAGCTGACATAGTAGAAGTAACATATTTGCAACTGCTGCCAAACTCACTATTGTTAACAACAGACCTCATAGCCCACTGAGCAATTGATCTTCAATGTCGCCAAGAGGACCTCGACTGCCTTCACAGTGACATTCTTAGCACTTGTCGCCTTGCCACTATTTGCTTTGAAGCAGAACATGCTGCTAAGATCCACAATTACAATTTCCAAACCAGTGACCTTGTACTAATGAAGAACACTAGAGTTGAGGTGACACATAACAAGAAAATGAAGCCTCATTACCTAGGCCCACTGGTGGTAATCTCTTGTAACTGTGGGGGCACTTACATTCTTTGTGAACTAGATGGTTCAGTACTGCATCACTCCATAGCCACCTTTGGATTGGTTCCTTACTTTGCTAGAGAACACATAGTAGTGCTTAGCAACACTTTCAACATTGACACCTTGTGACTTAGAGAACTCGAACAAACTGACCTTGTAGATGATGACAATACTGGTGACACTGCCAGGAAAGAAGAAAACTAAAACATACCTTTTGCTAAGCCCTAGTGACTTTTCTTGATTCCACTGAGTTTCTCACTGTTCTTGTCCTTATTATCCAGAAAAACCATGAAAAATACCTTACAAAAATATTAAGTCCTTTCATTCTTGCTACTCTTTCTTCATATTACTTTTGTTTAAGAAGCCTTTCACAGACACTCTACTTTACTATTCTCTTGTTTTCAATGCTGTGCATGGCCACTCTGTCACTAGCACTCAGCATGCCTCTAGGGGTAATTTGCTATGATGACTTACTGAGCATTTTCCTCCAAGCATTGCTAGCATCAAGCAACAGTTGCTAGTGTGTACCACCTTATTAATCTTGCTTTTCTTGGCTTTCTCTCCATTTCTGAACTGTAATGGGCACTATACATTTTGGGGCCCCTTAAGGGGGCCAGTTTGTGTCCATACTACAAAAAGTCTAAAAAAAAATTTATATATACAAGAGGGTGGTTGCTAGGTGTTGAGGTCAGCATTGTTGTCAGGAACTTCCACCAAATCCTCCTCCTCCCAATTTCCTTCTCCAATGTTGTTCTCCTCCTGCCAGGCCAGGAAGGCCTAACAGTCACGCTGATATCCCACCAATTTGGTGACAGCATACCATGCCCTCGCCACTACCAACTCCTCTCTGGCCACCTCCAGCTCCCTCTGGAACTGTTGTTCCACTCTGTCCACTCTCTTGTCAAAGTCCAATAGCAATGCCACTGGCATTAGTGGTGTCAGCCAAGCCAGATCCTCACCCAGCCACTCCAGTTTGTCATCACCAACCTGCTGCAGCAGCATGTCACTTCAGGTCCCCTAGCAAAGTCATTAGTGACCAAGAAGATAGCAAAAGGTGAGACTTACTCATTGTTGGACTTTGACCTTCTTGGCCCCTTTGTCCTCCTCTTTGTCCTCCTTGATGGTGACTGGGGCAGCCTCAAACTCCTCCTCATCCTTGACCTCCATATCACTCAATCCCCACTCCACTTCAGCAACCATCACTAAGGGAGTTGTCTCCCTCATCTTCACATCCTTCTCACCCTCCTCACTAGCAACCATCCTTGGTTGCTTAGTGCTAGTGACCAAGGTGGGACTTGCTGGTCATTTATGTGCCAGAGGCACATCATTGTCACCATCACTACTATTGTCGCCATTGTTGTCCTTATCACTTTCCACCACCTCCCTGCTCTTCACCCTAGCAACCTCACTACCTCCAATGGCCACCTCCCCCCACAATGTCAGCAGGTGCAAGCTAGTGGGCTTGACCTTGATGGGCTCTCCTCTTCTCTCCAGCTCCCTCTGTTGCTCCACAAAAGCTCTCATGTTTCTTACTGATGCTGCCTTTGCTACTATCCTCTTAGCAAACTTGCCACCTGTGCTCCTTGATGATTGTCCACTGTGCAAACAGCTCTTCCTGGTGCTGTTGCAACAGTAGCAGGGCTGGGCCCCCATTGGGTACCAGCAGCCCTCTGAATCATTGTCAGCCCAGCAGTTGTTGCACTAAGAAGGAGTTAGCAACTACAAAAGAAACCATCACTAAGTGCTTACTGCTCCCTGCATATGCTTGAACTCTTGTTGCTTCTCTAGCAACATGGTCACCTTCCCTTTGGCCCTCTTCAGCACCACCCCAGCCCCCAACCCAGTATCTACTACAGTTGAGGCCTTTTGCCAGCAAAAAAGTGCCACCAAGTGCTTGTTGGAAAATGTTTCTTCAATTTGTTCCTGCAAGAAAAGTTAGCAATTGCTGCCAAAGCTCCTTGAAGTCGTTGCTAATCTTGGCAACATTGCCAAACCCCTAGCAATGCTGCCAGCCACAACCTTGGGAGTCAAGGGGCCCTCCTTTTGAATGTCCCCACAATCTGCCTTCTCCTTGCCCCCACAGCCCTTGCTCCATTCCTCCCCCCTCACCACCACTAACACACCTACTGGGTGCTGGAAGAAGAACTGATCATTGGGCAATAAATCTTCGAAAAGCTGACATACCTTAGCAGTGTTGCTAGCACTAGCGACTGCCAGAGCACTTACCATCATTTCCACTGTGAGGTTGTCCATCAGAAACTCTAAGGAGGGATCAACCAGAGCCTAGCAATTCTGTTAGAACTGTTGCTAAGAGGAAGAAAAGAAGAAAGAACCTACAAAGTGTGAGTCAAATGAGCAAACCCATTCTTCCCCCTTGTACTGCTCATATAGTTGGTAACACTCCCTCTTGACATTTGCCAACTCTGGCCACTCAACCCCACTCCCTGCAGTCTTGAACCACTGAAGCCAGGTCTAGAAGATGGTGGTAACTGCCAAGCAAGGATCCTTTGCCAGTGACACACAGGCCAAGGAGAGCAGACAGTCAACCTGATCAAGAAAGGCATGGGCCATTGTAATTTTCTCTAGCTGAGAGGCAAGGTTGAACATAGTGATAAGATAGAAGTAAAGATAAGATGGGAGAAAAGAGGGGTGATGAAGTTCAAGCAAAACCACCAGCTCTTTTATTCCAACCCCTCTGGGTGCATGGACCAAGCAACTGAACACATGACTTTGGGGTTGACTGAGGGCAGTCAAGATTTCAGTACAGAGGAGGATGATAAGACCCAGTTGTTGCTAAGCACTATTTTTGGCATTTCAGACTTAGCAGCAGCAGACTATTTTAAATTTGGCACAAGTCACAACACTCAGCACCTGGAGCCTAGTCCAAGGTCTGGACCAATGTAGCCTTAGCATGGGACTTAAGCGACTACAAGACTTATTGATCATGAAAGATATCATGTGGGGCCTGGACCTTAGGTCTAGAATTATAAGGCCAAGACCTTTCTTAGCAACTTTAGTGATCCTAGTGACTCTGGCAACAAAATGGCTTTATCTCACCATATATGGACATATTGCCAGATGTGTACCTTTTGCTAACATACTTGAACAGTGTCTACACATCAGAGACTTCACTTATAGTTTTCACTTAGTTACAAATTGACACCTCGTACAGACCATAAACACATTGACAGATGCCATTGCTAGTGGCAACTATTTGCTTACTTTCCCATACTATACTTTGGAACTGTATAAATACTGCCTGTACATAGACACTTCAGAACAGAATCAAATAGATCTCCCTTGAACCAAATCTGTCTATCTCCAAGCTTACCAGCTTGAGATTTCACTTTGCCTCTATCTTCACTTTATTCCTTTACCTGCCTTTGACTTTGACTCAGTAACAAGTCTTATCAACTTCAACTTCAACCTGGTGTGGTACCAACTATGGGTGCCCTTTGTATTATCTTGGCTTAGTGACACTAGTGACCGCAGCTAGCAACTAGTTTATGTTTGTCCCCCTGATTCTGTCTCCCTATTACTATTTCCCCCTTTCTATTACATTCTCTCACTCACCCCACCACTGTTTAGAGTTTGCTCTTGTCTTAGCAACATTCTCTGCCTTTACCCATTCCCCTTTCTGTCACTAGTGACTTTAGCTAGCAACAGCACCTCCTTTTAACTTCATACAGCACTCGCTCTTGTTCTCTGGGACAGTTACTGATTCACCCTCTACTCATAACTTCCTACTGCCAGCTACCCTATCTAGTGACTAGTGTTGGGTCCTCTTTTTAGGTTTCCTGCATGGCATTAGGTAGCATAGGAGCACATCATTGGGAAACTAGGGTAGAGGGGTTGGAGGCATATGATGGGGTTAGGAACAGCAGAGGAGAGTTTCAGGGACCTAGGAGAAGTGTCAATGACTGTGGACAAGGCATCAGAGTTGGCTAGGGAGTTGTCAGAGTTTGCTGGAGAGGTGTCAGAGTTACCTGGAGTGGGCATGGAGGGTGGACAAGGGTTGGAGGGAGTTTGGCAAGGCATTGGGAAGGACTCTGGGGGAATGAGGGGGCTGGAAATGATATTGGGGGTCTGGGAAGTGGGGAGTAACATCACCCCTCCTTTAATGTCAAGACTCTCAAGATGCAGGGCACAGTTCAGGAATTGGCAGGGCATGGGAATTGAAGTTGAGTAATATTGATCAGACCACAGCAAGTGGCAGTAGTGTAGGAAACAAAGTCAAAGCATGGCTGCCATTCATCAGGGGTTCTTCCCAAGCCATTAAAAAGAGTCAGATGTACTCCAGGGTTCCTAAACTTTCTACAATGTTGTCTTCTGCCTACTCTCCAGCAGCATCTAGGTCCCCATTCACGTTGTTGCAGTCGTCCTCCTCTGAGGACTCTGAGGGGCATCAGGATCATTGCTAGGTCAGGAAGATGTATTGCAATCATAAGTGTGATTCTGTCCCACATATTCTGAAGTACTGACTGGGCCTTGACAGAGTTATCTGCAGCTATGGCAGGTCCCTCAGGGCTTTCATCAGGCATAAGTATAGTGCAGTCATTAGCAGGAGTGGTCCCCCCCTTGCATTCCAGGCCTGGGCTTAGTCTGGGGGTGGTCCAACCTGTTCCTGCAGGTTTGAAGATGGTTTAGGCAGAGGTGATGCTGGAGCAGTTTATGGAGGTAGTAGGGCAGGCAAGGGGTCCCCCCACTCTCAAGTGGTGCTAGGTGGTGGCCCTGGTGGATAGTCATGCAGCCCTTTGCTCTTCTGAGCTAACCCATTCCCATAGTGCACATTCTGCACCCAATGGGGAGAGCAGTGTGAATTTGAGGAGCCAGTGTTGAGGGTGTGGCAGAACATGTCAGTGTGCCTCCCATGTCATTTGTGGCATGAGAAGTGCTCCGTTGCCCTGAGCTGGCATGCCACTTGCATCAAGGTGGAGCAAGGGTGGAATTAAGGGTGGGTTGCAGCACAGCTGGAGGAGGAGTGGAAGGGCAGAGTGTTGGGGCAGGGTTCTGGAGTAGGGGGAGGGAGTAGCATAGAGCAGCCTCTGATGAAGGTCAGGCCCTCATGGGGCAGATGGAGGGAGGGGGTCTCCATAGTGTGTAACAAGGGTAAGTGGAGGGCATCCCCCTTATCAGAAGCAGGGCCGAGTAAGTGGGCAAAAGGGGAGCAGACAATGGCAGGCCCCCTGGGTCCTGTAGTGTATTTCTCAACTTCTGGGGCTCTAGTTGGGCAGTCTGCAGGAGGATCATGGTCAGTTGCCAAGGCCTTCCTGCAGTGTCAGGTGGCTTGGAGAAGTTACTAGCCACCTGTGAGGAGGAGGTCTGCAGGATTGGGGAGGACCAAGACACAATGCAGAGGGAGCAGAATGAAGCATAGAGAGACAGGGATGCAGCATAGAGGAACAGAGACACAGCATAGAGGGACAGGGACACAGCACAAAGGGACAGGGATGCAGCACAAAGGGACAAGGATGTGGCTGTGGGGACAGCCACAGAGCAGCTGGCCCAACTGCAGGAGATGCAGACCTGTTTGAGACAGGAAGAGGCACAGATGGAAGTGGCAGCACAGTGGCCAGAGGGAGCAGAGGTGCAGGGGGCTTGGGAGAGGCCTATTGTAGGGGTGTCCAGGGTGGTGGTGGAGAGGGAACAGAGGCAGGAGGAGTGGCTTGCCAATGAGGCAGCCTTGGGATGGCAGGGGGTGCTTCATAAGCCTTTTTCTTTCTTTGTTCTCCTTCCCACTGGGCTGACCCTGCTTCAGCAGACTGGGCCAGAGAGCACCACATCCTCCTCAACAGAGCACTGGCAGTGCTAGGGTCCATCCACAACAGGCTGGCAAGGATGCTTGGGGACCTTTGTGAGCTGAAGCAGAAGGTTACACAGATGGGGCATCTGCTGGTGAGGCATCAGCAAAGGGCAACAGCAGACTCTGGAGCATGGTAGGAGGTGGCAACAGATGTGGGGGAACCTCTTCTAGGACATCCCAATGTTCTGGTGATGGTGGTGGCACAGCTAGAGGTGAACATGGTGGGAAGAATAGCAGAGGTAGAACTAGAGGAGGAGAGAAAGTAGGGGATTTTCTTGACCTTGTTTTCTTGTGCTCCAGGCCTGCTCATACTCCTGTAATATTATGTAATACTGTATATACTGCTGTTTTTGGACATCCCACCTGGGTGATTGAACTTATTTCAGTTTTAAGTCAGGGAGTGGTAAATAAAACATGTAGAGGTTACTTGTGGGAGTTCAATCCCTAATAAATCCAGAAGTGGGGGTTACACCCACTAATGCCATCTGTGTCTGTTAGTCCCAGGGGTCCCAGGGCTTGATGGAGTGCTGTTGATGGAAGTCCTGGAGCTTGTTGGGGGCTCCATCAAAGTTTTTTTAGAGTTTCCAAGTATCGTCCTTAGGTCTGTGGCTCTTCCAGCAGACCAAGTACTGGAGTTGGCTGCAGACCACATGGGAGTCAAGGATTTGGTTGACCTCATAGTGATACTTGTCCTTGACTTTGACAGGGGGCAGTCAACTGGGGTGTTGCCTGGGGAAGGGGTCCAGAGCATGTTTTTTGAGGAGGCAGACATGGAATACTGGGTGGAGGCTCTTCAAGCCTGGGGGCAGGTCAAGCTTGTAAGTGTGCATGGAGACCTTTCAGAGGACTTTGAAGAGGCTGAGGCATTTATAGTCAAGTTTGATGGAGGGCCTCTGGGTCTTGAGGTTGCATCAATCAAGCCAAACCAGGGTGCTGGGGGGCCAGTCGGGGGTAGGATCACATTGGGTGTCAGCATGTTTGGAGTGGGCTTGATTGGTGGTGCTAATTTTGTCCCAGAGGAACTAGTGAAGGGATTGGAGGTCCTTTGCAACTTCATGAGTGACATGGGAAGGGACATCTTTGAGGGATAGCATGAGTTGGGGGTTGTAGCCCTTGTTGGAATAGAAGGAGGAGACTCCAGTGGTGGAGTGGGGCATGTTATTGTAAGTAAACTCAGCGAGGAGAAGTTCTGCATGCTAGTCATTCTGTAAATAGTTAATGTAGAGGCAGAGATACTGTTCCAATGTCTGGTTTACTCTCTCCATCTGTCTGTTGGTTTTCAGATGGTAGGTGGTGGAGAGATTTGTTTTTATTTCAAGCGCCTTACACAGTGATTGCCAAAAATGGGAGACAAATAGAGGTCCATGGTCAGAGATGATGTCTTCCAGAAGCCCATGCTTGGAGAATACATGTTTGAGGAATAGCTTGGCAAACTCCAGAGCATTGTGGTTGGTGTGGCAGGGAATGAAGAGGGCTTGCTTGGTGAGGCAGCAGACAACAACAAGGATTGCATTGAGACCTTTGAAGTTGGGCAGTTTGATGATATGATCCATCAAGATCAAGGACCAGGGGCGCTGGCTAATGGGGAGGGGTTTCAATAGTCCATGGGGGTGGTGGCAGAGTACCTTGGCTCAGAGACAGGGTTTGCAGGCCCTTATATATTGTGTGACATCCTTCTTCATTCCTGGCCAAAAGTAAGTTTGAGAGATACTGAAGGGTCTTACAAATTCCTGGGTATCCACAGAGTTTGTGGTCGTGGTGTTGCCAGAGTATATTGAGGCAAATGGATTTGTGGTCTGGAGCATCGATTTGTCCACTCTGGAGCAGGAGGCAGTGGTCTGGAGACAGCATAAAGGGGTTTTTGACATTCAACTCATCCACAGAGTTGTTGCATGGATTGTGCTGAGTGAAGAAGGAGTCTGGGGATGAGTTTCTGATTTGATGAAGGATTCCTTCTTCATTTAAAATCAGCACAGCATGCAGATGTTCGGGGGGAATTACCACTTGATGATTAAATGTGTTCTGCTTAGCTTTGAATGACTTTTTCAGATACATGTTAGACCTCTGAGTGAGGGTGTTGGGCTTTGTGCTGAGTCATCCCAGGCAGTAGTGGATGGTAAAGTCATACTCTGAGAGGGTTTCAGACTATTGAGCCTGGTGGCAGCTGAGTTGCTTTGTGGTCATGAAGTATTGTAAGTTGTTGTGGTTGAAGTAGACTTGAACATGGTGCAGGGATCCCTCAAGGTAGGCCTGCCACTGATGGAAGGCTTTGACAATTGCAAGGAGTTCTTTGTCATAGATGTCATAGTTGAGCTCCACAGGGATCATCAAACAGGTGTAGAAGGCAATGGGGCAGTGGTCCTTGCCTCTGGAGTCTGACTGGGAGAGTATTCTGGCAATGGCATAGTTAGAAGCATCACATTTGAGCATGATTGGCAGGGAGGAGTCAAAATGGTGGAGGACTGGAACAGAGGTGAAGGCCTTTTTGAAGAGGAGGAATACACTCTGGCATTTGCTGTCCCAGTCCCAAGGGGTGTCCTTCTGCATAAGTCAATTGAGGGGTTTGGTGATTCTGGAGTAATTGTCGATGAATCAGCAGTAGAAGTTAGCAAAACCCAGGAACAACTGTACCTCTTTGACATTCCATGGCAGGGGCCAATTGAGTATAGCTTTGACCTTGGCAGGGTCCATGCGCATGCTATTGGGAGTAACAATGACTCCAAGGTATTTGACCTCCATTGTGTGGAAGGAGTATTTCTCAGGTTTGACATGGAGGTGGTACTCCCAGAGTCATTCTAGGATGCAGCAGATGTGCTCTGGGTGCTCCTCCAGCAAATTTGAGTAGATCAATATGTCATTCAGATACACAATAACAAAGATGTCATTCATGTCATAGAAGATATTGTTCATGAAGTACTGGAAGGTGGTGGGGGAGTTAGTCATTCCAAAGGGCATTATGAGGTACTCAAAGAGGCTGTAGTGGGGGCAAAAGGCAGTCTTCCATTCATGTCCTGGAGCAATTTGGACATTGTTATAGCCAGAACAGAGATTTATCTTTGTGTAGATCTTAGCACTGTGGAAATGGTCAATGAGGTCTTCAATCAGGAGGAGGGAATTTTTGGTTCTTTTCAGTGACTTTGTTAAGTCCCCAATAATCTACACAGAGTCAGAGTGATCCATCCTTCTTCTTGGTGAACAAGACTGGAGCACCAGTGGCAGAGATCAATGGGTGTATGAAGCCCTTGCTAAGCATGTCATTGAGGTACTCCTTTAGGGCCCAGAGCTCAATCTTGGACATGTTGTAGATCTTGCCAAACAGGGGCATGGCATCTTCTTTGAGGCCAATCTTATAGTCATAGGAGCAGTGTGGGGAAAGTTCTTTGGCACTTCCTTCAGAGAACACATCAGCAAATTCATAATACTCTAGGAGAACTACTTTGTATAGGATCTGTTCCTCCATTTTGCACTCCAGCGGGGTAGTTTCTGCATGGAGGTGCTCCTCAGATAAGGCTAACATGATTTGTAACTGGAAGGCAGGGGTGCTGTCTTGTAAGATGCATGCAAAGGGGATGGCACCAATAATTTTGATGTTGAGGTTTCTGGAGTTGGCAGAGGTGGGTGATGGGGCAGCAGTGGGTGAGCCTGGAATAGTGGTGGAGTTGTTTGGAGGGGTTGAGTGTTGTTGGTCAGGGTATTGTGGGCCTTTGTATCAATTCCAGGGTATGTTGGGGAGCAGCCGTTGAGATTTGATTGGGGGTGACCAAGGTGGAGGTGCATTCTCTTCACCTTCTGGGTCACTGTGGGGGGTTGATGGGCTTTGGGCTGCTCTGGAGGTGCTGGCACCATGGTTGGAGATGTTGGGATCTGGAATGGACTGGAGGTGGAAAGGAATGGCAGCTGCTAGACTTGCTTTAGGGCCAGGAAATTGCATGGTGAGGTTCTTCCAGTCAATGTTGGAGTTGACATCTTGCAGCCACAGAAGTCCAAGCATGATCAGAGTCAATGAGAGGAGTTGGATGATGAGAAACCAGGCCTAAAACTCCAGATCATTGTTGAGAGTGAGGATGTTGTTGTAGTATTGAATGATCCCTGTCATGGCAGGGCTTCCATCAAAGAGTTGGAGCTTGAGGAGCTTGTTGAAGTTGTTGCACTGGAGGTTGAGTTGACTGCTGATAAAGATGCTAGAGGCACCACTATCAACAAGGGTGGGAGGACCTTGGGCAAGCTGTCAAGTCAGACATTGATGACAAATGAACACATGGACCTTGAGTGGAGCTGCAGAGGAGTTCAGGGTTGGTCAATTGTGGTCTTGGAGTTCTCGGAGGAGGGTGAGACATTGAAGGGCACTAGTCCAGAGTCAGTTGGGTTGTCCTAGTCCAGGCAGAGGATGAGGCTGGGCTAGTCAATGTGGGGATTGGTGGAGTGGAGCCAGGAGAAGCCTAAGATGACAGGAGCAGAGGAGTGTAGTTTTGTGATGAGTAACCAGAGTTCTTGCTGTCATCCATTGGCAAATGTCATAGTCATCTCCAGGCAGTGTGTGATGTCTCCAGTGGGGGTGGAGTTGCCATTGAAGAGCTTGAGGAGGATTGGAGTGGGGAGGAATTGGAGGTGTTGGAGAGTAAGTGCCACCAGTGATTTGTCAATGAAGTTATCTGTAGCACTTCTGTCAACTAATATGGGGACAGGGTTGTTGGAGAAGGGGAGGGTGATGTGGAGAAGGAGGGTGGTGGAGGAGTGGGAGGGGAGGTATGCTAGGAGGTTGTCCAGGGCAAGTACCATTGCACAGAGAAGTGTGGCCAGAGCAGAGAAGACATCAGGGTCTGATCCATGGTCTAGTGCATCTTCAAGACCTAAACTGCTGACTTGTTTTCTGTAAACTGGTAATTGCAGTCCTCTCCATCAATTGTCTACACAGCGCATCCCATTACCTGTTATTTAGAACAACTGCAGATAAAGTGTCCCTGCTCACCACATAGGATGCAGGCGCCATCTTTCCATCATTTTTCCTGAATCTCCTCCAATATGTCAATCCATGGCCTATCCTAAATCTTGTTCACACATAGGGTTTCCTGGTTGTCAGTGGACTCTGGAACATTGTCAAGGTTGTTGGGGTCAGTGTTCAGAGGTTCTGGGGCCATGTGGAGGTCAGTGGCATTGAGTTGGGCAGGAGGGTGCTGTCTTAGGGTTTGATTGGTGCTGGGAGGTTCTCAGCTTGGAGGGAGGCAGGGTGTGGGATTGGCAGAGTTGACAGGAATGGAGGGTCAAGTGCTGTTAGTTGCTCTGACCTGCCAGTTGGTGTTGCCAGAGGTGTTTCACAAGGTCCAGGGTGCCATGTTCTTGCTCCGATCTTCTCAGTAATGTTGGTTGACCTGGATAACAAGTACCTTGTATTTGTCATAGGTGGTTTGCTTGGGTGCAAGATGGAGAATGTCCTTGATCCATTGAGGCAGGGCACAATGGAGGGCAAAGCAGAGGGCATTGTAATTCCACCTGGTTTTGTAGGCTTCCCATTCAAATTATACAATGAAGGTCATGAAACATTCATTGTCATGCATTTGAAGGTTGAAGAGGTTCTCCTCCACTATTGCTACAGTGTCAAAGATGCCAAACTTACTAGAGAATTTCTGAGTAAAAGCAAGCCAGTTGAAAAGTATGAAGTTTCTCAGATCAAATTGGAGTAGCACCATATAATGGTTGAAGGCAATGCCCTGCAAATAGGACACAGCAAAAGCTACTTATGACCTCTCAAGCTGGAAAGTAATGGGCTTAGCTTAGAACATAATTAGACACTGGATCAGAAAGATGTGCCACTTCTAGGGGTTGTGGCCAGTGAAAGATTCGGGCTTTTGAATGTCGAGTTTTCCTTCTCAAGCCAGTGCATTGTGAGTGTTGTCCTAGGTGTTTTCAGTCTGGGGAGGGGGTCTGGCATTGTAGTAATAATAGTAGTTATTTCCATTTCTGCATGGGAGGGGGAAGTTGTCCATAGCTGGGCCCCACCCTTCAAGGAGTCTGCTATTGAGAGGTCTGCCATTGGAGGGTCTGCTGCTGGGGGTTTGGCTCACATTGCCTAGGGGAGGCCCAGGGGTAGAGTTGGCCCAGGGGCAGGCAGAGAGGGCCAAAGTGTGGGGCAGCAAGTTGGTCAACTAGTCCCCCCACAGGGTTGAGGTTCCTCAAGATGTTGGAGGCCATGTTAAGTTCTTCCTGTTAGCAGGAAATGGGAGGTGGGGCTTTGCTTTGCGTTCCAACGTGTCCCTTGCACTACACATGGAAGGAATGGGAGGGGTCCAGAGAATCTTTGAATGGGCAGGGGTTCAGACTGGTGTGAATTTCTTCAACCAATGTGCGGAGCTCGTTCTGTAAGTTAGCATTGATACCCAAGGTGCCTTGCATAGTTTCTGGGAGATTTTCTTGTAGATAGTGCTCATGAAAGTTGAGGAGTTAATCTGCTCAAACTTCCAGAGTTGCAGGGGTGTTGGGATAGCCTAGGTTGACAAGGAGATTGCAAGTGTATCCTGTGAACTCCATGGAAGAGAAGCAGAGGAAACAAAGGACTTTGTCATGCTGTTAGATATAGGCTTTAATTCTTTGTTGTCTGGGAGAAGGGGGAACTTGAGTGGAGAATGGCAGACAAGAAGGAGAATAATTATCTGGGTGCTCTGGAGGGGCTGGAGCTGCAGCCGAAATGGGGTATATGTAGTAGTGGGCAGGAGAAAGGTAGGTGGGGTTGAGGAGCACTGTGGAGTATTGTCCAGAGTACATATGGGGGTTGTTGCCATTGGCAGAGAATGCTAGAGGGCAGCGCCAGCCCAGAAGTATCCCCTGGCTGATGGAGGGGGCATAGAATACCTGGTTGGGGTCAGGGGTCCAGTGGTGGGGGGCGTACTGATCCGCAGAGAGGCCTGGATAGAACAGGGTGTATGGATTTTCAGGGACCAGTCAACTATAGACGTCAGTTAGGTAGCTGGCAGGGTTGTATGCAGGGTTATATGCAGACATCAAGAACAGGGTAAGGGGGAGTCTTGATATTATGTCAGGTTCCACTGACTATGGGGGCTCAGCTATACTGGGTGAGTCCTTACTAGGCAGACACAATGTCCTGCGCTTATAACCTAGTGCTCTGGGGTTGGCATGGAAGGGAGGGACTTGCAAGGGAAAGCTAGAGGAAGTGGTCCAAGCAAGTCTGGAGTGGTCCAGAGAAGTCTAAGACCAAGTATATTAATGCTGAGCTTGGGCAGGCATTAGGAACAGGTTTGTAAGCATGTGAATGGATTGCAGGGCAAATGGAGGCTTTGTGAGGGAAGGGGGTAGAGCCAGAGTTTGATGAGGATCAATTAAGACTTGATGAGTTCCGGGGCCAAGTGAGGAACAAGGTCCAGAGTTGTCATAAGAATGTTCAGAGTCTGTAGTGCATGCATAGAGTTTGTACTAACATCAGAGATGAAAAGAACTTAAAGAAACAAAGGAAATAGAGACAATTGAGATGAGATGGAGACAAGGTGAGATGAGACAGAGAAAGAGATAGATTCAAGACTAAAAATAGAAACAGAGACAGAGAGAAACATGAGACACAAGTAACCAGTTAATATAGGTAATATCAAGACTAGAGTATGAGGAGCTACTCTACAACTTATATACTGACTACTGGGTAGTTCCAGAGGACAGTGGGTATAGCAGCTGGGCTCAACAGAGCTGCACAGAGTTGACAGGTGTCAGGTACAATCAAGGGACAGGCTGCAGCAATATTCTGATGGAATCAGCTTGGGATGCAGGCCACTCTGGAGTCATTGTGATGCTCTGGGGCAGGTCAGGAAACCAGGGTAGAGGGGTTGGAGGCATATAATGGGGTCAGGAACAGTGGAGGAGGGTTCCACGGACCCAGAAGAAGTGTTGATGACTGCAGAGAAGGTGTCAGAGTTGGCCAGGAGGTTGTTGGGGTTTGCCAGAGAGGCATCAGAGTTACCCAGAGTAGGTGTGGAGGGTGGATGAGGGTTGGGGGGGAGTTTAGTGGGGCATTAGGAAGGACTCTAGGAGAATGAGGGGGCTGAGAACAATGTCAGGGGTCTGGGGAGTGGGTTGTGACACCAGTAAGCACAGAGTGTAAGGGGACAGTCCCCTTTAAGACTGTTCAACTCTATTCCAGGCTTAGTTTGAGGATGATCCACCATTCTAGCTCATCTGACATACCACTTGTCATGCCCTATGCCATTCTGTTACCATTAGTTGCCATCCATGAATCACATGCTCAGATGTTACTCAGTATAGATTATTGTTAGTCATGCTCCCTTACATACTAGAGCCCAATGAGTAGTATAATGTTAGTCATCATTACTAGCAATGCAGTATATAGAGTGGTCTGCAGAATAGAATATCCTCAGACCAAACAATAGCAGTGTTCACCAGGTCTATCCATTCAACCAACTGTAAGCACCTCCAGCATTGCCTCTTTGCATAGCTTGCTGCACTCCCCTCTTGCCTGTAAGGGGATGACCCCTTTATGAGTAACTCTGACTCTATCTGGTCTTAGTCACAGATATAGCATCATCTCTAGCATATCCAACCAACTGGCTGCCAAGCCCCTGCACCCTCCAGACAGTATTAGTCAGCCCTTCATAGTCATCAGACTCTATTTCTCCTTTCAACATATTGATAGTCATTACTGCTTAGCATACTTGGGCCACTTACCACATATAGCATTAGTCATAGTGCAGCCATGGATGTAGTATATAAGCCAGTCACAAGGATAGAATATCCTTTGACCAATCAATAGCAGCATTCCCCAGGTCTATCCAGTGAATCAACTGTGAGAGTCCCAGTGTCATTACCTTCGCTTAGCTCACTGCACTTGCCCCTTGTCTGCTTCTTAGCCACTTCCTGCTCCTTTGACACTCACTTGTCACTTGTGCTTGCTCACTCTAGCTGGGTTTATCTGCAGTTGTGCTCATCCCCTCACATTGCCAAACTCTTAGTTGCCTTGCTTGTGGACCTAGTTAACTGGGACTACTTGCTCCAGCCCTTTGGCTCTTACTTGCTGATTGTATTGGCTTGATTTGTCAGTCTACATTGCAGAGTGTGCCTTGCCCTTACAGATTATTTGGTCTCCTATGCTGTCTGCCCTCCTAGTCCATAGCACCCAAACCTACCCCCTACTATATCTCTTGACTTTGACTCTGACTCTACCTCTTTGACTTGCTCCCTTATGGCAACCCCCTCTGCTCATACATCCAGCATTGCTTTTGGCACTCCCCTAGTCCCTGAGACTGTGCCTGCTCAGACCCCTCACTGGACTGCCAATTGGTGGTCTACTATACAGCAGATACAGCTGACTCTCTCCACCATCAAATATAGACTAGGCTACTGTGGAGGAAGGGTACTCGGTTGCTGCTGCCCAAACTGCTTCTCAGCATAGTAATGCTCTGGTAGCCAAGTGCTCTGCCCCTCTAGGCTAACTCAAGCCCACTGAGACCAAACTCCCTATCATGCTCCCCTCTCACATTCATCAATGAGTAGTGCACCTTACTACTAACATTCCTCTGACTGTCCTCCTTGCTTGGGATCTTCTTCCTACAGATGGAAAAACCCCTCATGAATGTGCTCTGGAGCTCCCCAACTCTCCTGTTGTGCACATTGTCAGACATCAGTTACAGGACCTTGAACAAGCCTATGATCTATCCAGTGCTTGGCTGGCCACTTTCTCTGTTGGTCCAGCTGAGAATGATGGATGCTGGTTTGTCACTTATCTTGGGCACTGACCAGCAGATCAGTGAGGCCCTTGTGGTCTTGAAAAATAGTGACATGTGCACATACTGCAAAAGCAGTGCTCAGGCAATGCTGTGCTGACAGTTGCTCCACTGGCCCCTTCTTGAGATCCCATATTGTTCACCCCTCTACCAGCCCTGACCTCCTTCCCCAATAACATAGAATATAACAGAATTAGTGCTTAGTAAGAATAGGGTCTTATCACCACTGCTGCTACCCTTTTTACTCAGAGCATGGCCTACTCCTCAGGCAGTTGGCTCTCTGATGGTAACTGGAACTCCAACATCTATCATGCCAACTCCCTTGGTCCCTGGCTCTCCAATGGATACTAGTTCACCAATGACCCTCTCTACATGTCATGATATACATGTGACCAAGCCCTACACTAGCTTGTAGTCAGTACTTACAATCCCTATCTTCATCCATTTCATTCTTAGGTATGCTCAATTGTTGTGTATTCTGTTCTTATCAAAATACATTTTTGTTCTTAGTACTAAAGACATGTTGCATTGTGAATCGAGTCAAAGCCTTACACTACACCAGCACCTGAATCATTGACCCCCATCATCTCTTATGCCTTTGGGCATGATTTCTCAGGTCACTTTGGCACCATGTGGCACTAACACTGCTTGTTGCTCTTGCTGCCAACAGGGGGGAGGGGGGGGAGCTGAACACTGTTTATCAAGGCAATGAACTCTGAGGAGGGGGTGATGTAAGGGGACAGTCCCCTTTAGAACTAGTCAACTCAATTCCAATATTCCAAGCTTAGTGTGAGGATGATCCACCATTCTAACTCATCTGACATACCACCTGTCAACAGCCAGGATGGACAAGGGAGTTTAAGAAAAATATCTATTTGAAGGTACAATACTTTTTGTCACATAGTGGTCACTTGGTGATCAGTACCAAAATAATCAACACTTAGAAGTGGATTCCGAAAGTGTATTGAAAAAGGTGCATCAACTCTAACTACCTCTATGGGCCTTGAAAGATGCAGAAACACCCTTTCCATTTAAGATGTCATTCAGGCATGATTCATCCACTACCTTGCCCTTTGCAGCTAATTCAATTACTTGAGACTCTAGTGCTTTTGGAACACAAACAACTCCATCACGATCGGCGACCATCCAGTCCTCCGGCTCTATTGTGACCGAGGGAAATGAAGTCTCAGCGAAAGTACTTCCTTGAGGGTGAATAACTAGAGGAGTGTTCACTTCAGAAGGTCGGGTGAAAGTCGACTGTCCTAGGGTCGAATGGCCTCTCGCATAGATAGGAAGTCTACGATTTTGCAGATCTTGGACATCTCGGCAACGTCCCGAAATTATGACGCCAACTGCATCCCGAGCTTGAGCTCCCGCTGTCATGAGCTCACCCCACACCGCATTCTTAGCGTCTATATGAGTGTATTAGCGGCAATCACGCAGAACCAAGAGAATTACTGAACAGGATGGAGCTTCTATTACGATAAAGTGCCCTCGAGGCGCTATGTCGAGAAAATGAGACTCTAACCGAGGCGCAATAGTGTTAGATGCATCGACCATGCGGACAGTATAAGCTGGACCACAGTTTCGGCCACAAGCGAACATTTCTCCAATGTCAGGAATGTGACCTCCATGGGGAAGGCCCAACTTGATGAGGGCATCTGAGATTTCGCAGGTGGAAAATTGGACCAATGGAGAGGTGAGTCGGGTTAACATGATGGTCAAGAATCAAAGATGTCATGTGATTTGAACATCCGACACCATTGCTCCATGACGAGGAGAGAAATATTATTATCGATAGATACTTTACCACAGAGATACATTACTTTTACTAGGTGTATAGATGCTTCTGCAGTTTAGATTCTCGAGTGTGGGATTCAGAGCCGCCAGGTGACCCGTCAGTTGCCAATGCCACAGTGAATGGAGTTCTTAACAAGATTAGATCCGAGTAGTACTACAAAGTGCTCATTCTAACCGAGGATTGATAAAGAATTACATACAAGAAAGGAGAAACGGGTGAAGGGGAGGAAAAATAGAAGTATGCTTGTAGGTATTCTTGAATGAATCTACTTCTTCCGGGTTATTTTTATCGGACCAGATCCTTCCTCCGGACGTGAAAAAACAGCCTTCAGTTTCGGAGGCATCTTGAATATGGCAGTTTTGGGATAATAACTTGTCAACGCGACTGAAGGCAAATAGATTTCATGATTCAAGATTGTGACATGATCGATTCCACTTCCTTCCAATATTAAGCAAATATGTTAGCGTAGTCTGGGTCTTCTGAGAGGTCTTTCGACGGTGCTGTTTGGTCAGTAACCGGATCTCTCTGACCGAACCAGAGAAATTTCACCAAGCCTTCTGCAATTAGCATAGTCTGGACCGGATGATCCAGCGCCACGCAAGTCAGGACACCTCATCCGTAAAGTGATAAGAGAGAGAACTTTCTCTTGCGCCATAACTTCACCTGCGATCATCTGGAAGTTAAGATTTCAAACACAACGGCGCGTAGACAAGGTGAGGTACGAACGCGGAACTGTCTCTTCGGATTTTTAACATTGTCTCGTTTTACCAATTCAATACAGAATCCAATGTCATTATGATGGAAAATGAGCATAAATTGCGCAACGTATTTGACACTACACACATATGTTCGAATAAAAAATTCTCAGGCTGATGACGCAAGTTGAATGTTGAGTACCACCTCTGAATCGCGTCACGCCATTCTCGTGTCCATCTATTGAGCGAATTGAGGATTTCAGTACCGGTGCAGTCGCATTCTACGTGTTTATACACGTCATCGCTGCAGCAAGTTTTGTGCTGAGGCCACGCTGCCTTTCGACATTTTCTGGATCAATAACGCACCACGGCGTGCATCAGATTCGCGAGTCGCGACGAGAATGATGAGAACCTGACACACCGGCAGCGGGCGCACGTTTTGACATTGCTGCGTCCAGCATCGAGATAGCAGTAGCTGCAGCGACCACGCGTGTCAGACATGGCGGGCAAAGAATACAACAAATGAACGTGTATATATCCATACAAAAATAATGAGTCCTTTGACAGGCATGGATTGATTTCTCACGTGGCAAATATGTAGGGTCCTGCATACTCACCAATAACATGGCCGCCCGCCCACCTCCAGCCAGGCCTCATATTGGAATAAATCCCTCAAGCCACTTCAATCCTCGAGGAATCAGCGAATGGGGCGAGGATGACGCTTGGGATAGCGGTTCAGACTCAGAATCTCCACGTCAATCGTCCCTCACTAAATCGTGGAATCATACGCGAACGTCCCCTAAACCGGTTCCAAAAGCCAACAATAATTCGTCATCCCCCACACTTGCTTTCTCCTATACGCATGTGAGCGCTCCGAATCCCAGTTCTTATCGAGAAAATGCACCGATGGAGCCAAAGGGTGGATGGACGATTGTCAAGACGTCCAATGGTCGGGCACCTGACAATGGTGACGCATCAGGAGAAGATTCTTTTGAGCAATTGGAGGGTCATGGAGATGCCGATGTCGAGGGCGACATGATACTTGGAGATTTGGAAACTGATCTGCCACAGAAGCAGAATCAAGTCTCGACAAAAGCGAAACGCGGACAAGGAATCGTACGAGAAGACGTAGACGATGTTGTCTTCGGTATTATCTTTCAATATCATATTGTCTTCGATCCCTCAATATTGTCTGTCCCGTTAGATCCGTTTAATGGTATCAAACATCGGGCTCGACGTTCTGACAAACTCACGCAACCGGAAGGGCGGTCTAGAGGCGCTGTATTGAATGACCCTCCTGCAGTTCGAGAACGTTCAGAAAAGCTTCTTAGAGAACGGTCAATACGGTCGAACAGGAGACACAAGTTTTTAGATTGTCTTTCGAGTCAGGATGTTAATATTGGTATGCATCGTTCATCTAGATGATAGTGCTCAGCCAAGTGCCTTTTCATAGTTGAGCTACGAAAGCTTGCTTGGGCTGGTATACCAGCTGATCTTCGACCTATGGCCTGGCAACTCCTACTTGTGAGTGTCCAGTGCGACAGTACATTTCTAAGAATTTATTATGCACATTCAAGGGTTATCTTCCCCTTCCGACACCTCTTCGTTCACCGACGCTTGCGCGCAAACGAAACGAATACCTTTCTCTAGTCGAGGTAGCTTTTGCGCGAGATCGTGAAGGTCTTGATCAGCAAATCTGGCACCAAATAGAGATAGATGTACCACGGACACGCCCTGGTGTGAGGCTTTGGATGTACAGTACGACGCAGCGGGTGGGAATTTCTTATCATTTCGTGACGATGATTAATACTTTTGATAGAGCCTGGAACGGATCCTTTACGTTTGGGCAATTCGACATCCGGCAAGCGGCTATGTCCAGGGAATCAACGATCTAGTGACACCTTTCTTTCAAGTCTTTCTTTCTGCGTACATAGGTGTGCTCAAGTCTTAACAATTGCCCTGACATCGATCATTAATTATATCGAACAGACTCGGATCCTGAAATTTTTGATCCATCGCATCTATCTACAAATGTCTTGAATGCAATTGAAGCCGATTCCTTTTGGTGTTTATCGCGCCTTCTTGATGGCATTCAAGACAACTATATTTTTGCCCAACCTGGGATTCAACGAAGTGTTCGTCGGATGACAGAACTAGTAGCACGGATAGATGGTGTGTCCACTTAACGTTATTACCTGTGGGATAGTTGACCTGATGCCTTGCATGTTTAAAGTACCTTTATCGGCTCACCTAGAGTCACAGAACGTAGAATTTATGCAATTCGCATTTCGATGGATGAATTGCTTGCTGATGCGGGAAATTAGCGTGCAAAATACTATCAGGATGTGGGATACCTATTTGGTAAGGTTGCTCATTCGTGCTCATGTATTTTGTATCTTCTAATAATTATATAGGCTGAAGGACCCGACGCCTTCTCACAATTCCATTTGTATGTCTGCTCAGCGTTCCTTGTCAAATGGAGCGAAAAACTACGGCAGATGGATTTTCAGGTACTGAATTCTTCAATCTGCGGCATGGTGGGACGACGAATAAACAATTGATACAGGGGATTATCATGTTCCTCCAATCACTCCCTACACAGGACTGGGGTGATCATGAGATAGAAATGCTTCTCAGTGAAGCGTTTGTACTCAATTCAATATGGCAGAATGCACAGAGCCACTTTGGTGGAAAATAAAAGGATTGAAAATATCTGCCAGATTTATGCAAACGTAATTTGTATAGCATCAGAGGAAGGTCCTGCACATCCAGCAAAGAAGTTGTCCGAGAGTAATCAATTTACCTGAAGACATCTGAAAATCTCGTGAAAGCAGTTAATCGTCTGATTTAGCCTCAATTGAGGCGATCTCTTTCTGGAGTACCTCTCGCAGAGTTGTCGCAGCCTTTTCGTCTGCAAGGCGCACAGTATATGTCTGTGATGCACCAGTCTCATCATGACCGACAAACGACAGTGATTTCTTGTTTTGAATAGGTTTGAGGCCAGAGTAGAGTTTGAAGTTCTAGGAAATACTTGCCATCAGAACGAATCATCGTACCTATAGCAGAAGGGTACGTACCAAAACAATCTTGCCTGTGCCACTATTTCGTAGGAGGATCCTGCGTGTACCCGCTTCTCGGTGTTTCTTTATACGAAGAATACCTAGAAGTATGCGAACTTCGGCAATTTATCTTTGCCATGGATGGGTGTAACTCACCAATCCCTAAATCAGTCCACGAAGAACCGGAATCCGTTTCGTGCAGTTTGAATACCCTCAACCGGGCATCATGAACCGTGTCCTCATCCTCTTCACCTTTTCCTTCCTCATCATGCGGATTTTTTGTAATAAGACCCAGGCCATCCTCAGTCACAACACCATCCGTCTGGCTTTGTGTACCCTCGTCGCTGTCCTCTTTTTTATCTGAAGAATTCTCAGCTGGAACACCTGATTCTTGCATCTTCGTTGGAACTCCAAAACCAAAACCGACAGGATTACCAATGCTTCCGGTCGAACCAGAAGAATTGCCAAAGGACCCGAATGATGGGATCTTAGGGGCTGAGGATTCTGAACCAGTGATGGTATTGGCATTCCCAAATAGATTGGTGGTGGTAGTTGATCCTAGGGACATGGATGCAGACTTTCCAAATGAGAAAAATGAAGAGGTAGATGTTGGTGCGGTGCCGAACGAAAACGCTGAGGATGGGACCTTGTCGCTCGACGTAGAGGAACCAAATGAAAAAGTTGTAGATGAAATCTTATCACTTGACGTTGGGAAAGCGCCAGATGATGACGTGTTTTTCTCTTCGACAGGCTTAGACGATATAGACGATGGGCTTTTTTCAGGTATTGAGATAGGATTTGGACTATCAGTTATCGATGGCCCAAATACTGAAGATGAATCAGAATCGATAGGCTTTTCTAGAGGGTTCGGTGATGCACTCTTGTGAGCAGGAGTGATGGAGAAAGAAAAGCCTGACGAGGACGGAACAAAGGGTGTAAAAGACGACGATGTTTTGGGTTGGAAACCACCTTGATTATTCGTTGAGTCTGTGGATGATGATGATGATGATGATGATGACGGTTTTTTGATACCACCGAATCCAGAAAACCCGCCAGAAGGGGGCGCAGGGGGCGCAGGGGGCGCAAATGCAGGCTTTTCAGGCGCCGGTACTGCTGGAATCGACTTTCTGAAGCTCTTATCGAATTCATTCTGAACACCCAAGCGCAGACTCTTGTATCTATCAAGAATATCCGAGATGTCTACGAATGGATCCTCTTCGGAAGCTTTAGTGAGAGCAGCTAGGAGGGAGACATTTAGTCCACGAAGAGAGGTGTAATATTTGACTAGGGATAAATCATCCTGCTCAGATACTGCACCAGAGAAGGACGATGATGTTGATTGCGAAAGCGCAGACGCGGCAGAAATTGTAGATGAAGGTGCTTCCAGAAATGAAGCAAAGGTTTTTGCTGCGGAAGTCGCGGTTGGTGCCACCGATGTGGCGGGGGCGGTTAATGAGCCATTAGTCGGCAAGGGTGCGAACGGGTTCAAAGACGATGAAAACCCAATAAACTGGTTCAAAAGTTGAAAATTAACAAAATGGAAGTGGTCTTTACGTACTTGTGAAGTTGACGTTGGAGTCGGTGACGCGATTCTGCTTGCAGACTGGGCTCTTCGAGGAAGTCCAGCTATTCTGATAGTCATTAAGTATAAGAAGTGTTCGAGACAAACATGAATTACCGTCGTCTTGAAATCTCCTCGTCGTTAGCTCTGGCAAAGCCTGTCGATGGTGCTTCCTGGTTGGTTTGTTAGATTCAAAAATCGCCTTCTGAACGTGGATACACACATCTGCCTCGTCATGGTCGGCATTATCCTTGTTCAAGTCTTTTTCTGCACCGCGTTTCGGCATTTCAGATGGATGTGGATAAAAGTTCGTGACGCGTTAGTGGACCAACATTTTCAAGGTCAGCCACGTGAATTATAATTATTCTGAACAAAGACAAACAACGAGTACTACAATTCGCTTGGAAACTTCTATAGTTTTACACGTTACTTACAACCTCACTAATTAAGTTATTTAAAAAACTCCAGGTAGTAAAGAGACTCAAAGGAAGAGACAGGGTGGTCAATGAATACGGCATCAACGTACGAAGGGAGATTTAGCGGGAATCACGGTTTTCAATGTTTGATAAGTGAACTGTAGTCCACTGTGGATGGCCCATAGCATAGACACTGGAACGAAATCAGTATCAGACGCACAAATATGAAATGATAGACTTACTAAAGAGTATTGGCAGCCAGAAGATGAGCAACATCTTATCGTCTGTAATATATAACCCCAATGAGTAAGAAAGAGAATCAGTTGAGCTAATAACATACGTTTCTTCTTCAGTTTCTCCGCTTGTTTAGCGCCGGGTCGATACCCATATGTATGAATGTCCTGGTCGGGCACAGATAACATCTTGTAACCGATGGGTCGGATATCAGCTGAAGGACGAGCAACCTCGCTAGTGCTAGGCCCAGCATCTCCTGCAGCACTGACTTTGCTAGGACCAGCTTCTCCTGCAGCACTGATCTGTGACGATTCATTAGAGGGTGTCTCCCTCTCAACTTCTCGTGGAGTATATACTGGAGGAGGCAGATCCTCTTGTCTGGCAGTAGCGATGGCGAGCGCAAACCATCTTTCCCAAGTGGCACGCAGCTCCTGTGCGGTACGTATGGCACCGGCACCCACACCTTTTGCAGCATCATTATCTCTCGTCCCGTCGTGTTTCCCGGCATCGTGATCGCCTCCCAAGAATGCGGGCCAGCCAGGCATCATGGGTACGTAGACAGGGAACACCATCGGTATCTGTGGAAGATTCCATGGAACAGCTGGCATCCCTGGTAAAGTGGGAAGTTGTGGTAGAGGAAGCTGGGGGATAGTCGGGATGATACCCTGAGCGGCAGGGAATTGCGCCAAAGTGCGTTGTATCGTCTCAATGAACGACACAGTCTGTTTCTCATCGACACCAATTGCCTTTTCACTGCTTCCTTCAGCGGTATCAGTGACAGGCAGTGGTGGTGTTGCTACTCGCGATATATCAAGAGAGCGTGTGATCGTTGAGGTACTTTTTCCTGAAACCATACGAGCCCCACGACGGAGGTTTCGGCGCGATGAGCGTTTTGCTAGGGCTCGCCGGATAGGTAAGTCTGAATCTTCCTCGGCATCACCCCATTGTGCCTCTTCATCAGAGTCGGTATCGTCTTCAGTGGTATTATCACCAAATATTTCTTCCATTCCCGACGCACACTCCGCTGGCGTCTTACCCAAAGCATTAACGATCTCTTTATCTGCGTCCGCGGCCATTAGGATACGAACAGAAGCTTCAGATTTGGCTAGAGCAGCAAAATGCAATGCCGTATAACCATTCCGGTCACGAGCATCGAGGTCGATCCCATGCTTTACCAAGAAAGACACAAGCGATGAGAAGCCCATAAAGGCAGACAGATGGAGCAGTGTCTGACCACTGGAGGTAGTATGGGATATAGCTTTGGGTGTTGAGATCGAGTTCGGGGCTTGATGATCCAGAGGAGTATCAAGAACGTTGAGGAAGTCTATCAGTACACTCTCGAAATTTTCGCTTTCGCCAGCACAACTGAGAAATAAAGGGCGAAGGTCGCGAGTGGAGACGGACGATGTCAGCTGCATCATGTTACTATTGTTGCCATTTTGCGACTCTGAACTATCAGACCCGCCGACAATCCGCATTGCAACGTTTTTCGCGTCTTCGATTTTACCAGTCATTTTCAAGCCCACGACCTGGAGAGCAAGCTCCATCCTATGAACTGTGATCAATACATATCATAACAAAATTTACAAAAATCACTTACAAAGCTCTATGAGATTCGTCGGCATATGTAAATAATGACGGGTGAGTACTTGTTTGATCCAACATTTTTGGGAATCCATCAAACCAAACAGCTACCACGCCTGCAGTTGCCCGAGGTGGAAGAACACAAACAAGGGTATTATCGCTCCATCTTTGTGTGGAGCTCGCCGCGACATCACCAAAAATGCAATTTAGTTGCAAAGAAGGATGGAAATTAGCACCCAAGACAGTGACCTCAATGCCGCCGTGCGTGGGTCCCATGTTAGGTATCAATCGATGGATGATGGGAAGTTGCAAAGACATATTTTGCTGTGTCTGCAGAGGATCGAAGAACATGAAAGGCATAGGATGCGGATGTGTTGGCATGACCACAGAAGGACCAGTAGTAGGCAAAGACAATGGAGATGGGGCATGTGAAGCTTCACTTTGGTGGGGATCAGGTATGTTGATCTCAGGGCTCCGATCTAGCGGGGTAACAAGGATAGACGGAGAGGACGAGTCAGAACCGTTGGAAGAATATTGCAATGGTGGCGGTGGTTGTGAAGACATAGAGTCAGAAGATTGCATTTGCTGAGGAACGGAAGGTGTAGGGGATCTCGTCATGGGCAGTGACGCAAAGGTATTGGAGGGTGATGATTGGCTAGCAATGCTGCCTTCTCTTGATACACGATTCGGTTTTCCTGCAGAATCGTATGGCTTCGGCCGTTTCCCTATTGCGTCTTGCTTTCGCTTGGAAGGCGCACGAACTTCAGGCGGTATCTCTTTGGCCATTCCTGGAACCTGCGACCATTCTGAATCGACGCTCATAAGGTTATTAGCAAACTCGGACTGTCGTGCAGTATTCGCAGACGGAGCAGTCTTGTGGTCGTCGGTGATCATGATAGGTCTTGTGGACCCAGTGCCAATTATACGCCCTTGATGGTCCATCATGGTAAAGTGAACGTTGAAGCCAACTTTCTCTCGATGATGCCGGCAGTAGCATGTTATGCGAAGGGGAAGAACAACCGAACCCATCGAAAAATCAAGTATCTCGGCACAATTGAACTGTATGATGCTCGTCGTGTCTTCGATCTGTTTGCCCTTCGAATGACGTTCGTCGGCAGATTCAGAATCCGAACGCGCCGGTCTCACACGGGCAGCAAGTTTCTTCGCAACACGCTTTGCCTATCATGAGCCAGAATAACGTTAGATACAGAATTCTGGGAATCACGCGCTTACCTCCCGCGTCTGACAGCTAGTGCAGCTAAGTACACGATTATGTGGTGGTGATGCACACGTCACAGTTGCGGAGAGATGCAATATGTCTTGAGAATCAGGATCTTAAGGACATCGATGAATAGAAGAGCAGAAAAAAACGACAAATAAGGTTTGGCTCGCACCTATTTTACCCTGTTTGCGTGTGCGCTTCTTCGTTGCAGTTCCCGGTGGTAACTTCAGCCACTGCCACGAACCAACACGATCATATTTATAAGGATCGGAAGACGAGCTCGTGTCAGCCAAATCGACAGTAACGCGCACTTGAGTCTCCACACGAGATTTTGCACCACCTTCCGGGATACTTGGGACCATTATTGGAAGACTTGTGTGAACACCTTCAGTAAGCTACCGAGGGATGTGGGGAATACATGAGTTGCATACTTGTAACAAGACTCCTTTGGCGGGCGGACAACCCTCTGATTCATTGATGAAGGATCTTGCTTTCGAGGTAGAGACGCAGGCGGCGGTATAGGTTTAGTTACAGAAACAGGACCAGATAAAAGAAGGTTGTTGCTTAGTCTGCTGAAGTCGGAAAGCGGTGTATCGACGGATGCTTGTGAAGAGGCAATCCCATGCATTGACTGCAGTGCCGGTGAAGAGTATGTTGGAGGGGAATTCAAACTTGACATGGGTGAGCTGGAAGGGCTTAATTTATAATTTACGCTACAGTAGTGCGAAAACGACGGACTCATCGTAGGCATGCTGCTCAATCAACTCATCCAACTGAAGCATTTGGCCATCCTCAGACTTCCTGGGAGTCAAGAAATCGGACGTTGTCATCTCCCACGGAAATTGAGCCCCTGATGGTTTGGGCTGCTGCAGAGACGAGAGGTACCAAGAATCAAGGTCGGTTTGAATCGCTGCGGGGTCGTAGGAGTCGATTGCCTCCGGAGTCAATGGAGAGGGCGAGCGAGAGCTCGTTGTTGCTGCTGACGAGGAAGAGGACATGAGAGATAGGCAGAGACTATAGTGGAGAGACGTAAGGCTATACAAACGTCGCTCAGGAAGAATGAGCTGCTTATTTGTTTGGTACACAGCAGGACCCCGACCACCGCTCCCCTCAGTATACTCTGGTTCGGTCCTTGGTCAATGTTCAATGTTCAATGCTGAAATCGTAGTTATCCTTCTTATAGTCCAAGGCTCATGCTATCCAAACCGTAGCACCAACCTGCACCAGCTCAGAGGATAATAATAAAGTGCGGTCTTTAGTATTTCACATTCTTCAATGTTCTCGGTACTGTCGCGGTTGTAACACTAAGTACGCAGAATCCGGAGTTCTACAGAACCCATCAACAGGTCTGCACCCTTGGCATGTAAGTCTCAGGGTTAATCAGTCAAGCATGTTGGATTGGACCTTTGATCAGGAGTTTTTTCATATGGCCAACTTTATGTTGCACTCTCTCGGTGCACATCAGGAGATCATATCAAAGTCATCTTGGACCCAGAAAACACATCAAGAAAGGCTGCAAATATTGTCTATCAGGAAATCTTAAATGGTTTACAAATGTAAGTGTGAGTTTTGTTGGATTCAAGCAACAAATTGCTAACTTCTATGAACTTCAGCACCTAATGTCTATAGCTGAACCATGTTGTATAGATATTTTTAATGGCTTACAAATGTAAGTGTGACAGTTGAAATAATTGCTTGGTTAGTACTAACTTTTATAATTTTCAGCATCTCTAATATATACCAGTGGACATTGTAGTATTTTGTTAATAATGTAATATAGATACATGATTGGTTTATACATGAAATCTCAGTGTATTGAATTGTAAGAGAAAAGCAACACTTGGTCAACAAAATACAAAGACCTAACCAAATGAAGTGAGGTTGGGTCTGGGACTTAGCATTGAGTTTGAAATACAAAGACTTAACCAAATGAAGTGAGGTTGAGTCTGGGACTTAGCATTGAGTTGGAAATACAAAGACCTAACCAAACAAAGTGAGGTTGGGTCTGGAACTTAGCATTGAGTTAGAAATACAAGGACCTAACCAAATGAAGTGAGGTTGGGTCTGAAACTTAGCATTAAGTTTGAAATACAAAGACCTAACTGAATAAAGTGAGGTTGGGTCTGGGACTTAGCATTGAGTTAGAAATACAAGGACCTAACCGAACGAAGTGAGGTTGAAGCAAGAGCTACAGGCCCGTGCCGAAGGCACGGACCGTAGCTCGTGTAGATTGATCTCTGACCGGACTCCGTCATGTCGCACCTGTCACGTGATCACCCGAAGACACGTTTGGATGTTTTCTGTGGTTAAGGTGAGCAATGCTCATATGTCGCGTCGGACACACGCATACAGCCCGCCATCGTGTTTCATGGTTTATTTATAGATCGCTTTCTCATGCTACAAACTCGAAAACGCTCCCGCAGCGTCATGAAATCTTAACTCTCCTTCACAAAACCACCTCCTTGCTTCCTCGGGCACTCCCTCCAGAAGAACAGGCAGCAAACTCGACAGAATCTCCCAAATTATGGAAAGAAATCTTGTCAAAAACATACACCGATCTTGTATCTAAGGAGATTCCTCCAGTACACATTACGGGTGAGTTGAGTCCCTCACGTTTTTGGGAACACGAACTCAATTCGTCCGTAGTATACGGCCTTGACCAATGGTCTGGTGCACAAGATCTAGTTACAGCTCTCCTAGAGGAACCTTTGACCTCTGACCAGTCCTTGAATGAACGGATTCGAAGTCGATGGGGAACCCACCCCGGTCAAACAACTTTAAGATTGTCGTCAGCGAATATTACTCCTTCGTTGAGCCGATCCAAACAGAACTGTTCTAGATCACTACCCGCTAACAAGGATTCTGAATTTCATGTATCGTCTTCTTTCTTCCAACAATTCCCATTTCCACTCCAAATTGTCGAACTATCTCCTTCTATTATTCAGAGATCTCGAAACTCCGTATCCTCTGTCGTCGTCACTCCTGAGACCTACGACGCTCTTTTGGAAGCCGATGTTTCCGTCATTCTGTGTAACCCCCTAACAACGCCGATCTCCGTTCTCCTTCGTGACCCTTGCCTCTTCCGAAACCCCAATACGATCCTGGTTGTTACCTCAACACCTCCAAAGTCAAACCTGGAGGATCTGCGCACGAATCTCTCGGAAATTCTACCAGAAAAGACAGCCAGAAGACTGAAGATTTATTTTGTGGACCCCTTTCGTGCCGTTGCGGCCAACGAGGTTCTAAAGTCTGACTTCCAGTCACCAATTGCTATCCAAAGATATCAAGACGACTACAATGGCTCTCAAGTGTCTTCTGTTCTTGATGCATTCAAAGAAATCATTTCTCCAAAAGCAGAATTCTCTGAGTCATCACTTCGTTATCAGACGGCTCTTGCACGCATTCGGGCTGCTCTCACAACGTACCAGGCCGCTTTACATCGAGTGCGGCACGAGACGGACAGTGTTGCTGTCGACGTGTGTGCTTTGAAAGCGAGGCTCGAAGAAGCAAAAGTAAAAGCGCAGGGTGAGGTCCTCAGTCGCTTTTCCGATGGAGAAGGTGACGCAGTGACTGCCGCGTTGGATCTTGCTGCGAAAGAGATTAGAGTCGTCATGGATCGCCTGACGTGGTGGAAGATGATTTGGCGTGTGGATGAGATCAGTCTTTTAATCACACAAGCTGTTCTGCAACCCGGATGTCGAACGCTCGAGCAACAGGTACGCTCATGGCATCTCAACAACTTGAAAAATGTATCTTAAGTACGTCACAGCTCGTTCTTCAAACTGGCCGCCTGTCTGTACTTCAAGACGAGATTACCAAATCCATGTTCTCGCTCCTTGCCGCTCACCCTCACCCACCTTTCAACTCCGCGATCCTTCAGAATTTACTTCAACAACTTGTGGCTTCGCCTTCCTTCCGCGTAATGCCACGTACCCTTATACACCCTATCGACATGCGGCGTGGTCAGATCATTGAGCATCCGACAACGAGACTTCACCTCACGGCACAACGCGTGACACTCAGGATTGGGGGAGGAATCGCCGCAGGAGCCGGGCTCGGTTGGGCTGGGTGGCTCGGGTGGTTGGCTGGTACAGGTGAAGGGTTGCTGGGTGTGGTAGGACTAGATGCCGGCACAGCAATGAGTCTGGGACTCTTGATCGCCGTTATGAGCGTGCGGTGGGGAGTAGGAAAGTGGGAACGCGCGAAAAGACGCTGGTGGGAGGATTGGGATCGTGTTGGAAATGGTCTGGCCCGTGATCTCCGGGTATGATTTTGTGTTCGAATTATTATGTGTGATCTGACTATGTTTGCAGACAACCCTCGATCAAGCAATGCAAAACAAGGTTCTTGTGGTCGCCGAAACTGGCTGCGAGAAATTGTCAGAGATTACTGCTCAGCGAAGAAGTGAAATTGAGGAAGTAGAAGAGGAACTCGATACACTACAAGCTACTCTAGATCATCTTGATCAGTCATTACAATAAACTGGTTTTGTAGCGACATGAATCGCAGCTACATCGATAGGCCAAGTAGAGGTAAGGACACACTGACGTCCTGCGCTATTTATGCTGTACTTTGCGGTACTTGTTTCCGTGTTACATATACGTGGTCTAAATACAAGAGGAAAGGAGATAAATAGTCGATAATATCATTAAACTCGACTACGGTCCGCAGACTGTGATTTTGGGTATTAGACCCTGTTCTGTGTTGTGGGGAGGAATAGCAGGCCCGGGTATCCTGTCGTCTTCTTCATCAGAGGCCCCGCCAATATCGAACACCTCTTCTCGCTCGTCCCACACATCAGCAAAGCGAGGTGCTTTATATTGGCTACTTTTGGGTGCTCGATCAGAATTAGTGTTGTACGTTGGAAGCAACTGGGTTCCGGTTTCGTCCTCAAGATCTGAGAGATCTGAGAGAGACGTCTCAAGAGGTCGATAGAGACGGTTTATCTGTGAAGATAGATTGATGATGAAAGACGCAGTGCAAAACAGAAGGGGCGTACCTCTCTACGGTAACGATAGTAGCGCTCCAAATGATATGCCACTGATAGACCTACAGAAGACCCCAAGAGATTCGCCTGAAAGGAGGTATAACTAATTGTCACTGAGATACAACTCGAAATTGCGCCGTGCACGTACAATCATGTCGCCAACATCAAAAAATTTATACTCGAGTCAATGTTAGTTATGAAATAATATGCGTTATTGAATCGACAACGTACTGGAAGCAAGGATTGCACAAATTCACTCAGGATACCTCCACAGAAGAAACACACGATAGCTGTGAATATCAGCCCTGAATGTCGCCAGAACCATATTCGCCGCGCGTCCCTGGACAAAGGATGGGATGAAAAGATGGTCAAAATGTCAGGTAACATCGGCATTCACTCTTCGACATCGATAATGAAGTAGAACACTCCGGTAGCCAAGCAGAAACACAGAAAGTGTAGTAGCTTGTCATTCAGTGGCAGAGACCTCGAGAAGTCGGTAAAGCCCAGGAAAGCAAGCACAACCATAATGATGCAAGTGAAAACGAGAAACCACTATATGGATTGTGAGATGGTAACGGAAATAATGGACATGGGTCTGACCAGCCGGAGGCGTATAGGCATGTCGTACTTTGGGATTCGAAAGCGATGAGATTTCATAACGGACTTGGTGAAATTACGAGGGAACTTCCGGACATTCTTGAGGAAGGCTGTGGATGTGCCACAGACCATGGTGACAATAGACTCGGACGTCGGGACGGAAGTCCGGAAAAGAGAAGACAAAATGGGGCTGCTCCCGATAGTAGGTCATGCATTCATGTCCCATTCGACGACAGCGACGTCGACTTACCCTCTTGCAAAATACTCAAAGTCTTACCCGAACGCTCTGCAGAAAACTTCTGCGAGTACTCCAGAATGGCAACACTTCACTAATCCTTCGATTCGTTTAGTTCTCGATGTTAAAAAAGGTGCTCAGCTTGAATCTGTCCGACTTCGCATTCTGTGGTCTATGGACTCGGACAATGACCCAACGCAAAGAGAGGTCGTCTTTGCAAGTCAACCGTTAGGCTACCTATTTGAAGCGCCAACTTGACGACCTTCTAGGAAGATATAGATCTGTTGACCTTCTCTTCCTTGCCACATCGACCAGCCCAAAAGCAACAAGCTCAAGGACTGCCACTGAAGGCAGTATACCGTGACACGGTTGTTGGAATCCGATATCTGCATCCTATTGATTACCAAGATGTCCCAGTCTGTTTTCTACTCAATTATGAGAATATGAGAATGCGTCTATTTCTGATTTATTTAATGTTCTTTAATCCAGGTATATCGACGTTTCCAGATTACTTTTTTCTCTTCGGTATCGGTCTTGGAATTTATCAAGACGATCAGTAGTGTGTGTCCCTGCAAAGCCAGTCCCGCGCCTAACCCTGCTCCTCGAACGATGAATCCACCTCCAGCCCCCCAACAGTATCAAGCTCTCGCACATGCTCCCTCAATGATTTCTCAGTCAATTCACTCTGTACCTACGGCGCTTCCAAAACAATTGAACGGCTATCAAGCTTCCCTTACCTCGCCTCCAAGTCTACCTTTTCCTCCGCCGTCTATGACTTTGTCTTCGCATGTAGAAATTGCTCAAACTCAAATACCTTCGTCCGATCCTTTGCTCTCTCTTGGTCAACAACCAGCAGGCAACACTTGTCCCGAATCTTCGTTTCAATTTACTCAACCTCTGCTAAACCCTCGAATTCATGAAATACAGCAACAAATATCTTTGCCAGATTCATCACCACCAAGTTCTTCAGCAAAAAGTGGAAACGATGATCTCAACAGACTTAACGGGCCTTCTGATGCCTCTGGTGATGGTAGAACGGAAGCTCCTTCTGCCCTGCTGGCCTCACTCAGACAGTCGACCTGCCTGTACGATCTTCCACGCACTCAGCTTGAGCAGCTCGTCGGCGAAGTTGTCCAAGAAGAGGGTTTTGCGAAATTGGCGAGTTATACGCTTCTGAGAAAAAATCATTACCTTGTCATTAATCGGCATGTTTTCTTTTGTGCAGATGGAGACTTTGAATTCGATGTGGGCAGTAAAAAGCTACGTGGGGGTTTGATGTTCTTAACTTTTTGACCCATGCAACTCGCGCTTGTACAACATCTGCCAATGGATAGAAATCGATCCGAGTTACATTACTAACTTGTGGGCTGCTTGGCTTTCCGGAGAACCGTAAGCGAACTCGTTGACTTGCCTAGATGACGAGATGCTAAGTCAGATGGGAATAAGCAAGATTATGAAGACCATCAAAACTGTCTGCGACTACATGTACCATGAGTGTAATTAAACCTACGAATCGCGGCATAGTTGAGGCCATCAACAAGCAGTGTATGGAGTTGATGGCACAAGAGTTGTTAACGTCCCTCAGGCTTCAGTCTGGCGGATAAAATCTTCTTCAGTCCATCCGTAGCGCTTCTTCAACCTCTTCGCATAATCCTTCAGCTTGACCGGCTGCAAAGTTGGGTCGGGATGCGCTGTAATCAAGGCATTAGTCTTCCAACATTCAACGAGAAACAAAGCGACGCGCGTTTATGAAAAGTGATAGGCTACCAAAGCAATGGTCAAAAGGGAGCATAAAAATTAGAAGACATCCAAACATACAGGATCACGTGGATCAGGCGGGTCAAAGCGAACGCTTGATCCAGCTGTGCTGGGATCATATTCGAAACCCATTTCACGCATTAACTGTGAGTGAGAGAGATGACATTCAAAGCTCGTTGTCAGATAGGCCAGTGTTTCCTCACTTTAACGAAATGCTCCCACTTCATGGGTGCAATACCCTTCATTTCATCCTCAGCAGTATTAAGAAGTTGATGCATAAGACCTTTAGACTTCTTGCTCAGTTTCGTGAACCAACTATGTTTGGCGCCTTTCTGCGGTTTCTCCTCGGGTTCTCCTTTCACTCGACTGAGGATTCGCGAGAAAAACCCGGCCTTTTTTTCGGATGCGGCGAAAACAGTCGCATGACTTGGCCTCGATTTAACCTTAGACTTCTGAGTGTTAAAATTCTCAGCAAGATATGATCGAGCAGATTGTGCCACGGTCTCAGTGGGCAGTGGCAAAGATGAGGTTGACCCCATGAGAGTCGAAGTCTGGGTCTTAGAGACCTTAAGCGCAACTTTCTTTGCAATAGGAGGGACAGTATTCGATTTAGAGGCAACAGTGATAGGCGGACTGGCCGGTGGAGGTGCCGAGGAGGCGGGAGTGATGACCGGACCATCATCCTCCTCTTCCTCATGAACATCTGCAGGAGCTGCTGTCTTCTTCTTCTTCTTCTTCTTAGGCTTCTTCTTCTTCTTTACCTGAGTGACTTCATCCTCGTCCTCGACATCTTCCACGGTCGCATTGTGACTTTGGGATTCTGCAGCTACAATGACTACGTTATACGGAATACGAAAGAGACGACTGGTTGCTCACGAGTAGTCTTAGGGATCGTTGTGAGGGATTCACCCAAAGACGTGCCCGAAGCACGCCCTACTTTGGATGCTGTTACCTCTGTGCGGCTCGTACCGCCGAGTTTGGGGCTAGATGAAAACAGGCGTCCTGGGTGCACCTTAAAAATGATAATGGGCAATGGGTCACTAAATCACATACCTCGTAGAGAACCTAAGAGCTTTAAGAATGGATTACATTTACGATCGTTTTGCTCAAAGGGATCGATCTCAGCAGCTTGACCAACTTGAGCAGAATGAAGCCAATCTGCCTCGTGGGCCGTGTCCATGGCTTCCCTGAGCATTTCCCTCAATTCGTCCTCTTCTTCTGTATCATAACCACTCTCGTCAGAATCATTCTCCTCGTCGTCTTCATCAGATTCCTCGTCCGAGTCGCTGTCGAGTTCATCGGACGAGTCCGAGACAGATTGTAAATCCGGCATAGAGTCATCACTGTCATCAGCTGGACTACTAGTAATCGCAAGACGCTTGGAAGGGGTCTTCCCCTTGAATCTAGGGGATGGTTTTATTTCATGTTCACTGTCCGAGTCACCCAAGTTGGACATGTAAACAGCATGCCACTGTGGCGTAGAATCAAACTCAGTAGTCAAACCCCAAAGCGTATCTGTATTTTCTCCCGAAACGGCTTTGTAATTCTGGATTGAGATGTCAGTGAGGGGAGGTGTCGCATAACAATTTCAATCTTCTCACAAGGTTAATATATTTCCACATGTTATCAAGGACGGTCTTTGTCTTTGATTTTTCCAGAGGGAAAATCAGATCCTTGAAATTTGCGTACTTCTCGGAAGCTTCTCGAGAGTAGAACTGGGCAAGAGCCCAACGTTTGTAGTCTGGAGGAATTTCGCGAGGTTCCGCCTTCCACGCTTTACCATCCGGCCCAGCTAGAGGTGCCTCCAACAGTTGCTGTAGTTGAATAGAGATCTATGTTCGAGTTGTAATGAGAGAGTCATGACATGAGAAAACCTTCATTACCGAAAGATCTCCAACCGCATCCCAGAGTTCTTGTGTAAATCGTTTTGCTTCCTTTGGTGATTCAGTTACAGCATCACGGAGGATTTGATATAAAACATCCTTCGGGTAAGGAGACTTGGGAAAACATAATTCGATGATAATGGAATCCAAGAAAGACAAACAAGCTTCTCGCAATTCCTGCCAGTCGAACATCATCTCGGGTTCTGGGACGTCAGCCTGATCTGGTGCGACCTTGAAGTAGCGAGCATAGTGAGCTAGACGGAGAAAGATGGTAGATGACAAAATAGGGAAACAAGAGATCGTATCATACGAGTTGTAGTTGCTAGGACTGAAAACTTGGATTGGCTCAATTCAACTAACTCGCCAACCAAGTCGTACAAGACCATATAACGAGTACGAATATTTGTGTTATTTCTAAGCTGTGACTTGAGAGAAGTGTCAGTCACTCCATCAAAAGCAAGTTGTGCCAATGTTTGTGAGACCAGCTTCCAGGCCGAAGCAAGCATGTAGGCATTATGAATCCTGATCCCCAGTTAAAGAAAGACAGACAACACTAGGGACGATTGAAAACACGAACTTTGTCGCCACGGCGGACGCAACATCGGAGGCATTCTTGATAGCATCGCTTTTTATCTTATCTTTCTTGGTCCGAGCATTCAGTTCTGCTTGAATGAGGTACATGAAAAGCTGAGGATCTCGCAGATTGATGATATCGTTTAGAGATGCTGTATCGCGTTTCTCATCCTCTGCTGAAGAAATGAAAATGATCACATCCCACCATGACATTGCGATTCTGCCATCTTTAGGCACTCTTCAAGGCAAAAAGGTGTCATGATTGCAGTTTTGGATTGCTCTACGAGATCCTCTTTGTGCTCCCCGTATCAGCTTCGCCCAGAATCGCACGACCCCTAACGATTAGATTGACATACCCGCAAGGAGATCTAGCTTCTCTCTTCCACTAAGCTTAGAGACAAGAATAATCTCTCCTGTGCCGCGTGCACCATACTTTCCATTGCGCAGAACCATCGCACGAGCGGTGGTAGGTTTTTCACCATTTTCGTCTCGGATGCCTTGGTTTTTCTTTTTGCTTGCAACATCCCGAGGGCCAAAAGGAATAAGGGAACTCGACTTGGAAAGGGTAACCGCCGGATCGATGGCCTGTGGTGGCATCAGGAGGCGAGTGTCAGAAAAGGGAAAAGTGTTGCTCTCTTGCGAGATAATTTGGGCTGTATTTGTTGTTGTTATACCATGATCATGACATCAGTTGACAGATGATGATGATGATCTCTGTTTAACGCCCACAAGGCCACTCTACAGGGCTAAGAGGCGGGCTGTAAAAGCTAAAACTGAGGTAAACGTTATGTAATGTATGTGGTATGTAATCGCTTGATCCGGGCTTTTCCTGGTGAAGTTTTTGTGTGGCATTGTTTGGTGGGTGTTACGGCGATGTGTTGTAGTGTAGCAAGTATGTGTTATTATAATAGAGTATGGGTAGGAATAGAGAAAAGAAGAAAAGAAAGGGGGGAGCTTGATCCATTACCATCATGTGCTCCACTAACACCGGAAGCAGCACTCAGGCCTAACATGCCAGGTCCCACACCTACCCTATACCTCTAACTGATTACTTGCCCCTGTAAGGGGATGACCCCATTAGGTAAGTCTGATGGGTAACTCTGACACTATCTGGCCTTAGTCATAGGTGTAGCATCATCTCTAGCACATCCAATTGACTGGCCACCAAGCCCCCGTGCCCTCCTGTCAGCATTAGTCAGCCCTTTGTAGTCACCAGACACTATTTCTCCTTTTGATGTATTGTTAGTAATTACTGTTTAGTATACCTGGGCCACTGATCACATATAGCATTAGTCATAGCATAGCCACAGATGTAGTATATAAGCCAGTCAGCAGGATAGAATATCCTCTGACTGAACAATAGCAGTGTTCTCCTGGCCTACACATTGAACTGACTGTAAGAACCCCAGCATTGCTATCCATCCATGCTCTGCTCACTGCACTCACCCTTGCCCAACTCTTAGCCACCTCTGTGCTCCTTTGACTCTTGCTTGTTGCTTGTGTCTGCTTGCTCTTGCCAGGTTCACCTGTGGAGTGTTTGTTTCCCTTATAGCTCCCTCCCTCCCTGGAGACAACATGAGGGATAAACTCTACACAAGTTCGTCAAAAAAACCCCCATACAAAAACTGAACTTTCTCAATGCTTCCCCTTTTGGAAAACCCACCAATGTGAGGCAACAGAGAACCACACCAGAAGGTGACCATACCCTGAAAACTACCTGAAAAGCACAAATATCCTTCTCTCCTCTTTAGAAACATGCTCTTGGCCCACACACCAGCTAGCTTGAAAGTGGCCCAAGTACATTGATATTGACACATGCACCCACAGAGTAAGAGTGACCTAAGTACACCAACACTGAAGATCCCTCTAAGATAACATATATGCACCCACAGAGTAAGAGTGACCTAAGTACACCAACACTGAAGATCCCTCTAAGATAACATATATATAAAGCCTTATTAAAGATGTAACCACTACATGTAATACTATACCAATGACTGACGCACTTGACCACACCTGAAAATGCATGGATGGATAGACTCACCAAATGAGAGATTGATTGCACATAAGTATTACACAGACAATAACTTTGATAGCCTAACCATGTCACCACACCTATAACCATAAAGCTATGAGTTAATACTCTCCACTGTAACCCTAGCCCATGAATACCCCTCACCTATGAGCCCCTCCTACCTGAACCTGGGGAACAGATCTATGCAAGCACCTGCCAGGAAAATCATAACTCCATTCTGCATCTCTCTAGCAGAGCCACTTAAAAGCCATATACTTTCCTCTCATATGCCAAGAAGATCTACATAATATAATCATCTCCCCTATTGGCAGCATCCTCATGTTCCTGTACAACATGCTGAACTTGCAATGTTCTTTCCCAATGATAGACATTCCTACCTCCTCCCACACAGAGAGCATACCACTATCTCCTTTGCCCACTGCTGACAGTAGCCCAGTTAGCTCAACTGGAACAACTAGGATGTTGGAGATGTATGGAGAGAGGGGAGTATCACCTGGGAGCATCAGATACTGGGTCCCAGAATGGGTCATAGCCAGCCTAGTAGAGACTTTACCCAATGGGTCACTCTGTATGATAAATGATATGTAAGAAGGCAACAAAGTCAGCATATACTCACCATCCCTTGTTATAAATGCAAACAGTAAACCTTATCTACAAACAAAGCTCCACAAGCCAGTTGACTCATACAACTGCCTCCCTAACCCAAAGTAGTTCTCTTTCTGGGCAAAGGACATTAACACTGTGTCACAACCCACTCCCAGAGCTCCTGACCCCTTTCCAAGCCACCCCACTTCTCCAGAGTTCCCCCCAACACCCCCCTCAACTTCCCCAACCTTTGTTAACCTATATTGCCCACCTCAGCTAGCTCCAACACTTCTCCAGCAAACTCCAATGGCCCCCTGGCTAACTCTGACATGTTCCCTACAGGCCCCAGCACTTCCCCTTCCCCTCCTGAACCCCTGGATATCTCCCACACTGTTCCTGACACTGGTGTATGTCACTGATTTGTCACCCTAACTTATCTGATCAGGTCTAGAACATCATGATGATCCCTGGGCAGCCTGTGGTCCCATCTGATCCCATCAGTATATCACTGTAGCCTGCTCATTGATCATAACTAACATCCATCAACTCTGCATGGCTTTGGCAAGTCCCACCATCAGACCTGCTACTCCCAGAGCTGTTCCAGTAGCCAGTATATAAGTCCTAGAGTAGTATTCTTTACTCTAGTCTGGATATTACCTATGTGCTGTTGATTGTTTCTTTGTATTTCATGTCTCCTTGTTACATTTCCTCTTATCTCAGCCTCCTGGTCCTGTCTTGTCTCTATTTCCATCTATTGTCTTGTTATTGTCTTGTATCTCTGCTTCAATTTATTTTTGTTCTTGTCTCAATCTTGCCTTGACTCCATCTTGCCTTGTTTATCTTCATTTTCTTTATTGTGCTAAAATCCCCTTTAACTCTAATGCCATTACAAACTCTGCACTTATATCATGAGTCCCAAACATTTATAACCAACTCCAGACCTTGCTTTATGCTCAGCTCTGAAACCTATCAGCATTCATTGATCCCCCATCAAACTCCAGCCCTGCAACCATCACTCACATAGCCTCTGTTTGCCCTACACCATCAACACTCACCTCTGGACTTGTACCTGAGTCCTTCCCAAGACTGACTCTTCCTCATACCTTGCTTTAGACTTTCCCAGACCACTCTGGACTTGCTTGGACCACTTCTCTTGGCTTACCCTTGCAAATATCTGGAGTCCAGACCTCTTCCAAATGCTAGGTCATCAGTGCAGGATATTGTGTCTGCCTAGTAAGGACTTGCCCAGTTAAGCTGAGCTCTCATGGTCAGCAGAACCTGACACACTAAAGAAACATGCATCATATAAGTACATATCTCCTAAGTAATGGGGATGTCCAGGCTCTTGAAGGACTATGAGAGGGGCATCCAAAGGTGCCTCACAAACCTACCCCTCAAACTAGGACCTGTGAATCTGTATGAAACCATAGGCTTTAACAAAAAAAAAGGTTGATAGAAAACATAAAATGGCAGCAAGGAGAGGTTTTCTCTAGATTAACTAGAAGAGCAGGCCTGGTCAAATAAATGATGAGAAGACAAATAGGAGTGAGAGTGAGACAGCATCCTCTGAAACAACCATCTCAGGACCAAATGTCCCTCATGTCTCAACACTTATCATGATTATTATACATATCCAATGTCATACTCCCACTAAAGTATACATCACAAGGATATGGTGCAGACCATACAAATTATATGAAGCACAATGAACACTATGTGTGTTACTAAATGTCATGACCCATTCCATTCCCCCCTTCCCTTCACCATTATCCAACCTCAGATTCTACACAGTCCCTTTTTGGATCTCAGCCACACTCCCAGATCTTAGCCACAGTCCTGTTTCAGCCACATCCAGGTTTTAGCCACCTCTAGGACCACTTTTCCTGTTCCATATCATTCCCACAGGCACAGATTACTTCCACAGGTTCCAGATCACTTCCACCTGTCCCAGATCACTTCCACCTGTCCCAGATCACTTCCACCTGCCCAAGATCACTTCCAGGATTGCTTCCCTTGTTCCAGATCACTTCCTCATGACTTAGATCACTTCCTGCTATGACTTAGATCACTTCCACCTGACTTAGATTACTTCCACCTGACTTAGATAACTTCCACTTGACTTAGATCACTTCCCCTTGTGTTAGATCACTCCCACCTGACTTAGATCACTTCCATCTTCTCCTTTTAGCAGTGTCCTACAGCTATATAAGGTCCCTTAGTCTGTAGCTACAACCCAGCCTTGACATTACCTGATATCTTGTTTGTGTTCTATTGTTATCTGATCTTCTTTCCATTGATTACTCACTCTCATTTCTTAGTTTCTTAGTTTCTTTCCCTATTTACATACTTGCTATTGGCATCACCTCCCCAAGGTGGTTTTGGCTTCTGTAAGAGTCTCCCTCCAGGACTGTGGTCCTGATACTAAATTGATTAACTCAACATAAAACCCTCTCCCCAACTCCTATAAACACCCTGTTAAACCCTCAAGAATTAAAACAACTCAAAGTGCATGGACAGGGCTAGCTCTGGCCTTCTGTATAGCTGTTCCCATGCCTCTGCTGCCCACTGATGCACTGCACTGAGCAGCAGAGATCTTTAGACTTGTTCTCTTTGGATTAACCTCTGCTAGATGATTAGTTACTGCTGTATTGTCAACTCCTTTGCTAATATACATTGGATTCCCCTCTGCTAGCTGCATGACTCTGAGCTGCCACTCCCAGAAGTCATCCTTACAGCAAAACAAGTCTACTAAAACTGGTCTGGAAGCCCCTCATAGCCCACAAGGCATCTCTGAGCCCCTATTTGTTGCTTCTCCACCAGGATCAAGCACTGCAGAGTTCAATGTCTCAGCTTGCTAACCCAGACACACCCTTGGAGGCTCCAGCTCCACAGGATAAAGCCTGGACTCACCTGCTACACTTAGAAAATCAGGTGCAACTGACACAATCATCTCTTATCCACTACACAACCAAACTCTTGACTCTCCATCAAACCACAGATTATATCTCCCAATTGCTCCAGGCATTGCTTGAGTGCCTACTCACTATCTCTGCACCTCCCCTGACAGTGGAACCAACTCTGGCCATTCCAGTAATTGCTCCTGCAGCTCCAGTGACTCTATAGCTGCATATTCCATATTCTGTGCTCCCAGATGTATACAATGGTGCTTGCTCTGGTAGGGAGCACTTCCTCCAGTCCTGCCTCACCTACATCCACCTGAGCAGGGATGCCTTTGACTCCAATGTGCTAAAGATAGCCTGGGTACTATCATAATGAAGACTGGACATGCCTCCACCTATGTATTGCAGGTTTTCTAGCACTCCAGAGGTGTCAAAACTTTTGCAGACTGGGCAGCCTTTGAAAAGGACTTCTGCATAGAGTTTTTCCTACTTGACCCTGCCAAAACCACCACCTTAGCACTATATGACAGGGAGCAATATGGACAAGGAAAGTGAATGCTGGACAAGTACATTGACTTCTTCTGAGCATTGGTCAAGCAAGCTGCCTACCCTAACAGCCTTCAACTGTGCCTTGTATTCTAGGATGGCCTGCACCCAGCATTGATAGAATGCATTGACAACTTTGTAGAGAGCTGCCCAGACAATAAAAGGATTGCCTCCTAGTACAAGATAGCCAGAGATCAGTGGCAACTCATGGAGATTTGTTGGGAGCTCTGCCACATGCACTCCACACAGTACCCTGCTCTGGTTGCCAGCCTCTGGTACCCTACACCTGCTCTTCCAATGCCTGCACCTACTCTGGCCATTTCCACACTGTGCCCCTTGCCACTAGGCATTTCCATGGATGTGGATGCTGCCCAACAGCTCTGCACTGCACTGTTATTATGCTAGAGATGCAAGAAACCTGGGCACTTCACACAACATTGCTCATTGGGGCTAGAGGTATGCTATCTCTCTACAGCAGAGCAGGAAGAACTCCTCATGCAACTATTGGCCACAAAGGATGCCACTGGAGCTCCATTGCCTAACAAGCTGGCACTGGAGTTGACCCTGGAGGAGATCAATACCTGCACATCACTCCCAGAGCTGGAGGAGGATTTTTAATCAAGCAATGGATGAGGTGTATGCCTCCATTGCTGGGTACTAACAGGTTCTCATGTCTGTCATTAGAAAATGAAATTGTCATTCTCAATGCCCATCATTCTAAGACAGAAGAGCTTCAGTTTCCCCCTCCAGACATATAAACACCAACTTCAGAGTCCAAGCCAAGTTCCCCAATGCCAGCTAGGATCTGCCAGTAATAAGACCTACTTGTTGCTGAGCACTATTTTTGGCATTTTTGACTGGACAGCACCTAATTGTTTTGACATGGCACAAGTCATGACACTCAGCATATGAGGCCTAGCCCTAAGGTCTGGAACAACATAGCCTTTGCACAGGATTTTAGTAACTATGAGACTTATTGATCATGAGCCATATCATGTAAAGTCTGGATTTTGGGTCTAGAACAACAAGGCCAAGACCTTTCTTAGCAATGAGTGCTAGCAACTTTCTTGGTGACAACATGGCCTTCCCTCCTAAAATGGACATATTGACAGTCATGCGATTTCTTACTTATCATTTTTCTTGTCAAGCTTATGAACATACTTGAATGGTGTTTACACTTCAGGTATTGACATTTGACATACTCTTTTCTTGCAATTTATTACCCTTACACATCACATTGACTTTGCTTATTTTTACTTGGTTACAAATTGACACCTTGTATGTATCATAAACATTTTGGCAAGACACCATTGCTAGCAGCAACTATTATCTCTTTTCTTATACTATACTTACAAACAGTATAAATACTGCCTATACATAGGGACTAAAACAGAGAACAAACAGAGTACTGTTCCCCCTCTCTTTAAGCTTACCAGCTTAAGATTTCACTTTGCTCTCTCTCTCTCTCTTTTACTCACTATTGACAACAACTTAGCAACAGTCTTGCTAACTCAATTTCAACTTTGTGTGGTGCCAACTGCAGGTGCCCTTAGCATTATTTGATCTAGTGACACTAGCAACTATGGCTAGCAACTAGTTTGTGTTCATCCTCTTTTCAGTTCCTTTATTGTCACTTTCCCTTTCTCTCCCCAACCCTCTTTTTGCCACTTAGTTTGCTCTTCCTTAGCAACTCTTTCATCTTCATCCATTTTCTTCCACTTTCACTAGCAACCTTCTATTACTGTCTAGCAACTTAGGCGAGCAATAGCAACTCTTTTCACTCCTTGTCTCCACTCCACACCCTATTTGTTCTTGTTTTCTGGGATGGTTACTGACTTGCCCTCACTTATTAATTTCCTACTGCAAGCTACCCTATCTAGTGACTAGTGTTAGGTCCTCTTTTTAGGTTTCCTGCATGGCACTAGGCAGCATAGGAGCACATCACTGGCACTGCCCCACCTGGGAGCATCAAATGCCCCAGCAGTATGTAGTGGCCTTGAGCCTCTCTGCAAAATCACTGTGCCTCAATGTAGAGATCAAGACTACAGACACTCAGCAAACTCATAGAGTCACTGCTCTCCTAGACAGCAGAGCAATGGGACTGTTCTTGGACTTGGAGTTTATCAAGCACCATGGCCTGACCACACAGCTACTTCTCAACCCCATTCCAGTATTCAACATTGACAGAATGCCCAACAAAGCAGGTGCCATCAGCTCCATGGTCAACCTTGTCCTCTGCTATCAGAATCACATGGAACATGCAGTCTTTGCCATCATCAGTCTAGGCAAGTAGGACATGATCCTTGGTTTCACATGGCTCAGAAAGCACAACTCCAAAGTAGATTGGGCCAGGGGCAAGGTAGCAATGAGCCAGTGCCCTCAGAGGTGCTCTGCCCATGCTATAGAGGTCAAGAATGCCAGGCTCAAGTTCAAGAGCATGCAGCCATCTGTGTATGCTGTGCTGGCCTTTTCCCCTTTGTTGACCTAGACCTCCTGGATCTCCTGCACTTGGTGTTCCTCAGTAGAGAGGCCCTCTACAAGAATGACCAGAGCAGTAGTGGAGCTCCAGAGGAGGAACACAGAGAGGAATTTGGAGGTGTACATAACCTGAAGCTCCTAGACAAAGCAGTAGAGATTGGGGACTGGATTTATGCCACCACCTTACATTTGCTGCTCTCTAGTGTGGAGATCTGAGCTAGCCAGACCACATCTCAGTGGCTGGCCTAGGCATTTGCTGCCAACTCCACACCCTAGGCATTCTAGAACATTGTGCCTCCATACTTTCATATGTTCAAGAATGTGTTCTCTAAAGCCTTGTTTAACTTGCTCTCAGAGCACAAACAGTGGGACCATGCTAGTGAATTGATGCCAGACTCTAAGCCCTCCAGCTATAAGGTCTATCTGCTAGCACCCAAGGAGCAGGACAAACTCAATGCCTTCCTGTAAGAGAACCTGGACTCTGGTTGGATCCACCCCTCCAAATTTCCAATGGCTTCTCCAGTCTTCTTCATCAAAAAGAAGGTCAATGCACTCCAACTGGTTCAGGACTACCAAGTTCTCAATGCCATGACTGTGAAGAACTGCTACACCCTCCTCCTCATCTCCAAGCTCATTAACAACCTTTGGGGTGTGCAGTACTTCACCAAAATGGATGTCTGGTAGGGCTACAACAACATGCACATCTAGGAGGGAGACAAGTGGAAGGCTGCCTTCTAGACTAACTGAGAATTGTTCAAACCTCTCATTATGTTGATGTGCTCCTATGCTGCCTAGTGCTATACAGGAAACCTAAAAAAAGGACCTAATACTAGTCACTAGATAGGGTAGCTGGCAGTAGGAAGATAATAGTAGAGGGCAAGTCAGTAATCATTCCAGAAAGCAAATGCAAATGTGGGTGTGAGGTGCAAAAGAAAAAGAGTTGCTATTGCTAGCCTGAGTTGCTAGACAGTAACAAAGAGTTGCTAATGAGAGAAAGGGAAACAAGTGACAGTGAAAACATTGCTTAAGCAGAGCAAACTTAGGTGGTCAAAAGGGAAAGATGAGAAAGAAATGGGGGAGGGGCAATAAACAGACCCAAATGGAGGACAAATGCAAACTAATTGCTAGCTGTAGTTGCTAGCATTGCTAAATCAAAATATATGCAAAGGACATTCAGAGTTGGTGTTATACAAAGTCAAAGATAAGGTTGGCAAGACTTATTGCTAAGTCATTGTCAAAAGGGGAGAGAGGGAGAGTGAGTGAGTGATAGAAACAAAGTGAAATCTCAAGCTGGTAAGCTTAGAGATAGAGAGAGTACAATTCAATAGGGTGATATGATTCCTTGGGGTGTCTATGTACAGGCAGTATTTATACTGTTTGAAGGTATAGTATGGGAAAAGAAACAAATAGTTGCCACTGGCAATGGTGTCTGCCAAAGTGTTTATGATACATATGTGGTGTCAATTTGTAACCAAGTGAAAAAAATAAGCAAAGTTGATGTCATATGTAAAAACAATAAGTCTCAAAAAGAGTGTGTCTGATGTCAATACCTGAAGTGTAGATGCTGTTCAAGTATGTTTGTAAGCTTGACAAGAAAAATGATAAGTAAGAAATCACATGACTGTCAATATATCCATATATGGGGGGGACAGCTGTGTTGTTGCCAAGAAAGTTGCCAGTGATCTTTGCTCAGAAAGATCTTGGCCTTAATGTTTTAGATCCAAGGTCCAGACTCCACATGATATTTGCTCATAATTGAGAAGTCTTGTGGTTGCTAAAATCCCATGCAAAGGCTATGTCATTCTAGACATTAGAGCTAGGCCTCATGTGCTAAGTGTTGCAACTTATGCCATGTCAAAATAGTCAGCTGCCATTCAGTCTGAAATGCCACAAATGGTGCTCAGCAACAAGTGGGTCTTATCATCCTCCCCTATGCTGAACTCTTGACTGTCCTCAGTCAACTCAAAAGTCTCATGATTGATTGCTTGGTCCATGCACCTAAATTGGTGAGAATAAAAGCTGCTAGCAATTTTGCTTGAACTTCATCAACACTCCCTACTTTTCCTCTTATCTCCTCTCCATTGCAATCTTATTGCTACATCTTCTGAGCTTGCCTTCCAACTTAAAAAGCATGCCATGGCCCAGACCTTCCTCAATTGGTCTGACCATGTTTTGTCAGTTGCTCATGCTTTACTGGCAACAAACCCTTGTGTGGCAGTTACTGCCATTATCCAATTGTGGCTTTGTTGGTTTGAGATGGTGGATAGTGGGATGGAGTGGGCTAAGTTGGCAACTGTTGACAAGGAGTGTCAGCAGTTGTATGAGCAGTACAAGGAGGAGGAATAGCTCTGCTCATTTGATAAGCACTTTGTAAGTTCTTCTTTTAACTGACTCTTAGCAACAAGGTTAACAATTTTTTGCTAGGTTCTCCTTTTGCCATCTTGGAGTTTTTGATGGAAGATCTGATGACTGGAATGACAGTGAGTGCTGGTGATGTTGCTAGTGCTAGCAACTCTGCTAAGGTAACTTCAGCTTTTTGAAGACTTGTCACCAAATGACCAGTTCTATTTCCAGCATCCACCATGTGCATTAGCAGTGGTGATGGGAGCAGAGCAGAGCAAGGGCTGTAGGGGTGAAGTTAGCACAAATCAAGGGGACATTGAGGAGGCTGGGCTCTCAACTCCCAAGAGGGCAGTTGGCAGTGTCGCTAAGGGGTTGGCAATGTTGCCAAGAGTGGTGACAACTCCAAAGAGCAAAGGGAAGGGCAAGGGCAAGGCCAGGGAGGAGGAGGAAGAAGAGTTTGAAGTAAGTTATCATTCTGTTGCTAACTCTTGGCAATGTTTGCTAACATTGTTGCAGGAACCGATTGAAGACAATTTTACCAACAAGTGCCTGAAGACTCTGCTTCATTGGTAAAAAGCCACTGTGTTGGAGATAGGGATGGGAGCTGGAGTGGTGTTGGAGAAGGTGAAGGAGAAGTCAACTGTGTTGCTAAAGAAGCATTGCTACAACCAAGCAACAGAAGACAGTTGCTAGCAACAATGGGGAGAAGGAGACCAAGGATGTGGAAATGAGGGAGATAACCCCCTTGGCAACAATTGCTGAGGTAGAGCCAGAGATTAGCAGAGGGGAAGTTGAGGGCAAGGGAGGAGTGGAGGCAGAGGTGATAAAGGTAGACAAGGACAAGGTTGAGGATGTGGAAGTCCACTGACAAGTAAGTGATATTGTTCACTAAGCTTCCTTTGCTAATAGTTTTGCTAGGGGACCCAGAGCAGCACTCCACTGCAACAGGTTAGTGATGACAAACTGGAGTGGCTGGGCAAAGATCTGGCTTGGCTGACACTGTTAATGTTATCAATGTCACTAATGAACTTTGATGAGAGGGCAGCTGGAGTAGAGTGAAGGTTTCAGAGGGAGTTGAAGGTGGCAAGGAAGGAGTTATTGGTGGCAAGAGCAAGGTACTCTGTCATCAAGTAGTCATTAGTAGTGGTGGCAGGTTACAGGAGCAACTATCAGGCCTTCTTGGCCTAGCAGCAAGAGAACAACATCAGTGAGATGGATTAGAAGGAAGGGGAGATGGAGGAGGTGCCTGACAATGATGCCAACCTCAACACTTAGCAACTGCCCCTCTCCCTATATATAAATTTCATTATCAGTAGTATCAAGGGCAATAGACTAGCCCCCTTAAGGGGCTTCATAGTTTTGTATATTGCAGACTGCCCCCTTAAGGGGCCCAAAATGTAAAGTACTTTGAATCTTTCTGAAACAATAAGAGAAAGCAAGAACCAAAAAAAAAAAAAACATGACAAGCAAGTTGGTATGCACTAGCACCTGTTGCTTGCCACTAGAATCATGGAGAAAAATGCTCAGTAAATCATCATGGCAAATAACCTCCAGAGGCATGCAAAGTGCTAGCAACAAACAGCAGAGTGCAGCATCAAAAGCAAGAGGGTAGTAAAGTAGAATGTCTGTGAAAGGCTTTTTTTTTTTTTTTTCTTCTTTTTTTTTATGGTATCACTTTAGCCTGCCAACTGTTCACATAGTCAACTTCTTGCAGACTGGGATAGTTGCAATTTCTCACTGCTACTTTCAATTCTAAAGTCTTGCTCTGGGGCCACTTTAGTGGAAATGCTTTTATGCACACTGTGTGGGACTTGTTAACCAATACCCACTAAAACCACTGATAACCTCCTCCAGAGCCTAGTGAGGGGAGGGTCCTCCTGTACAAGGTTTGCCCATGTTTCCTTGACTAGCACTGAGTCATATGCCTTTTTTCTGAACCTCTCCCCATCCATCACTAGGCAGTCTATCTTTAGTCTGCATACCATTGATGAGCCCTGGTTATTGCTGAGCACCATTTTTGGCATTTCAAACTTAGCGGCAGCTGACTACTTTGAATTTGGCACAAGTCACAACACTCAGCACATGGGACCTAGCCCAAGGGTTGAACCGAAGCATGAGACTTTAGCGAGCACAAGACTTTTCAATCATGAGAAATATCACATGGAGCCTGGAACTTGGGCCTGGAACATCAAGGCCTAGATTTTTCTTAGCAATGATTATTAGCAACTTTAGCGACTCTGGCAACAAAATAGTGTTCTCTTACTATATATGGACATATTACCAGACGCGTACCTTTTTACTATCATTCCCCTTGCCGAGCTTACCAACATACTTGAACAGCATCTACACTTCAGGTATTGACATTGGACTCGCTCTTTTTGGATTCATTTGCATTTAAATGCCATAGAGACTTTGCTTATGGTTTTTCACCTAGTTACAGACTGATGCCTCGTATGGACTATAAACACAGTGACAGACACTGTCGCCAGTGGCAACTATTTGCTTACTTTCCCATACTATACTTTGGAAACATATAAATACTGCCTGTGTACATAGATACTATGAGGATAGCAAAATAGAACAGAGAACCCCTGTCAGCATTGACTAGTTGCTCTCTCTAAGCTTACCAGCTTGAGATTTCACTTTGCTTCTTTTGTTTCTCTATTGCTTTTGACTTTGGCTTAGTGACAAGCCTTCTCGACTTCGACCTCAACCTAGTGTGGTGCCAACTGTGGGTGCCTATTCATGTTATTTTGACTTAGTGATGTTAGCAACTATGGCTAGCAACTAGTTCACATTTGTTCTCTGATTTTAGTCTTCTTATTACCACCTTCTCCCCTTTTTCCTATCCTATCCCCTCACTCTTCCTACCTCCATTAGGGGTATGCATTGTCTTAGCGATGTTATTTGCCTTTACCCATCTTCTTTCCTTATCGTCATTAGCAACTTCAGCTAGCAATAGCGACTTCTTTTGACTTCACTCCACAACACAACTTTTGCTCTAGTTCCCTGGGATAGTTACTGACTTGCCCTCAACTATTAACTTCCTACTGCCAGCTATCCTATCTAGTGACTAGTGTTAGGTCTTCTTTTTAGGTTTCCTGCATGGCACTAGGCGGCATAGGAGCACATCATTTTTGGAGCCCACCGTGAAGGACTTTGAAGCTAACCATTCTGCCAGAAACTAGAGCTCAAGTGAAACATCACTTGGAAAACCTTGTCGAATCACCTCCGCCTTCATTTTTGACTCCTCAGCACTCTTTCCCAGCAGCCCATCCTTGACCTCTTGCCGACGAACTCAAAACTGCTAAAAACCTTCATGACATTAGCAAAATCCTTGCTGATTTTCCAGGTGCCTTTATCAAAAGTTTCCTTGATGCACCACTTCCACCTTTGACCCCGACCAACTCTATCTTTTTCCCAGAAGCCCAATCTATCCCTTCATCACCAACTAACCCCCTTCCTTCACTAAACCCAACAATCACTAATATGAATAATGACCCCACCACTCAGCATGCTAGAATGCTGCCATGCAATGACACAACTGCGCCTAAATGGGATGAGAGTCGCCCTAGGGAACTCCCCCAATACTTCAAGGAACTGGAATACCTCTTCACTGACTGCGGCATTGCTGATGACACCCAGAAGAAGGAATATGTGTCGTGATACGTCTCTTATGACACAGCAGAAACCTGGCTTGGCTTATCTGAATTTGGCGACAATATTGGCAACAACACTCCCCGACCATATACTTACCAGGAATGGAAATCAGCAGTGCTTAGGCTGTACCCTGGTGCTGACACTAGCACTCATTATAACCTTGGTGACTTGGAACAACTGGTCAACTAGACTTTCAACAGCGGCTTAGCGACTTTGGGAAGGTTCTCTGATTACTACAGGGATTTCCAACATATTGCCAGATGGTTACTCGCTAATAGTAAACTCTATCGTAATGAGGAACGTTGCTTGTTCCAACAAGGTATCCCTATGTTGCTATGGTCCAAAATCATTTGCAGCCTTGAAATCACTCTTCCTGACCACCATCCTGAGGACCCTTACGATGTTGACCAAGTTTTTGAGGGCGCCAAATGGGTTTTAAAGGGAACAGACACCTCTACAACCAAGACCAGCAATGGCACTAGTGGTATTCCTTCGTCATCACCAATCGCTAATGCACCAGCCACCTCTTTGCCTATGCCTAAGTGAGAAACTTTGGAATTAACAACCACCACAGCGATAGTCAGTGCCTTGGAATGTTTGGAAGCTCTTTTGACCAATGGTAATGCCCAACCTCGTCAATAGTTTGCTAACAGCACTTGCCACTTTTGTGGTGAAATTGGTCACACCATGGTCCGAGGCATGTGTATGAAATTGGAGCAAATGATTCAACAGGGTAAGGTCTGTTGGAATGCCACAGGAAAGATTGTTTTACCATCAGGCACTATGATCCCTAATTATTTTGGCAAGCAACTATACATGGAATGCATCAAGAAATGGCACAGGCTTAACCCAGGACAAATCGTTACCAGCAGACTCTCTTCCAACGCTAACCCAGATCCCAAGCAAGTGCCTATGCAGCAGTCACTAATCCATGAAGTAATGCAACAGGATGTCACTATGGGCTGAGTGCTAAGCAAGGAAGAATGGATCAAGGCTTTGGAATGTGAACTCTTTACACTCAGGCAACCTGGTAAAAAGTTTGATGGCATACAAGTCCCCTGTGCGGCTTATCAACCAGCAAACAATACCCCAAAGGCAACACCCCCGACTAGTGACACCTCAGTGACTTCATCCTCTTCCAATTTGACTCCAGCTCCTGCCACTAAGCCTGCAGACAAAGGCAAAGCATCTGAACGTACCATCGCTAATGAACAACTGCCCATTGCTAAGGAACCCATCACTCAGCCTCCCATTCACCTGTTTTCTGGCATCCCTGGTTGCTATGTACCCCCTGCTAACAGGAATTTTGCTGCTCCCAACAGAACTAATGACAGCACATATCAAACTATGCCACCCATTTACAACATTGAGCAGTTAAGGCAGTTTTTGAATGGGTTTTAAGCACCAAGAATACAGTATCAGTTGGCAAACTTTGCTCAGTATCACAGGACATCTGGAATCAGTTTAAAACAGCGGTTACACCCAAATGACTAGTAGGTGCTAGCGCTAATATGGTACAAGACCCCAGCGACATTTTTGAAGATATATTGCCGACTTTCATTATTGAAGAACCCCAGTTTTTGCTAGGATCCAACGTCAATACTGTTAATGGACTTACCTTGGATAAGGCACCTCTCACATCTGTTGACTCCATTGAAGCCTACATCAATTTGCTACCCTATGGAGAAGAGCCTGTGGTGCTCACTGTTGTTAAGGATTCTCAGTCACTTTGTACCGTCATGATGCTGATTGACAACAAAGAGGAAGTGGAATGCATTCACAACAGTGGCTCTCAGATTATTTTGATGTCAGCAGAAATTGCCAGCAACCTTGGACTATCTTACAATCCCAACATAGTTTTAAACATGCAGAGTGCTAATGGCACCATGGACCAATTGCTAGAACTTGCTCAAAACATACCATGTACTATTGGCAACATTATGGTTTATCTCCAAATCCATGTTTTATGGTCTTCCGCCTACAACATTCTACTTGGACGCCCCTTTGATGTATTAACTTGAAGTACGGTCAACATGCTTAGTGATGTTGAAACTACTATAACAATCGCGGACCCCAATACTGGCCAATGGTGCACTATCCCTACCTTTCCTTGCAGCAAATCCAAAAGGAACAACCGCTAAAATGTTTGCTTCAAAACAGAAGCACCCCATTGCTTTCATCGCTGAAGGCATGGATGAAGAAGATAGCAACATAGCGATTGTTATCAGCTATGACCATTCAACTGGTTTAGTGACTTGTATAGCTTCTTGTGATTTGGACAACGACATTTTACTTACTAATACTGACACACAGACTAATCCTGCACTAGCATACCTTTATGCTATGGCTAGCAACATATCTGATGTGTCCCTTCCACCTTGTTCTTATCTGGTTTCTGCTGATACATCTAATCCCTTGATTCTTGGACAGACTTTACCACTTGATACACATGTTACAGACACTACCCCCACCTACGTTAACATTCCATTCCCCACTCAGTTTGTTGCTAACAAACCCCCTAAGCAAAGAGGAGTTCAAGTAAAGAAGAAGTACAAACCCGTCACCATGAAAACCAAACCAGTTGCCAGCCATGTTAGTGAGGATTTCCAAATCAAGCACCAGATTATTGGCAATCCGCTAGTGACAATCCCTCAGCTCAATCCAAATCCACCACCTTTCATCCCAACAAAGCAATTCACTAGAGAATGACAAGCAAAACTTGTTAAGGACCACGACACAGAATTCCTCACTACCAGCAAAATCAATGTACTAGTTGACATGGTCACCAAGCAGGAAAAAGCTTTTGCTTGGGAAGATTCTGAACAAGGAAGTTTGTGCCCCAACTTTTTCCCACCAGTACACATACCGACAATTCTGCACATACCGTGGGTCCAGCATAATCACCTCATACCCCCAGGACTAGAAAAGGAAGTATGTGAGATTATTCATGACAAGATTAGCGCTGGTGTTTACAAACCTTCAAACTCTGCTTACTGCTTGCGATGGTTTTGTGTTCTCAAGAAGAATGGTAAGCTCAGAATTGTGCACAGTCTTGAGCCACTAAACCATGTCACCATTCGCCATTCTGGAGTACCACCCTTTCCAGACCACATTGCAGAATCTTTTGCTGGATGCATCTGTGGCACCACTCTTGACCTCTATGTTGGCTATGACGAGTGACTTATTGACCCCGCTTCACATGACTTAACAACATTCCAGACTCTGTTTGGTGCTCTTCACTTAGTAACCTTGCCAATGGAATGGACCAACTCTGTGCTTATTTTTCATGACAACATTACTTTCATTTTGCAGCCAGAGATCCCCCATAACATGCTCAGCTTTATTGATGACATTGGCACTAAAGGACCCAAGGACTGGAAGATCATTAACAGTAAACCTGCTAAGCATCCCGCTAATCCAAACATTTGCCTAGCACTATGGGAGTTCTTTGAGCTTCTCAACAGGGTTCTCCAGTGAATGAAATATTACGGTGGCACTTTTTCTGGTCACAAACTTGTTCTTTGCACCCTGACTTTCAAGATTCTAGGTCATATTTGCACTCCTAGCAGTCAAATCCCTGACAAAAGTCGCTTAGCCCTAATTGAGTGGTGGGGCCCTTGCAAGTCACTATCAGAAGTCCAAGCCTTTCTGGGCACAGTTGGGGTACTTAGGATTTTCATCAAGAACTTTGCCCATTGAGCCAACAACCTAACAAAACTTACTTGCATTGGCATCCCTTTCGAGTTTGGCCCTGACCAGATAAATGCTCAACATGACCTTGTGAAAGCCTTACAAGACACTAAGCCCCTAGTTCCTATTGACTATGAATTGCCTGACCCTGTCATCTTAGCAGTGGACACCTCATACATAGCAGTCAGATATTACCTTTGCCAGTGCACTAGCAACAATTGCAAGGAATGCCGCTACAAGCGCTTTGGATTGATTACGCTAAATGACAGAGAAGCCAGATTCAGTCAGCCCAAGTTGGAACTCTATAGCCTTTATCGAGCACTACAAGCTTTATGGATGTACCTCATTGGTGTTAGGAACCTTATCATCAAAGTCAACGCTTGCTACATTAAGGGCATGCTTCAGAACCCTGACATCCAGCCTTCCGCTAGCATGAACCGCTGGATTATGGCAATTTTGATGTTTCACTTTGAGCTGGTCCATGTCAAATAAACTTTCCATGGCCCTGATGGTCTTTTGCAATGCCTGCCACAGTCTGGTGACCCTCCAGTTGACAATAGCAACAACTCCATTTATGAGGATTGGATAGACTGCTTACATGGATTCATTCACCAAGTTCAGCTACCACTGCTGCTACTTTGCCAAGTTTCCATGGCTTCCCATTGCCTACCTCCTTTAGTCAAGTACCCTTATTCACATCCTTTGGCGACATTTGCCAGTGACACTGACACTCTCCCACAATTAGCAACCAGCAACGATATTTCACCTTTCCGAGATGATGGCACCACTAACTATAGCGACGTACCTCGCAGTGCCAAAGCTGTTGCCAGCAACGCTCGCATACTTCTAGTGGAGAAATGGCTACATGATCTTGCCAGACCTGAAGGCCTTAGTGACAAGGACTATGCCACTTTCGTTTGCTATGCCTCCATGTTCTTTGCTACCGGAGGCAAACTTTGGCAAAGAAGTTGAGATGGCGCTCACAAGCTGTTCATGCCCCTTGCTAGTTGCTTACAAGTCTTGAAAGCCATGCATGATGACTTGGGACATAGAGGTCTTTTTGCTACTTGCTCAGCCCTTCTAGAATGATTTTGGTGGCTTCAAGTTAGCGCCAATATCATATGGTACCTCCGGACTTGCCACCTCTGCCAAATACACCAGACAACCAAAGTTCTCATCCTGCCAACTGTCGCTATGCCAGCACTCTTGTTCAGCAAGATATACATTGACACCATGTTCATGCCACCCTCCAATAAGTTCAAATATATCATTCAAGGACATTGTTCGCTAACTCATTACCCTGAGTTTCACATGCTCACCAGAGAGAACACTGAAGCTATTGCTAAGTGGCTATACGAGGATGTCATCTGTCATTGGGGAGCGCTTAGTGAAATTGTTACCGACAATGGACCTCCAATCCTAAAGGCAGTTACCTACTTGGCAAAGAAGTATAACTTGCACCACATCTGGATCTCTAGTTACAATAAGCATGCTAATGGAATAGTTGAGCAGCCCCATTTTGATGTTTGCCAAGCCCTCTTTGAAGTGGTTGACAGTGATCAGTCCAGGTGGAGTACTGCTACTTACTCTGTATTTTGGTCAGAATGGGTTACCATTCACAAGCAAATGGGTTGCTCCCCCTACTTCATGACAACCGGCACCCACCCTCTCTTGTCAGCTGACATAGTAGAAGCGACATATTTGCAACTGCCACCAAACTTGCTATTGTTGACAACAGACCTCATAGCCCACTGAGCAATTGATCTTCAATGTTGCCAAGAGGATCTCGACCACCTTCACAGTCACATTCTTAGTGCTCATTGCTTAGCAGCCATTTGCTTCAAAACAGAACACACTGCTACGATCCACAATTACAACTTCAAAGCAGGCAACCTCATACTGATGAGGAATATTAGAATCGAGGTAACACATAACAAGAAGATGAAGCCTCGTTACCTAGGCCCCTTAGTGGTAATCTCTTGCAAGCATAGAGGCACTTATATTATTTGTGAACTAGATGGCTCCGTACTGCATTGTCCCATTGCTGCCTTTCATTTAGTCCCCTATTTTGCTAGAGAACACATAATAGTGCCTAGTGATGCTTTCGACATTGACACCTCTCGACTTAGAGAACTGGAGCAAACTGAACTTGTCAATGACAATGATACTGGCAATGTAGCCAGTGAAGAAGAAAGCTACCTTTTGCTAAGCCTTAGTGACTTATCTTGACTCTGCCTCATTTCTTATTGTTCCTATCCATATTATCTGGAAAAACTGTCAAAAAAAAAAAAAAAAAAAAAATACCTTACAAAAACATTAAGTCCTTTTGCTTCACTACTCTTCCATTTTTAGCCTTTCACAGACATTCTACTTTACTAGTTTCTTGTTTTGATGCTGCGCTTGGCCATTCTGTCGCCAGCGCTTGGCACACCTCTAGAGCATTAGGCGACAGTCGCCAGTGTGTAATACCCCATTGATCTTGCTTTTGTTTTGTTTGGTTTCTCTCAGACTCTGAATCATCACCAAGTATTATACATTTTGGGGCCCCTTAAGGAGGCTAGTCTGTGTCTGTACTATGAAAACTAAAAAAAAAAAAATTTATATACAGGAGGCAACTGGCGCTAAGAGTCAAGGTCAGCGTCATTGTCAGGCACCTCCACTGGATCCTCCACCTGCTCCCAGTCTCCTTCCCCAATGTTGTTCTCCTCCTGCCAGGCCAGGAAGGCCTGACAGTCACACTGATAACCTGCCAGAGTGGCCAATGTTTGCTTGGCAACAGTGTAACGGGCCCGCGCTGCTAACAACTCTTCCCTGGCAGCCTCCAGCTCCCTCTGGAACTGCCATTCTACTCCTGCTGCTCTCTCGTCAAAATCTGCTAGCAATGCCACTGATGTTAGCGGCATCGGCCAACCCTGATCCTCACCCAACCACTCCAGCTTGTTGTTGCCAACCTGGTGCAATGGCATGTTGCTCCAGGTCCCCTAGCAAAGCAGTTAGCAATCAAGAAGATAGCGAAAGGAAAGAACTTACCCATTGTCGGACTTTGATCTCCTCAGCCCTTTCCTCCTCCTCATCCTCCTTGATGGTGGCTGGGGCGGCCTCAAACTCCTCCTTGCCCTTAATCTCCATGTCGCTCGCCTCCCGCTCCACCTCAGCAACCATCACTAAAGGAGTTGTCTCCCTCATCTCCACATCCCCCTCTCTCTCCTTGCTAGCGACTGACGCAGGACTTGCTGCTCATTTTTGTGCCAGAGGCACTTCATTGTCATTGTCATTGTTGCCACCATTGTCACCACTGCCCTCATTGCTCTCCACCCACTCCTTACTCTTCACCTTAGCACCCCTGCTACTCCTACTCATCACCTCCTCCTGCGATGTTGGCAAGCTCAAGCTGAAATGCTTGATCTTGATGGGCTCCCCTCTTCTCACTAACTCCCACTGTTGCTCTATGAAAGCCCTCGCATTCCTTACCAATGCTGCCTTTGTCACTATCTTCTTAGCGAACTTGCCACTAGTACTCCTCAATGACCGTCTGCTGTGTGAGCAGCTTTTCCTCATGCTGTTGCAACAATAACAGGGCTGGACCCCCATGGGGTACCAGCAGCCCTCTGGGTCATTATTGGCCCAGCAGTTGTCGCACTAGAAGTTGTTAGTGATGAAGAAAGAAACAATTGCTAAGTGCTTACTGCTCCTTGCATGCGCTTATACTCTTGTTGCTTCTCTAGCAACACCGTTACCTTTTCTTTTGCCTTCTCCAACTTCACCCTGGCTTTCAGTCCCATATCCACTACTGTCGAGGCCTTTTGCCAATGGAGAAGAGTTGCCAAGCATTTGTTGGTAAATGATTCCTCAATTTGTTCCTGCCAGAGAAGTTAGCAAATGTTGCCAAGAGTTAGTGAAAAAGAAGAAAGTACTCACTTCAATATCCTTGTCCTCCTTGTCTCATGCCTTTCCCTTTCCCTTCCCTTTGCTCCTTGGAGTTGTTGCCAATCTTGGTGACGCCGCCAGCCTCAGCCTTGGGAGTTGAGGGGCCCACCTCTTGAATGTCCCCATGATTCGCCGGCTCCTCGCCCCCACAACCCTCACTCCATCCCTCCCCCCTTGCCACCACTAACGCACCTACCAGGTGCTGGAAGAGGAACTGGTCATTTGGTGACAAGTCTTCAAAAAGCTGATGTACCTTAGCAGTGTCACTAGTGCTAGTGACTACCAGGGCACTTACCATCATTCCCACGGTTAGGTCATCCATTAGGAACTCCAGAGAGGGATTGACTGGAGCCTAGCAAATGCATTAGAAATATTGCTAAGAAGACAAAAAGAAGAAACTTATGAAGTGAACATCAAATGGGCAAACCCATTCCTCCCTCTTGTACTGCTCATATAGTTGGCAACACTCCCTCTCAACAGTCACCAACTCCAGCCACTCAACTCCACTCCCTGTGGTCTTGAACCACTGCAGCCATGTCTGAAAGATAGCGGTGACTGCCAAGTGAGAATCCTTTGCCAAGGACGCATGAGCCACAGTAAGTAATTGGTTGACCCAATCAAGAAAAGCGTGGGCCATAGTGATTTTTTTTAAGCTGAGAGGTGAGGTCAGACATAGCAATAAGATTGAGATACTAGAGGAGATTAGATGGAGAGGAAGGTGGGTTGATGAAGTTCAAGCGATACTGCCAGCCATTTTTATTCGAATCCCTCTGGCACATGGACCAAGCAATCAAGCATGTGATTTTTGGAGTTGACTGAGGACAGTCAATATTTCAGTATGGGGGAGGATGATGAGCCCTGGTTATTGCTGAGCACCATTTTTGGCATTTCAAACTTAGCGGCAGCTGACTACTTTGAATTTGGCACAAGTCACAACACTCAGCACATGGGACCTAGCCCAAGGGTTGAACCGAAGCATGAGACTTTAGCGAGCACAAGACTTTTCAATCATGAGAAATATCACATGGAGCCTGGAACTTGGGCCTGGAACATCAAGGCCTAGATTTTTCTTAGCAATGATTATTAGCAACTTTAGCGACTCTGGCAACAAAATAGTGTTCTCTTACTATATATGGACATATTACCAGACGCGTACCTTTTTACTATCATTCCCCTTGCCGAGCTTACCAACATACTTGAACAGCATCTACACTTCAGGTATTGACATTGGACTCGCTCTTTTTGGATTCATTTGCATTTAAATGCCATAGAGACTTTGCTTATGGTTTTTCACCTAGTTACAGACTGATGCCTCGTATGGACTATAAACACAGTGACAGACACTGTCGCCAGTGGCAACTATTTGCTTACTTTCTCATACTATACTTTGGAAACATATAAATACTGCCTGTACATAGATACTATGAGGATAGCAAAATAGAACAGAGAACCCCTGTCAGTGTTGACTAGTTGCTCTCTCTAAGTTTACCAGCTTGAGATTTCACTTTGCTTCTTTTGTTCCTCTATTGCTTTTGACTTTGGCTTAGCAACAAGCCTTCTTGACTTTGACCTCAACCTAGTGTGGTGCCAACTGTGGGTGCCTATTCATGTTATTTCAACTTAGCAATGTTAGCAACTATGGCTAGCGACTAGTTCACATTTGTTCTCTGATTTTAGTCTTCTTATTACCACCTTCTCTCCTTTTTCCTACCCTATCCCCTCACTCTTCCTACCTCCGTTAGGGGTATGCATTGTCTTAGCAACATTATTTGTCTTTACCTGTTTTCTTTCCTTATTGTCATTAGCGACTTCAGCTAGTGATAGTGACTTCTTTCGACTTCACTCCACAACACAACTTTTGCTCTAGTTCCCTGGGATAGTTACTGACTTGCCCTCAACTATTAACTTCCTACTGCCAGCTATCCTATCTAGTGACTAGTGTTAGGTCTTCTTTTTAGGTTTCCTGCATGGCAATAGGCGGCATAGGAGCACATCACCATTGTGGCCACAGTTCTCTTCTGTACTTCCTCATTGCTTAGAGTTCTCTCAGGGTCAGAGTCCCTTGAGATCCTCCATTTGCATCATATCTTCCATATCTGGTACATTGCCTCAGATATGATTATTTTCCTAAACCTGCATTCCCCTTTGTTCCCCTTCTTTACATGCTTAGTAAATGTGCACCCCAGTTGGTCTTCTAGTGAGGGTTTTACAAAGGGCAGGCCTTTCTTTTCATGCACTTTTCATATGTATTCCCACACTGTTTCTTGGCCTGATGTTGTACATTCTGTGAGGATATGCTCGAGTGTCTCCTCCACCATGCAGCTAGGACACATGGCCCTGTTTTTATAGCCTAGTATATTATTCCAATATTTCTCTATTTTAAATGCATTGTGCATTGCATGCCATAGGAAGGCTTTTGACTTGTGTGATAAGTCTCTGTCTCTCAGGGACATCCATATCTGTTTGTCTGCCAGGAGGATGTTTAGTCTGTCCTTTATTGCCCATCTTGTCATGTCTAGATGCATGACTGTTCCCATCCTTTTTGGTATTGGGAAGCTCTCAATTATTCCCTTGTATGCAGTTGCCTGTGTTATATTTGCCTGCTTCCTCACTTCCTCTTGCACTGGGGTGTCTTTTGACTTTTTCTAACATGGTGATCCCATTATGTTTCCTTAGTAGAGCTATGATAGGCCTGAGTATATTCCTATTTGCCATTCCAATCCAACCTTCATCTTCTCTTTCCTGTAGGTTCTTTGTCAGGCAGTCGATTGTTATCTGGGAGTCACTCTTGATTAGGATCACTTTCTCCTGTGCAATTGTTTGTACAGCTGCTGTCAGGTTCTGCTGACCATGGGGGCTCAGCTACACTGGGCAAGTCCTTACTAAGCAGACATGATTCCCTGCACTAACAGCTGGGCACTCAGAGAAGTTCTAAACACATGGGGCTTGCAAGGATAAGTGGTGGGAAGTGGTCTGAGCAAGTCTGGAGTGGCCTGGAGGAGTGTAGGATAAGTTGCGGGAAGTGGGCGAGCTTGGCAGGGTGTTAGGCACAAGTCCATAAGCAAGTATTGTGGGTGCAGAGGAAGTGGAGGCTACATGAGTGATAGGAGCAGAGGTTACATGAGTGATGGAAGTGGAGGTTATGTAAGTGGTGGGAGTGGAGCCAGAGCTTGATGGGGGATCAACAGAAGTTGATGGAGTTTGGAGCTGAGTGTGTAGCAAGGTCTGGTGTCAGGTTCCACTGACAACGGGGGCTCAGCTACACTGGCAAGTCCTTACTAGGCAGACACAATGTCCTGTGCTTATAACCAAGTGTCCAGTATTGGCGTGGAGGGACTTGTGAGGGGGAGCTAGGGGGCGGTCTGAGCAAGTCCGGAGTGGTTTGGGGGCGTCTAAGACTAAGTATACTAGTTGTCAAACTTGGATGGATGCCAGAACAAGTTCATGGGCGTGCAAATAGAATGCAGGGTAAGCAGAGGCTTTGCGATTGATGGGGGTGGAGCCAGAGTTTGATGGGAGATCACCAAGACGTGAGGGGTTCCTGGGCCGAGTGGGGAGTGAGGTCCAGGGTTGTTGTAGGAATGTTCAGGTTGTAGTGCACGCGCGGAGTTCATACTGTTGTTGGGGATGAAAGGAACTTAGGAAGACAAAGGAACTATACACAGTTGAGATGAGGCAAGACGAGACAGAGAACAGAGATAGATTTGAAACTAAAGATAGAGATAGTGATGAGACAAAAGACAAGACATAGGAAACCGGTAGATGCAATATCAAGACTAAAGTACTAGGAGTCACTCTACAACTTATATACCTACTACTGGGCGGCTCCAGAGGGCAGAGGATATGGTGGCGGGCTTGATGGAACTGTGTGGAGTTGACGGTTGTTGGGTGTGATCTTGGAGCGGGCTGTGGTGACATTCTGATGGGATCAGTTGGAAAGCAGATTGTTCCGGGGTCGGGGAAAGCCTCAGGAGTCCAGGGGAGTTCAGAGGATGCATCAACTGCTGTGGAGAAGGCGTCGAAGTTGATCAAGGAGCTGTCGGGGTCTGCTGAGGAAGTGTTGGAGTTGCCCAAAGTGGGCGCGGAGGGTGGGCGAGGGTTGGGGAGTTTGTCGGAGCATTGGGGGGGCTGGGGGCAGTGTCGGGGTCTAGGGAGCAGGTCGTGACATCTGGAGTCAGTTAAAGGAATGTGTTGGTGTTCATAATTGTAAGTGTGGAGTTCATAAAGGTGTTAGGGTTGGAAAAGACTTGAACACAATGGGCAGAACAGATCAAATGAGATGAGATGGGGCTGGATAGAACAAGGCAGAGTCAAGATGAGATTGAGACAAGAACAAAAATAGATTGAGGTGGAGATATGAAACAATAATGGGAATGATAATGGAAAAGAGATGAGGCAAGGCTGGGAGACTGAGATAAGACCAGGAGACTGAGAGTAAGGAAAACATAACATGGAACACAAAACACAAGAAGGAAACAATCAGAAACACATCAGATAAGGCAATATCAAGACTACAGTACAAAGAGCTACTCTATGACTTATATACTGACTACTGGGGAGCTTCAGGAGATGTCGGCTGTGGTGGTGGGGCTTGGTAGAGTCAACAGGTGTCAGTTGTGATCAGGGGGCAGGCTGCATTGATAAATTAATGGGATCAGTTGGGAACGCAGGCTGTCCCAAGGTTGTTGTGATACTCCAAAGTAGGTTGGAAAACCAGGGTGATGGGCTGGTGATGTATGTTGGAGTTAGGAACAGTGGGGGATGGTTCCAGGGGCTCAGGAGATCCAGGGGAACATTGGTGGCTGCAGAGAAGACATTGGAGTTGGCCAGGGGGCCATCAGAGTTAGCCAGGGAAGCATTGGAGTTAGCTAGAGTGGGCACAGAGGGTAGATGATGGTTGGGAAAGTTTGATGGAGTGTTGGGGGAGGCTCTGGGGGAGCAGGAGGGTTGGAAGTGATGTGTGGGGGTTCAGGGAATGAGTTGTGACATCACCCCCCCCTTCAGCATCAAGACCCTCAAGATGTGGGGTGCAGGTTGGGGATCAGTGGGGGCATGGGAATCAAAGCCAAGCAATATTGATCAAACTGCAGCAAGCAGTGGCAATATAGGAGACAAAGTCAAAGCATGGCTGCTGTTTACTAGGGGGCTCTTCCCAAGTCATTAAAAGATCAGACATATCCTAGAGGTTCTCAAATTTTTTGCCATGTCTTCTTCCATGTCATCACCATGTTCCGCATCACCAACCCTTCCTCCTTCTGGTGACAATTGTGTGGCTGTCTGGGCAGAGTATAAGTGTCATTGGTGGGAGTTTGAACAGTGGCAGGACTATAGAAAAGTGGAGGCGATGACTTGCCGTTGTGAGTGTAGTGTTTTTCTTGCTCTGCAATTGCTGATTGAGCTCTGCAGAGTTGTCCTTGGCAGTGGTGGGCTCCTCTGGGGGTTCTTCACGTATGAGGGGGTCAGGGCCTGCTGGTCATTTTGTTCCTGTTGCCCTGGGGTGTTCCGTGATGCTCAGTCTGGGGCAGGGATTGTTCATGTTGTTTCAAAGGTGGAGAGGATTCCGCAGGCTCAGGTGACACTGGAGATATTTGCAGGGGCACTGGGGTGGGCATGAGATCCTACAACCTTAGAATGGTGCCAGAATGAGGCTCTAGTAAGTTCCTATTGCTTTTCCCAGTGTTGGCTGATCAGTTGTTCCAGTGCACTCTCTGCACTTGGTGGGGGGAATTGTGTGAGTTTGACGAGCCAACTGCAGAGTTCCATTATGATACCTCAGTCTGTCTTTCATGCCATGCTAGGCATGAGAAATGTTCTATTTCACTGGAGTGGCATGCTGCATGTGTTGCTATAGAGCAGGGGTGGGAGGAGGGTTGGATGAGGGGTCAGCTGGGAGAGAGTCAGAAGGCCCAGGTGTCAGGCCAAAAGTCAGGTTTTGAGGGCAAGGAGAGCATGGGATGGCCAGTGGAGAAGGTGGGACCCCTGCAGGGCAGGCAAAAGGAGGGGGAGGCAGTGTTACATGACAAGGACAAGTGGAGGGCCTCCCTGCTACCTGAGGCAGGGCCCAGCAAGAGGCCGTGGGGCCAGAAGGTAATGGCAGGGCCCCCAGGGCCCTACATATATTCCCCTAGCTCAGGCATGCTAAGGGTGCATCCCTTGAGTTTTCCTGAGCCTGTGCCCTCCATTACCAAAACATTCCTTTGTTATCAGATAGAGGGATTGTCAAGAATATTGGTGGCATGAGAGGGAGAGCTCTGGAGGGCAGGGGAGGACCATGACACAGCACAGAGAGAGAGGGACATGTTGCGGCAGAACTATGATATGGCAGTGCAGACAGCCACAGCAAGGGTGTTTGAGGGGCAGGGTTTGCAGAAATGCTTGGCACAGTTGGAGATGCGATCTGTAGAGGAGGTGGAGAAATGGCAGAGCTTGGAGGAGGGAGGCTTGACTTAGGCAGAAGCCAAGGCAGGAAGATGACAGGAGGAGTGGCTGGTGAGGGAGGCGGCCTCAGGGCATGTAAGGATCTTGCATGAGTGTCCCCTTGTGCATTCTGACTTCTGTTGATAAGTGTGGGATAGGCTGGGTCCAGGAGTACTGGGTCCTCATGGATGGGGCTTCCACCGCTTTTATGTCAATCCAAGATGGGTTGGCACAAATGCCTGCAGACCATCCTTTGGAGTTGGATCAGGGGGTGGTGAGGATGGGGTGGTTGTTGGCAGGACACTGGCAGCATAATGCAGTGGCTCCAGGGTCATAGTAGGAGGTGGTGGCAGATGCAGGGGAGGAGTTGCCTGGATTAGTGGAGGTTCTGGCAGTGGTCCAAATGCAGATGGAGGTAGATTTGGGGATTGGGGAGGAGGGAGGAGGAGCTCTGGAGAGGAGGAGGGGATGAGGGGGTGGTTGGGCCCCACTTTCTTGTTGTCTTACATTCTGTCATGCTCTGTCTCCTTCTTCTTTGTAGTATATTTGTATTGAATTTAGTGCTTGGTTCATGCTCCTGGGCATGCATAGTGAGACTTTTAGTTTGTGTGAGGGGTGAGATAAGTGAAAACATGCAGGGGTACTGGTAGGAGTTGAATCTCTAGTAAGTCCAGCAGCAGGGGTTAAGCCCACTGGTGCCATCTGTGTTGGCTAGTCCCAGGATCATCAGGACTTGGCAGAGCATCATAGGAGAGGGTTGCAAGGCTCGGTGGAGATATTGGAAGCCTTCCTGCAGAGTTCTGTTGTGTCTTGGGGTGTTAGTGGGTGGCATTGTTGGGCTTGCTCCCTCAGGGTTTCAGACTAAGATTGTAGGAGTTGTCCTCAGGCCTTTGAAGTGTGCTTGATGATGGTGTGGGGTTGGTGAAGTATTGACTTCGCTGGTGGAGCTCTCTTTGGTTTTTTCTTGTGCCGGCATGGCTAGCAAGATAGTGGAGGTCCCTTTTGATGATGGCAGAGGTGGCAGAGAGAAGTTCCTTATGCTGGCATGGCTAGCAGAGGTGGCAGAGTTCCTTTTTTTTTCTATGATGGTGGGGGGTGGTGGGGTGATGGAGTGAAGTCCATCCTTAGGGGCTGGGCCTGTCAGAGGTGAAAGTCCTTAGTGGCATAGTGGCAGGGTTCCCAGAGTGGGGTTGCCCTTGTGGTGAGTCAGTAGAGAACTGTTTTATGTGCCAGCTATGCTGTGAGTTGGATTAGTGTGGGGGCAGAGGTACTCCCTTAGAATATGTGTTGCAATCCCTTAGTTGGGGGGTTTGTCAAGCTCCGGAGTATTGTGTTTCATTGGGGCATACTTGGTTTGGGTCTTGCTGTGCTCTGGAGTTGTGTGCTCTGGTTAGGGGCATGGTGGTTGAGGCTTTATTACATTTCAGAGTATTGCAGGTGGTGAAGGGCATGCATGGTTGGGGTTTTGCTGTGCTCTGGAGTGTCATTGGTGAGGGGGCAGGATTCAGGTTGACCAATCTCAGTGAGTTTCTTTTGGTTTGGGGTTGGAGTTTATGGGTTCTGGGCCATCTGCACAACATTGCTCTTTGTTCCTGACCAAGGGTAAGTCCAGAGATGGGTGGAGGGGTCTTACATATTTCTGGCATTCTCTAGAGCTTGAGGTGCTGCCAGGGTTGTATTGGTGGATGCTTCTTTTGGCAGAGGCAGTATGGGGTTTGATTGGTGATTGGTTCTTCCTAGCAGTAGTGCTTTGGGGCAAGGGGGAGTTTGGGGTTGTCATCCTGCAGATTGCTGGGGGTCAGGGCAGGTGGTAGCATGTGGGTTGAAGTTGTATTAGGGGTTCAGGGCTACTGGCTTCTTGGCAGAGCTGTGTTGAGGATCATATTGAGGGCCTAAGGATTGTTGGCTTGTTGGCGGAGTTGTGCAGGGCCAGTGAAATGGGGGTGGTGTGAGGGTTGGTGGGTTTTTGTTCCTTCCCAGTGCAGAGCCAGCAAGCAGGGATAGTGTGAGGTTTGATGGGTCTCATGTCTCTTCTTGCTGGCAGAGCTCTTGTAGGTTTGGCAGGCCAAGGCAGGGTTTGTTTGGGGGTGAGCTTGGGCTTCAAGCAGTGGTTTTCATCCCTTTTCAAGGCGGAGCTGGCAGCAGAGGCAGTATGAGGTCAGTGAAGTGTTGACTTTGCTGGCAGAGCTCTCTTAGTTTTGGTGGGGTGGGGTGGGACTGGTTTGGGTGAGCTCAGGACTTTGCTTCCTCCTTTGGAGTGTGAGTTAGCAGTCTGGAGTTAGCATGAAGGTTGATCAGTGGGTGGTTTGTTGACAGAGTTGACTTTGGAGGTGGTGCGAGGCAGGGGAAGGGGTCTGGGGCATATTTTGTCAGTCTGTTATTTCCAGCACAAGAGCCAAGGGTCCAGAGTCAATGTGGGGGGTGGAGACAGGTCTTAACTTGTTAGCATAGTTGTGTCAGGGGTGATGCGAGTTGAAGGAGAAGCTCTAGAGTGGGGTTTTCCTCCTTATTCAAGTCAATGCAACAAGCAGACATTTAATGGATGTTACTACTGAGTGGCAGAGTTGTTGCATATGAGTGGTGGCTCCCAGAGTCATGCTTGGATGAGAGGAGCAGGTCTAGCTGCTTTCTGAGGGCTTGGGTGAGTTGGGCCATTGTCTCTTTGTACAAAGTATTTAACTGTGCTGAGGGATGGTTGTTTATAATGGCTGGAGAGTGGTGGAGAAGTAGGTTGCAGTGGAGCACTAGTTTGGACTCCAAGGGGGGTCACAGCAGAGTTAGGGCAATCCTTCATTCATGCTCCAGAGTGGTCCAGAGGTCACTATGAATGGAAGTGGGATTAGGTCTTGGCACTGTAGGGCAATCAACTAGGTTTCTGATTAGGGGAAAGGGTACTGCTTCTTTGGAGAGCATCATTGGTCCCTTGATCATTGGGACAGAGTCAGAGGGCTCCATTGTCATTCTGAGTTGATTTCTGGCAAATGTGGTTGGGTTGCCCAGGGCAATGTTGGTCTCAGGGTGACTGTTTTAGGAGTCCAGAATTTGTTTCTTGTTAGGAGTTTGATTTTTGTCAGAGGAGTGAAGTAGGGTGATGGTAGGGTGGTGACTCCGGTGGTGGGGTCAGAGTGGGTACCTTTATTGCTCTGGTTGACCTTTTGATGGGCAGAGTTGGTTGCATAGTATCTTGTGGAATTTGGGGGGAAGTTTTCTTGGGCATTTTAGCTGGGGTTATGCTGGGGGTTGATAGTGGGGGGGGGGGGGGGGTGGGGCAGCATCTTCTGTGGCAGAGGTAGGGGTGTGGAGCATCCTTGCTTGTTATGGGTCAAGGCAGCATTTCTCTCAATGTCGATTTGTTGCTGGTGGGAGTAGCAACATCCTTTCAATGTTGATTTAGAGCAGATAGTGATAGGGGTGCTGCTCACTTCTTGGGTAATGTATCAGCAGCTTTAGGATATTTCAGGGAGACTACTTTGTATAGCATCTGTTCCTAGGTGCTCTAGCAGTGTGGTCCTTGACTAATGGTTGCTTCCTTGTGCAAGGGCAGAGGGGTTCAGAGTTGTCAGTCAAAAGCTAGACCCTGCAGAGTGTGTGTTGCAGGAACATCGTCAGTGAGTCATTGTTGGGAGTTTTTATTATTGGGTGTTGGAGTTGAGATGGGGGCTCTGGGACTATGTTACCAGGGTCCAGAGTTGCCTGAAGAGGTTTAGAGTAGTGTGGAGTGGGAGCTTGGGGCATCCTGGACCTTGGATGGGGTTGTCAGAGTTGCCAGGCCTTCAAATTGCTTGCTGGAGAGAATCCAAGGGCCATCTGAGCTTTGTCTCCTTCACTGTTAGGGCTTCTTAGTTTCAAGACAGTTGGGTAAGAAGTCTGTGGGGCAGTCTTGAAGGTGTTGGCAGGGTTTCTTCTCTTCCTGGTAGGATATATCAGCAAGTTCAGAATACTTTGGGGAACTACTCTATGTGGGAGTCTCCTTTTCCTTATAGTTTGTTCTGGCAGAGAGGCTTCTGTGCTGGGGGTTTCCTTTGTTGGAGGTGGCATAGTCAGTGTTACGACCCATTTTCTAGTGTCAGGGGGCCTCAAGCCCATGCCAACACCCTTGCAAACTCCTCTGCTGTCACCTCCACCTGAGGGATTTGCTGCAATGGTGGGACCCCTTCCGCATTCCCTGCTGCCAATTGGGGCACCGTGGGATGGAATTTGGCCTGTCTAGGACCCTCTAAGGAGCTCACCACTGCTGCAGACAACTCTGCAAAGCTCCATCAGCCACCCCAAGAAAACAAGTCGATACTGCTCATGACTCTGGTATATAGCACCAGCTTGGCACCAACGCTTGAACTCCTCCCCCTTGCTGTTGTACACAATCACCACGTCCGCATCTGAAATCAACGGGGCAGGAGAAGTGGCTGAGTAACTGGGAGAGGACATGACAAAGGATTTGGGAAGCCCCAGGGTACGTCCAAGGCTTTTTAATTGATTAGGAAGAACCCTCTGATGAAGCAGTGGCCACGCTTTGACTTCGCCTTCTACACCACTGTCACTCACTGCAGATTGATCAATATTACTTGGCTTTGACTTCCATGCTCCCACCGATCCCTGATCTGCTCCTCACATCTCGAGGGTCTTGACGCTGAAGGGGGAGTGATGTCACAACCCATTCCCTGGATCCCCGTACATCGCCTGACAAACCCCCGTTCCCCCAGAACCCCCCCTCCCCAATGCTTCGTCGAACTTTTCCAGCACTCCGTGCCTACTCTGGCTAATTCCAACGCATTCTTGGCTAACTCCAATGGCCCCCTGGCCAACTCTGACATCTTCCCCGCAGCTGCCAGTGCTCCCCCTGGATTTCCTGAGCCCCTGGGACCACTCCCCTACCATGCCTGACTCCATTACATGTCATTGACTTGACATCCTGGCTCCTCCAACTTACTCTGGAGTATCACAACAACCTTGGAACGGACCACATTAACAATTGATCCCATCAACATATCAATGCGGCCCACCCTCTGGTTGTAACCAACACCCGTCAACTCCATCAAGCTCTGCCAAGCCCTGCCACCACAGCCAACATTCCCAGAGCTCTTCAGTAGTCAGTATATAAGATGTAGAGTAGCTCCTCATACTCTAGTCTTGAGATTACTTATCTACCTACCTGCCTTTCCTGATGTGTTTCTGATTGTTTCTTCTTGTGTTTTGTGTTCCGTGTCTCATTTTCCTTATTCTCAGTCTCCCGGTCTTATCTCATCTCTATTCCGTTATCATTTCATTATTGTTCCATGTCTCCACCTGAATCTATTCTTGTTCTTGTCTCATCTCCATCTCATCTCATTTGAATCTGTCTATCATGTTCAAGTCCTCTCAACTATAATGTCCTCATGAACTCTGCAATTACAATTACAAACCTCCGACACTCTTTTACCAACTCTGGACCCCACTACATGCTCAGCTCCGAACCCCATCAATCCCCATTGATCCCCCATCAGAACTCCAGCTCTGCTCCTGTCATTCACATAGCTTCCACCTCCTCCGCACCTGCAACACTCACATATGAACTTATGCCTGAACCCTGCTAAGCCCGTTCCCCATCCCCGCAACTCATCCTCTACTTCTCTGGACCTCCCTGGACTTTCTTGGACCAATCTCCACTAACTATCCTCACAAGTCCCCAATGTTTGGAACACCTTCGGGTACCTGGTTGTCAGTGCAGGGAATCATGTCTGCCTAGTAAGGACTCACTCAGTGTAGCTGAGCCCCCATGGTCAGCGGAACCTGACAGTCAGGGAATAGAGGTCTTGTCTGGTGCCAGTGTGCAGACAGTGGCAGCCTCATGTGTTTCAATGTTGGAGGTTCCAGATCGAGTGGGTAGAGGTGTTGAAGTAGTGGCAGAGGTGTCCAGAGTTGTATTGCAAGTAGAAGTGTTGTGGTTCTCCATGTTAACTTCAAGAGTTGCTGGAGGCATTTTCGAGGTGTGTTCTAGGAAGGCAGGGCAGGTGTGCATACTCCTTTCTTAAGAGAACATGTCAGCAAGTTTAGGGTACTCTAAGGAACCACTTTGAGTGGAATTCTCTGTTTCCCTGTAGTTTGCTTGGGGTGGCTTATACACTGAGGAGTTCTCTTGCTAGAAATGGCAGAGATTTTATCTGGTGGTTGTAGTGTGGAGGAGGGGGCAGCATTGAGTACTTTCAATGTCAGAGGTTCTAGATCAAGTGGAGGGGGTTGGAGTAGTGGTGGGGTGTCTGAAGTTATTCCTCATTGTGAGTTGGGGTGCTGTGATTTGTTCAGGTGACTTTAGAGGCCATTGGAGCATTTTTGGGGTGCGTTTCAAGGAGGCGGGGTGGGGGTGCGTGTTCCTTCCTTTTTGGGCCACCTTGAGGCTTGAGAGTTTTCTGATCTTGCTCTGGAGTTGTTGGGGTAAGGTCAGAGGTGTCAGGGTCCTTCCAAACATTGGGTGGAGGTGATGGCCAGGTCAACCAAGGAGTCCTAACTGATTTCAGAAGTGGTTTCTGTGATTAGGGCATAGCATCAGTCTTGGGATCTTGCATTATTGTTGGTGGGATTGCTAGTTTGAGCATAATTCCCATGACAGTGGAGCTAGCTTTGGAGGGTTGACTTTCTCAGAAATGAGTGTGGGTGAGAGTCGGATGACCTGCTGGCATGGTGGCAGGGTTCTGCTATTGGGTTATGGGTGGAATTGATGCTGTCAGGAACTTGCTAGGTTTGTTTCTGATAGTGTGTGGAGTTGTATTAGGTCGGTGGATCTGAAGGTGGAGTTTGGAGGAATGCATTCTTGGGGTTTATTCATTGTTTAGCAGGGGTGGCAATTTGTTCTTTGTGCAGTGAGTGACTTCTTGTGGCAGGGTTTTGCTATTGTTGTTGGGAGGGTTGTGGGTGCAGTGCTGGAGAAGTTGTCAAGCAATGTATTGAATTATTGCCAGGGATTTTGGGTATGACTTTGGTGATGTCAGAGTCAACCTTTGTGAGGAGCAGAGCTGGTGGAGAAGGTGGGGGGAGTGTGGGAGGTGTTGGCAAGGGTGGTGCAGAGTTGGGTGTGAGTGAAGAGTGTGTCTGTGGAGAGGGTTGTTGTATGAATGTAACTGGAGCAGAGGGGATGTTTGGTATCAGATCTGTGACTCAACATGCCTTGGCAAATTGGGCAGGGCCAAATGAATTATAGTGGTTTCCAAGCATGGGCCAACCATAGACATCAAAAGTGTTTGACGGACATGTGTGCGGAGCTAGTGTGGACATCACAAATGGGGTAAGAGAGAGTCTTGATATTATGTTAGGTTCTGCTGACCACAGGGGGCTCAGCTACACTGGGTGAGTCCTTACTAGGTGGATGTAATTCCCTGCACTGATAGCTGAGCACTTAGAGAAGTTCTAAACATATGGGGCTTGCAAGGATAAGTGGTGGAAAGTGGTCCAAGCAAGTCTGGAGTGGCCTGGAGGAGTGTAAGATAAGTTGCAGGAAGTGGGCGAGCTTGGCAGGGTGTCAAGCACAAGTCCATAAGCAAGTATTGTGAGTGTGGAAGAAGCGGAGGCTACATGAGTGATAGGAGCAGAGATTACATGAGTGATGGAAGTGGAGGTTATGTGAGTGGTGGGAGCAGAGCCAGAGCTTGATGGGGGATCAACAGAAGTTGATGGAGTTCAGAGCTGAGTGTGTAGCAAGGTCTGGAGTTGGTTAAAGGAATGTGTTGGTGTTCATAATTATAAGTGTGGAGTTTGTAAAGGTGTTAGAGTTGGAAAAGACTTGAACACAATAGGTAGAACAGATCAAATGAGATGAGATGGGGCTGAATAGAATGAGGCAGAGTCAAGATGAGATTGAGAGGAGAACAAAAATAAATTGAGGTGGAGATATGAAACAATAACAGGAATGATAATGGAAAAGAGATGAGGCAAGGCTGGGAGACTGAGATAAGACCGGGAGACTGAGAATAAGGGAAACATAATATAGAACACAAAACACAAGAAGGAAACAATCAGAAACACATCAGGTAAGGCAATATCAAGACTACAGTACAAAGAGCTACTCTACGACTTATATACTGACTACTGGGGAGCTTCAGCGGATGTCAGCTGTGGTGGTGGGGCTTGGCAGAGTCAACAGGTGTCAGTTGTGATCAGGGGGCAGGCTGTGTTGATACATTAATGGGATCAGTTGGGAATGTGGGCTGTCCCAAGGTCATTGTGATACTCCAAAGTAGGTTGGGAAACCAGGATGATGGGCTGGTGATGTATGTTGAAGTTAGGAATGGTGGGGGATGGTTCCAGGGGCTCAGGAGATCCAGGGGCAATGTTGGCAGCTGTGAAGAAGACATCAGAATTGGCCAGGGGGCCATTGGAGTTAGCCAGAGAAGTGTTGGAGTTAGCTGGAGTGGGTGCAGAGGGTAGATGATGGTTGGGGAAGTTTGATGGGGTGTTGGGGGAGGCTCTGGGGGAGTGGGAGGGTTGGAGGTGATCTGTGGGGGTCTAGGGAATGGGTTGTGACAGCTGCTAGGATAGCTGCAGCTTTCCCCATGTTGTTAGTTTGTGCAAGACTTTTGGGGAGTCTTATTGCTTTATTTTCTGGGTTGTCTTGTCCTATCCAGACCCCTGCACCTGTCATGCTTTCTCCTCTTTTGTCTATTGTGCAGGATTCATCAGTGTAGACCATGATCAGTTCTGGGGGGATTTCTGAGCATCTCATATAGTTAGGCTCCACCACCTCATTGTTTTCCATCTTTGCAAAGACTTGGAATCCTTTCTTTAGGGATCCTCTTGTCATGATGTTTGTTTCAAATAGCTTTTTGTTTTTGCTCAGTGCTAATCTTTGTTCCTCCTCATTTAGGTCTCTTCTTATTTTGGGGGCATTGGGGTTTCAGCATTCCCCTAGTCATGTTAGGTATTCTCTCACTGCCTTACTGCACTTGTTTGGGTTCCCACATCCTCTCCTCCTTTGGGCTCTACATGTTGGGCATGCACAGTTTCTTCTTTGTTTATATGTGTCTGGTGCCTTTTCTCCAAGGCTTTGACCTAGTGACAACATCCTACTGTGCGCACTTCATGAGTCCTTCTCAGGCAGAGCACGGTCGCTGAGTTTACCCTTACATGCTTTTTATGCTTCAGGCCCATGTAGTACCAGGCCGGCATCTGTAGTTTTAAGTCCTTCTCCATTGCAATTGGGTAGAATACTACCTTATACTTTTTTGCCACTTGCAACATCTTCTGTAGCAGTGTTGGAAGCCCCCCTTCTTTTGCCCTTATGTCTACAGTCATGTTCTGCAGGAAAGGGTTGATGAAGGATACCTCATCATATTCATGAGACTTTCAGGCCTTTAGATGGATGATATTGTCTGCTAGGAGGGCCCATCTAGGGCAATTGTTGTCCAGTTGTAGGTACCTTTGGATTTTCATGATTTCAACTGCTTCATTTCATGCTTTCAGGTCCAGGACCTTTTTTTCTCCCTCTTCTATGGGTAGGCATAGTGTATGTAGACCTACCAGTGGGCATGAGTTGTTTGTCCACATAAAATCTCATATCATTCTTGTTAGTTGATCTTTTATTGGTTTAGGCATCCCTTGTACTTGGGCTCTATATTGCGTATGCCCTCCAACCACCATGTTCACTATTAGGCATCTCCCTTTCATAGTTGGCTTTCCTAAGCCCCATCTTTTCAGTTCTCTGGTGATTGCTTCCAGGGTTGGTGTCCAAACACTGGTGTTTTCAACTCTGTTCCCTATGAAAGCTCCCAGCAGGTGCATTGCTTCTCCATCTCCTGCTATCTTAATGTCTTCCAGGATGATCATGTTTGATCCTCTCTGTTTCCTTGTTGTGATCATTTCCCCTCTAAATTCTTCTTTCCCTACTGGTATGATTATGGTTTTTGGTATGTTAAACTTTGCCCCTGAGGCTATACACCACTCCTTCAGAACCTTCTGTAGGTCTTTAAAGCTATCATTTTTGCTAAGATATACTGTTGTGTCATTGGCAAACAGAGTTGCTATGAGTCTTTTGATGTTTTCATTTATGTCTAGGCCCTCTAGGAATAAAGCTCTTAGCATCTGCACCAGTGTTTCTATTGTAATGTTGAATAGCAGGCATGAAAGGGGGTTGCCCTGATGAACTCCTCTTGCTACTTTGAAATTCCAGCTTACTTCTCCATTTAGGATGACTTTCATATTAGTGTCAGCATAGAGGGCTTTAATTGTGTTTATGAAAAGCTTAGGCATTCCAAACTTCCTCATTGACCTCCAGAGGAAAGTATGTAGTATTTTATCATACACTTTTTCTTGATCAAGGCAAACAATCATGCTGTTTGTCTCCATTAGTTCACACCATTCTAGGGTCATTCTTGCAAGTTCAGTTTGATCCTCTATTCTTCTACCCTTCATGAAGCCAGCTTAATCTTTATATATTATATCTGGGGCTATCTGGCTTAGTTTGATTGACAGTGCTTTAGTCATGATCTTGTAATCTGTATTCAGTATTGTAACACTAGCATGAGTGCTTCTATAATGTTGAAACCTTGTCTATTTTCTTGTTTTGCTGATTTGTATTTTCTTGCAAGTTCTTTCCATAGCTCATGGGGTATTCCATCAAGTCCAGCTGCTTTCCCATTTTTTAGGAGCTCTGTTGCTTCCTCCACATCCTGCCATTGTAGTTGGGTTTCTAGTATCTTTACTTGTTCCTCAGTTAATTTCCTTGTAGTGTGGGACAGGACCTTCTGCATCTTACATCTATGGTCATGATGACTTGTTGGAGCATTCTCCTTTTGGAGGGATTCATGGTATTTCTTTGCTATTTCAGCCATTTTCCTCAATTCTCTCTCCAGTGTCCCCTCATTTGGGTGTGATTTTCTCAGTGTAGTGATGCAGTCCCTTGACTTTTGTTCCTTATTCATATTTATCCATATTTTATTCATTGATTCATTGTTCAGGAAGCAGTTTGTTGCCACTGTATCCCTAGCCCTTGCAAATCTAAGCATCTCCAGGTTTTTTATTCTCTCATCTAGGATAGTTGCTTCCTCTCTTTTGGAGTCATCATTGATGGTCATATTGTTTAAAGTTATTCATTGGTCCTTTCTTAGGCACTCAATATCCTTTAGGATTTTTGGTTTCACTTTTTTGGACCTCATTCTTACTTTTTTCAGAATTTCTTTTTTGAAGTTTTTATATATTGTTTGAGGATTTCTCTCCTCTGTTCTACCTTCTATGCTGTCTTTTAGGTCTACCTGGTATCTGATTCCCATTTGTTCTAGGTCATCAAGCAAGTCTTTGTCCTTTGTGAGCATATAGGCATTGCATACCTCCCATTTTCTATGTATGGTTGCCAGGAGTTTAGGAGTGTCATTGATACAAGCACATGGTCTGTGTTTATTCTGGAACATTCAATTTGCCAGTCCCAGCTGTATGGGATAAGGTCTTCTCTCTCAGGTATATTCAGTCTATTCTTGATTGGATAGGTCTGTTTATCATTTGGGACAAGAACTTGATTGTTATTGGATTTTCCTGCCTCCAGCCATCTGCAAGGTTCAGCTGGGACTTTAGGGCTGCCAGGGCTCTTGTGGGTCCTGTCAGATTCTCATAGGCTGGTAGTCTATCTATTGCTTCTTCTACTATATTCATGTCCTCCAGGATAATGCATGGGGTTGGTAGACTGGATCTAGCTTTCCAGTTTGCTCTTAGTTTTATCCAGAACTCCTCATTCTTTCTTGCATCATTTGGTGCATATATATTAAGACAGCTTAGTATCTGCTCATCAAACCACAGGATCTCTAGTACCATCACTCTACCTGGTATCAGGGTTCTTGCCCTCACCTCCTGCCATCTTGTTGTGTGTTTGTCTAGGATGAAAGCCATTCCCATGGCTCTCAGCTATGCTGGGTCTGCACTAGGAAAGATGTGCATTTGCCTCTGGAGGAGTTCTTCTACTTCCTCCCTTTGGTCATTGTCTAGGTGTATCTCCTGGACTGCTAGAATGTCTATTCTTTTTTCCCTCATGAGTTGTCTCATCTCATACCACTTTGCTTGGGTAGCTGCAGAGTTTTCCCCCTTTATGTTTAGCATTGCAAATTTCAAAGCTCCTCTCTTGCTCTTACCCTTTGTTAGGGTCCCCTGGGGAGTGGTATCTGTGTCCCCCCTTAAATCCCATACCTCTTCCAGGGGAGGTCTCTTGGAGTCACCCCTGGTCAAGGCTTGGTTTAGCCATGTGCCATTGCTGATCCTCCTTGGGCCATCCTTAGGGTCATGGAAGATGGTATTGCCATAGTCCCCTTCTGCCCAAGCAGGGAGTAGTCTATTACCATTGTACATCTTCCATTGTTGTATGTTAATTTTATTTGTGTCAGGTGCTAGTTTTGAACAGTGTCATCTATAAAGTAGTTTACAGCTGACTTAAGCAGGATTGCTGCCCAGCACTGTCCTCATAAATACAATGCTGCCTGGGACTTACCCAGCCCAGTTGGGAGGCCTCACTGGAATTACCTGTCATCTTACAACTCAGTAAATTCATTCCAGTAGTCTCTGGCCTTGGTTGGCTGAGGGTCATTAGTGAGAGGGATGTATATTAGATTTGTGAGGAGGCTGGGGCCCTGTTCATTATCTATGATGCTATGTTTATTTACACTCATACCTGTTCCTGCTGAAGCCTGATCCTCAGCCATTTCCTCTCCAGTTGTCTGTGCACCACTCATCTTGGTTCCTATCAGACATGCATAATTTATCTCCCCTGCTTGAGGATGCAAACTCCGCAGTTTCCTTGACCTTCTCTGCTGCCCTATTACTATACCAGCCATCTAGGGACATATAGGTGCAGTGAGTAGGGTTGTGGTCTGCTCCTTTGCAGTTTGAGCAGTGTAGTCTAAAGCCCTCATCAATGAGAGTGGCACTTCCACAGTCTATATTGATAAACCTTAAGGCCCAAACATGTTGTAGTAGTACAAAATAGCTGGTCCACAATAGCAGGGGGGGTTGGCAGAAAAAAATGTTCTATAGGGGCTTCCTGGGTTTATTTGTGGCAGCGCAGTCTATTGTTTCCTCTTCTTTGACTAGGCATACTTCCAGTGTGTAGATTACTTTGACTGCCAGTTCTAGGTTGTGTTGGGATGTCAAATCTCCTGTAAGTTTACTCTTGATCAGGGCCACTGTTGTCTCATCCTCTAGTAATGATTTCCTCACAATTTCCATTACAATGTTCTCTGATTCCATTATGGCTTCCTTATTCTATATGCTTAGGGTAAACCTCTTGATGGTGCAGAAGAAGCTTGGAGTAGGTGGGCAGAAGGGTAGGAAAAAAGCAGATGCATCTGAGGTTGATATGATTGGGTTAGCCATCAGGACTGTGTATGCTCTCTCCGAGATACCAGACACTAGGAAGTGGTATGGGGACTTATGTCTGTCATATCTTCTCTTTGATATGATCTCCTTCTCCTGCTGTTGGGTGGATAGCTTGGCCCTCTCCCTGGTCATGCCTTTTATCAGCTCTTTGAGTCTGTCACTAATTGTTATTAGGTCTGCAGCATTGCTTGCCTGCCAGCTGCACACCCAGACCTTGGGTTCCAGATATGTGTTGAAGTGTTCCTTCTGTTCAGGTAGCAGGTTGAACCAGGGCAGCATCAATAAGTGGATGATGGGAAAACCTCCCAAGGGCATTTGAGTACATGTAAGGCTCTTCAGCAGCTAAGGAGTTGTGCTCGAGGCCCTGCACCCCTTGTTAGTCAGTTTTCGTTATGTGAGGAGTGGCTTAGCTGGTGATTTGTATGTGCCTTTGATGATTCAGGGAGGGTCCTCCCTCTCCTCTAAAATAGGAGTTTCATGCCCTCCTAGAATCATGCTCTCTCCGTTTTGTCATGCCAGTGTTGGCAAGGAGGTGTACTGGGAGTCAACAAGGGTGTTTCCCTTGTCTAGGATTATGCTGTTTGCCATGTCCATAGAAATCACTAGTTGTACAAAGTTTGGGGGTGGTGGGACTGCTAGTGGGGATGGGCTATATCCCTCACCTTCAGATTCCTCCATATTTAATTCTATATGGGATGCTGCTAAGTGCCTCCTCTTTCTGTTGTAGTTTCTTATGCCTGACTGTTTCTCTGGGCTGGCTGATTGTATATGTTTCCGTTGGTTGTCAGTCTGTAGCATGGAATGTCCAAGTTTAAGTATTTGTTTGCTATGTCATTTGTATTTTAATTCAGTGACCTTATGCCAATTTTAAAAGGCCATGTTATTCACCCTGAGCCTCATTATATTCTGGGCCTCATTTTTGTGGGTGTGCCTGGCATGCCTCTGTCACCTTTATCCCCATTTTAGGGAAGAGCTAAGAAAGTTCATTTCTCTTGGTCTGGGGAGGGCACATTGCTCACCTGTGGTCTCACAGATTCCTGGCGCTGTGGCTCTTCTTCTTGAGATGAGTGCTCATTTGGAGGGATGCAGGAGGGGGGGCCAACATCTGCTTGCCAGGCAGCTTCTCCCTCTGGAGGAATGTGATTTGCAAAAACTGCCCTATGTGCCAGGTTGCAGCAGCCACATGTAGTGACATGATGGTGGTAACTGGTCAAGGGCCCCCCCCATCTGTGAAAGGCTTTTGAACATTAGTAACATGAGGAAAGAGTAGCAAAAACAAAAAGACTTAATATTTTTGTAAGGTATTTTTGATGGTTTTTCTGAATACTAACAAAGGGTATAGTGAGACAAGATGCAAAGTCAAGAAAGATCACTAGAGCTTAGCAAAAAGTAATGTTTTTAGTTCTCTTCTTTGCTGGCATCATTGCCACCATTGTCATTGTCTACAAGGTTGGTTTGTTCTAGTTCATGAAGGCATGAGGTGTTGATGTCAAAAGTGTTGCCAGGCACAGATATGTTCCCTAGCAAGCATGTGGCACTCAGAGTAATGAGTTAGCAAACAATGTCCTTGAATAATATACTTGAACTTATTGGAGGGTGGCATGAACATAGTATCAATGTATATCTTGCTGAACAACAGTGCTGGCATAGTAACAGTTGGTGGGATAAGCACTTTGGTTGTCTGATGGACCTGGCAGAGGTGGCAAGTACAAATATACCACACTATGTCAGTGCTAACTTGAGGCCACCAAAACTTTTCTAAGAGAACTGAGCAAGTAGCAAAAAGTCCTCTATGTCCCAAGTTGTCATGCATGGCTTTCAAGACTCATAAGCAATTGTCAGTAGGAACCAAGAGCTTGTGGGTGCCATCTCTGCTTCTTCACCAAAGTTTTCTGCCAGTGATAAAGAACATTAAGGCATAGCAAATGAAGGTGGCATATTTGTTGTCACTAAGGCCTTCAGATCTGATGAGGTTGTTAAGCCATCTCTCAACTAGAAGCATATGAGTGTTGCTAGCAATTGCTTTAGCACTGTGGAGTACATCACTATAAGTGGTGGTGCCATCATCTTGGAGAGGCTGAATATTGTTGCTATTTGCTAGTTGTGGGGCATTACTATTGTTGCTAATAAAAGTTTTTAAGGGCTGGGGAGGCTGGAACTTGGCAAGAGGTGGTAATTGATGTGAGGCTGAAGAGACTCGGTAAAGTAATGGCAGTGGCAACTGAACTTGGTGAATGAAGCCATGCAAGTGATTGATCCAATCCTCATAAATGGAGTTGTTGCTATCATCAGGAAGGGGATTGCTAGGCTGAAGCAGGCATTGAAAAAGACCATCAGGGCCATGGAAAGTTCCTTTAACATGAACTAGTTCAAAGTGGAACATCAATATTGCCATGGTCCAGCAGTTCATGCTAGTAGAAGGCTATATGTTGGGGTTCTGTAACATTCCCTTGATGTAATGAGCATCTACTTCAATGATGAGGTTCCTAATGCCAATGAAATACATTTGCAAGGCTTGAAGCACTTAATAAAGTCCATAGAGTTCCAATTTGGGCTGACTGAATCTAGCCTCTATTGTTAAGCATAATCTACCTGAAGTGGTTGTAGTAACATTCTTTGCAGCTGTTACTAGTGCACTTGCAAAAGTAGTAACCAACAGCGATATATGACATGTCAACCACTAAGATGACAGGGTCAGATGATTCATAGTCAATAGGAACTAAAGGCTTAGCATCTTGTAGAGCTTTAACAAGGTCTTATTGAGCATTGATCTGGTCTGGGCTGAATTTGAAAGGAACACCAACACAAGTGAGTTTTGTTAAGGTGTTGGCATGCTGAGCAAAATTCTTGACAAAAATCCTAAGAACTCCAACTGTACCCAGGAAGGCTCAAACTTCTGATAGCAACTTGCAAGGACTCCAGCACTTGAGTAGGGCTAAGTGACTCTTGTCTGGAATTCAACCACTAGGTGTGCAAATGTGACCAAGGATCTTAAAGGTTGGAGTGCATAAAACAAGCTTGTGATCTGAGAAGGTGCTGCCACAATACTTCATTTGTTGGAGAATTCTATTGAGAAGTTCAAAGAACTCCCATAGTGCTAGGTGAACATTTGTTTTAGCAGGATGTTTAGTGGGTTTACCATTAACAATCTTCCAATCCTTGGGTCCTTTAGCACCAACATCATTAATAAAACTGAGTATGTTGTGGAGGATCTCTGGCTGCAATATGAAGGTAATGTCATCATGGAATATCAGCACAGAGTTGGTCCAACCCATTGGCAAGGTCATTAAGCAAAGAGCATTAAAAGGAGTCTGAAATGTTGTTAAGTCATGTGACACTGGGTCAATCAGTCACTTGTCATAGCCAATGTAGAGGTTGAGGGTGGTGCCACAAATGCATCCAGCAAAAGATTCAGTGACATGATCTGGAAATGGCAGTACTCCAGAGTGGCAAATGGTGACACGGTTTAGCAGCTCTAAACTGTGTACAATCCTGAGCTTACCATTCTTATTGAGAACACAAAACCATCATGAGCAATAAGTGGAGTTGGAAGGCTCATAGATGCCAGCCTTGATCTTGTCACAAATGATTTCACATACTTCCTTTTCTGGGCCTGGGAGTATAGAGCAATTGTGCTGAACCCAGAGTACATGTGGAATTGTCAGTATGTGTACTGGTGGAAAGAAGTCAGGGTGCAAACTTCCTTGTTCAGAGTCCTCCCAAGTGAAAGCTTTTCCTTGTTTGGCAACCATGTTGATAAGAATGTTGATTTCATCACTAGTCAGAAAGCCTATATTGTAGTCTTTAACAAGTTTTGCTTGTCATTCACTAGTGAATTGCTGTGCTGGTACAAATGGTGGTGGGTTGGAGTCAAGTGGTGGCATTGTTGCTAGTGGGTTGCCAATAATGTGTTGCTCAATTCAAAAGTCTTCACTAATATGGCTGGCAACTGGTTTGGTTTTCATGGCAATGGGTTTGTACTTCTTCTTTACCTGGACACATTTTTGCTTAACAGATTTGTTAGCAACAAATTGAGCAGAAAAAGGAATGTTGACATAGGTAGGGATAGTGTCTGTATTGCTGGTATCAATGGGTAAAGTCTGTCCAAGAATCAAAGGGTTTGAAGTATTAGTAGAAGCAAGATAAGAACAAGGCAGAAGGGAAAAGTCAGATAGGTTGCTAGCTGTAGTGTAAAGATAAGCTAGGACAGGGTTTGTCTATGTGTTAGAATCAGTCAGTACAATGTCTTTGTCCAAATCACAAGAAGCTATACAAGTTGCTAGACCAGTTGAATGGTCATAGCTGATAATGACCACTATATCACTATTGTCATCATTAATGTCCTCACTGATGAAAGCAGTGGGGTGCTTCTGTTTCAAAGCAAACATTTTGGCAATTGTTTCTCTTGAATTACTGCATGGAAAAGTTGGGATAATGCACCACATGCCAGTGTTGGAGTCAGTGATGGTGATGGTGGTCTTGAAATTGCTAAGCATATTGACCACACTTTGAGTTTAACATCAAATGGGTGTCCAAGGAGAATGTCATAAGTAGAGGACTATAAAACATGAATCTGCAAATAAACTGTTATATTGCCTAAGGTGCAAGGTACACTGTGGGCAAGCCCTAGCAATTGATCCATAGTGCTATTAGCACTTTGCATGTTCAAAACAATGTTGGGGCCATAAGATAGTCTAAGGTCACTAGTAATTTCAGCAGACATCAAAATTATCTGGGGGCTACTGTCAGTGATGCATCTTACTTCTTCCTTGTTATCAATCAGCATCATAACAGAACAAAGCAACTGTGAATCCTTAGCAACAGTGAGCACCATGGGCTCTTCTCCAAGGGGCAGTGAATCAATATAAGCTTCAATGGGGTTGATAGATGCAAGTGGGGCCTTATCCAATGTAAGTCCATTAGCAGTTGCAGTGTTGGATCTTAGCAAAAACTGAGGTTCTTCAATAGCAAACATCAGCAAAATATCTTCAAAAATGTTGCTAGGGTCCTGTACTGTGTTAGTGCTAGCTCCTATGAGTTGCTTAGGTGTAACAGCTGTCCTGAATTGATTCCTGATGTCCTGTGATACTGTGCAAAGTTTGCCAACTGAAACCATGACCTTGGTGCTTAAAACCTGTTCAAAAACCACTTTAGACTATTCAATGTCATAGATGGGTGGCATAGTTTGATATGTGCCATTGTTAGATCTGTTGGGAGCAGCAAAATTCCTATTAGCAGGAGGGGCATAGCAACCAGGGATGCCAGAAAAAGGGTGGACTGGAGGCTGAGCAACTGGTTCCTTAGTAATGGGCAGTGGTTTGTTAGCAACAGACCATTCAGGTGCTTTGCCTTTGTCTGCAGGCTTAGCAGCAGGAGCTGGAGTAGAATTGGAAGGGGATGAAGTTGCTGGGGTGTTGCTAGTCAATGTTGTCCTGGGGGTATTGTTTGCTGGTCAATATGCTGCACAGAGAACTTGTACACTGTTGAACTTTTTTCCATGTCACCTGAGTGCAAACAGTTCATGTTCCAAAGCCTTGATCTGTTCTTCCTTGCTTAGCACTCAGCCCATAGCAATGTCCTGTTGCATTACCTTGTGAATTAGTGACTGCTGCATTGCTGCTTGTTCTGGGTCTGGGTTAGCATTGGAAGAAAGTCTGCTGGTAACAATTTGTCCTGGATTAAGCCTGTGCTATTCCTCAATGCATTCCATGTAAAGCCACTTGCCAAAATAGTTGGGAATCATAGTGCCAGATGGTAATATAATTTTTCCTTCAGCATTGAAATGGATCTTACCCTGTTGAAACATATGTTCCATTTTGATACATGTGCTACAGACCATAGTGTGACCTGTTTTGCCACAGAAGTGGCAAGTGCTGTTGGTGAACTGTTGGTGGGGCTGAGCATTATTGTTGGTTGGAAGGGCTTCCAATCATTCCAAGGCACTGACAATTGCTGTGGTTGTTGCTAACTCAAGGGTTTCTTGCTTAGGCATAGGTGATGGCAAAACCAGTGCATTAATGATTAGTGACAACAAAGAGATACCACTGGTGCTATTGCTGGTCTTGGCTGTGGAGGTGTCTGTGCCCTTTAAAACCCATTTATCACCCTCAAAGACTTGATCAACATTATAGGGATCCTCAGGATGATGGTCGGGAAGAGTGATTTCTAAAGCCTACAGACAATCTTAGACCATAGTGATGTGGGAATGCCTTATTGGAATAAGTGACATTTCTCATTGTGGTAAAGCTTGCTGTTAGCAAGTAACCATCTAGTGATACATTGAAAATCCCAATAGTAGTCTGAAAACCTGCCCAAAGTCACTAAGCCGCTGTTAAAGGTCTGATTAACAAGCTATTTGAGGTTGCCAAGGTTGTAACAAGTGCTAGCATCAGTGCCAGGATACAGCCTGAGTACTGCTGCCTTCCATTTGAGGTACATGTAAGGTCAAGGTGCATTGTTGCCAATAGTAATGTTGTTGCCAAATTCCAGTAAGCCAAGCCAAGTTTCTGCTATGTTATAAGAGACATATCTTGCTGCATATTCCTTCTTCTGAGTGTTGTCTGTGATACCACAGTCAGCAAAAAGGTATTCAAGTTTCCTGAAGTACTGGAGGAGTTCCCTGGAGTGACTCTCATCCCACTGAGGCACAGTTGTATTATTGCATGGTGGCATTCTAGCATGCTGAGCAGCCACATTCTAGCATGCCAAGTAGCAGGATCATTGTTCATAGTAGCAATTGTTGGTATTAGCAGTGGAAGGGGGTTAGTTAGCAATGCTGGGATAAAACAGGCTTCTAGGAAGAAGATAGAGTTGGTAGGAGTTAGAGGTGAAAGAGGTGCATCAAGAAAGCTTTTGATAAAGGCACCTGAGAAGTTAGCAAGGATTTTGCTAATGTCACAAAGATTCCTAGCAGTTTTGAGTTTGTCAGCAAGGGGTCAAGGTTGAGTTGCTGGCAAAGAGTGCTGAGGAGTTAATAAAGAAGATTGGGGTAGCTTGCTAAAGATTTGCAAGTGATGTTTTGCTTGAGCTCTGGTTTCTGGCAGAATGGTTATCTTCAAATACCCTTGCAGTGGGCTTCAAATGATGTGCTTAGGAAACCTCAAAAGAGGACCTAACACTAGTCACTAGATAGGGTAGCTGGTAGTAGGAAGTTAATAGTAGAGGGCAAGTCAGTAACCATTCCAGAAAGCAAGAGCAAATGTGGGTATGAAGTGCAAAAGGAAAAGAGTTGCTATTGCTAGCCTGAGTTGCTAGACAGTGACAAAGGGTTGCTAATGAGAGAAAGGGAAACAAGTAATGGTGAAAACATTGCTTAAGCAGAGCAAACTTGGGTGGTCAAAAGGGGAAGATGAGAAAGAAATGGGGGAGAGGCAATAAACAGACCCAAATGGAGGACAAATGCAAACTAATTGCTAGCTGTAGTTGCTAGCATTGCTAAATCAAAATATATGCAAAGGACACCCACAGTTGGTGTCACACAAAGTCAAAGATAAGGTCAGCAAGACTTGTTGCTAAGTTGTTGTTGAAAGGGGAGAGAGGGAGAGTGAGTGAGTAATAGAAACAAAGTGAAATCTCAAGCTGGTAAGCTTAGAGATAGAGAGAGTACAATTCAATAGGGTGATATGATTCCTTGGGATGTCTATGTACAGGCAGTATTTATACTGTTTGAAAGTATAGTATGGGAAAAGAAACAAATAGTTGCCACTGGCGATGGTGTCTGCCAAAGTGTTTATGATACATATGTGGTGTCAATTTGTAACCAAGTGAAAAAAATAAGCAAAGTTGATGTCATATGTAAAAACAATAAGTCTCAAAAAGAGTGTGTCTGATGTCAATACCTGAAGTGTAGATGCTGTTCAAGTATGTTTGTAAGCTTGACAAGAAAAATGATAAGTAAGAAATCACATGACTGTCAATATATCCATATATGGGGGGGACAGCTGTGTTGTTGCCAAGAAAGTTGCTAGTGATCTTTGCTCAGAAAGATCTTGGCCTTGATGTTCTAGACCCAAGGTCCAGACTCCACATGATATTTGCCCATGATTGAGAAGTCTTGTGATTGCTAAAATCCCATGCAAAGGCTACATTGTTCCAGACTTTGGAGCTAAGCCTCACATGCTAAGTGTCATAACTTGTGCCATATCAAAATAGTTAGCTGCCATTCAGTCTGAAATGCCACAAATGGTGCTCAGCAACAAGTGGGTCTTGTCTTATCAATGTTCTTTGGACTCACCAATAGCCCAGCCACCTTTTAGACAATGATGAACAACATCTTCTGAGACCTCATTGCCAAAGGCATAGTGTGTGTGTACCTCAACAACATCCTCATCTATGCTAAAATGCTGGAGGAATACTGCCAGATCATGTGCCTTGTCTTGGAACACCTCTGCCAACACCAGCTCTCCCTCAGGCCAGAGAAGTGCAAGTTTAAGCAGATCTAGATTGAGTATCTTGGCCTGACTATCTTGCACAGAGCTGTGGAGATGAACCTGGTGAAGGTAGCAGGTGTTGTAGAGTGGCCAGAGCCCAAGAACAAGAAGGAGATGCAGGCCTTCCTAGGCTTTGCAAACTTCTACTGGAGGTTCATCCAGGATGTCTTGCATCACACCTGCCCACTATTTGACCTCACTAGGAAGGATGTTGCATGGAGCTGGGGGCCTCCAGAGCAGATGGCTTTCAATGCTCTCAAGCATGCAGTTACCTCTGAACCTCTTCTCCTCTTCTCAGATGATAACTCTCTCTTCCAAGTAGAAGCTGACAGCTCCAACTTTGCCACTAGAGCAGTTCTCTTATAATAGTCCCTGAAAGATGGGAAGTGGCATCCAGTGGCCTTCTACTCCAAGAGCTTGAATGCAGTAGAGCATAACTACAAGATCCATGACAAAAAGATGCTAGCCATCATCTGGTCATTCAAGGAATAGCAGCATTTCCTAGAAAGTGTGTGGCACAAGTTTGAAGTCTGGACAGATCACAAGAACCTTGAGTACTTCTGAATGGCCAAGAAACTCAACTGCCAACAAGCCTGATAGTCCCTCTATCTAGCCAACTTTGACTTCTTGCTGCACCACAAGCTAGGCTGGAGTATGGGAAAATCAGATGCTCTATTCTGGAGAGCAGACCATAGCATTGGAGGGGAGAATAATAGCAATGTTGTGCTCCTCCAGCCTGAATTGTTTGCAATCTGAGCCATGGAAGGTCTAGCTGTTGAGGGAGCAGAGGTGGACATACTCCAGGACATTTGGCAAGGTAACTATGACAGTTAGTAGGAGGAACTTGTTGCTCAGGCAGCCTAGGCACTAAAATTGGGATGCGCCACTGGTGCCAAGTCAGTCTGTGCAGATGAATGGGCCCTCTGGGGTGGGATCTTGACTTTCTAGAACCACATCTATGTGCCCAATCTTCTAGAGCTCTGTTGGAGAATTGTAGAGCAACACCACAACTCCTAGATTGCTGGACACTCTGAGTGATGGAAGACACTGGAGCTAGTATCCCAGAACTAGTGATGGCCTCAGATGTCTTGATATATTGGGTCCTACACTAGTACATGCAATCTCTGCCTCCAGACCAAGCTCCAATGCTGTCTCCCCTCTAAACAGCTGCATCTCCTACCTGTCCCTATAAAGCAATAGAACATTGCCTCAGTGGATTTCATTGTAGAGCTCCCCAACACCCATGGTTATGATGCCATCATGGTAGTGGTGGACCTGTATAGCAAACAAGCACACTTCATTGTAACTCACACCATCTGCTTCATCATGGGCACTGCAAACCTGTACTGGAGGAATGTCTGGAAGCTCCACAGCCTCTCTGATGCCTATGTATCCAACTGGGGACTATAATTCATAGTGGACTTCACCAGGAAACTCTACTGACTACTTAGCATGAAGCTCCACACCTCCACCACCTACTACCCACAGTCCAATAGCCAAACCAAATGCATGAACTAGGAGTTGGAGCAGTACCTCCACCTCTTCTGCAACAAGTGCCAGGATGACTGGGATAAACTTCTCTCCAATGCCAAGTTCCAGTACAACAACTACATCCATGCAGCTACCCAAGTCTTGCCCTTTTTTCTCAATACTAAACATCAGCTATGCATGGGTTTTGAGCCCCAGGCCCAGCCTTTAGAGAATGAGATAGTGAATAAATTTGTGGACTAGATGAAGAGATCACAGGAAGAAGCCTGAGCAGCCTGGGCAAAGGCAAAAAATGACATGGCATGGTACTACAATTGTAGAAGGTCTCCAGCACCCAAATACTAGCCTGGAGATCAAGTCTACTTGGACACCTCTGATATAACAACCACAGGAGAACATGCACACCCCAGGGCTTATCAGGGAGTTCTATTAGAAGCACCCAGACACACTGTATGCCATCCAATAAATCTATCCCATCTCACTAGTGGACTGGGCAATCCAGAACTTTTTCTACCCTGCACATCAAGACACTGCATACTAGAGGGGGGATAATATCAGGGGACTTCCATTTCTGACCTCTGCAGCTTGCTCCAGCTACTCTACAGCTTGTTTGATGTCTCTAAGGCTTGTTCCAGACCTCCAAAGATCTCTGGAGACCTATGGGACTTTCTATATTACCTCATTGATCACTTTTCTAGAGTTAGGGCTAGCTCTGGCCTTCTGTATAGCTGTTCTCATGCTGCTGCTGCCTGCTGATGGACTGCACCAAGCAGTGGGAATCCTTAGCCTTGTTCTCTTTAGATTGCTCTCTGATAGATGATTAGTTACTGCTATATTGTTGTCTATTTTGCTAATATACTTTGGATTCCCCTCTGCTAGTTGTGTGACTCTAAGCTGCTGCTCTCAGAAGTTGCCCTTACAACTGCCAGCTGAAATGAGAAAATATACATGAGTAAGAGAAGGCATTATGATAATAGAGGTGGAGGAGAAATTGCAGCCAATCCTACAGAAATTTCAAACATGAATGCCAATAGACCAGTTCAAACTATTATACAAATATCTGTATGTAAAATTACAATCATGTTTACCCGCTATCTAAAAATTAAAGATACATTGAATGAATCCTCTCCTCCTTGACTGCTTTCTTTATAATACCCCCCCCCCCCAAACATAAGGACTGAGTTTGAGATGAATTGACTGGACCCAAGAGCAACAGGTAATCTCAATAGGACCTTCTAGCTAAACTAGGCAAGTTCGGGTGGCATCATTTTTACAAGGATTGTGCCATGCAGCACCTCTGCTTAAAGTCATAGGCAGGTGTGAGTATAACCCACACAAATTACCTAATACTGCAAGAGATATAATACAAGAACAGATGAACAAAAATGGCAAGGGTTACAGCCCCTCTTTGATGGGAGGGAGCAATGGCTCACTGCTAATCATGCTCCTGAGGATGGTCAGAGAGGGTTTGGAGGTGGACCTTAGGATGCAATGAACACAAGAAGTAACTTGATCATGGCAAATGGAAATGGACATAGCTCTTCTTTGATAAGAGGATGTGATGGCCTAGCCACCAACCATACTCCTGAGGAAGGCTGGAGAGGCTCTAGAGGTGGCCCCATGATGCTACTAGCATTGGAGTGGATAATTCTACTCAGTCTTTTGAAGATGAAATCACAGAATAAATATCCTTAAGTGAGTGGATAAGACAGATCCTCCTAGATGATGACTGCAAGAAGCAAACTCCAGGAGATGAACCTCCTCAGCCCACACCACCAAAAAAAAGAAAATCAAAAAGAGGGGCCATAAGAATTGCCTCTCTGAACATGAAGAGAGGTGGAGCAGAATCAACACAAAGGAAATGGCTAAAAATGTGCCAGCCCATGAGAGAAAAGAAGATTGATATACTAGCAATTTAAAAGATACACATGAGCAATACCCTAAGAGAAAGCCTGAACACACTCTTTGAATGCAGGATAAAGATACTATCCAGCATTGATGAAGACCACTCTAATGTAAAAGAGATTGCTTTCATCTCCAATAAAGACACCCTCAGATGGGTGAAAGCTACAAGTGAAGTGATTGGACTAGGGAGAGTCATTCTACTGGAAATCCCTTGGTTTGAGGGGTGCAAAATGAGATGCATAAATGTCTACACACCAAACAACCCAATAGAAAATAGCCTCTTCTGGATGGAAATTAAAAATAAATGGAGGCAGGGGCAAAACAAGCCAAAGGTGGATGTAATACTGGGGGACATGAACCTGGTAGAGGAAGCAGTAGACTGTATGACTACCAACCAGCCACAGAGACACTAAATAGACAAAAGAACTTCTTCCACCTGACAGATGGCTGGCACAGGAAAATCAACTACTCTGGACTTCTCCTTTCACATGGCAGGAAAATCAACCTAATTCTGAATAGTCTGTATTTATATTGAAGAATCTCTACTCTCCTAGAGTTGTGACTGGGCCATAGAACAAACAGGAATAAAAACAGATCATCTGCTCATGACTGCAACTATACTAAACTCATGACAAGCATACATGGGAGGTGGAAGATATTTTTTTTTATTAATTAACATGCACAGGATGCTTGGCACCCATGTTGCATAGTACTATGGACAGGTTACTACAGACTATAAGAGCTACAGAATGCTGTGTCCTCCTGTGTATGCAGAGGATGAACATGCCAGTGCTTCCCAATGCTGTTTTTTTAGTCTGTACTTCCTTGGTAGGTCCTAAAGAAGGGCAATGACATTTAATGGACTGGGTGGTGGTCACAATGAGTGCTCATGGGGCAAGCTGGATTTTTGGGATGAGCTACAGGGCCAGTGTCCCTACCAAATGAGGATTAGTAAGGTGTTTGCCAAGTGCTGTTATTAGAAATGTCTGTGTAGGTTAGTATTATTATGGTCTATTGGTGAACATGTAAGCTGGATTGGGGGCCTGTAGGAGCAGGTTGAGGTGTGCATCAGGACTGTGCCAGTGGTTGGAAGGTCCAGTGTTGGTTTGCTGGTTGCTGCATATCACAGAATTGCTTGGTAGTGTCAATGTACCTGAGGAGATGGGGAGCAGTAGGAGCACTTAGGATGAAAGATAGTAACTCAGCTTTGCATTTGAGCAGGTGGAGTAGATATACATGTTGTTTATATTGATATTGTGGGCATTCAAACATGTAATGTTTGACTGTTTTGATGGTGAGCCCAAGGCAATGGGGGCATGTTGGTGATGTTGCTTAGTATATCCAGAAGAGGTGCTGATTGAGTGGGAGGTGACCAGTGTGGAGTTGCATGAGAATTGCTGATTGTCTCTGGTCAAGTGGCTTGACAAGCTTCAGGTAGTTTTTGGATAGTAGTGTTTTATTGAGCCTGTGGATGGTGGGGTAGCAGGGGGACTTCTTTCAGCATTTCTTCCACATTACTTGGGTGGTGGTGAGGTCAGCCTGTCAGATTGCTGGTATGCTGAGCGGAAGTTGCATTCTTTGTAGGTATGCCAAGAGCTCCTTTGCTGGGCTTGAGAGGCCATTGGCTGCTTCTTTGGTGATTTTGTGTTAGAGACTAGCAGATTACACTGTAAGTGGGCTTGGGCCTGATGAGAAAAAGGGTCAGTGCAATTTACTTATATCTACCCTGACTGGACTCAAAGGACATATATATATTCAGTGCATAGTATGGTCACCCTCAGTCAAGTATATGATGACTGAGGATGAGTAAATTTAATTATGGACAACAAATACATTACTTACAAAAGGTCCTACTACAGTCACATACTTACTCATGTACTTAGGTAGGCCTGCTGAGTCAAGTATACAATGACTGAGGTCACATACTTACTCATGTACTTAGGGCCAACTTCTAACAGGTTATGGAAGTGTGCTGCTTTGCATCCTGAAGTTCATGACCGAAAAATTTTTTTCTGTGGACCCACCATCCCTACTTGATATCTAACTGTTTGATTGCCATGTGACTACACATTGATGTGCTCCTATGCCACCTAGTGCCATGCAGGAAACCTAAAAAGAGAACCCTGGCACTAGTCACTAGATAGGGTAGCTAGCAGTAGGAAGTTAATAGTAGAGGGCAAGTCAGTAACCATCCCAGAGAACGAGAGCAAGAGCTGTATTATAAGGTGAAGTTGAGAGGAGTTGCTATCACTAGCCTAAGTCACAAGTGACAGAAAGGAGAATGAGTGAAGGCAGGAAGCATTGCTAAGACAAAGCAAACTCTTAATGGTGGTAAGGGAGTGAGGGAATAGAATAGAAAGGGGGAAATGGTAATAGGGAGACAGAATCGGGGGACAAACATAAACTAGTGGTTAGCCACAGTTGCTAATGTCACTAAGTCGAGATAACACAAAGGGCACCCACAGTTGGTACTGCACTAAGTCAAGGTTGAAGTTGGTAAGACTTGTTAATGAGTCAAAGTTAATGGCAAGTAAAGGAATAGAGTAAAGGTAGAGGCAAAGTGTACTCTTAAGCTGGTAGGCTTAGAGATAGATGGGTTCTATCCAAGGGGGATTTATTTGATGATGGAGTGTCTATGTACAGGCAGTATTTATACAATTTAAAGTATAGTATGGGAAAGTAAGCAAATAGTTGCCACTAGCAATGGCATCTGTCGATGTGTTTATAGTTCATATGAGGTGTCAGTCTGTAACTAAGTGAAAACTATAAGCAAAGTCTCTGTGGCATATAATTGTGAATAAACCCAAAAAAGAGCAAGTCCAATGTCAGTACGTGTTTGTCAATATGTCTGTATATAGTAAGAGAAAGCTGTTTTGTCACCAAAGAGTCACTAGGGTTGCTAATAATTGTTGCTAGAAAAGGTCTTGGCCTTACTGTCCTAGACCCAAAGTCCAGGCTCTACGTGATATTCCTTGTGATTGATAAGTCTTGTGGTCACTAAGATCCTATGCAAGGGCTACATTAATCCAGACTCTGGGCTGGGCCCTGCATGCTGAGTATTGTGACTTGTGCCAAAAATTAGCCAGCTGCCACTAAGTCCGAAATGCCAAAAATGGTGCTCAGTGATAACTAGGTCTTATTAGCATGTTGTTTTGTCTCAAGGGCATGCATTGCCTCATTGTTATTATCAATACTACATCTAATCTGGTTTTATAGCTCCTGCAACCTAGCCCAATAGTAAGAGCAATCCCTTCCCCCCTGCAGTGACCAAGTCTGATGCCATTGAGATGTGGAGGGCTAATAACACCACACTAGTGGTTACACAGATCAAGGTCTCCCTCCATTATAGAGGGGATCTGCTAGCAAAAGACCATGGCAAGTAGACACCATAGTCAAAATTCATGAGGCTGGAACTCACTATGAGTGGCTTATATGAATATGTCTTTGACCCTCCTGAGGTTCCCCATCATCTGCATGAGCTGTAGGCTTACCACAACTGGAGGTTAAATAACCACCTTGCTAGCTCCTTCTTGATAGAAGAACTCTGCTCCCTCCAAAGAACTTATACATGCTAAATCTCCAAAATGATCTTGCACTCATGGTCTATTCACCACCCAACATTGTCACATGGCACCACTAATTAGGTCATGCCACAGAGAGTCTAAAAAATCAGCTAAACAAATATGTGAAGCAAAGTTAGAACATTGATGTGCAATTGAAGGCTTACACCAAGAACAATACCAAGACTCTATAGGAAATGCAGAAGAAGTAGCTGACCCCAATCAAATCCTTGCAGTATTAGATGGTCTTGAAAATGAGCTGAATATAGAGGCCAGAGACATTGACCCAGAAGTACCTAAAACATGGACTCAGGATCTACAATCTTCTGATTCAGAGAGATAGAGGGCAGCATATGATGATGAACTTAAATCACTGAAAGAGATGGGAGTTTATTGTCTGATTCCAAGAACAGAGGTACCAACCAGACATAGAGTGCATTGAGGTCACCCTGTATTTGTGTTGAAGCAGGATGAAAAGGGGAACATTGTATGATTTAAAGTGAGGCATGTCTTGCAGGGATTCAATCAAATATATGGAAAAGAATACACAAAAACCACCTCACCAATGGCACACATTGAATCATGGTGCATTCTTCTTCACCTTGCAGCAGTACAGGGCTGGGACACAATGCAGATAGATGTTAAAACTGCAATGTTAAAACTGCATTCCTTTATGGGGTACTGCCAGAGGAGGAGATGATATACATGGAACAACTGCAAGACTTTGAAGAACTGGGGAAAGAAGATTATATCTGCAAGCTAGAAAAAGGTCTATATAGGATGAAGCAAGTAAGAAGGATATGGAACCACACCTTGAATGACCACATGGTAGGAAGGTGGGGCTTTACAAGACTGGCATGCAAGTCTTGCATATATTATAGAAAATCAGAACATGGGATGCTTATAGCAGCAGTTCATGTGGACAATTTCCTGTCAATTGCAGACTCAAAACAGGCAAACAAGTACTTCAAGTCTCAACTCTGAGAATCATGGTCCATTTCCAACCTGGGCACCCCACAGCAGATTGTGGGCATTGCAGTTGAATGGGACAGGGTGACCAAGGTAGTTTACTTGTCCCAAACTCCAGTCATCAATAGGCTGATAGCAGAATTTGGGCAGAAGGATGCCAATCCACTGTCCTTACCCATGGAGCCTGGCCTAAAGTTGCATCAGACAAACTATACAGCACTAATGCAGAAAGAATGTGATGATATAGCAAGAATTCCATATTGGAGGCTCGTGGGAGGTTTGATTTGGCTGGCCATCTCTTCAAGACCTGACATACAATACACAGTCCAGCAACTGAGTCAGTATTTTGACTCGTACTCAGTAACACACTGGAATGCAGCAATTTGAGTAGTCCAATACTTAAAAGGGACAAGGGAACTCAGGCTATGCCTAGGCAGGACTTCTCCAACTGTGCTGGCAGGGTTCACTGACTCAGATTGGGCAAACTGCTTGGACACTAAACAAAGTGTTGGGGGGTATGCTTGGTCATTAGGCTCTGGTTTAGTCTTGTGGGCATTGTGGAAATAGAAAATGGTGGCAGCATCCTCATGTGAGGCTGAATATATAGCAGCATTTGAGGCAGCACAAGAACGTATCTGGCTATAAACCCTCCTACAAGCAATTTACTATGCCCCAGGCAATGCAACAATTATCATGTGTAATAATAACACAGCAATCAACCTATCCAAAGACCCAATGCTTCACTTGCATGTGAAGCATGTTGATATTAAATATCACTTTTTACACGAGCATGTGGCATCAAAGGAAATTGAAGTCTGTTACATCAATACAAGGGACAACATAGCAGATCCATTTACAAAAGCCCTACCCCTACCTTGTTTCTCTCGACTGCAAGGGATACTGGGAATGTCTTAGCCATGATTCAGTACAAGGAGGAGTGTGTTTGGCACTGCACCACTTATAGTGAGGAGGAGCATTAGAGACCAGTAGATTACACCGTAAGTGGGCTTGGGCCTGACAGGAAAAAGAGTCAGCACAATTTACTTATATCTACTCTTATCAGACTTGACTCGAAGGACATATATATATCCAGTGCATAGTACAGTCACCCTCAGTCAAGTATATGACAACTGAGGGTGAGTAAATTTAATTACAGACAGTGAATACATTACTTACAAAAGGTCCTACTACAGTCACATACTTACTTGTGTACTTAGGTAGGCCTGCTGAGTCAAGTATACAACGAATGAGGTCACATACTTACTTGTGTACTTAGGGCCAACTTCTAACATTTTGTTGGCCCATTTGTTGGGGCCAAAGTTGATGTGTCCTGGTGACCAGTGGAGTCAGAGCTTGATGACTTTCCATGTTCTTGGCTACCACAGAGGTGTCAAGTTACCTGTCCATAGCCATTATACTATGTTCTGGAGTCAATCTTGTTTCTTATGCAGCACTTTGACAGCTGTGTGAACTTGGTTGAGTAGGCAGTGGGTGGAGTGTAGTTGTTGATTGCATAGAGCATGGATGGCTGCCTGGCTGTCTGTGCTAATGATTGTTATGCCATGGAGCTGATGTGTGAGCAAGATGAGCAGATGCAGACCAAGAGTAAGACCCACAGCCTCAGCCTTATAGACTGTGTGCTCAGAATCTAAGCTAAAGTGATACTGCAAAGCAGTTGTTTCCTCACCATCTATGAAGAGGACTGCAGATGTGCTAACTCCTCTCTCAAAGCCTGATCCATCACAGTAGACTGCTGTGCAGGACCTGGAGTGCACATGATGGATGAAGGTGAGTGCCAGTCCCTTGTTGGATTTGATGTGGGTTGTAAATGCAGGTTTGTAGCTGGGCAGGCATTGACATGGTGCTACCATTTCAATTGTTGTTGGGTCAATACCTGTAAAGGAGAAGAGGCTGTGAAGAGGTGAGCAATGGCATCAAATGCATTGCCTCACAGCAGAGCAAACAACTTTGTGCAGGAGTCAGAGGGGAGGAGGGAGAAGAGGTGCACCACAGCCCTGACCAAGACATTGCAGAACAGTAAGTTGATCAGGAGAAGGTTTGCATGCACATCCAGGACATCCTGCCAAAGTGCTTAGAGCACCTGTGATGATCTTGGCAGCCCTACACTGGGCCAAGAGTGGAAGATATGCAATGCTGGCATACCTAGCAAAAGATGGAGCAGTCTTAAGGCACATGGACACATGAGATAGACCCATAAAGTCTCCACAGATCTTTTAAGACTAAAATGCTGAAGGAAATTAGGAAAAATTCCAAGGAAAACATCTCAAAGATTGAAAAAGAACTGAGTCCCTGAGGGCAGATAGGGGACAGCTCTTAAATGACTCTAGGATAAGCATAGAAATAAAAGAGATGGAGTTTGCCCTACTAGATGATCAAATAAAGATGCTAGAAATAAGGTGTTTTGTAAAAGCAAGGGTAACTGTGACAACAAACTTTTTTGTGAATGAGAAATCCCTCACAAAGCCATGGATAAATCTGAACAAGGAAAAAAAGCCTAGAGACATAATAGCTGTACTGAAGACAGGGCTACACCTGGTAACAGACTGAAGAGAAACTCACAAAAGATGGTGGAACTTACCTGAGCCCACCATCTGAGAATGAGGAAACTCACATACTTCAAGCTAAGAAAGTCCTCATCTGCCTAGACAAGGCTCTTACAAGAGAAGACACAGAAGAAATAGGACAACTCATTTTGGAGGGAGAAGTAGAGGAGGTCACTATCATGACCTGTTCCCTGGACCCCATACATCACCCGACAAACCCCCGTCCCCCCAGAACCTCCCCCAACGCTTTGTCAAACTTCTCCAGCACTCCGCGTCTACTCTGGCTAACTCCAGCGCATTCTCGGCTAACTCCAACAGTCCCCTGGCCAACTCCAACGTCTTCCCCGCAGCTGCTGGCACTTCCCCTGGACTTCCTGAGCCCCTGAGACCACTCCCCCGCCATGCCTGACCCCATTACACATCATCAACTTGACACCCTGGCTCCCTTGACTTACCCTGGAGTATCACGACAACCTCGGAATGGACCGCATCACAATTGATCCCATCAACATATCAATGCGGCCCGCCCTCTGGTCATAACCAACACCCATCAACTCCATCAAGCTCCGCCAAGCCCCGCCACCACAGCTGACGTCCCCAGAGCTCTTCAGTAGTCAGTATATAAGACATAGAGGAGCTCCTCATACTCTAGTCTTGAGATTACCTACCTGCCTTACCTGATGTGTTTCTGATTGTTCTTCTCGTGTTTTGTGTTCCATGTCTCATTTTCCTTATTCTCAGTCTCCTGGTCTTATCTCGTCTCTATTCCGTTATCTTTTTGTTATCATTCCATGTCTCCACCTGAATCTATTCTCATTCTTGTCTTGTCTTTGTCTCATTTTGTTCGACTCCATCTCATCTTATTTGATTCTGTCTATCATGTTCAAGTCCTCTTGACCATAACGTCCTCACAAACTCCGCAGTTATGATTACAAACCTCTGACACTCTTTAACAACCCCAGACCCTGCTACATGCTCAGCTCCAAACCCCATCAATCCCTGTTGATCCCCCATCAGAACTCTGGCTCCGCTCCCGTCATCTGCATAGCCTCCGCCTCCTCTGCACCCACAATACTCACACACGGACTTATGCCTGAACCCTGCCAAGCCTATCCCCTGTCCCCACAACTCATCCTCTACTCCTCCAGACCTCCCCAGACTTGCTCAGACCAATCTCCACTAACTATCCTCACAAGTCCCCAATGTTTGGAACACCTCCAAATGCCCAGTTGTCAGTGCAGGGAATCACATCTTCCTAGTAAGGACTTGCCTAGTGTAGCTGAGCCCCCATGGTCAGCAGAACCTGACATAATCTTAAGACTAGAGTATGAGGAGCTCCTCTATGTCTTATATACTGACTACTGAGGAGCTCCAAGAATGTCAGCTGTGGTGGCGGAGCTTGGCGGAGCTTGACAGAGTTGACGGGTGTTGGTTATGACCAGAGGGCGGGCCACATTGATATGTTGATGGGATCAATTGTGATGCGGTCCATTCCGAGGTTGTCGTGATACCCCAGGGTAAGTCAGGGGAGCCAGGGTGTCAAGTTGATGATGTGTAATGGGGTCAGGCATGGTGGGGGAGTGGTCCCGGGGGCTCAGAAAGTCTAGGGGAAGCACTGGCGGCTGCAGGAAGACATCGGAGTTGGCCAGGGAGCTGTTGGAGTTAGCTGAGAATGCGCCAGAGTTAGCCGGAGTAGGCATGGAGTGCTGGGGAAGTTTGACAAAGCGTCGGGGGAGGTTCTGGGGGGACGGGGGTTTGTTGGGCAATGTATGGGGTCCAGGGAACAGGTTGTGACATCACCCCCCCTTCAGTGTTGAGACCCTCGAGACATGGGGAGCGGGTTGGGGATTGGCAGGGGCATGGGAGTTGAAGCCCAGTAATATTGATCAATCCGCAGTGAGTGATGGCGGCATGGGAGGCAAAGTCAAAGCGTGGCTGCCACTTCATCAGGGGGTTCTTCCTAATCAATTAAAAAGCCTTGGATGTACTCTGGGGCTTCTCAAATCCTTTGTCATGTCCTCTCCCAGTTACTCAGCCACTTCCCCCACCCCATTGATCTCAGACGCGGACGTGGTGATCATGTATGACAGCAAGGGGGAGGAGTTCGAGCATTGGTGCCAAGCTGGTGCGATATACTGGAGTTGTGAGCAGCATTGACTTGTTTCTTTGGGGTGGCTGACGGAGTTTTGCAGAGTTGTCCATAGTGGTGGTGGGTTCCCCGGGGGGTCCTAAGCAGGCCAAATTTCATCCCGCAGTGCTCTGATTGGCGGCGGGGGATGCGGAAGGGGTCCCACCGTTGCAGCAAATCCCTCAGGTGGAGGTGATGGCAGAGGAGTTTGCAAGGGCGTTGGCTCGGGCTCGGGGCCCCCCAATGCTGGAATGGTGCCAAAACGAGGCCCCGGTGAGTCTTTAAGTTCTCCTTTGTCGCGTGTGCTGATCTGTTGTTCTTAGTGTGTTTTCTGTGCATGGCGGGGCAAGGCCTGCATCTTTGATGCACTCTTCATGGGCTCGCAGCGTGACACTTCTGTTTACATAATCTCAAGACTCTATCTTACCCCATTCATGATGTCCGCATGTGCCCTGCACACACATTCGCCAAACAATTCCGATGTCTATGGTTGACCCATGCCTGGAAACCCTTATACAGTCCTACCCCATTTGCCAAGGCACACGGAGTCGTGGATCTGACACCAAAGCATCCCTTTTGCTCCGGTTACACCCATGCAATGGCTCTCTCCATGGACACCCTCCCCAACTCATGCCCAACCCTACACCACTCTTGCAAACCACCCCCCACCCTTCCCATACCTTCTCCGCTAGCTCCGCTTCCCTGCAAAGACCGAACCTGGCATCACCAAGGCTTCACCAAGACCCTGGCAACAATTTGGTCCACTGCTCAGCAACTTCTCCGACACCGCACAACAGATCATCCAACTTTCACCCACAACCCTCCCTGAGAAAAGACCCCCCTCCAGGATAGCCCTGCCATTGATTGGAATCAAGCTCAACCCAGCAGCCCCACTCATGTAACACAAGATGCCAAGACCAATGCTACGCTCCAAATTATAGAAACCCCTTCCAGGATCAGTTAGGACTCCCTGGCTGACTTGGCCATCACTTCCACCCAACAAATGAAAGGAGCCTGATGCCTCTGACCCAACCCCAACAACCCTGGGACCCCCAGGCTTCTAGGCGACCAAGAAAGGAAGAGGAGAAACACGGCACCCTGACTCTCAATAAGGAACAGCTCCAAAGTCCTGCCCACTACTTCAACACCCCCCATTCAGTCTGGAACCCCTGACATTGAAGATCCTTAATGCCGACCCTCCCCACACACTATCAGACGTGGACCCCACCTTCCGACTATGCCACCTCCTACAATGAGAACTCCAGCATAGGAGTCGCCCCACCAGAACAAACCATAGGAAAGATGGCCCTATATAAAGTAGTTCCCTAGAGTACTCTAAATTCGCTGACCTTGTTCATATAAGGGAGGGAGAAGCCCCACCATCATCCCAGAGACCATCGATCAACCCACTCAAACGTCCTGATGATCCAAAGACCATACGCTCCAACATTCATGGAGGACTTCCCCACTAGGATCAACAACCCAAATAACCCTGCACTGACTCAAAGCTGCCCCAATTAGCCTCTCTGACCACTCTGGACTCTAGCAACACAACTCCAGGGCCCCCCACTTTGAATCTGACATCCAACCAAGGATACCTATGATGCCAGCTCAACACTGAGGCTCCTGTAGCTCCTACCCCACAAGCATAAATCACTGACCACCAGCTCTGTACAACCCCACCCCTATGCCAGAAGATGTCTATCAAGCAGGGACCACACCAACGGAGTACCCAGAAACAAACCCCATGCAAAGTAATCTCTCCGGAGTACCCTAAAGTTGCTGATGCCTTCTCCAAGAAGCGAGTAGTGCTTCTCCCCATTGCCACCCACTCCAAATCAACATCTAAAAAATGGCAAAGGACATCACATGCCGCAATCCCACCCTCAGAGTCCCAGCCCTGCCACCATCCCACTCCCTTCCCCCAATGCAAAATGCTCCCCTAGAAGAGAAGAAACTCTGGGACTCCCAGAGTAGCTCCCTCCCAAAATGCACAACAGCCTCCGGACCGCTCTGGAGCATGAATGAAGAATTGCCCCAACCCTGCCATGACCCTTGGGGAGTCCAAACCAATGCTCCCCCATGGCTGGTTTCCCCGCCCCCCTCCAACAATTGTGAACGACTATCTCCCCCCAACGCAGCAAATATTTCGCACAGAGGGACAATGGCCAGACTCACCCAAAACCTTGAAAGACAGCTAGACCAGCTCCCCCCCCCCCAAGCTTGGCTGTAGGAGCCACCACCACTCCTACACAACAACTCTGCTGCTCAGTGGTAACATCCATCAAACACCTACTTGTCATGCTGACATGAACCTAGAGGAAAACCCCCACTCCGGAGCTTCCCCTCCGATTTGCGACACAACCCCACCAACAAGTTAAGACCCAATCCCAACCCCTGCATCAACCCTGGACCCCCAGTACTCACGCTTGGAACGGCGGACTGACAAAATGCACCTCAGACCCCTTCCTCCGCCCCGCACCACTCCCAAAGCCAACACAACCAACAAACCCCCCACCAAGCGACCCTCGTGTTGACTCCGGGACTGCTAACTTTTTCCCTGACGAAAGAGCCACCTACTCCCAGAAGGAACAACCCACGGGACAAACTCCGAAGCATCTCTGCTGGGGCAAGCCATTCCCCAACTGACCCCCGTGCTGCCCCTGCCCAAAGAAGCATCCACCAATACAACCCCAACAGACCTCCAAACTCTAGGGAGTGTCAGAAATATGTAAGACCCCTCTGTCCATCTCTGGACTTACCCTTGGTCAGGAAAGCAATGTCACGTAGATGACCTGGAACCCTCAAACTTTGACTTTGGACCCAAAGGAACTAGTTGGGACTGATCACCCCACACCCTGCCCCCTCATCATCAACACTCCAAAGCACACCAAAGCACCACCCAAGCATGCCTGCCCATAGACGCAATACTCTAGAGCATGACTTTGACCAGAACCAACACTCTGAAGCACAGCAAAGCCCGATCCCGAGTGCCCTTCACCAAACACCGTACTCCAGGGCACAACAAAACCCCACCATGCACAACCCCACCCAAACGTAAACCCCGGGCAACCCCAACCAAGGGAATGCAACCCTCACCCTAAGGGAGTACTTCCGCCTCCACACTGACAAAACCCACAGCATAGATAGTATGGAAAACAACCCCCTGCCAACTCACTACAGGAACCACCCTACCCCGGGGGCTCCGCCACTAAGCCGCTAGGGACTCCCTCCTCTGACCAACTATGCCCCAAGAATAAACCTCACTCTGCCACCCCCACCATCATTGAAAAGGACCTCCGCCACCCTGCCACCTGCATTGGCATAAAAGCCAGACTGCCGGAAGACCTCTGCCCCCCCCCCTGCCAGCCACACCAACAAAAGACCAAAGCCCTGACCACCCTGAACACACATCAAAGACTTGGAGGACCACCCCCTTGAACTAGCACAACGCACATCTCCGCCATGGACTGAAGAAAATCCCTACACCCTGGGTCCAAGGCCCCAAGAATCAAACTCAGCAACGCCGCCCAAAAATGCCACGGAACTCTGCTGGAAGACTCCCAACACCCCCACTAAGCCTTGGAAACTCTTCCTATGGCACTCTGCCCCGTCCCAGCAACCCTGGGACTAGCCAACACAGACGGCATTAGTGGGCTTAACCTCCACCTCTGGATCCACTAGGGATTCAACTCCCACCAGCACCCCTGCATGTTTCACTTACCTCACACAAATTAAAGTCTCACTTCACACACCCAGAAATGACAAAGAAGCATTGGAGGGTACAAAAAATATAATACAAGGTGGAACAGGGCAGCAAACTCGAAGACAAGAAGAAGCGGGGCCCAACCGCCCCCTCACTCTTCCCTGGAACCCCTGCTGCTCCCACCCCCAAATCAATCTCCATCTGGGCCCACACCACTGCCAAGACCTCTGCCAACCCCAGCAAAGACTCCCCCGTATCTGCCGCCACTTCCCACCACAATCCTGGAGGCACCGCATTATGCCGCCAATGCCCTGCCAGCAACCTCCTCACCCTCGCCATCCCCTGCTACAACTCCGGAGGCTGATCCCTGGACATCTGCGCCAACCCGTCTTAGATTGATGCAAATGCTGCGGAGGCACCATCCAAGAGAACTCAGTGCTCCCACACCCAGCCTAACCCCAAAAATGACGCATTTTAGCAACAGACAGAGAATTGGGAAAAACACTTACAAAGGATCCCCGCATGCCCTGAAGCAGCCTCATTGACCAGCCAATCCTCCCTCCACCGCACTGCCTCCAGCTCCGCTCCCAGTGAACCACCCTCTAGTGCCATTCCCCACTCCTCCACCCCCACTGCAGGCCACACCTCCCATTGCATCAGACGCTCACACAAGCCCCATACCTCTGGTGCTCGCTCTGTCGCCACTCGCACTGAGGTGTTCCGTGCCCACTCCAACGCCTCCTTCTCCACCCATGCTGCATCTCGATTCTCCCTCACCCAGTGAAGCTCCCCCTCTCATGCCGTCAATGCCACTATTAGAACCTCCACCTGCTTGTGAAGAAAGACCTCTGTGATCAAAGGCAGGGGCTCCAGAGAACTTGATGCCCATTCTATGGGTGTGCCTGGGGTGGGAGAGTAAACGTGAAACTCAAAAGGACTCACCATCAGCTCGTGCCCCCGCAGCTGCTTGCTGGGCCCTGCCTCCGACAGCAGGGAAGCTCTCCGCTTCCCATGGTCTGCTGCCAAGGATGCCCCCTCCCTCCGCCCACCCCGCGGAGGCCCCACCTGCCCCGCAGACTACCCCACGCTCTCCTCCCCCGACACCCAGGTCTTCCATGCCTTGCCCAGCTGACTCTGCACCCAGTCCTTGTCCCACCCCTGCTCTGTGGCAATGCACGCCGCTCGCCACTCCAATGAGATCAAGCACTTCTCGTGGCTTGCACAACATGGAAGGCAAACGGAAGTGTTGTGCTGCAAGCCCACAGAGGGCGCATCAAAGATGCAGGCCTCATCCCGCCACGCACAGAAAACACATCAAGAACAACAGATCAGCACACGCAACAAAGGATAACTCAAAGACTCACCGGGGCCTCGTTTTGGCACCATTCCAGCATTGAGGGGCCCCGAGCCCGCGCCAACGCCCTTGCAAACTCCTCTGCCATCACCTCCACCTGAGGGATTTGCTGCAACGGTGGGACCCCTTCCGCATCCCCCGCCGCCAATCAGAGCACTGCGGGATGAAATTTGGCCTGCTTAGGACCCCCCGGGGAACCCACCACCACTATGGACAACTCTGCAAAACTCCGTCAGCCACCCCAAAGAAACAAGTCAATGCTGCTCACAACTCCAGTATATCGCACCAGCTTGGCACCGATGCTCGAACTCCTCCCCCTTGCTGTCATACATGATCACCACGTCCGCGTCTGAGATCAATGGGGTGGGGGAAGTGGCTGAGTAACTGGGAGAGGACATGACAAAGGATTTGAGAAGCCCCAGAGTACATCCAAGGCTTTTTAATTGATTAGGAAGAACCCCCTGATGAAGTGGCAGCCACGCTTTGACTTTGCCTCCCATGCCGCCATCACTCACTGCGGATTGATCAATATTACTGGGCTTCAACTCCCATGCCCCTGCCAATCCCCAACCCGCTCCCCATGTCTCGAGGGTCTCAACACTGAAGGGGGGGTGATGTCACAACCTGTTCCCTGGACCCCATACATTGCCCAACAAACCCCCGTCCCCCCAGAACCTCCCCCGACGCTTTGTCAAACTTCCCCAGCACTCCATGCCTACTCCGGCTAACTCTGGCGCATTCTCAGCTAACTCCAACAGCTCCCTGGCCAACTCCGATGTCTTCCTGCAGCCGCCAGTGCTTCCCCTAGACTTTCTGAGCCCCCGGGACCACTCCCCCACCATGCCTGACCCCATTACACATCATCAACTTGACACCCTGGCTCCCCTGACTTACCCTGGGGTATCACGACAACCTCGGAATGGACCGCATCACAATTGATCCCATCAACATATCAATGCAGCCCACCCTCTGGTCATAACTGACACCCGTCAACTCCATCAAGCTCTGCCAAGCCCCGCCACCACAGCTGACGTCCCCAGAGCTCTTCAGTAGTCAGTATATAAGACATAGAGGAGCTCCTCATACTCTAGTCTTGAGATTACCTACCTGCCTTACCTGATGTGTTTCTGATTGTTCTTCTCGTGTTTTGTGTTCCATGTCTCATTTTCCTTATTCTCAGTCTCCTGGTCTTATCTCGTCTCTATTCCGTTATCTTTTTGTTATCATTCCATGTCTCCACCTGAATCTATTCTCATTCTTGTCTTGTCTTTGTCTCATTTCATTCAACTCCGTCTCATCTTGTTTGATTCTGTCTATCATGTTCAAGTCCTCTTGACCATAACGTCCTCACAAACTCTGCAGTTATGATTACAAACCTCTGACACTCTTTACCAACCCCAGACCCTGCTACATGCTCAGCTCCAAACCCCATCAATCCCTGTTGATCCCCCATCAGAACTCTGGCTCTGCTCCCATCATCTGTGTAGCCTCTACCTCCTCTGCACCCGCAATACTCACACACGGACTTATGCCTGAACCCTGCCAAGCCCATCCCCTGTCCTCACAACTCATCCTCTACTCCTCCAGACCTCCCCAGACTTGCTCAGACCAATCTCCACTAACTATCCTCACAAGTCCCCAATGTTTGGAACACCTCCAAATGCCCGGTTGTCAGTGCAGGAAATCATGTCTGCCTAGTAAGGACTCACCCAGTGTAGCTGAGCCCCCATGGTCAGCGGAACCTGACAGCCACTGCATCCTTACAAAATGAAGAAGCTGCAGGCCTTGATGGCATAATACAAGAAGTATGGAAGAAACTCAAAAACAGGTACAATGAAGCTGCAAAGGCAGAAAGACCTGGCTTCAATGTGGCCAGGATGCTCCAAATGGTGTTCAATGACATAGTCACAAATGACATGATGGCTGGCACAACCTTTGCTGAGGAATGGCTATGCCCCATACATAAAAAGAGTGGTCAAATAGACATTGGAAACTACCACCCAATAACAGTACTCAACACTGACTACAAAATTTTCACCAAAGCACTATCAAACAGGCTCACCAAGGTAGCATCATCAATTATCCATCCCAACCAGGCAGACTTCATAACATGCCATTGAAATGAGGACTGGATAGAGCTTGCCCAGATAATGATAGAATAGTGTAAGACTAAAGAGGGGAATGGAATGATCATCTGCTTGGACTAGGAGAAGGCATATGACAATATCCTATATATCTTCTTATGGAAATTGCTCCAAAAATTTGGCTTCACTGAAACTTTTATACAGACAGCCTAATGCTCTATACTTAGAGGCCAGTACAATAGTAATCCTGAATGGAGAGAAGAGTAGATCCTACATAGTAACTAGAGGGGTCAGGCAGGGTGATCCACTGTTATGTCTCCTCTTCAACATTGCCATTGAATTCCCAGCACAAATGCTGAGATCATCAGACCTTGAAGGCTTTTCTTTTGACAAAAATATGGAAAAACTAATTGCAACACTTTTTGCAGATGACACATCAGCCTACCTGGCAGAAACAGACAACTTTCCAGCTTTTGACTAGGCATTTGACCTGCAGATGCCACAGAAATGGAATGAAGTAGTGGCTTCAATATGAGCTTGAGAGAGTCATATGCTCACTTTACAGAGCAAAGTGTATTGTCAAGCTACAAAGGAGGAGATTTCCATAGCAACAGAGATTAGTTGCAACAGAGAGTCATTAAGACCAATTTGAGCTAGTTGGTTATGGACATTATGAATTGGCCTTTTAGATGACAGTGAAATAAGGATTAATGCCTTATGTGAGCAATTTGGACCAAAGCTGCAAACTGGTGGAAATACCAAAGTTTTAGAGAATCTACTCAGAGGCAGGGAAAAAGGAAGGATTCATGCCTCACTGAGGGAGATATCCCTCAGCTATAGAGCCAATGGCAGACAGAATTCACCAATATTGTTAATGGAACAAAGGAAGAGCTTTCTCCATGGCATGAGGTTAATCATGGAATTAACCTCATTAATGATAATAAGCAGTACCAATATCATTTACTTCATTGTCCGATGGCACTGCAGCAGCAGCTACAAGACAAAACAGAATGATATCTGCATGCTCAGTGATGGGAAGCTCAGACCACTTCTCAAGCAGCACCACTGTTGTGCATTCTCAAGGAGAATGGAACATTAAGAACAGTGTTGGATGTGTACCAATGCAATGATAATTCAATTAAAGATGTGACCCCATTGCCCAATCAAGAAGTGATCTAGGAAGATACAACTGTACAAAGTTCAGGTCAAAAATTGACCTGACAAATGCCCATGAACAAGTGCAAATTTGCATGTCAAATATAGCTAAGACTGTATTCTCATAGATTACTAGCACATATGTCAGTAACATTATGCAGATCAGTAACTGTAATGTGCCAGTGACATTTTAGAGGTTGATGACTACAATAACATTTATCTGGATGATATACTCATCTATTCCAACACAATTAAGGAGCATAGATAATATCTTAGAATAGTATTTGAATAGCTTAGAGCAAATTTGCTCTACTTTAAATAGGAAAAAATGTAAGCTATATGTGGACTGAGTGGACTTCCTGAATCATGTCATCAATAGTCAGAGTATACACCCATACCACAACAAATTAGATTAAATCTGTGAATGGAGAAGTTCACAGAATTACAATGATGTGCAACATTTTGTCAGACTAGTAAATTATATATCAAATTTTCTACAGAATGTAACAACTTATATGGGCCTATTGATGGCCATAACACAGAATGGCTTGCCATTCTATTGGCACTCTATACATTAATGATGCTTTGATATGATTAAGCATATTTGTGACTGTATGCCAGTTATTTGACTAATAAATTCATGGGAGAATGAGCCTATATGGCTCATTTGCAATGCATCCAAAATGCAAACCTGCCATCCAGAACTTCAAATTGTTCCTGCTGTGGCTATGGCTATAGCACCATACTCAGACAGTTTCATCCACCCAATGGACATGGAAATAAAGGCACCATCAATGTGTTCAATGCAGACTGAGCAGTCAGACTCTTCTTCACATTGAAATTGACATGGTAATCAGAAGAGAGGATGGAATGAGTGTCAATAACTATTGTCCCCAAAGGAACAAGTGAGGATGAGTGGATCATAGAGAACAGGTTCTATAAGGAGTACCCAGAAAAGAAAGGTGCCATCTTCCTGGCCTGAAACACTACCACAAAAGTCTCCTCCACCATGAGCAAGAGACTTGCCTCCACAGCAGGGCAAGTATGATAGCTATAGGCCACAGCAGGAGCTGCATAACAAATGCCCTTGCCACCAAGGCATTTGGTAGCTGAAAAGAGCAAAGAACATGCAGAAGAGGAGGTGCTGAGTTGGGAGGAGAATTCTGATATGGAATTGTTGTGACAGAGGCTGATTCAAACAGGTCAGCACATACCACTGGGGATTGCAATGTTGCAGGACCCACTCACAAGAATACAGTGCACATGGTCACTTCCTATCTACTGATTTGGCAGAGAACAACTAAAAATAAACAAATTTTCACTACATTTTTTCATTGTAAATAGTGGTTACAAAAACACTTCAATTTAGCTTAGATATCTAGTTCTATCATTGGTGTGCTCTTCAAAGCAATTGGTGGAGTTTTAATTTTTGGTCTGTTACAAAAGTGAAACAAACCCTATTACATAATAATTAGGATTACATATATGGTAAATCCTTTTATGACATTTTATGACATACAAGAGCCACCCTATTAATTGTCAAACATGGTTGATAACATTAATATCTATCATAATATTGCCTGGAATGCATTGATAGAAGCTATAATTCTTAACTGTGTAGGCTGCCTGCTTAATGTGGAGTTCATGTCTGGATTGGATATGTTAGTATATAATATGTAATATGTACAACAAATACAATACATATTGATATGCATCCATGTATCTTCAGCAGTAGCAGAAGTATTTTTGAATATTGTGCACTATAACTGCATCTAGACACTCTGGAACTAACTCCTTACATGCTACACTTGCTTTACAATTTTGCCCTTACTTGGCATGACATTTTTTGTTCCTGACTCTCTGAGAAGTGAAACATGTGGAAAAATTTCTGATATTGCATAAATCAATGTTTTTTTATTGGTTTCTTAATACTAAATTTGTAAAGGCACCCAGTCTGCACACATTATCTAATTGATCATTGTGATGAGATCTTGTTCTGGCATTGACCAACAGTAGTCCTTGACATAACTTGTCATCTCAGGATCAATGCTGTTTTCTCTCTCTTTTTATCATAAGCCTTCAAAGTCAGTTCTAGTTGACTTACTGTTCAACTGTCCATTGACACATTGTTCATGTCATGCCAATCCAATCTAAGAGCCAGAAGTAGTGACTATAGATTGGTGTCTATTCCCAAGCCTCAAACCCTTGAATTCCATAGCCCCAGTTACTATAGATTGATTAATACCCCCAGTTCCAATACCCTCAGGCCCAATTCTATCTATATATTATGTGACGATGGACATGGGAATGTGGCTGTGCCTATGCAACAACTTTTCTGCTGACTAAAATTTGTCAGTGCTGACTAAAATTTGTCAGTGCTGACAAATGCTGACAAATTTAAACCCTTTTATGGTAATACAATCAGATTTGGCTGTTTTTACACTCTTCGGATAAATTTTTCACCAAAACAAATGCAGTAGACAGCTTTAATACATATATACTATCTTTTGACTATGTGTAAAAGGTGCCAGATAGTCTGCAGGGATGAAAAAGGCCAAACGCGATTTAGTGGACACTGTTTTTCACGCCTCGCATGTTTTTTGACACAACATGACCAAACAATGGGCATTTCCAAGGTTGTGGAAAGGAGGCCACACGACAAAGTATGTTTCGTCACATCTATTGATTAATTGATGTTGACTAACAAGCTTATTAGTAACTCCTTAACCACATTGAGCTATTGATATATTAAATATCTCATCATGCAAGTCAATTTTAATGGTTTTTGACTGTTAAATTGCTTAACAATAGATGTTATAGGCAACCACCTACTACTCCTGAAAGCCAAAGGCAACAAGCTAGGAATCAAAGGAGACTTGAACAGTTACAAATGACAGATCCTGACAATCGTCGAGCAAATAGAAACAATAGATCTTTGGAACAGATCAACACTGTGGTTGTCCCACCACTTCAATTGGGGCCTGGGGGTATCAATCAATCTATGGGAACTGGGGGTTTGAGACCTATAGCCACTGCTCCTGGCTCTTTGGGAAGACCTATTAGGCAGGCAGCAGCTGCTGATGATCCATTTTTTATGGTCATCCCAGAAACTGTTTTGCCTGAAGGGTGGGATGCTCCTTTGCAGAATCCCATTTCTAGAGTGTTGCCACCTCTACCTGCTCCTATACAGAGAAGAGGCAATAGAGTCAATCAGTCTGCTCTTGCTCAAGCTGCTATGGTCATTCCAGAAACAGTTTTGCCAGAAGGTTGGGATGCTCCTTTGCAGAATCCCTTACCTAGAATGGTGCCACCTTTGCCTGCTCCTGTACATAGAAGGGTCAGAAATGGTCCCTTGCCAGAGCTTATAATGGTACCAGCTCCACTTGCTCCCCAGGCACTGTTAGAAGAGCAACAAAGACTGAGACAGAGGCAACAAAAGCAGGCACTGGCAATCTTGCAAGAGCAACAAAGGCTAAGGCATATTGCTATGGCTACAGAGCAGGAGAGGCAACAACAAGAAGTACTAGCAGTGTTGCAAGAGCAACAAAGGCTGAGACAAGATCAGGAGAGGCAACAGGCATTGGCTATTCTGAGCCAGGAAAGGTTGAGGGAGGAAGAAGAAGAGGTCAGTCAAGGACAACTTAAATATATCACTGGGACTAACAAAGTCTAACAGCATATTGATCTGAATCCTGAACATAGGCCTTTGAATGCAGTTATGGCTCAAAGGATTTTTCAAGGCTGGGAACAGCAACATGAAGCTGATCTGGAAGAGGATTTCAATGATTTAGGTCCTCAGAATGATATACCTTCTGAGGATGACTTGGAATATGTTGATCCTGTTCAACAGAGACCTGCAGAACAATTGGATCCTCCCCTTGATGTGCCATTGGGTCCTCAGGATGACATATCTTCTGATGATGACTTGGAATATGTTGATCCTGTTCAACAGAGACCTGCAGAGCAATTGGATCCTCCCCTTGATGTGCCATTAGGTCCTCAGAATGACATCCCTTCTGATGATGACTTGGATTATGTTGATCCTGTTCAACAGAGACCTGCAGAAGACTTGGACCCTGCTCCACCCAACCATCCAGCAGGACTACAAAATCCTGCTGAACAGCCTCCCCTTGAGCTTCCTATGCCACCACAGCTTGACCCTATTCAGCCTATTCCAAGAGGAAGGCAACCTTACTTGATTGAATACCCTCCACACTATCTTGGTCCTATGACTGTTATATGTCCACACTGCCAAGCCTTACATTTTGATGCTGAAAAGCTCACCAAGTCTACTATTTATAATCCAAAGTTTGGCATGTGCTGCTTACAAGGCCAAGTGAATTTGCCCAGGCTTCAAGATGCTCCAGCAGATTGATTGAACCTGCTCCATGGGCATCATCCTCTCTCTGACACTTTTAAAACATCTATCTGTCAATACAATGCAGCCTTTGCATTCACATCTCTAGGAGTCAAAATTGATCATGCCATTACCAATGCTCCTGGACCATACAGCTTTAGGATCAATGGAGAACTACATCATTTGACAGGTGCCTTGCTTCCTATTGAAGGCAATCTGCCTGTATATACACAGCTCTACTTTTATGACCATAATCAGCAATTGGCTTTTTGTCAACAGAATAATTCTAGGCTGGACCCTCAGATAATGGCCTCTTTGCAAGATATGCTTGCTAGAGTCAATCCCTTCATTGGCTTATACAAGCAGGCCAGGCAGATCATGGGAGAAGTTCCAGAAGGCCAACCACAAAGGCTTTCTGTCAAGCTTACAGCTGATTTTAGAGATCCTCAATGCTACAATGACCCCAATGAACAGGAGGGTGTTGCAGCTGTAATTCCTGGAGATGGCTCAGAGGAGCGATCAAATCATCGTGATATAGTCTTGCACTTGCATGGAAGGGAATTGAAGCAGATCAGCCATCTACATCCATATTACACTCCATTGCACTACACAATCATCTTTCCCATTGGAGAGCCTGGATACCACATCAACATTCTTGCCAGACATGGACCACAAGGGCAGCAAAGGACAAATAAGGTCTCTGAAACCTCATATTATGCATATAGGCTTCAACAAAGAACTCTGGAATTTAATGCTGCTTTACTTTGGAGTGGAAGGTTGTTTCAGCAATATGTTGTTGATGCATGGGCTTCAACTGAGCAAACAAAGTTGAATTGGGTTCAGCACAATCAGAAGAAGATCAGAGCTGAAGTCTATCAGGGAGTGGTGGATGCTGCTGCTGGAGATAAAGAGGTCACCCCACAGAGCCGTCATGTCATTCTTCCTTCCTCTCATACTGGAAGTGAACGACAAATGCAGCAATTATTCCAGGACTCTATGGCTATTTGCAGGCATTTTGGAAAACCTGATCTCTTCTTGACTATGACTGCCAATCCAAAGTGGTCAGAAATTGAAGAAGCTCTCTTGAAGGAACCTGCAGTCAATGGGAAGAAGCAAACAGCTGCTGATTGACCTGATATTGTTGCCAGAGTATTTGAACTCAAAAAGAATGCTGTAGTGAAGGAGATCAAGAAAGGTCTCTTTAGCAGCTGTGTGGCTTATGTTCATACCATTGAATTCCAAAAGAGAGGACTTCCACATATGCACATCTTGATCTTTTTCCATTGCCATCACAGGATCAAGGATGCACCTGATGTGGATTCCATTGTCTCTGCCCAGATTCCAGATCCAGTCACTCAGCCTCAATTGTATCAGGTATTGGTTTTGTTTAAATTCTGGATTCAGTAACTTATCTTTGTTGTCAGATTGTTACTACCAACATGGTCCATGGTCCATGTGGAACTGCCAAACCCAATGCTAAGTGCATGGTAGATGGCAAATGTTCTAAGAAATACCCAAAGGAATTCCAAGAGGCTACTCAGTATGGAGATAATGGCTATCCTCAATATGCCAGGCCTGACAATGGGCGCTTCTTTGAAGAGAATGGTCATCATTATGACAATCGTAATGTTGTGCCATATAACCCTTATCTCTCAGCCAAGTACAAATGTCACATCAATGTGGAGGTCTGTGCTTCAGTGGAAGCCATCAAGTACATTCACAAGTACATCTACAAAGGCCATGATAGGACAACTTTGGAGATTGCTGGAGAGCAGAGGGATGAAATCAAGGAACACTTGGATGCCAGATACATTTCTGCAGCTGAATCATGCTGGCACATCTTTGAATTCAACATGCATAGAGAACATCCTCCTGTATATCAATTACCTGTGCATTTGGAGGGCCAACATGAAGTCTACTTTCAGGATAATGAACCTTTGGAGATGGTAGCTGCCAGGCCTAATGCAAACAAGACTGCACTCACTGCTTGGTTTGAAGCCAATGCCAAATTCCCTGATAACAACACCACTTATCAGAACTTTCCAACCAAGTTTGTCTATGAAGCTTCCAAAAGGACCTGGAAGGAGAGGCAGAGAGGAACAGCTATTGGGAGGATGTACTTTGCTTCACCAAAACAGGGAGAAAGGTTCTACCTCAGGATGCTCCTGACAGTTGTGACCAATGCAACATCATGGGCTGATCTCAGGACAGTCAATGGCCACACCTATTCTACTTACAAGGAGGCATGCAAGGCCCTTGGTCTTCTAGAAGATGATGCAGAATGGAGGCAGTGTCTTGCTGAAGCTGCTCCAATCCAATCAGGATCAGCTCTCAGACAGTTCTTTTGCACTATCTTATTCCACTGTGCTCCTACCACTCCAGAGGCTCTATGGGACGAATTCAAGCACTCCATTTGTGATGATCTTCAACACAGATTGGAAAATATCAGGCAGTACAGGGACAGAGTCTTTACTGATGAAGATGTCTATGACTATGGCCTTCATCTGATCAATGACAATCTGAAGAATTTTGGCAAGACTCTTCAAGACTTTCCTAACATGCCAGAACCCCAACAAGTTTGGAATGTGATTCCAGGCAAGTTGGACATTGTATAAAGAGTTGACATTGATACTGATCAAACAATTTCAGGAAATAGGCTTTTGCAAGAAGAAACAGATTATGATGTTGAGGAGTTGAAGAGAAGGGTTGATGAAAACAAGGCCAGATTTAATGGTGAACAACTGGGGGCCTTCAATGAAGTTATGGACTCTGTGGACAACAACTTGGGCAAGATGATATTCATTCACAGTGCAGGTGGATGTGGCAAAACATTTGTGTGCAACACTTTGGCTTCTGCTGTTCAGTCCAATGCAGATGTGGCATTATGTGTAGCATCATCTGGGATTGCTGCCTTATTGCTGGAGGGTGGTAGAACTGCACATTCAAGGTTCAAAATCCCCATTCCTGCTCTGGATACATCCATTGCCAATATCAAAAGAGGAACTCAGTTATCTCAACTCTTACTCCAGACCAAAGTTGTCATCTGGGATGAAGTCCCAATGCAACACAAAAATGCCATTGACTCTGTGGATTGAGGGTTCAGAGACATTCTGGAGAAGGATGTTCCTTCTGGTGGAGTGACTGTGGTGTTTGGAGGGGATTTTAGGCAAACTCTTCCAGTTATCCAATGAGGACTTAGGCAGCAGATAATTGCTGCTTCACTCAAAAGGGGAAGACTTTGGGATCAGATACAAGTCCACTACTTGGTTCAAAACATGAGATTGGATCAGACTCCTAATAACATTGCTCATGCAGCTTGGTTATTGGATGTTGGTGCTGGAAAAAACCTTGGGCCTGGAGAAACAGTACAACTTCTAGAAACCATGATCTGTGATGACAATTCTGTCACTGGATTAATCTCTTCCACTTATCCTCATATTGATCACCATCAAGATGATCAGTATTATCTGGACCATACCATCCTTTCTGGCAAGAACTCTGATGTAGAGGATATCAACTCTGAAGTTCTGCAGAAATGTCCAGGAGAAGAGAAAATCTTGCAGAGTGCAGACTCTATCATATCTGATGATGGAAATTATAATGGTCTTGCATTGTATCCAATGGAATACCTCAACTCTCTCAGAGCCAGCAGTTTGCCCTTGGCTAAATTGGCTCTGAAGATTGGTGTTCCTGTCATGCTGCTCAGGAATCTGGATACAACCAAAGGACTTTGCAATAGGACAAGAATGATTGTCACTCACATCAGCACCAGAGTTCTCAGATGTAGGATCATCAGTGGAGATGCCAAGTTTGCAGGATCAATTGTTTTGATTCCAAGAATCAATATGGATGTGTCTGAAGAAGATTTGCCAATTCCATTGTGCAGGAGACAATTTCCAGTTTGATTGGCCTTTGCTATGACTATCAACAAGTCTCAGGGTCAATCAGTCAAGCATATTGGATTGGACCTTCAATCAGGAGTTTTTTCACATGGCCAACTTTATGTTGCACTCTCTCGGTGCACATCAGGAGATTGTATCAAAGTCATCTTGGACCCAGAAAACACATCAAAAAAGACTGCAAATATTGTCTATCAGGAAATCCTGAATGGTTTACAAATGTAAGTGTGACTTTTGTTGGATTCAAGCAACAAATGCTAACTTCTATGAACTTCAGCACCTAATGTCTATAGCTGGACCATGTAATATAGATATTCTTAATGGTTTACAAATGTAAGTGTGACAGTTTAAATAATTGCTTGGTTAGTACTAACTTTTATAATTTTCAGCATCTCTAATATATACCAGTGGACATTGTAGTATTTTGTTAATAATGTAATATAGATACATGATTAGTTTATATATAGAATCTCAGTGTATTGAATTGTAAGAGAAAAGCAACACTTAGCCAACAAAATACAAAGACCTAACCAAATGAAGTGAGGTTGGGTCTGGGACTGAGCATTAAGTTTGAAATATAAGGACATAACTGAACAAAGTGAGGTTGGGTCTGGGATGAAGCATTGAGTCGAATATTGAGGACCTAACCTCACTTTGTTTGCTTAGTCTGGGACTTAGCATTGAGTTTGAAATACAAGGACCTAACTGAACAAAGTGAGGTTGGGTCTGGGACTTAGCATTGAGTTGGAAATACAAGGACCTAACCAAACAAAGTGAGGTTGGGTCTGGGACTTAGCATTGAGTTGGAAATATAAGGACCTAACTGAATAAAGTGAGGTTGGGTCTGGGACTTAGCATTGAGTTGGAAATACAAGGACCTAACTGAACAAAGTGAGGTTGGGTCTAAGACTTAGCATTGAGTTTGAAATACAAGGACCTAACTGAATGAAGTGAGGTTGGGTCTGGGATGAAGCAAGAGCTACAGGCCCATGCCAAAGGCATGGGGCATAGCTTGTTGAAGTGGTGGAACAACTATAGTATTGATTTATTCCAAAGATCCATTGTTTCTATTTGTATGACAATCATCAGGATCTGTCATTTGTAACTGTTTAAGCCTCCTTCAAATCTTAGCTTGTTGCCTTTGGCTTTCAGGAGTAGTAGGTGGTTGGTTTGTATGCCTGAAACATCCATTTTCAAGCATTTATTAGTCAAAAATCATTAAAATTAACTTACATGATGAAATATTCAATATATCAATAGCTCAATGTGGTTAAGGATTGACTAATAAGTTTGTTGGTCAACATCAATCAATCAATAGACATGACTGGGTCTCCTTTCCACAACAACTTCAGAACCATGTGATGTTTGGTTATGTTGTATCAAAAAACATGCAGAGGTATGAAAAACAGTATCCACTGAATCATGTTTGGCCTTTTCCACATCTGTGAGATGCATGACACCTTGCACACATGGCCAAATGATGGGATCTATCTATCAAAGTTGTCTACTGTAATTTTTTTAACAGAAAACTTGATCAAAGTGTCAAAAACAGCCAACTCATAGGTGTTCATCCTTAAAAGGCAGTTCTTATGTCAGCATTGGTCAGCATTAGCCAGGCTTACTTCAGCACAATCTAAAGTTGTCACATATATGGGCACACAGCCACTTTCCCATGTTATAGAGACGAGCTACGGTCCGTGCCTTTGGCACGCGCCTGTAGCTCTTGCTAAGTCCCAGACATAACCTCACTGCGCTCGCGATATTCAAGTCAATGTTGAGACCCAGACCCAACCTCACTTCGTTCGGTCAGGTCTTCAATTGGAACCCAGATCAATTGAGTTGGAAGTCCGATTATATAAGTAAGATGTCAATCATAGTGTCAGTAACCTTCCTTTGTGCTTTCCTTCTCTAATCCCTCTCTATTCTGTCTTTCTTCGGGTCGAGCTGTGCTCGTTGATTTCTTCTTCATTCCGTCCTAGTTGTTTCCTTCCCAGTCATCGAAGCAAGCCCTTCCTTCAGCTGGTTCTAGCTTTGTCTGCACATTTCGACTTGTACGGTTTTTGAAGAATGGGAAACCTCATTTGGCACCAATATGCCCGTCTAGCCTCCATAACCGTTAGTGTCTGTGAGTCCCACCGACACAGCAATCGTTCGCGTTCACTTACTCATTGTATACTCACAAAGATGCCGTCTGGGCCTCATTCTTCGGATTCATCTATCGCAAATTCTTTTGGGACTTCATTGGTGGTGTTCTGCGTAGTCCTGGAGGAATACAGTATGCATACTTCTTAGCAGCCAATTTTTATCAATCTGTAACATTTGCATAGACCCAGCCCCAATGCTGCTATCTTCATCACCGTCATCGTCAAGGCACCCATCATCCAGATCCTTTCCATGATTCTGGGAATGTTCATCGTAGCACTGGAGTTTCCGCTACCACCTCTCAATAAGTTCTCCATATATCGCAGTATTATTCTGCGAATCGTGTTGCTATTGTTTCAATCGCTCCTCACAACATTGTTCTATCAAGTAAGGAGACCTTCTTAGTTTCATAGTTCTTGACTCCATTCGCTTTGACAATAGGGTACAAATGCCGCTCTCTGGTCAGTGGTAGCGGCCATCTGTTACACACGCGCCCAGATTCTCGGAGAGACGATGATTGAAGCCAGGGAGAACAGGGGTAAGGTTGAGGGAGCTTGATATTTTTATGATTGTTCCAGCCCAGTCCCCGAAAAGCCACCCCTTCCATAGTAATCTGATGCAGGAAGCGGGGGACGCCTATCTGGTGGGCTGGAACATCTCTCCCATTGTTTTATCACAAATGCGGTGTCCTTTCTCGCTTCAAGGATAGGTTCGCTTATTTGCGTGCGATATTTTTTGATATTCACCTACTATAGTTTGCTTTTCACTGTACCCAAATTAGATACACTTGCAGAATTTTAGGATTTTCTATGAGTTCAGAGTAACGACGGGAGTTGTGACGGAATCGTGACCCGCCTCTCACCTCCACCGACTCGAGACAGCTCTACCCTTCGTCACGACTAATTCCAACACTACTAATCTACCGTCCTACCGACGGTGACCCCGTCTCGACCGGCAGAATGTATTAAAAGTATTTTACATTACTCACCTCTCATTACTCTAAGTTACAATTTTCAGTCTATTCTTAGAACGATCGACTTATTTTCTGATATACTTTAACCCGTAGCTATGGTATATAAAAAGTCCTTTGTACACCCTAGCTACAGGAGAAATTTCGAGCACTTATCACAGTCTCTCGAGTGAAACTCTATCTTATTTTCTCGTGTGACTTAACCGTTAAACTACGCTTGCGTCACAGGAGTGTACTAAATTGAGGTTGCTTAAAATTAATTCTAAATATAATGATTTATCCAAATGATATCTTATCTACACGAATCTGTCACTTATTCACACCACAGTCATGTCTCCTGCAGAAATTATCAGTTCTATATCAAACAAGTTCATCGAAGCTCGCGAATGTGGTGAACTACTCTTCTTTCCGTCCACTATATGCAAGCATGAGGATCTAGGTGTACAAGTAAGTTCAAACAATTCCAGGTTAATCTCAAGTTGAACGGTAGATTCAATAGTTCGAGGTCAGATTATGTCCCGCGCTGCAAAAGAAGCCAGTTGCAGAGGTAGATTTGGCCAAGGAGAAAATAAAAGAAGGAACACAGTTCGATGCATTCACTCCTCCGTATAATCCGAGCCTTCACGTAGGAGATCTAGAAGATGATGGTGGAACGAACTATGTCGTATTGGTATGTGGCGTCTAGTTTCCAACTAGTGCTATTTTTTTCAACCTGGGGACAGTTGAATAAGTTTGCCTTGCTCCCTGATCATTTCCTGCTTGTCACTAAAGGTTCGTCTCTGCTTGTCCTCGGAAATGTCAACCCATAAATACGCAATTTGAGCAGAGTTTCAATCGCAGACCTCCCCGCTCATGCCTCCCGATCTTGTACAAACCTATTTTCTCCTAGCCGAAGCGCGTAAATTAGGAAAGCAATATTTTGCCTTCTATAACTGTAAGTACGACTCCAAGGCTTCCTTGTATGCCTAATTTTGTTTCATCGGATCAGGCGGAGAACACAGTGGTGCAAGTCAGCCCCGAAAGCACATTCAGTTCATCCCCGTACATGACAAGAATCCACCGATAGAGGTGCTGGCCAAAGCCGCAAATCTAGAAGTTCAAGGTTTTAGTGATCTCTTCAACTCCTTGCAGAATATCGCGATTACTGAACCTGCTACAGACAAACCATTTTCTTTGACGGCCTTGCCTTATGCTCACTATGTTTTCCGCTTTCCGAATCAGCTCCCATCATATACCCAGGATAAAATTGAACAGGTGTTATCCTCGGCCTTCCTGTCCCTCTTAGACCTTGTTGTCTCCACTGTTCGTCTCGATCCCGAATATCCACCTGGAAGACCGTCATATAACGTGTTGATCACTTTGGAGCACATGCACTTGATACCAAGAAAACAGGACGTATATACTATCCCAGAAACCGGGTACAAAGTCAGCGTGAATGCGCTGGGATTTGCAGGAATGTTGCTTGTGAAAAGCAATGAAGAATTGAAGGCATTGGAAAAAGAAAGTGTTGGAACGGTTTTGCTGTCTTTGGGACTGAAAAATGTGCATAAAACCCAGATTGGAGATATCACTGCTGAGGTGGAGTAGAGGAGTAGACTTTCGTGAGTAGCCTCGAAATCTAATCTTATCTTATTTGGTCTTGTATACACTGCTGGACACTTGTACGACACACTGTAAATGCAGTCAGCAAAGAGTGCCGCCTTGAGGCTTGAACGTTTGAACCCATCACTGCGCTATATGCCTGCAGTGAACAATCCACGTGTGTATGCTGTGTACGTTTCTGCGCCAATCTCAAACTTATGTATATTACAACAGCAAAGGCTGCTACGCCAACATATAATATATTCGCTGCCACGGCGGTATCATCTTCAGTTGGCCCGAGGTACATATCGGTCTTCTCACTCAAGACATGAGTTCAATGCATATCAGGCAGAAACTGAAGACACCTATGATTGCTGGTAGTGTATGTGGAGGTGTCATGGGTATAGCCTGGATTATTGGTTTCGCCATATACTTTCGCAAACGTTACAGGCGAAAAGTGCTGAAGCGGAGGATTGCCGAAGGCAAGGCGGTACAGAAAGCGAAGCCCACCAAAATTCCGAATGAAAGGATCATAGTTCCACCAGATCCAGCTATCCTGCTTGGTCATCGTCTTCCCGAGGAGATTGTCTTCCGGGACGCCAGTCACGTTGATTTGCAGCACAGTGACTATTCTAGGCAGCGCTTGAATGAGACACCTCTCAGGATGGAAAACACGCCATACACAAGTCTTCCTGTGACCTCAGAAGAAATGCTCATCACACACGGCAAATAGGTGTAAATGAACTGCTTCCCTGACTTTCGATCTTCGGAATCTAGGGACTTAGACCTCAAGACGAAGAACTTATACCTAGTAGGCAGTTATTTCAACATAGAATATCTCATGCTCGATAAAAAATAATGTCTTTATACATCTCTAATCACAATATGCTCCAACACTTGCGGGCTAATATTATGCAAGGTGAACTCTTTCTGTCAACCTGTAGTGAACAAGCCAACTTACAGCAACATCTCGAGCGTATCTCAAAAGGATACCACGTTTCACGTTGAACTCGTGTTTGTTGGAGGCATTCCATAGATGTTTTCGGCGCGATTGTTCCTCCTTACTTACCATCCAGTTGATCGTTCGCTGCTCCGAGTCTATGACGATCCGATCCCCGTCTTCGACAAGGGCAATGGGACCACCGACTCGGGCCTCAGGTACGACATGACCAATTATGAACCCTCGGCTTGCACCAGAGAACCGACCATCAGTGATCAAAGCAGTTGACCCAGCCAGTCCAGCACCAGCAATAGCTCCTGTTGGACCTATGGGGAGGGTCGGTTTAGTGTGCGAAATAGATTCATCAAAGAGCGTACCAAGCATCTCCGGCATTCCTGGAGCACCCTTTGGCCCTTGGTACCTAAAGATTAGAACAGTGCCCGGCGTGATTTCTCCAGCCTCCAAAGCCGGATAGAAGCCTTCGAGACTGTATCGGCTTAGTGAGGACGTGAAAGTTTGAGAACAAGACTGTGAGACCTGTCAAAACATTTTGCCACCCCCTTGCGGCCTCATGAGCCAACTAAGTGAAACTAAGTGTTTTTTTCCAACTAACCTCGAATCGAGAGCCTTCTTTTCCTGTTAATTTGGCTACTGCAGTCCCTGGCGCTAGGTTTCCACGCAAAACGGTCAAATGACCGATGGGCTTGATTGGTTTTTCAAGCGGGAGCAGTACATCTTGCTTTGCAAATTCGAGGTCAGGGACATCCTCAAGGTTTCCCGACAAAGTCTTTCCCGTGACAGTGAGTTGGGTACCATCAATGAGGTCGGTGTTTTTGAGGAGGTACTTCAGAATCGCGGGAATACCGCCAATTTTGTGGATATCTTCCATATAATATTTCCCGGACGGCCTGTTAGGAGCCGCTTGGTGTTTCAACTCAGCATCTGTACCATTTTTGAACTCACTTCAAGTCTGCGAGATAGGGTGTCTTATCCCCGATACGCTGGAAATCGTCGATGGTCAGCTCGACATCGGCTGCCCTTGCCATCGCAAGTAGATGTAGAACCTGGACAGATCACACTTTAGGTACAAATTGAACGGAATATCGAGGTTTCACACCGCGTTTGTGGAGCCACCAAGAACTGTAATAACGACTATGGCGTTCAAGAAAGAATTTCGGGTGAGGATGTCTCTACAAGATCAAATTCGGCGAAAGAAGTACAAACATACTCGATGCCTCACTTCGGTTTGATATCCAACTCTAGCAAACGTTTAAGGTATCTTGCAGCTTTGACACATTCTTGCTTTTTCTCTGTGTTTGATGTTTGCCAGTGTCACTTCGTAGAGATAGAATCAACAACTATACCTGGATACAAAGCAGGTGTACTTGAAGAATATGGAAGAGACATTCCGAGGACCTAAGTAAATGTCGTAACAATGATCATCAAGTTTTCAAGTCGTACGCACCTCCAAAGCAGAGCTCATGGTGTTGGCGGTGTACATACCCCCACAAGCTCCCGAGCCAGGACAAGCATGTCGGACGACATCAAATCTTTCCTCATCACTGATTTTTCCGACCGTAAAGGCTCCTGTGGGTAGTTTAATTAATTATTCTTCCCGATATCCATAGCTCACCAAAGGATTCAAACGCATCTGATATATTCACTGTTCCTCCTTTCTTGTACCCCATCGACGGACAATCTGGTAAAGGATATCAGCGGCCGGAAGGGCAATGCGAGTCACGAGTCACTTCTGACTTACCGACATGTCTTGTACCTGCCTGGATTGTTCCTCCATAAATAATGATGGTAGGACGGTTGTGACGGACAGCAGCCATGAGACATCCTGGCATGTTCTTATCGCATCCAGGGATAGAAATATTACCATCATAGTGTTGAGCCTTGGAGGGGACAATTAAGAGGAAATTCCGCGGCCAGCAATTAACGTACCATCACGACCTGTTACCAAGATTGGAGAAGGCAGTGAAAAGAGACTAGAAACATACAGATTCAATGGAGTCTGCTATAATGTCACGACTGGGAAGGCTTCATGGTAAGTGTCAGCCTTGATTCTTCGGAGTTCATGCAACAGCGAAGCGACATACGAATATCTCATTCCTGTACCAAGACCCAATTAGCGCGTCCTAATTAAAGGGAGGGCATTCTGCCTACCCTCAGTACCCATTGTGATCGCGTCACTGGATGAATATTGAATGTCAACTTGCGATGAGGTTTTTTTCCTATTACCTGACACCGATTGTATTGAAGGTAAGTCCGACCATATCTTCGTCTTTGCAGCCTTGCTTTACTTGCGTAGCAAGATCGAGCTATTGGCCTCTCGATAAACAGCTCAGTGTCTGTTGGTGAAGAAGAGACTAACGAGATGGGAATTGCAAGGATTGCCTAGAGAAGCAATGGATGCTAGTCCAATATCGTCACCATACAATCACGCACCTTCCCACCATATGGGAGATATTCCAATCTTGTCAGATTCTGCTTCAGTAAGTATCATGCTACTGCCTTAGCCTACGAACCTGTGGCTTATCCATGTCGTCTTCAGTCAGACCCACGGCATAGACTGGATCGCATCAATGTCGCATACGAAGCACAGCAAGAATAGATTTATTGCTCACGCATTGCCTGAGCTCCTCCCCTCATCTTGTTTTGGGTCAATTGTGCCGAGATCTTATTCAACTTGGGCTTGCCATTACTCGGAGAGAGCTTCGACACGGTGTGGCTGATGAATTATCAGATTCACTTGCTGGAACGCGTAGAAATGGAGGAACTGACATTTGCACATCCCCGGATGCCATCGCGACGAATAGGTACGATGGGAAACAAGTGAGGGGGGGAGGAGACGATCATTATTATTTGAATGGCCCGGGAGGATGGACGGACCGTACATCCGTACATCTGTGCTGGCGGAATGAAGGGCCAGCCAATCAAATTGGCCGAATTTCCTGTGGCCGCTATCTGATGGGGGTTGCGGTCATCTGGCCTTAGGTCATGTGAGGGCCGGGTTTGTTTCTGCAGGCGCGCCCGTCTCGGGGGGGTAATTAATCGGGGGTAGGGCTAAGCGTTTTACGGTTATGGTCACATAGGCGGGACGTTATGGCTACGTGTGTCTGTTGTGTTCTTCTCTCTTGGGGGACGATGTGTCAGGTGAGGCGGGCTGGATCTCTCGCTCAATCAACCCGGGTGTAGTCTCGACGGGATGCCCGTATCGGGCTCGGTGGGGTCCTGCCTAAAGGGGTAATCTCCGTGAAAGTTTGAGATGGAGTCTTCTAGTGTCTGCGCGTTGGGGGGGCCTTCATTGCATTTGGTGGGTATAGCCAGTGATATTGGCGTCTCTTGGGGGGGGAGCAGTAGTGGTCTGCCTGTTAGGCAATCCTCGGTTAGAGGGGTGGTAAAGGCGTTCCGGCGTGTTAGGCTCGGACACTGCGTCCAGTGTCAGTGGATCACGTGGTGGTTTAGGATTGGCCATAATTGTCATGTAGTTGCCGACAAAAGGTAGAAGAGAGGAACTACGCATTGACCGTTACATTGGCCGAATTTCATTTCGCTATCATCAGGTGGTTTTGGAGCAAAAAGAAAATCTAGGGCGGTGTAAGAGCTTCAGGGCCATTATACATATATCGGAATAGATGTACTGAGCGGTAAAAGTCAGGTGCTTCGACTGAACGGTTCTTCCAGCAAAAGATGTATTTCCATTCTATGTACAACATTCCTCGGAATCTTCCATGTGTTCCTTTAAAAATCAAAACCTTCTTTTCTAAAAATCCCAATTTTGCTCTTGGTCTCGGGTTTTGCGAGTTCGGCCAAGTCAGGTCGATCCTGATTATCATCAGCGAAAAAGGCCAGAGTTGTTACGGTAAAATTTACCATTGCCATGAGCGACCGACGAAGCGTGTACCATAATTGATCACTGGTATCTCCACTTGCTGATTCCTGAAGGTTAAGTGCACTAAGGAAGTGTTCTGCTGCTTCTTTGTGGGCACCGATATTCAGACCTCAAATCCATGCATAAGATTCTGACAAAGGAAAGCAAGATCAGGACATACAAGCAACGCCGACATTGTAGATGGCGCGAGTATAAGTTGGTCGAAGCTGAAGGGCCTGCTGATATGCACCTAATGCTTCCTCTGGTCTGTTTCCGTTTGAAAGGCAGGAACCGAGTCTGTTCCATAGTGTATAATCCTGCAAATAGTTAGAATACGATCTTTTGCTCATTTGAGAACAACTAACCTTGGGCCGAACTGTCAAGGCGCTCTCGAAACAGTCTTTTGCCCTATCATATTCACCATTTGTGTAGAACAAGACACCCATGCCTATTTGGACGTCAGGATCAAGTACTCCTTCCGCATGTTGCGACCGGGCCAACGTGAGGAACAATTCGGTGATGCGATTGTGTGTATCCCACGACGAATGCGTTGCCATCGCTTGAATGGTAGATTCCGGAACTTCCAGGGAAGGGTGTCTGGCTCTCAGCCAGCGAAGGAGCATTGTGTGAGAGGCACGGTCATAAGATTCATTTGTGAATGAGATGGCAAGTGACTGATATGATAAGTTCATGAGAGATAAACGAAAAACTGACTGGTATGACGCACCAACATGCCAGCTCCGCCAGCGTTAACCGCCTCTGCTCGTTTGACACCTTCCATGAGCGATCGCATACCAGCTTCTTCACGTTCATCCATGACACGTGTTTCACCCAACAAAATCCATGCCTCGTATCCTCCTTCTCCCAATTCCCCTCTCTGAATTGCCGCTTCAAGTAGTAGGCCAGCTTCCGACAATGAACCGTTCTGCTCAAGCAGGACTTTGGCATCATCGAGTAAAGAACGAACGATTGAAGGATCCATATACTTGTTGTTCGATTCTGTTACAAGGCTTCGAATTAAATTTGTGATGTGACACATTAAAGTCATACCGAAGACATATTCCCCGAGAATAGGAATACCTTCAGCGTCAAATTTCAAGGGTTGTTCCCCTAAATTTGTTCCGCTGTAATCGCCTACACCATTTTCCCAAGCATTTTGTGTCGTTGCGCCATAGTCATGGTCCAGTTCGTCCCGTTGATCAGACATCAGTCGATTGAATTCGGCCTCCCAGTTTGCCACATCGTCCTTTGGTGGTGGAAAGTCTGAATTCTGGAGGTGGTCCCAGACTCTAACGAAAGCTGAGAATTTTCAAACATGCAGACCAAAATACTGACTGTTTAGTATCTGTCTCGGTAGTGGAAGTTTCAAGGGACGTTGCTTTCATGGCATCCTCGAGTTCGGCTACACCATCCGGCACCTCTACAATACCCGATGTTTCTTGAGCGGGAGGGAAGGAAGCAGCCACCTGAGCAAATGCTGCTTCAAAATCGACCTCTCGGGCCTTGCCCTTGCCCTTGTCAATGGTATCAGAGACATCGAAACTTGGCTGCATGCTGAAGCCAAAGTTCATTGTCATAGGTAAAGAAGCTCCATACGAGCCTATCGGGTTCATGTATGTTGCTCGTTGATCTATCAATTCAGATCAAATGAGTGAACGACTGAAGACAAGGAAACGCACAGTCCGAGAGAACCGTTGTAGGATGCTGCGTTTGTAGAGGAGGTGAAGACATCTGAGACGAGGCTCCAAATTCCGCAGCCCATGCAGTTCGTCCTTTAGATTCCTCGAGCGCGTTGAATTGCTGTTGTTGCTCGAGAGCCCAAGACTCATTTGGACCTCCAACTACAGTGTTCACCCTAGACAGGTCGGGGGCGTAAGATGGCATATACGAAAGTACCGGACCCATTTTCTGAGTGTCGCCTGCGAAGAATTGTCGCGCAAGTGTCACATCCTGTTGGTTCGCGACGACAGGAGCGGTTCCCGGTAATTGGTGAAGCTATAAGACCATAATTGTACAGAGATAACTACTTCGAAATGTTTGAACTCACTCTAGAGGAAGATGGGCCTGTAGATCTGTCCTGGAAAATGAGTGAGTCTGGTGAAGCTTCAGCTTTGGAGAAAGAGAACTACTTGTTGAAGGCTACGGTCCCCTTCAGTATGCTTAAGAACCTGAGAGAGGGGATTCGAAGGAACAGCACATTCTGAACCAGAAATGAGACCTTGGAATGACATTTGGAAGAAACTGAACAAGCGCGCAATTTCACAAAGGCTGGGCGGCACTTTCTTCGGCCCGACCAGGTCACCGATCGCAAAAACATTTGATTTTACAAACAAAGCAAACTACCTATACCATAGCTACCTTACCACAGCTCAACATTTAGTTCAGATCCTTTGGAAATTCATTGACCCCAAGCCCACGGGCTTGGTTCAGCGCCCACTTGCCTCGCCATCATTTCAAAGTCTGTTGCTCGTGTATTTGTCGTATTCAAAGAATGATTCCTACCTCCAATGGGCTCGTTACATTCTGGGCAATGCGCCTCTTCCATCGCACCACCGCACTATGTACATGGGAGATCACTACATTAGCCCTTGAAACTGATATGGTGGACCACATACCTCTGTGATAACGAAAGTGTGGCCATTAAGGCAATTATAGAAATGGCCTTCATGAGCTGCAGGATTCGAAGAGTTGTTAGGATTTAACAATTAGTACTACAGAAAGACTCACTGAAGCTCAGCGCTTTGACCACATCCATCTTCTCGTCCAAAGACATAGGTTGATAGAAAGTCTCCATACGAATACTTTTGCCAAGTTTTTCCCATTCTTGAAGGATCGAAAGTGCTGTGTCGATGAAGTTTTGACGCAACCAATCCTTTGCATCTTTGGGAAGAACCTTCCTGTGCTCTTCAACCACCCGTTGAATATCCTTGTCGACTTTCTGTGCACAAACTGACGCTTTATCCGCAAGGCTTTGGCGCTGCTCCCTGATGGTGCCGCTCTCCTGAGCCAGGTGATAGTCGAGTTGATGCAACTCAAGATCAACACGCATGAGTAGTAGTTGTGAGGTGGTCATCTGGCGACGAGTTTCAGACGCCTCTGCAATATTGTACGCAATACTTGCATCCCGCCTGCAACCTCGAAGCAGAAAAGAGGTGAACAAAGCCCACATCTGTAACTGTGCAGATCCATAGTTCTTGTTCTTGCTAGCTGAGGCCAGCCATGAGCGCGCCAGATAAGCAAGGGAAAATCGGATTTGAATTGTTGCCCAAAATGCTTCAACCACGAATCTTTTATCGGCGCGAGGCTGAGGCTGACCAACCTTCCTCCTTGCCATCTGCATCGCAAATTGATTGAGGTTTCGCGGCGCCCTAGCAGGATCTGCGACAGCATTCTTCAACTCCTCCTCCATTAGGTAGGACCAAGACGCCTCCCATGCCTTGGTATGCGCAGGGCGCATTGCTGCAACATTGATGGCATACTCGTACAGCCTCGTCAGAGGTTCGACTGTCTTTCTCCATGCACCCGCAATATTTGGAGATACAATGAAAAGATCTTTATTTCCGGGATCCAAACTCGTTGTGTGCAAGGGTATTTCCAATTTCTCAGCTAAGCAGGACCTCTGAGCCTTCATGCAACCCTTCCGGACACTTGCTGCCTCAGCTTCAGTCACTGCTTCGGCCCTGATCGTGGATGCTGTCAAGGCTAACTTCATCTCCAAGTCAGGTTTAGAGATCACGTCTATCTTGTCTCGGATGTCTCCAAGTTGCTTTGACATACAATGTATAACATTCCTCTCCAGTATGTCGAGGTCTGCAGACTTGTAGACACGTCCATAGCGGGGAGAGGTAATTGCCGATCGACAAGTGGGGCAAACTGGAGGCTTTTTTCTTTCTCCGTTAGCTGTCTCGCTGACGGGCGTCTTCAGGTCAATCCAGCTCCCATCCTGGTTCTGTGTATAATAATCAGTCATTTCGCATATGCCATCCAATGTCTCGACAGTGAATACATGTCCACATTTCGGCAGTGTGATGAGGAGTCCATCCAATGAATTTTCATATTCGGCAATGTCAGCGAGCGTACGCCCAAGAATGACATCAACGACATATTCTTGGGGTTCATAAGCACAACGAGGACAGATTTGGATGAAACAGTCTTCTCCGCAAACTGGAGAATCAGAGTAGGTATACCATACATTTTGTAAATGCAATGTACAGCACCTGAAGGGCATTGATGACCACATTTAAGTGTTGTTTCACACCGCCGATCACACGGCAATCGGGCACAAACCTGGAGTAGGGTAAGCAATGGTCAGTGTAAGTGTAAGATACTAATAGACATCACTAATACGCACAGAGCCACATGGCACAGGACAGGCAAAATGAGGGCATTTCCTTTGAATTTGTTATCAATAAATAGAATCAAGATAGAAATTAGGGTAACGCTCACCATATGCATGGTTCCTGACAAGGTGAACACGGGGTCGAACAATACTCTTTGCACTGGGCATGAGCACACTCTTGCCGACATTGTTCTTTGCAAATCAAGATACATTTATGGTCTCGCGAGCACGGTCCGTTACAGATGTGTGCACAGTGAAGAACCTTGCGACACGGATGATTGACGTGAAACGTTCTCAGGATACGTGAAGTATCCTGCGCTGAAGAGACATTCTTGGCCTGGCACTGATAGCAGTTGGAGTTGCATGTCCTTCCGCAGCATTCCATGATTCCTGCGCAGGGCTGGATGCACTTATAAAGTGAAGGATCATCAGAACATCTCATTTCCACGCTGTGTTCGCATGTCGGAAGATTCTTGACAATAATGACATTGCAAAAAGCCTCTTCGAGCTTATCCAACAAGTGACTGTACCCTGAATTAGTCTGCGGAACTAACATGCAACTCAGAGCAGAGTATACCTACCATGGAAGAGATGCACTCGTATGGCCGCAGGGAAGTTCGACATTAGAAACTTCGAAAGTACAAGGTCCACAAGGTACAGCGCATGCCTTATTACATGGGTGGTGTCTTTTGCACAGTCTTCGACAACTCTGATTACAAGCCACAGCCAAGTGGCCTGGATCATCAGGGTGACACTTCGTTCGGTATAGATCAGACGGAAGCAGGCTTGATAAAAACTGGATATGTACCTTGTACGGACACTTATGCCCACATTTAAGCCTAGCATCACAGGATTTCAGGCACCCACCTGATTGATCAGAACCATTGTCAGAAGGGGAACATTGTCGGTAGGGTAAACCTACCGTCTGGTGCAATGAGTTGCAACTGGCCAGGCTTAGAAGCATAGTTGATAATGTCTGGGTGATGATGGCAAGCAATGGGAAATCCTTCGCCGATGCATTGCTCTTGATCTAGCTCATTGATAACACCATGCCACATGTTGCTCCTCGAAGCCAGCTGAGGGGCGTTGCCCAAAATGAAAAGACCTTCTTTTGCACGGGAGAGAGCCACTAGCAAAGATCATCGGTATCATAATGAGCTCAAACTTTGACTCAAAGGGTGCAAAGGTCGTACCGTTTGTTCGATTGTCGGACTTCATTGAGTGATGCACTTCAACATGAAAATGTATGTTAAAGAACCACGGGACAGTACCTTGAGAAACCCAATCGTTGATTGTTGTCGTGGCAGCTTGTCTTCTGTGCTCCCAGCATTCCTCACAAGAGACAGAATGATAATCTGCAAGTATCATTCAATGTGAGAGAAAGATCATATGACAAGAGTCTTACTTTGGCTTCCTCTCCTTGATAATTATCAACTGTTCGAAGGCGAACCTGTATGAAATTCATCCCAGTGAATAAATGATAAGATCAATGGACCATGCTTTCATTCTCACCCTTCTAGTGACCTTGACATGTTCAACACGAGTATCATCAGTCGAATCAGCCTCCTGATCAGCTTCCTGGTCAGCAAGATCAGCTTTATCTCTATCATCAATGACTATGGCAACAAGGTCGGCAAGGGCATCTCGAACATGAGCGAGTTGTCCGAGATAAGCACAAAGTACGACAATGTCTCCCTCTTGAGAATAACAACCTTGTCTAATTAAATAAGGATCAAGCGGAAGTAGTTGAAGAATTGAACCTTAATAACATACCGTAGAAGATACAACACCAGATCTTTAACCATTTGGGCCTGTGTCTGTGCTCAACATATTTTGACCAACAGGTAAAATGGGCCAATGATACCTCAAATTCATTGTATTTGCTCGAAGACTCTTCAGCACCTCCATTTTCCCGGTGACTGTGAGATAAAAAGAACACATTTTTCGCAAATCCTCGAACATCCGGATAACGAGTCACAATCTCGTGATCAATAAGATTGGGATACAACGTCTTTCTGAATCACTCATCAACAAAGAACAGTCAAGTGAAGATTCGTTGCCTGCCTGATCAGATTTGAGATGGCGGGGCGCATTCGACGCTGTACACCTATCTGAGACATGGGAAACCCGGAGGATGCCAGTCTTTCCATGAGAGACATGTCAAACTTGTAGAGTTGGCGTCCAAATTTGCTGTCCATGGAAAGGCCTAACACGCGGAGTTAGTCAAGAAGAGGAGAAATCCTGATTACATACTATAGTTGTTCAGAGTAGGCCGGAGTTGTAAGGGGTCGCCGACCAATATGAGATGTTCTACAGATGGCACCAAACTACCCAGAATGTGAGCTTCCAAAACTTGGCCTGCTTCTTCGACAAGCATGGTGCGGGGACCAAGACCCTGTCAAAGGTTGATCACATTCATATTGACATTGTAAGAACAGCTAACCTTGAGCAGAGATGTCAACTTGGCTGCACCTAGTATCTCCGTTAGTGCCAGTATATTCCTTGGCTCAGTGTAAGTTCATCATACCTGTCGTTGTACATCCAATGATATCAATATTTCTGAGAAGTTGGCGACGAATCTATATACCCATCGAGTCAGTCAAAGGCCAAAAAAGAAATTGATGGAATGAGATCACCTCATCCTTGCCCTGGTTGTATACCTGAAGAGCATGCATATATTTTGCCCGCAGCCTTTCGAAGTCTTCCATGTTATTATGATAGATGTGTTCGCGAACTTGTTGTTCCCAATAGGCATGTAACTTCTTGCGCTCGATGGTGGAAAATGCCCATATATCTCCTTCAAGAAGAAGCTCATCGAGTGAACGGTCGCTATCAGGAACAAGTGGAACTTGGGCACATCCGTGAACTGAGAAGAAAAGTGTTGGATCCCCCAAATCAGATATTTGAAGACCTGCATCGGAGGAAGGTGGGTGTAGAGGCGCAGGATGGATTGTTGCAGGTTGAGGGACGGGTATGGTAGCAGTGGAGCACTCATCTTTTGGGAATGAATCCCATGAAGATAGCCAAGGCCGCCCTTCATCTGAATCATTGTCATCCAAAGTATCTGCAATCTCCTGCTCTAAGAGAACAAATTTGTTGGCTGAAACAAATGTCTCGGGTTTGGGTAACGGTTCAGCTAGGAGCCGAGGTTCATTCATTCTAGAGAGGAATTCCAAGTCGACTCCCCGTTCCCAAAATGAGTATATAGTCCTGTCACCTCCGACACTGGCCTGATTTCTGCCAACTGTCTGCCACCCAGTATCCTCATTAGTAAACGAGACATCAAAAATGGCAGATATCCAAGAAGGAGGGAATTGGATATGTTCTGAGTGCTCTGGGTGGTGTATTGTGAGGTGGTCAGTAATCACATCTGAGGGAACAATGGTCTGTGAGAATTCTTGCAAGAGTTTCTGAATTTCTTTCTCGATGTCCTTGAGTGCTCGATGACTGTGAGCAAATGTCCTGTCTAAACGTGAACGTCCTGCTATATGCTCAATTTCTTCAATTGAGAATTTTTTTATTTGTTCATCAGCAGAACGACTGCCAAGTCTGACAATCTTGTTTGTAATGCCTGCATCTAGAACCCCAGTCAGAAGGTGATCCAGAGCATGATTTGTAAAAGCAATCATCAAGATTGGTGTTGAAGTTTTGACTAACACCCGTAGCAATTCAATGCTTGTAAAGGACTATTCAAAGTCAGATTCTTCAATAACCAGGATGTTTTGCATAGACTCACTTTGCCTGTACCAGGAGGTCTGCAGGCGAGTTTTGAAGTCAATAACCAAAGACTATCGCATAAGTTACTGTTCTCACCCTTGGATCAGCGCTACCTCTCGAGTTAATGCATCAACCATGGCTTCTGCTTGACTTGGGTCCAAACGGCTCTTTTGAAGTTGATGACGGACAGCTGCCACTGATTCCTGATCATTGACATGGAGCTTGAGATCGTCGATGCCAGCTTCAGGAGGAAATAGAGGTGCTAACTGGTAAGCAAAACCAGGAGTTTGAGTGTAACGAGGTGGATGAACTCCAGCACCCGGAAAATATCCAAGAGGTCGGTGGACAAGGTACTGGCTAAAAGGGAAAGTTTCTGGCTCAGCAAGTTTCAAAGTGTCCAAGAAAGGCCGAATAGCTTCGAACATGACAGGTGATTCGACCATGATTATAGTGTCATCATGTCGAATATATCCGTCTTTAAGGATGCCAAGAATGCGAAGTTCAATCTCAGGATCAAAGAAAACAACTCGGGCAGAAACTCGGTCCTTGTTTGCCTGAACCGATTCTGTGACCTCCTTTACAGAGCTTGCCAATGTGCCCAGATGTACATCAACCTGGTCCCCATGTTTCCAGACCAGTGCAATGAGCCCTCCCTGCATCATTCGCTTTCCGCTCATTCCTTCCCAAAAAGTTTGACGGGCCCTTGGTTGAGAGGAGCGTGCTCGACCAGGGGGTGTGTCAAAACTGAGCCTGACAGACAGGCCACACCGATCTGGGATCAGAGAAATAAACTCCACACCAGTGTAAACATTGAACATCACGGTCTCTTGAGTGTCTATAACGCCGTGGTATCTTCCTCCATGTTGTTTGAGTATTTCATGCAGTTGACTCTTCATCTTTTTATCTCTAAGGAAATCCTCATGGATAAGTTGCACAGACATGCGCAATGGCGCCCTTGAAAGGTAGTGTCACTCAAGACAATATCCAACATTAGCAAAACAAGACTCACGTCAACTCCTCCCGAAGCAGCCTGAATTGAATGTCCAAAAGTCGCTGCATCGTCTCATCCGGATGCGGGTGTGGTGCACCATGGAGGTTAGCAGGCAGAAATGGAGTGGCAGTGGAGATGAGTTCTTCATGTGTTGGAGCAATACGGATATCTTCAATGTAGATAAAGTCATTGTCGTGACGTGGAACACCCAAACGTGAATTTTCACCCGGTCCGTCGTATATGATGTTTAGGGCCGAGAGGATGCCTTTATCATGATTTGAACAAAGACAAGAATGAAGGACACTCCTCGTTTGTCTTGCAACCTTCTTGAGTTTTGCTTGCTCACGATCTACGATATTTACAAGACGTTCAACTTGATTCTTGAGATAACCTGTGATATGATCACGAGCAACCTGACTAGTATCCTTGAATGGATCATCAAAATCTGGAGGTGAAAGAGATATTCCAGTCGTCCAGTCGTCCTGCCAAGATTTGAGACGCCGAACAGTGTCATTTAACTTGGGATGTGTAGCAGAGGAATTTTTGAAACGTGTTAAGCATCTGCATTATAAGTGTTTGTCAAAAAGACAAGTAATGATGCAAACTCCAATTACTCAAAAAGAATACCAGCCAACGAAGCCAAGACTTGACTTCCAATTGGCTCTTTCATCTGATGATTCGGATCCTTGAATGAACGAGCTGCTATAAAATCGTCCATGCACTTCTCGATCTGTTCGAAGAAGGTATCACAATTGTTCATGATACACATATAAAGTCCGCTGCAAGGGATGTTGATCATGATCCAGTGGTTATGAAAAGGTCAAACATACTTGACGAGATGGCTCAGTGTACTTTTCACAACAAGATCAGAAGAAAAAAACTTGTGCAGGGTGATGAGCTACATCTGAAATATGAAGATATGGAATGCCATACGCGCAGCAAGGGCAGAATTCCTCGCTGAAAAGACAGTGTCTCAGGATGAGAGCCAGCTTGAGTAGATACAGGAGACCACCGAATAATGTCAGTAATGCGAAGCAAGCCATTACCCTTGAGGAAATAATGACTCAAAGGTAATAGAAAGTTGACGAGATGTGTTTACCGTGGCAACGGAGTTCAAGAATAACTAATGATTAGTGAGAATCATGAAGGGACGGGCATATGAACAAAAATACCTGTCCATCTTCTGATGTCTGCAAGCGACACGATGAATACGTACTATACTATGACCAATCATGAATTAGATGCTACTGACCCATCTTGTGTTTGAAGTGATTGCATTGTTCAAAGGTTTGAGAAAACCATAGACGAAGAAGGTTTTTGAGAATCTGTAATCATCACGAAGATACATCGTCAAAGCATTATGCGCTTCTACTGGTGACATTGTTTTTGAAGGTGTTGCAAAGAAAGCATCGGTGCCAGATACGCCAAGCTTCACGAGTCCCGCGTTTGTTAAGAAAGGTACAGTTGCATCAATGGCAACTTGTACCCGAGTACCATCAACTATAGATGATGAAGGTGATGAACTTGCTTGAGAAAGTTCTGGGTTGTGTTCATGGCGAAAACGACATTTGAATTCACGATTGCATCTTCCCGTATTCCAATAGAAGTTACATATGCCTGGACGACGGCTGGACGCAGGGCTTGGACCAGAATTCCTAGAACTGGTTCCATGGCCTGCTCCAGATGCCGACGCAGGTGAGGCACCATGGGTGAAATTGCAGGCGGCGCCCTTCCTGCAACCACCAGGCGTGTTGAAGTAGCGACAAGGGGGCATGATGGGTGTAGCAATCAAGGATTGATAACTCCGTCCTGCCTTAATATACGCGTAGTCCCTGGCGCCTAAAAAACGCCAGGCCGAGGCAAGGCCGAATATGAAGCTTAGGGGCGTCTAAGTAGTTTGTCACAAGGCCTAGGATGTCTGCATCATGCTTCTGATTGAAATGAGTTGACCTTGAGCAAAGGAATTGATGCTACAGGGTGCACCAGCATATGTGGTTGTCGTCGAGGGCTCTAATTCATTCCTTTTGGAGATGTCTACCTCAGCCTCGGGCCGAGTCACGCGCACAAAGTCTGATGCGTATACTTATCATTTTTGAAGTCTAACTACCACAATGAACTCGTTTCTGTATCCGACAACGAGCCCTCTGACACTTTCCGGAAAAATTCTCATCGTCGTCCGTTCCCTGTTCATCTGCTTATTATAACGTGCACGGTCTAACAAGCGTATGGGCAGCCCGTTGTTTCTACCGCAAATGTCTCCCAGCTTGCGGTTGACCTGCTCATCGCGTCATTTTCGCTCCAGCGACTAGCTATCATCAACCCAGAGTTCTTAGTGCCAGTCGTAGGTGGTAGAGAAGGGGATGGGGAGGGTATCACCACAGCTGCAGAATGTGCGTGCTGTGCGGATTGCTTATTTTCACTTTCGTCGCTAAGATCCCGCAGTATACGGCGCTCCCGAGATGAACATTCTAGTCATCCAACAAAGGTCCCCTGTCTTGAAAGTGAGTTTTACTTCACTTTACATACAGTGGCACTCATTTGATCCCTAGTCAAGAAAGGAAGACTTCGTCTCTAATCTGCTTGAGTTTATCGAGAAGTCGGGAATCGTATCTGTTCTCTTTCTGTCGGGCGTGGATCTATCTAATCGAACGGATACACAGATGTTGTAGGTCATTACTTTATCCTCCTCAATCAGCTGAATCTTCCTCTAGTACACCGACATATCAGCTACAGCCTCGGAATGGTCCGTCGCTTTCTGGGACTGCTTTAGATGCCTTAACAACACTCCCCATCGCTACATACACTTCTCCTGTGCTCCAATCTCCACACGAATCTGTGCAAGAGATTGGAGTACCCTTTATTCCGGGAGGTGGTCTTACACGGCGAATCCTGGCGTCTCTTCCAAAAAATTGGAACATACCCACTGCGTCCCTTCTACAGTTTGTACTGGAAGGAGACAATCGAGCAGATGCCCGATTGTTCGCAGCAGTAGCGGCAAAGGTCATAGGACAAGATGTCCTCGAGTGGCAGCAACCAAACACCTGGAACGTAGGCCTATTCGGAGCACCACACGACCAGACGTTGTACGGGTAGGCGGGCGATGAGATATGTTTGAAGAGGAGGATCTTACAAAATGCATAAAATTGTAAACAAGGAATATTAAGATCATCTTTTCCCTGTAATGCTTTGTCCACCGCGTCGACCCTTTTTGGCAGCCTGAGACAGACTAAGATAGGCATACGGGTCCATACCCTTCCTCTTGACATCACCTCCGGCCCTCTGGATTCTGACTGAGACGTTTGTATCAGGCACATAATCACGACTGACCTTGGCTTTGAACTCATGCCCAAGTTTTAATTGTGACTTGCGTTTATTTTTCTTGGATGCTCCCGTCGCAGTTTCCGCATCTGCCATCTCAACATCCTCAGCCTCAAGCTCCTCTCTCCTTCTTTTTTTGGTGTTTTTGTGGAATTTCACGCGCCCATTGGGCCCTCGCGTGAAACCGTCGATTGAGGTCATACTCTCTCGGTACGCAGTACCTACTACATCTGTTGAGGGTCCTACGTCCTGTTCATTAGATTCTTCCTCGATGATCATCCTTCCAGTGTCTTCGTCGGTTTTGAAATGAGAAGCGTCTTCGCCTGGCTTACGACGACGTTTTGAGGCGTCATCTTGGAAAGGAGATGTCAATTTTGACGATGAAGACGGATACAGAAACGCACTTGTCATACGCGACGCAGCGCCCGAGAGAAGATCCATGGGTTCATCATCATCTAGGCGGAGCCGCGTACCCTGCTCTAACTGTTTTTTCTTTTGTTGCTTCTTGTACTGCGTGGGAACGTCATCGTCGGAATCGTCCAACTCGCTTTCACTGCCGTAGAGCACATCCTCAAAAGCATCGCCAATAATCTGCCTAGCCGTAGGTACCTGCAACAGAGTGATTAGCATGGATTACCATTATCCGGTAACTCAAGACTAACATCTTCGTCTTCGTCATCGTCTTCTGCTCGGCTAATCTTCTTGCGCTTCGCCCGTTCTTTTCTCTTTTTTATGTTGACTAAGACCTTTGCTGCCTCCTCTTCCCCAGCACAAGAATAAATCTCATCCCACCCAAAACGTCGCAACATCCGCTCAAATATGTGCCTGACTTTTGCTTTGAAATGGTTTTTGTGATCGTGAGACCAATTCAGTAGTCTAGGTACTAGGTCCTTAAGATGTGGCCGAATGATGTCTGCAGGGAGTGTATGTATGGCAAGTTTGACAAATCCGAGGACCGACTTGACAATTTCGCGGTTTGAGGATGTGAGAAAGACAAGCAAAGTTGTGAAAATCTCTGTATGCATCTTGGCCGAAATAATGTCTAGAGGATCAGAAGAATATATCAATCTGTCAAGTCAAAGATTGTATAGCACACCTTTGAACTCAAAGATAAGGCGTGAAATGGAAGTTACTGTGGCACTGATCATATGAGGGCTGCCAGCAAGCCCACCGGCCAACATAGTCAAGAATTCTTCTATACTAGCAGTAGCTAATGAATAGGGAGAGATCAGGCGATAGGCACCAATCAGGAAAAATTGTTGAACGCACTGTCAGAGTCACCGTCTTCATCCATCCCGTCTATGAGATTTCTCTTGACGACGCCTCCTTGGGACATCTTCCTCCCCAAGGCTAGAACAAGTTCAAATGCGGCAGCCCTCGCCTTTTCTGATGGTTCCTTCGTCCCTAGTACTGCTTCTGGGATCAATGAGGGTATGATGTGCATTGCTGTCGAGGGAAGTGATGGCACAAGTAGCGTGAAAAGATTGAATCGATCCTGGAGAGTTGTAAGGTAAAGAGAGGGTAAAGAGAGGCTATAGTGAAGGGTCGAACAGACCTTCTTGGCTGCTGCAACAAGACCCCCCGACAGTTCATCCATTTGGCGAATAACGGTCTCAGCATCAACAGTAACTTTGCCACTCTCCAGCAGCTTGGTCATGATCTTGTAGCCGCGTTTCTGCACACCGTTATCTTTTCCAGTGAGAACCTCAGTGCTTGAGGAAAGGTTGAACAGTGCCATAGCATCAGCGGGAGAGAGGTAGGGAAGGAGTAAAATCATGATATCCTGAGTCATTGCAGTCACGCTCCCCGAGTCTTGTCCTCCATGTTGTGAAGGTGCTTTCGCTGCCGATGTCAAATTGTTCTTGAATAGTTCCACAACTTTAAGATAAGCTTTGGTAATTTCCTATGGAGCATTGAGTTGCGCAATCAAGAGTAGAACTCTTCACAGGTACCTGTTCACCAGCGATCGAAGCCCATACACTGATGACGTCTCCTATCATACCTCTAGAGTCTCGACCCACAGTACCAAACACGTTGAAGAACACTGCAAGCCAACTTTCTGCCTGTGCTCGGAGGACAGTGATGTTCATAGTTGCTTCATCAACTGAAGGAGCGTCTGGGTCAGGTACATGTCCCTCCTTGGGTGTTGCCGCTGCAACGTTGGACTCCACAAGCACCTTTAGACCCTTTAATACGGCAGGTCGAAGGTCAGGCTGACCGTAGAGTAACTGAGAGAGGAGTTGAGAAAAGGCTGGGGTCAAGGCCTGCAAGATGTTATGTTAAGAGATCGATTCAAAGCACGCAACGCAACACCCACCTCTTTAAGATCAGGAGGAACGCAACAGTATCCAGCGAAACCTGACCAGATCTGTGCGACAAGAACACTCCAAACTTTCGCTTCAGATGATCGATCCTCCGTCTCGGCTTTCGATTGGAGGTCGAACATCCGCTCGCTCAAAGGAACGAAGTACGAAACAAAATGGCCAAGAGGGGACGGGTGGGACTGAGCCAAGAGAGGAAGCAGGAAGGCACGCGGTTCCTTGCTTGTCTCCCTGAAAGTCGTCATCATTCAGTTCACCATCGTGGCAGAGCAGAAATCATACCGGTCACGTGGTTCGAGATTAAGCGGGAGGATCTGTAGCAATACATGGGGCCCAAGGACGCCCATTGCATTTCCTAGGGTGGCATCCGCAGCTTCCTTGTATTCGAACCCTTTCTGGATGCGCAACTTTCCGATATGTTGGATGATAGGGAGAAGCAACATCTCAGCTGCAGTGGGAGAAGTTCGGGGGCCAGATCTATACCGCAAATTGGTTATCATGGACGAGATCACTGATAGTAGCTCTGGCATGGCACGCGCGTACGCTAGCGAGTCAAGGGCTTTCAATGTTCGACCAATGATTTTTCGTAGCACCGTGGTCGAGCTGGTGTCTTGAAGGGTATAAGAAACAAATTCACGAGTAAATGAACGACAAAGCATGTCAAGTGAGTGAGCTGCCGCCTTCCTTGTTGGAGGATCGCTGGATTCTAGAAAACTCCAGACAACTCCCCAGACCTTGCCTAATTCATCAGCGTGACTATTGACATCGTCAGCGCGATAAACAGAGAACGCATTTCCAAGAACTTGAACCCATGCCGGCAAGAGGATGATGTCAGATTTTGAAGGCGGTGAGGCAAGAACGACACTGAGAACACCAGATAGCTGATCACGAATCTGTGTGCCATTATCTGAGGGAAGGGTAAACAGGTCAGACAATACTGAATATGAAGACTGAGCAAGATACGGGTGGCCAAGTCGGGGAAGTGTGAGCAGGAGGTCTGCGATCGCTGGGATAGACTAAACAGACGTCAACGGGGCTAATGGGATAGGTAGACCTGACTCACGGAAGGAGGGAGTTTACCGAGGACAAGCCGTAGGAATGCGACAATATACAAGGCAGTCTCAGGACTGGTTTCCGATGCTTGCGCTTTTGATTTGGATAAGGGCCCTACTCCGATTTCAGACAACAGTGATTTGACCCATTCTACAGCCCTTTCGGAGTATGGATGACGGGATAACGGCGGCGGTGGGTTAGAAATTACGTCTTTAATGACATCTGCGGCCTTTTTGCGAACTTTTGGTCTTGGGTCGATGCAGAATTGGAGTATAGAGGCAAATGTTTGACGGATGCCTTGTATATCGAGCTGCGAACGATCGAGAGACTGAAAGATAACATGGTAAAGAGACAGCTGAGATCGTAGGGCAGGAGCGTGTTCTCTGAGAACAGGGAACAACGGGGCTGTAAGAGACAGAACAGTGTTGACATTTGCTCTGACGACTGGAGTTGATACGAAGGGCACTATGAGGGCCAGAAGGTAAAGCACGGCATGCAAAACTTCAGCTTCATCAGAGCCCAGCTTCTGCTTTTGAAGAGTTCCATCAAGTGTCGTGAGTAAGGCTGCGAAGTATGCAGTAGGAGACGCGTCTGTGTTTTGTTCCTTGAAAGTAGATTCGAGCGCGATCAAAAGAACGGCAGGAGTTTTTTGGTGGGACAAGGAGGACGAGGTATGTGGTCGGATTTTCTCCAAAGCTTCTTCCATCTTGCTTCGTGGCCTCACCACCGAAATTCCTGACACACCTGTGGACCAGGGCGGATAACCAAAATTTCGCTTAGTCAGCATGCCCAATAACGTAAAATAGTTCCAGCTGGCCACACTTAGAGATCTCAATGACCGCAGCTCAGGGCTCACCAACACCTTGGTCATATATTCTCATCAGGTGTGCTGCTTCCAGTGTACCTGCCTATACAAGCGCTTTATGAAATATGCCCAAGGTTACTATTCAAATTCGTGCTCAAAATATTCTATGGAACTATAGTTGTGGAAAATATTCATCATATTCCTGTAACTGGGAGACCATGGTACATTTGCCTAGATCCCCTGTATGTGCCAGGCTCATCCGTATTCTAGTGTTGTGAGCGCAAATCATAGTAATTCCTTGACAGATGCTCTGTATGAAGCGCGAACCTGTCATTTGTTTAAGTCTCCTGACGTCACCAAAGCGTTTTGGTTACTTCAATACCCTTCAAGGTATGCTGTGGGCTTTGTGGTAAAGCTTTGGCCCACGTCAGGAACTGCAGAAACGAAACATGTTGCGCCTCACTGCAAAAGCTACCCAATTCGGGCACAGGACATTCACCAGCTGGCTTATCGAGTCGGCTGGAACAGTTCCAATTAATAGAAGAAAGGATTCTGCCGACGGTAACATCAACAATACCGAGGCTATGATAAAACTTGTTGAGGTACTTCCAATCTGCCAATATTTTGTTTTCTGCTGCTGTCCTGATGCATTCATATGTAGGCACTTGAGATAGGTGATGCGGTCTGCTTGTTTCCTGAAGGGATGAGCAGGTACCATCCGACAATAGCGCCGCTCAAAACAGGGGGTATACAAAGTTTTCTATGTTGCGTTCCCTAGTCATATCGTTTGCACAGTTGCCCGTTTGGTCTCGGACGTATTGACGAGGAATCGTAATAATCCTGAGTTCGAAATTTCAGTTTTAACATGTTCCATAACATACATGTACAATTTGCCAATCTCTTATCCTCCATAGAGTACCCACACCACGTTTAGGCACAGACAACACTTTCGCTCCGATGTTCTTGTCACATTTCACGAACCCCTAGTATTCCGGGTCAAGGTCAGCCCAACTTCTCCCCGTTGTCGGCTCAAGTTGAATTGGCGCTAGGACAACCCTGAACTCATAGCACCTGTCGATTACAATAATATCCGACTGCTCACTACGAAGATGCACGATATCATTAGCTCTGGGACTATTGATTCTCCGACGTGGGACTTGGTCCGAACAGCCAAGACGGCTGCACGAATATATGCCCCCCTTGGTACTTTCATGAGCCTTGGAGATCATGTCCGTGTCATTCGCAATTTCATCGATGCATTGCGGCCTACGGAAATGCACGGGTCCGCAAATTTGACGATATCTGACGAAGATGATGAACACGAAGTATTAGTATTAAACGAATTGAAACGATTGCGTAATGATCTCAAGGTCAGGACACGGGTCTTCTGCTTGCCTGCCTCCCCAGTCACTGATACATTCAATATATAGGCCTATCAAGACCAGCTCACACGTTGGGGTATCAAAGACGACCGTATACGACGTCCACTATCGCGCCACGTTACATTGTCACGAATGATCATCAGGTTCATATGGTCGGCGGCCCTCTTCACCCTTTCATTTCCAGGCCTCTTGCTCTGGCTGCCAATCTTTGCCACTACTTTCTATGCAGTACACAATGTTAAGAAGACAGGGCCAATATTTGACACGTGGGATGAGATAGCACAGTACAAACTGATATATGGCCTATTTTCCGGGTTATTTGTCTGCTTCACGGCCGTTCTTTTCACTTGGCCTATCGTCCCCTTTACTTTTGTTCTCGTACCTGCTTTTATGTGGATGACGTTGCGGTGGTTCGAAGACACAGTTTCGGCTTTCCGCGCCTACACTGCGCTGTGGCGACTCCTATGGATAGGGAAGCCAACCCTTCGAGGTATGCATGACAAAAGACAAGATTTACATAGCCGTGTTATGAATCTGGCACATACGATCGGACTTCCGGGGGATCCAGAGTCTCACTTTATGGAAACGGGAGGAAAAGAGAAAGGGAGAGTGAGTGATCCATGGGACAGCACACGACGCTACTTTTCCATTCGCAGGAGACGTAAACGAGACTGGAATGAGACCCTTCGGTTGTACGATAAGGTGGACTATCCAGATGATGACTCCTGAGTTCGCTCTCGAGTATGTACTATGGGTACTTAACACGGGTCACAGATATCTATCTACGAATTTAGTCGTCATTGTCAATAAGGTGCTCAGAAATCTTTGAGTGGGGAGAGCGGGAAAGTGGTCATGAGCTCAACTGATGCATGAGGAGAGAAAATTGAAATGAGGACCAAGTATTGTACGCGTCCGAGTCCAATCTCAGTGATGATCTAATCATAGTAAGATCGAGATGATCGCGGAAAAAAGTTTTGCGCAGCTCGTCAGTGTCCACTGCAGGATCTTTTTTCATTCATTATTGCCGTCCGTGGCCGCTGGGTTCAGAATATTTAGATTTTCCCTCCATACCCTTCTGCATCACATTAGACTGTACTATCTGCTATTCTATTGTTTCTGTAACCAAACCATTAGATCTCTCCGCTTGCGATGCCTGGCACCTCGACAGCCGCTGATTATGCTCTTTTCTTTGATGCCCTTCGATCCGCCCCCACTGCACCTGGTGAGTCCTGATTGATGATTTTTTTCCTCGTGAGCGACTGAGGGACATATCGGCTAAGATGCCAAAGCTGCTGCAGACAGACTTGCTCGCGAAGTAGCAAAGGCAGGCCCTCAATGTCTCGAGTATGCCTTATCGTCTTTTCTCTGCTAGAGAGTTGACGGATGTTCATTTCACAGAGACAACGATATCCTAAAAACTCTCCATACCTTCGCAACCAACAAGAAATCTGGCTATGAACGCGAATCTGCCGCCATTGCTTTCACCTCACTCGCGAATATTCTCGGCACTCCCATTGCGCCCTTACTATTACCCTCCCTGCCCATTATCTTCGATCTTTACATGGACAAAGGCGAAGTCGTCCGAAATGCTGCCGCTGCTGCCGTCAAGGTCATCTTAAAACTCTTTCCTCCTGAATCCACTCGGATAGTGTTTGACACCCTCGTCTCTGTCCTCGAGGCCGGAAAATGGCGCACTAAGGTTGCGGTTCTCGATGCGTTTAAAACTTTCGTCGCTCCCGCCAGAGATGCCGTAGCAGCGGAGTTAGGTACTCTTCTTATCAAGGTGGAAAATGCTATGCACGATACCAAGCAGGAGGTGCGTTTATAATCATACTGGCAGTGCTTAATGTTTATTTTGTAATTGCAATCAAGGTTTCAGCTGCTGCTATCAAGAGCGCTACCCAGCTCTGCACTACCCTCGCCAATCCTGATCTCGCACCTCATATCCCTGTTCTCGTCAAATGCATGTCAAATCCCGACTCCGTCCCAGCTTGTATCAAAGCTCTTTCCTCCACTACGTTTGTCGCAGAAGTCACTGCACCTGCCCTTGCTGTGCTTGTTCCATTGCTTCTCCGCGCTCTTAATGATAGGAGTATGGAAGTACAACGCCGCACCGTTGTCGTCATCGATAACCTTGTCAAGCTCGTCCGTGATCCCAAAGTTGCTGCGACCTATCTCAGTCCTCTTGTCGAGGGAGTCACGAAGATTGCCACAGGCGCTGCCTTCCCTGAAGTGCGTGCCTTCGCGAACACCGCACTGAACACCCTTTTGAAGTCGGGGGCATCAGCGAATGGTCCACCACCCAATCATCGTGACATTGCGGAGGAGACTGCCACAGCGCTTTCTACCTTGACGTCTCAACTTCCATCTGATCTTCTACTCAGTGGTGCTCCAAGGTTTCCATCGCTGGCTAAATCTCTCAACTTCCAAGCTTCGATGGTAGCAGATCTTGTGGCTGCGCGGAGCTTTAACGACAGCGAAGCATGGAGGCGCTGCGTGGGTGTGTACCTGACTATATGGATGGAAGGTGACACCGCCACTGCTTTTGCAGAGACCATACGTCTGCACTACCATGCAATGGATAAGGTGTGAATGTTCTTCGTTTCGTCTTCGCTCATCTGACTTACAACTCATATAACAGGCTAAGTATGCTGTCTCTCCCGCGTCTTCGGATGAAGGCGAAGTGTTATGTGATACCCTCTTTTCTTTGGCTTATGGAGCACTTCTCCTTCTTTCGCACACAACTTTGCGACTCATTCGTGGCCGTCGTTATGGTATCCTTGGAACCAACGGATCTGGAAAGTCAACACTTATGCGTCAGCTTAAAGAAGGAAAGGTCGAAAATTTTCCTCCTCAGAGTCAACTCCGATGCGTGATGGTTGAGCATTCACTACAAGGGGAAGACGGTTCTTTAAGTGTACTTGATTTTATCGCGGCTGGTAAGTGTAATGTGCTACTCTAACTGAGGTGCATTGAGACCGTGTTCTTTAGATCCAGCGTTGGTACATGTACCCCGCTCTCAAATACGTGATCAGCTACTCGAGGTTGGTTTCGACGACGAACGACAAGCCGAAATCGTTGGTGGTTTATCAGGTGGCTGGAAAATGAAGCTTGAGCTTGCTCGAGCTATGCTTTACAAAGCCGATCTTCTCCTTCTCGACGAGGTAAATTCATCATTTGAGTCATATGAAATCTTTTGAACGTGGGTTAAACGCTTTCTAGCCGACTAATCATGTAGGTCTTGTCCTGTAGAAACGGTGATATTTATCCTGACTACTCATTGCTAGTTGGACAAAGCATCAGTCAAATGGTTGGAACAATACCTCATCTCCCAAAAAAACATCACTTGCCTTATCGTTAGCCACGATTCTGGGTGCGTACTAAATATGATACGAGACAAACCATTCACGGAAATCCGTCATCAGATTCCTGGACAATATTACAACTGATATCATTCATTACGAGTCGAAAAAGGCAAGATAACCTCTCTATTTCTATTTCCCGCGAGCTATGCTTATTCTCCATCCAAGCTCGTCTATTATCCTGGAAACCTGTCCGCTTTTGTTGTAAGCCACCCCGAGGCAAAATCTTACTACACTCTAGCGGCAACTTCTGTCAAATTTTCTTTCCCTCCGCCGGGTTCGCTCATGGGTGTTCGAAGTCCTACGCGCGCCATTCTAAAACTATCCAATTGTACATTTACATACCCAGGAAGGAGTATACCTAGTTTGTATAACGTCAGCTGTGCTCTTTCTCTTTCAAGGTCATCTTTTTATCACGTCTTTCAAAGCTGTCCTGACTTAATCTTCAGTCGTGTTGGTGTGGTCGGTCCTAACGGCGCTGGGAAGTCAACCCTAATCAAACTCATTACGGTACGCACTATCACCTTGATCTATTGATATACTCAAAGAAAGACGCTATCAAGGGAGAAACTATACCTCAAGAAGGCACTGTCTATAAACATCCTGCACTTCGTGTAGGCTATGTTTCACAGCATGCTACTCATCACATAGGTAATTGACATATTATCGAGACTTTATTTGTACTTACGCTACCCATTCCAAAAGAACGTCACTTAGAGAAAACTCCCATTGGATACATCCAATGGCGATTCCAGGACGGTCATGATCGTAAGCTTACCTCTTTATTTTATTGCATCCTCCGTAACATTTTCGGGCAGGCGAGCTATTTGAAAAGGCTACCCGGGTCTTGACGCCTGAGGAACAACGTATCTTCGATACCGAGTGGGTCGGCAAGGATGGATCGAAACGCAAACTTGAGGTCCGTCTCCGATCTCCGATTTGCATATAGCTAGAGCTAAGAAAGCAACAGATGCTCTTGGGCCGGCAAAAGCTTAAGAAATCTTTCCAGTATGAGATCAAGTGGCGCGGTCTTGATCATAAGTTCAACACTTGGGTGTCGCGTGAAGACCTTCTGGCGAAAGGCTTTGCCAAACCAGTGCAACAATTTGATGATCTTGAAGCGTCACGAGAGGGTGCTGGAGCACGCGATACCGCTGCTCACCTTGTTCGCAAACACTTGGAGCAAATTGGCTTGGATGGCGATATTGCACAGTATAACGAAATATCGGGCCTGTCCGGTGGCAAGTACTACCTTCTACGTCACCGTGCCTTCTATACTGACGAATCGTCTAGGCCAAAAGATCAAACTGGTAATTGCTGCTTGTCTATGGAACAATCCTCAGGTACGAAAATACCAGTCTTTGAGTAAATAAGTACTAGGATCTTGGTAGATCTGTGTCTTGGATGAGCCAAGCAATTTCTTAGATCGTGAAGCCCTCGGTGGCCTGGCTGTTGCCATCAAGGACTGGGCAGGTGCTGTCGTACGTACTGGTTACTTTGATTGTGACGCTTTTCTTCAACGACGTCTGTGAAAAGGTTATCATTTCTCACAATGAGGAATTTGTGTCCGCTCTCTGTGAGTTCTTTTTTAATTACATGTACCCTTGTGAACCGACTACTTTTTTCCAGGCCCTGAGATTTGGAACGTTAATGCTGGATGTATGACCCATCAAGGGAAGGCTGCCTTGGTTGAGGACGCCTTTTTGGATGGAAAGTCTCCTAAAGGCAGTGGGACCAATACGCCAGCAAGGTCAAGACTCCAAACACCTTCAACATCGACAGCCGGCACTCCTATTGCAAGTGGCGATGAGGCCACTCCCGTAGTATCTCCAGTTGTAAAGAAGAAGAAAATGACGCGTAACCAGCTCAAGGCTCAGGAAGAACGTAGAAGATTGCGTAAACTTCGTTGGCTCAGTGAAGGAGGGCCTAAGCCAGAGGATACAGATGATGAAATGGATCCCTGATTTAATGATTTTACTGGGGTCACCTTGCGGATAGTAGATAGAATCCATTTGATATCCCTTCCTTCCTGGATGATTTTGATCGTTATTTTGCCATGCTCAAGCGCTCAAGTCCCGATCGTAACGTCTACATGCCATGTACAAGGGTCAATAATATGTTGCTGTCATGCGTGCGATGCTTCGTGTTCAAGGACCATATATCCATGCTTCCTCCTCGAGTGTGGCTCCTACTACCTACTACTTTACTCCAGATCCCGAGTCGAGTCCGACCTCGTACTCTGACATGTTTTGGTTGGTTCTTCTTTGTGTGGCGTATCTTTTTACTACCTTGACGAGAGTAAAAGGCCACGCATGTGTCCATAATGTCATCCTAGACGGGCAGAGATCCGTAAAGTTTGTAGTCTTTGATCGCCATTCACGCCAGGTCCATTAAGGATTTTTCAATCCTCCTCCCAGACGAATTGGGAGGAAAATCAGTAGTGACGGATTTGGTAAGTACCCATCCTAATTAAGTACCAGACCGCTCCCTCTTGTAATCGACGCTTGCTCATTACAACGAGTTACGAGTGTACTTGACTACTCTTGTTTCTCTGAAATATATCAATGTTAATGCAACGTTGATGCGCCATCTAGTCACTGCCAACGATCAATTGCTATCATTATGGTGGTCACGGTGGAAATGATGGCGCAGGCGAGTCGAAGCTGACGTTACTGCAGGAAGCCAAGTGAGGTTCCTCTGGAGCTACGTAGGTACTCTTCTTGATCAACACTGATACCTAGAGGCTCAGTTTCCCAACAACCTTTTCTGGCCAACGGGTCGGTCTAATAAACTCTCTTCACCATGAGAGGGCTTAACTTTTGGGAATTGTTAGGCCATCAGGGCCCTGTTTCCACCTATATGGCGTCTTGTAACGGAGATTGCACAACATTCTTGGCGAGCAATGCGCGTCGGTTCAAACTCGACGCCGCAGGTCACGATCCACTGACCCGTCTCGACTCTCTGGACTGCAGATCCAACTCAGATCACGAGCAAGTAAATCTAAATCTACCTTACCTCGAGCTAGAATATCAATGTTTCGCGGATCTCTTCAGATAATAACTCCTGGGTGTTGACAATCGAGAACGAACTTGTTCCACGACTGAGTGAGCGGGAGGCGTCTGAGACGCAGATTGTCTGCTCAGCTTCTTCACAATCAAATGTGATATCTTTCTTGCTGGAACTAATTGGGTACATTCATTTGACGGTTCCCTCATCAATCTGATTCGATTTCACTTGCAAAATGATCTCAGCTCTGTCCCTGGGCCATACGATGGTGTTTCTTGGCCGAATATTTACAGTAATCTTGGGACCCTTGCCATTTCAGGCCCTCCGCCTGCTAGAACGTTCCGAGTTGCGAGCAGTTCAACTCCCGACCTCTCTCGCCAGCAACCCTGTTTCATCAGGACAATGCGTCTTTTCCCGTCGTTCAATTAGGCGCAGCTCGAGATTACGAGATTTGAAAGCGGGATGAACTCCCGCATGAGCACTATTAAAGCTTCCTTTCAGCTCCGAGTCATCATCAAGTAGACTTCTTGCGTCTCTCCCGCGGGTTGTTTATTACAGATACTGGTAGCCGGATCACACCACGATGTACCGTGTGCCATTGATTCCGAATCTAACTTACATATCTCTTGCCGCTTTTCACCTGGTCAATCAGCCAAAGCGCCCACTCCATTACATTCGAGCTTCAGGAGTTCTAGCTGCTGTAAACGACAATAGGCCGTGGCGCTCATTGCCACGACCATACGCCAACGATTTTATAGTTCACCAGGAAAAAATGTATATGATTACATAAAATAAACTAAATCGATATTGTAAGGTAGATGTGGGTCTGGTGAGTTTGGATAGATACAAGAAGGGATGGGGTTAGATCAGGAGCGGATATGTACATAAGCACCAGGATTTTAGAGTGTCGATTAATATAAAGATTGTAAGTTAAGGGGAGATAGCCGCTTCTGAGTATGATAAACAAACAAGATAAATGAAACGAGAATCGGCTGTAACTATGTCAAAGGTCAAGAGGAGTTCTGATTAATAGTACTTGCGGTGCTCTGGTTCTTCATGTCGTACACGCCGTTGAGACGAAGATACTGAGACGTGAGGTAATCTCGAAGTGTCTGGAGACTGCCGCGAGGCATACTGAACCTCGGCGGCTGTCAGAGGGTTCCCGTAACCCATTGGCGAGTGCTCGAGCTCTTCAAGTGGATCCTGTCCACTCACAGAGAATGGTTGAGACGAGGAAGATCCCATGGTAGATGACTGGCGATTAGTCTGTCGCATAGACTGCCTTTTGTTTTGGAACCTGATGTGGTGAGTTGTCGTTGTGTTGGTAAGTTACGAACGAGAAAAAATTGCATACCATATCTGGACACTGCGTGCCGTCATATCGAGTTCTTTCGCTAGCGCAAGCCGCTCTTCAGTAGAAGGAAACGCGGTTCTATTGTAGGTTTCGTTGAGCACCTTCAGCTGACGAGCGTCGGCGCGCTTGCGCTTCTTTTTGATTGTAGACTCCTCTGGGGTTGTCGGAGAGACTGGGGGGGGCGTGGTAGACGTGGGCACCGCATGCGAGGAACTGCGGCCATACGGAGAAGATGAGCGATGATGTTCACTGCGAGATGGGTCCGAATATCCGTACGGGTCCGTGTTGTAAGCTGACGGTAACATAGTCGGAATTTGGACGTGACTATGTTCTTGGGTCGGGAGGTACGTGTAATTACTGCCTTGGTTCGTCTGTGGATACCCGTATAGTCCAGGATAAGAGGCTGTAGGAGAACGAATGTTGCTTCCCGACTGGTATGAAGTCGTAGTCATATATGGAGTCGTTGACCATCCACCTCCATTACTAGTGGACAGCTGAGGGAGCTTTCGATTGTCAGCTGGATGAGCAACAAGGGGTGGTGAAGTTCTAGACGTGTAGTTGCAGTTTTGCGAGGATGCGGGGTAACGTTCATGAGTGTCGTAGAAGGGATATGATGTTGCAGGCTCGGCAGCTGAAGATTAACGAGCAATAAGATAGCGACAACGACTTATCTGGATCTACGACGGAAAGCTTACAGTAATTATATAGCACTTGGTGATTGACCTCATATCTTGCAGGTGAAGAACGAGGTGTACATTGCGGAGGGTATGACGGCACTGAATAGAGAAGAATTGAGTCTATCGGCCTTGAACATCAATATGAGGACAGACCTGTTAACGGTAAGGTTGAATTGAACGATGAGATAGGAGGGAGGACAACAGGTCGCCCACCCTGTCCTGTCTGGAAGAAACCTTGGGAATGATCTGGAGTTCTAGGTTTTGTATAACTATTCAAAAACCGATCGTTCGACATATTAGTGAGCAGATAGTTATAACAAGGGAAGAAAGGGAATATTAGTGAAGCAAAGATGAAGAGGAATCGCAGGATATATGTAGGAGCGAACACGAGGGCGTTGTCAATCGCTTGCAGATGCGATAACACTTCAAACGATCAGGGATGGAACGGGCGGAGGTGGGCATGCACTTATGATTACACGAGGCTTGCTTGAGGTCAGGATGCTAGTGTTGGCAATGGACACGCGTTCAGCGCCGTTTGGAGAGGCAGTGAGCGCAGAAGTTTAAAATCAGTTGGATTATGTAGGGCTCCAGGCCAAGGGAGTTTTAAAGAGAACCTTATTATTGTTCGTTTGGGAAACACAGCGCCATGGAAGGCTTCGTAGAACGTAGCCCGTTTGCCCGAATCAAACCCGAATCGTGACATTTTAGCAAACACGAGTGCATTGAATCGGGTTGACGCCTGGAACCTGTGTTTTGCCTCGTGTCGAGGGGCGAGTTATTCGCTTCTTTTCCACAGCTTAAGAAAAGTAGGCAACACAATACCCCTAACGGTCGCTGCGAACAGAAATCGGAGCAGAGAGGTTCGCAATACGTACTGCTCTTGACTCGGCCGCGTATACACCGTTTTGAACCGGTAAGAACAGTGATCGGTCTTCTTCGGTTATGTTAACGTTACATTTCCAATTAAAAACGTGGAGGCGAGTTGGATCTCGATTGAAGACAGGGTGAGGTGGTTTCAACTTGGCGAGCCATTTAAGGGTCAATGAACGTCGATCAGAGGTAATTTGCGCTGCATATCAGTGAGGTCGATTGAGATTTGCCGCAGGGATCATTCATACATATGTGTGCTGATCATGGATCATGGTGACGGAGGCTGGCGACAAGGCAGCCGTCGGTGATTGCGCCTGAAATTTGAAGTGATTAGATTATCTCCACGTGCGCTATAAGTTGTGGATTGTTCACTATTACCTCCGATAAGCTTGTGTTATGTACGGTGAAGTTGCTTTGATTGTTGCACCAATTTGACAGCATCAACTAAACATTCTACTTGTTCTCCTTCTCTGAGGTTAGGATTATAAGGCCTGGCCCCCGTTGGACACCTGAGAGGGGGAGACCTTGTAAAGGATGGGTGAGCCATGATGCATGAAGCTTGAAGCTTGAAGCTACAGCCAGTGGCTTAGAGGGGTCAGAAAGGGCTCATGTTGCTCTCCTGATGCATATACCTTCATAGATTCACAATTCACGTCCCATACATGGGTCAGTTTTCCTGCTTAGCAACCGATGAACCAACTGTTCCAGTGGGCACCTCCCTTCACAAGCCTTCTACGACTGACTGGCTATGATGCTCATTCCTTCGCCCTCCAAGATCAATTTAGGAATATCCAAGCTAATTCCAGCTGGGGACAGGTAGCACCGCCCGTAACGTCCATAAATAAACGTCGAAAAAACAATAAGGACATGATCTCCGAGTCAAGAGGCTTTGTGTACGTTTCTTGCGCTTCGGATTTCACGCTGCTTAAGCTTGACCCTCATTCTCTCGTGTTCCAAACATCTAGTCTGTGCATCTAACGCAGACCAACTAGAGGCTCTGCTGACACGATGACCTGATGGACTTGGAAAGTTAGTTTTATTCTAGGATCTAAGAGGATGAAGAGAACAATTCTTGTTTTGGAGAACATAAATCTCCTACAACCACAGTCTGCTCCAAGAGAAATTATAACCTCTTTAGCCACTTTATACAAAGCTGTTTCTGCACGGATCTATTTTGAGAACCTGCTTCCCGTTCTTTCGGTACCCACCGTTCCGCGAGTAACGCAGGCTCTGGAAAAAGGTACTAATTGCAGGAATGAACCTCAGTCAGGTACAAAAGGAATATTCACGAGGTCGTTGGAGGAAGAATGGGTCCGACTACATTCGTGGACAAAGGCGGAAGAGAAGATTGATGCTAGTGCATTTGTCAAGCTCAAGACAACTGGCCATGGTCCGTTTGATCGCTTGGCCGTACGTTTGGTTTTCATTCTGTTGCAGTATCGGGGAGCTGGAGCTTTTGGTGTCGTTTCCTTGGTGAAAGAGCAGTAGACGGGAAATTTATACGTGATGAGATAACATATCCTCTTTCCCTCCCCTCCACTGGAATCTTGTGCAATAACAATAGCCTACAGCTGCGAAAAATTGACATGCCGCGTAAAGGACATGGCTGCTTCGCGGGCGTGACGTCCTTGAATCGGCATCTATGGTCAAGTCATCCACTGGCGCCGAGTGGATAGTGAGGTTATACTATAGTTTCCAAGATCGAGTTTACAGTGATCTCGTCAGTACCTCCTCTACCATCCTGCCAATCTGTCATATCGAAGACTGATTTCATTTCGATTTCATTGTTCGGTATCAATCCAGGTTGTGGAATACATAGGGAGTGGTGACTTGCTCAACTTCCTAATTCGGCACTTTGATTCAGACATACCGCGCCCGAGGTGTGTACACGTTCCAAAGATTTCTAATAAAGCTGATTGCGGCATACTGATGGGAGGTGTTAGATACTTGCTCCTGCGAACGGTGCGCCCGTCGACTCCACTCGCGACTTGATGCTCCAGGACATAGGGCCGAACTGTTGATTCTCACGAAACATTGGCTTTTGCAAGCTTCGCCACAAGAGTCTCGTGCAAACACTTCCAGTCTACCATTTAGGGCCGACAAGGCTTTCGGTCCTTTAATCAGACACATGTGATCAAGAGATAAGGGCCAACCATCTGTTCGAGAAACACGAAAAGTGGATGAAGAGGTCGCAAATTTCATTGCGTATGCAATATATCATGAATACAGCGTGCTGGACTACGAAAAAATTATACACAGAAAGTAATGCAGGTCCGGGGGATGAATGATTTCGTTCATCGAAGGGTCAATAAATAGGTAGTGCGTAAGAAGCTAATAAAGATAAAATAAAAGATAGGTCAAAGATAGATAAGATAAGATAAGGTCATGGTCATTCCCGGGCTCCGTGCAATTGTTCGTAGCCATGTAGTAAAGCTTTGTCGTCAAAGTACATCAGTGCGGATTGATACGGGAACGTTTCTCTGGACGAGAATCATCTTGTGCAGTGTCATCGTCTGAGGCATGACTCTTCCGTGGGCCCGTACTTGAAACAGAGGCGGTGCTATTGCTGCGAGAATGGCTACTCAGGGTATCCGACGACAGAGTTGAACCGGTAAATGAAAACGAACGCTCGTTGTCGTCGTCACTAGAAGGGTCCATGTGCAATGGGGTCAGGGTGTGGGTACGGGCATGCCTTCGCATATTACTGAGAACGCTGAAACTCCGGCCACAACTCTCCACCGGACACACAAATGCTAAGGCGATTAGCTCGTCAGAAAGGTAACGACCACTTGGAATATGCGATCACTTACGCCTGGCCCCTGTATGACTGTTAAGATGGATCTGTGGCAAGGCGATAAGCGTGTGGCCAGTGAAACAGGGTCAAGACTTGCCTTGAGACTGCTAGGACGATTGAAACCCTTGCCGCAATAACTGCATTCATATTTCGAGGAAAGTTGCCCACCGTGAGTATCCTCTGTGGCTCTGGAGTTGAGAGACATTGCCTGATGCATGATATCACCATATTGTGTGACGGGAGTACGCTCGTCCTCCATCTTGCTCAAGGAGGGGCCTACTGGAGATAACTCTCCGGGCCAAGAAGGATGTCTGCACATCTGGTTTTGAGTTGACAAGTCAGAAACCTTAGAGTCATGGCGGGGACCAGGTGTGAGTCCGTCCTCATATTGGAGGGCTGCAGGAAGGTAACCGTGGGTAGTAGAGAGGGAATTGGACGATAGATGCCTACGTAGCCTCAACCCCTGCGGCGTATGACTTGTTACTGCCTTTGGTGGAGAAAATTGACGCATTCTTAGATGATATCCTTCAGATGGACGTGGTACATGATTAGAGTGTGGTTCAAAGGATCGATCTAGAGAGCGGGAAACGCAATGAGGCTTAAAGAGTGGCTGTTGTGGGTTCGTATGAATTTCGTTGAACCCGTACTGAGGTGTATAACACCTCTGATGAAGTGCTTCGCGGTGCCTGGAAATACCCAACGAAGAACTAGGGCGTATGGGAATATGACCAGAGGAAGACAGGTCGTCACAGTCATTAGTGACACGTAGACGAGCGAGCGTCAGAGATGGGGAGTCGTGAGGCGCGCATAAGTCTGTCATGTTATTAAAATATTACTATTTATTTTCCGCTTTGGCGAGTACCAGATATCACACACCATAGAAAAGATCACGGATTGGTGGAAGGGTTGGACGTTCTGCATGTGAAGTACCGTTTGAGCAAGACGACATGTTAAATGGTGGCACAATCACGATCGGATGAGATATTTTGCCTAGTTAGCTATTATATATATCAAGCACTGGTTGCCGAGCGGTCCTCCAAGTTACCTCGAAGTACAGTCAGCACAGCCAACACTGTAATGTTTTCTAAGGTCTGTACTGCTTTGATACGCAACTCGCAGGAGTTAGATAGGTTGGGTGTGAAGGAATGCGTTGATCATGACTGATTTTGTTATCCATAGATGGTTTCCCAGTCGTAACTGTTACCCGAGCCTGCTTATTTGGTATGTTTCAAAGGGGATGGGGATAGTCTCCAAAACCTAGTCACATCCCTTGATGGTTGGGAAGAAAGACCTCGGCCAACATTAGAAGACTACAGCCGAATTTCAACTCAGGTATTTGAAAGTAATTCATGCAAATCACTTGGGATATGCATTAGAAGTTACTGTATTTCATCAGTAGTTCTAGTCCTCAAAGACAGGGAGTGCAGTCCTTGAGCAAGTTCTTCGGAGAGAACAGAGTATACCAAGCGGTGTCGCTGCATGGTAGTCTGAGGAAGATGAACTCAAGAGTTTTCAAGAGGGAAGACTTTATAAAACTGACCTTCTCTTTGAATGCATCCGAGACAATTTGGACAGAAAAATCTAGATTTTCCGTCATGATGACAATAGCTACGATTTTATCCGCGAGACCTACGTGTTTCTCCATTATCTCCACCTTGGGCTCGCATCGGTGCATGATGTCGGTGTTTCCACGAATCGTTTGTAATAGATAATGATATGGGCTGTAAAGATTGTACGAGCTACACGACACGACAACTCAGTCGAACGAAAAGGACTGGGATTGCGAGGAAACCTTATCGTGAATCGAGGTTTCAATTGGTCCTGGGGAGGCAGTATCCATGGTAGTAAGGAATCTTCGAGCCGGTAAAAGGAATAGGGGCTTCGTGAGCCTGTGAATGCGGGATAATAGAAACATAAGTACCACGCTTCGAGACAGTTCGTGCCAATTACTGTGAACGCTATGTACAGCAATTTGTGGTTGTTGTCATCGATTGTCATCAGATTTTGACCTCTGTAGGATTGTCTTGGAGACTGTTACTGGCAAGGAATGGATGAAGGGTCGATATGTATGGGTTTCCCGGACTTTGTGGGGATCTCTGGTATCATTTCTGGGACTATCCTCTACGCCGCAGTCGGCGTAACCTCAGTCGCCAGGGTCACAGAGCGTCACCTCACCGGATACGGTCCGCCCCACCGCCCACATTATCTAAGATGCCCAGCTTGCGCTGATTCAGGCTTGTCCGGGGTTGATTCGGGGCGAGGATTTGATCACCGTACCCGGTAGCAGTGCCGACGACCTCTGCATAAAGTCTCACTTACATTACATTACCATCGCGCTCGATAGATGAGACACGTCACGCGTCGTCTTTTAGATCGTGATCTAATCTACTCTTTGTCGTGCTTTCACAGTGCATGAGAAACTCGTCCTTGTCTGCTAGAGCTCCTGATGGTCGATTTATCAGCGCTTCCTCTCGCCCCTCCTCCTGCCTCACCAGAAGATGCCACTCTCTCGACGCAAGAAGTTGTCGAGATTCGGGATTCCCACAGGCAGCTTCACACAATATTGGCTCAGCTCCTCGCGAAAATTCCCCCGATTGCTGCTGTCCGAGTCAACGGTGCGTCGTCTGCTGCCCCCCTCTCCCTACGTACTCGCTTCCCCGACGTCGACGCGGCAGTGCTCTCGGCGATCATCATACGAATTCAAGGCCGCAGACCTGCACAAACTCGACCCCACCAACCGCGACAGGGAAATCGCGTACACGTTCAATGGCGCAACTTACCAATTCGAAGTTAGCCACCGAGCCGCTAGGGAATATAAAACTCCATTCTAGGTGCTCATCCCCCTCTAACCATATTTCCGAATTCTCTCTTTCCACGTCAACAACGCGTCGACCACGGAGATCTTCTGGGCGTATGCGGAGCAGCTGCTGGAGCTTGTCGCTGAATACGAGTGATCAGCTGTCTATCCTTATCCTCGGTCTTTTTTCACCGCCGCCGTGTGGAGATGGTTGCAGGCGACTCCTCACAGTTGGGCCGACGCGACAGTGACCTGCTATCCAAGCACGTATACGCTCACTGCAAAGCTACACCCACCAAGCAATTCAAAGGTACCTTGGCTGGCCGCGCCCCGTCTAACCCCAACGAGCGTTGCCGCAAGTTTAATGACGGCAAGTGTACGACCACTCATGCCTCTGGGGGCATCCCCACACGTGCGCCACTTGCGGAAAGGCTGACCACGGCAAGGCGCAGCACAAAAATTAAGGGAGGGGCAGGGCAAGTTGTCTCTCCTTCGCTCGTTCGGCTTGTCTAGGCCTTCCCTCGGGCAAAACCACTCTGTCTCTGGTTTTATCGCTTTGGACCCCCTCCACGCCTCTATTCCCATTCCTCCTCGTCCCAACACCAAACTCCGCATCAACTCTACACTACATGATACTTCACTCCTTCCGCACGTCAGCTCTACTTTAAACCTTGGCGCATGGATGCACTACTTACACGAGTATCCCGACCAAGTAGTTGTATCTCCAATAGCTCAAATAATACAGTTTCGTACCAACTTTGGCTTCACTGGAGACTGATTCATAAGTCGGCAATGCACCAATCTCAAAACAGCCTTCGCCAATCCCTCCATCATCAATACCCTCTCATTCGACATCGCCACTCAGGTAGCCAACGGGCAAATGTGTGGACCGTTTGTCTCTTCACCATTTGACAATTTCCGGGCATTGCCTGTCAGGGCAGTGACTCGCAAGTGCTCCTTGTAGGTGCACTGCATACAACATCTCTCATGGCCAGAGGGTAGTTCTGTGAACAATGGATTTCCCGACACCGAGGCTGCCATCGAATACGACTACGACCCTCGTTGCATCAGGGCCGGGCTCCTTGATGCCAAAACTCGATCTCGAGTCAGCTTTTCGCCACATCCCAGTATGCCCAGCTGACTGGCTGCTCCTGGGATTCGAGTGGTTGGGGAAACTCTACTACGATATTGTCCTTACATTTCGGGCATGCTCTGCACCCTACATATTTAACCTCTTTGCAGAAGCTCTTCACTGCATCCTTCAATGTAATATCCTGGCTTCCACTGGTCCAGGAATCTTTGTCCTGGGCCCTCCAGCTTGGCAAGCAGCTTGTGCTCACCTTTCAGCCATCCAAGACCATTGGGCCAGCCACAAAAGTCAAGTTCCTGGGGCTGGAACTTGACTCCATGGCTATGGAAGTATGCCTTCCTCTTGAGAAGCCAGACTATCTAAGGGAACTCACCTCTTTCTGGCAGAAGTGTTGTTGCTGCACTTGTTGTGAGCTTGATGAACTTACAGGTTTCTTGCAGTTGGCCTCACAAGTCATACCAGCAGCACACATGTTCATTTGCAACCTGTATGACTTTGCTGCCACATTCCCCTCATCCACCTTCTCCACATGACATATCCCAAAGCAGCTCAACAGGATGTTGAGTGGTGGAGCACTGTCATGATAGCATGGAATGGCATTTGTTTCCTCTCTCTATCACAATAAAGAATTGACATCTACACAGATGCCAGTGGTGCAAAGGGTTTGGGTGGCTATTTTGGTTTGCAACATAGTTTTCAACACAATACATAACAAGTCAATTAGGTCTGTGGCCACAATGAAGTTTGTTTGACACATGATTGCCATGGCCTGCTGTTTTGATTTCTCCTTTGCCTCTGAGTGGCTTTCATCTTCTATGAATTCTATTGCTGATGCTGCATCTATGTTTGAACTTGCTCCTTGGCTGAATTAGAAACCAAGCTTGAAGTGCTTCCTGCTTGGTGGTACCAGCAAAACCAACACCACCCCAAAACTATTGCATTTTATCTTTGGCACAGGCTTGCCACTAGCACCTGCTGAACCTACTCCACTGGCCAACACCAGTTCATCCTCCATGTCCAACTCAGCAATCTCTATAATCTGGATGGGTCCATCCTCACAGCCTCAGAACCAGCCATCCTTTCCTGGGTTGTGAGCCTTGGCAGCCAAGTTCAACCTAAACAATTAAAGCTTACTTATCAGCAGTATTCTCCCTTCATGTCAACACTAACCTCTCATTCTCTGCCATCGAATCTCTGCTAGTGCAGTGCCTCATCAGGGTCATTAAGTGCAAATGTGACTGCCATCCAGTCAATCCATCACCCTGCCTATTCTCACCACCCTTCTTGCCCATCTCAGACCAGGCATCACTCCCAGTCATATCACCATATATGGTGCCTGCTGTCTCACATACTCTGGCATCTGCAGCAGCAAATTCATGGTGGGCAAAGGTGGCAAATGCAGTCCCAGTCTTAACCTATCACACAATTCCATTCATTTCCTGCCAAACTTTGAGAGTGCTACACATGCCTGCCTCACTCTTCCCACCTTGAAAACTGACCCTTTCCAGAAAGGCGTCACCATTACAGTTGCAGCTGTCAGGTTCTGCTGACCTCGGGGGCTCAGCTGCACTGGGCGAGTCCTTACTAGGCAGGCATGATCCCCTTGCACTGGCAACCGAACACTCAAAAGCGTTCCAGGCACTGATGGCTTGTGTGGGTAGTCAGTGGGATGTGATCCGGGCAGACCTGGGGAGGTCCGGAGAAGTCGGATTGCAAGGAAATGGGACGGTCTTGGCGGGGTTCAGACAGAAGACCGTATGGGAGATTCGCGGAAGCGAAGGAGTAGGCGGCTGTGTGATCAACAGGAGTGGAGCCGGGGTTTGATGGGAGATCAATTGGAGTTGATGGAGTCCGGGATCGAGCAAAGAGCGAGGTTTGGACCTGGTGAAAGAGTGTTGGGGTTCGGAATTGTAACCACGGAGTTTGTGAGGTCGTTAAGGTTGATGAAGACTTGGGCGCAACGGCCGGACAGAGTCACTGAGACAGCGTCAGATGAAATATAATGGAGTCGATATGGAACAAGAGTGGATTCGAGTGGAGATACGAAACGATAACGAGAAAGATAATGAAATGGAGATGAGACAAGACCGGGAGACTGAGATAAGACCAGGAGACTGAGATAAGACTGGGAGACTGGGAGTAAGGAAAACGAGACACAAAACACAAAACACGAAACACGAGAAGGAAACAATCAGACCATAGGTAACGTTAAGCAATATCAAGACTAGAGTATGAAGAGCTACTCGACGGCTTATATACTGACTACTGGAGAACTTTGGGGTGCGTTGGCTGCGGTGGCGGGGCTTGGCGGAGCTCGATGGAGTGGGCAGGTGTTGGTTGCGATCAAGGGTCAGGCCGCGCTGATATGTTGTTGGGATCATTTGGAAATGCGGGTTGCCCCGAGGTTGTGGTGATACTCTGGAATGAGTTGGAGGAACCAGGGTGTTGAGTTGATGATGGGTGGCGAAGATTGGGAACAGCGGGGGTGGTTCTCAGGGTTCGGGAGATCCAGGGTAAGTGTCAGTGGCTGCAGGGAAGGCATCGAAGTTGGCCAGGGGGCCGTCGGAGTTAGCTGGGGAGGTGTCAGAGTTAGCCAAAATAGGTGCGGGGCATGGGCGGAAGTTCGGCGGAGTGTCGGGGGTTTTTTGGGGGATCGGGGGGTTGCTGGACGATGTGTGGGGGTTCAGGGGACGGGTCGTGACAGCAGCAGCATTGGGACAGCCTACTTGCCCCATTACAGCATTCAAAGCTCTTTACATGAAGCTTCCCTATGATGGAAGTAGTCTCTTATTTGAGCAACCTGATGGCAAGACACTCTCATACTCCTATTTTATTAGTGCTGTCTAAGATGCTCTGTCCCAAGCAGTAATTGATCCAAGCCACTGTGCAGGTCACAGCTTCAGCCAAGGGGAAGCCTCTGCCACAAGCAGCCACTGGGTATTCAGACTATGAGCAACTCATACTTTACATCAAAAATGACCCAAAGCAATGATGATGTCTGTTACTGCCTAGCTGCTATGCAGAGAATACAAACAACTAGTGCTTTTGCAAGTAGTGTATGAACAGACTATAATAAATTGAGAGTGCAAGCCAAGCTAGGTCCCAGAGAACCCAGTTTAGTAAAGTTGTTAAGAAAGGTAGGGGACCTAAGTAGGAAGTGGTTGTTAGATGCTAGCCTGAGTTGCTAGGTGTCAATGATTGATTGCAAGTGCTCAGGCTGCTAGTGAATGATTGGAGGGTCTAAAGAGGTGCTAGATGGTAGGATGTAAGGAGATGACCCTGTTAGGTAGTCCTGATAGGTAACTCTAACTCTATCCAGCCTTAGTCATAGAAACAGTATCATCTCTAGCATCACTGACTGGCTGGCTGCCAAGCCCCTGCACCCTCCAGATAGTATTAGTCAGCCCTTTGCAGTCATCATACCCTATTTCTCCTTTTGATGTATTGTTAGTAATTACTGCTTAGCATACCTGGGCCACTTATCACATATAGCATTAGTCATAGCATAGTCATGGATGTAGTATATAAGCCAGTCAACAAGATAGAATATCTTCTGACCAAACAATAGCAGTATTCTCCTGGTCTACACATTGAACTGACTATAAGAACCCCAGCATTGCTACTTGTGCTTGGCTTGCTGTGTTCACCCCTTGCCCAACTCTTAGCTGCCTCTGAGCCCCTTTGACTCTTGCTTGTTGCTTGTGTCTGCCTGCTCTTGCTGGGTTTACCCATGGAGCATTCATCTCCTTACATAGAAGGCATTAGCAAAAGAGGGAATAGCAAACAAGAAGTAAAGATAGGTGTTGGTGCAAAATGAGGACTTGGCAAAATAGCACCTGAGAGTGGCACTAGCAGAACAAGAGTGATGAGGGTGCTAGCTCAATGATGTCTGGAGGACAGTCTCTAAGGAGGTGCCAGAGCAAAAGAAGAAGCATAGAGTCAACAGAGTTAGATCTGAAGACTAGAGCTATAAGAGTGTACAATCCTTTGATAGCAGTATAGAGAACAGGACAGTATTTATAGTAAGTAAAGGTAATAAAACTAAAAGGAGGTAATGTTGGTAAGCAATGGGGAACTGGTTGTTAGCAATCTAGGCAATTCAGGAGAAATGTGATGCAAAAGTCAGTAACTCAAAATATAGCTAAATTTGACATCTGGAATGACTGTCAGTATGCCAGTTGCTAAGGTGTTGTGTAGTAAGAAATAAAACTGAATCAAGCAACAAGAAAACTGCATCAATGATACCAGAAAAAAGAATATGATCAGCCATTCTGCTAGGGGGTCACTAGAGGTTGCTAGTCATTATGAAGTTCCCAGAAAGTCATCCAATGGGCTGAGAGTCTAGACCACATGTGATGAAGTCACATGACTGTCATATCACATAGATACCAGAAAATCTGAAAGTCATCAAAAACATAAAAACAGTTTTCCAAGGACTGCAATTAGATAACAACTGCAAGAACAAGGTTTACACTGCTGCAGCTGAAGAATTTAGTCAACATCTCCTGACTCAGGCACACATTGCTGACTTGCCCCCATGACTCACATGACCACTCCAGAACTCTATGACAATTATAGGGCAGACTGTGTTCCCATCAGTTCCCATCAGAATATCACCATGGCCCACCATCTGATCAGAACCAACACCCATTGACCTTGCATGGCTCTGACAAGCCCTGCCATCTGTCAGGTTCCGCTGATGACAGGGGCTCAGTACACTGGCGAGTCCTTACTAGGCGGACACGATGTCCTGCGCTTATAACCAGGCGTCCAGAGTTGGAGCAGAGGTGGGGAAAGCTTGCAAGGGGCCCCTAGGGAGAGCGGCCCAAGTAAGTCCTGAGTGATTCGGAGGGGTCTAAGACCAGAGGTACTGGTCGTTGACCCAAGGCGGGTGTCAGGGCTAGTTAGTGGGCGCACAAGTAGATTGCGGGGTAGGCGGAGGCTTCTCGGTTGATGGGGGGTGGGGTCGGAGCTGGACAGGGGATTACTGGGGCTTGGTGGGTTCCGGGGCTGAGCGAGTAGCGAGGTCCAGAGTTGTCGTTAAGAATGTTCAGGTCATGGCGCATGCGCGGAGTTTGTACTGACGTAGGGAGCAAGGGAACTTCAGAGGAACAAAGGAAATATGTACAGTCAAGACGAGACGGAGACAAGATGAGAAAAGATAGATTCAAAGCCTAGAAACAGAAATAGAGACAAGACGAGAGACGAAACATAGGAAACAGGTAAAATGTAATATCAAGACTAAAGTTCGAGGAGTTATTCTATGACTTATATACCGACTACTGGGTGCCTCTGAGGGCGGCGGATATGATGGCGGGGGTCGACGGAGCTGTGCTGAGTCGACGGGTGTCGGGTACAATCCAAGGTCGGGCTGCGGCGGTATTCTGATGGGATCAGTTGGGGGCGCGGCTGCTCTGGGGATGTTGTGACACTCCGGGATGGGTCGGGTAAACTAGGGTAGGGGGTCGGGGACGTATGACGTGGCCAGGAACGGTGGGGGAAGGTTTCAAGGGGGTGTTGATGGCTACGGAGAGGGAGTTGCCATCAGGGTTTGCCAGAGAAGCGTTGGAGTTGTCCAGTGTGGGCATCAAAAGTGTGGGCGGGGTTCTGGGGAGTTAGGCGGGAAATCGGGAGGGGTTGGGAGCAGTGTCTAGGGAGCTAGGGAGCGGGTCGTGACATCACCCCCCCTTCAGCGTTGAGACCCTTGAGACGCGGGGAGCGAGTCGGGGATTGGTAGGGTGTGGGAATCAAAGTTGATTAATAGTGATCAAACCACAGTGAGCGGCGGTGGCATGGGGTCGAGGTGCGGCCGCCATTTGTCAGGGGCCCCTTCTTAATTTATTAAAAGGGGTGGACGCACCCAGGAGTCTGCCAGCTTGTTGCAATGTCTTCTTCAGCTTATTCTCCCACAGCATCTAGGTTGCCATCCCCGCCTTCCCAGCTGTTGTCCTCCAAAGATTCAGAGGGTCGCTGAGATCGCCGTTGGGTCAAGGCGATGTACCATAGTTGTGAGTGTGGCCCGTTCCATGTACCCCAGAACACTGATTGTCCCTTCACAGAGTTGTCCGCGGCCATGGCTAGTCCCTCAGGGCCACTGTCTGGTGCGGATGTGACGCAGCCCCCGGCGGGCGTGGTCACTTCTACACATTCCAAGTCTGGCATTCGCCTGGGGGTGGTCTGGCTTGTCCCAGAGGGTTTGAGGGTGGTACAGGCGGAGGTGACGCCAGAGCAGTTTGCTGAGGCGGTGGGTCGGGCGAGGGGTCCCCCCACCCTCAAGTGGTGTCAGGTGGTGGCCCTGGTGAGTGGCCACTTAGCTTCATGTTTCCCGGACCAACATGCCCCTGCAGTATGCGTCTTGTACCTGACAAGGGGAGCAGTGTGAGTTTGAGGAACCGGCATCGGGGGTATGGCGGGACACGTCAGTGTGCCTTCCATGCCGTTCGCGGCACAAGAAGTGCTCCGTCACCCTGAGTTGGTGGGCTGTTTGCGTCGCGGCGGAGCAAGGGTGGGATCAGGGTTGGGTTGCAGCGCAGCTGGAGGAAGGGCGGAAGGGCAGGGTGTCGGGGAGGGGCTCCGGGGCTGGGGAAGGGGAACGGGTTAGCGCGCCTGTCATGAAGGTGGGCCCTCCACGGGGTGGACGGAGGAAGGGTCTCCTTCCAGGCAGGAGAAAAGGAAACGGAGGGCGTCCCCTTCACCCGAGGCGGGTCCCAGTAAGCGGGCATGGGGCGAGCAGGTGATGGGGGGCCCCCCTGGTTCTGTGGTGTATTCCCCTATGTCTGGAGCCCCCATTGAGCAGTCCACGGATAGGTCGTGGTCGGTTGCGGAGGCCTATCTGCGGCGTCGGGTAGAGGGCTTGGAACGGTTGTTGGTCACATGCGAGGAGGAGATTCAGGGGGTATGGGAGGAGAGGGACGGGGCTCAACGGGAGAGGGACGGGGCTCAACGGGAGTTGGACGGGGTTCAGAGGGAATGGGACCTGGCATGGAAGGACAAGGACGTTGCCGTCGGGACTGCCGTGGAGCGATTATCTCGTCTGCAGGAGTTGGAGGTGCGGACAGTGCATTTGCAGGCGCGGGCGGAGGCAGCGGAGGTGGCGACGCAGCAGGCAGGAGGCTCAGGGGTATGGGAGACCCAGCAGGGTTCCAGCGCTGGGGAAGTCCGGGCGGCGGCGGAGAGGGCGCGGCGGCAGGAGGAGTGGCTCGCCAACAAGGTGGCCTCGGGCCGGCAAGGAGTGCTTTGTGAGTGGTTTCCCCGCTTTCTTCTCCTAAGCGCTGATTCAGGTTCCACAGACTGAGCCCGGGAGCATCGCATCCTTCTCGACGGAGCGTTGGCAGTGCTGGGGTCCATCCATGATGGGTTGGCGAGGATGCCCAGGGACCTTCCGCCAGAGTTGGGTCAAGGGGTTATGCAGATGGGGTGTCTGTTGGCAGGGCATCGGCGGAGGGTGATGGCAGACCCTGGGGCGTGGTGGGAGATAGCGACGGACGTGGGGGAACCACTCCCCAGGCAACCCAAGGTCCTGGCGGCGGTAGTGGCACAGTTGGAGGTGTTCATGGTGAGAAGGGTAGCGGGGTTAGGGTCGGAGGAGGAGGGAGAGTGAGGGGAATTCGGACCCCGTCGTTGACTTGTTCCCTGCCCCTTTCTTGTTCGAGTATATACCTGTACACTGCTTGTTCCTATATAGTCTTTGGTCCTTCTGCTGAGTGTGGGGAGTTTCAGATAGAGCGAGGAGAGGAGTAAGTGGAAACACGTAGGAGAGTATTGGTGGAAGTTGAATCCCTGGTGAACCCAGAGGCGGGGGTTACACCCACTATTGCCATCTGTGTAGGGTCAGTCCCGGGGGTTCTGGGGCTTGGCGGGATTCCGTCGGTGGAAGTCCTGGAGTTTGTTGGGGGCTCTGTCAAGGTTCTTTTGGGGTTCCCACGTATTGTCCTCAGGTCCGTAGCCCTTCCAGCAGACCAAGTACTGGAGTCGGCTGCGAACTACCCGGGAGTCGAGGATCTTGTCGACCTCATAGTGATACTCATTCTCGACTTTGACGGGGGGCGGTCAGCTGGGGCGTTGGCCGGGGAAGGGGTCTGGAGCGTGCCTTTCAAGGAGTCAAACGTGGAACTGTGGTCGAGTTTGATAGAAGGCCTCCAGGTCTTAAGATTTCGTCGGTCGAGCCAGACCAAGGTGCCGGGAGGCCAGTTGGGGGTCAGCTGGCGACGGGCGTCGGCGTGCTTGGAGTAGGCTTGGTTGGCGGTGTTGATCTCGTCCCGGAGGAATTGGTGGAGGGATCGGAGGTCCTCGGCGACTTCGTGGGCAACATGGGAGGGGATGTCCTTGAGGGACAGCGTGAGTCGGGGATTGTAGCCCTTGTTGGCATAAAAGGGGGAAACTCCGGTGGCGGAGTGAGGCGTGTTGTTGTAGGTGAATTTGGCGAGGGGAAGCTCCGCACGCCAGTTGTTCTGTAAATAGTTAACATAGAGGCAAAGATACTGTTCTAACGTCTGGTTTACGCACTTGGTTTGCCCGTCAGTTTCTGGGTGGTAGGCAGTAGAGAGGCTGGTCTTGATCTCGAGCACCTTGCACAGCAATTGCCAGAAATGAGATACGAATAGGGGTCCACGGTCGGAGACGATGTCGTCGGGAAGTCCGTGTTTGGAGAATATGTGTTCTAGAAATAGTTTGGCGAAATCTGGGGCGGTGTCAGTGGTGTGGCAGGGAATAAAGAGGGCTTGCTTGGTAAGGTGGCAGACGACAACGAGGATTGCGTCCAAACCTTTGGAGTTGGGGAGTTCGACGATATGATCCATCGATATTGAAGACCAGGGGCGGCAACTGACAGGGAGGGGTTTCAGTAATCCGTGGGGGCGATGGCGGGGGACTTTGGCCCGTAGGCAGGGTTCGCAGGCCCTCACGTATTGCGTGACGTCCTTCTTCATTCCTGGCCAAAAATAAGTCCGGGAGATGAGTTGAAGGGTCTTACGAATTCCTGGGTGCCCCCGGAGTTTGTGATTGTGGTGCTGCCGGAGTATGTTGAGGCAAATGGACTTGTGGTCCGGGGCGTAGATTTGTCCACTCCGGAGCAGCGGGCGGTGGTCCGGGGATAGCGAAAAGGGGTTGTCTACGCTTGACTCATCGGGGTTGTTGCGGGGGTTGTGCTGGTTGAAGAAGGGGTCCAGGGGTGAATTCCTGATTTGCTGGAGGATTCCTTCTTCGTTTAAAATCAGCACGGCATGTAGATGTTCGGGTGGGATTACCACTCGATGGTTGAATGCATTTTGTTCGGTTTCAAACAATTTCTTTGGATACACGTCGGGTCTCTGAGTGAGGGCATCGGGCTTTGTGCCGAGTCGCCCGGGGCAGTAGTGAATGGTAAAATCGTACTCCGAAAGGGTTTTGGACCATCGAGCCTGGTGGCGGCTGAGCTGTTTTGTGGTTGTGAAATATTGCAGGTTGTTGTGATCGGAGTAGATTTAGATGTGGTGCGGAGACCCTTCGAGGTAGGCCCACCACTGACGAAAGGCTTCGACGATCGCAAGGAGTTCCTTGTCGTAAATGTCGTAGTTGAGTTCCACTGGGATCATTGATCGGGTGTAGAAGGCGACAGGGCGGAGATCTTTGCCCTCCGAGTTCAACTGGGAGAGTATCCCGGCGATAGCGTAGTCGGAGGCGTTACATTCGAGCACGATCGGTAGGGAGGGGTCGAAATGGCGGAGGACCAGAGCGGAGGTGAAGGCCTTCTTCAGGAGGAGGAATACGCCCTGGCACTTGCTGTCCCAATCCCAAGGGGTGTCATTCCTTGTGAGCCGGTTGAGGGGTTTGGTGATTCCGGAGTAGTTGTCAATGAAGTGGCGATAAAAGTTAGCAAACCCCAAGAACGACTGTACCTCCTTGACGTTCCGCGGGGAGGGCCAGTTGAGTATCGCGTCGACCTTGGTGGGGTCCATGCATACACCGTCGGGGGTGACGATGACCCCAAGATATTTGACTTCCGCTGTGTGGAATGAGCACTTTTCGGGTTTAGCATGAAGGTGATACTCTCAGAGTCGCTCCAGGACACGGCGGACGTGCTCCAAATGCTCCGCCGGCGAATTCGAGTAGATCAGGATATTGTCCAAATATACAATGACAAAGACGTTGTTCATGTCGTGGAAGATGTCGTTCATGAAGTACTGGAAGGTGGCGGGGGAGTTAGTCATTCCGAAGGGCATTACGAGATACTCAAAGAGGCCGTAGTGGGTGCGAAAGGCGGTCTTCCATTCATGCCCCGGGGCGATCCAGATGTTGTTGTAGCCGGAACGAAGGTCAATTTTTGTGTAAATCTTGGCGCTGCAAAGGCGATCAACAAGGTCTCCAATTAAGGGGAGGGGGTACCGGTTCTTCTTGGTGACTTTGTTGAGTCCCCAATAATCCACACAGAGTCGGAGGGATCCGTCTTTTTTCTTGGCAAACAGAACCAGAGCGCCAGCCACGGAGATCAAGGGATGTATGAAACCTTTGCCAAGCATGTTGTCGAGGTATTCCTTCAGGGCCCGGAGCTCGATTTCGGACATGTTGTAGATCTTGCCGAACGGGGGTGAGGTGCCTTCTTCGAGGTCGATCTAGTGGTCATAGGAGCGGTGCAGGGGGAGTTCCTTGGCACTTTCTTTGGAGAACACGTCAGCAAACTTATGATACTCCGGGGGAACTACTTTGGATAGGATCTGTTCCTCCGTCTTCTTTTCTGGCGTGGTAGTCCCTGCGCAGAGGTGTTCCTCCGGTAGGGCCGGCGTGACTTGCAACTGGAAGGTGGGGGTGCCTTCTCGTAGGAGGCACGTGAAGGGGACGGCGCCGATGATTTTAATGTCGAGGTTTCCAGAGTTGACGGAGTTGGGTCCCGTAGGTGTAGCAGTCGGATCCGGGGTGGCGTCGGGGTCCGGGATAGGCTGGAAGTGGAGGTGGATGGTGGCTGCTAAGCTTGCTTTGGGGCTGGGGAATTGCATGGTAAGGTTCTTCCAGTTGATGTCGGAGTTGACGTCTCGCAGCCATGGGAGTCCGAGCACGATCAGGGTCGACAGGGGTAGTTGGGTAACGAGGAGTCGGGCCTGGAACTGCAGGTCATTATCGAGGGTGAGGGTGTTGTCATGGTACTGTGTGATTCTTGTTGTGGTGGGGCTCTCATCGAAGAGTTGGAGCTCGAGAGGTTTGTCGAGGTCGTTGCATCGGAGGTTGAGTTGGTTGCTGACGAAGACACTGGAGGCACCGCTGTCTATGAGGGCGGGAAGTACCTTGAGTGAGCCGCCAAGTCCGACATAGATGACAAACAATTGTGCAGACCTAGAGCAAAGTTGCAGCAGGGTCCAGGGTTGGTTGATCGTGGTCTCGGAGCTCTCGGAGGGGGGTGAGACATGGAAGGGTACCAGTCTGGAGTCGGTGGGGTTGTCCCGGTCGAGAGGTAGGGTGAGACTGGGCCAATTGACGCGGGGATTGGTGGAGCGGAGCCATGAGAACCCTAAGACAACAGGGGCGGAGGGGTGTAATTTTGTGACGAGTAGTCGGAGTTCTTGCTGTTGTCCGTCGGTGAAGGTCAGGGTCGTTTCTAGGCAATGAGTGATGTCTCCTGCTGGGGTAGAGTCTCCGTCAAAGAGTTTGAGGGGGATCGGGGCGGGAAGATGGCGGAGGGGTTGTGGGGCGAGCACTGCCAGGGATTCGTCAACAAAGTTATCGGTGGCGCCGCTGTCGACTAGTGTGGGGACGGGTTTGTCGGTGAAGGGGAGAGTGGTGCGGAGGAGGAGATTTGTGGAGGAGTGAGAGGGGAGGTGTGCTGGGGGGTTGTCCGGGGCGAGCATCATTGCGCGGAGGAGTGTGGCTGGGGCGGAGAAGACGTTGGGATGTGGTCCGCGGTCTAGTGCGTCTTCCAGACCTAAACCGCCGACTCGTTTTCCATGAACTGGTAGCTACAGTCTTCTCCGTCGATTGTCCACACGGCGCGTCCCATCACCTGTCGTTTAGGGCAACTGTGAATAAAATGTCCCTGCTCACCACATAGGATGCATGCGCCCTCCTTCCGTTGTTTCTCCTGCGTTTTCTCCAGCACGTCAATCCACTGACTGTCCTGGATCCTGTTTGCACATAGGGCTTCCTGATCCTCGGCGGGGTCTGGGATGTTGTCGCGATCGTCGGGGTTGGTATCCAGGGGTACTGGGGTGTCATGGAGGTCGGCAGTGTTGAGCTGGGCGGGTGGTCGCTGCCCCGGGGGCCGGTTAGTGTTGGGGACTCCTCGGCCCGGGGGGAAGCGGGGTGCGGGGTTAGCAGGGTTAGCAGGGATTGAGGATTGGATGCCATTGGTTGCTCCGGCCTGCCAGTTGGTGTTATCGGAGGTATTCCACAAGGTCTGGGGCGCCGTGTTTTTGCTGCGATCTTCCCAATAACATTGGTCGACCTGGGTAACGAGCGCCTTGTACCCGTCGTAGGTGGTTTGTTTGGGTGCGAGGCAAAGGACGTCCTTGATCCGTTGGGGCAGGGCACGACGGAGGGCGAACCAGAGGGCGTTGTAATTCCAGCCGGTCTTGTAGGCCTCTCGTTCAAATCATACGATGAAGGTCGTGAAGCGTTCATTGTCACGCATTCAGAGGTTGAAGAGATTTTCCTCTGCCTCCGCTACAGTGTCAAAGACGCCAAACTTACTCGAGAACTCTTGAGTGAAAGCGAGCCAATGGGAGAGTATGGGATTGTTTGGGTCAAACTGGAGTAGCGCGGTGTAGTGGTCAAAGGCGATGCCCTGTAAGTATGATGCGGCAAAGGCCACTCGTGAGCTCTCAAGCTGAAAAGTGATGGGCTTAGCTTGAAACATAGTTAAACACTGGGTCAGGAAGATTCGCCACTTCCGAGGGTCGCAGCCGGTGAAGGGTTTGGGCTTCTGGATGTCGAGCTTTCCTTCCCAGGCCAGTGCGTTGCGGGTATCGTCCTGCGAATTTTGAGTTTGAGGTGGGGGTCCGGCGTTGTAGTAGTAGTAGTAGTTATTTCCGTTTCCGCGCTGGGAGGGAAAGCTGTCCATTGCCGGGCCCCATCCTCCCGGGGGTCCGCCATTGGGTGATCCCCCACCAGGGTTTTGACCTACACTACCCGGGGCGGGTTCTGGGGCCCATCAAGGGGGAGGGGGTCCTCCGGGGTTTGGGGGTCCAAAATAGTTGACGTCGGTGGGGGGGTTAGGCATCGGGGCGGGCAGGGGACAAGAGGGGTTGACGGAGAGAGGGGGTCGGGGCACCTCGGGGCCCAGGGGCTGTCGCGGGGGAACTGGGGTGTTGGGACGGGGTGGAGGGGCATTGCTACGAGGGGCGTGGAGATTGAAGTGGGGGGGTCGGTCTTGTTGGGGCCCGTTGTGCAGGGGGTGTTCATCGGCGGGGTTGCTCAGCTCGTCAATATAGGAGAGGGTCCGGTTGTCGTCGTCGACGCGTAGGGGCGGTTGTTGGGAGTGGAGTTCAGGGACGGCGGGTTGGTCCCAGGTTCGGAAGGCGCTGGGCACTGAGCTGGCCCAGGGCCGGGCGGAGAGGGCCGGCCAGGGTGTGGGCGGCGGGTTGGTCGAACAACCCCCCCACGGGGTTGAGATTCCTCAAGATGCTGGAGGCTGCGTTGAGTTCTTCCTGCTGGCGGGGAACGGAAGATGGGGCTTTGTTTTGTGTCCCAATGGGTTCCTCGCATTGCACGTGGAAGGAGCGGGCGGGATCCAGAGGATCTTCAAAGGGGCAGGGGTTCGGGCTAGTGTGGATTTCTTTGACCAAGGCGCGGAGCTCGTTTCGTAAGTTGTCATTGAGGCCCAGGGTGCCTTGCGTATTCTCCGGGAGGTTCCCTTGTAGGTAGCGTTTGTGGAAGTCGAGGAGTCGATCCGCCCAGACCTCCGGGGTTGCGGAGGTGTCGGGGTAGCCTAGGTTGGTGAGGAGGGTGCGGGTACGCCTTGCAAATTCCGCAGGGGACAGGCGGAGGAAGTGGAGGACTTCGTCGCATTGCTGGGCGTAGGCTTCAATCCTTTGCTGCCTAGGAGAAGGAGGGGTTTGAGCGGCGAATGGTGGGCGGGGGGGGAATAGTTATCCGTGGCCTCTGGAGGGACTGGGGCTGCAGCAGGGATTGGGTACGCATAGTAATGGGCAGGGGGGAGGTAGGCGGGGTTGGGGGGTGCTGCGGAGTATCCTCCGGGGTTGATACGGGGGTTGTTGCCATCAGCGTGGAATGCGGGAGGGCGGCGCCAGCCCGGGGGTATTCCCTGGCTGATGGAGGGGGCGTAGAATGCCTGGTTGGGGTCAGGGGTCCAGTGACGGGGCACGTATTGGTCTGCAAAGGGACCCGGGTAGAATGGGGCGTAGGAATTTTCCAGTATGGGCTGGCCGTAGGCGTTGGTTGGGTAACCGACAGGGTTGTACACGGGGTTAAACGCAGACATCGAGAACAGGATAAGGGGGAGTCTTGATATTATGTCAGGTTCCGCTGACGACGGGGGCTCAGTACACTGGCGAGTCCTTACTAGGCGGATGCGATGTCCTGCGCTTATAACCAGGCGTCCGGAGTTGGAGCGGAGGTGGGGAAAGCTTGCGAGGGGCCCCTAGGGAGAGCGGCCCAAGTAAGTCCTGAGTGATTCGGAGGGGTCTAAGACCGGAGGTACTGGTCGTTGACCCAAGGCGGGTGTCAGGGCTAGTTAGTGGGCGCACAAGTAGATTGCGGGGTAGGCGGAGGCTTCTCGGTTGATGGGGGGCGGGGTCAGAGCTGGACAGGGGATTACTGGGGCTTGGTGGGTTCCGGGGCCGAGCGGGTAGCGAGGTCCAGAGTTGTCGTTAAGAATGTTCAGGTCATGGCGCATGCGCGGAGTTCGTACTGACGTAGGGAGCAAGGGAACTTCAGAGGAATAAAGGAAATATGTACAGTCGAGACGAGACGGAGACAAGACGAGAAAAGATAGATTCGAAGCCTAGAAACAGAAATAGAGACAAGACAAGAGACGAAACATAGGAAACCGGTAAAATGTAATATCAAGACTAAAGTTCGAGGAGTTATTCTATGACTTATATACCGACTACTGGGTGCCTCTGAGGGCGGCGGATATGATGGCGGGGGTCGACGGAGCTGTGCTGAGTCGACAGGTGTCGGGTACAATCCAAGGTCGGGCTGCGGCGGTATTCTGATGGGATCAGTTGGGGGCGCGGCTGCTCTGGGGACGTTGTGACACTCCGGGATGGGTCGGGTAAACTAGGGTAGGGGGTCGGGGACGTATGACGTGGCCAGGAACGGTGGGGGAAGGTTTCAAGGGGGTGTTGATGGCTACGGAGAGGGAGTTGCCGTCGGGGTTTGCCGGAGAAGCGTCGGAGTTGTCCAGTGTGGGCGTCAAAAGTGTGGGCGGGGTTCTGGGGAGTTAGGCGGGAAATCGGGAGGGGTTGGGAGCAGTGTCTAGGGAGCTAGGGAGTGGGTCGTGACACCATCACACCCTCAGTCTCCAGAGCAGGTACAGTAGTTAGTATATGAATTGTAGAGTAACATCTGATTCCTTAGTCTTGATATTACCTGCTTTACTTGTTTACTGTTTTGTGTTTCATTCTGTGTTTGTTACATCTCCCAGTCTTATCTCTGTTTCCATTCTAGTCTCATATCTCTCTCAATTCTATTTTGTTCTTGTCTCTGTCTTGTCTTGACTTTATCTTGCCTTGTCCATCTCTATTTCCTTCATCATTCCTAAGTTCCTTTCAACTTTGACATCATTACAAACTCCATGCCTACATTACAACTCCTCAAACATTCATAAGTTAACTCTGGACCTTGCTCTATGCTTGGCCCCAGAACCTATCACTCTTAATTGATTCCCCATCAAACTCTGGCTCTACTCCCATCAGCTGTGTAGCCTCCACTTGCCCCATAGTCTATACATTCAACTATGGACTTGTGCCTGATGCCCCTCCAAGCCCAACACTTGACATACCTGGTCTTAGACTTCCTCAGACTAACCTAGACCTGCTCAGACCACTCCCCCTAGCTTCTCCTTGCAAGTAGCTGAAGTCTAGACCTTCTTGGAGCACTAGATTATAAGCACAGGACATTGCATCTGCCTAGTAAGGACTCACCCAGTAAGCTGAGCCCCCTGGTCAGTGGAACCTGACAGAGACAACTATATGGAACATTGATGCAGCTGACATGATAATCTGGACAGATGCAAGTCTAAGATTAGAAATGACATTTGTGTATGTGGGGAATAGTTTTGTCTACCAGATTGAGCTGAACACCATGTCTATCAAGATTGACATCTTTTTCCTTGAACTTATCACTATTCTTTCAGCTATATTTCATGTAGCTGCATTTGACCACCCTCCACATTGGTTACTCATTTTCATAGATAGTCTAGATTCTGTGGCCATCTTCAACACTTTGGGAGCCACAGAACCCCTTCATAACTCTGTGATCAGTGCAGCTGCCAGGATCATTTGCAATCTGGGCTCAACCTGAAAATTTGTCATATTGCAGGTAAAGACAATATTAGGGCCAACCTTTATCTCATCTTCTATTTGAAGAATATAACAGAAAATTTCCTGCAGATTGCATCTGCTTATTTGAGCCTCCATGAGGTTTCTTGCACTCCCTCTCTTGCACTGGCAAAAAACCTTTCTCCTCAATGGCACTCACAGACTTAGATGAGCTAACCTCACATCTACAGATTCACAGCATCAAAAAATCCACTGCAATGGTTATGCAACTTGTGTGTGTGACTATGTTGTTCTATATTGACCATCTTTCACTTGATCCTACACCACCAACACTTTCAAGATATATAGTTCACACATTGAAGTACATAGCATCAGGTTCAAACTACCTCACACAATTGTGACATTTTATTTGTGATTTATATCCAGATTTTGACAGTAACAGGGCACACCCAATGGTTCAAGCCACCATTAGAGGATTGAAGAAAGTTTGGGCTGATCCCATTCATAGGAAACTTCCATTACAGCCACATCATCTTGTATCATTCATCAAAACTGCATGCCAAACAAAATCATATGATGACCTTCTATTTTCTACTATGATGTCTTGCTGCTCTCATGTATGTCACAGATCTGGGGAGTTATTTAAGGTGACAGCAAAAGAGGCCACTTATTGGGAAAAAATCATAAAGAGGTAGTCTCTCAAGTTCAGACCTGGATATGCAGGTTACCATCTTCCCTATCATAAAGCTAATCCCTTCTATCATAAAACTAACATATTCATATTTTTCACCCACCAGGATACAGCAGACCCAGTAGCTCTATTGCAAGAATACACTGATGCCAGAGACAAACTTCATGGTTTTAGGCATGCATTGTTCATATGTGAAGAGGGATCTATTCCAATGTGAGCATGGTTCTAATTCAAACTATTCTCTTACATCAATCATTCCCTTAGAAATTTCTGAAGACATTATCAAAGCTTTAGTTCATTAGTCTTCTTCAGCATGGATGACTGACATTTAAGAAAATCCTTGCATCAGGATAGCACTACAACTAGCAGCTTTAAGGAAATGACATTGAATCCTCTTCCTTATCCCTCTCTCAGTCAGCTACTTGCAACATTTTCACACCACCACCATCCCCATTACACTCATTTTCAGCTGATCATAAAAATGGTTGTTTTGGTGGGTGGGGGCTGTTTTGATGACCCATTTTCACTAATGCTGTTCAATAATTCAGTCTTCAGGTTTGTTGGAGTGTATGTGCACCAGGACTAGGACTAGCCCTGTGGTGTGCTATGGACAGGCTGGCCAAGGAGGGATGCAATGAGCTGCAGAGGCTCACAATATTGTTTGTTCTCTGCACCCAGTGTTTGTGACAGATGTGATGTTGCACAGGTTCCTACTTTTTTTTTCTTATATCATAAATATTGGAGTTTGTCATATTTAATTTACAGTCCCTTTCACAATGAGCTATGGTTGATGCCTTCAGCATGGGCCTATAGCTCTTGCTTCATCCCAGACCCAACCTCACTTCATTTGGTTAGGTCCTTGATATTCTACTCAATGCTAAGTCCCAGACCCAACCTCACTTCATTTGGTTAAGTCCTTGATATTCTACTCGATGCTTAGTTCCAGACCCAACCTCACCTTGTTTTGTTAGGTTCTTGTATTTTGTTAACTCAGTAGTGAGATCCAGACCCAACCTCACTTTGTTTGGTTAGGTCTTTGTATTTTGCCAACTCAATGTTAAGATCCAAACTTGACCTCAGTTTGTCTACTTGGGTCTTTCATGTTATTGATAAGAGTTCCTCAATAAAGTAATCAAGATTGTCATATTAATGGAGCTTTCCCACTCATGTCTTTCACTATGCTGACTTTGGTCTTTCTTTTTTAAATCAATGTGTTGATAGTCCTGTCATTGTCAATGTCAGTAAATGTAAGTCTTTACTATGATTTCAATTATATTTCACTCAGTCAAATGAACCTTTCTTGATAAGTTTTTCATTATTTTTAATGTAATGCTGAAATCCAGACCAAACCTCACTTTGCTTAGTTAGATTTTCACTATTCCAACTCTTGCAAGTGATTATCATTAATAGATCATCTTTAATAAACTTGAAAAGTTAGAATTATTGATCAATTGAAGTCTCCTCCACCTTCTATCCCCTTATTACTCATGCACTTTGAACAGCATGTTGGACAATTTTCAGACACCAAAATATACTAAAGAGAAACCAATTAGAAAAAGCAGTCTGAGTAATGAGATATCATTTATGGTATCACTAAGTGGTAGTAATACTTAGCAATCAGACCTTTGACATCACTCATCTGTTGTCTTCAACTCAATATATCTGACTATACAATCATCTAATCACAAACCATACACTTTCAAACTAACAACCCTGTGGATCCTCAGAAACAGGATGTAGCCTACAGCTAGTAGCAATCCAGTCTATTCAAACATACATATATGTCATAGTGCTGAGCAAATAACCTCCTGTTCCAGTCCCTTAACAGAAGACTATCAACTTAACACATTTTATATTAATATTGCTTTCTGAAGCTTTTTCCATCTTAAAGCAATCTTCAATGCTCTCTTTACCAATGGTTCCATTAGCATAATACATTAAACCCACCATTCTTTTCCAGAGGCTGTCATAATGTAGTCAAATATTCATTGAGAGCAGGAAAAGTTGGAGATGATCAGGAATAAGTTGACTCTAAGGTATAAGAACTGATTACTGTGAAACTCTAAGAATACCCATTTTCAAGTCTAAACACACACCTGGAAATCACAAAGCCATCAGCACTCCAGTTCAAGTATAGCCTCACTTTGGATACTACCTAACATTACAGTATATTTCCAAGTTAGAGGCTATCAGCAATTAAAAGTCAGAATCAGGAACAATAGTTGCTTAGAGATATACACAGGGTGACTATTCTCCTTTCTAAAGATTAAGTAGAAGCTTTTAAGAGTCAAACAAACATCTCTTTGGCCATTCTTAATCATAAATTCATTGTTCTGAACTTTCTTTGATAAGAAATACATGCATAGGACATGCTTCTTCCTAAAAGAACAGCCAGGAGCATTGCTTGAAGAGGTACATTTTGAAGACAGTACATTTCACATAAGTAATGCCTGAAAAAGGCTGAAAATAGCTAAATATTGCCTGAAATATCTATCTTAACAGCTCAAAAGAACAATAGATTTATTGTACACATGCTATCAACCAAAGCTGTCTGTTATGCCATTTTTTTCCCATTCAAAGTGCAAAAAACAGCCAAATTACCCAAAAAGGAAGGTTCTTGGTCAGCCTTACTCAGCACAAAGTTGTTGCATAGGCACAGCCACTTTCCCAGGAGTCATCCCATATATTATAGACAAAGCTACAGTCCATGCCTGTCAGGGGACATCCCACTTGTTTCCCCTTCTCCTTCTCCAGTTCTTGTCAGATTTGCTCCACTATAGTTTTCCTTTATTCTCCTTCCTTTTCCCTATTTATTGGTCCTAGTTTCAGCCCTCAGGCTTCACCAGTTCTCTGTCAATAATTCAGACAAGTGTGGCCCCTTTGACACTGCCACTGGCTTATATAATTGCTGACCAATTGCTGACACATCACTTTTGTCTTTTTTTCTCTGTCATACTGTACAGTTGTTTCTCATGCTTCTGAAGCCTCTGAAGTGTCACACCTAGCTTAGGGAATCCCCAGACTTGTTCTCTTTGGATTTCCCTTTGCCAGATGAGTAGTTATCTCAGTAGACACTGTACAGTACTGAATAGACTTTGGATTTCTCTTTGCCAGCTGTGTGATTGAGCCACAGCCTCCAGAGGTCACCTTTACAATGCCTTTGGCATGGGCCTGTAGCTCTTGCTTCATCCCAGACCCAATCTCACTTTGTTCTGTTTGTATTTCCAACTCAATGCTAAGTCCCAGACCCAACCTCACTTTGTTTGGTTAGGTCTTTGTATTTATTAATTCAATGTCAAGTCCCAGACCAAACCTCACTTCATTCAGTTAGGTCTTTGTATTTTGTTGACTTAGTGTTGCTTTTCTTTTACAATTCAATACACTGAGATTTCATGTATAAACCAATCATGTATCTATATTACATTATTAACAAAATACTACAATGTCCATGGATATATATTAGAGATGCTGAAAAATATAAAAGGTAGTACTAACCAAGCAATTATTTAAACTGTCACACTTACATTTGTAAACCATTAAGAATATCTATACTACATGGTCTGGCTATATACATTAAGTGCTGAAGTTCATAGAAGTCAGCAGTTTGTTGCTTAAATCCAACAAAAGTCACACTTACATTTGTAAACCATTCAGGATTTCTTGATAGACAATATTTGCAGTCTTTCTTGATGTGTTTTCTGGGTCCAAAATCACTTTGATATGATCTCCTGATGTGCACTGAGAGAGTGCAACATAAAGTTGGCCATGTGCAAAAACTCCTGATCAAAGGTCCAATCCAACATGCTTGACTGATTGACCCTGAGACTTGTTGGTTGTCATAGCAAAGGCCAATCAAACTGGGAATTGTCTCCTGCATGATAGAATTGGCAAATCTTCTTCAGAAACATCCATGTTGATTCTTGGAAGCAAAACAATTGATCCTGCAAACTTGGCATCCCCACTGATGATCACATCTGAGACCTTTGGTGCTGATGTGAGTGACAATGATTCTTGTCCTATTGCAAAGTCCTTGAGTTGTATCCAGATTCCTGAGCAGCATGACAGGAACACTAATCTTCAGAGCCAATTTAGCCAAAGGCAAACTGCTGGCTTTGAGAGAGTTGAGGTATTCCATTGGATACAATCCAAGGCCATTATGATTCCCATCATCAGATATGATAGAGTCTGCACTCTGCAAGTTTTTCTCCTCTGCTAAACATTTCTGCAGAACTTCTAAGTTGATATCCTCTACATCAGAGTTCTTGCCAGAAAGAATGGTGTAGTCCAGGTAAAATTGATCATCTTGATGGTGATCAATATGAGGATAAGTGGAAGAGAACAATCCAGTGACAGAATTGTCATCACAGATCATAGTTTCTGGAAGTTTTACTGTTTTTCCAGGCCCAAGGTTTTTTCCAGCACCAACATCCAATAACCAAGCTGCATGAGCAATGTTATTAGGAGTCTGATCCAATCTCATGTTTTGAACCAAGTAGTGGACTTGAATCTGATTCCAAAGTCTTTCTCTTTTGAGTGAAACAGCAATCATCTGCTGTCTGAGTCCTTGTTGTATAACTAGGAGAGTTTGCCAAAAGTTTCCCCCAAACACTACAGTCACTCCACCAAAAGGAACATCTTTCTCCAGGATGTCTCTTAACCCTCAATCCACAGAGTCAATGGCAATTTTGTATTGCATTGGGACTTCATCCCAGATGACAACTTTGGTCTGGAGTAAGAGTTGAGACAATTGAGTTCCTCTTTTGATATTGGCAATGGATGTATCCAGAGCAGGAATGGGGATTTTGAATCTTGAATGTGCAGTTCTACCACCCTCCAGCAATAAGGCAGCAATTCCAGATGATGCTACACATAATGCCACATCTCTATTGGACTGAACAGCAGAAGCCAAAGTGTTGCAGATAAATGTTTTGCTACATCTACCTGCACTATGAACAATTATCATCTTGCCCAAGTTGTTGTCCACAGAGTTTATAACTTCATTGAAGGCTCCCAGTTGTTCACCATTAAACCTTGCCTTGTTTTCATCCACTCTTCTCTTCAACTCCTCAACATCATAATCTGTTTCTTCTTGCAAAAGCCTATTCCCTAAAATCATTTGATCAGCATCAATGTCATATCTGTATACAATGGCCAACTTGCCTGGAATCACATTCCAAACTTGTTGGAGTTCTGGCATGTTTGGAAAGTCTTGAAGAGTCTTGCTAAAATTCTTCAGGTTGTCATTGATCAGATGCAGGCCATAGTCATAGACATCTTCATCAGTAAAGACTCTGTCCCTGTACTGCCATATATTCTCCAATCTGTATTGAAGATCATCACAAATGGAGTGCTTGAATTTGTTCCATAGAGCCTCTAGAGTGGTAGGAGCACAGTGGAATAGAATAGTGCAAAAGAGCTGTCTAAGGGCTATCCTGATTGGATTGGAGCAGCTTCAGCAAGACATTGCCTCCATTCTGCATCATCTTCTAGAAGACCAAGGGCCTTGCATGCCTCCTTGTAAGTAGGATAGATGTGGCCATTGACTGTCCTGAGATCAGCCCATGATGTTTCATTGATCACAACTGTCAGGAGCATCCTGAGATAGAACCTTTCTCCCTGTTTTGGTGAAGCAAAGTACATCCTCCCAATAGCTGTTCCTTTTTGCCTCTCCTTCAAAGTCCTTTTGGAAGCTTCATAGACAAACTTGGTTGGAAAGTTCTGATAAGTGGTGTTGTTATCAGGGAATTTGGCATTGGCTTCAAACCAAGCAGTGAGTGCAGTCTTGTTTGCATTAGGCCTAGCAGCTACCATCTCCAAAGGCTCATTATCCTGAAAGTAGACTTCATGTTGGCCCTCCAAATGCACAGGTAATCAATATACAGGGGGATGTTCTCCATGCATGTTGAATTCAAAGATGTGCCAGCATGATTCAGCTGCAGAGATGTGTCTGGCATTCAAGTGTTCCTTGATTTCATCCCTCTGGTCCATCTGATCTCTAGCAATCTCCAAAGTTGTCCTATCATGGCCTTTGTAGATATACTTGTGAATGTACTTGATGGCTTCTACTGAAGCACAGACCTCCACATTAATGTGATATTTGTACTTGGCTGAGAGATAAGGGTTGTAAGGGACAACATCACAATTGTCATAACAGTGACCATTCTTTTCAAAGAAGCACCCATTGTCAGGTCTGGCATATTGAGGATAACCATTTTCCCCATACTGAGTAGCTTCTTGAAATTCCTTTGAGTATTTTTTAGAACATTTGCCATCTACCATGCATTTAGCATTGGGTTTGGCAGCTCCACATGGACCATGGACCATGGTTAGTAGTAACAACCTAATAAGAAACTGAAGTAATGGGATTAAGAATTCAAACAAAGCCAATACCTGATACAAATGAGGCTGAGCAACTGGATCTGGAATTTGAGCTGAGACAATAGAATCTACATGAGCTGCATTCTGTATCCTATAATGATGATGGAAAAAGATCAAGATATGTATATGTGAAAGTCCTCTCCTTTGGAATTCAATGGTATGAACATAAGTCACACAGCTGCCAAAGAGACCTTCCTTGATCTCCTTCACCACAGCATTTTTCTTGAGTTCAAAAACTCTGGCAACAATATCAGGTCAATCAGCCACTATTTGCTTCTTCCCATTGACTGCAGGTTCCTTCAAGAGAGCTTCTTCTATTTCAGACCACTTTGGATTGGTAGTCATAGTCCAGAAGAGATCAGGTTTTCCAAAATGCCTGCAAATAGCTATAAAGCCCTGGAATGATTGCTGCATTTGTCATTCACTTCCAGTATGAGAGGAAGGAAGAATGAGTGGGGTGACCTCTTCATCTCCAGCAGCAGCATCCACTACTCCCTAGTCTAGGTAAGGGATTCTGCAAAGGAACATCCCAACCTTCTGGAAAAACTGTTTCTGGAATTACCATAGCAGCTTGAGCAACAGCAGACTGATTGAGTCTGTTGCTTCTTCTATGTGTAGGAGCAGGTAGAGGTGGCACCATTCTAGGAATAGGATTCTGTAAAGGAGCATCCCACCTTTCAGGCAAAACAGTTTCAGGAATCACTATAGAAAATGGATCATCAGCAGCTGCTGGCTGCCTGATAGGTCTTGAAGAGTCAGAAGTGGTGGCTATAGATTGGTGATTAAGCCTCAAACCTCTAGTTCCCATATCCCCAGTTCCAATAGATTGATTAATACCCCCAGTTCCCATAGATTGATTAATACCCTCAGTTCCCATACCTCCAGGCCCCAATTAAAGTGGTGAGACAGCCACAGTATTGATCTGTTCCAAAGATCTATTATTTCTATTTGCACAACAATCATCAGGATCTGTCATTTGTAACTGTTCAAGTCTTCTTTGAATCCTAGCTTGTTGCCTTTGGCTTTCAGGAGTAGTAAGTGATTGCCTGAAACATCAATTGTTAAGCAATTTAACAGTCAAAACCCATTAAAATCAACTTGCATGATGAGATATTTGATGTATCAACAGCTCAATGTGGTTTAGGAGTTACTAATAAATTTGTTAGTCCAGAGCTGGCAGTCAATATCACAACTGGAGGGAAGTGTATCACCTGTTGAACCAATAGGACTAGTAGGAGTAGGCCAACCTATAAGTACTGCTGTTTTGGGGAGGGTCAGTGTGTGGGTACATCTGTAGGCAGGCCAGACTGCTGATAGCATCAGAACTCAAGTCCATAACTAACAACTACATGATCAGCCTGAGTAATGCCAATGGCCATTGCCCATCAGTGCTGGAAACTTAAAAGGGGGCCAGTCTGGGCATGGAGCTGGGTGGGTTTCAGTTGGAGCTCAGACCGGTACCAACAATGGAAAGGTGAAGGGGAAAGCATTGCTGAAAGTAGAACAGGTGGGGAGGAACAATAATAACATATATCAAAGGATTAATGGGCCAAAGTAGTATGAACTCTGACAAAGTCAGATTGTAGTAAAGTGGCTATAAGGCATAACTGGCATCAACTGAAAAGGGATCAGGCTGGAGAACTAGTTGGGTGTGTCTGTAAATAAGCCCCCTTAGAATACCATAGGGTGGATGACATACAATTCCCATGTATTCCTACTTTCTGGCATGTTTCAAACATAGTCAAAAGATTGTGGGACTTGGCATTAAATTAACCAGTACAAACTGAATGTAGTGAGGTTGGGTCTGGGACTTAGCATTGAGTTTGAGAACAAGGACCTAACCAAATGAAGTGAGGTTGGGTCTGGGACTAAGTATTGAGTAGAATATTGAGGACCTAACTGAACAAAGTGAGGTTGCGTCTGGGATAAAGCAAGAGCTACAGGCCCGTGCCAAAGGCACGGACCCTAGCTCGTCTAGGAATAGGAAGGAATAGGAATCCAGCAAGGTAAAATGTTCATTTTCTCGTGTAGCTATGATTATACGTGTCCCGGCAAGCGCGGCGATCAACTAAGCAAGTAAACAAGGGCAACTCGAAGGTTATGAAAAGGGGGCTGTAATTGCGAGGTTACCGAACAGCAGCCCTAAATAAGATGCAACAAACTACGTAACACTCACATCATCGTGGAGATCTTGTCTAGTGTGACCGACCTCTCACCACAACTGCTACTTTGAAATGTCAAAGCGCCTCGATCCCGATGAGTCTTCGGGAAACTTCAAGAAAAAGCGAACTAGATTGGCGAAAGATCAACAAAGCCTTCATCATTTCTTCTCATCCTCTAGAACATCTCAACAAGTTGTATCACCTGTGAAAGCTTCCGCGTCAAGCGACCGTAGTACCAGCTCGCCTCATTCAACAGGGAAATCATTTCAGAAATCTCATGTCATAGATGTTGACGCTCTAGATAATGACGGCGCACAAACATTCTCTGTCAACAGTTCCATACCGGTGTCAGGTCCCAAACCACCAAGCGGCTCGTCGACTGATGATAAGTCAGCGAAGGCCGCACTTTCAGTCGCTAACAAACCTCTGGTCTACGGTGATTTGACTTGTGACCCTGCAACGCGAACATTCATTGAGAAGCCGTGGCCATCTTCTTCCGTACCATATTCATTTCTTGCGCACGCTCTCTCTGCGCTATCGCAAACACGGTCACGGAAAATCATCACCAACATTCTAACCAACTGCTTATATTGCATTATCCGGTATGACCCTCAATCGCTCCTTTCAGCTATCTATCTGTTATCAAACACTCTAGCCCCTCCCTATACCTCTCTGGAGCTCGGATTAGGGCCCTCAATCATATTACGGTCTATTCAGAATGTATCCGGTCTCACTACGCAGGCACTTAGACGATTATATCATGCCACTGGGGATCCGGGAGATGTAGCCTTTGCCGCAAAATCAAGTTTGAGAACTTTGTTGCCGCATCCTCCACTGCTCGTTAATTACGTTTACGCATCCCTCTTGAAGATTTCCCGTTGTAAGGGCCAAGGAACTGTAAAAGAAAAGGGGAGAATCGTAGAAAAACTTCTTCTTGCAGCTACAGGAGAGGAGATTCGCTTTCTTACACGCACACTCTCACAGAATCTTCGCGTCGGTGCCGTGAGGACGACTATTCTCTCAGCGCTATCTCGAGCCATGGTCTTGATACCTTCCACTCATTTCACCAACAACACATCGGAATCTTCCCTGCATCATACAGCAGAACTTCTTGAAAATTGCGAACTCCACACAATCGTTGGCAAGCGTAAAGCTGTGGATCGCTTAGATGATCTTGCAGTCAGGTTTGGGCTTGCTGAGAGTCTCGTCAAACGGGTCTATGTCCAGCACCCGAATTATGAGGATATTGTAACAGCTCTACTTCAGGCCGGTCTGGACAGTCTCGAGGAGAGAGTCCATCTTACAATTGGTAAAGACCGAATGTATGAAATGTTCCAGTCCTTTGGTCATTTATTTTGACTTAGGTATCCCCCTACACCCTACTCTCGGGTCTCCGACACGTTCATTAGAGGAAGTATACGATGTTTGTCAAGATCGCCCTTTCGTCGCAGAATTCAAATATGACGGGCAGCGTGCCCAAATACATGGTTCCACTGAAGAAGGAAACATCTCGGTCTTCTCGCGTCATCTTGAAGATATGACATCCAAGGTATCCTTTCTCTGAACATAATATGTATGATACCTGTTGACAAATGGTAGTATCCTGACGTGGTCCAATATGTGAAAACCTTTTTCAGTGACCATCCAGAAACAACGTCGTTCATTCTGGATACCGAAATAGTCTCTATTGACCCAACCGGGGGCCTCAGATCGTTTCAGGAGCTGTCTAATCGGGCGCGTAAGGATGTTCAACTCCAGGATGTCCAGGTCTTTGTATCTATATTTGCTTTCGATTTGATGTATCTCAATGGAGAGGTGAGCATAATGAATTCTGATGTGTAAATGTCATGTGAATTTGGCCCCTCTAGATACTCTTAAAACGCACCTTCCGGGAAAGGAGGGATCTTTTAATATCTCGATTTCCTCCATTTATCTCGCGTGATAAACAGTTAGCTCGATTTAACCACGTTGAGAGTTGTACAAGTACAGAGGGAAGAGATGCTATTAAGGCATTCTTGGTCAAGGCGATACAAAGCCGTTGCGAAGGCTTGATGATAAAGGCAGGTGGCCCATTGAGTAAATTTTCCGGTCTAACATACTCACCCCTACGTACACAGCTACTTGACAATGAGCCACAGCAAGAGCTTGCTACTAATCTTGACAAACCAGCCAAATCTCGGCGAAAGCCCCTTCCCGCGACTTATGAGCCGGACAAGAGAACATCCGCGTGGTTAAAATTGAAGAAAGATTACGTCACTGGCTTCGGGGATACACTAGATTTGATACCTATTGGCGCCTGGCACGGAAACGGACGGAAAGCGCAGTGGTGGAGTCCTATACTTTTAGGTTTATGGCAGCCTGAACGTGGACGTATTGTGGCAGTATGCAAATGTATGTCAGGTTGGTGCATTTACCCAGAACTCACATTTCCATCATCTAAACCTATTGTTCCAGGCTTCACGGATGCCTTTTACAAGGCATGAACCACTACTCTTATTACTTGCAGATTCCTTCCCTCCTGACTATTATCGCTCCAGGATTTGAGAGAGCGTTACCCGCTCTCAGAGAACTCAGATACATGTTCACAACAACCACTATGGGATTGTGACGTTGGAGGTTGAGTTCTTTCTCCTTTTCTTCTTGTTCGATTTTTCAATTTTGTGATCCCTAAAGGCTCAACTCCCGAGGTTTATTTCAAGCCAACGGAAGTCTGGGAAATACGAGGCGCTGAGTATGCTCTTCAGTCGTAACTTTTCCAAAGACTAAATAATGTTTTCAGCATCACCCTCAGTCCCATATCAGTCGCTGCGAAAGGCTTAGTATCTGCATCTAGAGGCCTAAGCATACGTTTTCCCAGATTCATCAAAGTACGAGAGGATAAGTCGATCGAACAAGCAAGCACACCAATTTTCCTTGCGAAACTTTGGAGAAATCAAGAGGCAAAGGGGGTCAAACAAGACTTTGACGATGAAGTGCTAGTCGACATCGAGCCCTATCTCCAGTCAAATTCAGAATCAGAGCCCGAAATTTGACCACGATACTTGAATTTAAATTTTGATATGCAAAATCGATAATAACGATGTCTCCACGTGTGCTTTCTAAGTCAATCTAAGAGGTTTTGATTTTCAGTCAGTCAGACAAGTGAAACAAATTCTTAACAAACCCTACGACATAATAACTAGGGTTACAGTGTAATGACGCTGCTTGAGACAGATTGACCTGTAAAGCACAAATCATGTCAGATTGGCTCAAAATTTCAATAGCCTATTGCATAATATGTACTCTAGTTGTGGCATGAGCAGGAAGGAGATTTATCATGAGAAGCCTGAGATATGAAGGGAAATGTGTCGAAAATGGGTCATTTCAAGTTTGTGACAAATTTTGATTGTGCTCAGTACTCATTGTAAGCAAGGTTCTGGGTGTAAAAAGTGTCAGGAAAGCTTTGTCTATATGTTATATCTAATGCACACAAAAGAAGCAAAAATCTGCAGAGAATTGCACTCTACAGATGGGGTATTGTCTCAATAGTCATCTGAGTGTGACATCAAACACATTGACAGCACGCATTGACAAGCACACGTTGCATCGCATGCCAAGTTGTTGCAAACCATAAATGGTATGTTATGGTTGTCCCAATGATTGTCAATGTGACACTTTTGACCTCGGTTTTTGTCAGGCTGTTATAAGTCATCCTTATAATCCATTTCATGTGAATAGCCTTGTAGTATGCCTATATGATACCTGATTATCTAGTATAACTCAAATATGTTTGAAAAATGTTGCGAGAAATCAGTCATTCAAAGATTACAAAGTGGTGTTCCAATGAGCATCATTACACTGTATGCATATGGTGATTCCTTCTATGGCAGTACCCATCTTGTCAAATTCCTGTTCCTGCATGGTTTATAATGTCAATATCCATCAAGATGTGTCAATATATAAGCAGCCTGCATATTGAGTTCCATGTCTGTACAAATATGTCTTGGCCAGTAATAATTCAGAGTGATAATGATAGATATTGTGCATACTGATAGGCATCCATATATCTCACAGTGGAGTATCTTTGGATGTTTTCCACTGTCTAAGTTGCATGGGTTTAGCATGTGATCCCCATGCCAACATGGCCAGTGCAGTTCTCAAATTGAAGTTTGAGAAACTGATGTTGAAGCTGATTTAGCTTTGAATGAATAATGCTCAGGTTTTTTGGGTTTCTGTACAAGTACCATGTTGGGTACTGCAAAAAAATGTAATGCTGTTATAGTTTATAGCCTTGCATTCACACAGATACACAAGTATCCCAATCACTAGGATTCCTGTATGTAGTACAGAACAACAGTAGATGTCCTTATGTAAGCAATATAGTATAGGTAAAATGTGCAATATGTAAGATATAATAATTAAATAAGTGAAATATACTCTAAGGGGCCTAGCCCATTACAAGCAGCTAGGTGGCAATGGACAACATGTAGTTAGACATTGAGTGTTCCAATGAGCAAGGGGAGTCTCAATATTACATTAGGTCCAGATGACCTGGGAAGCTCTCTCACTGTAGAGCAAACAACCTGCTAGTTGGAGAACTGCAATAGCTAAGGAAACCTATGGAGCATTGGAGTTTGACAGGGGTTGAATGGACAGTCTGAAAGTTTGGAGTTGGCAAGAATACTAAGTCTGGAGGCTGATCAGGGTTGGAGGACTTAGAAATTGAGCTGGAGTTTTGTTGGGGATTGAAGTCAATAAATAGACTATGATTTGGAGTAACAGAGTTAGTAGGGATCAGTGCTGGGAAACAGATGATGGCAGGATCAGATGATCAGAGGAAGGATTGGGAAAAAGCAGTTGGGGGATCAGATGAGGGGGTGAGGGTCATAGAGGGTTGTGACACAGATGGGACAATGCATCAGCCAAAGTATTGTCCTTGCCCTTGACATAAACCATCTGACAGTCAAATCAGTACAGAAACTCCATCCAGCAAGCCTATTTACAAGACAGATCCCTCTATTTTCCAATGTGTCTTGTGGTCTGTAAACACAAGATCTTTTTCAATTCTTATTCCACTCCAAACTTACTTCCAAATTCTTGTATCTTATATTAATTATGCAGGAGCCACAGATGTTTTCCAGACTTATACAAAACAACTTCTGAAACTGGTGGCAGAGTAGGATGGTCAGCAGTCTATGCTTACCATTCCATCTTCTTTAATCAGCAAAAGGCAGGGATGGCAGTGGGCAACTTCTTGCAGTGGACCTGATACAACAGCAATCTTCTGTCAGAGTATGTATATGCACATTAAAAGGCTACACCCTTCAGACAGGCAAAAGCATCCTCTGGCCACATGCCTTCTAACCCCTCTGAGCCATGCCAGAAATTCAAAAACAGTAAATGCACATCTACTCCTTGTCCTTGAAGTCATCCTCACTCATGCTCCACCTGTGGAAAATTGGATCACAGTAAGAGCCAACACAAGGATTAGGCATTAGGCAAGGCAAGGTGTCACCTACTTGCTCTCTCAGCTTGCCCAAGCCAACTCTTGAGCAAAACTATCCCATCTTCTGGCTTCATCACTCTGGAACCTCTTGACTCTTCAATCCTTGCTGCTCCTGCTCATCCTAACACTGATCCCTGAGCCAATTCCTCCCTCCTCAACACCTCCCTTCTTCCTCATGTTGACTCCTCCCTAAATTTGAAAGCATGGATTTATTATTTACAAGAGTACCCCAATTCTCTCCTGTGTAACTACCATTGCTCAAAACATACAATTTTGTGCCAATATAAGCTTTATGGGGGATCACATCTTAAGTCAATGTTGTACAAATTTGAGAACTGCCTTTTCTGACCTTTCTGTCATCAAAAGTGTCTTCACCAACATTTCTGCACAAGTTGCCAACAGGAAAACATGTGGACTGTTTGTATCACTACTATTTGGCAATTTCCACACATTGCCTATCTGTTAGTAACCTGTAAACATTCCACAAAGGTGCACCACATACATTACCTTTTATGGCATGAGGGCTCTTCTGTCAGCAATGACATCCTAAACACAGAAGCCCCCATTAGCTATGACATGGTCATGTGGGCTATAAGTGATCTGATAACATCAGGATCAGGCTCCATAATGCTCAAACTCAACCTGGAGTTAGCATTCTGCCACATTCCAGTTTATCTTATTGACTGACTGCTTCTGAGCTTTGAATAGTCAGGGAAACTGTACCATGACATTGTTCTTGCTTTTGGTATACACTCAGCACCCTACATCTTTAATCTATCTGCAGAGGCCCTGCACTGGGTATTCCAGCACAATGTCCCAGTTCACATGTGCCACTACCTTGATGACTTCCTTGCAATTTTCTCACAATCTACTCTCCCACCACTCATTGGCCAATCACTTACCACTCTGGATCTAGGGGCACAGCTTGGACTCAGCTTCCAGCTGTCCAAGATTGTGAGACTAGATATGACAGTCAAGCAGTAAGCCCTGCTAGTTCCAGTTTTCCTGAGGTTGTTGGTTTGATCTGCTGGAAGTGTTACACATGGGCAGTGAGCTGCAAAGTATTCACTCCCAAAGTGGTTGCCCAAGCTCTTAGAACCACTGGCATTGGTGTAGATGTTGTTATTTTGCCATGCCAATGAGAGGAAACAAATACTACCCCAATTTGGTGCAATAATGTACTACTACTCAATGTCTTGGTGAGTAGCCTTTGATATGTGAAGGGTGGCAAAGGGATTGGGGGAAAAAGTGGCAGCAAAGTCATATAGGAATGGATAAATGCTCATGCAACTGGTATGACCCAAGAAGTAAACTGCAAAAAGCCTGTGAGCTTGTCAAGTTCATGGTGAGTGTAGTGGCATTGAGAGATCTATGAAGAGGTGAGTTCTTGAAGGTATTTGAGTTTCTTGAGGGGCAGGTGTACTTCCATGGCCATTGAATTAATTTCCAGACCCAGGAACTCAGAACCTGCATCACATGCTACCATTACACCATAGTCCTGTGTTACTACTTGCTTTTCTATGTCAACTAGTACTATTCTAGCTCTAGTCAATAGAGGCTTAGGTATAACCCCAGGCTTTAACTTTAACTAAGGCATATTGACATGCCCTTACACCATGTCACCTCAAGTAAGAACACATCCAGGTGAAGAAGATGTGTGCTGTAGTCTATGCAGTCCTTTTCCCAAGAAACTCCTTTAATGGTTGCCACATAACCTTCCATGTCAATAGCAAGGCAGTATTCAACATGAAACAAAACAAATCAACCACCTCTGTGGCTACCATGAAGCTTGTTCAGCACCTGGTCACTTTAGCCTGCTGCCTTAACTCTTCTGAGCAGCTTTCATCCTCTGAGAATTCTATTGCTGACACTGCCTCTCATTTGTCCCTTTTCATAACTGTTCTCAATTGCCCCTTGGCTCACCCAGACAGACTTGCCACCAGTACCTAACAAACATACTTGACTGGTCAGTGCCAATTCCTTCTCCATGTATGACTCAACAACCTTTACAACTTCAACAGTGCAATTCTGCCAGCCTCAAAGCCAGCCATCCTCTCTTGGGTTACAGGCCTCATTCAGCTTAGAACAATCAAAGCTGACCTGTCTGTGGTATGCTCCTTCCACATTAACACTAACCTCCCCTTTGCTGCTACCAAGTCCCCACTTGTGCAATGCCTCATCCAAGGCATTAGGCACTATCAATAAGATCACTGTCCAGTCCAGCCCATCACTCTCCCCATCCTTACTGACCTCCTTGCTCAACTTCAACCAAGAGCATCCTCAGGCCATACAAATATTGATGCTGCATACTTCCTTGTATATTCAGGCCTATAGTTCAGCAGCAAATTCATCATGGACAAGGATGGTTTTACTCCATCAGTTTTGATTTGAATTACATAATCTAAAATGCAATTTGTAGCTATGATGCCAGAGTATTTACATGATTTAACCAGAATTTTAAATACTTCCAATCCTTCATGCCAATGTCAGTCATCTTTCAAAAAGTATAAAACATTGGGACAGTTTTTTGAGCCACTGTACATCACACACTACTTGTAGTAGATAGGCCTTGGTATAAGTAGTATGTAGGATGTACAGAATGATTAATTTTTATTACTCCACATTACATATCTTTTGTATGTGGTTAGAAACGGTGTGCACAGTGTTCAGGTAGCTCCTAGGTGAAATTCAAGACTTCTGTGTGGTGCTATACCATTGTACTAAGTTTTCCACCAGGATTCCTATTATTGGATTAGCTGTGTGCATATTTTGCCTGTGTGGCTATTGTCTATGTGACTTTCTATTGGAGTAGCTGTGTGCACTCAGTTGATTGCAGTGAGAAACCAGAGAAGGAATTTGCAATCTACAATGGCTGTGTCCATAAGCATTGCATTATCGTCACACCATACAGTCACTAGTTTGTCAGTGGCGGCACAGTGACTCATATAAATTATACATTGAGAATGACCCTGACCGAATACTCCACCTCTCTTCCCTCCTTCATTTGGCCTACAACCAGCTCATCCCTTTTGAGTCTCTGGCTCTTTTGGACTACACTGCATTGGCTTGAGCTTTCAGCCCCCTCTCTCAGGAGGGGGATCTGACGGCTCGAGAACTCCCCAGGACTCAAGAAATCTGATTTCTTTCTGCAAACCCACTGTGGCCTCTCCCTAAGTCGACCTATTCTCTTCTAATCCTTCTCCGCGACGGCAGCTCAGAATTAAACGTTGGCCTGGTCAGGCGTGAAAATCGGGTTGGTCTAAAGTAAGTTAATCACGGCTAATTCCATCATCGGCATTTTTCCGACAAATTGACAAGAGCAGCTATATCATTGACACTTACTACCGTACTGCTTAAGACTTTCCGTTTTTGTTACAAGAATATCACGCCAGGTAATCAATCTCCATGAGCCCTTTTCCTCACGGAACATAACTATTATAAGAATGGCTCTCTAACGCTAATTTTCTTTCAAATCAGCACCGGGTTATGTAGCATTGATTATCCATCATGTCAGAGTCCCCAGCGGCTCGCAATCCCAGAGTATCTTTTGATGGGAAATGTGACAATTTTTAAGGATGGGCATAGTATACTAGGTCTATTCATCAATATTATATTGAGAAACATCCGGACTGCTCACTGGTAGTGGGGACGGAATGTATATCGTGAGTGACAGCATGATTGGCAGAGTGGTACGTACTCACGCTGTTGTAGTCATATTGGGCCCGATTCGACCCCCACGTAAGGTCAGAAAGTATTATCCATCCTGTCCCCTCTCATTGATCCCGAGCATATACTTTGTGGGTAGTTTTGGAGGGTAAGTATGTTGGTCTATCTTATCTTGACAATAGTACATGTATCACCAGACAATTGATCAATCTGATTAGGCAACACTACATCGGATATATCCCCCTCCTTATACCAGCCACAGAAGTCATCTGAGGCAAGGCAGATAACGATCTACTGGTTAATCAAGATCGAATGAAGTTTGAGGTTCTATATGAATGATTTATCTTACCTACGGCTGACCATAACTCTCCAACTCAACTGGACCAGATTAACATAGTACTCTGCAAGACCTCCCGAAAGATATGACTGTCTGGGTTGTCAAAACTAAAGACTGTTTCGATGAGCTTGTTTGCTTTTCCGTCTCGAAGAAGAGACATCCAATCAGAATCCCGCTCCTCTGCTGTCAATTCAGATTGCAACAGCCCATAGGAATTGATAAGCTCAAATTTGACCCTTAGGAGAACAGGCTGGGTCATGGTCATAAAAGAAGACGACGCTCTCGTTTCTAAGCAACGCATGATTTCGACACAGGAGGGTATTAGACTTTTGGCCGCTTGGGAAGACGCGCTTGTTTCGCCAAAGTGTGAGTTTATACTTTCCTCAGTCCGTGTTGCTCGAAGTGCTCTAGCACGCGCTTGTACTCTGGTTTGTCCATCTCGTACTTGCTCATGACTTGCGTCACTCAAAAGTTTCCGACATAGCATGATCTTGAACCTGTAGGTAGAAGTTGACGGATAGAGATTGGATAGAAGCGCTGGAAGCTTTTCCAGTCCTGCAGCATTCAGGTGGCTGTATAGCGATGCAACGAACATCGACAAGTCTAAGTGTGGTGTAGCTGAGAGATTGATAAACTATATCTGTGTCAGCTGATGTGGTCAATACGGTCACAAGCACTAACCAGCGTCATGAGTCGAGAGCCTAACATTTGGCGTCTGATATTAGTCTGCTCCATGCAAAATAAGATTATGCGCAAAGGAATTGCCGTGTCCCATCTTGATCCCGTCCCGCTTCGAGGGGGCGGGATCTGTTGCAGAAGAAGATTGGAAAAACGACCTGTACCATGTTAGATGTTTTACAAAAATTGATGTTGATAAAACTGACCTGAAGCACGAGACTCAGCCAACATTTCATCTTGTTCAAAGAGAAGGATGAGCCAATCAAGAGTTGACCAAGCATCACCACCAACAATCGTGTTTTCAAAATCATTCACAGTATCATCTTCATTAAGATTGTGTGAGCGTTTTCTTCCGTTGTCTGATGACATGGAGAAGGTATGTCCTCGCTGAGTATATCCTTGTGCAAGGATACTCCAGCAGCTTTTAGCCCTCGAGATGCACATGGACTGGGGGCCTATGACAGACTCAAGTGAGCCATCATCGCCAGCTCGAATGACCGACTCATCCTTCCTGGGGTCACCATAGAATGGCAGAGCGGCACCGATAGCTTCAGGAGAATTCGTTATTGCAAATGAGTTCAACAGGCGGCGCGCAGCCAAGACAGCCGTTCCAGATGGGATCCGCTTCTTCAGGGTAGCCTTACTAGGGGATGACGGAACATCTGCGATAACGATTTCATGTATAGAAGGAGGATGTTCAGGTTGAAGAGCGATATATATAAGTTGGCGAATGTGTGAACTAAAATCAACTGAGGACGGTTAGGCCCATCAACATGATATTGTCACCTACATGGCTGGTTTGTGGCTTGGGGATCTCAACTGTTCCAGGAGAGCGACGGCGGACTCAAATTGACCCTCCTCCAAGCATGTGTCAACTAGTCCACGTTGGTGTGTGCTCATCTCGTACTCAACAGTCTCATCGCGTTCTACGGCGGACGCCATTCGTGAAAAGGTTCGAGTGCGTGACCGTCGCCGTCTGATCGTCACGTGGGTAGCGTCCCGAGGGAGTCCGCCCATATTATTAAGCAGCTTCTTTTGATCAACCCCTAAGGACGCCCATGTGGTCGCAGAGCCCGTTACTTCAACCGTGGAACAATCACATTCAAAATAATCATGTATTTGGATAATACTTGATATCCAATTCCAACTCAGTATGGAAGATGGAGAATGTGTTCGAAATGTGTGGAATTGCTTTGCCAGATCATGCCAAAATGATGCATCTGAATTAACCTTTGCATGTTACAATGTTACAATTCTGATATTTACCTCTGCTACAATATAAACCAATAAGGCACCCATTGTAAAGGCAATCTCTGGAGGCTATGGCTCAGTCACACAGCTAGCAGAAGGAAATCCAAAGTGTATTCAGAGTCTATGAAAGGTTTTAAGGTGCTAACTATTCACCTGGCAGAAGGAAATCCAAAAAGAACAAGTCTAAGAATTCCCTTGCCAGGTTTCAGAAATTTTACCCCAAAGCTTCCAAGAAAAACACAGGAAAACATCTCAAGTCTGAGCTCCAACCCAGATAAGAAAATCCACCATGATGTAACAGACTGACTGGACTTTACTATATCCATTGAATAAATATTGAATATTAGTTATTATTTCTATATCCTAGCTTAGATAAACCAATTTTTTTTTTCTATGGTGCAGTTTACTTAGTCACCATAATTTTGTGACAAAAAAATTGCTCCTTCAGAAAATGATATTTTTCTTATCTGTCTTGCCAAAAGGCTCCTTTTGATGAGGGAACAAGATCCCAAGGCAGAATTTTGACATCCTCAAAATTGATCAAAATGTATTTCTTTGGAGAGGGCCAATTCTGCCATCACTGTATCAGGTAACTCAGAAATCCACTATCTACATATCAAAAGTTTGTGCAACCATCTGTGGTACATGCCAATGGGATTTATACTTTGTAGAACTGATAGAACTGAATTGTTTTACCTTTGCCTGTGCATTTACAGTGCCTAATCCCTCTCTGTAAGCTTCCATACATCTGTGCATCCAATCCTCCTACTTTTGGATCATTGAGACCTGTACAGCTGCCAGAGCTTGTGGCATATTTGCCTTCAGAGTTTTGAGATGGAAAGGTCATCAAGGTTTAACTTCAGCATCATACATGTGCCAGGTGCAGAGAACATCTTGAGTGATGTGTTATCACAACTTTATTCAAATGAATTGCCCAGCACAGTGAGGGCAAAATCAGAACACACAGAATGATGGCCTCAAACATCCAATGGGAGAAGAAGAGCATGGTAACCCTGTACTGACAGTAATGGAGGGCACTTATACACCCTCAGAAACATTGCCATAGAACTGGATAACACAGGCAGCATGGTTTTTGTGGGGAATATATCAACTGTGGTCAATAACAAGGAGACAACAAGGAAAAAGGTGCACAAGACAGAACATCAAAAAAGATGTGATGAGGGCATGGAGAGGGATTTGACTCACTGATATGGTGTATACCCATTCACACATTACTTTTTACTATATTATTGAACCCATTACCAGCTATTAGATTAGATATGAAATACCATAATAGTCTTGACTCTGCAACTATAGCAATCCTGATTGTAATGACAACTAGCCATACATGCCAGGGATGTGAGTGGTATTTGAATATCTTCTTGTCAGACAGAGGTATGTATTACCAGCTGTATAGAGGTTACAGGCTATACCACTGAAGGCTACTGGGAGAGTATTGAGGAGCATATGCCTGCAGGACAAAGCAAAAACAGAGAATGACTTTGGAAGGGTTGATACCCACCAGATCAGAGATCTTTGAGGATGTGCATTGTTCATGATCAGACAAAAGTGGTATTGGAGAGTCAGGCACTGCTTGCCTAACCTCAGGGCTCTGTAGAATTTTGAACTAGAATGTCAAAGCTTAGGCTAAAAACTATTGGATCACAAAAACTAAGCTTTCCATGTGAGCAGCAGAACTGGGGATGTTGTCCAGTCAGTTGTGGCATGACAATTTGATCACTAAATCACCCAGACACTAGTGCTAGAGCCCCAGGAAATGGCCTAGAACCTAGGGCATCCTGATAGGAATGCTTCAGGCTCAGAATAGAAAATCCTTAGCCCAGAAAAAGACTTAGTGAGACAAACAACTGTATGAGTGGGCTCAAAGCCCTTTGCCCAGAAGTCCAGACACTCTATACTCTATACTCTACACCCTACAATAGCTGGATTTGCCAAGTCTGTATCATGCTCATAGACATACTTGTGCTACCCTTGTATATAGTCTGTACCATAGTGTAACAAATACAAGTTTTGACTGCCCCACATTTTTTCTCTTCCATGTGTAATCAAAGACAGGCAAGTTCTGTGTTTGGGTAGCTTTCTGTGCAATTCAGAATGTGCACAACAGAACTTCCATGTGTGCTATGCCATTGTACTAAGGTCTCTGCCTGGATTCCTAGCTCTGCCTGTGTGGCTTTCTGTCTGTGTAACTATCTTCACCTGTGTGGCCTAGCCTGTGTAGCATCCTAAGCAGCTGTGTGCACTCATCCAGAAAACCCCCACTTTTGTACTTTGTACTCCATGTCCCAGCCCCTGTTGCTGTATACAAATAGATTCTATTCATTTGGCATTTTCCTGACTTGAAGCAAAGTGTAGTATTTCTTGATACTCTTTTCCCAAACTCAGAATTAGCATTTGCCCTTGTGCCAGCCTAGAGAGACAGAAGGAGCCCATCCCATTCAGATTTGTATTTTTCTTGCAATGAGTCTAGTACCTATTGTCTACTACTCTTTGTTTTGCATACAGAAACTAGCAAGTTCATCACTACAAACTCCAAAGATTGTCCAGGATAGCTGCCAGGATGGAACAAGCTCAGATCTCCTTGACTAGCAAGAGGATGGAGGGTAGGAATGGAGACAGAAACATAAACAATAATACTGAAAAAGGGAGCAAGCATGGAGGTAAACATAAACAATGTCCAAACAAGGCACAGGCCACAACCAAGAACACCAAGGATGCGGATGCTAGATCAAGCCTCAAGATGGAATCAAACTCAGCTAGTGCACAAGGCACAAGGGATAATGTCATGACCTGTCCTCAGACCTCTGCACCTCTCTCCAAGCCACCCTCCTTCCCCAGAGATTTCTCTCACACCCCCTTAGCCTGCCCCAACCTTCAATCATCCACAGCACCTGCCCCAGCTAACTCTGACACTTCTCCAGCAAATCCCAATGGCTCCCCTAGCAAGCCCCAATGTGTTCCCTGCAGGCCCCAATGCTTTCCCTTCCTCTCCTGAGCTCACAGAACTTCCCAACACTGTTCCATCTCAGTCTTCTGTACTTGTCTTGTCTCTATTTCCATCTATTGTCTTGTTACTGTCTTGTATCTCCACTTCAATCTATTTTCATTCCCATCTCAATCTTGTCTTGACTCCATCTGGTCTTGCTTGTCTCTATTTCCTTTATTGTGCCTAAATCCCCTTCAACTCTAATGCCATATGAACTCCATGGTTATGATTATGACTCCCAAACATTCATAACTAACTCTGGACCTTGCTTTACACTTGACCCAAAAACCCATCAACATCTGTTGATTCCCATCAAACTCTGGCCCTGCTCCCATCACTCACATAGCCTCTGTTTGCCCTGCACCTTCAATACTCACATCCAAGCTTGTACTTGGATCTTCCTCAAGCCCAACCCTTTCTTGTACCTTGTCTTAGACTTCCCTGGACCACTTCAGACTTGCTTGGACCACTTCCTTTGGCTTACCCTCACAAGTATCTAAAGTCCAGCCCCCTCCAGGATGCTAGGTTATCAGTGCAGGATGTTGCATCTGCCTAATAAGGACTTGCTCAGTTAAGCTGAGCCCCCATGGTCAGCAGAACCTGATATAATATCAAGATTCCACCTTATCCCATTCTCAATGTCTGCAATCAATCCTGCATATGATCCTACCAGAGATCTAACCAATGTCTATGGTTGGCCAGTACCTGAAAACCACTACACTCTGACCTGTCTCACCCTGATTGCAAAGGTACATTAAGTTGCAGATCAGACACCAATGTCTTCTCTGCCCCAGTCATATCCCCTATGATGGTTTTCTCTCTGAACATCCTGCTAACCTATCCCCCATGGGACTCCTCACACACCCTCCTCCCCCACACTCCTCTCTTCTCATCTGCCAGCTCTGCTTCTACTAAGATCAACCCCAAAACCACCAATAACTTCACCAGCAAGCCTCTGGCAATGATCAATTAAATCAATCAATTGCCTGACAACTCCCAATCACTTGTTGCATGAGGGTAAACTATTTTCCTTGCCAACAGACAATGATAAGACCTCCAACTATCAGCCACCTAGCCACACACCCCACTCCCTTACTCATGGCTTCTCCTGGCTCCACCAACCAACCCCTGAACCTACTGGCCCAACCCCACTCCCCACTCCAACTGGAATAACCACCCAACTCTAGACCAGTTCTCCTTAATGCCTCACCTTCCCCAAGGGCCCAAAAGACCATACTAACACTTGCAGAGATCCCCTACAGCCCATTCAAGTCTGTGCATCACCAATGTCCAACTCAACAACTCTCCAACAGCCTCTCCACCACCTGCATTGACAGCAAAAGCCTCCAACACTCTGCCAGCAAACAATTCAACCTCTATGCAACATTCTCAACCAATCTTCAGGACTTCAACTCTCTGACACAAGCCCTGCCTTCATTGGAATCATCCCCTACCCTGACAATCTCCCTCTCCTCAACAATGATATGAGATTCCAAAACTGGCACCCAACTGTCCAATCTCAAATCCAACCTCTGGAACCAACTACTCTGGTTACCAGGATGTTGACCCCACCCAACATTTGACTGGAAAGGTCCCACAATGGAATGCTCAAGCATGAATACAACCTCAGCAAACCCTCTCCTGTCACGACCCATCCCCTGGACCCCCGCACATCGTCCAGCAACCCCCCAATTCCCCAATAACCCCCGACGCTCCGCCAAACTGCCGCCCATGCCCCGCGCCTATTTCGGTTAGCCCCGACGCAACCCCAGCTAACTCCAACACCTCCCCAGCTAACTCCGACGGCCCCCTGGCCAACTTTGACGCCTTCCCCGCAGCCACTGACACTTACCCTGGATCTCCCAAACCCCGAGAACCATTCCCGCTGTTCCCAATCTTCGCCACCCATCATCAACCTAACACCCTGGTTCCTCTGACCCATTCCAGAGTATCACGACAACCTCGGGGCGACCCACATTCCCCAATGATCCCATCAACGTATCAGTGCAGCCCAATCCTCGATCACAACTGACACCCGCCCACTCCGTCGAGCTCCACCACCACAGCCAACGTACCCCAAAGTTCTCTGGTAGTCAGTATATAAGTCGTCAAGTAGCTCTTCGTACTCTAGTCTTGATATTGCTTAACGTTACCTATGGTCTGATTGTTTCCTTTTCATGTTTTGTGTTTTGTGTTTCGTGTCTTGTTCTCCTTACTCTCAGTCTCCCGGTCTTATCTCAGTCTCCCGGTGATGTGCTCCTATGCCGCCTAGTGCCGTGCAGGAAACCAAAAAGAGAGGACCAAACACTAGTCACTAGATAGGGTAGCTGGCAGTAGGAAGTTAATAATGAGGGCGAGTCAGTAACCGTCCCAGAGAACGAGAGTTGAAATGGTGTATTCGAGGTGAAGTAGAAGTTGGTCGCTATCGCTAGCTGCGGTCGCTAGTGATAATAAGGGGAAGATGAGTGAAGACGGATAACGTTGCTAAGACTAAGCGATCCCTTAACGGTGGTGAAAGGGATAGAGCGAAAGAGAGGAAATGACAAAGGGAAAGACTGAAATCAAAGGACGAACGTAAACTAGTCGTTAGCCGTAGTCGCTAACGTCGCTAAGTCGAAATAACGCTAACGGGCACCCGTAATTGGTACCACACGAAGTCGATGTCGAAGTCGAAGAGGCTTGTCGCTAAGCCTAAGTCGAAGACGAGATGAGAGAGAGACAAAGGGGTAGACGAAATCTTAAGCTGGTAGGCTTATAGAGAGGTACGATCCGATGGTGGAAGTCGATGGTAATTGCCCTTCGTATGAGTTCTATGTACAAGCAGTATTTATATGTTCCCAGAGTACAGTAAGGGAGGGTAAGCAATTAAGTGCCACTAGCGACGGCGTCTGTCACTGTTTACGGTGCGTGCCAGACGTCAGTCTTGTAACTAAGTAAAAGGGTCGTAGATGAGGTCTTAGCGACGACTAATTGCTAATAAAACCAAAAAAAAAAAAGAAGAACGAGTCCGCTGTCAACTCCTGAAGCGCAGACGCCGTCCCAGTATATGTGTAAGCTCGGTAACTAAATGATAGGGAAAAAGGTACGCGTCTGATAATTTGTCCATATATGGTAGAGCCTTGTTTGGTCGCCAAGATCGCTAGTGTCGCTAGTAATCGTCGCTAGGGGGAGTCTAGGCCTTGAGGATCTAGACCTAAGTTCCAGACTTCACGTGATATTCCTCGTGATTGATAAGTCTCGTGATTGCTAGAGTCTCGTGATTCGGTCCCATCCTCGTGCTAAGTCCCGTGCGCTGAGTGTTGTGACTTGTGTCGGGTTCAAAGTAGTCAGCTGCCGCTAAGTCCGAAATGTCAAAAATGGTGCTCAGCGATAACTGGGGCTCATCATCCTCCCCCGTACTGAAATATTGACTGTCCTCAGTCAACCTCGAAATCACGTGCTCGAATGCCTGGTCCGTGCGCCAAGGAGATTCGAGTAAAAGTAGCTGGCGGTATCGCTCGAACTTCATCATCCCACTTCCTTATCGTCTAATCATCTCTACATCTCGATCTTATCGCTATGTCTGACCTCGCATCGCAACTTGAAAAGATCACGATGGCCCACGCCTTTCTGGACCGCGTCGACCGATTGCTCGCTGTGGCTCGTGCGTCGTTGGCGAAGGATCCTCGCTTGGCGGTCACCGCCATATTTCAGACGTGGCTGCAATGGTTCAAGACCTCGGGGAGTGGAGTGGAGTGGCCGGAGTTGGCGACTGTCGAGAAGGAGTGTCGCCAGCTGTATGAGGAGTACAAGGGGGAAGAATGGGTTCGCCCATTTGATGTCCACTTCGTAAGTGTCTTCTTCTCTTCTTGTTAGCGATGACTTCTGACGCGATCGCCAGGCGCCAGTCGACCCTTCGCTGGAGTTCTTAATGGACGACCTCACGGCGGGAATGACGGTAAGTGCCCCAGTAGTCGCTAGCGCTAGCGACACTGCTAAGGTACGTTAGCTCTTTGAAGACTTGTCACCAAATGACCAGTTTTTCTTCCAGCACCCGGTAGGTGCGACAGCGGTGGCGAGGGGGGAGGAACGAGGCGAGGGTCGGGGGAACGAGGAGGCGGCGAATCGTGGGGACATTCAAGAAGCGGGCCCCTCGACTCCCAAGGCTGCGCCTGGCGGCGTCGCTAGGGGGTTGGCGACGTCGCCAAGATTGGCGACAACCCCGAGGAGCAAAGGGAAGGGGAAGGGAAAGGCAAAAGCACAAGATGAGGAGGACGAGGATATTGAGGTGAGTCTTCTTTCTTTTTCGCTAATCCTTGGCGACAATCGCTAACCTTTCCTGCAGGATCATGTTGAAGAAACGTTTACCGACAAGCGCTTGGCGACACTCCTTCGATGGCGAAGGACGACGACGGTGGTGGATACAGGTCTGGGAGCAGGAGTGAAGTTGGACAAGGCTAAAGGCAAGGTAACAGTGTCGCTAGAGAGGCGGCAAGAATATAAGCGCACGCAAGGAGCGGTGAGTACTTAGCGATCTTTTCTCTTCTTGTCGCTAACACCTTCTTTTAGTGCGACAACTGCTGGGCCGACAATGACCCAGAAGGCTGCTGGTACCCCACGGGGGTCCAGCCGTGCTATCGCTGCGACAGTACCAGGAAGAGCTGTTCGCACAGCGGCCAGTCATCGAGGAGCACTGGCAGTAAATTCGCTAAGAAGATAGCGATCAAGGCGGCGTCGGTAAGGAACGCGCGGGCTTTTGTGGAGCGGCAGAGGGAGCGGGCGATGCGAGGGGAGGCGATCGAGGTCGAGCATTCGAGCTTGAACTTGCCGACGTCGCAGGAGGAGGCTGGGGTTAGCGGCAGCGGAGGCGCCAAGGTGAAGAGCAGGGCAGTGGTGGAGAGCGACGAGGACCGCAGTGACGACGATGGCGACGACGACGTGCCTCTGGCGCGGAAACGGCCAGCAAGTCCTTCGTCGGTCGCTAGCGCTAAGCGACCTCGAACAGTCGCCAACGAGGGGGAAGACGAGGACGTGGGGATGAGAGAGGCGACTCCCTTGGCGACGGTCGCCGAGGTAGAGCGGGAAGCGAGCGACATGGAGGTCGAGGGCGAGGAAGAAGAAGTTGTACCCGTCGCTGCTGAGGAGGAGGAGCAGGCTGAGGAGGTTGAGGTCGTTCGACGAGTAAGTTCTTTCCTTTTGCTAACTTCTTGATCGCTAACTGCTTTGTTAGGGAACCTGGAGCGATACTCCATTGCGCCAGGTTGGCGACGACGAACTGGAGTGGCTGGGCGAGGACCTTGGCTGGCCGACGCCGCTAACGACAGCGGCGTCGCTACTGGACTTCGATGAGAGGGCGGCGGGAGTGGAACGACGGTTCCAGAGGGAGCTGGAGGCGGCGAGGGAGGAGTTGTTAGCGGCACGGGCTCGCTATACAGTCGCTAAGCGGACGCTGGCGACTCTGGCGGGATATCGGCGAGACTGTCAGGCTTTCCTGGCCTGGCAGGAGGAGAACAACGTTGGCGAGGGGGATTGGGAGGAGGCGGAGGCGAGGGAGGTTCCCGAAGACGACGCCGACCTCGGCGCCTAGCGACTGCCGTCCCCTGTATATAAATTTTTAGTTTTATCTTCGTATGGACACAGACTAGCCCCCTTAAGGGGCCCCAAAAATGTATAGTACTTTGTTCACGATTCAGGAACTGAGAGGGAAATGAAAGAGAAACAAAGAATAAGGCGTACTAGCGATTGTCGCCTAGCGCTAGCGACGCTTTGAAGGCAAACGCTCAGTAGATCATCATGGCGAATTACCCCTAGAGGCGTGCCGAGCGCTGGCGACAGAATAGCCTAGCGCAGCATCGAAAACAAGACAGTAGTAAGTAAAGTGTCTGTGAAAGATTAATGTTTTTGTAACGTATTTGCGGATGTTTTTTTTTTTTTTTTTTTTTTTTTTTTTTTTTTTTTTTTTTTTTTGAATAATAGGGAGAAAAGAGGCAAGGTTAGGATAGACCGCTAAGGCTTAGCGAGAGGTAGTATTCTTCTTCACTGGCGACCTCGCCAGTATCATCGTCGTCGACGAGGTCTGTTTGCTCCAGTTCTCTGAGACGTGAGGTGTCGATGTCGAAAGCGTCGCTAGGCACGGCTATGTGTTCTCTAGCGAAATAGGGGACTAGGCGAAAGGCAGCAACAGGGCGATGTAGCACGGAGCCATCTAGTTCACAAAGAATGTAAGCGCCGCCACGGTTGCGAGATATTACCACAAGTGGGCCTAGGTAGCGCGGCTTCATCTTCTTGTTATGCGTTACTTCGATCCTAGTATTCCTCATTAGTACGAGGTCACCGGTTTTGAAATTGTAATCGCGAATAGTGGCGGAATGATCTTTCTCAAAGCGAATAGCGGCCAAGCGACGGGCGCTAAGTACTTGGCTGTGCAAGCGGTCGAGATCTTCTTGGCGACGCTGGAGGTCAATTGCTCGGCGGGCGATGAGATCTGTGGTCGATAGTAGCGAGTTTGGCGGTGGTTGCAAGTATGTCGCTTCCACTATGTCAGCCGGCAGGAGCGGGTGGGTACCGGTAGCCGCGAAGTATGGGGAGCAACCCATTCGCTTGCGAACCGTAACGCGTTCTGACCAAAAGACAGAGTAAGTAGCAGTACTCCACCTAGACTGATCGCCATCAACTGCTTTGAAGAGAGCTTGGCGAACATCGAAATGCGGCCGCTCGACTATTCCGTTAGCGCGCTTATTGTAACCTGAAATCCGGATGTGGCGCAAGTTATACTTCTTCGCCAAATAGGCAACGGCCTTTAGAATTGGGGGTCCGTTGTCGGTAACGATTTCGCTAAGCGCTCCCCAACGACAAATGACGTCCTCGTATAGCCATTTAGCGATGGCTTCGGTGTTTTCTCTGGCGAGCATGCGGAACTCGGGGTAATGGGTTAGCGAACAACGTCCCTGGATGATGTACTTGAACTTGTTGGAGGGCGGCATGAACATGGTGTCGACGTATATCTTACTGAACAATGGCGCGGGCGTTGCGACGGTTGGCGGAATAAGCACCTTGGTCGTTTGGTGAATCTGGCAGAGATGACAAGTCCGAAGGTACCACATGATATCGGCGCTAACTTGAGGCCACCAAAACCGTTCCAGAAGTGCCGAGCGGGTAGCGAAAAGACCTCTGTGTCCCAAGTCGTCATGCATCGCTTTCAGGACTCGTAAGCGACTGGCGATAGGAACGAACAACTTGTGAGCGCCATCTCGACTTCTGCGCCAAAGTTTGCCTCCCGTGACGAAAAACATGGATGCGTAGCGAACGAAGGTGGCGTAGTCCTTGTCGCTAACGCCATCAGGTCTGACGAGGTCGTGAAGCCATTTCTCTACTAGGAGTACTCGAGCGTCGCTGGCGATAGCTTTTGCACTACGGGGTACGTCGCTATAAGTGGTGGTGCCATCGTCTCGGAGGGGTGTTATATCGTCGCTTGTCGCTAGTCGTGGGGGGGTGTCGGTGTCGCTGGCAAAGGTCGCTAAGGTATGCGAACGTTCGTACTCGGCCAAAGGGGGTAAGCGATGCGAGGCCGTCGAGACCTGGCGAAGTAGCGGTAGGGGTAGCTGAACTTGGTGTACGAACCCATGTAAGCGGTCGATCCAGTCTTCGTAAACCGAGTTATCGCTATCGTCGCTCGGAGGGTCGCCAGGCTGTGGCGGGCGTCGCGAGAGACCGTCAGGGCCGTGGAACGTTCCTTTGACGTGAACCAGCTTAAAGTGAAACATCCAAATCGCCATAATCCAGCGGTTCATGCTAGCGGAAGGTTGGATGTCAGGGTTCTGAAGCATACCCTTAATGTAGCGAGCGTCGACTTCAATGATAAGGTTCCTGACGCCGATGAGGTACATTCGTAACGCTTGTAAAGCTCGATAGAGGCCATAAAGTTCCAACTTGGGCTGGCTGAATCGGGCTTCCCTGTCGTTTAGCGTAATAGACCCAAAGCGGTTGTAGCGGCGTTCTTTGCGATTGTCGCCAGTGCACTGACAAAGGTAAAATCCGACCGCTATGTATGACGTATCGACCGCTAAGATGACTGGGTCAGGCGATTCATAATCGATAGGAACAAGGGGCTTAGCGTCTTGTAGGGCTTTTACGAGATCGCGTTGAGCATTTATTTGATCGGGGCCAAACTCGAAAGGAACGCCAACGCGTGTGAGCTTCGTTAAATTATGGGCTCGATGTGCAAAGTTCTTGACGAAAATCCTTAGTACCCCGACAGTACCTAGGAAGGCTCGAACTTCCGATAGCGACTTGCAAGGACCCCATCGCTCGATTAGCGCTAGGCGACTTTCGTCAGGGACTCGACCGCTAGGGGTGCAAACGTGTCCTAGAATCTTGAACGTCGGGGCGCAGAGAACCAATTTATGACCTGAGAAGGTGCCACCGCAATACTTCATTCGCTGAAGAATCCTGTTGAGAAGTTCAAAGAACTCCCAGAGCGCTAGGCGAATATTCGGGTTAGCGGGATGCTTAGCGGGTTTACCGTTAACGATTTTCCAGTCCTTGGGTCCCTTAGCGCCAACGTCATCGATAAAACTGAGCACGTTATGGGGGATCTCTGGCTGCAAGATAAAGGTAATGTCGTCGTGGAATATAGGCACAGAGTTGGTCCATCCCATCGGCAGGGTCACTAGGCGAAGAGCGCCAAATGGAGTCTGGAACGTCGTTAAGTCGCGTGATGCCGAGTCAATAAGTCGCTCGTCGTAGCCAACGTAGAGATCGAGGGTGGCGCCACAGATGCGTCCAGCGAAGGATTCGGCAACGTGATCTGGAAAAGGTGGTACTCCAGAATGACGGATGGTGACACGGTTTAGCGGCTCGAGACTGTGTACAATCCTGAGCTTACCATTCTTCTTGAGTACGCAAAACCATCGGGAGCGGTAAGCGGAGTTCGAAGGTTCATAGACGCCAGCGCTAATCTTGTTGCGAATAATTTCACATACTTCCTTTTCTAGACCTGGCGGTATGGGGCGATTGTGCTGGACCCATGGTACGTGCGGAATCGTCGGTATGCGAACAGGTGGAAAGAAGTCGGGGCGCAAACTTCCTCGTTCGGAATCTTCCCAAGCGAAGGCTTTGTCTTGTTTGGCGACCATGTCGACTAGTACGTTGATTTCGTCGCTAGTGAGGAACCCTGTGTCGTGGTCGTCAACTAGTTTCGCTTGTCGCTCGCTGGTGAATCGCTTTGTCGGAACGAAAGGCGGTGGATTTGGATTAAGTGGGGGCATTGTCGCTAGTGGATCGCCAATAATCTGTCGCTCGATTCGAAAGTCTTCGCTAACGTGGCTGGCGACAGGTTTGGTTTTCATAGCGACGGGTTTGTACTTCTTCTTTACCTGGACTCCTTTTCGCTTAGGGGGTTCGTTAGCGATATACTGAGCGGGGAAGGGGATGTTAACATAAGTGGGGGTAATGTCTGTAACGCATGGGTCAAAAGGTAAAGTCTGTCCAAGAATCAAGGGATTAGATGTATCAGTAGAAACAAGATAAGAACGAGGTGGAAGGGACGAATCAGAAATGTTGCTAGCCGTAGCGTATAGGTATGCTAGCGCAGGATTAGTCTGTGTGTCGGAATTAGTAGGTAAAACGTCTTTGTCCAAATCACAAGAGGCTATACAAGTCGCTAGACCAGTTGAATGATCGTAGCTGATAACGACCGCTAGGTCGCTATCTTCTTCTTTACTGCTTTCGGCGATGAAAGCAACGGGGTGCCTCGGTCTCGAAGCGAACATTTTGGCGGTTGTTTCTTTTGGTCTTGCCGCGCGGAAAGGTAGGGATAGTTCGTCGTTGGCCAGTGTTGGGGTCCGAAATAGTTATAGTTGTTTCGACGTCGCTAATTGTGTTGACTGTGCTTCGAGTTAGTACGTCGAAAGGACGGCCGAGTAGAATGTCGTAGGCGGGAGACCGTAAAACGTGGATTTGAAGATAGACCGTGATGTCGCCAAGGGTGCATGGTACGTTGCGAGCAAGTCCTAGCGATCGATCCATGGTACCGTTGGCGCTCTGCATGTTTAGCACGATGTTGGGGTCGTATGATAAACCAATATCGCTAGCGATTTCGGCCGACATGGAGATTATTTGGGAACCGCTGTCGTGGATGCATTCTACTTCTTCTTTGTTGTCAATTAGCATCATGACGGTACGAAGTGACTGAGATTCCTTAGCGACAGTGAGTACTACAGGTTCTTCTCCAGGGGGTAGCGAATCGATATAGGCCTCGACAGGGTCAATGGAAGCGAAAGGGGCTTTGTCAGCGGCAAGTCCGTTAGCGGTGTCAGTGTCTAGCGAAAATTGTGGTTCTCCAATAGCGAAGGTCGGCAAAATATCTTCAAAGATGTCGCTAGAGTCCTGTACGGTGCTAGCGCCTACCAAACGTTTGGGCGTGACTGCGGTTCTGAGCTGATTTCTGACGTCCTGAGATACCGAGCATAGTTCGCCCACTGTTACAGTCACCGGAGTGCTTAATACTCGATCAAAAACCGCTTTAGACTGCTCAATGCTGTAGATGGGTGGCATAGTTCGATAGGCGCTGTCGTTGGCTTTGTCGGGAGCAGCGAAATTCCTGTTAGCGGGCGGGGCGTAGCGACTGGGGATGCCAGAAAACGGATGGACGGGAGGCTGAACGACGGGTTCCTTAGTGACGGGCGGTTGTTCCTTAGCGACGGTTTGTTCGGGTGCTTTGCCTTTGTCGGCAGGCTTAGCGGCAGGAGCTGGAGTTGAATTGGAAGGGGGTGAAGTCACCGGAGTGTCGCTAGTCGAGGGTGTTACTTTTGGGGCTTCATTCGCTGGTCGGTAAGCCGCACGAGGAACTTGTACGCCGTCGAACTTTTCGCCATTTCGCCTGAGTGCAAAGAGTTCGCGCTCCAAGGCCTGGATCCGTTCTTCTTTGCTTAGCGATCGGCCCATAGCGACATCCTGCTGCATTACCTCGTGTATTAGCGCCTGCTGCATAGCCGCTTGCTCGGGATCCGGATTAGCGTTGGGAGAGAGTCTGCCTGTAACGATTTGTCCTGGGTTAAGCCTATGCCATTCCTCGATGCGTTCCATGTATAGTCGCTTGCCAAAATAGTTGGGAATCATAGCGCCAGACGGTAGGATGATTTTGCCTTCAGCGTTTCGACGGATCTTACCCTGTAGGATCATTTGCTCCAGCTTTATACAGGTACCTCGGACCATGGTGTGACCAGTTTCGCCACAGAAATGGCATGTGCTGTTAGAGAATTGCTGGCGAGGTTGGGCGTTACCGTTAGTCAAAAGAGCTTCCAGACGTTCCAAGGCGCTGACGATCGCTGTAGTGGTCGCTAATTCCAAGGTTTCTTGTTTAGGTACAGGTGAAGGGACAACTGGTGGGTTAGCGATTGGCGATGACGAATGAATACCGCTGGTGCCATTGTTGGTTTTGGTCGTAGAGGTGTCCGTTCCTTTTAAAACCCATTTAGCGCCTTCGAAGACTTGGTCAACATCATAAGGGTCCTCAGGATGGTGGTCGGGGAGAGTGATTTCGAGACGGCGAACGATTTTAGACCATAGCGACGTGGGGATACCTTGCTGGAACAGGCGACGTTCCTCATTGCGGTAGAGCTTGCCATTAGCGAGTAACCATCTGGCGATACGTTGGAAGTCCCGGTAGTAATCAGAGAACCTTCCTAAAGTCGCTAAGCCACTGTTAAAGGTCTGGTTTACGAGTCTTTCCAAATCGCCAAGGTTATAACGCGCGCTAGCGTCAGCGCCAGGGTACAGCCTAAGCACTGCCGCCTTCCATTCGTGATAAGTGTATGGCCGAGGATCGTTGTTGCCGATAGTGACGTTGTCGCCAAATTCGGGTAAGCCAAGCCAGGTTTCTGCCGTGTCATATGAGACATATCGAGCCGCATATTCCTTCTTCTGCGTGTCGTCAGCGATGCCGCAGTCAGCGAAGAGATATTCCAATTCTTTGAAGTATTGAGGGAGTTCCCTAGGGCGACTCTCATCCCATTTAGGAGCAGTTGTGTCGTTGCGAGGCGGCATTCTAGCACGCCGAGCGACGGGGTCGTTGCTCATAGTAGCGATTGTCGGATTTAGCGAAGGGAGGGGGTTAACTGTCGATGATGGGATAGACCGAGCTTCTGGGAAGAATAGAGAGTCGGTAGGAGTTAAAGGTGAAAGAGGTGCGTCGAGGAAACTTTCGATAAAGGCGCCTGGAAAGTCGGCAAGGATTTCGCTAACGTCGCGAAGGTGTCTAGCGATTTCAAGTTCGTCGGCCAGAGGTCGAGGATAAACTGTGGGCGACAAGTGCTGAGGGGTCGAACGAGTAGACTGGGGTGGTTTAATAGGGTTTTCCAAGCGACGTTTCGCTTGAGCTCTTGTTTCTGGCGGAATGGTTAACCTCAAATCCCCTCGCGGTGGGCTCCAAAATGATGTGCTCCTATGCCGCCTAGTGCCGTGCAGGAAACCAAAAAGAGAGGACCAAACACTAGTCACTAGATAGGGTAGCTGGCAGTAGGAAGTTAATAATGAGGGCGAGTCAGTAACCGTCCCAGAGAACGAGAGTTGAAATGGTGTATTCGAGGTGAAGTAGAAGTTGGTCGCTATCGCTAGCTGCGGTCGCTAGTGATAATAAGGGGAAGATGAGTGAAGACGGATAACGTTGCTAAGACTAAGCGATCCCTTAACGGTGGTGAAAGGGATAGAGCGAAAGAGAGGAAATGACAAAGGGAAAGACTGAAATCAAAGGACGAACGTAAACTAGTCGTTAGCCGTAGTCGCTAACGTCGCTAAGTCGAAATAACGCTAACGGGCACCCGTAATTGGTACCACACGAAGTCGATGTCGAAGTCGAAGAGGCTTGTCGCTAAGCCTAAGTCGAAGACGAGATGAGAGAGAGACAAAGGGGTAGACGAAATCTTAAGCTGGTAGGCTTATAGAGAGGTACGATCCGATGGTGGAAGTCGATGGTAATTGCCCTTCGTATGAGTTCTATGTACAAGCAGTATTTATATGTTCCCAGAGTACAGTAAGGGAGGGTAAGCAATTAAGTGCCACTAGCGACGGCGTCTGTCACTGTTTACGGTGCGTGCCAGACGTCAGTCTTGTAACTAAGTAAAAGGGTCGTAGATGAGGTCTTAGCGACGACTAATTGCTAATAAAACCAAAAAAAAAAAAGAAGAACGAGTCCGCTGTCAACTCCTGAAGCGCAGACGCCGTCCCAGTATATGTGTAAGCTCGGTAACTAAATGATAGGGAAAAAGGTACGCGTCTGATAATTTGTCCATATATGGTAGAGCCTTGTTTGGTCGCCAAGATCGCTAGTGTCGCTAGTAATCGTCGCTAGGGGGAGTCTAGGCCTTGAGGATCTAGACCTAAGTTCCAGACTTCACGTGATATTCCTCGTGATTGATAAGTCTCGTGATTGCTAGAGTCTCGTGATTCGGTCCCATCCTCGTGCTAAGTCCCGTGCGCTGAGTGTTGTGACTTGTGTCGGGTTCAAAGTAGTCAGCTGCCGCTAAGTCCGAAATGTCAAAAATGGTGCTCAGCGATAACTGGGGCTCATCACCGGTCTTGTCCCGTCTCCATTTTGTTATCGTTCTCATTATCGTTTCGTATCTCCACTCGAATCTACTCTTGTTCCATATCAACCCCATTCCATTTCGTCTGACGCTGTCTCGGTGACTCCGTCTGGCCATTGTGCCCAAGTCCTCATCAACCTAAACGACCTCACAAACTCCGCAATTACAATTACAAACCCCGACACTCTTTCACCAGGTCTGAACCTCGCTCTTCACTCGGTCCTGGACTCCATCAACTCCAATTGATCTCCCATCAAACCCTGGCTCCGCTCCCATTGATCACACAGCCGTCTACTCCTTCACTTCCGCGAATCTCCCATACAGTCTTCTGCCTGAACCCCGCCAAGACCGTCCCATTTCCTCGCAATCCGACTTCTCTGGACCTTCCCGGATCTGTCTGAATCACATCCCACTGACTATCTGCACAAGCCATCAGTGCCCGGATGTTTTTGAGTGTTCAGTTACCAGTGCAAGGGGATCACGCCCGCCTAGTAAGGACTCGCCCAGTGCAGCTGAGCCCCCAAGGTCAGCGGAACCTGACATCTCCCACCAGTTTCCTAGGACTCTGACATCTCTGATCCAATGCCAGCAGCTCTGGAGCAACCAACAAATCACCAATCCTTAAAATAGCCAAGAAAGGAAGGAAAATGCACCACCACCCCAGCCTCCTTGAACACACCCTACAGGTGCCCAATGTAAAGACTGTGGTACCCAAACCAACAATGCCAGACAACTCTGGACCCCACCATCACTACTTCAACAGTCTCCCAATCAATCTGGAACCTACAGCATCCAAGTATTTGACACCACCCCCTCCACACACACTTTACAAGATGGGACTCCTGCCTTTTGACTACCAATCATGCCATCTTTACCAAGAAAAAACACCCAAGCACAGAAACTATCCTGCTAGAACCAAAGATAGGAGAAGGAAATTCTATACAAAGTAGTTCCCCCCCAGAGTATCATGAGCTCACTGACATGTTTTCCAAAAGAAGCAAAGACTCCTACCACTGCTCTGAACCCCACCATCACAACCTTAATACTCAACCACCTCAATCCAGAAGTCTTGACAACTGAAAGCACACCTCTGCCCTGGACTCCTCAGAAGTACCTTGAAGGCTCCCCCATCAAATTGATTTAGAATCAAAAAATGACTCTGGGTAGCTCCAGACTCCACCATCACAACTCTGAACCCCCTTACCATGACTCTGACCTTCAACCATTGACCAAAAATCCTTGGCACTGAAGATGCACCTCCACCCCTTTGGGCACACCTCCAAGGCTTCCTCCAACATCTTATGGAATTGATACAAAGGCCTGAGGCACTTTAACCCACAACTCCAGGCAGCCCCAGACCCCACCACACAACTCTGGACCTTGACATTACAGCTCCAGACCCCACCACCTCAACTCTAACACCCATCTGAAAAAACTCTGACACCAAAATTATCAGTGCCATCCCTGTCATACATGTTCTGCAATACAGAATCCCCAGCCATCAACTTCAAATCACCCTGACTTTGCCAGAGGGATGCTTACATGAATAGACTACACTGTTGGAACAACAAAGGAGCAAACCCAATATGAAGTAGTTTCTCCAGAGTGCCATGAATTTGCTGATACATTCCCTAAGAGAAGAGTAAAGCACTCCCCCCATACCTATCAAGTCAAACTCCAAGGCTGCCTCCTATCCCTGTGGCAAGATCTACAAACTCTGGACCCTCAAAACAATACCTCACAACATATCCAGCAAGGTGTCATGTGCCCCAATCTCCTCTGATGGAATCACAACCCAGCTGCCAAGAAAAACAAATAGCCTCTCCAACTCTGTACCAACTATTATGAACTCAACAAAGTCCTCAAAAGAAGCAGTGCCCACTTCCCCTGATTGGAAATCTTGTTAACTGCCTCTACAGTGCTAAGACCTCCCTCTGCTCTAGCTACAATAATGTTTAGACTGCTCTGAAACATGAATGGAAGACCACCTCAACACTGCCATGACCCCTTTGAGTACCCAGTGATGTCCTTGGAACAATCAGCTCCCCAACCACCTCCTCGTATTTGTAGACAACCTCTCCCATAACATAAACAATGTTTTCATGCACTTGGATGACAGCCTGACCAACTTGAACTCTCAGAGAAACAACTGGAACATGTCTGCCACATTCTAGAACAACTCTGGAAGCACCACCACCATCACCAAACAACCCTGCTACTTGCCTGCTCACTGGCCCAAGAATCTCCAAATATGGCCTCACCTCCTGCTACCACCACAGTTGACCCAACACAAAACTCCATGCTCCCCTGCCCAGAAGCCCAATGTGCACCTAAGGAAGCTCTTTGGGACTGAGCAAAATGAATCCCACCACTCAGTAGTAAACCCCATTAAGTGTTTACATGTCATGCTGATTTGAATGAGGAAGGAACCCCCTATGAACTCCAGACCTCCCTCCCCACCCAGCATAATCCCCAATGCAACCCTGCCAGCAAGCCAATTGCTCACCCACCCCTTATACTGTCTCTGAGCCTCTGAGTTCTGCTCTGGAAAGAACAGACCAACAATATGCACCCCCAGATCTCTTCCCTACTCAGCACCGTTTCTAGAGACAACTTTCTCAACAAGCCAGCAGTTAGCCAGCCCCCTATGCTACCTCTGAACTACTGGCTCCTATCTCAGGAAGGGCAAACCCATGAAGCACACCTCCAGACTCCTTTCTCCATCTAACAGAAACTCCAAAGGCAACCCAGTCAATGAGCCAGCAACTAACCAGCCCCTCATGCTAACCCTGGACCACTAGCCCCTACTCTGGAAGAAACATAACCTATGAAACACACCTCTGCCTCCCCCCCCCATGCACCATAACCCCCAAAGAATAACTCTGCAACAAGCCAGTGCTCCATCTGACCTCTACACTGCCACTAGACTGCTGGCTTCACCCTGGGAAGGGACAAAACTACCTTTGGACCCTTCCTTGCTCAATACCACCCTCAAAGACCAACTCCATCAATGAGCCAGCAGCTGACCCACCTCTTGCATTACCTCTGGACTACTGGCTCCTGCCCCAAGAAGGACAAACCCACAGAATGCAACTCCAGACTCCCACTCAGCATGGCACTCAGAAACAACTCTGTAAGAACTGTCAACTAATCACCACACCATCTTCAGACCATCAACTCCCACTCCAGGAATGACAAATCCATGCCCCAGACCTCAGAACTATTTGTCTTAACATACTCCAGCAGCACTACAAGCTCTGGGGACATTAGGAAGATGTAAGATTCTTCTGCTCATCTTTGGATTCACTTTTGGCCAGGAATGAAAAAGAACACCACACAAACTTGCCCAAGCAAGCACTTGTAAAACCCTGCTGCACCACTAACAACACTCTAGAGTTCAGCAAACACTTACCCAGACAAGCCTCTGCCAAGATACAAACCTCCAGACACCATCAGTCCTCAAAATCAATCCATTGACTGCCTCATACTTGGAGATCAATGAACTACAAGAACAAGCAAACCAGATCATTGGAAAGTATCTCCACCCCTATATTGACTATCCACAGAACAACTGGCACACAGCACTCCTATTCCAAGGCTACCTGCTGCAACCCTCCCCATCCCATGCCAATAGAAGCTACCAACTCCAATGCACTCTGGCCCTTCAAGGACAACCCCCACCACATCACCCCTACCATCACTAAAGACCTCCACCCCTTCTGCTAGCCTCTCTGGAATGGCATCAACACCAACCAACCTGATTCATACACCTCTGATGCCTAGCATAGTCCTGCCCTGACTAGACTTTGAAAACTTGGGCATGGCTTGATTAGTGCAACCCCAACTCTGGAGACCCTCTGTCAAGGCTAACTCAAATGACCTGGCCCCTACAAAGCTTCTCTGGAAAACCTTAACTCACATCCACCAGCTCAATCCGCCTCCACTCTAACCTCCATGTCTGACTCCTTAAGAGCATATTCTCCCAGGCAACACCCTGCTAACCCACACCAACAAGTAATCTAGGAGCCCTGCAGAAACCCTTCCAACACCCCCACCAAACTCTGGGACTCTTGTCTGCCATGCTCCACCAAGCTCCAGCACCCCCAGGACTAGCTGATACAGGTGGCATTAGTGGGCATAACCCCCCTTCTGAATTTATTAGAGATTCAACTCATCCAAGTAGTCCCCTATGTGTTTCATTTTCTCATTCTCTCACATATCTGAACTTCATATGCTCACCAAAACTCCCAGAAATCATATAGACAGGGCTACTAATATAAGATCATACAAAAAGAAATTACAATGGCATAAGAGGGACAAGAAGACAAGGTCTGGATTATCACTTCACTCCCCTCCCTCCTCTGAAATTCCTCTGCCTGCCTTCCCAACTCCTAAATCAACTTCCATCTGGGCCCTCACCTCTGCCAGGACCTCCACTAGCCCAGGCAATACCTCCTCTGCATTGGCTGCCACCTCCTACCATGACTCTGGGGCCACTGCATTGCACTGCTAGTGCCCCACTAGTAACCATCCCATCTTTACTACCTTCTGCCCTAGCTGTAGAAGATGGCCCCCAGGCATCTGCAACAGCCCATTCTAGACTGACACAAATGCAGCAGAGGCCCCATCCAGGAGGATCCAGTGCTTCTGGATCCAACCTAAGCCAACCCAGTTAGCAATCCTGAAGTAGAGTAGAGAAACACTCACATAATACACTGGCATGCCTGAAGGCTGCCTCATTCATCAACCATTCCTCCTACTGCCTCCTGGTCTCTATTTCTGCCTGGAGTACCCCTTCCTCTGTTGCCTCCCACTACCCTTCTACTTCTCCTGTGGACTGCACCTCCAGCTGCCCCAATTGCTCCTGTAATCTCCAAGCCTCCATCTCCCACTCAGTGGCCATGTGCATGGCAACACTCTGTTTCCTGCATGCCACTTCCCTGTCTTATTGCACTGCCTCTTGATCCTCCTCTGCCCTCCAGAGCTCCTCTTTTCTTGTCCTCAACTGCCCTATCAATCTCTCAACCCTCCAGCATAATAACAAATCAACAGATGACAATGCTGAGCATGGAATGTCCTGGGGTTGCTCCATCAATGCCCCCAACCCTAAGGAGTACATATGAAGGCTGGGAGGACCAGTCATGGATGCCAAGCCCCTAGGCCTCTTGCTTGGCCCTGCCTCTGAAGGTGGGAACACCCTCCTCTTTCACTTATCCTACACACCTAGTACTCCTCCTTGTGTCTTTCCTGTGGTGGACCCACCTTCCCTGCCAAATTCCCACTCTCTGGTGCCTTGCTTTCTGCTCCTTCCCCAACTACTCCCTCACCCACTCTGGTTCCCACTCCTGCTCCACAGCTATACAGGCCATATACCACTCCAGTGAACCAGAACACCTCTTGTGCCTCAAATCACATAGAAGGCATACAGAAGAGTCCCAGCAAGACCCCACCACTGGCCCCTCAAAGTCATAGGCCTCCCCCTGCCAAGCACAAAGGGCACACTAAAGACATGGATCAGCTGGAAGATAGGAATGATGAACCTAACAACTCACCAGAGCTTTGTTTCAACACCACTCTAGGGTCAAAGGACCCCATATGCACCCCACTGCCTCTGTAAACAACTCCAGTGTCACCTGTGCCTGCAGCACTCTCTGGTTCTCCAGAACAATGTGGATAACCCCTGGCACCGAGCTGGGTCTTGAAGAACAGGCTGGAGGTATGGAGTTTGAATGGCAAAGCTGCTCCGACCTCCAGACCTGGGGAGAACCTCTGGAGGAATCCCCTGTGGCTGAAGACACTCCTGTCAACATTAATCAGTCCAGCTTGGAGCATAGAAACCTCACACTCATGCTTATGCTCATAGAGTATTGCATTCACCCACCTCTGGTCCTGCCATTGATCAACTCTTTCCAGCACCTCTCATAATCAACCCATATGTCCATGCAATTGTCATCAGAAGGGGCCAGGATTGGAAATGGTGATAATAAGAGTAATCCTGAGGAAGACATTGGGATGGCAGTTGGGAAACACTGGAGTATGTCTGACCCTTTTAATTGATTGGAAAGAGCCCCCTAACAAATGGCAGCCATGCTTTGACTTTGTTCCCCATGCCACTGCTGCTCACTGCAGTTTGATTAATACTGCTTGGACTTTGATTTCCATGCCCCCTGCCAATCCCTGACTCATGCCCCACGTCTCAAGAGTCTCAACACTGAAGGGGGGGGTGATGTCACAACCCATCCCCAGATCTCTGCACCTCACCCCAAGCCACCCCACTTCCTCAGAGTTTCCTCCAACACTCTCTTGGCCTGCCCCAACCTTTATTCACCCACAGCACCTGCTCTGGCTAACTCTGACACTTCTTGAGCAAACTCTGACAGCTCTCCTGGCAAACTCTAATGTGTTTCCTGCAGGCCCCAATGCTTCCCCTTCTCCTTCTGAGCCCACAGAACCTCCCAACACTGTTTCTGACCCTGGCATACATCACTGACTTGCCACCACAACTTACTCAATTGAGTCTGGAACATTATGCTGACCCTGGAGCAGCCTGTGTTCCCATCTGATCCCATTAGTATATCACTGCACTCCCTTAAGGGGTCATATATATCTTGTAGTATTGCAGATGGCCTAGCCCTTCTAAGGAGCCCAAGCATATAGACTGACCCCCTTAAGGGGTCTTGTAACATAGTTGTATGAGGGGCAAAATAAAAAAAATGTAACATATCAAAAACTGGAGTGAAGTAAGAAGTGAGATAGGTTTACTATTGCCTTAGCTCTTGGCACTAGCAACAAGACAAACAAGATTGCAAGAAAGCAGAGGAAGGAAACACATAGTGAAAAGGAATAGACTTGAAGGGGAAATGCTCAGTAGATCATCATAGCAAGAAAACCCTGAAAGGTTTGTGCAAGGCAGCTTAGTGACAGCTTAGTGCTGCATCTTGATATAGCAACAAGAAGCAATAGCAAAAGAAAGAAGGTCTGGAGAGTATTCTGGATGGTTTTTCAGTAGAGTATCAAGAAACAAGAAAACAGTATAAAGCTTAGCCATATGGCTAGGTTGCACTAGTTGTCATCATCACTAGCAATGTCAGACAAGTGCTTGTCAGGTGTCAATGTCAAGGAGGTTGCTAGGCATATTGATATGTTTTCTAGCAAGATACAGGAGGAGGCAAAAGGCAGCTACTGGTCAGTGTAAGACTGAGCCATTGAATTTGCAGAGAATGTAAGTGCTGCCACAGTTATGAGAAATTGACAATAGTGGTCCTAAGTAAGGGGGGTACATCTTCTTATTGTGGGTGACTTCAATTCTAGTATTGCACATGATTACAAGGTCACCATGCCTGAATCATAGTTGTGGATCATAACAGCAAGAGTGAAGTTTGATTTAATGGCTTGATCTGCAAATATAGGGACCCTGTAGACACATTAACATGGTACTCCTTCCTCATTTGCTGTCTCTCACTACAACAGCATCTGAGGTTGTGAGTACATATCTTCCTTGGACTTAGCTGCCGTGTCTGATAACCTATACATAGTCATTCCTCTTTCATTTAGGTACAATCAATCATAAGTTGCTTTCTCTCACTACGACAGCATCTGAGGTTTCATTCTTCCGTTGTCTAAGCTCTCAGTCCTGGTCCGGCAATGGTGATTTATTCAGGCTTACAGAGAGTGTGACAGTGGTTGATAGATGAGACAACTGAACATGAATAGACCACATAACTATAAATCATATATGTAAAGACAACACCCTTAATTGTGGGTCTCCACACATTTTGATCAATGTCCTTCTGTGATACCTATGGAGTAAAGGATAACGATAAATGAATTATAACAACAAACAAACTGATGGAAAATGAAGGGATAGATGGGTACTGAATGATGCACAATGATATAATAAATACTATACTCAAAGAATATCCAGAACTAGAGAAACACTCGTAAAAATGTAAGGTGTTGTGCGTATGTAGTAGGTCCAAACGAGGGCAAGTTGTACCTGATACCCTTGGCCTTAATGATGATCTAAGATAATTCGTTGATAGCGCCGGTTACCACCTGGCCAGCAGAGGCTAACTACTCTAGGATGCGTTCACCAGAAGCCATGACATGACAGACCTCATGTCACCCATACCTTAAATCAGGCACAAAACTTGGCCATTCCTAGAATGATTTATATTATCTTGGTGTGGTTATACTAAAGGACTTGTCACTCGACTCCCCCCCTTGTCTAACTCGAAACAGCGCGAAAAGCACGGATTAAGACTTTAGAAGAAATTTCGGCTGACATCCGGGGTATATCTCCAAACCTTTATGAAGCACAATAGCTTTCGTTCGTTTATTGAACACTTATCTCATGAACGACCCGCGAGTTTCCCAACACCCCAACTATCCATATTCCTCTACATGGGGAGGTGGCCGGCAATACCCTTCGTCTTCCAATTATTCTTATCAGCATGGTGCTCGTGATCCCGATGTACCTCATCATCAGACTGAATACGGAGACATAGAGTCACTGCAGATCGATACACCTTACCAGGACTGCTACTACACTACACCCTCGTATCAACACTCTAACACTGTAATTCAACCAACGGCCTATCACTTGACCAGTCCAGGAATGTCGTCGATGCGAGATCCCCAATCCCCTCACCATTCAAGCCACTCACATTCCCAAGCACACGTCCATACTATTCAGTCACCATACCCTCAGGTGCTCTCACAGTCACAATCTCCATATCCTCACGCGCAGCCCAGATCAAATTCCCAAGCACCAACCTATATTCGAGCCCAAACCATTCCCACTGCGATTCCACCGTCACCTTCGCACTACTCTTCTCAAGCAATTAGCATCTCGCCACAGTATCCTGCATCCCCCACTCGACCCTTCACATGTGAGCTTTGTGCCCTTTCTTTCAATCGCCAACACGATTTAAAAAGGCATCGGGAGACACATACCGGCGAGAAGCCTTATTTATGCAATGGTGGATGTGGGAAAACGTTCACAAGGAAGGACGCATTGAAGAGGCATCAGGTTCGCCAAAGTTCACTTTGACTGTACATACCTCTCATCATCAGTCTAGCTGGTTAAACAGTGCGGAAAGGTTGATGAAGCCTGGCCTTGACCTTGAAGTGTACTCACATCTGTGAGGGATGCATTAAGGGAATCTCAACCTACAGCTTAACTGACAACCATGCAGAATATATTAGCAGCATATTAATACATTCAGGATATAACACAGCTCGCATTAGAGCTCTAGATACATGCTACCTATAAATGTCATACATTCAGCCTTTATCGTAGTAATCAATTTCCTTGTCGACCTACCGTGATCCTATGACAATGTCTTTTCAAGTATCCACGCATCATGAGGGGTTATTTTCTTGTAATAATTTTCGTGTACTCCGACCTCCTTAAAGCCGTGACGTTCGTAGAACTTTTTTGCCCCGTGATTAGAGACCTGGACATGTAAATATATTTTGCTGATCTTGGGCTTGCGCTGCGCAACGGCGGATGCCAAGATGAGCTCAAGGGCTTGCGACCCCAGACTTCTGGATCGGTATGGCTTGCTAGAACATGACAACTAAATCATTTTGGATAGAAATTCATCCTCACCGCAAGGACACCCATAGTCATGAGATACAACCTAATTTCGTCATCTTTCGTTTCTAACCGACAACATATCGTTCCAACCTTATAATTACAGATGCGGAAATAAATCATCGTGATCAAGCAAGGAAACGCACAGGAACATCATTATAGTAGACTGGTCGAAGATGAAAAATGGGGTTATTAGCGAGCCAAGCTAGGGAGAACATTTGAAATGTTCTTACTGAGCTTACAAAAGTCCTCCACTTCAGGGAGAAGGACACCCTGATAGAACTTTTCACTGTATTTGATGGGGAAAAGTACGGAGTTCAGTTTACGAACAGTTCCAAGGTTATTAGGAGTCAAGGACGCGAAGGACACCCGGGAGATTTTCTGTGTGGAGGGATTGGAGGACATGTTGGTCGTGACAGGTGTGACTGAAGGGCGGAACGAAGTGCCGAACACGAGGTTTGTTTCGTCTCGAATCCCGGTAACACCTGGTAACACCTATCTAGAGGTCTCAGCATCTTGTCAGTCAAATGCTCAGGCATTCACGACTCTGCAACAACCTCCTCCGATACATTGGCCACTTCATCGGAATGGACGGCTACCAGTGCATCCGGAACGACGCGACTTCGGATGTCCAATGCACGGGAATTCATCTCTGACCAGTAAGTATGTTTGGGATATCCATGTGCTGAATTTCATCTGTGCTTTTTTCGTTACAAATCCCTTTGATGCAAAGACTGCGTCACGGGCGGCCATTGCACATGGAAAGTTCTGAGATTTCACCTCAAGTTTACTAATTGACACCAATCTCAGCTTAATTTGGATTATCTCGCATTCAGGCCTTCGAGATTTCACCTACTATCACCACCTTGAGTACTAGGTCCGCCATGCATGTTTAATCATGGGACAGACTACTTACTTCGGACTCGCATCCGGCTTGATATCGGCTTAAGCTCGCTTGCCGGGAATTTCAAAATTTAAAAAACTCGTGTCAGCCCCTTTCCAAATGACGAGATTATATTTCACAGAGATCTCCCGACTTCACACGCAAGGCCCATGTTTTAGATATACATATACGAAATTGAAGTATTTGTCAAGGCTTCCATTCTTTTCTTCTGGGGCTTTTATTGATGCGCACGAACCATCAGCCTTGATCATCTCCCGACAACGACAATGTATAGAGGGCAACGTTCTAGAAATCCTTTTCTTCAATCGACGATGAGGACTCAAACACCATGTCCTCAACGGGAGGGCGGATGATGTGTTTGAGCTTCTATCCGGGGAATAACAATCTGTTCTGACCGTTCTCCTCCAAATATTCTGTCAACATATGTGTGGTCGAATTCCCCGGACATCTAGTATCTTGCACATTTTACTGCCACCCTTCAATTTCCTTGGCCCATCCCCGTACAACACTAACATCACCGACTATTCTACTGTCAAAGTCAACTTGCCAGCCCAATAGTATACATTTATATCTACGTCAGGCTCGCCTCAAGAGCTAGGACTTATTCATCAAACACTTGCTGCGCATGTCATGTCCTTGTTCTTGATTAGGGTAATCTGAGGTGATCCGGCTATCTTGTTTAGCTGCTGAATTGTTGAGTTGATGTTGTACAGTGATTGCACCTGCCAGTAGACTGAGTTAATCAGGAAACACTCGTATCCATATGAAGGATCAAGAATCGATTTGCCAGGTTGTCTCAAGAGCAATTTTACCTAATCGGTGGGATTTTCATCAATAGGTGCCATCTCACGCGAAGATCCAATCCCGTCCACACTTGTCATCATTGGATGTATGATGGTGAATAATAGGTCTGGCCTTGACGACACCCCTGTTCCAATTGCTCCCTGTCAACCAAGACCGATAGTACAGATGCTGCTGCCCCCGAGGCAATCTGGCGCTGAACAAAGTGGGTTCGCTTGAGTCTAGTTCTTGACCAAGCGGTATCTCAGGTTGTTCGATCACATGAATCAGACCTCAGAGATGTTTATAAATTATAAGCTATTAGGATCTATTCACAAATGTGAGATTTCAAATCAGCATCTAACTACGATTATGTGGAAAACTTCATCGGAGATAAGACGCTCAGGGTCGCAGTTGCCGACAAGATAAGTCACTGGACATCCTCGAGGATGCTTGGATCCAGTGGATAGAACCTTGTCGGCGTTAAGGACAGGTCGGCTTGAGAGACGAGGGGAGGGCGATAAACACGGGACGGAAATTGAAGAAATTATACTTCCGTGTTATGTACTTCCCCTTTTGTCAAGACCAAACGTTGTAAATGATGGTCTGGTTGTGACAAGTAACCTTGACCACAAACGTCCACGATGGCGGAGAGTAAGATACAGCGACCTCTTGGGCCCCGCAACTACGGAAGGTCCCCCTCGCCCATGCCCCTCGCTCCTCCCACTCCTCTTACCATTCGCCCCAGGCCTCCCAATCTTCCTCCATCTAATTCACCACCTCGACCCAGATCGTCTGGTTCCCCTCCCTCTCTTACAACCCCCCGCCCTCCTTCAAGAGCACCCACCCCAAATCCCCCTGCCATTCGTATTGCGATCCCGCAGAACCCACGAAGCTCAGGGTCAGGCGGAGACTCGCCTTACGACAACCATTCTGGCGGACCCTGCGAGCTCCCCACTGTTGTTCCTTCCGAGAGGACGATACGTCCCCCTATATCCATAACTTGCGTACCCCCTTCGCAGAACTCCAATGGTTCCGGTGATGTCAAGGGAATGCTCGACAATCTTAATAACACCAATGATGCACCATCGACATTGTCGGATGACATATTTGAAGAGATCGAGCGTCTCGGAGAGGGTGCTGGTGGTGCTGTTCACAAAGTCAAAGATAAACGTAACAACAAAATCATGGCTCGCAAGACGATCACTACTAGAGAGGCGCCGATGAAGCAACTATTGCGAGAGGTCTCCATCATCTCCACCACCAAACACATGAATATCATCCAGTTCTATGGAGCATATATGTCACCTTCTTCGAGCGAGGTCAAGATCCTTATGGATTATTGTGAAGGTGGCAGTTTGGAAAGTGTTGGCAAACGCATCAAAGAACGGGGAGCTATAGTGGGAGAGCTGATCGCAGGTCGTGTGGCTGAAGGGGTATGTTGGTTCTTCCTCTAGGTTCAACGTGATCTGACCCATGGTTTGAATTACAGGTCCTGCAGGGTCTCGCATACCTCCACACAAAGAAGACCATACATAGAGACATAAAGCCTTCCAACATCCTTCTTTCTCGGGACGGTGTTGTCAAGCTATGCGATTTCGGAGTTTCCGGTGAACTTGTCGATTCGCTGGCAGGAACTTTCACTGGCACGAGCTTCTACATGGCTGTCAGTGAATACTTAACATATGTCTACTATGTCATGAACTGATTTTCCTTCTCTAGCCCGAGCGAATTTGTGGACATGAGTATACAATTCGTTCTGATGTGTGGTCCACTGGTATCTCCCTCCTTGAACTTGTCCAAAATCGTTTCCCATTCCCCAATGATATGCCCCCCATTGAATTGATGATGTATATCACGACAGCCGAGGTTCGTATCATAGTTGCCGGGTTGGTATAGACTAAAAGTAGTCTTGCAGCCCCCTCGTCTCGAAGATGAGCCCGGCGTCCGCTGGAGTAATGATATGAAGGATTTTATAAAAGAAACGTCAGTACCCTCGTTTGCCTGTTGGAGGCGTGATAGTTGAATTTGAATAGATTGATCGTGGATGCTTTGACACGGCCTACCCCGAAGGACATGCTTGTTCACCCTTGGATCGTCCATGTTATGAAACAGGATGTGCCTATGGCAAGATGGATTCAACAAGTTTGGGACTGGCCCAAGCCTTCCTCGCGCAGGCCAGACACGTGAGTACAATTCACTCTCGTGATGCCCCAGAATCTTATTATATGTAGGTCAAGGCAAAAAACATCCGCAAGCCGCGCGGAAGCAGGTGGTCCTCAGAGTGCTAATTCAGACACTCCTTCAAGGCGATAAAGGACAGCCTCAAGATTCTGTGATTTCATCGGTGTTCCCTCAATCGCCCACGACAATTTTAATCAATGTATCGAACCTTGTCCACCCACAAACGAATCATGGATATACAAAACCTTTACCCAACCAACCTTACTTACCATCCACTCTTTGGCTTTGACTCCCTGTTCTCCGTTACTGGTAGTTACAAATATATACAATACCTCATGTTAGGCTTAGGATAGCTCGTGTACGCTTCGGCGCACTCTTCGAGCTCAACTGTCCTGTGTCATTAGCATGTTTACTTTCCTGTTTCCATACATTACCACTCTCGATTACAATGATACATTTTTGCTTTCTGTTATGGGCTTCCGATCTGACAACACGAGATAATTGCCTTCTCAACCATGCGTCTACCACGATGGACGACCTTTCTAAACGTGTTACGTCTCTACCTACAGGGCTGGGTGATAGGTCGACTTTTCTACGCTCTTTGTGGTGAAAGAACACTCCTAGGAAAGCAAGACCCTGTTGCCACGTTCGTTCCACAAGGCTAGAATGGATCATTCTGTCTTCAATTCGACTCAGATACTATGTACATCGTATCATTCTGCCCAAGAAGCTCTTTAGATCTCGGGCTTATATTTATGACCGCCGAAGAGAAGTCCTAAAGTAGTATATACATATCTATGTATCGCTATGTAGCTTCTGAATTTTTTACAATGACCTATAGTATGAGCAGAGGAGTCGAGTTTTCCTCTGAATTTACCAACTTTGATACATAGGGCCATTATTTGGCCGCCGGCCAAACTTCTTTTCTTGCAATGCTGCCCTGAGCTAAGCCGTCGGGAGCTTTTCCATATGAAATCACTCCGCTGGGCTCGTAACGATTTCGAGAAAGATCGTGCGTAAGAGATGTACACATCACAGTCAAACATTGAAATCTTCTACGTAGATGCTTCCAGGTGTTTTCGCCGGCTGAACTCAATGCCGGGAATGGAATCCTTGATCTCGTTATCTTTAATAAGTAATCTCAGTATAACCTTGGAGAGAAATGTCCGAGCAGAAAAATTCGGCCCGACTCGAAGCCTTCGGCCTGCAAGGCCGTTCAAGGTATCTGACATTTGTAGGCGGGGCCGGGAAACTCTGTACAAGTAACAAAAAAAAAGAGATGAGATATCAGTATTATCTTAGCGCCCAAATGGAAGTGTGAGGTTCGCGTAGAACATTTGAAAATATAGGCCCCTAGACAAAAAGATAGGTACGTCAAGGAGGAAAGTGCTAAGCGCGAAGCTTTTGATGACCGCGTATGTAGAGATTAACACGGACACGGATCGCTAACGGATCCGTCTATTGACCAAAGTATAAGTATGTAGTACATAGGCACTGAATTCGCTTGGTACATCCTCGTCACGAAATATTGCGTCTCTGGAGTCTCTGGAGTCGCTCCCGCCAGATTGAATTTACATAAAGGCCGAATCACCATGTTTTGAATACCGGATCCAGTCTTCAGTGTAACTGCCGCTCCTCCGGGACATGATACCGTTCTGAAAATGATCACTTAGGGTTGGCAGAAAATCATCTGGACCCACATTGATTTCCAATCATCCTTTATCGAATCTTCGTCTCTGTAACAACTGCAAGGGTACGCTGGTCAATTGTGTAGAAAATCAAGGGATCCACTTATTTGGGAGCAACAATAAGCAAGTAAAAATCTGAAAAGCGTATGGGTTGGTCCCAAAGTAGGCCTGACATGCCGCACTTCCACTGAGATCATCTGATGGCCACATTACTCAGTGAGGACCAAGTTCGACTGTGCTCCTCGGCCCTCGCCCGTGGCTCTTCACCCATGACCAGCGTTGAAACATCCTCGGCGGTATGCAGATTTTCCTCAACTCTCCGAGGCCCAACCCTCCCCGTACAGTTGTCGCTACGCCTGGTTGCTATCATACTAAAGCTGATGGGACATTGAAATGCCAATACAGACGTGTGCACTGAGGAAAAATGATGTATGTATAAATTCTCCAGCATAACGACGCACGGACATGCTTCAATTGCGTATGATCCACGTTTGGCCTTCGTGCTTGCCACATGGTTGGTGTCTTGTGCACGGTTTCTGATGCCATATTTGACACATGGTCACAGAAAAACTCCGTCTTCATCAGGTGTAGTGAAATTGATTCCACGGAGGAATCTGTGTAATTTCCGGACCACGGTGGCTATCCTTCATTGATTACCCTTGCTGAAACTGGGTGGATTCAGAAGAGGTGAAGAACTCGCTGTCGCCGTTGAATGACTGGCCACCGAAGAGAGCCCTGCTTCGTTACTCGGTGATCGGAACAACACGGCGCCCCGACGATGGCTCAACAAAGAAAGACGCATCAATTGATCGCAAAAAAAATGCGGCGACTGGGGGCAGAATAAGGAAGGCTTTGTGACGTTGGTTGTTCCACGGGGGAATAGTTTAGGAGATGTCCCTGAAAAAAGATGCCAGAAGCATTTTTTGTGAAGGGAGACAAATAAAATGATAAAACCCCACACTACTCCTAGGATCTGGTCAACACATTACACACTGGCCCCCGACCCTTAGATCTGACTGATATTTCTGATCCACGCCGATTAAGGACCCATAACATTGGCGTGTACAATTCATTTTTGGCTTCTTGCTTCTTTGAAAACCTTTATAAATGCTATGCGAACCGGCCAAGAGCAAAGTCTTCCCCGTCTTGTCGATCTCATGGCCGACAACATGTCTTAGTGTGTATTCAAAGTCTCTCCGTAGGCTCATACTCACCCTGTCCAGTTCTTCGTCTGCCCCCTACCTCCCGAACCCCCAGTACTACTCACCTCCTCCTTTGAACCATGGCCACACGCATCTTGTATCTGCACCTCTCCGTTCGGAGCCCACTCAGCGGAAACGTCCGAAATATACCCGTAGTAAGACTGGGTGCATGACATGTCGAGTCAAGAAAATCAAGGTGTGTCACGTAAATGCTCTTCCTTCCCATTACTAACTGCGTATAGTGTGATGAGACGAAGCCAAATTGCATGCGCTGCACACACGGCCAAAGAGATGTATGACAATCGTTTTTGTGCCTGTCTATGACCTGACACTTTGGGTACAGTGTACGTGGCCAGAAGGTGTCCCGGCAAGAAAAAAGTCAGTTGTCAGGAAAGATTCGGTAGATGGCAGACCTTCGACTGCTGGTTCATCGGGACTGTCGGAAGCATCAACTCCCCCTACCAGGGAGCACACTCCGCCAAGGCGCTCCAATGTCGACATCGGCGTAATCTCTATGTCAACGTCCAGGCGTCTAGCGTGAGTACTAGATGTCGTACTCATAAAATTTATTTTGACCTAATAATAGCAGTGAACCATATGCCCTACACTCGATGCCCATAGAATCGGATCCTGGACGCCGGTTACCGTAAGTTTCCATCGATCTCGGAAGTGTACAGATCATAATTGTTGGCAGTATCAACCATGAACGCCCGGGTTCTTCTGGCTATCCTCATCATTCCACAAATAGCTCCAACGGTCTGAACATGATACCTGAATCGATATATCCTGCGCCATCTCGTTACGACCCCTACTCTCACAATAGCCATTCTTCGCGCCACAGTGGGTTTCGTCCTCTGAACCACGAGCCTATGGGGTGGAGTCATACACAGTCGGATTATGTTCGTCAAAATGCGTTTTGACCCCTTCTCTATGGCTGACAACTTGTCCATCAATAGTATGCCACGCAAGATCGGAATTTGGTGCCTCCACATATCTCGAACGATTCTCATCCCAGATACCAATGAGATACCCTGTTGCATTCCCGTTACATTCCAGATGTAGCCCCTTTTTCAGGTGCTTTGTGCTGGAACGGTTCTAGATGTTGACGTCGTTCAAAATTTATAACTGTAGAGCACCTTAAAGTATCATATCATGTTTAGCGGTCCAACTACAAAACAACACCCACCCACCTAGGGATGGTACACAGCGACCGACTAGGGCCTCAGTCAGATGCATACCTATCAGAGATTCTCTGAAATTCTAATCTTAGTATATCTCAGCTTCGTGACGGAGGATTACGACAACTACAAACTTCCTCGATTCCGCTCTCGACTTGCCTTGCCGGGTGAATACATTATTTGTGCAAGTGCGAGCCCGATCTCAGGATATTCGCACTTTCTTTGGCAGACTCAAGTTTTCGCCACATCCCATTCAAGGATTAGTGCATATACTTCCCTTGACCGAAAATTCAGTCCCCATCGTGCTAGAATATGATGGATCAAATGTGTCACCATAGGTTCCATTTGATCTCGTGGAAAGAAGGCAGTTTGTTGCTTTGATGATTGCTTACCATGCATACCTAGGTCAAAATTTGTCCCAGAAAGGAGAGAAAAGTTCGTCAAGAGATCAATCAAAGCAGCTATTGTATATTTATCAGTTGCCAACGAAGATTCCTATACTATTCCGAGATGAACCGCTGCGTCTGAACCACGACTCCATCGATACATGAATGTCATATGCCATTGGGAGCGAAACCCATCCTTTTACACCCAACATCCCATACACTGTAGTAGTGTTTGAGGAGACTTCCTCCCACTAAATCGAGGCCGTCGAAAGCATTGATGAGGGTCTGGCAGAGGGAGGCGTTATTTGCAAAGGGCCCAACACTAAGCTCGCTACTTGGGATTGTGAGGTTGAACGGGATTCCTGTCTGAGAAGTAAAAGCAATGTCGATCACTGCAGGCAATGTTGGAATGAGATTACAAGAGACTCCATATGTTCCAGGCTCGGCCGGATTGGGTTTGATGTGAGGCGAAATCAACGCATATATTGCCTTGAAAAATGGAGATATGGGCCGTCAGTTAGCCACAGGCACTGAACAAAGATACTTCGGCGGTGGCAGTTGAAAACAAAACATTACTTGTACCGCTATCAAAGATGATGCTACGCTGCACGTTTAAAACGGAGGTCGTTCTGCCGTTAACGGAAATTCGAGATGATACGAGTCGCCACGCAGATGAGGAGCCAGCAGGAAGTGAAGAGTACGTCAAATTTCCTGGTGGGTTGAGATCGCAGATTAGGAAAAATGACAACATATGAGCGAGCCTTGATGTACCTTGAAATTTAGTGGTATCGATCCCACCGAGTGTCAGTTCGGCGTTGCCAATGGCGTTCGGCGTGAGATACAAGCTGAACAACGCTGGGCGATAGCTACTTGTATCAGTTTCGGAGCCAAGAATTGACATGGCTCACAAGGAAGGCCTTGATTCAGGAGACTGGCAAAGAATCCCTGCGCAGTCGCGCCCATTCCTGTATATCGATAAGTCTCGAGAACTCCTAACACAAACGCATAAATTACCCTGGATCCCACTGAACGGATCAATGTCGAAGGCTGGGGTCTGGTTGGTAATGAGAAAAAGGCTAACATTTTCGGCTGTAAGTCCGCCGACGGACACAGTATCTATCCCGCTACGCAATGTCAACTTGTAATTTGAGCCTACTACGGGGTCGACTCCGACTCCCGTGGCGAAAGTAATGCTGGTGGACCTTGCAGTGTCAATAAATGTAGAGCTCTTCGAAGAATCGAACTGTTTTTGAGGACATGCTGTTCCGCATAGGGTACCTGACAGCATATTATCATCGAATGCTTAGATCCGTACGTTTGCCTCACTGGCGAATTCAAGAGTCTCGCTTCCAGTGTCGAATACAACCTGCCCAAACCTTGGGTTTATAACCAGGTTCATACAAGTACAGAGTCTCAAAACGCACTGTGAGAACCTGAGGTGGGGTCCCAACTAAAAACATCAGCACCTGGCGTGTTCAATCTTGAAAAGGATGAATGTGCCTAACCGGAGATGTTGCCGTACCACCTGTTCAAGGTTCAAGAAGAATCGTGGTTTGTGCAAGTGAAAGGATCATTACTGGAGATCGGTGCCTTTGAAGAAATCTGTCAAATGCACCGTTGCTGGGTCGAGGGCTCTCCTGTTCAGCGATGCTCCTGAACGAACGGTACGAGATTGGAGTTGAATAGTATGAGGGACCTGGCCCAAGGCTTGTAAAACGTGAAAAGAGGACAATCCAAGCAAGAAGACTGAAAAATATGGCATTTGTGAAAGCACCAGGACAACAAGGACCTAACTGATGGTTCAAACTTCGATGCCTAAGCTTTAAAAGGTAGTACAAGGAAGCCAAAACTGAGTAATCCAAAGAAGCAAGACAAAAATACAAAAATACCTAGTTATTCGAGGTTTCCAGGTGACCGTAGATGTGATTGATGCGGTGCGCACTGTAAGTGAAAGAGAAGGCCATGTGGTAGAAGTTGTCTGCAGATAGATGATATTTACTCCCAATCATTATCAAACATTGCACAGATGGAAGTAACATCCCAGAGCATCGCAAGGCACGTGATGGAGGCGTGTTATAAGGAGATCCATTTTCACAAAGGTGGAAAAAAAGTTTTGTGCAGTCTAAGCCAACTGATCAATGCCGCATGGTGCATATCACGGGTTCTCAGTTGAAGTATCACACCATGTGCCTTGGGAGGTTTGTAGCAAGAAATGTACTGTACCCGGCCCATTGATCTAGGTTGGTCGCAGGCAGTTTGCACTCCTGCGGTACAGTTAACAATTCCTTAACTCCAGCTAAAACAGTCGATCTGAAAGACCCGTACTCACCGCATGCCAACGCGATTGAGGCGCTCACCATTGTGCTCCCAGCCATCAAGGGTGAATATTTGAATTCTTACACGCACGAGCCTGGCATCTCCGATCACGACTTTCAGTCAATAGGTTCGATCACAACTTATCGCGCTCACCCACGAACCCAGATCCGAAGTGGAATTACATCGTATAGAATGGTCATACTTAGTAAGATCAAGATCCCTGCCATACAGGATGAGGAAGACCAAGCGTCCGGTATGTTTTTCAGTTGCACTGTTTGACTCGGAATTACCTGATCATTATCCATGGTAATTGTAAATCTTTTGCTATTGCGTTCAAACAAGACGGCAGGTTCTACTCAATTTTTACAGTCGAGGGAAGGTCAGGACGACGGCCAAATTGTTAGTTGAGAACAGAAAAAGAAATCTATTGGTCATATTCTAATGTCAATCAAAGGTAAGAAGGCAAGCGAAACATAGCATACTAGTAGGGCACCATCCATTGCTTTGTAAATCAAGAGGATGCAGTCGCAGATGGGCATGAAATAGCATTCAACAATGTCATGTAAATGCATTGTTAAATTTCAAGTAACATGGAATTTGTACATGAGTATGAGCTCGGCTAGATCAGACTGGGAACGTCCAGACAGGAAAATCCATCTTTACAGGCATATATATATGATATGTATAGTCAGAGAAGAAAAAGAAAAAAAAAGGAATCAGTCAGATGCTACGCAGTTTGATGGATAAGGGTGGGTTAGACGCGAGATATAATTACCAGTGGGAGGGGTAAGCAGATGCACAGTTTTCCGAAACCAATGGGTACAGTGTGGAGCCGCCATCAATATCTGTCATTTTGGACGACATAATTCCAGTTAAATCAATTGACGGTGCATTGCTGAAAGGATCGCCGAGAGATGGACTGATCTTCCGGTTGATCCAGATGGATTGCACTATATTAAGACAAGGTGCAACGTCCGAGTTATCAAGCCATGGCCAAGACTCTGAACCATTCGTGTTGCTGGGGTTAAAGGTGGCTGTAGGCTCATCGGAGAAGGACGACATTTGAACCGTACGATCTCCAGAGCAAGAATCCGTCGACGACGGCGAATAGGTGAGGCTGGGAGTTGATGGACTTGTGCTTTGATTGATCTTGTTGGACTGATGATGTCTGTAAGGCAATGCTGGCATTGATGGACAGCTGGCGTCGCCCTAAGAGAGAATGTGAACAAGCATCAACAGGAAGGTGTCAAACTACATACCACAACCATAGATGGCTCTGTTGGGGCCGACTGACCTGACAAATTCATTTTTGCATCATCTAGTATGTCGGACTCAGAAAAGGATGATGCTGAAGTATGCCACGGAACTTGATCCAAGGATATCTGGGTGGAGCTTGAAGGAATGAAAGCGTCTGCAGGAAGGGTACGATGTCTGCGAAGGCCTCGATTGACAGAACTGTCAGCAACAATGACCTTCTCTGCATGAACAAGAAATGGTCCCTGATTTGTTGAGTTAAGACAACCCTCGCTCTGCACTCGAGCTAGGGGACGGTGGATGAAGGTTTGTAAAGGAGGCGATGGGGGTACAGCAGAAGGCTGCTTGCCAACCCAAAGACGCCAATCAAGGGCTTCTCCTAAAGCGCGCTCACAACGACCAATCTCGCGAGGAGGAAGACCAGAAAGCTTTGCCCATGCACGATTCGAGTAACACTTATCTTGTGTGAATTTCGAAGCAAGAATGAGAGATGCCAAAAAGGCGCGACGAGGACAGAGAAGCGGAGAAGGGAGAGGGGGAAGAGGGGGAAGCTTTGGGCCGGGAGGAAGCCTTTGATGGTTCGATGGGGGATTGTCTTCCTTCAAGTGTTCGAAGCTTTGGCTGAAACTGTCATTCCGATTGATGTCGTCGACCCGTACTGTAGGAGCTAAGCTATCATCAGAAGTCATGTCGACTTTGTCTTCGTCAGAGTCTATGGCGAGTTCACGTTCAAGTTCAAGTTCCTCAGGAGAAGCCGGAGTGATCCAGTCGCCACGATCTACTTCACCTTGAACTCCTTCACCAGCTTTCTCTGCACGAACGAGTTCTGGAACCTTCGAACGAATGGCCTCAAGGTAACAAAGCGCTGTCTGGAGAACGCACCCCGAGGTGCGCGAACGTCGTAGAACTTCATGAACAAACGATTTGATCGGCACAAGGTTACCACGCGAACTTGACGCGCAGACATCTAATTCTGAGGTCAAAAATGACGCGCTTGTGGACGGCGGGGAGGATGTAGTTGAGGGGGGAGGCGATGAGCGATTTGATGGTGAGATGGGAGACGGAAGCTGGGTGTTGGAAAACTGTTTCCTTATAGGAAGTTTGGGATCGACAAGACTATTTTCGCAGGCGCCCCCACCCAACACTATCGTGTGTGCAGAAGCCACAAAAACGGGAGGGATATCTTGAGGGCGCCATATTTCGGACAAAGATTTGACAGCTTGATCTTGAGATGCATTTGTCAGGAGATTCCATCGTGCTGTGTAGACAGAGACTCACCAACTAGACTAGTGATATATTTATTCCGAGGGGTATCCTTGTTAGGAACGTCCTTTGGAACGGTGGATGTTGTGGAGAGAATTTGGCGAATACGATCGTGATCGTTGCATATTTGAGGGGATGATGTTACAGAAGAGGAGGGGGTATTCAGATAGGAAGCTGGGGATGATCGAGACAAAGTTGTAGAACAGGCAGAGGGAATTGATGAGTATGGTTGCCAGCGGACTCGAGTTCGAGTTGCTGGGGGTGCTCGGTGAGCGAGAGAGTGAAGTGCGTGCATTGACTGAATTCTGAGAACTGAGAGGTGGTTGAAAGCGAGATAGAGCGAGCCGAGCGGTAGGATTAGACGATTTATAGATATGTGAAGGAGAAATTAAGCGGAAACAAAGTATGCATGGGCAACACTGGGGATACTAAAAATGGAGTCAGAGGGGGAGATCTTGTTGGAGGTAGCAAAGACGAGTTTGAAGGACAGGGAGGCAAAACTGTGCAAGGCGTTGGAATACATTGCAGTGGCTTAGTGGGAGCCGGACGTCCAAATCAACGATCTGGACTATCCGATACAAAGTCTTTCGTCAACGACGAGAGAGCTTTGTGAGAAAAGACGGTTAGGTATGCAAGCAGACAGGCGCTGGACGACGAGTCGGGTAGGAGGGTTCTCTGAAGAGCGAGCTTCTTGTTTTATATTACAAGGGAGTCACTCTAACGTCGGGCGAGTCACTGTCGGGCGCCCCACCCTCAACAAGCACAAATAAACCGCCACATGACTCAGAGTCACAGCCTCCTCACTCTGGCTGCCGATCAGAATGCCTTATTTTAAGTTATCTGTTTTTTTGTGCTGTGCGCCATCATCCTTGTCCCGCTCGATCCCGCAGCCTTAGCCCTTGTTCCGTTGTTTGACTCTTTTACGAAGGGGCCCGGGCTAATGCCTCTTACAGTCAAGATTGTAGGTACTATGTAGTATCCACACAAGAGTCGGACAAGACCTCCGCGCGTAACTTTATTCAGGGACAAATGTGGTCACATTTTCTGTGACAAGTTGCATTAAATTGGACCGTTTGAAGCCGCTGGAATCCATTTTTCTTGTCTCGCCTTCCCCCTTCCCATCCGTTGTCATGAGGATTTCCCCGACAATTTTGGTCATTCTAGCCAGCGTTTTAGCTGTTAGTGCTAGCAAGCCACACGATAGCCACGCCCTGAACTCCCGTCGCCACTCGAAGATTTTCGTTCGTTCCCCCACGCTCTCTACTATAAATACAACAGATACCAAGAGGAAACGATGCAAAGCTCGGCATCCCGTTTCTAAGACTACTGTGCGCCTCAGTTGCAAGGTTTTCTGTTTTTAACTTGTTCACTTGTTTCAGTCTTCCGCCAAACCCAAGGTAACCACGACCAAGGCGGTCGCCACGACCAAGGCAATCACCACGACCAAGGCAATCACCACGAACAACGCCTTCAAGGCCGTCGTTACGCCTAAACCTGACCCCGCCAAAGCCTTAATCAATGTTGATTCCTCCTGTGGCAATGTTGGAGCAACTAGTACGCCAGAATCATTTCAAACGTATTAATGAAGCTGAATGGTGATCTTGTGCAGAACAAACTACGCGTACAACAGGACCCAACGGAAGCATTGATTGGCTCAACTGCGGCCTCAATGGCGGTGGCTGGAACCCTCCCTATGTCCAAATAGATGATCTCGTCTTTGTTGACCTGTCTGCCGCGATTAACTCTGGAAAAGGAGCCTTCCTTCCTTGTAAAGCGTTTGTGCAATACTTTTATAAATACGGCCAGAAGTACAATATTCCTCCGATCATGCTCGCTGCGTTCGCCATGCAGGAGAGCTCCTGTAATTCGGAAACTGTCGGCGGAGCTGGTGAACAGGGTCTGATGCAGCTTACCAAAGACAAGTGCGTTGGCGCGCCCGGAGGCAACTGTCGCGATCCTGTTCGTGTTCTCTTCCACAGCTCTACTCTTGACATCTTGACAGATAACACGATGTAGAATTTCAACGTTGAAACCGGCGCCAAGTATTTTGCCGCGACAGTGAAAAGTAATGGCGGTAATGTGCTCGCTGCCGTCGGTACCTACAATGGATGGTTCAAGGGCATGACTTATGTAGGCTTATTCTAGTTTTTCGCCGCAGATCAAGGTTAGCTAACGATTTCCTCTCAGGCCAAAGCTACCGCTGCTGCCAGAACGAGCTGCTGCAGGTGTCAGCAAAACTGTGACTAGTAGGTCGTGTTGCTTGCAGACACAAAATTCTGCTGACCAGGCTCTACGTTCTGCAGTTTACATCAATTCTTCAACGGCTGGCTCCAGAATGTTGATGCCTACGCTAACACCTTCCGTCTTGGCAAATACTTCAATCTAGATGTCTGCAACTATTAACAACAAACCCACGGTCTCCGTCTCATTGTCCTTCCTTCTCTGGGTCTGAACGTCACGCATTGCATGCGCTGCAGTGGTGATCTCATGTGGCTAGATCATCAGTATACCTTTTCTCTCGGCCCTTTCTACTAGGATCTACGGTTCCTTGTCGTCCTTTCCGTGTTTGAAACATGTTTATGTCACATCCCTAAGTGTCGACCACAAGTATTTTAGATCCTGATTGTACTCGAGTATTTCGTACCCCTACACAAACACTGCGATTACTATTCTAGTTCAAAATCTGATCGTGATCAGTTTTTCCACGTGGTATTACATACCCAGTTGAAATTGATATTCTGAATCTCTTATTCTTTTCAGTCTTTTTACCTTTTTGGACAATGAGCGAAATGTCCTCCATAATACCATCATCGCCTGCCTCGTCCGCTTCTACTCTGGTAGCATCCCCCATGCCATCACCAGAGTCGAAGATTCGCTCGTTGGAACCTGTCGAAGTATCCGAAGACGATAAAGTTGAGGCCCTTCGGCTGAAGGCAGATGCAAACAAAGCTTTTACAAGTACGCGTTTTCTTTTTACATCTCGTTATCGCTCTTTCGATTGTTGAAGTCCACCTTCCGTGTCCTTCAACTCGGTATCACACGACTCCTGTCAGGTCATGATTTTCCTACCGCCGCAAAATTCTATACTGCAGCCATTGAAAAAGATCCAAATGAACCGACGTTATGGTGTAACAGGGCATACACGCGGATGAAGCTGGAGGAGTATGGATACGCCTTATCTGATGCCAGTAGGTCTTCTATGCGTCAAATCAAGACCATGACTGACACTGTGAATAGCACAGGCGATTCAGCTTGATCCTCGATATGCGAAGGCGTTCTATCGGTATGCCGTATCATGATTATTTTGCTTGAGCCTTCTGACCGCAAATTACACACAACAGTCGGGCCACATGCTATATGCAAGTGCTCAAGTATTCAGCTGCGGTTGCCGATTTCAAGAAAGTCCTGGCACTAGAACCTAAGAATGAATCCGTCCGAGCGCAGTTGGTTTCGACGCAGAAGTTGATACGCAAGATAGAGTTCGAAAAGGCGTGTATAATAACCTATGTCGCCACACATATATCCTTTGTGAGCTAACAGTTATGACGCACAGGCAATTGAAATGGAAGAAGAGAAGAGTCCTATCGAGAGATGCCATGAAATTATTGCAGAAGGTTAGCATCACGTTATTATTGCAAAGTAATTTGTTTGGTGCGAATGAACGAATGACAGGTGGCTGCGATGTGGACACGAGTTACGCTGGGCCACAACTCGACTTGGAAGACGGAAAATATAAAATCACATATGAATTCATAAAGGCTATGATTCAGTGGTTCAAGGATGGAAAGACTCTGCCAAAACGATACGTTTGGGAGATCGTTCTTGGCGCATACGAACACTTCTCAAATTCAGACAGCCTCGTTAATGTTGAATTGGAGGATGGAGTTACATGCGATGTTATCGGAGATGTACATGGTATGTTTATCCTTGGTAAAAATTCTCGTTCGCTGGCCTCTGAAGGTTAATCTTATCAGGACAATTTTACGACATGCTTCACCTATTTTCTCTGACAGGAGAGCCAAATGAGAAACATTATCTACTAATGAATGGAGATTTGGTAGATCGGGGATCTTGGTCCATTGAAGTCATCTTAACTGCATTTGCTTTCAAATGTATGCATATTAATCTAACTCCTACCAAAACTAACACCATTCAGGGCTCTATCCAAATTATATGTTCATTAACAGAGGCAATCACGAGACGAAAGACATGAACCGTGCTTACGGTTTCGAGGGTGAAACAAAGCATAAGCACGGCGAACAATCATATAAAGTGCGTGGTTGTTCGTCGCGGTGACAATTCAACTTAAAAGGGAACAGCTGTTCGCTTATGCTTTCACCGCACGTAAGTGTCAAGTTGAAAACAGTCGCCGTGCCCAAATTGATGTTGTATGTTTGTTATAGTCCCCCTTGCAACCCTAGTGTCTGCTACTAAAATCCCACCGTCACAAAGACAGTCTGGTGTGATCCTATCTCCACAGGGCTTAAAGCGCTATTTCGTTGTACACGGTGGTCTATTTAGTAAAGATGGAGTCACACTAGAGGATGTCCGGAAAATTGACAGAGTTGGCCGTCAACCTGGCCAAGAAGGTCTCATGTGTCAGTACCTATTTGAAGTGGTGTGTCCGCTTGGCTAACTATTTTTTGCAGGTGAAGTAAGGTCTCATTTGTAATGGTCGAATTTGTCGGAATGTGTTAATCATGCAACCTAGTTACTTTGGACCGATCCTCAGGATACACCTGGACGTGGACCGAGTAAACGCGTAGGTGGTGTCTTAATTATTCGTCTTCCCTATTTATCTGTCCTAGGGTGTCGGCATCGGTTTCGGGCCTGATGTAACCAAGAGGTGGTGTACGTTGAATGGTGTTACAGGTGTCATCCGCAGTCACGAAGTACGCCAAGGTATGATCATTGTGCTGTCGCTTTTGTACGGCAGCTAACACGTCTTTTGATAGACGGGTACCAAATAGAGCATAATGGTCTTTGTACCACTGTAAGCATTAGTTCTTGCAAACATCCTTGAACGACTCACATTCCAAATACAGGTATTCTCGGCGCCCAATTATGTCGATCAAGGGGGGAATAAGGGCGCATTTGTAAATCACTTTCTCTGCTCCCACTCCATGGTGTGCGTAACAGTTCTCTTTCAGATTCGCATCAACAGTACTGGGGACCAGAAATATTTCCAATTTGAAGCACAACCCCATCCACCTTTGAAGCCAATGGCGTATGTCCAGGGCGGACTTGGGAGCATGTTCATGTGAATTGGCCGCTAGTGGCATCTTTGATCAATCTTGATTTATTTAGTGTTAGAGGATCCTCTTGTATAGCAGAGGGCCGGGCTACGTAGATTTTAATTTACATAATTGACATGAGCTCAGAACTTGTCCATGCGTGTGAAAATACATCACACTGACCTTGCAAGGCAGAGTTTGACCAGTTTTACGATTTCTGTCCACCTTACTTCGAAACGTGTCTCGGAAGTTTAAACATCAGCAAGGACGAAACAATACGCACCACTCGATGGATAGAACGAAATCCAAGCTAGCTGCCTTTTTCGACAAAGGCGAAGAAGAATCTTCGTTCACAGTGCGATGGATAGAATTACTTCCCCTTCGCTCTTTCCACTTACCAACCGTTACCTATACACCAGCAAAAGACGGTCGACGATGCTAAACTTTCCCAGTATGCATCGGGTACAGTACGCAAATCCCGCAGAGAGAAGGATCAGGAAGCTGCCGAGGCTAAGAAACGAGAAGAAGAGGCGAATGCTGCCAAAGCATATGCTGAGTTTATTGACGCGTTTGAAGGGCAAGATACGATGAAGAGGTCAGCTGGGCCAAGCTTCGTCAAGTCTTCTACAGAATCCAAAGCCGTATACTCCCATGTATCATCGTTGGATAAGTCGCGTTCTGGGACTGTGATGAAAAGGGTTTGGTCGAGCAATACATTTCAATACTTGGTCACTCACTGTAATTGCAGTCCCCGTCGCCTCAGCCTAACAATGCACCAAAACCGAAAGGAAAACGAGCCATGGATGCATTTTTGGAAGAAATCAAGAAGTATGTGGCCTCTTCGAAGTGCTATCTTTGTGTTATTAATTGGAACACAGGGAACAAGCAGAGCGTGAGGCGAAGTATGCTCGACAAGGTGATTTCTTCTTTCTCATAAGTTTGAAATATGACCGACCATCTTTCTAGCACATGGCCACGGCCGGTCAGTCACAGCGCTTGCTGGTAAGACCACCAATTGCATGCTCCATATCTTCGTATCATTTCTCCTCATAATCTTGTTTACAGCTTATGAAGGTCAGAGTGGCAGCAAGGACCGAGGAGACCCGCAAGTACGGTTTCAAATTTACGTATGTATGTCGAAATATAGCTGATTTCATTATTAGACATCTAATGTTTTTGTCGCCAACCTGCCACCTCATGTCACTGAACAAATTTTGGGGAACTTTTTTGCCCGCGCTGGCCCTGTAGGCTCCGTAAGTTCGACTCCATGCTGTTAGAGAACATGCATCATAGCTTTCGCTAGGTTAAAGTCATGTGGCCACGAACGGACGGCTCAGCAGGACCAGGTGCTGAAATGACTGCTTCCCGCAGGTCAAAAAATACTGGTTTAAGTGGTTTTGTTTCTTTTATGAAGAGAAAAGATGCAGAGCGTGCACTCCGCGAATTCGACGGCTTTGATTGGGGAGGATCAATTCTACGTGTTGGGTGGAGTAAAGCTGTTCCAGTTGCAGCAAAACCACTCTATGGTTAGCTAAAGATCTCATTCTCATTCAAAGTTTCTTAAATGGCTAACACTTCATTCGTAGTGACCGAAACAACGAGAAATTGGAGCTCAAGCCGAAGCCGGAGCCGAAGCCGAAGTCGTTCAAGGGAGAGAAGGCGCTCTCGTTCTCCGAGACGTAGGGCCAAGCTTCGCTCGTACAGTTCATCGAGGAGCCGTTCTCGGTCGCCACGCTTCCGAACGTCACCCAGATTGCGTCGAAGTCGTTCACCACGCAGACGTTATTCGCAAAGTCCATCGAGCCGTGGCCATATGGAGGAAGAGGAAGCAGTAACGGATACTTTTATTCGTGCCGTTGCAGCCGAGGTGAAGGGGCATGACGCAAAATACGAAGGAACATTACGGGAGCGTGAACAAAATAACCCAAAATATGCGTTCCTTTTACACAAGAATGTAAGTAAAGCACTTCCATCGCCTCTATTACATGTCTTTTTACTAGGTACAGCATCGCCGCCATGCCTTTTATCGTGGTCTCGTCGAGTCTGAAAAATCCATGGAACCAGAATTTGACGATGAAGCAAGTTGATTATCCTAGAACAACATATTTGAATCTAAATTGTTCGTGATACAGGGATATAACTCTGTTTACTCGACAGATTCCGCTGAAGAATCAGAGCGGGAAAGAGTACGGAAAAGTCAACTTGGCCGACTAGCGCGAAGGAGATTTGAATCAATGCTTCGTGCTCTGTCAGGAAAGAGAGGAGAAATGGCCCGTTGCATGGCTTTTTGCCTCGAACATGCTGAGGCTGCTCACGAGGTCTGTGCTGTTGCATTACTAATATTATTTCGCTGGTTCTTAATGCCGATTGCAGGTTGCAGATATCATTGTCGCGTCGCTACTCGTCGATGGCACAGCAGTACCTCGTAAAGTGGCCCGCCTTCATTTGATCTGCGATATTCTTCACAATTCTGCCGCCGCCGTGCCAAGTGCTTGGAAATTTCGCCTTGAGTTTCAATCTCGACTTGGCATCGTCTTTGACCATCTCGCAAACATCTATCACTCTTTTCCTGGCCGGATTACCGCAGAGACGTTCAAAAAGCAAATTACGGCGGTGGTGGATATATGGGAGGATTGGATTGTCTTTCCGCCTGATTTTACAATGGAACTGAGGCAGCGTCTCGATGGTGTGCTGAAGGAAGCGCCGGTTGCAGAGACAACGACCACAGAGAGCGCTCCAAAAAATGAGGCTTACGCTTCCCGCTTCAAAGCGAGCACGTTCAAACTTGCGACATCGCAAGACGTCACGACAGCCTTACCAGAGGACGGGGAGCCCATGGATGTGGCAAGTGATGTTGATGGAGCGCCTGTAGATGATGTCGACGGTGAACCGCTTGATGATGTGGATGGTGTACCATTGGATGATGATGTGGATGGTAAACCAGTGCAAGGCGACATCGACGGTGAACCCATGGATGATATTGACGGCGCTCCGATTGAAGACGATGATGTTGACGGTGTTCCCCTGGACGATGAAGATATTGATGGTCAACCACTTGCTTAATGATAATATGATAATCTTGTCGTTTTGTTTTTTCACAGTATATATGAACGAAGTATGAATTTATGCTCTGATTTCCTTGCTAAATGTGAGATTCGATAGATGTGCAATACATGTGTTAATCCCCATAAGTATGATACGGCTAAGACCAATTAATCCTGATTACGACGAGGGCGACCCGGGTTTGCTGCTATTTTTACAATAGCGTTCTTTGCGGCTTCAACAGCCGACTCAGAACCTTGGCGTTCAAGTCAATGTCCACGTCAGAACTAGTACTTCCGAATGAAAACATACCAATAATAACAATTGTGTTGTCTTCCCTGCCGACAGTAATGTCAGCACCAGTCTCAGCGCGCAGACGCGCGACATTGGCACCCTTTGTGCCAACGATCCTGGGGAAAACAGATCTTTCCGACAAGGTAAGGAATCCGACATGCGACATGCCTTGGGCATGTTCGATAGCTTCCTTGATGAGATTCTGTGCCCGCTCCAGACCAGCTTGATCACGAGCTTTGAGAGTCCAAGTCGAGTCATCTTCCTCCACATCCTGGTAGTTCAAGACAACTTCCCATTGAGTCTTTGGTGCAGACTCGTCCTCAGCCTCGTCAATGCGGGCAGTTGGTGCTGAGGAAGGGGGTGGTCTAGTGGGTACAGCCGACTTGGATGGTTGACGTGACTGGTCGACTTGAACACCGAACGAACGCAAGGTACGGAAAAAGTTCCCTTGTTGAGAGATGACGTGGTGGTACTTGAGTGGCACGACTATAGTATCAATGATGCTCGCTGGCGTCGCAGGCTTGATGGAACCCTGTGCTGAAGATGAGCGGATTCAATGTGATACATGAAGCGGATAATGTACCTTGAGCTCCTCAATAGTCGCTTCAACCGCTGCACGAGAGCCAGAGACCTTGACAATGTTCGCTGCATCCGACTCTGCTAGATCAGCGATGTTCTCTGGCTCGCTAACCTGATGATAAGAGCGGGAACCAGGGAACTGAATTTGGACATCTCGCTTCGACTGGAGTTCATTCAGATGTTGGCCACCACGACCAATAAGTGCACGGTGGTGAGGAGCGGGGATGTCGACGCCGATGACGACACGGTCACGAAGAGTAGCCACGAGTTTCTCAAGCTCTACTTTCAACTTGTTGACCAGTTTGGGTTCACCACGGAGTTTGACCTCATCAGAAGGTTCCCCCTGACGAGGGCTGCTTCAAATTAGTGATGTCGAACGACTTTTGCCTAGAAATACTTACAATCGGATGAGGCCCGCCTGGAGTTTGGAATCCGAAGGGCCACCGCAACGCAAGACGAGATCCTTGAGACCTTGACCACCAGCACCAATCAAGGTGCGATGATACTTGCTCTCGACTACGACCGAGACTGTAGTCTCCTCAGCAACCTGGTCTGCAATTGCAAGGATCGCCGCCTTTGCAGCATTGATAGCCTTCTTGGTCCCGCGAACAGTGATGTTGGTGAGAGCACCGCCATCCTCCGGTAATTTCTCGACATCAATCGCAGCATCAGTGGTATCCTTGATCTCGTTGATCGATGCACCACCTTTACCAAGAATACGAGCAACTGAGCGGCTGGGTACCGTAAATTTGAGGATGTTGTTTGACTCCTTCTCAAATTCAACAGCCTACAGCGCGATTATTATCAGCATTACGACACTCAAATTGTTGAGAAGAACACAAACTTCAAGAAGCTCAGACTTGGCACCAGCGACGCCCTTCTTGCCACCTTTGATTAGAACCTCGTCTGCCTTGAGTGGCTCCCGCGTTTTTCCCTCTCCGTTCTCAGCCGTATGACGAGGGAAGGTAATTTTGACCGAGTACTTCTCCTCAAGCCGGATGGCGTACTTGCCGCTCTGGCCGATGAGGGACGAATGGTACTGGTTGGGGATCTTGAGGACTTCTGAAGTCTCATCTGCCTATACAAACCGCATGACATGAGTAACAGATAAAGATACCTGACAAATGCAACTAACCAGTCTTTCGACCTGGCTCAAGATCCGCCTTTTAGCCTCTTCGACGTTCTCCAAGCGTCCAGTGATCTGAAAGGCCGGATTAACAAGCTTCGACTTATATGATGTAATTCCGTACCTTGATTTTAGACTTCTGGTGCACCGCCGTCGCCTTCTTCGAGTTCTTTTTCTCCTTCTCATCAACGTCATCAGAGACATCAACTCTGACTCCAAGCTGCTCGCGCAACTTGTTAACTCCGGCACCGTGGGCACCAACAACGCGTCCAACATACTCCCTATCAATGTCGAACTCGGTCGACTGAACAGACATCAGCTTCCAAATTGTGTGTGCAAAGAAAAAGACGATACATACATGGCTGTTATCAATTTCGTCGTTCTTGGCATTTTCGACGATCTTGAGGATCTCCTTCACGGCCTGATCGACATCGGCACTGGCACCACGAACGAGAATGACATCGACGGTTTCTGAGTCACCGGCTTCTGCACCGACCTTGATCGAGAGAGTCTTATCTTCGCCGATGATACTATAGGCAAAAATAAATACCCTAGACACAATTGCAATGTTATCAATGAAAACTTACGCATTCAAGGTGGTACCGCCCTGACCGACGACAGCGTCATGCCATCGGGCCTCGACAGGGACCTTTTCACTCTTGACATCAGCAGCATCCTTGGCCAGTTTCAAAATCTCCTTTTCGACATCATCAAGATGCTTGTTCTTGTCATCGGGGGAAGACGATGCTGAAGCAGTAGATGGATCGTAGACCAAGACAACCGTAGATTGTTCCAGAGCCTCGTTCGGAAATATGACCATGATATTGTGAGCATCGTGGAACTGCTTCAGTCTAGACTCTGTCATTAGAAAATGTAGCGCGAGAATCAAACTGGACTCACTTCTTGGCGTTCTTGCCCATGATGACACGGTGAAGGAGCCAATCAACAGTGACGGACCTGGTTGCACCAATAAGTTTTCCGATGAGGACCGAGATTTGCCTGACAACTTCATCGACAGCGGGCTTCTCTCCAACAAGATCGATGTTCAAGTTGTTGAGTTTCTCCACGTCGGCAGAAGTCGGGAAGAAGATTTCGACACCTGGGTGAGCGGTTCTCAGAGTCTTCTCGTACTGGATACGGAGCATGTATGCCAAGATTTGCCTCGAGGTTGCAATGGGACCAGGAAGGGGGAACTCGTGAATGTACTGAGAATTCGCACTTTCCATGACAGCGCTGAGTCCAGTAGTCAAGTCGCTCGCATGTCCCCAAACCGTAACCTCCTCGCTGGGTTCGTCGTGGTTGCCGACAATGACAGCGCACTTGCTCTTGGCCAAGATCGCGTCAGCTGCCTTACCGGAAAGAAGACGATGTTGACGTTTGGGCAGAGACAGTTTGAGCGAGGTGAGATTGGTGCGGAATGCGTCGACCGCGGATCTGATGACCTCAATAACCCGAACGACGGCCTCACGGTCTCCACTGACAGTAATTTCACGAGTTGCGCGATTCAAAGCCAGATTGACATTGGCACCCTCTGCAGCAGCCTCGAAAGTTGCTTTCCTTGCAGTGACGAAGGGAAGGACGTGTGCGGGGATGTCACGAACACGCTGGGTGAGCTTGGAGGTCCTGGAAGCAATGATCTGGTTGAGAAGATCCTGGGCTTCGGCAACAAGAGGCTGGGGACCAGTGAGAGTGACAGGGACCATGGGTTCCTCGTCGTCATCGAAAGACAAAGGTGTTGTACTGCCGGAAATGGAGCGACCGTTGCCGTTGGGGACGGCGAGAGAGTCTCTTGGAGGAATATCGACTCTGACACTGGTCTGGTCACGAATTTGCTTGAGAGTAGCACCTGTAAGGGGCGTCAGCCACGTTTACCGCAACAACTATGTCTGCTACCTCTGGGACCAATGATCGACGCAATAGTGGAGGCCGGGGCTTGGATTATTTGAGTGACCTGGCAGGTAGTCAAACTGCGAGTCGGGTTTGAATGAGAAAATGACGCACGGTGGGGCTGCAAAGAGCGAGAAGACTGCGCTTTGCCTTGTCGAGCTCCTTCTGGGTCTCAGCCTTGAGATGAAAGGTGGTCTGGCGGGTCCTCTGGTTTGCTGAAGCCTCGACCTTGACCTTGTACTTTGCCTGGACCTGCCTCATGATGTCAGTCAGAGTAGCAGGCTTTCCGTCTTTGCCCGTGTTGGAGAGGTCGAGGGCCGAAAGAGTGAAAGTGTCTACAAAGACCGGGGTCTTGAGGGCGGTGGGCTTGATACGAGGGCCATTTGCAGAGCCCCAGGCGGACTTTGCAGCAGAGGAGACGGGGGTGGACGAGGCGAGCGAGGGGAAGGCGGACTGGGAGCTGGTGTCGAGGAGAGGGACGGGAGAGACGGAGGGCTTGGGGTCGGAGTCCTGGAGAGAAGGGAAGGGGTCGGGAGCGCCTTCGAGTTGGTGCCTCCTCTGGAGGTCAGCAGCAGAGAGAGCCATTAATACGAGCCTTTGACGGGGAAATCCAGAAACAAACTAATGTCGTTGTCCCGATCACCAAACTTTACTTCCATGTCCGTGAGACTTTTACGACGTGGCATGCTAATAATATTCCAATCAGTCCTTCATTTCTCTCACATCCCCTCTACGTCCACCGAGCCTCTCGACTCCACTCTGCTCACCGTCGTGCCAAGTTCTCCACGTGATCTCGGTAATTTATTGGATGCAACGACGTGTTCGGCGCCCCCGAGCTCTCTTATAAACAAGGGCCCCTTGTCTACCTGGTGCTGCGCTACCACCAATGAAGACGACCTATGTGTCCGTGCTGCTTCTGGGCCCAGCCGTCCTTGCGTCCTCCTTGTCGGACACACTCGTGCGCAAAGGAATACACGATGTCCTTGATCACCAGGTTGTAATGCATTCAGAATGCAAGAATCACAGAGTGTGTCTACCGAACTGCTTGCCCTCTGCGCGGCCCCTGACCCGACGGTCCTTATAGCCCACAGGCCCAATAGAGACCACATTCTGTGACTACGAGACCCTGGAAAGCGTGAACGACGATCTCTTCAGCAACCTTTCCGACCTTGTACGGCTGCCCTTTTTCAAATACTTCCAGGTCCGTCTGTGCCCACCTCCTATTGGACACCCGTGATGACCCATGCTTCATCAGGTCGACCTCTATCGGGAATGTCCTTTCTGGAATGAACACGGCTCCTGTATGGACCCAGGATGCGCTATCACAACCGTGGACGAGGTAACCATTCCGGTAGCCAATCATTCCTTATGCCTTGTTCATCCTCCTCCATAGAGCGACGTCCCAGAGAAGTGGCGAGCAACTACCTTGAGCAAACTAGAGGCATCCTCCATAGAAAAAGTATGTCAATATCGGCCTTTTGTTCTGTGCTGTACTGACATTCTTTCAGCGTCATGAATTGCCCGGCTGTTATTACCGAGACTCAGATTTCTGTTTCCTGGATGATAATACCGGTGAGTGCCGATCCTCCATCCGTCCGTCCTTTCTCACCATGAAGCAGAGGGTGACTATTTCGATCTCTCCCTCGTACCGGAACGCTACACCGGCTATGCCGGGCCTAATGCGCACCGGATATGGCGGTCGATATACAATGAGAACTGCTTCGGACTATCTGAAATGAGCCTCATGGGTGGAAAATCCCCGGCTCCAGTCTCCCTCCCAGACTCCATGTCTGAAGCTTTTGGAGACGAAGATCACGAGATAGATCATGCGGAGCATTGTCTGGAAAAACGGGTTTATTACAAGGTTATTTCAGGTGTGTTTCTGAAAATATCTGTAGCACGTGGTACTCACGAGAAGATCAGGTCTCCATGCATCTATCTCCACGCATGTTTGTCTGGAATACCTTAATCAAACTACCGGTGAATGGGTAACGACTTCTTTACTCACGATCAATCATTATGTGAAGCTAATGGTTTTCCCAGGCTCCCAACTTGCAATGTTTCATTGAAAAGGTGGCATCCCATCCCGAACGTGTGCAATATATCTATTTCAACACTGTCCTCTTACTTCGGGCTGTTTCGCGTTTAGGACCTTACCTCTCGGCATACGATTACTGCTCAACGGGAACCCATGAGGACGATCAAGCTACACTTGACAAATTAAACAAGGTTATAAACATCGCACATAACGTGGGGAGATTCGACGAGACTGTCCTTTTCAGAGGGCAGAACGCTGATGTAATGGTCCTTGATTCTTGCATGCAAAAACACGCTTATTCGTCGGCATAGGTACTGAAAGAGGAATTCAAAACTCACTTCCGGAATGTGAGCCGAATCATGGATTGCGTGGGATGCGACAAGTGTCGCCTATGGGGAAAAGTACAAACTACAGGATTGGCCACGGCCCTAAAAATTTTATTCGAGCTCGACGAAAAGACTCTCGAGTAAGTTGAAACGTTCAGGAAAATCGACCTAACTAACCCAATCCAGCCCACATTCTAATGCTAACCTTCTCCAGCGCTCCGAAGTTGTCGCGCTGGTCAATACTCTGTACCGATTTACTGAATCTCTGGAAGCCGTGAACAACTTCCGTAAAATGTGGTCCACTATGAACGCGAAAGACTCGGAGGATCTCATTACTAAAAGTGAACAGGCCACTGCAGAAAAGGTCGGTGGTCTTTATCGTTACATTGATCCAGGACTGACCAGAATACAGCCACACCCATCTCCTCGAGTGGGACATGATTGCGTTGGAAGTATCTTTGAGGAGGCCCAACTCCGGTTAGCCTCCTTGTTTCGTGTTTGCAAAAACACCACGGTGGAATGCTTGGGTTATGTGTTTGATTGCTTCCACTGTGGATTGAATGCTTTGGTGTCGAGATTGAAGCTGTCTGGAAAGGAAAGAGGGCCTGGAGCCACACACGTGGAGCTATGACACCACCTGGGAAGAACTCACAATGTACCATATTACTGTATCTAACATAGACTACTGGTTGATAACGAATTTGAATAAAACAATTACGTAATGAAAGCCTAGGAGCCTCAAAGCTTGAGCGACACTTGCAAGTTTCTCACGTCCTCTCTAGCCTTACATGCCGTCGTCGACCTTCACAGGCTACAGGCGCTGCTTCAATTCTAAGCTATGATCATACTGGATGTCGAGGAAAAAGAGTCTTTCAAGCAAATTCATGACCCCTTTCTGGGGCGTCCGACACTGCGTTTCCCGGAGAAAGCTGCATCTCGATCGGACTCCCCTCTTCCCGACTACGAAACTTCTGAAGCCCGCCAGAAGCTAATAGCCAAAGAACTCTCAGCGAAATATAATCGCATAGAACCAAGGCTGTGGCGGGCGATATTATATGCGCTGTTGATATATGTCTTACTTACAATCGTGATTGGGGTCCCGATTATTGTCGTGGTACGTTTTTCTTTTCTTTACATACATCCTTCGGGGTGCTCAAAGCATTTATGTTAGAAAACACGACAGAAGGCGCATAGTGTACCTTCTAATTATGAAGGACCTGAAGATAACGGCAGTTCTGTTAACCTAAACTCGTCATGGCTCTTCACTCAATCTCCAAATTGTCAATTGCACCGCATTGAAGTATCCGACTCTTCTTCGTTCTCTACTTTGTACGTGCCTTTGTTCTTGCTCAGGTAACAGGGATTTTAATTGGTGCCACCACTCCCAGTGCCGAACACAACTTCACTTACTCTGGTTCATACAACATCCAGTCCAATATCTCTGATGCGACGTCAAACATGACTGATCCTCATTTAATTGGAAACCTTACAGTTGATCTCAATCCAGATCCTTTTGTCACCCAAGTTAATCTCAAAGTAGATGTTTGGGCTTCATCTAATGATCTCCTTCACAATACTGCTACTTGTTTCATTGACTCAGAAGACAAACGAGGGTTTTTGATATCTGTACGTCTTTTTCAATATCTCTCCATCTCTTCTCGTGAACAACTTTTCTTCAGATGATCCAACCATTACAAGGTGAAGATTTGGTTACAGTAAATATCAGGATGCTCTTGCCTCAGAACGCATCCTCAACCGTACTCGACAACTTTGTTACCAACCTTCCATGGTTCTCACACACGTTTGGAGACTTGAAAAACTATACGATGAATAACATCGTCCTTTCGGGTACTCGTTTTAATGTGACTGCGGGTGTATGTTTCTACATTTTTGCAACGGTGATTCAAGTCTCATCAGAACGACAGTCATTGAAGGGCTCCACGATATCTGTAAAGAATTCTTATGCCTCTATTATTGGTGACTTCTATGCCACCTCCTCATTGACCCTGGACGGTATCAAAGGGTATGTCGCTATCATGCAATCCTGTTCATACATTGACGTACGCTAATCCTAGGAACATTCATGCAAATATCACTTTGGAACAGCTCAACTCGTCGAAAAATCCGACTTCGTTGTTTTTAGATACTGGCGATGGGTAGGGTTTCATTTTTTCAATTCAATAAGGAAACACTCACCCCGTATATAGTTCAATCGACGCCAATGTCACCCTCGTCGCGCCTTCTAAAGCCCGCTCGCACTCACCACCTTTCTCATTCGTCGCGGATGTACAGACATTCAACGGTCCAGTCACGTTCCATGCCGATTATACCAACTCAACACCTCCAACGCCTCTGCAACTTACAGTCACAAATACCGATGGAAACACCAATGTCTCGCTAGGCAAAAAATTCGAAGGAAACTTTAGTGTCCAAAGTAAACTGGGAGACGTGATCGTGCCAAAACCTCCTTTTATATCTCCAGCATTGGATCCTCTTGGCAAGCACCGACAATATACTTACCAGCTGCTGCCGCAGTCAAATAACCATTCTCAAGTGGGATGGGTGGGATGGGGGCCGCCGCCTTTGAAGGTTGACGATGATGATTCGTCTCAGGGACAGGTGAAGGTAACCACATCCCTCAGTCTCATTACGCTTCATCTAGCTACCCCGTGAAGGGGGGCGTTGTATTCAACTGGATCCAGTACCTATCATGTAATAATATTTTCTTGACTCTCCGACCCCACTTAGTACAATTCGTTGTATACCACTAACATTCTATGTGTATGGGGTAGATATGTACCTGGAAGGCCAGAGGATGTACATAGCCAGTAGTTATGAATAACGTAGTATCAAAGGAAATAAGTATGAGTCGTAAGATTGGGTTAGAAATGTTTATGTGGGGAAGCAGATGGGGAGAAAACAGATGGGATGAATCCACAAGTCAAGGCCTAAATTGCGGACCAAAGCCAGTAAACGCAGTGTTGAGCGTGAAGTTCGATATCAGTGACGTCGACGTCAGCTTTATTTCTATTTGATCTCAAATTCCAAACCTCAAGTCTCGTACCCAGGTCCAGGGGAGTCGAAGGAATCTACAATGCTGGCCAGTTCCCTGCTAATCACTTCATCAAAGGAGGGAGCTCCACCACGTCGGGATTAACTTCAAAGGCCCGGGAGGCTCCCGTGGTCACTCCACCGCAAGAACAATAGAGTCTTCCTTCGTCAGGCTACAACACCATCGACACCCGCATCGACCCCGCTGCCGTCTTTGTTCCCACTTACGATGCTCGACACATCAGAGAGAGGCATGTCTTTACCGTATTGAGTGTTACTTCACAATTCAGTCCAGAAGCGAGGTAACTCCCTGATCGCGAAGTTTGACTATGCAGAGCCAATCTCCATCCCGACCTCCAGGCCTGTCAACATCAACATGACATCGATTTTTCCGATGACGGATCCGAGATCTCGGTGTCGCGTGTGGTTACTTGCTCAAGCTAGATACCTTAAAGTCTGCGTGGAATTGCCACGTTTCTTGACTAAGTTTTAGGAAGATATGTTTAGGATGAGAATTAACGACCAAGTTGGGAGTTATGCTTGGTTGGTCACAAGGAATGAAGTGGTCATTATGACAGAAATTCACGTACCGTCTGATGCCGAAAAGCCGGTGAACTCTCGTTCAAACTCTTCCTGTAAATTTTCAATCCCCGTTGGAATGACTAGTTGAATAATGGGATACTATCCCACTCCCGGTAGTTCGGAGTGCCCCCTGAGTCGGACGTCACAATCTAGTCACACTTAGTCAGACACCCTTCTCAAACTCCACCCGGAGAATAACAGGACGCGCGCAAGAGAATACACTAGGAAATTTCTGACTCCGCCTTGCCGTCGAATCGGCAGGCGTGACATTGACCTCGACCATCGTCCACGACGGGAGACAACAACAACACTGTTTCTGAACTCAAATCAAGTTGGAAATAGGTGAGTAGTCATACTGTTGTCTGTGTCTCAAGTTTTGGACGCTCAACGTGGCTATTTCCCACAAAACTTTTTTTCGTCCGACTGAAGGGATACTCCGAACTACGGGGGTGGGATAGTACTCACTTAGCTTCCGGGGCTCAGCGAAATTTTACAATCGATTCGGGAACGAGTTCACAAACATACAAAGCCCGTAGGTGACCTCAATTAGCCCAGAGGACGAGACAGAACAAAGTCAGATGTTCCGTGTCGTGGATGATAGCTGTTATCATGATCTCATCGAGTGAAGACGGCAGGGGCGAGCAGTTTCAAACCCCGCTGCAGAAAAATCGTCGAAACCGGACAAATCGCAAACTCATACTGTGCGGGAATTCCGAATGTCGATTGTGAACTGAACGAACTGAAAAATTGAGGCAATTTCGAAAACCTAGACATGCCGGTGAAGTCGGGGACTGCCGTTCTATTAGTCCGGACTGGTGGACGCTCGCACAGGGGTGAAGGAAATGCCGGAAGCCGAAAGAAACCGATTGCGTGATAATAGAACCATCGCCACGGTCGCGTCATCCTTCATACATTACGATTCTCCAGGATTACAAAAATGCATAATTGTTTTCCAAAAATCACTTCTCTTTCACTGATCTCCCTCCTTTCCATCATCACTCTAAGTATCGATGGCAAACACACCCCATGGCGGCGTTCTCAAGGTCGGTTTGGTGGTCATCCATGCAAAGAGGTTCCCACTGACGTCTGACTATGATCAGGACCTCGTAGCACGAGATGAGAAAATTTCTGCAGAACTCAGGGAGGAATCACATCGACTTCCTGATATCATCCTCACCGAGGTGGGTTCTAATGATGCTTCTTCAGATCGAGCAAGTAGCTTGACCGATCATTGTCCAGCGTCAACTATGTGATCTCGAACTGATCACCAATGGTGGTTTCAGTCCTTTGGAGGGATTCATGAACGAGGGCGATTATAAGAGGTACGTTAGTTGACAGATATGGAAAGTCCTCTTGATGTTGAGTCCTTGTCTTTTGATAGCGTTGTTGAGTCTTTACGACTCGAGGATGGTACCCTGTTCCCTATACCTGTTACTCTCGACGTCTCCCGTGAGACCGTCGCAGAGCTATCAATAGTTCCTGGCTCGAGAATCACCCTCCGGGACCCACGCGATGATGAGCCTTTGGCTATTCTCACAGGTTAGCCCAGCGCAGACAAAGTTTTCTTCGTACGTGAATATTGACGAGATGGACAGTGCAAGATGTTTATCAGCCCGACAAGGTCAAAGAGGCCATAAATGTTATGGGTGCAGATGACCCAGCACACCCGTCCGTGGCATACCTGCGCAACCGCGTGAGGGATTTGTATGTCGGTGGAAAACTCCAGGCGATCCAGGCTCCTTCGCATTATGATTATGTTGCCCTCCGCTGTGTGTTGTTCTTATGTTTGGTTTCTTCTTTTTTTATGGGCTAATACGGTTGGCGCGATAGATACTCCCTCTCAACTACGTGCCCACTTTAAAAAATTGTCGTGGAGAAAAGTCGTCGCTTTCCAGACGCGTAACCCCATGCACCGCGCTCACCGTGAGCTCACTGTTCGTGCGGCTCGACAGCGTCAAGCGGTTGGTTCTTGTTTAGATTGATCTACGTTGGCTCTGAACCCGATTTTTATAGAATGTCCTTATCCACCCTGTGGTCGGCTTGACAAAGCCCGGTGATGTGGACCACTATACTCGTGTTCGTGTGTACGAAGCTATCATGGCAAAATATCCGAATGGAATGGGACATCTTGCTCTTCTTCCTCTCGTGAGTTTATGACGATCTTCACCGCTGTTTTTACATTGAAACATGCTCTTAGGCGATGCGTATGGCTGGGCCAAGAGAAGCCGTCTGGCACGCCATCATCCGCAAAAATTACGGCGCGACCCACTTCATCGTTGGACGCGACCATGCAGGACCTGGGAAAAACTCACAAGGAAAAGATTTCTATGGGCCGTACGACGCTCAAGACCTTGTCACAAAATATAATGATGAACTTCAGATTGAGATGGTGCCCTTCCAGCAGATGACGTATCTTCCTTCGTCGGATGAGTACCAGCCGGTGGACGAGGTCCCGAAGGGAGTTCAGACGCTGGATATCTCTGGTACTGAACTCCGAAGACGTTTGAGGACGGGTGCTCCGATTCCGGACTGGTTCAGCTACGAGTGAGTTTTCGGTCGAATCGTTGTGAGGATACAACTCAAATAGTGTGTGTAGTGCTGTGGTCAAAGTCCTTCGTGAGAGCTACCCGCCTCGCAACAAGCAAGGATTCGTTTTGCTTCTTTCGGGTTTGCACAACTCTGGAAAGGACAGCATCGCCAAGGCTCTGCAAATGACATTCAACCAGCAAGGCGGGCGGAGTGTCTCCCTACTCTTGGGCGAGACTGTCCGTCATGAACTTTCTCCAGGTACGGATCAGACCAGTCCATGTTACGACGGTGAAGCTGAACTTGTGACTTTAGAACTTGGTTACTCTCGCGAAGACCGAATGCTCAATGCACAACGCCTTGGATTTGTCGCTGCCGAGCTCACTCGTGCGGGTGCGGCCGTCATTGCTACACCGATTGCGCCGTATGAGCAGCTGCGGGACAATATCAAGGACAATGTGCTTCAGAATGGGGGCGCCGGTGCCAACTACTTCTTGATCCACGTTGCGACGCCGTTGGCACATTGCGAAAAGACTGACCGACGGGGTTTGTATGCCAAGGCTCGACGGGGAGAGATCACGGGATTCACTGGCGTCGATGACCTGTATGAGACGCCATCCAATGCGGATCTCATTGTCGACGTGACACAACAGAGCATCCCCGAGATTGTGCATAGTAAGTCTTCCGCTTGTATGATCGGGGTGTGTGGGCTCAAAGATTGCCGCTAGGTATCGTGCTTCTGCTTGAGACGAACGGCTTGTTGTAAGGACTAGACCATGGACATGTATTCGCTTGCAATGTACATAGTGTAAATTATTACATATAGGATTTAGATTTGGACTGCTGGGCCGCATGTCCGCATTTGGAATTGGCGTTGTTCACTGTCAGCCTCAGCGAGGTAGGGTTATAAGGCGGGGTGGGTGGATGCTCCAGCATCTACTCACGTACACTCTATAACACACTATGCCTTCCTATGCCTCCATCCTATCGTCCGCTCTCCTTCTATCGGCATCTGCAACGCGAGCCGCGCCTTTGGGGAACCATGTATGTATGGTGATCACGCCGCTGTGAGACATGCTCAACGCGCCTGTAGGCGGGCCTAAGTAGCCCCGACGACGCGGTGATGATCCTGCTTGGCTTGCCGGTCCACAGGCCTTGCGCCACACTGCGAGAGCTGAGGGAGCGGAATGAGGGATGCGAGAGCGAGACGTTGCTGTTCTTCGACGAGCTGTTCGGTGGCTGGTGTCCACACGACGAGGGGAACGCGATTCTGAGGCTGTTTGGACGCGCTGGGCGACGCGAGCAGCCGAGACAAACCTTGTGATAACGATGTACTTACCGGAGCCGGTGTCGGATGTAGTCGGATGTAGGTCACGTGATAGGTCTCGGAATAGATGAGCCGGTGGGGTAGAAAAAGCGAAAAACGGGGACGACTCTCTTTCCACCGACGGCATGTTGAGAAAAGTTGCTGGTGTCCGTGTTCCCTCGAGCCGCATTCTCCGCCAATCCAAACCCACCGGCGCTCTCCGAACTCTTGTTGTGCCCGCCCGCGCCTTTGCTCCGAAGTTTGCCCGCTCAGCTGCACCCGCGCCTGCTTTCCAGCGCCGCCACATGTCTGCCCACGCAGGAGAGTCCACTCTGCGCCCCGAGCCCGACAAGGTCCTCCAGGACATTGCCGACTACGTCCACAACTACCAGATCACCTCCGATCTCGCCTGGGAGACCGCCCGTCTCTGCCTCATCGACACCATTGGCTGTGGTCTCGAGGCCCTGCGCTTCCCCGAGTGCACCAAGCTCCTTGGCCCCGTCGTCGAGGGGACCGTTGTTCCCAACGGTGCGAGCTCTTGTTGCGTCTCTTTTCCCATTCTCATCGTCACTAGGTACCCGTGTGCCCGGCACCAACTACCAGCTCGACCCCATCCGTGGCGCATTCAACATTGGAGCCACCATCCGTTGGTTGGACTTCAACGACTGCTTCTTGGCTGCTGAATGTGAGCTCTTGCCAGTCAGGCTCTGTGTCTGCGCTGATTCTCTCCTCAGGGGGCCATCCCTCCGACAACTTGGGCGCCATCCTCGGTGTCGCCGACCATCTCGCCCGCCAGGGAACCCCCCTCACCGTCCGCGACATCCTCGAGGGCATGATCAAGGCCCACGAGATCCAAGGCTCTCTTGCCCTCCTCAACTCCTTCAACAAGGTCGGCCTCGACCATGTCGTCCTCGTCAAGGTCGCTTCCACCGCCGTCGTGTCCAAGCTCCTTGGTCTCAGCCGCGACCAAACCGTCGACGCCGTCTCCCAGGCCTGGGTCGATGGTCAGTCCCTCCGCACCTACCGTCACGCCCCCAACACCGGCCCTCGCAAGTCCTGGGCCGCTGGTGATGCCAACTCCCGCGCCGTCAACCTTGCCTTGTTGGTCAAGAAGGGCGAGAAGGGTCTCCCCTCCGTCCTCACCGCCAAGACCTGGGGCTTCTACGATGTCCTCTTCAAGGTAAGAGTCTTATTTTTTGGTCCAAGACCAGTCTGCTGACCCACTTTGCTTTTCCAGGGCAAGCCCTTCGAGTTCCAGATCCCCTACGGATCTTACATCATGGAGAACGTCCTCTTCAAGATCTCCTACCCCGCCGAGTTCCACGCCCAGACCGCCGTCGAGGCTGCTCACATCCTCCACGCCAAGCTCAAGGAGCTCGGCAAGACCTCCGACGACATCAAGAGTGTCAGGATCCGCACCCAGGAGGCCGCCAAGAGGATCATCGACAAGCAAGGTCCTCTTGACAACTTTGCCGACCGCGAGTGAGTACCCGACTTGGAAATTTCCATTTCACTTTCGTGGCTGACCCATTCCGCGCTATAGCCACGCCATCAACTACATGGTTGCCTACCCCCTCATTTACGGTGAACTCACCTCGGAGAGCTAGTAAGTGCATAGCCTGTGTTCGACACCAAGTCACTTACCTCTTCCCCAGCACTGACGCTTCCGCTGCTGATCCCCGCATCGATGAGCTCCGTGCCAAGATCTACTGCGTTGAGGACTCCCGCTTCAGCACCGAGTACCACGAGCCCTCCAAGCGCTCCATCGGTAACGCTCTTCTCGTTGAGCTCAACGATGGCACCGTCCTCGATGAGGTTGAGATCGAGTACCCCGTCGGCCACAAGCGCAGGAGGGCCGAGGGCACACCCTTGTTGATCAACAAGTTCAAGAGGTCAGAACTCCATTCGCGCTAGGTTCTTGCAAGCAGTTTTGTACTGATTGTCCTCTCTTTCTCTCCAGGCATATCTCTCACCACTTCGACGAGGCTCACCAAAAGAAGTACGTGTTCCTTTTTCTTTGATCCCAGAGCATCGACTCATAGATTTTTGTTGTAGGATCTTGGACACCGTCTCCGACGCCGCGTCCCTGTCTAAACTTCCCGTTGACAAGTTCACCGACCTTTTCGTCAAGGCCTAAGCGAGCTTGTGTAAGCAAGGAATCAAAATATGAATACTGAATACTGGGATATTCTATTCTAAAGCAGATAGAATACGTGATTATTTAATTACATACAGGCGGAATGAAGTCAATACTGGAAACTGCGATTTACAAGTGAGAATTTTGAGAGGAGGGACACTGCCGGAAGACGATTCGGGTTTAAGAAAAAGGGCACCGACGCCAACCTTGTTTGGAAAACGACAAACGAGAATGACAACGATCGTGTGTGTCGCCGATATACTGATTTCAAGTGTTTTACATGCCTACAAGTACACAACTACCATTATAGCTTCACTTCTTTTGATTCAAATGCGCACCAACCCTCTTGCGAGAACGCCATTTCTTCTTAACTGTTGTTTTCTCCGCGCCTTTCACCGATCCAGTCGCGTTTTCCTTGCCCAAGTCTTCTGTTTCAACAATATTGGCTTTCGTCGTCTTGACGGCGTCTCCGGTAGGCACATCGGCAGGACCGTTATTATTATTATTATTATCAAGTCGTGCGGATTGCAAGTGCGTACGAGGGCTGCTTGGAGCATAAGACGACGAGTCTTCTTCTGCGACGGAGGACAGTCGGCGCTGGATAAGGCGTGTCATGGGAATAGACTGAATTCTTGGGCCTTGTAAAAGTCGAGATCGGGTCTGTGGTGCGTTCGGTTGCTGGAGCGTAAGACTGGAGGAGGAGGGAGTGTCCTGGGTCTGGGAGTGAGAATTGACGGGTGCAGTACGGGGGAGCCGCTTGAGGATGAGAGACATGTCGAGTGCTGAAGTTGGTCGTACAAAAGAAGTTTCTGTCGTTCTTGAGTTAAAGCTTGAGTCTGAGTAAGTTACGCTTGGAAGGTTGACGATGTTATTGAGCTCGCGATGCGCAGCTTCGGTTGGGCGAGCCTCGGCTGGGATATCTCTTCGTGAAAAATTACTTGGTCTGGTATGGATCCTGGAATTAAAGCTGGTTGCAAATTCATGTTCATAGTGAGATTGCGAGGAAGAAGAGTCTAAAGAGAACGGCCCAGAGGAAAAATCGAGAGAAGCTGTCGGAGACCAAGTAGGCGACAAGGGTTGTAGGATACTTTGTTGTCGTTCAGCGCGGTATCTTTGTGCGATTTCTATTGCTGAAAGTCTAGGGCCCGGGGTAATCTGAGATCCTGGTCGGGGTTCTATGAAAATACGAGAAGTCATGGAGGGAGAAGATCGGTGGCGAGGAGGAGCGGGTATGAAAGCAGAAGACACGGATGGCGAGGAGGATGTTTTCTGTAAAGGATCAATGCTTGGCTTGTTCTGCACATAAGAAGTAAGCTTGTGGATGTCGATTGGGCTGTCGTCCCAGACTCGCGATTTGTCTGGACAAACTTCATGCATTGCTTGAGGTAGAACTTCCGGAACTGATACGAAAGGTTGAGGTTTGGCGCGAAGAATCGTATTTTCCAAATCCCGCCTGATTTCTTTGTCGTCGAGATGTTTGTGGATTGGCTGAGAGTTGGACGTAGAATCGTATAAAACTTGGTTCGACGGCCTCAATGCTTGCGAGTCGACTGATGCAGTGTCCGGTTGTGGAGACTTTGGCGGTGGAGCTTCTCGAACAGTGTTGGACTGCGTATCCTCGAGATCAAGTCCCCATATCATCCGAGGAAGATCAGCATCTTCAATGATGGTTCCTTCCGCACCTCTGTACGAACAATCAATCAATATGAATTATAGCGTTATGATTCTGCGTTGAGAGCCTTACGAAGGACACCTAGCATACGGTAATGAGAGAGGCCCGTGAAGAGCAGGAATAGGACGCGGAGGTGAGCTGGCCCAAGTGATCCATCCTATAAGTGATAGATGAGATTGAGATCGAATGGAGAGTTTAAGAGTGTAGTTACCTGCTTCATCTTCCGCGTCGCATATCTTGCTGGAGGACAAACTATACTGACGAATAAAAGGTTTAGAAACGCGCAATTCATTCTTGATAACAAGGACTGATTGCGGTGATGATGGAGGAGATGGTGTCGTGGGCACATCTGACGGTGGAAAGCTACGAGCATTGGGATGCACAGACCCTGTTCCAGAGGAGTGATAGGATGTGTCGAGCGACGAGTCCAGATACTCCACGTATGATAGTGCGTTGTCTCCCGTCGAACCAGGCGATCCTAGGTTCGGGTTGCTTTCTAGCTCAGGACCGGGCAAAGATACCACACGAAGTGAGGACCCATCGTGAGCAGGGATACTCAAATTGTCAGACAAGCTCTTCAATTCAGACGTCTCTGGAAACGAAACGACGCGTTTTACTTGATTTTGAGTTCTGTTCGGGCGGCGGCGGGGTAATTGGGCTGGCTTGGGTGCGCGATAAGACCTTGAGGAACTTGATTCCAGATTGTGAGACAAATACAAAGACTCCGAATAGGTATATGCAGCGCCCACTGGAACGCTCTCTTCATCAGGGTGATACGTAGTAGAAGCTTCCTCGTGTTGCCTTGGTCCGTATTCTTGTAAGTTCTGGGCACGACGTTGAGATGGGTTTGGCAAAGGCACCAACTTGTCGATCTGGAGGGTCTGAGTTGCCTTTTCTACATATATCTTTCCATTCAATGCCATAAGAAGACCAGAGAGCAGGACGAAAGCAATAAAACACGAAAAGAAAGACACGGAAAGAATGCAAGTCAGAAGTCGGATGAGAGAGAAGTTCAGAAGGCTACATAAAGGCCACCGCGCGCGGAGTCTGAACCTATTCTTTCTTCTTAAAGAAGGTCGACAACTTCGCCATGCCATTCACATTGGCTTTCTTCAACTTCTCCACCCCATGCGACCCTTTTGCAGGCTTCCTCTTCTTGTCCTCTACTGCTGCAGGTTGGCTCTTCGCCTTCTTTCCACCTTTAGTATTAGCTGCCGTCCCAGCAGCAGCAGCAGCTTCGTCCATTATTGCATTGAGATGCGCGTCGAGTGCAGTGAAACTAATCACATTTCAGTATGAACTCTTTCACGCATAGCGAGGCACTGACTCGTAAGATTTAATCAACAACCCGCGAAGTTCTGGCGAGAGGTACTGGCCAAGCAAATCACATGCAGCTCGCAGACGGCCAACTGAACAAGCAACAAACTTCAGCAATGTGAACATTTAACTCGTAGAACGACTTCGTACTTTGAAGGAGGGCTTCTTTTCCGTCTTCCATCAGTCCATCTTTTGCCAAATCACGTATAGTTGATCTTGATACCTCCAAAGCTTCAGGTGCAGAGAGACGTGTCGCTTTGGAACGAAGGTAATCTAAAACCCTAGTCTGCGACATGCGGAAGACAGTTATCTCAGGGGTCACTTCTTTGACATCACAGATATTCTTCAAAGTATCCTTTGTGCATTGGAGAGATCCAAATCGTATAATATCTTTATCAAGGGCGGAAACATCGTCAGGATTTCCAGGCGTTCGAAGTTTGACGGCTGCTTCTTCAAAGATGTCGTCAGCTTGTCGAAAACGGCCTGCAGAGCCATCCGTCTACGTCAACCTCAGTACAATAAAGCCAACAAATTGCGCGAGATTTACGGGCTGCACGGCTTGCAATATCGGAAGAAGCAGAAAAGTGGGATCAATGGGAGTGACGATAAGGAGCTTCCCGTCTATTAGTGTGTTAGGGGATAGTACATCACGTAGGCGGGGGGCTTTACCTACCAGAGAATACCTCTTCTCCAAGGAACCAGGACCGAGAGTCCGGTGGTGATACTGCCTGAACCTCCAAAATTTTACCCTTCCCTGATATGCTTTCATGTGAGGGCAAAAACAAACAAGGAATTCCTGACATTATTCGATATTAGAAGGAGATCCATTTCTCTACGTCACATGGTTCACCAGTTCGAGGATGGGGTAGTCGCAAGAATGATAGGCCCGCCTCAGACACGCTTGCCGGTATCTTTCGCTCCAACGTGGCGGAAAGCGCGTGTATTATATCTGAGCTCATGTAAGCATATGAAGATACACCAGAGCATATTCCTACCAACGGGAAGGACAGCAAAATGCGTAGCCATCAGGTAAATTGAAAGAAATGGTTGTGCACAGGCCCACGTGGCACAATGAGGACGCGTTATTGTCTTGTGTGTGTGATTGTAACGCATTTTCACCTGTGGTCAACAATGACATAGTGGGCCGAGACAGAGCCTTCTTTGCTACGATCAGACTATGGCTCCGGAAGAATCCCCTCGAACGATAGTATACAAGCGGCGCAGGCTACAGGGGGCATGTGATATATGCAAGCATAAGAAAAGTATTCTCATGGCCCCGACTCGCTTGAATTGACCCCTGACATCCCTTTTAAGTTCGATGTAAAAAGGGTGCACCAAGTTTTGTCCTCAAACTGATTTTTTTGCAGGTGACTCCGCTAATATGCCTGATAATCGATGTTCCAATTGTATTGCTTTTAATGCTGAATGTACACATCATAATGTTCGGGTACGTTGTCATATCATAATTGGTACCTATAAACATCTGCTGAAATGGACATCATAACCAGAGACGTTCTGCACCCTATAATATCCCTTCTTCGTCAAGGGACGAAAACAATGCACCATCTTCCTCTTCTGTGCTTCAAACGGCTCCTACAACTTTACACCCTCTCGTCCAGCCTATGCTATCATCGCCAGCATCTCTCGACTTTGATACTCAGCGCGCGTTTATCGCCCTCTCTCAGCACATACTTGAATTGGAGCAGGAAATTTCGAATCTCAAGCAAGCTAGTGGCAGTACACTATCATCTTCTCGGGAATCCCCTTCGAGTCCTACAGTAAGCATCAAGGTAGAGGGGCCTCCTGTTATTTCGGAAAGTCCCTCGAATTCCGGTGATACAGTACATCTTTCCAACCAGCTGAAGAGGTTGATCATCTCAAGCTCACATGAACGACATTTCGGGTCTGGCAGTACTATGTCGCTGCTGGGAGTCGCCTTACAGGTTGGAAAAGAGAAGATCAAAGTTCCAAAAGCTGACGATAATTTGGGCTTTCGTCGGCCCCAGTTCTGGACAATACACCCTGTGAGTTACTTACTAAGTCTGCCAAATTATGTGACTGTAACGAACAAGATCACAGTGGGAGGATATATCAGAAGAAGAGACCATAATTTATGAATTTCCAGATGAAGAACTGCTCTATGAGTTGGTCGGCCTTTATTTCGAGCATGTTAACTCGCATTTTCCACTCCTGCACCAACCGACATTCGAGAAGGCTCTGAGAGAAGGGTTGCATCATGTAGATTGTCATTTCGGTTCTACGGTCCTCGGTGTATGTGCTGTCGGGTCAAGATATACTAACAACCGGAAGGTTTTCCTCGATGGTATTGAGTCGGAACTTACTGCTGGCTGGAAATGGTATTCCCAAATTCGACAATGCTGGCGATCTACTGCACGAATTCCCTCATTGTACAGTGTACAATCAACATGTGTATGACACCCAACCATTTCTGTGCTGTCAATTCTTAAATTACATTTCCAGCTTGCCATACTGTACACACATGGTACATCCCAGCCCGAGGCTTGTTGGGTGATGCTAGGGATCGGCATCCGATTTGTTCAAGATGTAGGTGCCCATCGTAAGAGGTTTAGGGAGAGACAACCGGTCGAAAGCGAATTATGGAAACGGTGTTTTTGGGTGTTGGTTTGCATCGATGCTTTAGTGTGTTCCTTCCTCGGTCGTCCACGGGCCACAGTTTCTGCAGAGTAAGCCGGTCTTGCTCATGCATCATAGTACCAACCCACATTTGTCACGATCCAGTTTCGACTTAGATTTGCCCGTTGACTGTGATGACGAGTATTGGGAAACGGCAGATCCTGCACAGGCCTTCCAGCAGCCGCCAGGCAAGCCTTCAAAAGTCTCAGCATTCATCGCATATATCAGATTGATGGAAATCCTGGAGTACGCTCAGCGGACCTTGGTGGGTCTCGAGTCTCATCAAATCATAACATCTGCTGACTGCGATGACAGTACGCTATCAATCGTAAGCGGTATTGTGGCCCTGCCGCTACACAGAGCAATGAAGAAATTGTTTCACATCTTGATTCTGAGCTAAATCAGTGGTTTGGTGATCTTCCTGAACATCGTACGTTCTGCTTTTCCTCGAAATCACAACGTATGCTCATTTCAATCAGTCAAATGGGCTTCTTGCACACCCGGGAATTCATTCTATGCGCAATCGGCCTTGCTTCATGCGTGTTATTATCACGTTCGGATCTTAGTTCATCGACCATTTATCCCTTTGCCAAAGAAACCGTCTCCATTGCCTTTCCCATCACTGGCAATCTGCACCAATGCTGCTCGGTCCTGCGTTCGCATACTGAGAACTTATTCGGAACATGGGGCGTTTTTACCGTTCCCACAGGTTCAAGTCCGCATTGAGATTTTTAACTCACAGCCGAACTGATTTTTGATATAAAGCATGCCGTCTTCACCTCTGGCATTGTGCTTTTGGTCAACTACTGGTCACATTTAAAATCGTCTAGTTCTTCAAGAGATTCCAACAACGAGGATTTGAAGAATGTACAGGATACTATAGCTATACTTACGACGTTGGAATCAAGGTGAGGGCCACATTCAACTTGTAATCCATATATGCTGACTTGGCATCATAGATGGACCACAGCTGGCCGTTTCTGGTCAGTAATCAGCGAACTTCTTCTCTTGCAACAGTATGTCATATTGCTCATACTTCTTCATAGTGATGTCGTGCGAGAAATCGCTTCTTATACTGAAGCATCCATGTCGACACAACCCAATGACAAGAACGATTCGAATGAAACTCGTGATGTTTCCGTCCCAGCCAACATTCAACTGCCATCCTCACAAATGACTAACTACCCCAGTCCTGCTAAGGATGCCCCCAAGACTCCTCGGAACTTCCCTACTTCCTCTCAGCCACTAAACTTGGATTTGAATAATCAAGCAATATTGGAAAGGGAAGGGATACATCCCTCCGCGGTGGATTGGGGGAACAGTGCTGGGATTCAAGCGACGAACAATTTACAATTCTTTGCAACCGACACCGATCTGTTCGGAAGCTCTCCGCTTTCCTACATGTCAGATGGTACGTGAATGACGCATGTCTAGCTTTACTACAACAACAGATATATATTCTTCGTAGTTCAAGGCAACCCACAGTGGTCGCTAATGACACCTTATGGAGACGCCAATATGGACGTCAGTGATGTAGCCATGCTATGGTTACAACAACCACAGATGAGCGAGTATGTGTTACTTCCCAGCAGAAAAATCAATACTGATGTTGTTATTCCACTTAGGTGGCCATGGATGGATGTTGGGAAGGTTTAAACATTCTACTGTACCAAGTTTATACGCGGTTTGCAATTTGCTGTGGATCTTCTCCTATGTAAATCTAGGACATCAATCTTTTTAATGTAACTCTAAGGTATGTAGAATAAAATTCATGGGTATTCGGATTGGTTAATGGAAATGATTTGTTCCGGTTCTATCGTCTGCGCTGTTCAGTAATAGCGGCTTTCCAGGCCCACCAGGGTGACCAGGGAACCCTGGATTTCCTGGATAGCGATTTCCAGTCTTGCCACCCCCGCTAAACCCTCCTGGGCCGCCAGGTCCACCATAACCGCTTGGTACGTATGGTCCTGCGGACGCACCCTTTCCGCCCTTTCCACCATGCCCACCCGGCCCATCATGCACGGCTCGGGGTAACCAAAGGTGACGCTCGCTGCTGCAATCGTTCTCGTCGCACAATTCTCTTTCTCCGTCGTCCCGTATATTATCCCCATCGCCACCGTCTCCACCGTGTCCACCGTGTCCACTGTCGCTACCGTCTCCGGCGTCTCCACCCTGACCGCCATCTCCGCTGTTGAAGCTGAACCTTTCCTCTTCACATTGATTCCCCGTACACAGCAGATCGCGGTCATCGTCCTCGTACCAGTCTCCGTATTCTTCTTCTTTTCGATATTCCTTGTCGTGCTTGTATATCCTTCTGTTTCCCTCTCCACCATCTCCACCATCCCCTCCACTTCCACCATCTCCACCATCTCCTCCTTCCCCTCCGCTCCCACCATTTCCACCATTTCCACCGTCCCCTCCGCTCCCACCATCGTCCCCTGCATGAAACTCGAATTTAGCATCGCAGTGACCATCATGTCCATGGTCCCCGTTCCCGCCATCTCCACCTTTTCCCCCTGCCCCTCCGTCTCCTGCTTTTGCACCTTTTGACCAAGACATAGGCCAACGGTCGCCTTTCCCTCCATCCCCACCGTTCCCGCCGTCGCCACCTTGACCCCCATCACCACCATCACCACCATGTGCAGCACAGAATTTGTGGCCTTTCAAGCTTGAAACACCATCGCCACCATCGCCTCCGTCCCCGCCTTTTCCGCCTTCCCCATGTGAATGATGATCCCACTGGTCGTGCTTGTCCTTCTCATGATCACCCCCATTTCCTCCGTGGCCTGCATTTCCCCCGTCTCCCCCATTTCCCCCGTCTCCTGCATTTCCTCCGTCTCCCCCATTTCCCCCGTCTCCTGCATTTCCTCCGTCTCCCCCATTTCCTCCGTCTCCTGCATTTCCTCCGTCTCCCCCATTTCCTCCGTCTCCCCCGTCTCCCCCATGCCCTCCATGATTGTAGCCTTCTCCCTCGGCCGGGTAATCGTGTCTGTAATGGAGATCAATGTCTCCTTTATCTCCACCGTCGCCACCTCTTCCTCCATCGCCACCTCGTCCGCCGTTTCCCCCATTATCCTTGTTATTGGCGCAGGAATAGTGTTCGTGTTCTTTACAACTGTTGCCATCATCGCCACCATTACCACCATCACCTCCATTACCACCATCGCCTCCTCGGCCTCCATCTCCTCCACTACCGGCGTCGTATTTTATGTGTCTATCTTCGTGTTCGTGATGGGTATCCTTATCGATTGTGGCACCTCCATCACCGCCGTCACCACCATCCCCGCCACGACCACCATCACCCCCATGACTATAATCTTTTTCATAGCGTGGAATCTCACCAATATCGTCACCGCCGTCACCGTCTCCACCTCGCCCACCATCCCCTCCGTCACCGCCACTTCCACCATCACCGCCGTTTCCTGCATCACCGCCACTTCCACCATCACCGCCGTTTCCTGCATCACCGCCGTTTCCTCCACGACCTCCATCACCGCCGTCACCTCCATCCCCACCGTGTCCACCGTCTGCTGGATAGTGATGGTGATGGAGGCGTCCATGTCGGTCTTCATCATGGGACCAATGATGACCCCGATAGAAGGGTCTGTAGCTGCCATTGCGGGATCTCTCTCTGCTCCTGTCGCGGTCATCTCGAGAGCGTGATCCACTATCACTTCTGGATATCCCGCGACTTCTAGATCTACCCCGGCTTCTGGACCTAGACACACTGCCGTGTCGATGATCATGACGGTTATAATCCTCCTCGTCGTTGTAGTGAGAACGCGATGTACCGCGACCTCTAGACCTCGACCGGTCGCCTTTCTTGTAGTTACGATCATCGTTATCATCATATTCGTCACACTCGAGGAGGGTCCGGAGGCTCAAAGGACTTCGGACCTCGACATGATCACTCGAAAACGCAAGGATGTGGTTTGGAAAACGCGTGACCTCATCATTGCAGACATCACTGTGTTTTCCTTCTTCGTAAAGAATGCATTGTGTTAAGAGGTAGTCGAGGACACGACGATTCACATCTTTTCCACAGTGAGTGTAGTCTTTCCTTAGGCGATCGCGAGATGCGTAGGGATCCGAGAAGGGCACACCCAGAATAAAGCATTGGACGTAGTCTCGCTGATCGAGATCGTAACCCTAGCACGAGGTGAGCGATCGGCAGGAAAAGGCGAAAAAACACGTACGAAAAAGGTGGCGGCTGGGCGGGCAAGAAGAAAGAGCGGAAGGAATCTGGCAAGAAGAAGCATTGTGTGTAGGGCGGGGAATTGATTTTGGTATGCGAGTTATATAGGCCAGCCATCTGAGACATCGCGACTAGTTCAAACCTAAAACGAAGAGAAGTGCCTTTTCGGGAAGTCACCAACTCGTGACGTCTCACGCAGCTTGGACGCGACTTTCACCATGGGTATAAAAGGTCTTACCGGGCTCATTTCTGAGTTAGCGCCAGCAGCAATCAGAGAACACGATATCAAGACTCTCTTTGGTCGAAAAGTCGCCATCGACGCCTCCATGTCAATATACCAGTTCTTGATTGCTGTTCGACAAAAGGATGGCGAGTTGCTCACCAACGACGCCGGCGAGACTACGAGTCACCTCATGGGCTTCTTCTATCGGACTATTCGTATTGTTGAGAATGGCATCAAGCCAGCGTACGTGTTTGACGGAAAGCCTCCTGAGATGAAGAAGGGAGTGGTGCGTGTTTCTGTCTCTAAATTCAATGAAAATATCAAATTAACGCGTCGTTTAGTTGTCTAAACGGTTTGAAAGGCGCGAAGAGGCTAAGGAAGAGGGAGAAGAGGCTAAGGAGACTGGCACGGCTGAGGACATCGACAGGTTTTCGCGTCGAACTGTTAAAGTGACGAAAGAACACAACGAAGAGTGTCGAAAACTGCTCAAGCTGATGGGCATTCCTGTTATCGTGGTATGTCTATTGTCTCTTTCATGTGTTCTACATCTGATATTCTACGTAGGCTCCGTCGGAAGCTGAGGCCCAGTGTGCAGAACTCGCTCGGGGAGGCAAGGTATGTGTTTCATCACGTCTGCTAAATTATCTAACGCGTTTCTAGGTCTATGCTGCAGGTTCAGAAGATATGGACACTCTGACTTTTTCTGCGCCGATTCTCTTCCGTCATCTTACTTTTTCCGAGGCCAAGAAGCAGCCCATAAGTGAGATCAACCTTCAAGCTGCACTCGACGGTCTCGCAATGGACATGAGCCAGGTTCACACTTTCTATAACCCTCATGACCCCATTCAATGACAACGATGACCAGTTTATTGACCTATGTATCCTCCTTGGGTGTGATTACCTCGAGCCCATCAAAGGCATCGGTCCTAAGACCGCACTCAAGCTTATTAGAGAGTATAAGGACCTTAAAGGTGTTGTTGCGCACCTTCGTGAAAAGTACGTTTTGTATCCCTTCCTTTTTCACTCATTTGCTCAAAAAAACACAGGGAGGCAGAGAAAGCAGCTGTCGCTAAGTCTGAGGATGAATCAGAGGCAGAACCCGCGCCTACATCAGATGTCGAGCAGCCTGATGACTCGGAAGGGGAGGAAGAAGCGCCCAAGCCGAAGCCCAAGAGAAAGTCGGCTAAGGGAAAGGGTAAAGGAAAGGGCAAGGGTGGTGTGAGGATACCTGAGGATTGGCCTTGGGAGCAGGCAAAGGAGCTATTTCTGAAGCCTGATGTATTGTCTGCGGATCAAGTTGAGGTGTGTTATTTTCATTTTGTTCTTCTTCGGAATGCGACTTCAACACTCAGAGTACAGCTTGAGTGGAAGAACCCTGACATTGAAGGGCTGGTGCAGTTCCTAGTCACTGAAAAAGGATTTAGGTAAGATAATTCCCATTCATCATGATTGTATTGATGTGCTTTGTATATAGCGAGGAGCGTGTGCGCAAGGGCGCGGAAAAGCTGCAAAAGTTCCTTAACAGTAAACAGCAAGGACGGCTCGATGGCTTTTTCTCGGTGAAGCCGAAGGAGAAGACAGATCCCAAGAAAGACACGAAGGGAAAGGCAGATGCTAAAGGGAAAGGTACAAAGCGGAAGGTAGATTTCAATCCCTCATTGTCCAAGAGCTAGATTGAGCTGAACATGGAATTTTATACAGGGGGATGATAAGGCTGAATCAAGTACGAAGACGAAGAAGACGAAGAAGTGATCACGTTAATCGCTAGAACACCCATCTGTAACTTATCTGTTTTGTGTATATTATCTTTGTTCAAGGTTCTTGTATAGCAGTATACTATTATCTTGCAATGCAGTTGCATGTCGATAGTATGTAGAAATCCAAGACAAGGTAGGAATACTGAGACGCGTTTCTTACATAAGCTTCATGAACGCAACCATCGAGTCGCTTTTTGGTCCTCCTTCTGAGCCAATTGACATTCCTGCCTTTATCCAAGCTGCGACCGCTGCTTCTATTGACGAAGATAACACTGAAGAACTCTTGACAGTAGCAGATGAGTGCGATATATCTGACATTCGTGACGATTTGTCCAACACATGGAACAACCCCCGTCTTTCGGCCTATCTTTCCACTAACCATGACCAACTTCTCATTGCCCTCAATTCCACTACAAAAGCTGCCAGAAACAAGCGCAAGGTCCCGCCTCAAGATTCTCTAGATCTTCCACCTGATGTTGTGGCACTCCAAAATCATCTTGGTGCCGTGAAGCTAAGCTGTTGGAAGTATGTAATCTGTGAACACAGGAAATAGTTTTCTCATATCTACAAGGCTCTCATCAGATTCGTCCACGTTTATTCGCCACTCCAAAATTTCTGATCAAAATGTCCTTACTCAAGTGGTGCGCATGATGTTATCTATATCTAGAATTCATGTCTTATATTTCCACAGAAAATTGCGCCTGAGCCATCTGCCCAACTTTCAGAAGATAAGAACGCAATAGTCACTATAACAGTTCATATCAGATCCACCTGGACTCCTGGATATATCAATCGCTCTTCTCAACATGCTCTCCTTTCTTCACAAACACTTGGGGACCTTTTTCGAATCATACCGTGCATATCCAACGAGATTATAGCTCATGATGGGCAACTTGGTAATGCACAAGAACCCAGACAAAGCAAAGGTTGTGTCGTTTGCATTGGGAACATTATCTACGGTGATGGCCACTGCGAGGAAGACTATGCTCAGTATGATGTTCTCACCTTCATACCTACCGGTACCAACTGAAGTCCGTAAGGAAACTTTTGAATCACCTTGGATCTATCTCTAAGGACAAACCTGTTCTCACCAAGGCTTCAACAACTATCTTTGAAACTCCTCTCTCTTCTCTCAAACTCCAGGTCAATCAACCATACTGGCTCCTTCACAAAGGTAACTGTGAACACTTCCTAGTTGTCGACCAAATCAGGTATTCGCTTTTGTTTTGCGTGGTTCAAACACCCTTTAATACAGGAATTTCAAGGCTTCAACATACCTCTGACCTATCATCAGGTTACCCACTGACTCTACAAATCACGCCGGCTTTACTCGATCTTTGTAGAGCATGTGCTAAAGTACCCGCGGCTCTCTCGATCATTGGAGATATCAGGTTGGGTGAGAGTCCGTGTCTGTTGTGCGCGTCTTGCTGGAGGCACATGGGAGATGCACCTGATCACAATGTTACAGTTAGACAACTCCCGAAATATGTATTGGGATGGTGACTTGTCTTGTACAATCTTCATGTAACGTGCTTTCATAGTAATACGTACCCACCCTGACTTGAATTGTACTTACATCTACTGGCGATGGCCGAAAGTCATGACATCAAATCAGAACGTCAGTTGCACAAATATATCTATTGAAACTTTAAACTTGCTCATGACTCTGCCATTATCTACAACTGAGGCTGTAAGTTCTCTGGAACAGTACAGCGACGTTGTCTCATGGATCAACGACACACTCGACACGTCGGAGGAGGGCAACGAGGCGAATTTTCCTGCTTCAACAGAGTTAACCGAACTTGACGAACGCATCACTCAACTTCTAGCCACTCTTGACATAGCCTGCGAAGACACCTCTTCTCAACTTGAGCGCACCATTGATGATGTGTCTCGCAGCGTTCCACGTCTCACGTATGATCTCCATTTCATGAAAGACAGTGCAATGACCTTGCAAGTGTCGCTGGAAAAGGTTTTGCAGAAGTCTAAGGAGGTCGTCCCGGATTCTACAAGCGCGGCTCTGGAGCATCTACGCCACCTAGACATGATCAAAGAGAGAATGGAAGCAACTAGGGATGCCTTGAAGGAGGCTGAGAGCTGGAGTTCTCTAGAGCTCGAAGTCACCTCGTTGTTGGGCGAGCGCAACTACGCGAAAGCTGCAGAGAGGCTGTCCGAAGCTAGTCGGAGCATGATCGTCTTTCACAACACACCCGAGTACGAGCCACGACGTGCTTTGATGGTCAATCTCCAGAATCAGTTGGAAGCCTCACTTAGCTCTGCTTTGGTCGCAGCTATAAATTCCCAAGACGTTGCCTTATGCCGGAATTACTTTTCCATATTCTCTCATATCCAAAGGGAATCAGAGTTCCGCAACTATTACAATGCATCGCGTCGGGAATCTATTGTTTCTCTATGGAACGGTGTTTCACTAGTCGATTGCGAATCGCCTCCCTGTGCCACACCTTCTGAACCTTTCACCGAGTTCCTCTCAAGATTTTACGCAGCCTTTTTATCACTCATAAACTCTGAACGCGTCTCAATACCAGCGATCTTCCCAGATCCGGCACTCACACTATCAGCACTTATATCCTCAATCCTCTCTTCCCTCCAACCCACTTTCTCTCAACGACTTTCTTCCCTCTCTTCTCACTATGGAGAAGCAACATTGCCCCAACTTATCACCGCATTACAGGTCACAGAAGAATTTGCCGCAAGCGTTGACAAGGTGGTTGACAAATTGAATAACGCACTATCTTCTTCTGCATTGGATGGAACTGGTCCTGACACTCCCCTGAACCCCCGATCGCAGCGACGGCGATCAATACGCATGTCTATCTCTTGGCGGGCTGGCGCCAGCTTACCATCAGCACCTTCAAAAGCTCTTTTCGCAGATGGAATGGAATGGAATCAAGAACTATTTCAACCTTTTCTTGATTTCCAAACTGACTACGGGTTATTGGAGAGGCGTTTTCTGGATAGTGCCCTTCACAAAATAATCTCGGGTGACGAGAAGATACCGGATGCTGATCGCCCGCGCTTATTACGAGAAAAAGTTGTAGAAGTTGCCGCGGTTGCGGAGGAGAGCTTGACGCGTTGCACTGCCTTTACTCATGGATATGGGTCCGTCGGTCTTGTACTCGCCTTGGATAACTTCTTCCAGTCATTTATCGATGTTTGGACTGCCGATATACGTCTCGAGACGCGTAATTCAGCCTCCCAATCAAAACATCCAAGCTCGAGCGACGACTTTTCGGACATGGACTACTCTCCGCAAGACTGGTCTGATTTCCAGTTATTATTGCATCTGCTATCCTCTGCTCGGGTAGTCTACGAACGTCTGTTAGCGTTCGAAGGAAAGTTGCGATCCAGTCTAGTACAGACTGCGATACGTTTCCGACTTGCTAGTGATGATCCATTCAATTCCTTCATTGCACCATCCAGAGGTGAAAGTCAACAATTGGAACAATCAACTCTTAATTCTGCGGACCTGCATTCTCTGCTGACCAGCGTCGAAGCAGACAAACAGTCTCGCGACTCCACTCTACAATCCTCACGACACATCCAAATCCCAGTCTCAGCTCCTGAACCCCTACTGGTTGAAGGACGGAAAGCTGTGTTCACATTTGCGAACTCCTGCCAGGTTGCTCTTCAAGGCACCATTCTATCACCTTTGCACAAGCATCTTGCGCTATATCCATCACTCCCACTATGGAATGCTCCAGGTGACCCAAAGACTAAGCATACAATGACAACAAATGATCTTCAAATGCCCTACTTCTCCCTTTCACCTAGCGATACTGTGCAAAGAGTTGCAGAGGGGCTGTTGAACCTCCCACGCCTATTTGAAGTTTATGCAGATGACGACGCTCTTGCATTCTCACTCCATACATTGCCCCATGTTGATACCGAGGCCCTGAAAGGGCTCACCGAGCAGATCTCATCTGAGGCTTTTTCCCAGTCTACACACGTGCGACGTTCCTCTCTATCTTGGGCGAAGCCCGCTTCTTTGGATGCCGATACAGTGTCCTCTACATGGCTTTCTTCTCTCGGTCATTCTTTGCTTGAGCACTTTACAACGACAATATTACCCAGTATACCTTTTTTGTCTCCGGCAGGTGCAGCACAGCTTACGTCGGACGTGGAGTACCTTTCCAACATTGTACGCGCTATTAATGTGGAGTTCCCAGAACTTGATAGGTGGAGAGAACTAACAGCTTTGGATGATGAAGAAGGAAAGCAGAGGCTCTCTGATGCAGGGGATGATGATTATGTGTTAAAGCTTGTGGCGAGACTTCGTAGATGGGAGAGATAATAAAATGATAGATGTTCCTTGTGTTAAGATCTCAAGATGATTCGTGCTGTCCGGGCTGTACAATGTCGGAGTTCGTCTAGATTTAGACACGCGTTATTTATCAGTCATATGATTGCCAAATAATCAATGCATCCGTTTGGAGCACTTGCCATATCAAGCCGAATTGTGTCATGCTCGTCACGAAAAGAATTTTTGTCGTCCAACTCATCCGGCAAATTTTTCTCACATTGCCGAAATTTGTATTTGTGGGGTCACACCCTTTATAGGTTATTGCCGAAATATTGGTCACAGGTCACGCGGTGTCACTGCCAGTGGCACCTCTAGGTAGTCAGAGCAACGACAGAAAGGAGAAGACTACAACTCGATGTACAGGAGACTCGTATTTGCATGGGATTATATGGATTGACTAACTGACTGGGGTCTTGTTCAAGAGCCGTCGAAGTGAGAACGAGGTTACGGTTGCTTATGATTATTTGATTATTTTCGGTTGTTCCCGAGGTCATAATCCATGACCATTATGGTCATAGAAGAGTTTCGTTCATTGAGCTGATACAATGGCTTCAGCATCCGGTACGTCAGGGGAAGGCTCTAATGTAAATACCCGCTCAATCTGTTGAACAGCTATAGGGAAACTATCGCGAGAGGAATTCCGTCGTCAAAAAGATCTAGAAGCCGCACGCAAGGCTGGTACTGCACCTGCTGCACTAGATGAAGAGGGTAAACCTATCAATCCCCATATCCCTCGTATGTATTTACTTTGAGCTTCGTATTTTATACCTGAGATTCCTTCAGAATACATCTCCCAGGCTCCATGGTATCTAGACACGGGTGCTCCTTCTCTCAGCCACCAACGTCGACAAGAGAATGAAGACTCCGCAAATAAGCTAAATGAATGGTACGATAGAGGAGCGAAAGCTGGCCCCGCAGCCAAGAAATACCGCAAGGGTGCTTGCGAGAATTGTGGAGCAATGACTCATAAAAAGGTAGATTGCCTCGAACGACCACGAAAGAAGGGAGCCAAATACACGAACGACAACATACAGGCAGATGAAGTTGTTCAGGATATTGCTGTCGGCTATGCTGCAAAACGCGACCGATGGAACGGATACGATCCTGCAGAACATAAAGCAATTTATGAAGAGTATGCTGCAGTTGACGCAGCTCGGCAGAAGTTGAGGGAGGAGGAGATTGATAACCAAACGACAACGGATTTAGCTGCTGTGCGAAAGGTTGCAAAAGCTGGAAAGGGTGAGGGGAAGGAACGTGACGCGGATTTTGGTTCCAGCGACGAGGAGGATGCCGACGAAGACAAGTATGCGGATGCGGCTGACGCAGTGGGGCAAAAGCTCGATGCAAAAACACGGATAACAGTCCGAAATCTTCGCATTCGAGAAGATACGGCCAAATATCTGATCAATCTGGACCCGGACAGCGCGTACTACGATCCTAAAACCCGTTCTATGCGTGATGCGCCCAATAAAAACATACCGGCTGAAGAAGTAGGCTTCCTATTGTTCTTTTCTTCGCCTTTAGTTTGCTGAATCATTCTTGGGTAGGCGCGATTCGCTGGTGATAACTTTTTCCGTTACTCTGGTGAAGCACCAGAAGTTCAACAGTTACAGCTGTTTGCCTGGCAAGCGGCTGCACGAGGCAACGATGTTCATTTGAACGCCAATCCTACACAAGGCGAACTCTTGCATCAAGAGTTCAAGGAGAAAAAGGAGGAGCTGAAGGATAAGTCAAAAATTAGTATCTTGGCGAAATATGGGGGCGCCCAATACCTGGAATCAGCTCCTAAAGAGCTCTTGCATGGACAAACAGAAAACTATGTGGAGTATTCTCGAACTGGTCAAGTGATAAAGGGCCGAGAGAGGGCCAAGGCGAGATCGAAGTATCCTGAGGATGGTGAGTTTTGCTGTTTCCTCTATCACCTGTTTTCATAGCTGAAGGGTGACTTTAGTCTTCGTCAATAATCACACGGCTATCTGGGGATCATGGTACGACTCATCGACGGCGACGTGGGGATATGCATGTTGCCATTCTATTGTCCATCTATCCTACTGTTCAGGATCGGCTGGTATCGCAGCAGCCCAAGCCTCCAGTGCTCAACACCTTCTTGCCTCTGCCTCAGCTAGCCAATCTGCGCCGATGTCTTCCAGTGAACCTTTGGTTAACCAAGAGGATAGCTCTGTCCTGCATAGCGAACAAAATTATTCAAAGAAGAGAGTTGGAGACGGAGATGTCAAACTTGACAAAGATCGTTTGGCACAGGCACTACTTGATGAGAAGAAGAGGAAATTGGGAGAAGGTTCCGACGAAAGGACAAGTAAAAAGAGGAAGGGTGTGTTGGAGTCGTCTAGTCATGATGTGACAGAAGAGGAGCTAGGTGCGTGTTGCCCCTCATTGTAGTTCTATATTCCTGTTACTCACCAATTCTCTCAGAGGCTTATCGTATGACCCGTCGAATGACGGAAGATCCTATGGCCAATTATGTCGACTCGGAGACTTTCTAATTTATCCTTGACCACCTTGTATTACTATGTCCTACGGCTGTATCTATAACTTTATCTCAACTCTTGTTCTCCAATTGTTTTCTGAAGTCTTGGCTCATCGGATGGGGATCACAGTGTCCTTTTTAGGAACGTGTCCTATTTAATCATGTTTATGTCCCTATCGCAACGTGGGTAGCGGACCAAGTATGTCCATGCAACCCAACTTTCCTAAAACATGTTTGTATGAATAAGAACTTGCACATGGCTCTTTCACCTGCTCCCGCTCTCTTTGTTGGACTTGGGGCTCGCATTGCATTGGACTACTTTACACGCTCAGGAGAAGCCACTGTCAGAGACTTCGTCTTAATCGGTGTCTGGCAGGGAGTTGGCTTACACTATGCTTCCAAAATCACCGTCTTAGCGATCATCGTAGGCCTCGCCATCGCTGCCAAACTCCTCGTTGAGTTCAACTTCATCAACGACATCACTAGGACTGTGACGACTCTACTCGGTATCGCGCTGGGCGTACTCTGTACGGAATGTCTGTCACAGGTCTTTGACTCGCCCAAGGGTGGAATCGATTCTGAGCGGCCAAGAAAGAGAGCATCTCTAACTCCGGACGACCATGCACTGCGACGAGACCGCCTGGTGCAGTTTCATACCGGTGTAGAGGGGGATAGAAGTGATGCTAGGCATCGTGCATTCCGAGAGACTGTGCACGGGATCTCTGACATCACGTCAGTGGGCTCGCACTCAGACATGATAGGGCCCAGTGCTTCATTGTCGCCTCTGGAAATCGAAATCAAAACTCTCAGAGCTCGCGCAGCGTTAGCGGACAGTGAACGCCGACGGTGCAAAGAGGAAAGAAAGTGGGCCATTTCTCAAGGCAATCTAGCTCGTGCCTCCCAAATGAAGTCACATGTGACGCATTATACTACTCTGATGCAAAAGTTCAACATGGAGGCTGATGCCAAAATGCTTCAAGGTGAATATCACATTCCCAGCTTTTGTTTCCAAACTACAATCTCCATTTCAGCATCTAATGCCCACTCACGTCTCACTATTCCCGAAGAAGCCAAGCCATCTTCGTCCAGATTACCAAATCGAAATCGTCGAGAATCAGCTAATGGCCAGCCAATCGGACAAGGACACAAACCACCCTCCAAGCTTTCTCGCCCACGTCGGGAACCATCTAGTGGCCTAACAAATGGTCAGGACCCAAGGCCATCCTCTTCTAGACAGCCACCCTGGCCGCTGAGATCCTTATCCAGCGGCCAGCCGAACGGACAGGTTCGCAATTCATCAGAAGCTAAACGCCCATCCAAACCACCTCGCCCATGAAATACCCAAAGACAAATGTGAGCGCCCATCTCCAAAAATCATGTATCAGAAGTGATTCAGAGATTTAGCCGTCTTTAATGATATGTTCTTCTTTCGGCGTCAATGGGCCGTAGTCTAAGACTGCTTTAGTGGTCACATCTTGAACCTCTCCGCATCACACCGAGTCGGTGAAATGCTCCGTGCACCCTTTCAACCGGCACTGACCTATGAACACGAGGGCAGTATACCACCTTATAACCACCACGACCGGGCGTGTGTTGGCTTGCCGTGAGTTGACCAGAGGGCGAGGGTTGGCTAGGTCGGACTATGTCAACTCAATACAGTATTTGATGCTGTACCAACTCGCCAGTTGTACACTTTATATTACTTTCCACATAGCGGTTCTTATGATTGTGTAAATACCTGTAGATAGCCAGATACCAAATACCTGTAGATAGCCAGACATCCAAAGAGTAAGATCTCTCTGATGGTCTGATTCTCTGTGTCAATACACATTGGTTGCAAAATAGGGGCCCAAATTGTTCTTGGCAAATATTCCGTGGGCTGTTTTCGTGCGCGGACCGCGCCGGTAATCTGGTTCTATCCTGTACATCAGTGATCCTGGTATCATTCCTCCAATTCTACACAGATTGGAATTATACCACAAGCATCTTCTCATGAAGGTATCTTCACATAGTATAGAACACAGACTTCAGTCGTTAGGTCCTTAGAGTATAATAGCCGAAATTCACTTTTGATGTAACAACCGGCCCATCAAATACGTCAAATAATAAGTACTGTATATATTTTATCGGAGGGCCAACGACAGGTCGGAAGTGATTTCGATGAGAATTACTTGCTACATTAACATTGTAGAAGTGAGGTGGTACAGGCGATGTAGTTAAGATAACGAAAGTTCGAACTTGAAAATACAGTGTAAACAAGGACAAAATTAAGGATAGATTTGCTCTCATAGAAGCTTTGCGAAGGACGACAGGTAATCATCGATGAGATTTGCCATTCCTCGCCGAACTCGGGACAGATGAGGCCCCATTCGATTTCGACGATGAACTGGTACTCATCCGCGGTTTCTTTTGAGCGTTGCTGTCCGATTGTGCTCTGGGAGCACCCTCCTTCATGACCATCTTTGCATGGATCTCCTCGAGCTTGGACGCTTTGACTTTCTTGGGCCAGAAAAGAGTCACGAATCTGAGGTATCAGTTTGAGCAGAAAATCACCAAACATTTGCAAGTACCACATACGTCCATAGATGCCGCCGCCATCGTTCTCTATCCTCTCCAGCTGCCTGTTTCGCACTCAACACGAGTTCTATGCGACGGCCAATCGCGGCTAGAGAATCCTTGAGGATGGCAACCTTATCATCCCTCGGCATATCTTCACCTGACAATTTCAGTTGTTTCTAGGAGATAGAGATTAATCAACGCTCAACAGATCCGGCAATGGATGAGACTTACCAGTTGTTTCTTGACGGGTCGCAGCTCTTCCTTCGTCGCGGCCTCATCCATTGAGGGACTAGACACCGAACGTACAATCAGAAGCTATCAAGAGATCATAGCGAAGAAAACGTACCATTCGTCGGACGATTCAGAGTCAGTAAATGTTGGCGTTGGTCGCCGCTTACGCTTGCGACTACTACTATCTTCCACAGATGCCACTGCTTCACTCTCCGCCCGCCGTTTCAGAGAACCACTATATGAAGACGTTGATGCCACTGCTGTCGGGGGAGGAGAGGCCGATCCTTTCAGCTGGCCTTTATTCCGGAGGGAAGTCTCGTACGACCGTAACTTTTCATCATGCTCCCTCAGCAAGCTCAACAGGAAGTCGCCTCGTCTCACAAGATGGATTGCGTTCGGTATCGGTCGACTGGCAGAGTCTTCACCCTTCTTTCCCTCTTCCAAGAAAAACTTGCCCTCGAGACCGAGCTTCCAATCCTTTTGCATTGCCTCCCAGTTACCAAAACCATAAAGGTAGGCGCCGACAAGAAGCATTGAGTCATCGCGAGGTCCCCATCGTCCCGACCAATTCAGGGTTGGTCTGATATTCTCCATTGGCAGCGACCATTTGTACGGATCATCAACCTCGCTAAGAATGCTGTACAGAATGCGAAGATCGCGGTGTCGAGAAAGGACGGTTTCCGCGTTTATGTTACCCACGCCACGGCATGTGACCAAGACTGCCTTGCTTTTCTGGGCATTGGTCAATGTCTCGCCAGCAGCAAGACGCAAGCGTTTCTGCTCCTCGCTTTCCTTCACAGCATCTGCGCAAATCTCAAGAATTTCGTCCGCAACGTCTAACATCATGCCTCGGTTCTTGTCCTGGAGTTTCGCATCGCTGACCTATTAAGCTGGTAAGCAATAAATAATCCTAGCAGTGACCGGAACGTACAATGACATCATAGCGCTGCCTGATATCCCCCCAACGTTGCAAGCTTCGAATGAGAACACGAACATCCCGCTCTTTCAGCTCCAGTGCTTTTTGGGAGGCAGTTTTCCTAGTAGGACCTGGTGTCTTTGGTTTTTTGGGAGCTGCTACTGCCGCTGGCTGATCGACATCCATACCCTCGTAAGACACAGGCGCATGCGTCCGTTTCCGATCCCGGGAATCCTGAGCGGCAAGTTCCTCAACTCTACGCTGTTCTTCTTCGTTCTCAAACCTCTCACGCTCCTCAAGAGGGATGATATCTTCCCAGCTCATATCGTTCTTGACGTCGCTGACAGCGGCAAACTGTGCCAAGAAACCTTGCCCACCAAGAGAAGCACCACCATCACCAGCTGCAGCCATCGTCTCGTGATCCTCGGCGCGATTGAGAATGTCGTCAAGGTCCATCTCATCGAGCTTCTTGCTCTGCTGAGAGTCATCCTTATCGAACCTGTGACCAAAAGTGAGTTTGTGGAAGGGAAGTCGGCAACAAGAATGTTACATTTTTGAGGCACCGTATTTCAGGACCGCATGCAGTTCATCCTTGCTGAGATTGTCGGGCTTCGACGTATCCTTGGGTTGAGCCTTTGAACCCAGGTGAGCCTGGGATGTATCCATTTGATTGATGACTGCAGAAGATGAATGGCTGAAAGAGAAGACTTGGACAGCAATTGATACGCACTGGCATACTCCAGGACCATCTTTTTCTTGGCTCTCTCAAGAACGTCCTCCTCCATTGTGTCCTTACTCACAAAGCGATACACGTTGACGTGGGACTTCTGTCCAATTCGATGCGCTCGTGCCATAGCTTGCAGGTCATTCTGAGGATTCCAGTCGCTCTGTGCTTATGCCTGAGCAAAAACAGCATGACATTGATGGTCCGTCACTTACATCGAAGATGATGACAGTGTCGGCAGTTTCGAGGTTGATACCAAGGCCACCAGCTCTAGTGGACAGGAGAAAGGCGAAATCGGTAGACCCGGGAGCGTTAAAGTGGGCGATAGACTTCTTACGAGCCTCTGATGCCACCATACCATCTAGTCTTTGGTGTTGGAAGTTCCGGAGGCCCATATAGTCGCTTAGGATGTCGAGCATCCTAACCATTTGACTGAAGATCAGAACTCGATGTCCGTCCTGCTTGAGACGCATGAGGAGTTTATCGAGAAGCACCATCTTGCCACTGTTCATGACAATGCCTTTTAGTTGCTCTTCTTGCGTAACACCGGAGGTTTCGGCTCCGTCAAACAGGAATGGATGATTTGCGGCCTTCTTGAGCTCCATAGCTACATCGAAAGTTCAATTCAACCGAGCTCTTGCTACTGTTGAGACTGACGAACCAATATTCAACAAACTAATGTTGTTGTTGCCATTAGCACTCTTCACGAGGCCTTGATAGTTCTGCGTGCGGTTGATTATTAAGCCTGCGAGAACACCCAACTGGGTAGATATCTACCTTTGTCAGGATGTTCTTGTAGAAGTGGGTCTGCAACGCGCTCATTTCCACTCGCAAAATCCGTTCACTCTTCGTTGGAAGGGAGGTAAGGACGTCCCGTTTGAGTCGCCTCAACATAAGGTCTTCCAGCTGCGAATGCAATTCCTTGATTTTCGATTCATGGTCAACGTCATTCAAGTCGAACTCATCGGAGAGCGCGACTGTGAGAAAATAGATGTTAACCCTATCAAATCCGCTTCGTGAGATGAATAGCTTACATTTCTCGGGCATCAAGAAGTGCATCAAAGCAAGTAACTCTGAAAGAGACAAATGAAAATGACAATTTGATCATCGCGCAGCAAAGGTGAGGGATCACACACCTTTCACATTGTTTTGCAAGGGAGTACCGGTAATGAGCAATTTCGACGCAGCAGAGAATGATGAGAGTGCTTCATACAACTGACTCTCGGCATTTTTCAGGCGATGTGCCTATAGTAATAACTTTAATCAGGGTGTGAATGTCGAGATCGAAGGAGCGCACCTCATCAACAGCAAGAGCTTGCCATTTGATCTCTCCGAGTTCCTTGGAATCCCGCAAAACCAGTTCATATGTTGTTAATAATACATTCATTTTGAGTTTCTTCGTTGATGGCCCAAATTCGCTTCTACGGATGACCTCACGAGCAGGTGCCGTTCCAATATATGTGATGACATTCATATCCGGGGCCCAGGAAGCGAACTGAGTTTGCCAGGCGGTGATGGTAGAAAGAGGAACAATGACTAGATGAGGACCATATTGCTGCAGCTCATGGAACAGATAGGAAAGGAATGTAACAGTTTGAACGGTCTGCGATACGTGAATGAGCGACATGGTTTTATTGGGCATGTAAAGCATACCTTTCCAAGACCCATCTCGTCCGCCAAGATGCCATTGACCCCTTTGCTCCACGAGTATGCAAGCCAATTGAGGCCAGTAAGCTGGAAATCCTTGAGTTCGCCGCCAGTTTGCGAAATGTAGTCCGGATCCTTCTTAATCTTTTGGAAGGTGGGGCGAGTATGTCGTCCATATGTAGTGCTTTTGTAGGGGAAGCGAGCTTCAGACTCTCGTTTAAAGAAGGATGCGATCTGCTCCTTGGCTATGGAATTGATTTCCTTCTGCGTTTCCCAAGTACAGTGGTCGTAGTTGAGGCCACACCATTTGCAGAAATATTCAACCTCACCAGATTCATTTTCGCGTTGGTCAATCACGCGCTCGACCGTGCGGAAGGTTTCGAGATCCTCCTTCCCTCGTTCCTTGTCAAGGAGAAGAACCTCTCGATCCTCGCTAGTCAAGCCCGCTGAATTAAGTCGAGCTTCCCACGTTTTATAAGCCTTGATGTAGTTGTCAACGCGCTTTAGGCCGCGGAACCGTTTCAAGAACTCGTAAGTTTCATCAGTGTTGTGCAAGTGAGAAAAGGATTTCCATTTGATATGGAAGCGCTAAGAAATAATAGATTAGTGATTTTGAGAGAAGCGTGAATTGATTGCACTTGCTATATTCGTAAACCAATTATCCTCGGGATCGTCTTCATGTGCTTCGTCCCGACCATGTCCAAGGACAGCCTCGATCTCATCCTCCTCTTTATATGATGCAGCCTGGTCGTAATGACCGTTGACGGAGTCGTCTTCTTCCCCGTCGTTTTCAAAGTCTTGGACGTCATCAATGTAGTTAGGGACTTTGACACCGCGACTGGAGACACGGATTTCATCGGTGGAGGCCCTGGCCTTTCTCTTCCTCTTGTGAGGACGCTGACCATATTCCGAGTCCGAGTCTGAGCTATCCGCATGGGCTGGTGCTGACAAGCGGATCGTAAGATTATGGCGCGGGAGAGTTGAAATAGATGATTCTCACCCTTGGAACGGGCTGAGCTGGAGGCAGGGGTTCGCCTCTTCTTTCTAGGAACCTTCTGGACCTGGTCGGCATAATCCTCATCGTCATCGTTACCTGGATCATCATAGCCCTGGGGGAATACGATCAGCGTGAGTATGGCGATGTCGGTAATAACGGACGTACAGAGTCTTCTGCATCCTGGATGGGGAAATGAGCGAGGGAAAAGACATGGACAGAAAGGGAGGAAACGAACAGATTGCTGTGGAATAGAATAGGAAGGGTGGACAGTCATGGGGGCTGGAGAGGCATCGTCGTCGACGGACTCGCCGTCGGCATCAACGTCGGGCTCTCTGGAGTTTGTATGACAGTCGTTGTCAGAATCGACCTGCATGTCGTCGTCGGTATCGTAGTGGATGTTGAGGTGGGCGGGCTGCTGTGAGGCAGGGGAGGGGGAGGAGGAGGACATGAGGGCGGTGGGCGGAGGGATGATGGGGGAAGAAGAGTGGGACCTGAGCGCCAGACATCGCCAACAGACAGATTTCACACGGGCAGCGTCGCTACCCCATCGTCACGGCCAACGCCGGAAGGGCCTTCGTCACCGGTGCTCGTGACGGAGACCTCCGATTTCCGCAGATGCATATATTGACATGTGATGCTACAAAGGACGACGACAACAGCGTGGTTAGGGTTCACAACGTCGTCCGCAATATATTTAGGGTTCATAACGTCGTCCGCAATATATTAGGGTTCCGAACGTCGTCTACGATAATGGACATGTGATGCAAGAACAATGCTTAGGGTTAGGGCTCGCATATTTTTTTCGAATCCCGCTCGTCCACCGTGCCTTTCGGCCGCCAGCACGTGCCTCCCATGCTCGACCCCGGCTCCCATCTCTCCGTCGTCGTCGACCTCTGCCCTTCCCAGTGGCACTTGTCCGCCACCCACGCCCTGCCTCTCAATACCTTTCTTGCCCAGCTTCTTGCCTTTCTCAACGCCCACATTGCCTCCAAGCATGAGAACTCTCTTGCCGTCTTTGGTGCCTTTCCTGGAAAGAGGTCAGCCTGGCCCACCCTCAATATCTCCGCCTGACTCCATCCAGCCTCTGTCTCTATTCTTCCGATGATCCTGCCCTTGAGTCTCAGGCCATTGATCCAAATTCATATCCGCCATTTAAGCTTGTAGACTCCACCGTCGTTACTCGGATCATGGACGAGCTCGACGAGCTCGGCGAGCATCTTCTCTCAGCCCCGAGTTCTCTCGTCGGCGCTCTCACAAAGGCCCTATGCTGTAACACGACTCCTTTCCATCCATGCCAACTAGCTCATGCTCTCATCATTAGACGTAAATCGCATCACCCTACCATCCTCGTCCACTCCAAACAAGCGTGCTGATGCTTTGGATCCTGCAATACTTCCCGATCCACGCATCCTTGTTTTGTCGGTATCTCCGGATCTCTCAACATCATACATCCCGATCATGAACGCGATCTTCTCGGCTCAGAAACTAGCGAGTATCCTCCGTCAAACACGCAACACGACCTGACTACAATGTGTTCATAGAAAGTAACCATCGATGTCTGCCAGTTATACGGTCCAGATAGTGTTTTCCTCCAACAAGCAGCCCATCTTACAGGCGGTTCATACATCTTTCTCGAGCGCCGAGATGCGCTATTACAGTACTTGATTGTAAAGGCACTCGACTCCATCCCATGTCAAGCTGACCTCTGTTATAGATGGCCTTTCTATCTCCACCATCGATCCGAAAAGTTTTGTCCGTCCCCACTCAAGACAAGATTGACTTTCGCGCTGCCTGTTTCTGTCACAAAAACATAGTCGACATTGGCTTTGTTTGTTCCGTCTGCCTGTCAAGTACGCCACTTGTCTCCACCTGGAATCAATCTTCATGTCACACCTAAACAGTATTCTGCCAACCGGTTCCCGTTTGTTCTACATGTCGGTAGGTTCTCATCCCCCTTTCCTTCCTTTTGTCCCTGATCCTGGTCTCAGAACAAAGTTCCCAATGAAGACTCTCCAGCGACTGAATGCTTCGCGGCCAATGGCCAACTCAACGCCGTCACGACCCTCCTCCACCACGCCTCAAACTCGCCCTGCGCCCACTCCAGGGCCGACCACGAACGGGAGTAGCGTGCCCTCACCCCGTGGCTTGCCCAATAGCGGCAATGGCGTTGTCAGGGTGGCTCCGCCGAACGGAACCAGGGTATGAATGGCTGCGCTTTACCTCACAAGGGGTATTGCTGTGATGAAAATGTGTGGTTTGTTTGTTCCTTGAGCATCTGACCCTTGTGGCCGACGAAGAATTTGCGCCTGTGTACAAGTCAATCAGACTCACGTTAGATCAGGGGTAGCGTTGTATTACGGCAGGTTTGGACCGGGAGGAGGATGCATATGCTATTGCCATGCTTGGTGTTGTAAATGCACACCAGAGGCGTGCTTGAGTATTGTAAGTATCGTGTACTATCGATTGGAAATACATACCACTGGGCTTTCCTTCGATTTGTTCGACCAGAAGTAAGAGGATTCCTACGTCAGGAGCTACGACACCACGTTCTCTGCAGGGTACTTGTCTTGTTCTAAGTGAAGTCCTGGATGGAAGATGACAGAAATTCTTACTCCAAAATTTCTCGAGGACAACAGTGTGTAAAATATCGTGCGCGTCGATATCGCCACCCGGCACGATTGCCAGCGAGAAGCAATTACCAATCTCACGTGCCAGCATGGACCTTACAACGTGTTCGCCTGCACCTGTAGCCAAAAACCCTAAGTCTTTAGTCACCCAAGTACTTCAATTTCATTCACTTGCCCGATATGCTGCAAGCAATTTGAGTCCCTGATCCAGGGAAATTCTGCGCCCAACAACCTGCGCCGAATATGGCTGCCTTCAAAGTGCCGTTCATTCGAACACGATGCTCACAAACAAAGGATACATACTTCACCTAGCCTCCCAGGATGTTTCAGCAATATCCCGCCACTGGTCCAAAAAAAGTCGTTCAGGATCATACGTGGATTGGCAACAACACCAACCTTGATACCCCCGCAGCGACCGTGTCGCCAATTCGGTACGCTACCGCACCTACAGTGTCCTGTATATCCGTCAAACTCGTTGGATCTGACATGTCAATGTCCGAAGAAATGTGGTCTAGTCGCGCTTTCCATTTTGTCCATTCATCCTTCGCTTTCGGAGAGATCATTGACTCTGGCGGGACGGTTTCTATAGCGTTGGTAGCCTGTTCCTGTTCATGTCTAGTGTTTTCGGAGACAGCGAACGAGTGCGCCCCTTCTGAAACCAGTGTCCTAGGAATGTCATTAGTTCACTAATTATGAAATGAAATAAAGCGACCACTTCACCCACAAAGGAGGAATTCGACCAAGCGAATCAGGAACTTTAGAATAGTCAAGAATCGCTCGTGCGAGTCTAATCGGATTTTTCACGCCTATAAGCCCACCACGGCCGGGACTTCCATTAGCTTCTGTGGATTGTCATCGTTGATGCGCAATAGCCAACCGACCAGAGACTGCGCCGACACTTCCGAAAGTTGAATGGCCATCCATTATCGCGGCGTCGCACTCGACAGTGCCGTTCAGTGTGAGATTCGAGCCGTATCCTACCAAAAACACGCGTCATTAAAATGCTCGCTCTGCGCCAATACGTCCGAGGGCGTCGCAGACCGACCTGCATTAAGGTGTGGATCGTCCTCCAAGACCGCAATAGCATCGGAGACAACGTCGAGAGGTGTAGAATTGAAGCTGATCTGGTTTGATGAGTCGCTTGGACCGTGGTTTTTCAATCCTTCTCTGCAAGCACTGCGAAACTCGAAAAGGTGAGGATACGCTTGCGTTTGATTGCGAGCTTACGATCGTAAGGCATGCTTGATTTCCTTTTCTCGCGTGTAACTGTGTATACCTGCGCCGCCGTGGACTGCGATGTACATTGAGAGATCATGGAACAATCATGAATCCGTGGTTTTCTTGTCAGGATCGGCGCTATCCGATATTTCGAGAGTTCCCCTGAGTCAATCGAGAATATCACATTCTACTCATTGGAACCCTCTGTTATGTAGCTAACAATTCTAACTATATCTGGCATAAATGATACAGGTTTGATTACAGACGATCCTTCTGATAAGATACAAAAAACGAGGCGCATGTAGTTATTTGAGGGTAGAGATTTGTCATTTGTCGAGGGTCGATTGGTCCTAAGACTTAGATAGGGCTCATGTAACATGTAAAACACGCTGACGTTATAGCTCGCTAGTGGAAGGATCCTCCGTCTTCTAAACTATCTCGCTTTCTTGAGAAGGATTGGCCCCGAGACGCGTTTTTGTCTTTCAGTGCTGGTCTGTCCTCATCTATCTTGACCCATTGCCAATGAGACACTTATCCCATATACAGGTGCACGCGCATGTCTAGGTCGCAAGTGAGCAATGTCATACATGTGCTACTGATCTCCAACGGTATCTCATCGATCTAGGTTTTTTGAGACGGAAGGGATCGCTATTCTGACTATGCGTGAATCGTGATACAAGATTCAAGTTAAGTATGAACGTTGAACTACAATTTGCGGGTAAAACCTTTGAGCAAAGGAAAGATAGGATACTGGCTATCTAAATTCGGAATGACAATAAGGTCAGTCTTCATGTTCTTTATCGCATGAATTCTGTGCTCATTCCCTGTGCATACACAGCTCCATCAGGGTCCCTCTGGAGTTCAAGCTGCGAGATATTGGAGAGGGATCGTGGGGCACGTGACGTGACGCCGCCGCCGCAGAGGAAAAAGAGGAACTGTATAGTTTGGAAAACCATAAGGATCGGAACGGATGTCGGACCACCTCAGTCGTTATCACACAGACTGAGGTGGGTAGCATATTTATACCAGTCCACGTATATATACTGATTGACAACTTAGTTATTCTGTGCCTAATAGGTACATTCTACTAATATCAGTCGTTATCACACAGACTGAGTTATTCTGTGCCTAATAGGTTATTGGCCCCGTGCCACTCAGTAGACGGCTCACCAGAAATTTTTTATTGACCCCGAAATCACTACAATACACTGAAAATGTCCCAGAACCCCTCTCTGTTCTTGCTACCTGTGGAAGACAGATTCGATGGATCCAACTGGGTCGTTTTCCGGACAACAGTCACCGAAGCCGCGCGTGGTCGTGGTTTACTTGGCTACTTGACCGGCGAAATTAGAGAACCTGAACCAGAAACATATGACCCCGGAGAGTCGAAGGGAGCCCCAATCAAAGCGAGCCACACCTCCACATGGTGGGGCTCGGCGAGTCCCTCTCTCGATGAGTGGCTCCAACGTGATGCCTACGCAAGGAGTATGGTCACACTCAATGTTGTAAACCCTGTAGGTGCTGGAGTCAGGATGGATGGCACCGCTGCGGATGCATGGAATTCACTCACCAGTCTGCATGATGCTAAGACGGACCTGGGCCTCCTCCACGCCGAGGAGGAATTGAGTTCCATCAAGTATACAGATGGTACGAGCATTGAGGCCCATTTTAAGGCTATGCGCACTGCCTGGGCCAAGGCAAATGATCAGGGTGCTGAGATAAATGACCGACGTTTCCGAGCATACATCATAAAGTCGATGCCGGCCACCTGGGCCGCCGTGACTGGTTCGTTGATGGGCGAGTTGACTTCAGCCAAGGTTATTGTCCGGCTGACAACCCATGCCCTTCTATTGCATGGCGCAACCGCCGTAGCGGCCACGAAGTCTCCCCAGGCCCTGTTTACGCAAGGAAATCGTCAGGGGAAAGACAAATCCACAACGTGCTCAAACTGTTCGTGAACTGGCCACACTCATGACAAATGCTTCCATAAGGGAGGTGGCATGGAAGGACAATATCTTGACTGGTGGCGAAAGGGCCGTGGCGCCACAACCACACCAGCGACACCTAGCACACCTCAAGCCACTTCAGCCACAACACCACAAGCAAACTCAGCTGTAACGTCAGCCAACAATGCGGACAATCCCCGATGCCTCGCTTTCTCGACCCTGATGAGCACCACAGGAGAAAATGGACCCGTCACCTATGCGGATTCTGCAGCCAGCCAGCACTTCTTTACAGACAGGCAGGATTTTGTGACGTACCATGAACCCAGTGCCGGAAACAAGTTCAGGAGGACTGCAAGGGGCACTTTTGACATTGCAGGGTGTGGCAGAGTCCGGAAGTGGGTGAAGTATGATGGTGCAGTCATTGAAGTCACTTTTGAGGATGCGCTTCATGCCCCAGGTCTGGACCATAACCTGGTATCTATAGGCTGTCTTGTCAAAAAGGGTGTTCAACTCGGCATTGATGAAGATGGTGCCACGCTTAGGGCCCCTGATGGCAGACCTTTTATGAGGTGCCCCATGGCTGGTACCATGTTCGTGGTGGAGTTTGTCCCACCCCCCCCCCGAGTGCCCTAGCCACCCGTTCCCTCCACCACCCTGTCGATCTTGAGACGTGGCACTGTAGGCTGGGTCACATAGGTGAAGGTACCATCCGTGACATGATTTGAGGTGAAATGGTTGAAGGCCTCGCCGTGATGAAAATGTCGACAAATGGAAAGTGCGAAGACTGTATCATGGGGAAGCAAGTCAGGCGCCCTTTTGACACAGTGGTGGAGCCTGAATCCAAACCTTTTGAGCGCGTTGCTCTTGACCTGTGGGGCCCTGCATGAGTTCAGACCACAGGTGGAAAGGTGTGGATGATGGTGGCAACTGACCAAGGTGGCGCAGACTGCGAGGCCTGGTATCTTGCCCACAAGTCCAAGGAGGCGTCACTTTTCTGCCTGGAGACCTATGACTTGCGAGTTGAGACTCAGTACAGCGCTCGCATTAAGGTTGTTTGCACTGACGGCGGTGGGGAATTTGAAAACAGCCTGTGGGAAGAGTGTTGTCAAAAACGGGGGATCAAGCATGAAGTTGTCTCACCTCACTCCTCATCCGCAAATGGCATAGTTGAACGCAGGAACCGCACTATACTTGACCTTGCCCGGAGCATGTTGAGTGACTCCCGCCTACCAGCTCATTACTGGGGTGAGGCTACCTCAACGGCCATCCATGTCCTCGACCTCGTACCCAGTTCGAGACACCCTGGAAAGACGCCTTATGAGATACGGACAGGCTCAAAGCCAGAAGTGTCATACCTGAGGCCCTTTGGCTGCACAGCATATGCAAAGGTGCTGAAGGAAGATGGTGCCAGCAAGCTCGATGCTCGCTCAGTAAAGTGCATGATGGTTGGCTATTTTGGGAGAGGAGATTACAAACTTCTTGAGCGCACCACGGGGCAAATTTTCCGGTCTTGTGATGTGGTCTTTGAGGAAGGCCTGGCCCACCGGACCCTGCCCGATGCCCGTGATGAGCCAGCTGTTGATCTGTTTGAGATCCTGGATATTCCCACCATCGAGCCCTCTTCCCAACATGTGAACCTGAGCGAGCAGACCATGTCGAGTGGGGACAACGCACTGGTTGCGCCACAGACCACCCAGACACCACCTGGACCCGATCATCCTGCACCTGCTCAAGAGAGAGTACTCATCCCTGCTGAACCTCAACATTCTGAATGCCTGGCGGCGAGAGCGGCACCCTCAGGCGCCCCCGCCGCAGGGTTTTCTCCCCAGACGCCACCTGATGACAACCCGTCCGACCCTGAGAGTGAGGAGGAGACCTACGCAAGCATGCCTGGTGCGCTGTCCATGTACATGGGCGACCCGGATGACGTGTGGGTCCCAAAGTCATATTCTGAGGCAATGAAGAGGCCGGATCTATGAAAGAGTCCCATGGATGAGGAAATGAAGCGGATGGATGAACGCAAAGTGTGGAGGCTGGTAGAAAGACCTGTGGGGGCAAGGACCATGAAGAACTGATGGGTCTTTGCCCTGAAATATTGACGTGGATGGGAAGGTGATTGGCCGGAAGGCAAGACTGGTCGCGAAGGGTTTCTCTCAGATCTCCGGAGTGGATTACTTTGCGACTTACGCATCTGTCATGAGGTATGAGTCTCTGCGCATGAACCTCACTGTTGGAACGGTCCTTGATTATGAAATGTGGCACATTGATTATACAAGTGCTTACCTCAATGTGCCGACCCAAGTTCCCATTCTGATGGAGCAGCCGGAAGGGTATGAAGTTAAGCCTAGCCAAGTTTTCAAGGTGGATCTTGCTACGGGCAAACGGGTTTGGGGGAGCGTAGGTGGCGAGAGTGACTGCGGTGGTGAGGACCGAAGTGGAGGCGTTGCTGAAGACAATGAGAAGGAACTGGTCTCCCTTCTGGATAAAGCCCTTTATGGCATGATGGATGCGGCAAACAATTGGTGGGGGACACTCGATGTTGACATGACAAGACTAGGCTACAAGAGATCCGAGGCAGACCAATCAGTCAGATCGAGAGAACAAAATGGGGAAAGAACAATCACCAGCACATACACGGACGACACCTCTGGCATGTCATCTTCAGAGGAGGAGGCGGTTAGAGCGCGCAAGGAGCTAGGAGAGAAATATGAAGTGAAGGACCTAGGTGATATCAAATTTATCCTGGGAATTCGAGTGACCAGAGACCATACTCAAAGGCTGCTAGTCCTAGACCAGGAGGAGTATCTCAGACGGACTCTGGAGAAATTTGGAATGGCCGACTGCACACCAAAATATACGCCACTTCCTTCGGGTGTCATACTCAGTCGATCGCAGGCACCCAGCACAGAGGAAGACCATCACTATATGAGGGATAAGCCATTCAAAGAGGTCCTTGGCTCGCTGATGTACGCTCAAATCGGGACAAGGCCAGACATTTCTTTCGCCATCACGTCTCTCAGTCGTTTCATGTCGAACCCCGGAAAACCACACTGGCTTGCTCTGCAACACGTCATGCGGTATATTAAGGCCACGCTACACTACAGGTTGCGATATGGGGGCGAGGGCTACCAGGATTACATGCCACAGGGATACTACGATTCGGATTACGCGGCGGACATAGACACGAGAAAATCAGTCTCAGGAGGGGTATACCTGCAGGCAGGCGGACCAACAAGCTGGAGCTCAAAGTTCCAAGACACAGTGTCGACGTCAACTACCGAGGCGGAGTACATTGCGTTAGCAAAGGCGGGGGAGCAAATTCAGTGGATGTATTCCGCACTAACTGAAATAGGAATGGTAGTTCACTATCCAGCCGAACTCAAGGGTGACAATAATGGATCCATTTCCATCGCCGAGAACAAAAGGAACCACAATCGAGTCAAACATATCGATGTTCGCCATCACTTTATACGCCACGCAGTCGAGGAAGGGAGAGTTAGCATTAGCTATGTGCCGAGTACCGAAAACCTCGCAGACATATTCACAAAACAACTCGCGAGACCCCAACACCACAAGTTCTGCGTCGCCATGCGCCTAGTCGAAAATTGACGCGTGCCACGATTCCGGGGGAGTATTGGAGAGGGATCGTGGGGCACGTGACGTGACGCCGCCGCCGCAGAGGAAAAAGAGGAACTGTATAGTTTGGAAAACCATAAGGATCGGAACGGATGTCGGACCACCTCAGTCGTCACACAGACTGAGGTGGGTAGCATATTTATACCAGTCCACGTATATATACTGATTGACAACTTAGTTATTCTGTGCCTAATAGGTACATTCTACTAATATCAGTCGTTATCACACAGACTGAGTTATTCTGTGCCTAATACGAGATGTGAAATAATGATCTGCGTTCGGTGTCCTCTCTCAACTTGCTTCTATGCTTCCATCAGCTATTTTCTCCTAACAGCTGGAAATCGTGAAAGGCCAGACGTTGTCGTAAATATATTGTTACAAATCAGCTTGATATACGTGTCACTATAATTCTATAAAATGTCTTTCCTTGATTGTTGCAGTTCTATACCCATCTTCCCGGGGCAGCGGGATGCGATGCAGATAATCTCCATTACTGCAATGTTCTGTCCATTGACGTAGCTGGAATCATCCACACATGAACTCAATATCAAAACATAAAACACCAGACAAAAGTTATGTCGTACTGGAAGCAAGGAATATTGTAACCCGAGCAATTACTGGAGGTTGCTTGCTGAGAGGTTACGTGAAGGTTGACGGCAAAACATACCTTCCGCCGGACCGCCGAAGCATTCCAGGGGATCACCTGCCCAATCTTTCCTGCTGAGCCAGCTGGCGAACATACTCAAAGGGATCTCCAGTCACCCCCCCTTCAATCGAACCGGGACAAATCGTGTTAACGCAAATGTCACCACATCTTCAAGGTTGCAACTGGTATCCAAAAGGTTTAGTAGAATTGATGCTGAAATGAAGGTCAAGGCCCCTTCATAATCGGATATTCTCATACTCACGCGGCCTCGGGCTGTCTATTTTTTGTCAGTTATTTTGCCTGAAGTGTTACTAATTGAGTTCATCAGAAAATTGGAAAACACACTTTTTTCAAATGTACTTGTTTGATGCAGTCATAGTGGTACTTCCGCTATGTACTACATTCTGTCCCTCCGATGAGTTTGTTTCCTGCATTGCAGTTGAGAATCTCGTATTCTACTAAAGCTATCCATAGCCATGAGATAAATCTGAAAAAAAAAAATTATATGTAGCATTAACGATACAGCGTTCAAATCCAGATGATCTCTTGTAAGATACAACAAATTCCACTGACCTTGACTTAACCGACCGAGACAATAATTCAGAACACAGGCATTGTTGCTGCGTGTCGCGATCGTCCTTTGTGAATAGGCAATTATTAAATGCAAGTCACATAGGCAACAATCTCCACTTAGGACTTATATCTGTGAAGTTAACAAAAATCACTGCGCCACAGTTTCCATGTTACGATGATGACACATGTTAGATGCTTCTTGATCATGTCTAAATGAGATAGTTATACGATTCCTGAAAGATCAAAGGCTTTCTCTCCATCCTTGCGAACAACGACACCTTTTTCGGTCACGATCGCGGTGATTAATTCGGCGGGAGTTACATCGAAAGATGGGTTATAAATTCCTTCGAGGCCGCGAGGCGTGATCATCACCACGGCCTGCTCATCAGAGGTGTTCCCTGCATTGTACAGAGCACCACGAATTAGGCAAGCTTCCAATGGCGGCCGCTGTTCAATCGGGATACTGTAAGGAAAAAAGGCATGCGTTATGAGTCAAATGACCGTAATCTGAGCATGAAATACTTGCCCTGACCCATCTGCTACATCGAGATCGATTGTGCTGATGGGAGCAACCACTATGAAGGGAATGCCGTGGCGTGCGGCGAGTACAGCGGCGTTGTATGTTCCAATCTAGGCAGCCATTGTTATTAGTGAACGATGAAAGAAGGAAAGATACGCGCTTTGTTCGCCGTGTCACCGTTCCTAGCTACTCTGTCGGCCCCCACAGCTGTCAAACGATGTTAGCAACATATTGCAAATATCGAAAGCTACATGCGTACCGACAGCATGGATGTTATGATGTTGGAACAAGGAGCCGACCATCGTGTCGCAGAGCATGACCGACGGGATCTCGAGTGTCTGAAGTTCCAGCGCGGTGAGCCTGCAATTGGTATATTTTTTGAATTGGTCGTTGAACAAAGAGTCAAATCGTCTACCTCGATCCTTGATGGTATGGAGCTGTCTGGGTGTAGTACGCCCTATTCAACTTCCCGGTCTCATGGAGGTAGGTGATCAAGCCGAGGGCCGTACCATAACCCTGCAACGGTTGATACTCAATAGAAATGACAAACAATGCATACAAATAACGTACTGAGGTTGCAAGGGACCCTGTATTACACACTGTCATGACATTGAGGCCATCGGCACTCTTTTTGGGTCCTACATGGCTCAACAACCATTCTCCTCCCCATTTCGACATCTCTTTGTTCCTACCAACATCCTCATCAGCGATCAGCTGCCCTTCTGTGATAAGTGTCTTGGCTATGGATTGCGCGTCGCCCCCAAATGCCAGTGAGGACGTCAGAGTCTTTTGAAGACGGCGAGTGGCAGCCCCGAGATTAACAGCCGTTGGGCGCGCCGTGAAAAGAAAATTTAAGATTGGTTCGACATGAGCTTTCAGAGCCTCGGGGGACCCAAGAAAAGTAGGATGAGGGGAAGCTGCTAAAGCCTCTGTGAGATGATAGGAGAGCGAAAGAGACGCGAGGGATGCTATAGCAGGTGCGCCTCTGATCTATTGGCTTTGATGAGATTTGTACAAGTAAGGTGGCGAATTTGAACCTTCATCGATTTAATTGCATCATGGGCGTCTTCGATGGACTTTATGTGCAAGAATTCTGTAACATGAGGGAGAAGTAGCTGATTAACAATCTCCAGCTTGCCATTGGAGGTGCGGATGGATTTAAGAGGCGCCATACTCAGAATTTGGACTCAGTGACAGGACTAGAAGCCCGTATGAGCGTTAAATTGTTCTCATCTAATCTAATCAAGATCCCCTCCAAGGAATTTCACGTGCTTTGTCAAGTACCAAAACCACAAACAGCTGAGCATGGAAAGTTGACATTTCATTCTCCTCTTTTTCAGCATCGAAGCATGATCGACCATCTCGTTGGTCGACCTAATCCCTCTTGGAAACGCACACAGGTCTGTCATTGTACCAGTCGCACTCACGGTCTCGTTTGATCATCTTACCGCAGGTGTTTCTCGTCATCTTCTTCTGGTTATGGCGTATCATCCGCGGAAACTCTAGACCTCCACGGATTGCTTGGCTTAGAAGTGCAAATAGAATACTACGTACGCCCTATCATATCAATGCTGCACTCCTCTGAATCGCCACAGAACGCTACACACCTTGGCAAATCATTGTCAGCACTTTAACAGCACTCTATGCTGTTCGCAATTTCGACAATATTCTCGGTCTTGGCTGTGAGTCATCATCCTCCTTGTGTTATCACAGGCGTTCACAAGAGTGAATAGCTCCCGAACCTCTTGCTCGACTTGTGAGTGATTGTCTTATGCCCTAGTTCACCTTAACACCCTTTAACTTAGTATTCGCCGTCTTACTATCGAGCTACTTGGATAGTCACGGGTTTAGATGCTGGGTTTGCCACAGCCATGTCCATACGGCCCAAGTGGCTAAGGGACATCTGCTCCATCTTGTTCTCAGTCTACTACATCGTATATGCTAATGAAGGAGACGAGAAGGTGATCGAAGAGCATTCAAATTTTGTTTTCAAGACTGATATCCGATTTTCCGTAGCTCAGAAGATTTAGAGCAGTGCCGACTGTAGAGATGCTTCGTACTACTTGGGAGAAGACCACGAATCCATATGTGGGCACAACTTTTTTTTCCATTATCGATCATCATCGTAACTGACATACACGTTCAGATTCGTATGATCACTCATCTACCTTGGCTATCTATGCGACGGAAGATACTGTTATCTCGGCCTAAAACATCAAAATACACCCGTCCTATCACTGCTTACCTCTTCTTCTATCCGCCTGAATCGCAGTTGCGTCATGCAACGGATCTTATTCTTGACTTCCCTGGTGGAGGATTTGTCGCAATGTCCCCAGAGCATCATGAAGAACGGCTCAGAATGTGGGCTGTGAAAACCGGAAAGCCCGTTCTTTCTATTGATTATGGGAAAGCTCCTGAATGTATGTGCAAGTTCAATGGTCGTCTTGATTGATGTTCAAACAGCCTTTAGATCCATATCCATTCGCAATTGATGAAGCATTTGATACGTACAAGATACTGTCAGAGTCAGGTATGTTCGTTCCATTCTACCACAAAAGTACTGGACATTCAAACTGTTGTAAGCGGGAAGAGTCATCGGTATGTCCGGAGAAAAATTCAATGTGATTATATCTGGTGATTCTGCGTCAGTTTTTCCCGTGTCACTATTCATACCGCTCATTAATCTATCGGATAGTGGTGCAACTCTCGCTGTCAACGTTATTTTGAGAATACTTGAGAACGAAAGTCATTCACAAACACATGACGAAGCGAAACTTCGTCATCCTGTTGCCCTCGTTCTCAATTATGCTGCCCTTGACATCAATTTCACATCCTGGATGTCCCCTTCTAATTTACGGGTTTTGCAATCCGAACAATCTGTCGGTAATTTACCAGGAATAAGTGAATTGGCTGCCCAGAAAGACCATCTGCAACACATCGTGAGGATTCTCAACTTTAAAATACCATATTTAATGTTATCTTCAGAGCCCTCTTAGCATGGTGAAGGACAATAAGTTCAGCCATCATAAAACCAGGCGCATCAGGAGAACTGGGAGTTGGAGAGATGCCTTCCGAAGTTTGACTAGTACCGACGGTAAAAGATCTCAAGCCTCGGGCAAGCATAGCCTATCGGTCTTGAAAACGTCGACGAAGCGTATGACGGCGTCTTTCGACACGGAACCTAGTCAGGCAGATGGTGAGGGTGATTTGGCAGATGTGGAAAGTGAAGACGAGGACGAAGGTCTCGTGAGAGAGGAAGATCAGCCAATCCGCGCTCGTGTTCGCTACGAATATCCTCAAGTCCCCTCCCCTCCTTACATCGGGATGACCCATACTGAACTGGAGCGTCAACAAGAAGAGTTATCTGCCGCAGTTGAGGCGGCTAACACCGAAGCCTTGCAAGTCTTTGGTCGCAAGGATCGCGCGGAGCCTATCGGTACTCGATTGACGATGACCAGTCGGACAGGATATTTTCAGGACAGAATTGTTTCCCCGAGTATGGTATGTTCTTACGGCTTTGCGTTAAATCGCTTCTCAACAAGATTCACAGATGCGCGCGATGGCAATCTTATATATAGGTCCTCATCATAACCCAGATTTCGCTACTGATTACCATATTTCCCCCATCTTGGCGCCTGCCCATCTTTTGGCTCAATTCCCTCCTCTTCTCTTGCAATGCGGCGAAAAAGATCCCTTTGTGGACGACACTGTCATCTTTGCCGGGCGAGTTAGAGAAGCCAAGCGAGCTCGAAAACATGAATTACAATTGGCTATATCAGGAAAAAGTGCTCGGTTCGGTTCGGATGGTCACAAAGGCAGCAGTATTAATAATTCGTCCCTGGATACCAAGACGCTTGCGATGATGAAAAAGGAACGAGACAAGCTTGCGAAAGAGACGGAGGATGACTGGGTCCAACTAGTCTTGTTTTCCGAATGGAGTCATGGATATTTACAGATGCCGACGCTGATGTCTGAGGCGAAAGCGGTGAGGTTACATCCCTTCATTACAACATGTAGACTGACATCGTGGAATTTAGGTGATAGAAGAACTCGCTGAATGGATCGACGGAGCGTTTGTCAAGAACGCAGAGAAGTTTAACAACCGTGATAAGGATTTAGCCCTGTTAGACCCTCCGGCCTCTTCCGAAACAGAGACGGACGAGACGATCACCTTCATTCCCAGAAAGTACCAGAGTGAATCATTCCCAGTCAATGAGCCCCGAGACAAATCGATCGCTGCAAACGGCGGCCAATCAACGGCTGGTCACCAAGAGGAGTCCTCTGATGAGTCGGACATGCATCAAGGCGATTGCGCTGCATCCCTGACTCGGGACGAGCGCGATCATTCGATTGTGAATGAGACGCATACTCCTGGCTCTCGTTCGACACCGCACCCGCCTGATACGCCCAGATCTAGACAAAGGGCACTTGCGGGGACACAAATATCAGAAACAGAGCTAATGCGACGGCGACGGCTGCTGGATTCTCACATATTTGAGCAATAGATGTAAGCTTGTGGACGTATGTACGATATGTGTATCCCATATTGGCGGCCTCGGTGATCATAATGGGGTTTCTGCACAGCTTGGAGAACCCGCTCGAAGATCTAATATAAGCGTGCCGTGCTGTGCAACACAGCCACGGCTGTAACAAGTTGAAAGCAAAAGCTATCTAGGAAGACATTCTAGAATACGGCGCAGAACCGTGCGGATTCTATGAGGGGAATAAGGAAGGCTGTTCTTGGCATATGCATTGAACACTGAACAGCTAGAAGCTATATAGAGGCAATATCATCATCAAGCGCTTGCTTTCGGGAATTGAAAATTCTTGTCTACAAGATGGACCCAACACAAACTCCCATCATTCCTACACACTCACCTCATTTCCACCGGCCAACAGCCCACGAGCCGCAGGACAACACCTCTCTTCATCCTTCTCACTACCCAGCCACTACCATGCCTCGGGACCCTCAGCCTCAATATGCTTCCGAACCTCTCTACGGTCCTGCCGGCGGTCCCATGTCACAAGCCATACCACTCCACGGCCCTGTCAGCCATCCAGATGGCCCTCGTGAATATACCTACTCTCATGTTCAACATCTTAGCCAGTTCTCACCGCATCCTCCGACCGAGCAATCTCCTGGATCCTCAGGTTCGCGCCCTGCAGATGATGAAAGAAATATCCCCGACCAATCCTTTGCCTATACAGAGCCCTACAATCGCGGCCCCGATTCATCCCAACCACCTTCTCCTGGTCACGAGCCAGGCTCAAACCCAGGTGGTGCGGGTGCAAATCATTATCCCTCATCATCTGGAGTACCCAGGCTCCCTCCTATTCTACAAGTTGAGAAGCAGCAAGTCACAACATCGGCAACGCAGCTTGCGAGTGCGAGTCGCCGTAGAAATGAGGCTCACTTCGTATGCCCTGTTCCTGGCTGCGGCAGCACATTCACCCGTCGCTTTAATCTAAGAGGTAACTTTGTGACATTGAAGCTTCTTAACATCTCTAACGACTTGTTTGCAGGCCATCTTAGGTCACATACAGAAGAACGACCATATGTTTGCGAGTGGCCTGGCTGTAAGAAGGGTTTCGCACGTCAACACGACTGCAAGTATGTAGATCCAATGATTTTCGTGTAACTTGAGACTGAAGGCAATCACAGGCGTCACCAGGCACTTCATACCGCGAAGTCTCAGAACAACGTGTGCCGTGGATGTAAGAAGGCTTTTAGTCGATTGGATGCTTTAAATGTACGTGGGCTGCTTTGCGCACATCTATTCGTTGCTAATGTCCTGTCAATCACCAGAGGCACTGTGAGTCATGCTGTGCTTATTTGCTATTATGGCTGTTTAATCTTCTGTCCAGTAAGATCCGATGGCGGTGCGGAGTGCCGGGCGTCAAATCCCAAGTTTGCGGCGGAAGACAAGCGCTTATAAGCATGGAAATATTTCCTGTTCGTCAATTAAGTGACATCGTGACTATCAGTCACACTTATATCTGTATCCTAGAAGTTGGGGTTAGGGTCTGTAATAGTCCTATTGTAGTAATTGAATTTATTGAATAACACATGTTCCGGTTAGCCCGAATTCCGTGAATTTTGTCTAATTAACCGGACTTGCCTCTTGCCACCGTCAGCGACCCATGGCTCTTTCTATGCTCGCTGGGGGGGCTGAATGTGGGCCATCCAATCCTTTGCAAGGACTTTCTAAGAGATTCGACCAGGACAGAGGACTGCAGCAAGTAGGATTTTGATCTCGTTTCTCCCTGTCAAAGCACTAACATCTGGTAGGACCATTTCGGTGCAGGAAGAGCTAGCTCCTCAAGAGAGGTCAGTCTAATGCCTCATTAACTTAACCACTTTGCCTTTGATTATTGGGGCCTTAGACTTTCCGTTCGACGACCAACCCAGTTACACCCGACCAAGATGCCGCCCGATTCTTCTCCGCTAATGTCCTCCCGGCTCAGCTGCCTCCAAGTGATGTTTACGACGTCTCTGCGCTCCGAACTGCTTTGCCAATTCAGCAGCAAGTACACTTGCTTAGCCCACAGTTACAGAAACCTTCAGTCAATTGGGCCGCTGACTTTGCCGCTCAACAACCGCTCTTCTCCCAGCCATTAAATGGGACATTCCAGGGCAACGAAGTTGTCTCGCATCCCGACGTAGCTAGCTCAAGTAGTGCCATGCAACAAGTGAGGAGCGGGCTTCCTCATGGTAGCTATTCGCCTTCTAGCAGGATTCACATTGACTCCAACTTGTTTCTAGTATCTTTACAATGGAACCCGATAACAAACGTTAGGATGGGACCGATGAATTACTCTTCCTCTTCCCTTAGCAACGTACATCAACCTACAAGTGAACCTTCCCGTAGGTCCCCTTATCTTGGCTATATTTTCAAATCTGACAATGTGTAGAAATTTCCTGGGATAAGGAGTTCAGTGATCAGGAGGCTGCCCTCATACAGAACCCTCCTGTACTGGAACAGGTGCAATCCGATCAGAATGTTCCCCAAATAGTGGTTGATAACGATGAGCTCGCACGCACGGCTGGTCTGCTCCTGGAAAACGTCCGAAATGAACAAAATCCCAAGTTTCAGAACAGTCAGTTCCTGAACCTCATGCGAAAGCTACGTGATCGGGATATCATTGTTGAAGGAAATCAGATGGTTGAGAACGAGGGACAGCAGACAGTTGATTTCAAAGGGAAGGGTCGAGCGATTGACCCCTGGTCCACATCACAAATGAGCACTGATATCCCACAAGTCGGTTCAGTATCCGGACAGCCACACGTTCGCTTCTCTGAATCAGCTCGTGCTCATCTTGATGAACAAGGTTCTAGAACTGAAGAGGACGTGAACGATGCCTACTTTCATCAGGAAAATGCAGAATACCAACAATACTGGAATAATATGCACGCTGCAGGTACCTCGCAAGCTCCTACTGCCAACGCAGATGTTGCCTCCTGGGACCGTCTGCAAAAAGATTGGGATCAGTTCGAAGCAACCACAGAGGGTATCAAAAGTGTTGTCAACTATCAGTTCCAGGACAACAATCCCTATCTAGTAGGTGACTCATCTGCAACGCGCCAGCACAGGATACATGCTGGTTATCACTCCTTGACTGAGGTACGTAATGCATAAAGTGCCCCTTATCGTTGTTATACCATGATTTGCTTTTAGAGCGTTTTGCAACTCGAAGCAGCAGTGCAACGTGACATCAACAATGCCGCGGCGTGGTATGAACTTGGCGTGAAACAGCAGGAGAACGAACGAGAACAGAAGGCTTTCCAGGCATTACAGCGTTCTTTGGAACTCGATTCTTCCCACCTGCCAACATGGCTTGCTCTCGGCGTGTCCAATACCAATGAGAGTAACCGTATCGGTACTTTTGACGCCATTAATGAATGGGTCAGTCGCAACACTCGTTATGAGGCCGTTGTCCAAGAGTTCCGCGCGCAAAATCCATTGAGTGCGGATGCGTCTCTCGCTGTACGCTATACACACTTGGTAGACACCTTGATCGCAATGGCAAGGAGCAATACGACTGGTATCGTGGACGCTGATACACAAATTGCGTTAGCTATCCTGTTGAATACCAACGAGGTTCGGGTATTCATTTTTGGTCTCTTTTTCCTCTCAACGTGTTTCAGGAATACGAAAAGGCACATGATTGCTTCCTTTCTGCGTTAGCGGTACGACCAGAGGTTTGTTTACTAAATCATTACAACATTGCAGACTACAGACTCTGACTTTACTCTTGAAATTCACAGGACTGGTTACTCTATAACCGCGTTGGAGCTACTATGGCAAACAGCGGTCGGCCGGAAGATGCTTTACAATATTACTACAAAGCATTGGAGTTGAATCCCGGATACATCAGAGCCAGGTATGTTTCATAGTGCTGTTGCCGTACGTAAATACTCAAGTTGTCCCCAGGTTCAATCTCGGCATTTCATGCATCAATCTCAGGGTACGTTTCGAATACTACATGTGGATTCAGTCGTTCCTCAAATGATATCACCTTGTAGCGCTACGAAGAAGCCGCACAGCATATACTTGATGCATTGGTATTCCAAGATAACGACGGAGTTCGTGATGCCGCTGGTCTGAACGAGACACGTGGAGTGACTACCAAAGCACTCTGGGATAGCCTCAAGACCACATGCCTCCATATGCAGCGTGTCGATCTTGCAACGCTGTGTGATCGACGGGACCTTGAGGGTCAGTGTCCTTTTCTTTACATCGATTGCCTGTGAACTGACGAATCCTTGCTTATAATAGCTTTCCGGCTCAATTTTCATAACGTGTAGACATTCCATCTAACCCCTGATCTTCGTAGCGCACTAGACAGAATGTATCTTGTTTCCGCTCATAGAATTTCCACAACGACGCTTCTCGGGTAGCACTCTCTTACACGGGCCCATTAATGCCTCATAGCATACCCGGGAGTGTAAGTTGGTTACTGAATGGAGAAAAGAGCTTTCATGTAGAAATGTCGAAGTGACCCAGACTAAATGAATAGTCTTAGGATTTCGATGACTCTGAAGCAATCTTTTGAGTGCGAACAGGGAGATCAAAAGAAAAAGTAGAATCTACCAGGTTGCAGGCCCAACCTCTTTGCCTTCTCTTGTCGCGCGAGGGCAGTCTTCAAGAAATCCATCACCTCATAATCCTCCTTGTCCATGTTTGGATTCTGCGCGATGCGTTTCATTTTGGCTACGAGTTGTTGGTGTTGAGCAGCTTCTGCTTTCTGCTTTGCAAGCAAATCTCGCGCATCCTGAACGTCAAAGTCACCCATTGGGATTAGAGTGGGCGTGCGGCGAATCATTGAAGGTCCGTAGCGCTGTTGGATGAATGTGAAAGAGTGCAAACAAACGGACAAATGCTGCGGCTGCGCAGGCACAACTGCCAAAAACATTCCAATCCACAACGACACACGCAAAACACACGACATCGACCATCTCTGACACTACATAATAATGGCCATAGACCTTCTTATCCGCGCCAGCGATGCATTCAAAAGCTTGCGGGTCAGTAGTCCTTGTTCTCTCAACGAGAACATATTGTTGAGATCCTTGTATTTCCAAAATTTGTGTCCTTAGGAGACCAAGTTCTCTGGTATTCGCTCGCCGGCCGAGTTCTTTGATTACCACCGTATTTCTCGGCCAGCAGACTTGAATCAGGCAACCTCGGTCAGTGTGTTTCCTCCTAGGCGCGCAGGAGTGGGAACCTAATATTCTGTCACAGCGTATATCCTACAACACTCGCTATTTCTCAGGTGAGAAGGCACTCTTACTCAGCTATGCTGAAATTTAGTTGATCTCATTCTGTCCAGGGAACTACGGCCTCATCATTGCAGTCCTAGCCGTGTATGCCATGTACGTCACACTTTGTACACAGTCGTGTTCTAGGACTTCAACTGCCTTCCAACAGCCTAACAAACTATCTCCTCCTGATCTCCCTCGCGTTCCTCGTCTTTGGTTTTGCTGCGATCAACAAATTTGGTGCGTCATGCGTGCTTTTAGCTAGGAAGCACCCCACATATTGACTGCCATTCTGCAGCTCCTGAAGCCACCCAGTTCGGCGAACACACCATAACACAGAAACATCTATATACTGGCCTGTTCGTCATCGGCATCCCGTTACTTTGGATATCCTCGCCTATCAGCACATTCTTCTGGCTCGTCGGAGCCTCCGGTATCCTCATTCTTGGTCACGCAAGCTTGCTTGAGCCTGGCATCGAGAGTGACTATGCATCCATTCAGGACAGCGCCGTTTGAATCACATCAATGAGTGACACCTCTTCTATAAGATAATTTCGTCCATAGATTGGTAGTTGATAATTTGGACTTTTATTTCCCTTCTGCTACATATTTGAAAACGATATCCAAGCAAAAAGATGAACCGGAAAATAGATGGTGAAAACAATGTGGCTGGAGACCAGCGTAAGTGTAGTGAATGTAGGTGTGACGTGTAGTGATGAGGTAAAGAGCTTCTTATGTACAGTGTACAATGAGATGCAAAATGAGGTAGGACCAGGAGTACAGCAAGGATCAGCCGTGAGGCAGTGAGAGAATTTTTAGACGGACGAAAGGTGATAGATAGGATGTTGCAGGCAGAGATCGAAGGCCGTCCGGTAAATAAGGCATTTAAAAATAACCATTATTTATGTATATGTTATAGAAGAGGAAGCCATTGACCTTCACGAGTCCATTAGAAAGCGAACTGCATTAAGGACCTGGAAATTTACCAATAACGATACTGGGCAAATCGAAAAGATCTCTTCGTATTGAGAAGCAAAAAGTGGCCGGCACCGGCGCTCCAGAAGGTTTCAACAACACGCAGTGTGAATACACGGATTGGGTCGTGTTTTCAAAGGCGTGTGCCGCAAAGTTTTCCCAGTACTCCACTACAGACTGGTTTTCGAATAACTATGTACGAATCAGACCAGAATTTGACTAAAGAAAGAGCCCATCATACCTCATAGATATACTTTTTACCACCTATGAGCTCCTCCATAGGCCATTCCGTTAGCATACAGAATTCGGGCGCAACCAAGCAGATTTCGCCCGTTCTTCGCCAAACAACAGTGGGTGTGCCGCTAAATGACATCAACTTCTCGAGTTCCTAATTGGATATATGATCGAAAGATTGTGCGTCAAGGAGAAGCTAACATACCAGTAATGATCTCTGAAAACACTTTTCGACAAAGATCTCGTCATCCAGAGAGAGGGGCATTTGCAACGCGATGAGCGATGGTCGAAAAATAGCCAGAGCTCGGACGATACGCAAGATATCGTTCTTCTCGAACCTTTGTATGGCAGCACGGATAACATCGAAATCGCGTAAAGGAGCAGATAGAACAAAACAAGTAAAAAGATCAGAGCCCGAGTCCCCGGAGGCACTCATTTCGCACTTGATACATGCTCAATAAACGTACCGAGTGGGCAGATGTTTCATGAGGAAATGATAGCCCTCCGTGTAGTCGTACGGTTTTGTTACACGATCATGAATGCTTTGCAGCTGTGACGTAGAGGATTCCGGAGCATCTGTGCTTCTGGAATTTTCCGAGGAAACCTCGGGATCTTGAAGGAACACGGGAACTTGGGGTGAACGTGGACGGGAATCGAGAGGAAATCGAGGTTGTAAAGGATGAAGAGGTTGAGAAACGTGATTACTCTCGTACTGGGAGAGATCGACAGCATCGTTGATGTCGTCCGATCCAGCTTGTGGCTGTTGGGTCGTATACGGATATGTAAGATACTGTGTGGAGTTGGGTGGCGATGAAGGTGCAGGATCAGATGGTTGGACTAGCTGGGAACTTGCATATGACGTTGTATATGAAGAGAGATTTTCTAGGGAAGGCGACGTGGTGTAATCAATGGCCTCAGAACCCCAAGTATATGATTGGGTTGGATCAGGAGACGCTGGTGATGTGACGGATTCTGGACTTGGGTTACCAAGTATGGCAGAGAGTATGGAATACTCGAGGTTAGCAGCTTCAGAGCCAAAGGTAAAACCGGGATCAAAAGAAGTAGTCAAAAGAACATCAGCCTGGGAGACGGGCTCAGCTGAAATTGGAGATCAGTCAGGGTCTGGAGATGCAAGTCAAGGTGCGCACATGGAGGAATGGTGGTCGTGGTCGCTGGCTCCTGACTGCTTTCCTGAGTAGACGACGACTTGGCTCGTTTCAATTGTTCTGCAGTACACGTGATCAGTGATTGTGTAGTTTCGGTGGTGGCGCGCGCACCGAGCTCGTCCTCGTCCAGAAGGTACTTTGCCTTCTTGCGGTGACCTTCTGTACAGTTGTCGGCGATGCCGCGTTTGGTACAACGTTGACACGGTCGCGCTGAGAATAAATGAGATCAAAGGAGATGCGAGAAATGTCAGGCACACCACCCACAATCGTCGCAGGTGAGGTGGGCCTTCTGGCAGTGGAAACATGCGCGGTTGGCCTTCTTTTTCTTGGGGCCGTCTCTGGCCTTGCGCGGCTGGACAGACGATTCCTGGCCCGAGTCCTCTGGAGTGCTGGTGCGCTTGCGCTTGGGACAGGGGGCTGGCTTCTTCTTTGGGGGAGACGAGGGGCCGGCAGCGGCATTCATGTGTGCGGGGTTGACGAATGCGGGGGAGATGGGGAGGGGAGCATAGACGGCCGACATCCTTGCTCGTCGATGAGCAAAGTGCAAAAAGACTTCCCACCTGATTTAATCTTGCTTTTTTATTCTACCGGCATTCCTTCCAATTTGGGAGACCGGCTCACACCGGCCCACCCGCCGATCCCTCAGTCATCGCCGCTTCGATGGCCTCCAAGCTCCTCTCCGCCCTCACGGCTGCCCTCGGTCCTAGACAGGCCGCTAACGAGCTCAGATGGATGCAGCGCCACCTGCCTTCCGGCCCCGATCTTGCAAAAATGGTCCAGCGCAGAGTTGCCGGTGAACCACTCCAATATATTTTGGGCGCGTCACACATATTTCTCCTGATACTTCTGCTTATCCCCACCCCAGGTTCTCAGCCATTTGGCCCACTCAATCTCCTCACACGTCCTCCCGTCCTGATTCCTCGCCCAGAAACTGAGCATTGGGTCATCCAGCTCGCAGAACGTATTACAGCACAACCACAGCTACCCAAGCGTCTGCTCGACCTCGGCACAGGCTCAGGATGTATACCACTTCTGTTATGCCACCTCCTACCCCAGGGCAGCCTGGATGCTTGCGGTGTCGATATTTCTGAGCATGCCCTTCGCTTGGCTACCGACAATGCAGAACTATGTGGGACACCCACACCAACTGAAGCGGATGTCGGACATAAAAATACTTTTATGGCAACCGATGGTAATGTTTTATCGCCCTCTTTCTCGGCAGATGCCAAGATCAGTCCTCCATACGACATAGTTACATCTAACCCCCCTTATATACCCAGGGAAGAGTTCTTGTGCTTGCCCCGTTCTGTGTCAGATTACGAAGATCACAGGGCCCTCCTTGGCGGCGAAGACGGCCTTTTATTTTATCGTGCAATCGCATCTCTGGTCAGTAAAAATGGCTTCCTTCATCCTGGCGCTATCGTAGCACTTGAAATTGGCCATCAACAAGCACAGGATGTCGAGAAGATCATGCTCGAAGCCAACATGCTTAATGTAGAAATCTGGTCCGATCCATGGGGCAAACATCGGACAGTTGTCGCACACCGGTAATGGCTCAAACACATTGCACCTGGTAACATGACAGTGAGCCTACATCACGGAAGTTTCGTGCAGAGTTTCCCGCACTAACCGCGGTATCCCAGTTCCGAGGCTTGTAAACATCGATGACTCTTCTTACGACGGCGCTACGATCCAGAGAAAATGTCTGATCCTGGCATCTCCTATACCCGTCTATTCCAGCCGGTGTCGGGTATTTTCAATCAAGTCTCGACTCTCCTTTCCGCTTCCATACATTCCAGCGGAATCTAATTCAACTCCTTCACTTGACAATGACATTCAAGCTCATGATATAGTCCGTAATACTTTGCGTCATTCTGGACCCACGCTCCATCAAGAAGACCCGAACAGTCATCAATGCAACGTATGATCACAAAAGCCGGAATGATCGGTGTCGCTTGAAAGGTCCCAACACCTATCGAATTTTACTCCTTTCTTATGATCAAGGAGCATAGCCGCGTACTTATGTACATGTCTTTTGTCAAATCTCTCGTTCTAAGCCCCCCATCTTTAGGATGAACTCGAACGTTCCAGAGTCCTTTGGCTGACTCGAGTGATTTCGCTTGCACTGATTTTGCAACAATTCTGCATAGCTCGTGGTGGTACGCACCTGTTCAGCTCTAGAGCATCTCAGTGTCATGTCCCTATCCAACATATAAGGAAACATGATTTCAACCAGAGCCAATTGAGCAGGCTTTTCGTGGGGCCTCATTAAGTGCCAAGAGGCGTAGTTTATACTGGGTATTGAATCTATCGGTGCTTCATATAAAAGTGACGAAATCCAGGCATGACCTAGGGTAACCTTGGATGTTTTTACAACTCGTTGACCTTGATGCGTGTTGACCTTGATGCGTGTTGACCTTGATGCGTAAGGATCTAGCCTTGCAAAAGACGAACTCACGAAAAAAACGGATAAGATTCGCATAATAATCCATATATGGCTCGTCGAGATACTTGATCATACGATTCCGGTTCGGTGCTTGTGTATTTAGATTGTGCGGACAGCGTAGGTCATGCTCGGTAATACATACTTATGTACTATACCATTTCCCAGCCGGCCCTCTGTACCTTGACAAGAGAATTACCTGGCAAGAGTAGCCCCTGAGAGGAATTGCATCATATGTAGGTTAATTTAGAAAGCCGGGGTTCGATCGATACCAGCGCCATGTGGAGATTGAATTATGTAGTACAGGTTACCAGTAGTCGCCATGTCCTACCGACGGATTCCGTTAGATCAATATTCAGACATATTCTCTGCTACGACTGGCGAGTTTTTATGCTCTGGATGTCGTTGTAAGACTGCTGATGTAGCGCAGAGCTTTCCAGTGAGATCATAGGAGGCCAGATCGTCTCCGTTTCTGACGAGTTCTTTGCTGAGGCTTTTCACTTACTTTTGCAAGAGGTACGTCCCTTATATTGAACTTTGAACAAAGTTTTAGACCACACAACAGCCTGCTCCGAGCTTGAAAGGCCAGTTCGGACCGAAAGGTGCTTTATACAGCGGATGGGAGAGCAGGAGACATAATCCCACATACGATTGGTAATTTTCCGGACAAAAAACATATCCATTCATTCATCTGTATCACAGGTGCATCATCAGATTGGGAACAACTGGTACGATCACTGGATTTGACGTTGATACATCCCACTTCAACGGTGTGTGAGATCTTTCTCAAGCTGCTATTTGACATGACTGATGCACAATGCCGCCAGGTAACGAGGCCCCGCAGGTTTCCATCGACGTTTTGCATGGATCAGCATCAGAAGAACCCCAAGCCCATGATGCTCGAGTGAGGTTGTCACACGAGGCACGGTAATTCGTCTGATCAACCTCTTCTAGTGGGCCGAAGTACTCCCCAAGGTAGACTTGGGACCCAACTCGCGTCATCTCTTTACCATTACAGAATCCCGTCCAGTGAATTATGTCAAACTCAACATGTATCCTGATGGTGGTATCGTATGTCTATCCCATGGTCTTCAAGGGTTCACAAGGTGATAACGATGAATTATTAAGGCCCGTTTCCGGGTATATGGACACGTTTCTCCCGTTATTCCTTCGGATGAGTCCGAAATATTCGATCTGGCTCATGTCTTCGCCGGAGGACGTGTAGAATTTACTTCAGATCAACATTTTGGTATCGGCGCGAATCTTATTGTTCCTGGACGGGGTAAGAATATGGGAGGGGGGTGGGAGACAAAGCGAAGTCGTACGAAAGGGCACAAGGATTGGGTCGTCATCAAACTGTGAGTGACTACTCTCTATGACGCGCTTTTCTGGTAAATAACTTAACAGCGGTGTTCCTGGTGTACTCGAACACATAGAAGTCGATACCCATCATTTCAAGGGCAATTTTCCAGAGAGTTGCGAAGTCCACGGATTGTACACCGACACTAGCATTGATTGGAAGGCTCACGAGAGTCAGGAGGCTGACTGGGCACTTATTTTACCAAGAACTAAGCTAGGGCCACACAGACAACATTATTTCCAGTTTGAAAATACCGAGGGGAAAATCCACAGCCATATCAAGGTTACTATACATCCCGACGGGGGTTTACAAAGGATCAGGATAATGGGAAGCAAATCAGGTCTAAATCGATTAAACGTCGAACGGGCTGCGATGTCGGCTTTAGCTCCAGCAACAACACCACGAACAACCGAAGTGACTCCTACGCTACTTTCCTCTACCAAGAGTGTTCCAGTGCTACCGCTGACTCCAGAAGGGTTCGCGCCGTTCGGCAAGGTCATCCAAGGATACACCGATTTGTATGCAGCCCCAAAGGGTATACAAATCACTCCTGCTAATGCAGGTTCTGCATACAAATTCCACAAGCTTTGTCTCATTGAATCATCGTATCCTGCCGAAGCCAACAACGCGACTTCTGGCATATCAATCTACCGATGCCAACCTTGCAAAGACATTACGAATGATGGATATATAGAATTGAAGGTATTGGAACGCCACCCTTTTACTAACCAGGTGTTCATCCCTATGGGTCCGGGTACAGGGGAAGGAATTAGAGATCCAGGGCTGAAGTACCTTGTCGTTGTCGCGCATAACGGAACGGATGACCGTCCAGACCCTGATACTCTGAGAGCCTTCGTTGCTAGCGCTGCGCAAGGCATTGCCTATAATACTGGCGTTTGGCGTGAGTATTTACGATTTGATGAGTATTCAAAACTTTAGCACTGATACTTTCCCTGGAAGATCAACCTATGGCAGTTCTAGAAAAGGTGAACCTGCAATTGAACACTCATGTAACATTCCTCACAATTGAAGCAGGAAATGGATTTTGCTTGCGTCGAAACACAGATTGGGGATGGGAGCATTGCAGATTGTGAGATTGTGGAATTAGCAGATAACGATGTCGTGAGACTCAGGTTGGCAACTACTTGAGAATTTTCAATTTCATTAGACAAGTTTTATGCATACGATGGCGCACGATTCCCTAAGCAGACAAGGAAGTTCAGAATCCGACGGTCATGAGAGTCAGTATAGGGCCAATAATGTTGGGAACTTGGAACAAATATTGATTATTGCGGAGTTGCAAATATTCTCACAAGGTTTCGGCTGTCGTCTCTGTTTCTCTTTCCAAACTCATGGAGGTGTCGAGGAAAAGGCCCCACTTTGACAACGAAGATTTTATTGCAACAAAGAAGAGGGCGCTTGCTGGTCGCAATGGAAGCCCTCAAGTTAATGGCATGGCCAAAGAGGAGTTTGATGCTGACAATCTCGAGGTAAGTCGCGTTGAATACTTCTTGTGATGTCCTTTGAACGAAGAACCCTAGCTGTTCCGCAAAGAGGCTATCTATCGAAGAATGAAGCATTATTCTAGAGAGAATGAGCGTTGTCAGTCCCTCATAGAAGACCTAGAAAAAAGAAAACAGTCTTGTGAAGTGGGTTTGGCTGCGATGACGGCGTGTTGGAACCATGTATGTATGCATCGCTACGCACGGCTTCATGCGTTGACGTATACTGCCCTTAGCTGATCAAGACCATACGGCTATTAGTTAGGTCAGACGATTCGGATGAAGTCGCTGAACGTCAGTGCCTTACATCTTGCTTTTTTATTGTTCACGCAGATGTTCTGATCCATTTCTTCAGAGATGTTCGATTTCACTGTACGTATCCAAGAAGATAAGGCGCCAGACATAACGAAGACTTTGGAGGTCAACCTGAAAGCGACCGAAAATCTTGTAACGCGGCTTTTTGAGGCAGGAGGGAACACTCAAACTCCTTTACCTGCTGGGAGTACCCTTCATCATTGCCAAAAGGAAATATCCGATGTGTGTCGGCTTCAGATTCAGCGTTTGTTCGTTCTCTAACTTTATGCAGCGCATAACTCTCCAAACACAACTGGATTTGGCACATACCCAACTTCGAGACGCGGAAGAGCTGAAAGAGAAATATCACAGAGATCTTCAAATGGCCGAGAGCCGCCTTGACCGATATCGCAGTCAGACAGTGGCAGCTATGCATACTCATACACCGGAACAACGATCATCGGGCGCAGAAGACGCGATAGAGGATTCGCAGCGAAAGCCGTCTTCTCCTGCAGTGAGTGGTCCGGTTAATTGGTGGGAGTCTAGGCTATCCTAATTTTTTTTTGTTTTCTAATAATCAATCAGGAGCCCAGATCTCCTGCCCAGCATAATGGCATAGGTGTTCCAAAGGAAGTGGATATATTAAGAGCGCAAGTTGCATCTCGGGAAGCGAGAATTAGTGAACTGGAACAGGACGTCGCATCAGCCACATTAAAACGCATGATGCTAGAGGCTGAGGTAGACGCTCTGCTCAGTTTATCACCTTTTTGTTGACGAGACGCTTGACAGCTGAAACAAATGTCTCATGAAAGGATTGTCGAAAATCCCCATTATAAGAGTCTCTTGGAACACGCCGGGGTTCTGCAGGCTTCGCTCACTGCTAGCCGGGCAGAGATTACTCGCCTGTCCGAAGAGTCGAATCATCTACGAGCGTCGCGGATTGAGTGGGAAGAAAACCTTATTGTAAGTTCTATCTTCTCATCATTTCCTGTTATTTTTCAAGCTGTCATAGAATGCTGCGAATCAGGCGAATCAAGAACTCAAGATCATGTTAGGCAAACGCGACGCGGAGAATTCACGGCTTCGGGAGCAACGTGAGCAACAGGCAGCTGAATTGGTTGAAAGGAGGCAACAAGATAACGTCAAAACGTCATCGTTGCGAGAAATGAAGGCGTTGAACGATTCTCGTTTGGTATGGCAGTTCTACACTTTTACGAACAGATTGCTTCAACCCTGTTTAGGAACGTATAGCGACATTAGAGTCCGAAGTTGCACGAGCCAAGGCCCGTTTGGCTGCTAATATGGGTGACGAAGACCTCATGAAATTTTTCCTCGAAGGGCAAACCCATGAAGCCGAATATTTTACGTCGCTGAAAGAGCGTGCTGTGTGAGTATTTGAACATCTTTTCGTTCAGCTAATCGTGAATGGTCTCATGGTAGTGTTGCGGAACAACGGGCTTCAATTCTGGAACAGTCATTGTCTAAGTATCAAGACGCCCATCCTGATATAGCAGAACATCTGAAGGCCGAGGCAGATGCCTTACAGAGACTAGCTGATGTTCAAGCGCAACTGGAGAAATACAAGAGGGTCTACGGCGATGCCTCAGGACTTCCGCCAGATACGTCTGCTTTAGCAGAACAACTTCGGCGTAAGGAGGAAGAGGTTCACAAGTTACGACTCCAGGACACCCAACACACTCAGGTCAGAATCTGTTTGGCTATCTAGTCACCCATCTCACCTCGTCCTTTAGGCTGAGACATCTCTCTATACCGAATTAGAGAAACTGTCCACTGCCTGGGAGTCTCTTGAACGACAAGTCAAGGAGAAAGTCTTCGATCTCGGTAACTTAGAAAACCAACTCAAGAAGGCTACAAGCGAGGTGAGGATGGACGTCTCAGCGATTTTGACATACCTCTGATAAACGCGTCGTCGCCTAGAAAGCTAAATCGGATAACAAATACTACGCTGCGATGCGAGACAAGGATGCCGTTTCGGCGGAGACTACCAGGTTACAGAGGAATGTAGAAAAGCAAAACAAAGTGGTTGAACGTTTAGTGGATGCCGAGAAGAATCTTACCGCCCAATTGGTAATCAATCCGCCTTTTCAAACCACAACCAACTAAAACTTTTCCAGAGCAATCTTGAGAAAGAACTAGCGGCAATAAAGACTGTTAGTCTAGTCTACAAGGAGAAGGCCGAGACTTTGGATATTAGTGTTGCTCACTGGTCCCGTCGCTATGAGGCAGAGCATCAACGAGTTAACGAGGCAAGCGAAGTCTAAGTCGGTTGATATCCCGTTTACTAACGTGACCCAAAAAAGGTTCACGTTGCATACCGTGAGCTAGAGAAGCTAAATTCTGCAAAACACGTCGAGTTGCGTAAAATGGAAGATGGAATTATTCGCACCAGAAAAGAGCTTGATGCCAAAATAAAACAACAAGAATCAGCGGCATCTCAGAGCGGCGGCAGTGAAAACGCGAAACTTTTGGTGAGTTAAGGCCACAATAAGTTTTTTGTTTGCTCACTTATCATGCAGAGGCTTCTCAAATGTTCTGCGTGCGAAGTAGAGTTCCGAGATACAGTTATTACTAAATGTTTGCACAGTAAGTTTTCCACGTTTTCTTGCGAAACTTCCGACGTAATATCTTTAGCGTTCTGCCGTCCTTGTATAGATGCTCGGATTTCTACTCGGCAACGAAAGTGTCCGGCGTGTGGGCTTGGTTTTGCACAATCTGACGTTCTGTACGGTCTATACTTCCAATAGCACCGGGTTGGGAAACAATCTTTATTCTAATATTATAACTTCTTATCATATCCTGCCAGTGTTCATTTGCTTTAATTGTTGAATGTTTCTAATCCATGACCCCGTTCGCTCATTAAAAGGCAATTAGTGCATTTGGGCCGAAAAGGATGTAGCAAGTGACAAATAATAAGAGTGAGACGAGAGTGATCGTATTTGCGCAACTCAACGTTTGACCCAAGCGTACTGAAATGTTTCGTCAACAAGAGGGGCTTAATAGCCAGTGAAAATGATACGCACCCTCTTGCGTGCCTTTGCGAGGCCAGTCTTCTTGCGTTCCACCATACGAGGATCACGTCTTGTGAGTTGCGCTGAACATAGATGCGAATAAACAATGCATGTAAGGAAAAACCAAAGATACGCACCCTTCCTCAAAACTGTGGTCAATTTCGGCTCATGGATGACCAGACCTTTTGCAATGCCATGTGAGAGGGCGCCTGATTGCCCGGTGGTGCCACCACCGCGAACGATAGCGAAGACGTTGTAGGCACCGACTACTCCCGCAACCTTGAAAGGACGCATAATGCGTTCGCGGTCGGCAGGTATTGGGAAGTATTCCACGAGTGGAATATTGTTGACGAGGATGGTCGATGTCGTTATTCCCTCGTAATCAGAGGGACCTTTCTGAGTCTTCATAGACGTTGGCTGCGCGTGCACAGGGATCATCCACACGCGCGCCGAACTAGTTTTCCGTTTTCCAACCGAATACGACCGCCCATACTGGTCTAGTGACACTGTTTTTTTCTGGCGTTGAGCCAACGAGGCAGCCTTCTTCCCACTTTCAAAAAGAGCGATGATGGAACCTATAGTTATCTTGACCTCAGAGGCATTTGCGGCCTTTGCAATGTTAAAGTAGCCATTCAGCTCGTTCAAGAGTTTGATCACCCGACGGTATCTTGACCGTGTCATAAGGCTTTGAAAGTCGGCAGACATTTCTTCCAGATCTTTCCAGATCGGAAATGGAGTCGGTAAGCTGTTACGAGCGAATTCAGGAAGAGGGAGGAGATGGAGCATTTTCAGTGATTTTCGAGCTTGAACGATGGCGTTTTGTAGTAGTATGACCTGGTCATAGTATTCGGAACGACCTGTATAGAATGTGGGGGAAGGCGGAGAACTCTTTTCAAAATCCCCCTGCCATTGAACGTCGTCCTCTTCCTCCTCGTCCCGTTTCCGTCGACGCCTTGCACCTCCAGTTCGGCGTTGGACATTGTTGAGTTGCGCAGGAGGGACGAATGGGCGTCGTGCTGTAGTGTAAGAGCGCCTTAACACTTGGCGTGCAGGATTTCGCAGGACATTCATGTGCAACACTGTGGTTTCGTTGCACCGGGAGAAAAAAGTAGAATGTCACGTGCACGTGTTAGGGCCACTTAATCATGCGTATTTAGCGTCGAAAATGCCGTTCTGATGAACTTGAGGTGGTTCTACTTGAAAAGTCAGACAAACTTCGTCAACCATCGGTAGCTAGTTGTTACCACACCTGGGTACCAATCTTTTTCTCTGAATGTGTTAACAAGATCATCATCCTATCCAGTCTTATCATTACCAGACTTGGATGTCACGCCAATAATATGACATCAAAGTACCATCAGAATACGGTATGATTGTTCAAGTTTTAAAACTCGAAAACGTGAAATTATACAATATAATCGGGGACCGGCGCTTACGCCGTTAGGATGAGTGGTATGACAATGACGGAATGTAGGGACACAGTAAAAATTAATACAGCCGAGGGCCTCTCTCATCAGACCCGACAACCTGATTCAGGTTTCAGTTCTGATAAGAAAATTTCCGACAGATGCTGGTATAGTATGGTAAATACTCAAGCCGGACCAAGACGATTATGACCAAGACAAAAACAAAACGACAACCCCTTCTCCGGTTATGAAACCCAGTCTCACCAACAACCCTGTTCTTCACCACACCACCGACACACCCACGCTGTGTTACACTTTCCATTCGATCCACAATTCCTACAAAAAAAGCACCCCTGAAAATCTAGAATGAAACAACAACTCTGTACTTACCCTAGGCGAATAGGTAAGATATCATCTCAATATCGTGTGCCTCCAGAATGGGCTTCCCGCCTTGAACCTCCTTTGGACGCATCACCGTTTCGCAGTTCAGTTCCGATGGGATATCGCACTTCTCCAGCACGTCCCCCCAGCCAAAATCAATCAGATGAACCTGTACGTCATCAGACTCAAGAGAGGCAGGATCAATGAGAAGGTTGGCGGCTCGTATATCGCCATGCACAGATCCATTTTGATGAAGTGTTTGGACAATGCTTTTCACCTTGTCTTTCACCTTTTCCTGCAGTTCTGTTGATAACGGATAACGGTGTAGGATTTTTTATTTTGACTGGTCCATGATAACTACTTTCCAACCACCAGTGATTTCAATGATTTTCTGCAACTTCGGTGCCATTCGATGCATCGCAAGGGAAATATGTGCATCCGCGGAATACTCATGTTGTGTAAATTTGATAATACACTCTCTGAGATCAGGTTGGTCGGAGATGGCGGCGAAGAGCAACTTGTCTGCTTCAAGTTGCGCGGTATAGTTCAAGCTGACTCCTTGGTCATTGTCATCACGATATGATGTTAGGTATGGGTATCGGGGAGTGTTGGATTGCTCGACGGGGCCGATTGCAGATTCAATAAGTGCGTGATGTTCCTGAATAAGATGGACTGCTTCGACTAGGGCGTCCAAGGTAGCCGCCACCTCGTATCGCGCATGTAGTTCCTTCCAATTGGCTTTCAGGTCAATGCCTCGGCATAAGGGCTCGACTCTGATACGCTGTCCATCCCACAATAGAAACCTAGTTTTGACCCTGCATATCCTATGAGAATGTGTGTACTGATGAAGGTGCCGTTATACTTACCTGAATCGACGACAAGGATGGGGGGGAAACACGTATTTTGGATTACCGAAGTCAGGTAGTGCATGCCTGAAAAAGCTGGCATAATATAATGCCGCCTGGAACATAGCGGATCCATTTTCATTTTTGCATCCTCGTATCGCTGCCGGTATGATCTCGAAGGTGATGTGTCCATCCGTAATATATTCAGTATCACCTATCTTCTCTGCATGAAACCGTAAATCCAGGCACTCGGAGAAAACCTTCGCGATAGCCTCCCTCTGACGGGCTTCCACCACTCACATCCAACTTGTGTAAGTTGGATGAGGCATTTCATAGCCTTATTTGAGGGGGGTTGTTTGCATCTATCCCTGAAGATCCCAAAGACACGTTCGTATAGTGCGATAGGGATGGTACTAGTCCCATAGGGCGGGTTGACAGTGATCACTTTATCCTCGCCTACAACATTTTGAAAACTGGTAGGCCGAGCCAGAGATGACGGCACGATGTCGGTTACTGTTTTCAAGCCGTTTGATGAGCATTGTGGTGTTATCATCTTCCTCCTCACGTTGATGTTTTCTCCGCAAGCTGGTTATGGAAAGATATGTACGAGGGGGTCATGTATGGGTAGAAGGACTGATACTCTACCATGTGGGACCTGCAAGATAACCTGGAGAAGCTCCTCGTTAGGAGCTGGGTTCAAGCACTTGGAAACGAACCGAGCATCGTTGAGGGGCTCGACATCATTACTATTTGCATTGAACGAGAGACCGCCGATGATCTCTTCTAATTTATGAACCGGGCCCATGTCAATATCAGCGGGCTTCCAGACTTTCATAGACACCAGATCGTATGCAAGTGCTCGTGGATTCTGGGACTGAATTTCTACTTTCGAGGCAAAAATCCTTGCGTCAGAACGGACTTTAGCAACAGAAAGGACAGTATCGGATAAGAGTTTGCCCTTTCCATCTACGAGGACTTCGCAGGCATCAGAGGCAGTTGTGAAAAGTCTCAAACCCGACGTTGATTAGGGGCACAGAGCCCGCTACGTAAAACAACATTATGCCAAAATGTAATCAATAATACTACCAAAATGCATGTGAAAAATCATTCAAGTTGAAAAGCAAGTTTTTGCGTGTTGCTAGCAATGGGTAACTCAACTCAGAGATAGAAACCCATAAACACTGTCAATTACTTTTTTTTGTACTGTTTCTTTACCGTTTATAGAAGGAGGCACACTCAACGGTTTTACTATTTGAAAATGGTAAACAAATGGAGCCTTGTAGTCGGGGACTGACGCTTGGTCGCCGCTACAGGACTGCGTCTGTGAGCTTGACGCCTGAGGAGTTGCCAAATTTCTGAAATCACGATTCCGTATAATTATGAGATCAGCTATAATTCAAATTATTGATCGTGACGTGTGAACCCCGCCCACACCTATGAGTATAGAACAGAACTTCTCGGGTGCATTGGCGAGATGGAAAGGTCAGCCAGAGCATATATATAATGTCTTCAAAATAGCTCTGATATTCTTTGTAGATATCAATCTTACTGAGTTGCAGAAGACGTTGGATGCACAGGGCATTGAGCTCGTCGATAACCAGAAAGAGAGCGTCGTTGGGCGTAAGGCGTTGGCGGACAAGACTAAAGGTTCAAGTTCCTCATATACATATTGTCGTGTTCGTCCGACTTATGAAGGTGCTCAGAGTTCAAGAAGCTTCCTGAAGTCGAGAAGCCAAATACGTTCAAGGGTCTACTCAAGGGTATGAACGGTATGGCTATCATAAGATTCACAAAACTAACTAAAATACCTCAGCGTACCAAACGGAAATCGACAACTTGACTAAACGCTCCAAGGCCTCCGAGAATGCGTTCCTGAACGTATACAAAATCCTAGCTGAGGCACCCGATCCATATCCTCTTCTCGAAGCAGCAGTGGTAAGATGTGTGTGTGTGGACTTGACCCTCGTACCCGCTGAAATCCCATATTCAACATAGGACCAAGCTGTTAAAATTGCAGAAGCATTAGAGCTGGAAGTTGAATTGCGGCGACTGCGGGAAGAGAATGCAGAACTTCGGAAACGCGTGAACGAATTCTCGTCTATTGAAATGGCAAAGAAAAGGTTAGACGTCAAGGTTGAACAGTTGGAACAGAAGGTATGCATGTTCCACCTCAATCCTGCTATCGTACTGCATGACATTTCTACAGATGGAGGACATGATTCAAGAAAAGGTTGCTCAGAAGGAAAACGAACTTAACGCGACTTACGACGAAAAGCTTCGAAACTACGAGGAACGGTATGTACTCGTAGAGGTGTATGGGTTACTTGTTGATGTTGATTTTTCCTACCTAGCGAGCAGGATTTGCAACGTCAAATAACACTGACGAACAACCAACTCCGGGACTTGCGCACGTCAAACGATTCGAACCAAGAAAAACTTTTAAATCACAGCCAACGACAAGGTATAAAGCCTTTTCTCAATGCCTGGGTCACGCAGTTCACCGTTAATAATCTCTCTCTAGATCAGGAAGTCATCGCCAAACTGGCCGAGGTGGATATGATTGTTGCAGACCTTGATCGGGCTAACAGTCGAGTTGCGACGGTTGAGCGACGGAATGTGCGTATATCCAACTCCAACTATCTCTCGGCGACTACAATGCGGGGTTACAGGAGATTTTACGTGCCGAGATTGAGAGCATACGTAGCGGTAGCGACACGTCTGGCCGGTCAGTAATAGACTGATCGATTCTGATGGTGGTTCTAATGGTTCTATATACAGTGTCAAGTCTCTCGAAGCTCAAATTTCAGGCCTTGAAGGCGAATCTGAGCACATGGCACGCGCGCTGGAGGCGCAAAAGGCTCTTACAGCAGAGGCTGAAACTGTGGCAACCAAGAAGATTGACGAACTAACCAAAGAGATTCATAAAAAGGTCTGTGAAATCATGCCCCTTTTCAATACCAGTATATTGACAGTCGTGTAGGTCGGGGAAGTAGATCAATTGAAGCAGAAGCTGAAACAGTACGCCAATTACGACGAAATCAAGCGGGAGCTGGAAATCATGAAAGTAAGTCTGATTGTCTATATGTCTGGTTAATGACGCTATGTGCTCGTAGTATGTCGAGTTCGCTGGGCTCGATGAAGATGTGGATGAAGATACCCGGATTAATACCCTGGAGCTACCAAACCCTAATGCAGAAAAGGCAAACGCCCAGCAAGGTAGCTCTCTAGAAGTGCTGCTTGCTACCAAGAACAAGCGTATCCTCGAAGAGTTGACCAAGTTCCGGGTACGTACGTCTCTGAGAACATCCAGTCCCGAGTTAGCTGAGCACGCAATATCCATCTCCAGATCCTCCACAGCGAGCTCGAAGAATCATTGCGGGGTGCCGAAGACCAGCTCAAAACCATAGGTTCTGAGCTCGAAAAGCAGAAAGCTCTGAACGAGAAGCTGGAGAACGATCTCCTCTCGATGAACAAGCACCAGACCAACGGAGACGTACCGTCATCCGACCCCGGACTCGACATTCTTGCCAGTCTCGAACTGGCGGGCACCAGAAAGCCTGTAAGCACCCGCACGCTGTGGTCCAGACAACCATACTCTCAACTTGTGTGATGAACCACCAGGAACCCAACGCGAACAAACCGATACCGTTCACGCCTTCTGCGGACGTGTCGATCCTTCCTATCGTCACGAGCCAGCGGGACCGGTTCAGACAACGTAACGCCGAGCTCGAAGATGTACGTCCCCATGCGTAGTAGCTTGTCTTTTCTCCCCCCCTACTCGAAACCTCACACTCCATCAGGAACTCCGAAAACAATTCCAGATCATCTCAGAGCTGCGCACGGAGATCAAGAATCTGCAATCCGATAATCTAAAGCTTTACGAGAAAGTGCGGTACATGCAGAGTTATCGCGAAGACGCGGGTTTACGGCCAGTAGTCACACAGCTGGACCCGTTGCCACTCCCGTCGGGCTCGGGCTCTGGGCATGCAGACGACATGAGCAAGTACCGCACGCGGTATGAGCAGGCTATGGATCCGTTCGAGGCATTCCGTGGTCGGGTACGTCTTGATTGTGGTCGTCAAGTAATCAGGTTTCATGGGGTGTTTTGCAGGAGGCCACACGGGCATACGATAATCTTCACCCTATAGAACGCGGAGTTTACATCTTGACAAGGACGGTGCTCGCTAACCGTCGTGCCCGGACATTTTTTGTCATCTACGCATTGGTTCTGCACGTTCTTGTGCTGTATACTTCGTACGGATGTGCTACGACGTCACAATCGCAAGTGCAGAAGCAGCCGAACCCGTTCTAATGAGCAGACCATGTAATTAATCAGTGGATGTATTATGTACAAAAAAAAATACAATGCAATGGTGTATCTACTCTAAATCACGGACGACCCGCGGCCATCTTGCGCTGATGAAACGCAATAGCCTGGTCAACGGCAGTAAGCACCGGCTTCAACGCCTACCAACATGCCTCAGTTTCACCCCAGGTAATGATTGAAAACACACACACCGACTCCACACGCGTCGGATCGACGCCATGCATCCTCGCGACATTGACCAGCGCCGCAACCTTTTCTCTCGTCTTTGCAACATACCCAATCATCTTTGCAGCCTTCGTCGCGCGCTGTGCGGGCGTCGCCGTGTTGACTGATTGCACGTCCATCGGGGGCGGATACATCGCTGACCAGAACTGGCGCAGGAATTCGTTGGCGGCGGTTTGACAGGTAGTCATTTGTCGGAAGAGTCCGTCGGGGATATCGTCTATGTCAAGTGTAATGAAAGAGCACAAACGGGACAGGGACGACGGACTTTTTCGTGTTTGGACTGCTAAGCGCGCAGAAACGTTTTGTGTCATGGAGAAAAGCGCTGCGTCACCGGCTTTTCGTTCCTGTTTGAGCTGAGGCGCCGACGACGCGTGAACCGTCGTGCGTGAGGGGTATGCGTGTCCAACGCACCTGCAGCAGATTTTGTTCCCAGCCTTGTACATTCGCCCTTGTCTCTCGAAACACTGCTGGCATGTCCAGGACCTAGACACATCAGCAAGCAAGCGGACCACGTCAGTACAAACGCACCTTGGTGGCGTCGTCTCCGTCCAGGGTGGCCGTGCGACCCTCAAAGTACCGCTGGCTGTCCTGCATCTCCAAAGCAATCCCGGCATCTTCCTTGGGGTCTTGCAGGTCTTCTAGCTCGATCTGTAGAAAGGTGAAACACTATACACATGTTTTGGGAACTGCACACCTCTAGCCGCTGGCGCTTGGACGCAGGCATCGCACCCCTATTCGATAGTTGAATAGTCAGATACAGGTACGAGTTGGCTTACAGTGCAGAGTTGAGTAAGCGCTCTGAATGTTCGTTAAACTTGCGAATGAGGGGCAAGGCGCCTCTTTGTCGGCCTGGTTGCATGGTGATGTCTTTTTCGTTGCCGGTCTGTGAGGGTGTCAGTGAGGGTGCCAGGGCACGTCTGGGGGATGCGCAACCGGTTCGTGGTCCTCTGATGTGGCGGCGAGGTCGACGAAGATGTCGACGGACTGGTTGCGCTGGCGGCGTGGCTCCAGACCTGGGGGCGGTGAGTGGGGCTGAGGGGATGCGGACGTGGACGCACCGTCGTCTTCTTTTTCGAGGTACGTGTCAAAGATGGGGTCGTCTTTGACGACGTGCTGGGCGGCGGTGGATCGGATGGAGGCGCGGTGGGCGTTGAAGAGTTTGGACTGAAAGTAGCGCTTCCAGAAGCTTTCTTCTGTGAGCTGGAGAGACACGTGAGCGGGGACGGTGGTGGGGCGGGCAAAGACAGACGTTGGAGGGGACGTTGTCGCTGTAAGCCTTGGCGACGACGGGATACTCGTCGAAAATGTCGTGCACGAGCTGGGGGGTGATTCTGATTTTGATCTCGCCGCCGTCGACGGCCTCTGGCCGGGGGTCGACGAGCTGGCCAGACTTGCCCTTTTTCTGGGCGTCTGCGGCGGCTTGGGCGAGGAGGAGATGCTGGGGCGGGTCACGGCAGGACAGACACGACACAAAGGGCACGCACCTCGCGGCCGTCCCAGAACTCTTCTTCGGTGATCTGGCCGGCGATGACGAGGTCGCGGTGGAGCTGGGCAAGGTCGGGGTTGGCGACGAGGACGATTTTGCGGAGGCGAAAGTCGGAGGCGGGGCCGCTGGCGGGGGTGGTTCTGCGCGAGGGGGGCAGCGGGGCGACGGGCCGGGGCGTGGGTGGCTCGTGCGCCCTGTTGCGGCTGATGATGGCAGTGAGCTCCTTCTTGAAGCGCTCGCGCTCGGAGTACGCGGCGGGCGGGGGCGCAGTAAAGGTGAAATTGTGGCCTGCGTCGTCGCGCACGAGCCCGAGCTTGAGGCGGACCTGGGCAGCGCCCTCCTTGCTGCAGAAGAGGGCTGGGGCGGGTCAGCAGCGCTCGGCGGGGCGGCAACGACTCACAGGCAGCCTCGGCGTGGGCCACGCGCACCGCCGGCACAGTCTTGCCGTGCGCCGTCCACTGCAGCGCCGAGTCCGTCAGCTCCAGCACGCCCGCGCTTTTCTTGTACGACGCCCTCGCCGAGCACACCACAGTAGCCATGCTTACGTAACCACGAGTAGCCATGTTTACAGCCGTGCTTACATAACCGCGACGCCCTCGCCGTGCACGCTTGCATAATCCTTCCTCCCCCTCCCATGCCCCGCCAGCTCCTCGTCTTTGACTTTGACTGGTCTGTGTTCCCCGTCTGCGCGCGTCTTGTCCTCACATCCCCCAGGTCCCTCGCAGATCAGGACACCGACCGCTACATCTTCGAGGTCCTCGCCCCCGACCTCCGCCGCTACATGAAGTCGGCAAAGCAGCACACCCAGTGGACAGATCTTGTGTGAGCTGCTCGTCATTCCCTCCAGCGTCTCTGACACAACTCCCAGCGCGCAATCTCTCCAAAAAATCCACGCTCGCGGCATCACCAGACAGCAGATCGAAACCACCCTCGCTTCCATGCCCTTCGTAAGGCCCTTCTCCGCCCCATCGCGTCCTCTCACACCACACAGCACCCAGCCATGACCCGTGCAACCTCAAAACTCAAATCCGAAGGCAAAACCACCTTTTTCTGCCTCTCCAACGCCAACTCCGTCTTCATATCCACCATCCTCAAGGTGACGCCCTTTCCCTCCCATCCGACGCGTTTCCAACTCTCCTTTTTGCAGTCCAAGGGCCTAGACAACCTCTTTGACCAGATCACCACCAACCCCGCAGAGTGGGACGACACCGGCCTCCTCAAGCTCCGGCGCAGAGTCGACCCCAACGGCCCCCAACACACCTGCAAAGTCGGCTGCAGCCCCAACATGTGCAAAGGTGCCGCACCAACGTCCCTCCCCCAACCTCACTCACATTTCTCTACAGGCGAGGAGCTCGACGCGTTTATCAAACAGCACGGCCCCTTTGACCGCATCGTCTACACCGGAGATGGCTCCAACGACTTTTGCCCCGTTCTCCGTCTTCGCAGGTCAGTCCACCCCCCCTCACGACTCGCTCATTGTTCACCCCCCCTCCCAGCCAAGATATCGTCTGTTGCCGCCTCCACCGCGGTCTGCAAAAACGCATCAACGAAGAGGGCGGTCTCAAAGCAGAGATCCGCTACTGGGCAGGCGCATGGGAGGCCGAAGAGATATACAACTCCCTCTCAATATAGTGTACAGTAAACACGCGAGGCTCGCTCACTTGTTGTTTTTTCAAGCCATATACATAATACAATGTAAAATGCGACGCAGGTGGTTAGCAAGAGCAGACGCAAGACACAAAAAAAAACCATCATCTATCTCGGCCAAGGGTCCATCGACCCTCCGGCACCGCCGTTGCCCCCACCTCCCCTCATGTGTTTTGTCCCTCCCATAGATTGCAGACCCTCCGTCACCGAAAACGGATTACGTTGCTGCTGCTGCTGCTGCTGCGGCCCCGATGGCACCACCCCCGCACCATAAAACGACGACGCCACAGCCTGTGGTGGCGGCACCGCGACATGTCCGCGTGTCGGCGCCGTAGGCGACGTATAAGCCTGCTGATACTGATCCGGCTGTATAGGCACAAACATATTATTCATCTCCGTCTGCGTCTGCTGCTGCTGCTGCTGCTGCTGCGATGTCGGATTCTGCGAAAAAGTAGCAGCATATCTATTCCCGCTCGCCGTCGTATTCCCCGTATACACCTGCGGCGGATTCGAAATAACCTGCGCCCCACTTCCAAACACCCCCGCTCCTCCTCCGTTCGTCCCACTCCCCCCAGCAGCAGTACGAACATTCGACATCACAACCTCCCTCCGTCCCGCATCATCATCCACCATAATAGTCTGCGGATGGAACGAATGCGCCAGTTTCGACGGCTGCGCCGCGTACCTCGGTCCTCCTCCACCCTGCGTCCCCGACCAGCTCAACGCCCCCCCAGAAGCCGCAGCCATCTCCGCCTGCTGTTGCAAGTACTCAATCTGCGGGTACGACGTCGGCACCTGCCCCGCCTTGCCCGTCTGTCTCCTCTCCCACTCCTTCATCGCGTCCACATCCCGGTTCAGGACAGGCGTCAACGCGTCACGAGGGATGTTGTCCATCCGATGCAGCCGCGCAAGCGCAGGCGGGATATCCTTCATTTGGTTGTTGGGATTCATCGTGTTGGCTCGTGCGCGCGCATGCGCAGTCGGATTGTATGTCCCTGAAGGCACGGGTGGGTTCAGGTGCACGGGTCCTTGGATATGGCTGGGATCAGTGTACTCGAGTTGACCCGATGATGTCTGGTGCACAAGACGATGCAACAGAGGATTCGGATACGTTTTGTTTCCATCCGGATGCAAGGTTGCAGGCAGCTGTTGTTGTTGCTGCTGCTGCTGTTGCGCTTGTTGCGCTTGTCCATGTGCGAGGTACGGGTTCCGGAATGTAGGAGCGTGCCGCATTGCAGCTTGATGTGCCGTATACGTTTGATGTTGGTTGAGATGCTGGTTGTATGATGCAGCATCCTGATAAGCTCTTGTTCCTTTAGGCTGAGAAGGTACTAGACCGCCGAACGGCCGTTTAGCGTCTGAGGCTCCAGACGCAGGTGATGCCCCTTGATTTTGAACTACGCTTAAACCATCAGGCTATCCAAAACAATATAAGCTTGCATAAAAGAACAGATCAGAAAGTATAAACTAACCACAAACGGTTTAGTAAACTTCTCTCCCGTAATGAAGGGATGCAATCTTGCTTGCTGAGGCGTCCATCGTGTCACTGGGTTCAGATTGAGAAGTCCTTGACAGAAATCGATGAATGATGCTCGATTATTCAACTCTGGATACGAAACGTCAGATAAGCTTGTTCAAACACCAGTGTAATGACTAACCCTTGTCCAAGTCATGACCCGACCTCGAAGATTTTGATGTTGGCATCGGAGCAGTGTTGATAATCTCCGGTAAAGACGTCGCTTTAAAGTACTGCTTTCCAGGCTGCTCATTCGTATTGTGCTCCCGAGAGTATTGTTCAAGCGACTTCATCCTATACCTCTTCTCGTTTTGGTTGAGTTGCGGATTCCACACCTCGAACGTGTCGAAAAACTGGCTTGTTTGTTTGCCCGTGTTCAACATGCTCAATGGAGGCATTCTATAGAATAAAACTCTCGTAAATGGAATGGAAGGATAGGATATAACACTCATACGTACCCGAGCATTTCAATGATACGAGTCAATTGGTTGTATTCACTCGTCCCAGGGAAAAGAGGCAATCCAAGAAAAAGTTCCACGGCAATGCAGCCAAGAGACCACATATCAATCGCGGCATTATAAGACATGCCGAGTAGAACTTCTGGTGACCTATAAAAACGCGACTGGATGTACGTGTACACCGTTTGCCGCTCATGGCAAGCAGAACCGAAATCTATGACTTTGATTTGAGGTGACTGAAGTCTGCAAGTCGACAATTCAATGAGGGTTCCAGGCAAAAAAGGAGAAAACGCACGATTTCAGAAGAATGTTTTCGGGCTTGAGATCACAATGTATCAGCCGAGCTTCTTTTAAGATCGTCATCGCATCCAACAACTGTGCCATGAACACTTTGACTAGCTGTGTGCTCAAACCTTGGAATTGGTTTTGTTTGATGAGCTCGTAGAGGTTCGACGAGAGAAGTTCAAAGACGAGGCACAAATGATTTCGATGGATAAACGAGTCTCGCAGACGAAGGATGTGGTGTTCGTCATTGACATCGCAGGTTTTGTTCAGCTGCAACGCGCTCACTGAGTGTGGTAACGGCACATTGTAGATCATCACGTACCATCTCCAGTATAGTTACCTCCATCATGCTTTGATTGAAGTATGCAGGCTTATTCTTCACCACTTTAACAGCCACAATCTCGTGCGTCTTCATGTTCTGGCATTTCACGACCTGGCCAAAGGTTCCTTGACCGAGGATATCGAGAATCAAGTATCTGGAATGCTAGTTTGGAAGCGGTCAATCCGATTGGAACATGTACACGTACTTGTGGCCCTCTTCCGTGCCCAACCAGTCATTAACATATAAGATGTAGTCGTAATCGTCGTTATCGTACCCATCGTTGTGTGCGGGCTTGCTGGGCTTGGTCAAGACACGTCGCGGATTGTGGGTAGACTCATATCGAAAGTTGGGATTGCATATGTGGAACGTCTCAACAATGTTGGTTGTCAGTTGCCGTAGCGGCTGCACACTAAGTTAAGCAACAGCTAAAAAGGATGAAACTCAAGTCACGTACTGATAGGTAAGTGCCATCGCTTGCCATCCTTCTCCCCGTAATTGGAACATCGGTCCGTGGTTGAAGGTCGTGGGCGGTACGTACACGTCGGAAGCCAGATGGACGTCGCCTTTGGGGCGGAGGATCAACTGCCATCTGGTCTGAGGCATAGTATTGCGATGCAGGACTCTGCGAATGCAGATACGATAATGGGGTGGAAGGGTTTGAGACTGGGTTTTGCCTGCTCGTCGGATGGGCAGAGAGATGATGCGTCTGCAGAGCAGGAGGATGAGGGCTGGATGTGTCCATGGCATAATTTGGCGAATATGGCCCAGCAGAGCTCAGACCTGCATTATGAGGCGTGTAGGACGAACTAATTGGAGGAGTCATGGTCTCCGATTTGATTTGTGAATGGTTGCGACTGTGTGATTGTGATTGATACGAAGCAGGATGAGTACGTTGATCCTGAGGCGGAGCATAGGGATAGTTTGCAGTGGTTGGTGAGTACTGGGATTGTTGCGAGTACGAATCCATCAAGGCAGCTGAGCCTGGTGCATTCGGACCGCGTAGAGGCGAGCGAGTAGCATGGGCAGAAGAGCTGGGCTCAAGACTGGGCTGGACCCTCTTCGCCTGCTGCGTCGCTGAACCATTGTAGTACATGTCGGTGTATGTGTCTGTGGGAGTCGAAGCAGAATTGACAATAGAAACAGGACCTGTCAGCGATTGTTGTGAGTATGTGGCAGGGGGCGGATAGAACGAAGTCTGTTGAAGCTGATTGGACGGCCTAGATTGAGAATCGATGTTAAAGGCGCTCTCCAAGTCTTCTGGTTGATGGTGGCGGCGCGCCCTTGATGAAGGAGTGTTTCCGCTAGCGCTTCCTCCCAATGACGCGCTACGAGCCAACTGATTATGGCTAGTTGACAGATACTGGGGGGTTAACGGAGACTGTTGATCATCAATGAGCTGGGAAACTCGATGTCTTGTCGACTGATGAATGGGCTGGAGCCGCTGGGGCGACGCTGTTGAATTGGACTGTGGCGGGGGTGGTGGTGGTGCAGAGTAAAGATACGAGGCCTGAGCAGCATGTGCTGCAGTGGCCGACGAGGAGAGCGGCTCGACGTGGGTCTGCCAACGGGGCAGATCAAAGCTTTGGTTTGTGTCAGGCATGTACAGTTCAGCTTCCGACATGTCCAAGCTTCAAGACTCAGCAACAACGCTGCAGGTCTCCCAATCTCCTCCAGCAACGGGATAACAATAGTGAGAAGGTCCGCAGTATGTGTCGTTGACACCGCAACGGGCTCAGGGTTTGTATGTAATCTGTAATCGATTCTTAAAATGTCGGACAATAAATCGTTTCAGCCGCCCCTCGCAATCTACTACATACAACAACTGTATCATATATCCGTGCTTCTGCTATCTGCATGCGACTGCTCCATCTCCAGCAGTGTCGCGACTATCCCCTTCTCTACATCAAGTAATAGTTTCGGGCCTTGACCGATCGTCATAAACGACGATGGCACATCAATTGACAGAAATATCTGTTTTGTGAACCGTTTGGCTGTAGACGCTTCAATGGAAGGAATCTACATCGCCACTTTCTCTGAAAGTCTTACCTAAACGTTGTGCCATCGATAAAGCGATGTCTGACTCGCTCGATCGGAATAACGAGGTGGCTGGGATTGTTGCTCCAACCTTTACCAATCGGTATACCTCAGTTTCTTCCCCGTGCCTTGATCAAGGTGACACGTACAACTTTTGGAGGCATGGCGCAGGCCCAGTCCTTGCACAAGTTACCTTGCATCGTGGCCTTGTCTACATCTTCAGGCGAACCTTCTGTGGTACCAACCCACAGCATGTATGAGCCAACAAGCTGCGTCACCTGCAACGCAAGCGCGGGCAAAGATGGATCAGAAGGTGTCAAGTAGTTTGTGCTGACTGATATTGATCCACTCGTCTCAGGTGTCATTCTGAGCCGTAGTCAAGTAGACGAGAATAAAAACATGAGGCTAGTCCAAATCAGTCACATGATAAATAAGAAACTTGACAACATACTTTCTCTCTGCGACAACATGAGGACAGCGTTGAACTGCAGAATTTACACGCGATGGTACTCTGAGCAGTTTCTGAGCTCGGAGTAACTAAGATGCCGGTCGACTTGGCTTCTGCATGATTTGATTTCCTTGACAACGATGATCCAAGGACTTAACCAAATGATTCTGATGTTATGTCAATATCCTTGCAATTCAAAGGTTGTAGGTACTAGGTCAATACCAGTGTGTTTGTCGAATTTTCGTATTATCTCAAAAGTCGAGACGCGGCCCAAATCCTCTTATGGTTTGTTGCGACGAATTGTGGCGATCCGGTGGCAATGTTGATCACGCGTGGTGCCTGATCTTGCTGAGGCTTGATCCATCCATTCTTGGCTTCACTTACAAACCAAGCTTTCCAGGCTGACTGCGGTTAAACCATGTCTCAAGTGCACAATATATCACCCGTAGATAGTTCGGGAGTCGTCCGATGTTATGCTCATGGGCTAGAGGCGTCTCTCATGACCAGCATATCTCTCAATAATCCTAGAAGGTCTGCTCACTGCTTCTATATATAGTCTGACGATTTTAAGATTGACGAGTCTACACAGGCAGTATTATTGTTGTTGTAAAGGTCTAAGTGATCCAGATCGCTGCAGGTTTTGGTGTACGACTCAGTTCCCTAATCGTTAAGATATCTATCATTAACTTCGGAACCACTAGATTGGGCAGACGATCCAGTGTTCCAGAAACGACGAGACCGTCAAGCATCCTCCGAGCCCTCATATTATCTCCTTAATACTCCCTCGTCATCACAGATTGGGCCGCCGACCACGCCGTCGCGAAAAAGGAGCCTATCGAACAGCCTACCGAGCACCCAGGGTTCTGAGGCGACGCGAAGACGAAAGCTTATATAGGACGCTCTCAAAACACCTAGTATTCGGCCTCAAGACAGGACCCAAAAATCTGCTCTGAGGTCCCCACAAAAGCGCCTCGAGGATATCCAACTGGCCCTGAGCGCCAGTAAGGGTCCCAACGCGGGAACTAAGACAAGCCATCCCCTTGCCCACGCCTCACCTCCAACACCTACTCGTATCATTTCTTCGCAGCCTTCGGTATCTTCTAGCCGAACACTGGGAAGTTTTCCCGCCAGTAGTGTCAGTAGGGAAGAATCTGACGACGAAGATTCAGAGTTATGGGTTCGTGTGACCCCCCCGAGAATTCTTGAAGACGTCTTTCTTGGCGCCCACGTCGGCACCGTATCCTCAGAGAAAGGCTCTCAGGAGACAATTGCCGGCCCATCTTATTCCAATCGGCGTGACGACGATGAAGTATGAGACTGACATCTGCTCCTATTGCAAGTGGCACTTACACGAGCAATTTTCCCTCATAGAACAACCCCTTCGACCAATCCAGTCAGGTGTCTAACAGCACCTCAGAGTCAAGTCCCTATGTTTCCGCGCTCACTTCATTCGATGCTACTTCTTCCGATCAATCCGCGGAGACGTCAACATTTCGTAGTTTCGACGAAATATCTAGACAGATGGCCCGGCTCGAAAGGAAACTTCTGGCATCTGAGAAGAGCAACAACGCGAAGGCAAGACGAATATCTGAACTAATGGAAGTAATTGAAAGGTTTGCCGCTACTAGTGAAAGTTCTACAATGACGTATCATTGACAAGATTTCTTTCGAAGATTGCAAGAAGAAAATAGAGCACTTGGTGGTTCTGTCGATTCTTATCTTCCGCCAAGACACTGACATGTTGCGCCTGATTTCTTGATCTCATGACTTTTTCTGCTTGGCCACTGCGCGATGTCAAGATAACGCAGGCGCTACTGAGGTTTGCGGCAATACAAACACCTAATTCCGAAGGCCTCACGTTTGATACGCTCTTATTGGGTGCGTGTTGTAGCTAAATATTTGCTTGAAATCTCAGTCTCTGACGTCGGTGGTGGTTCCACAGATAGACTCAAGAGTATCGAGCGGGTCTTATGTATATATTTTTCGTTGGCAGGAGGGAAAGAACAATCTCGGGATATTTGTAATCGTTCACAAAAGCTCATTGGATACAACTGTTGCTTCGGCATCCCTTCTCATCTGACCTCCTTGCATGTGAAAGCTGCTTTCTCTAGAAGAGAGACATCCTATAATTTGGCGCAGGCAACTTGCGAAGAGACATTTGTGACGTCCATATCAGAACATCGACAATGTCGCGAACGCGCTATTAGTATGCTGTCCATTTCAGTATGGAATCTGTAACGCACATGTAGATCTCAGAGGGATCAACGTACAATCCATGGAGGTCATACGGTACTAACCGCTTTATCTGCAGCGTTTCACCGCGTTGAGTTTCAACCCCCGTGGGTTCATACATTGCCTCTTCCTGAGTTCTTTGATGATCAGCGAAGGAGACTCGAGGGAGATGAAGATGACAAATTGTAATAGGTTCATGAAGATCGGGGATATCGGAATGCATCCGACTGTATTCAAGCCATCGAGAGAGCTTGTTGGGGCAAGAAAACTTCTGCATTACTGTGCAACCCGAGCGCCACCTGGATGCGATTGCTTATCAAGCACAGTCAACCGTGAGTGTCGACATGTGAATACTCAAATACACAAGTCAATTGCAAAAAATAACGATTGCAAAAATAACGTAGAAGTTAGTGGGGTCATGAAAGTAGCTTTTTGACGAAGAATCTATAGATCCAGGGCCACGATAGAACGCTAGAAACAAAGAATCGCGCGGACAGATCCGACAGAAAGATACTTGACACAGCCCTGCACTTTTCAGATGGAGTACATATGCTGCAGTAACATCTATGCTGGGTTGACCGTGTGAGAGATATATCATGGAGTTGAAGAAAGAGTCAGAAATAAGCGAAAGCCAAGCTCCAAGCGTTGATGTTGTACATATTGACTCAATCACAAGACAAGATCCATCGAAGTAGCTCTATGATTGGAAAGGACGATGCATCAGCCAGGACCGCCGAAGCGGGAATCCGTGAATCCATGGAGTAGGAATACCGAATCGTTGGCTTGGCAGATGTCTTGTACCACGGATGGAGCGGCGTCCCGTAATCGGCATCAACCGATTCAGACTACTTTAGTCCAAGAGCCATAACTCATTTCATCGCGAGCGTAGTCTTGTCAAGTTGACAGATATAGCAGATAGTTCGACAGTGGTCCGACATATGTACTACTCGGAATTTCGAAAAATCGGTGATAGATGGATGCAGGATGTAGTGGTAAAAGTCTGTTGTAAAAAATCAAAGAAAAATAGAGTCCAATCGTGATATGTAGATGAGTACAAACATTTTGCGTGCTGAGAACGAATAGATAATACCTGGGACGCTGCCTAACAGAACGTCCTCCTCCACCAGAGGAGAAATCGAGTCCACCAACTTCCTTCCCAGCCATCACTACGTGGCTTGGAGCTAATCCACAAAGAACCTGTTCCAAATTGTACCCGTTTACCTTCGCCATCTTCATCTTCGCCCTCCTCGATATCAGGAGGCCGAGGATTGGGTCGTGCAAAGCGCGGCAAAGGCCGCCGCGACACAAAAGAGGGGAAGAGATTGAGAAGCTCCAAGAATTCAGGATTCGTTAGATCGGGAGAAGTCCATATGCGTAAGTAGTCTTCGTCACCTCCAGAAAAATCATGACTCTTGGAGACGGGAGTCACAGGATCTTCGTAGCTAGACTCGTCCGCGTCAGGCGTTGAGCCATCGAGGAGAGCACTGGTGATGCCGGCCGAAGAATGAGAGGAAGGCGCGGCAGAACGGGAAAGAGCTGGAGTGTCTAAGAATGGATCGCTGGGTGCCCGCGCACGTTTTGGTTGAACGGTGGAACTAATTGAACCAATCTTCATATGTTTTCGATCAGAAGGCAGTGGATGCAAGCGTGAGTGAACAACTACTGAATCAGGGCACGATCCAATGCTGGTCGAGCTACTCTTTAGCGAAGAACCTTCCTCGAAAGCTAAAACCTAGGGATTGGTTGGGCATTGACAGCCGTTCAAGTAATACTGTTAACATTTACTGACCCCTTTGAGCACGTCGATTGCTTCGAGCATGAATTCTCGACCTCTGTCGGGTAGGTTATTTGACATTCAAGTCAGCTTAGTAAGGATGGCTAAGACTTACGCAGCCTCTTTGAATACAGCATCATCGAATTCCCACTCGATGCGAAATCCACCTGCACCTCCGAGGTTCTCAGGGATCGCTTGTAAGCGCATTACAGCCCATAGACTATGAAAAAGGAATTGTGAATCGTCGGATTACGCGATATTAGACTTCTTCTGAGAACTTACGCCTCGAAAAAGGGTTGCGTCCCGGGCATGCCCATGGTACACCACCCTGAAATAAACCGCTGCACACGTTCGTATCGTTCTAGTGACTGGTATTGAGACGTTCATGCCCAGGAGTAATTTGCGGTCACACACACCTTTCTTCGCCAGCGTCCCTTGGGGATCCGTTCTTGAATGTGCACTCAATGAACCGCCCGGTTGCATAGATGTGATATGGGCTTGAAACTCCGCATTCTTCCTTGCATTGACCGAGCAATGATAATCTGCCCGTATAGACGCCTGTAAGCGAGAGAACGGAGCTCGTTGTGATGCCGGTAGTGTGTTCATTGTCTGAGTCATTTTGCGGCCAGATTCCTCGTCTTGGTTGAAGTACCTATGCACAGTCACATATTACAGATCAATATAAGATACAATGTGGTAGGGGTGAAGTCTACATACCATGCGCGACAATGAACGGCGAATGTTTCAAGCTCGCCGGGGGCTACTGCTGACGGAGTTGAGGACCGGTTCCGACCGCTAGGAGGCGGGGTAGGTGCCCCACGCTTGGTCCGAGAGGGGGATGTGGGGGAAGCGGGGGAAATGAGGCGATATTTTGACTGCGGACTGGTTGGGGGTGTCATCGAACCTGTTGAAGGAAGGTCGTAAAGCAGGGTCTGTAAGCCCTGTGCATTAAGCACGGACGATGATGTAAAAGAGGGGCTTGTAAAATGAAGGGGGGAAGGGGGTGGTGGCCGAGGACGAGGAGCCTCTAGGCGGTAGGCGCCCGACATGGTGCCTGCCTGCTAGTGAAGGAAGATTTACTCCAGGTGTAAGTCGAGCTGGTTGACGGCGACAATGCCAGAGAACGACTGTACGTCGACAGAAGCTTGAGCGTCAGAGTCGGCAGTGAGCAAAGTCAGTGAGCAAAGTCAGTCCACTTGCCACACCGAGCTCCGTCGTCTCGCCGCCACGTGAGACTTCGATTGTTCATCTGACATCAACGTTCCAACGTCAACCCCCATCCGTTTCAACTCGATTTTGCCGTTGTCCTTCCATTGTCCTTGACTGCTTCGCTATGCGTCCTCTTTCGATGGTGTAGAAGAAAGTTGTTTGTCTACTAAATCAATTGATTGATCTCATTTCACGCGCCTATACTCAATCAGGACAAGTACCCATTGTCGGATTATCTGTCACGTCAGAGAAGCTTGAGAGTTAAATCTCGAACATGCCTCGAACAAGTTATGGCACTGCTCACATCCTATGCACTTACTCGGTCCTTTTTCGAATCCAATATCCAATGATGAAGAAATGGCGGTCGCACAAGTCGGTAGCCCCACTATTATGTCTAAAGGTTTGTTACTATGTTACTATTCAGATATCTACCTACGCTACGCTAAGTGGCTATGGTCGCATCAATAATGATGCGCCACGATAGACCTAATCCTCTTCCTGCAGATGTCATTCGTCGAGCTAGTCTCATGGTAGTCATAAGCATTATTTTAGGACCTCAGACATGCTTACCTATCTATCGGGATGAGCAAGTATCACTCGTTTTTCCACAAAAAAAAAGTCAAATCCTCTATTGTACTTGCGTGGTGCGTCTAAAGAAAGCCAGCCATGTATTTCCACGCTCCCCGCATATGCGGGGGTCTCCTCCTTCACTGTTCTCAAATCGCGAGATAGGGATACCAGACGAAAAGACGAAAAAACCAGCAGGGAACAATCTTTGAATCTTCGATGAGATCTTTACATCACCATTGGACAGCGGGTAATTTTCCTGCTCCAAGGATGCGCCGCAAGTGCGCCAAAAATTACCATATTTGGGAGACGTAACCTTCCACTGGCAGCGATCATTATGGATGTCATTCCACAACAATAGTCATAGAAAATGGAATGTGGAACCGGTGGCAGGATTTAAAACGGACCGGTTATTCAAATATTGTATGTAACTACAGGATGCTGAGTTCTCTGTTGTACAATCTTCAACAGTTCCGATTCGGACTATCTTTTATTAACAAACGTTCATCGTCTAGAGGCTTCTGACCAATCGGACTCGAGGTGAAAAAGAGCTCGATTCCGAGTCGTATGCACCCGCTTATAATCTGATGCTTTTTATCTGACTTTTGAAAGACTTGTACAATCACCCCTGTGATTTATGTACGGACCTCGATGATCGGAGGCCGAGACTTTACTTTACATACCGCGGCCGGCACGGGCCACTACCAGACTTAAACAGAGTTATGTAGCGGCTCATTGTTTCCATTTGTTACTATCAAGGTACCCGCGAATACTTCTGATTGTTATTTCTCCTTTTGCTTAATAACACGTACAGCCAGCCATTGTTATTCTTCGATGACTTATACCATACAGCGTCTGTAGTTCCGGCTGCCGACGTCTAGGCTGTATCATGTTGTTTTTTTTACCCGGTGCGTCTGCGTTATCATGGAAGAATCGCGTCCCATGCTCGAATGATCACATTTTTTCTATCGCTTTTGAGGTGTGTCTTGTGCTCAGCTTTCTGCTCCACCTTGGTTCTTATTGCTTCCGTGATGCTGGCCAGTTCCTGGGTTGACCACGTGCAGATTCTGAAAGGTTCTCGAATAGTTATTGGATGCTGACAATGACATAGTCCCTCGCGATTAATCTGATTGCGATATGTTCTTTACATGTGTAGCTGTGTATTTGCTCGTGGAAATTGCCGACTGGTTTGGCGCCAGACGCAATGATCGTCGAAACAAAAACGAAGAAGGTTCCGCGTCTGTTAGAGAATATGTATTAGAAATCAGGGACGGACATGATGACCTGAAATCGAGGCAATTAAGCTGGGGCAAAGAGATCGAGGGGAACACGGTCAGGAACAGAGAAAAGAAAATAGTACTTGTGATGGATTAGCATGGCGCGATATTCTGGATTCTAGACACGACATATAGAAACAGATGCCTATCGCAGGTGGAGAGTCAGGCACAAAAGTAGATGACTCCGTAAGATGGATGGAAAATAACAGAAGACGCGGAAACTGCCGAGGAGTTGATAGATCGAGGTAAACGAAATGAATTGAGATCTAGAGATGGATCTGGTCGGCCGAACGGCAAGAGAAAGAGCATGAGGATTGTTGGGAGAACCAATCGGGCGGTGAGTGGGCTGTTTTCGGAGCGGTCTGGTCAGAGGCGAGAAAGGATATGATCAGGAAATGAGACGTTGATTGAAAGAGAGCATCATAGCCGGAATCGGCTTCTGAGAAGAGAGTATAAAACGAGAGGGTCTGAAGGACGGAGATCAGAAATGAACGTTGACAACGCGAGCAGCAGTCACGCGAGTCACGGAGGTCACGGCGCATCGAGCGCGCCTCGAGTTGGCGGGAACTCTGACCTCAACCGCTGGGATCTCGCCGACCTCCTCAATCCTCCTGCCAGGCGCAAGATGTCCCTCGACTTTGCCTCGTCTGGCTCTGCCCTCTACCACAGCCCTGACCTCGACCAGCCCTTTGCCATCGACTCCCCCAACCCCCCCTTCAACGAACACAACGACTCTGACTCCCCGGCCTATGATATTTTCCCAGCCAGCTCCTCCTTCAACCCCCGGTACCGCACAAACGCGTCTTTTTTCCCTTCTCTCGTCCTGACTCCTCTCACAGCCTCTATTCTCACTCGTCTTTCAATGATTCCGCCCCTTCATTCACTGGCTCTGCCTCCTACGACGTGATCAACAGCCTGCCCTCGTCCTACGGCAGCGGAAAGGTCTCTCCACTCACCCCCAGCGATCCTGTGGGCGGCATCCATCCCTTTCCACCCCCTCCCAAAGAATTTCTCTCTCCTTCGTTCTCTGACAGCTCTGACAGACGTCTCTCCAGTTACCAGAATGACATGATCGACGACTTTGCCATGGGCAACATAAGTAGCAATCCGCCCTTTTCTCCCTCTGCTATCCAGCACTTTCAAGGTCGCTTCCCTCCAGAAAACCGTTTTAGCCACCCTGGCCCGTCACCTATCGTTCCATCTCATGTTTCTGGCATCCCTCCCCATGTTACAAGCTCCTACCGCGATGGCCCCGTCTCCCCGTACGTGGATTACATAGGTTCTTCTCATCAAGACATGTCTCGCATGCCCACCGTTGATGAGACCCTGGCTCGTATGAAGCTCCATGGTCAGTCCATTATGGGGACTTCTAACGATCTCCATACTTTTATTCGGTATGCCACTTGCACTTCCGAGATGTATTTCTCAATCATCATGCTATTCCAGACCATATCTCGAGCAATACGTTCGTACTCCCAATCGACTCGCGTTCGGTGAACGCACCGTCATCGTCATGTCGAGCAAAGTTGCCCAAAAATCGTACGGCACTGAAAAACGGTATGTTCTGTATTTCATTAGAAATCCTATCTAATTTCATATCCAGATTCCTTTGCCCACCCCCAACTGCGATCATGATCGGTAATTCTTGGTGGGCTGACGTCGTGCGGCGGGGCGAAGATCCCAAGCTGTGCCCTCCTCGTGTTGTCATTTCAATCTCGGGGGAACCTGCTCCGCAAGAGGGTTCTATCGAGTGGACCGGGTCGTCTGGCAAATCGTTCGACGTGAGCGACCCCCCAACAGGTACCACTTATATTGGCCGTTGTGTAGGCAAGCAGCTCTTCATCTCCGACGTCGACGAAAAGAAGAAAAAAGTCGAAGCTCTGGTTAAGATCACGGCGCCCTCGTCAGACGATGAACCCGAACGCGTTATTGGCGTCTTCCCCAGTCGCCCTATCAAGGTCATTAGCAAGCCTAGCAAGAAACGGCAGAGCGCCAAAAACCTTGAGCGTAAGTGCTATTTTTGGTTTTGCCTGCATTCAGGTTTTTCAGCAACCGTCCCCAGTCTGCATTAATCATGGATCCACCATCTCGCTGTTCCATCGTCTCAGATCACAAACAGTATCCACAAAATATTTGTGTGTGTCTGGATCGGGTTCTTCTTTCAAAGGATCCGACGGCGCTCCGCTCATGGGTCTTGACCAACGATCTCGATCAACGACGCCATCTTTCATCGCCCGGACTGCCAGTTGGGGTAAATGATTCCACTTTCTTTTTTAGTCTATTATGTCTTCTGACCTCGTTTCTTTATAGATCCATTCGTCATGTATATTGTTGACGTGAATAAGCCAGCTGGGGGAATAGACGCACCGCCGCCGCCGCCACCCCAACCCGAATATCCTTCCCCTCCGCCAAATGCGATACCTTTCTCCAACAATGGATCCCAAATACCGATATACTACAATCAAACGGTAGTGCTTCAATGTTTGACCTCTGGCGTCGTCAGCCCTGTTTTGATCATCCGTAAAGTTGATCATCAAACTACTGTTGTTGGTGGCGGTCTGCAAGAAGGCGCCAAGGGTGTTGCCGATCATTATTGTTCCCCGGGTGAAGTATGTGGTGATCCCGTTTCACAATTGCACAAAATCGCTTTCGAGGTCTATGATAATAACAAGGGTACACCCGAGGCTGGCACTCCGGGTCTGACAGGCGCATTCTTGTCATGCATGGGAGAAAAGGTCAATACTTATCGTCCTATTGACGGCCGACAATGGAAGCACACCTCGCCGAACGCTGAGACTAATTCGCCAACGCTCCCGGGTTCTCCGATTGCTTCGAACGCGTCATCTACCGGTAGCGACTACTTTGGGCCAAATCCGGGCAGTGCACCCGCGTCCCCGTCGACGTCAGAGTTTGCTTCCAATGACGGTGGCCGCGTCAAGAAGCCACCCAAAAGGTCATCTTCTAGCGCAGGTGGAATGTCAAAACCTGTCCCCAAAAATCGTCGGCGACCGAGTTCTGCTGGTTCGGTGTCTAGTCGACGTGGTTCCACCAGTGATGGGGGAGCTGTCTCAGGTGCTTTGTGGGAAGTCGACATCGGTGAAACTAGTGTCTGGACCATAGTAGGGACCGGTAAGCCAAATGTCTGGTCAGTTTGAATTGTTCCTCAAATATATGTTATATAGACCAGATCCGGTATAATTTCTATGTCCCCCCTGTCCTCTTTGACAATCAGCACGTATCTCAGACGTCCTCGTTCCCTATCCCGTCAAAGCCCGTGACACCGTTCCCTGGGGTTGTGAAATATCTTCCACCTGATCGCGCAGCAGAAGTACCGAAATCCAACTGTGCATCTTCACGGGCGGTTCTGTCCAAACCCAACCCTCACGCGTCGAAAATGCTCACAGTCTACGGCGAGAATTTCTCCAAGACCGATCCTGTCAGCGTTTTCTTCGGTTCTGAACCCTCGCCGTTCTCGGAAGTGCGCTGCACAGAGGTTTTGGGGTGCCTGCCTCCAGAGACACAATCACCCAAGCGCCGCCCAATCATTCTTATCCGCTCAGACGGTGTCGTTTTCCCGTCAAACACCATGTATCCCTAGTCCACGTCCCATCACTACTTAAACTTATGTGCTTTCTTGTGTATATTGCTCGTATTGTTCTCATCTCTTGCTATCGCTAACCGGAAATTGCTAACCCGATAACTATCCCCGACGCTCTATCTATATATATGTTGTGTGTACGACCCGAAGCTTTTCTGAGGATATATCCATTGTACTCCCATTGTATGCTATGTGTATCTCTTAGGACCTTTGTATACCGATGATATCACATCAATATATACTCTTGACTTGTGCCTCCAAAGTCACTTAGCGTGGGATAGTGATTTTAACCTCACCGAAGGGGTAATTAACGTTAACGTTCACTTTGATGGGAATGTGTATGGTTCATACATACTAATTTTAGATATCACGCCCTACACATATGACATGAATATCTCCGACTTCTTCCAGGCCTCACCATCTTCCTATCCTGCTCTACTATGGGACTTTTACATCCAATATCTATGGAACTACCAACCAAACTCATGGGTCGCTAGAATCGCGTCGACTTGTCGCGTCCTCGCAGTCCTCGTCAGTCTTCCAATCATCATACTCGCCCTTCTGGTACATATCTGTAAAATGCTTGAGCTTCGAAGCCATCTAACCTAGTCACATAGGATATCTCCTCGTATGGCATAGCGCGTACCCTCGGTGTTATAGACGACGTCAAAGCCTCCACGAGCGACATCACCACCAACCCCAACGTCCCAACCATCCGCATCATCTCCTCAACCTCAACCTCACCATACACAGATTCCGAGAACGAGTCCTCTGCTACCGCGAGCGTCGATGATGTCTCCTGCCGCAGGCGCCTTCCCACCGATGTGTGCCAGAAGCTCACTCAAGAGTCTCTGAGCTTGATAGGAGCGTCTCAGCCACGGTCGTTCTATGCTTCGGATGAGGAAGGAAGCAATTTCACATTGTCGGGCGCCGATTTGTTCTCGCCTGCGGCTTCACGGCCGTCTTCACCTGTGCTCAGTCGAAAAATTGTTGAGGGGGGAAGCATGTTAGGGCAGGAGGCGGATTTTGGGCGGCTGCGGCAGCGGGCAGGGAGGGATGCGGACATTCCAGAATAGATGCAAAGTAGAAGAGGCGTCACGTCGTATGTTCTTTCCTTTCCTTTCAACTCAATGAGCTTGTACAACAAGTATTTCGTCCGGTATACAAAATACACAAGTTTACTACAAAATGGTACAGAATGAAAAGTCCCAGGTTCTATTTACCAGCCAAAACGTAATTGATCCCGCGTAAAGACAGGCGGTTTCCACTTGAGGTACTCTGGATGGATCCGTGGTCTCCGTTTGGCTTTGTTCTTCTGATGTTTCTCAAGTACTGCGTTGTTCAAACATAGTATATGCTGGCCCTTAAAGTGCTTGAACAGCTGTAGTGTCGTGCACCTAATCAGAAAGGTCTCCTCAGCTTACATTTGTTGACAAGTAAAAGAAAAAACCCACGTATTCATTATATCTGCATGAGTTATGGATGTCCTTTGAGCAATTTCATCGACACTAATTTCCCCATCAGGACATTCGAGCAGAAGGTCAATGATAGTTTCAGCCCAATATGCACGATACCCTAGCAAGCCCAAGTCACTCAAGGGCTTCTCTGGGCTCCCTAGCTTCTGCTCCTTCTTGCTTAATTCATACGAGAATTCGATGAGGAGTTTCCCGTAACCATGCCGCTGATGCTGCGGGAGTGTGAGAATGCAAGCGACATTGTAGTTCTCTGCAGATTCCTTTTCCTTCGAAAAGTAGCCTACCATGTGGCATCCAGTAGAGTCTCGTCGAGCCTAGTTCCTCATGAGATTTGCAACGAAAGCTGACGGAAATGCTTACCAGGACATAGTACATAAAAGGGGTAACATCGTAGTAGAGTGTTTTACTGGGCAGGAAATGAGCTACCTGTCTTCACTCAGAAGAACAGGGACCTACTGGTCAAGGAAACATTTAGACAATAAGCTCAAATTGCGACACCACGTAAGCTGGCGCTTTCCGTCGATTTCATAGAACGATATATCTTCGTAACGATATATTTCATTTCCAGGAGGATGTAATAATGTACACCGCAGTCGGTGACGCGAAAGCATCATAGGGGATGGGAAAAACGACAAGCAGAATTCGCAGATGTACAAGATGGGAAGGTGGGCATATTCTTTGGGATAGGGACTGAAGTACCAGGCATCGACCTCGTGTTTACCGATCTGAAGCCGGTTCAGATTCTTGACGCGAGCAATTTCTGAAACTGACTGCGTCATGGAACCTGAGGTACGAAGCTTCTCTATCTCTTGTTCTTTGCTGAAGGATGATAATGGCGGCGGCTCCGGGACGGACTCCTGGAGAGAGAGCTCGAAGTTTTCAATCTCGCCCTCACCGTCAATATCCATCTCGCCCTCAGCATCCATGTCACCTTCGGCATCCTCCTCTTCCTCTTCCTCCTCCTCCTCTTCATCCTCGGGCCGCATCTTTCGCTTCAACGACGTAGGAACAGGCGACGGCGACGGAGCATATTCTCCAAACATCGGCGTCGACGGCCCAGGTGTAGGTGAAGCAGCCATAGCGGCGTTAGTAGTAGCTTTTTTCAACAAGGACCGAGGAGCCTTCCCAGGCGCCTTCTGAACAGGACCACCGTTTTTCTTCCCCTCAGCTGTCTTCGGGCGCGGCCATTCGAGATCGCGGTTCAAGACAAGACGCGAACCGGAAACCCATTCATCGAGACGTTTATTGAAAGAGTCCCAGTGAACGAAGAATTCCCACTGGTCTTCCGGTGAAGAGAGACCACTCGACGCGGCGCTTTTACGTGCATAGGCATTGACTGGCTTGTCTCGAATGGACAGAATTTCTGCTAAACGCTCTTCTTCGCCATCTGGACCGGGCCTGCGGATATATATCTTGCAGCCTACAGTAATGGTCTAACGAAGATATTTCCTGTGTTTAGTAAATAGGGAATCGAAGGCATAAATAAACTCACCTGAATACTATAGGTTCCTCCTGGAGAGATAGGAGGGGGAGTTGCATCCCCGGCAGATGATGGTGTCGGTGGACTCATGGGAACGACAAGAACGACGAGCACGAGCAGAGGGAGGACGAGGTTTAACGCTGTTCGACGCCTAGCTTGACGCCAGCGGAACGCTGACTAGGTTGCTGAGTCAGCCCAAATCTTTGGCGGCCCGGTCGGCCAACTTGGTCGCTTCTAAGTAGTAGTCTTGACATGGACGACGGGCTCGTGCTCAATCTTGCGACCGACGATCACATTTTTTCGAAAAAGGGCGCGGCTAAAAAGGGTGGTAGATGGACTGATAGGTTTGTCCTTATCTATTCTCTATTCTCTACTTTCCAATAAACACATACAGACTAAAAGCAAAACGAGTCGCTAAACGCAAGTCGCGGCCAGAAGGAAAAACTTTGTCGCAAGGTGTACATGAGGAGATAATCCCTCGCCCTCAAAAAAGACCTCGTACAGAAAAAGAACCATCTACATCAACTCCGACTCAGAATCGGCCTGCACGCCCAACCCAAGTCATATCTTCCCTCTTCTCTTATAACCCAAAAATCGAAGTACCTACTCAAACTTCGCAATCTCAGCCCACGGCCAAACCCAGTAATGCTCCTCTTGACTCATCGAGTTTTACTGGGCTGGGTCTTGATCCCTTGCTCGTCTCACATCTCACGACGAAGATGAAAATAACGAAACCGACGTCGATACAACGTTCAGCCATTCCCGCGCTTTTGACAACACCTTCTGATCCAAGTTCTGCTAGAGATGTTTTTATCCAGGCTCAAACTGGCTCAGGAAAGACCCTATCCTTCCTTCTCCCGATAATACAGGATCTCCTTCCACTCAGTTCCCTATCATACATCGATCGCTCCATAGGCACACTCGCAATAATTATTGCACCCACTCGTGAGCTCGCAAAGCAAATTTCTGACGTCCTTGAGACCCTACTTCAGCTTCGTTTGCGGCCTGAAAGCGAATCTGCAGACAATCCAGATGCATCTTCGAGACTTACACGTTGGCTTGTATCCGGTCTTCTCACTGGCGGAGCTACTCGCACTCATGAGAAAGCTCGCCTTAGAAAAGGTCTTCCAATCCTTGTTTCAACCCCTGGACGACTTCTGGATCACCTTCAAAATACATTATCCTTCAACGTTGGGAAATGCCGCTGGCTCGTTCTCGACGAAGCTGACCGACTAATGGATTTAGGTTTCGAGGAAACTATAAAGGGAATTGTGTCTGGTTTGGAAGGTCGGCGGAATCTTGCTATTGCGGCTGTGAAAGAGGGGAAGAGTATGGAAGTGGGAGGATGGGACTGGGAGCGCCGGCGGAGAACAGTGTTATGTTCGGCAACGATTGAGGAGAACGTCCAAAAGTTGGCCGGCACGACCCTGGTCAATCCTCTCATGGCTAAGGCGACGGAGATCGAAAAGCCCAACCCGACGTTAAATCCCAACGCCGAAAAAGGCACTCAGACTCCTGCAGCTTCTGCTGAGAAGTTCACACCGCCTTCTCAGCTTGCTCAAAAGTATGTGGTCGTCCCTCTCAAACTACGGCTGGTGGCCCTCGTGGCATTGCTGCGATCCCTCATCGCTCAATCCGCCGGGCGTCGGGGTTCCAAAATCATTGTCTTCTTGAGTTGCACGGACTCCGTTGACTTCCACTGGAACTTGCTAGGTGGTTCTGTTATGGATGGTGATCAGGATGCGGAAGAGGGAACGGCCGGCAAAAGCGATAGCGATGATGATGATGATGCGCCCGAATCCGCTACTCGAGGAGAAAAAGTGGAACTTCGGAATTCTCTTCTTCCAGACACGTCTATATATCGCCTCCATGGTTCTCTGCCGACACCAACGCGCCTTGCATCTATTCGTGGCTTTTCTGGGACTAGCTCTTCCAAGGTGAAACAGACTGATACGCCGTCCTCTTCCATTCTATTGTGTACTTCTGTTGCATCCCGAGGTCTCGATCTTCCTCTCGTCCGAGCTGTTATTCAGTATGACCTGCCGACTGAAGGGGGCGCAACTGAATATGTACATCGTGTCGGTCGTACCGCTCGTGCAGGAAAGGGTGGTGAAGCCTGGAGTTTTGTATCTCCTAGCGAGACAGAGTGGGTGAAATGGGTTGAGGAAAATATGCGTGGAGACAAAGATAATAACACGGGAGATGAGAAACGCAATATTACTCTCGCTGCTGTTGGAATAGACACTGTCCTTAGATCTGGTTTCGGAGGGAAAGGTACTGAATTCGAGGAGCGAGCAACTGATGTACAGCTAGCCTTCGAGCGATGGGTGCTCCGAAAGAAGGAGGTCAGTCATTTACATCGCTTATTAGTACTTCTGCGCAAGCTGATTCTCTCATCAGAACGCTGGATTTGCCCGTAAGGCTTATCTTTCGCACATGAGGGCATATGCCACACACCCTACCAACGAGAAGCATATTTTCCACATTCGCCATCTGCATCTTGGTCATCTGGCTAAATCTTTTGCTCTTCGAGAAGCACCCAAGGCCGTCAGTAACGGTCAGGGAGCCTCAACACAATCACGCAAAACCAAAAATGTGCCGCAGAGAGAACGGAAGCCAAGAGAAAAGAGAGATAAGTGGGAAGTTGACCGTAATGGAGAGGTAGAGAAGCGCATGCAGGCCGTTGTTCGTGCACAGGGTCGTTTGACTAAAAAAGGCGGTGCATTAGTGAGTAGTGATGCTTCAGAGTTCCAGATTTCAGGCGGATATGATTTGGAGAAACTGGTCAATGGCTAGTTCATCTAGTATAATTACATATATGGCAGTGGATAAATTGAGGTGAAGGGAACTATGGCTCATCGGCCCTCTTCCCTTTTACTAAGACATGTAACGGCCTTCCTGAATACTTGGGGAGGAAAAAAGCCATGACTTTGAAATCTTCTATGCTGGAAAATCGGTTAGCAATGAAAATGAAGTACTCTGCGTTCTGTGCTCACGTCGTGTTGTAAATTTCAATGTCAACCTTTCTGAATACGTTAGCGAAGATGAGATATAGTTCCGCCCAAGCTAGGCTAAAACAATGTTATACAAGAATATGACGGGAGACGTGGTTTTGTACATACTTTAGGCCAAGACAACTTCTGGGGCCTCTTGAGAAGGGAACCAGGTAATCGTCCATTCCTGGAACTCTTTCGTCACTCAACCAGCGTTCGGGACGAAATCTCAACGGTTCCTTGAAGATTTGGGTATTTTGGTGCATGAACGTCGCTCCCATAGAAACAATGGCCTATATACCCAGTTCACTTCCTATCTCGTTGCACAAGCATGACAGACATACATTCTGAGGGGTCACCTTGCCAGCAATGACTGTATCAGAGGGCACTACTCGTGGAAGAGGCGTCACAACGCCATGGGACAAGCGTAACGATTCTTTGATCACTGCCGTCTATTGAAACTGCATGAGCTAGATCTTCACAAGGAGACGGAGCCACATACGAGATAAGGCAATTTCTCAAGCCTTTCCAAACCGACTTTGACATCCCTATCCGGCCAGGTATCCCGCAATTCATTGATCAACTTCGCGTGTATCTCTGGATTGCTGAGGACGTGGAAAGTCCCTAAGGAACACGCATTTCTAATGGTGTCACTTCCGGCGAAAATCATAACACTTGCTTCGTCAATCAGGGATTGTCTAGACGGAACAATCTGTCCTTCTTTAGGAGTCAGGAGATGGTGGTAGATGATTTCATGGTCTGCATGTTCCAATTTCGATGGATCTTCTAGTAATTCGTCAATCTGAGCCGTCAGATCGCGCATGAGCCGGCCATAGGCATAGGCCTCAGGACTAACTATCCGCGCAAGCCACATAGGCATCTTGGTGATAAATAATGCTGTGAATGGAAAGTGCTGCATCACAGAGAAGATTCGACCAGTAGACTGAAGCGCAACGAGAGTCGGATGACGAAAGGACGGGGTCGAGACTGCCCCGCATGAACGGGCAAAACAGTAGGACATGATAATCTCCATTGAAGTGGAAAGGTAACCAAGATGGAGGTTGACGGGTTTTCCACCGGGAAGGGACTGTAACAGAAGTGCTGCTACAAGTTGGTCAACCTTCTCAAGGATGTGTACGTTAGTATCACAGAGATATGCAGGAACCCTTCACGTACAGTATTCTGTATGACGTTCTCTAAACTGAGAATAGCTCTCCTAGAAAACAATGGACGCATGACATCCTTTCGTTGTTTCGCCTTCTTGACGTCGATGTAACCAAAAGATGATTGTTTCTCATTGAACGCATCATAAAAATCTTGCAGCTTGGTGAATTTCGATCCAGTCGAGTAGATATGATTAAACGCATCAGGATCATTGAAGTGCAACTGAACCAATTTCAACAGAGCGTTAAGGATAGCCGCAACTCCTACCTGTTCAGGGGAAATGCGCACAACAGGGCCTGCAACGAGATAAGAACCTCAATGTAAGGAAAGGGATGAATGCTATCTCACCATAAGTTCTGTGCAGGTGTTCCAAGTGATCCAACAATACACCGTCCAAGACAAGGTCGTAGTAAGCTGAATATAAGTCTGTAATTGCAGCTAGTCGCGGTCCGGGAAACTTTGAAAGTGGATGATAAAATAACCTATAAACAGCCAGGGCGATGAAATAGATGATTGCCAACCCAAAAGCCAGTGGGAATAGGAAGGGATACATGCCAGCTGGCCTGGAGTTCTTCCAAGTGGCAGCCACTGAAAGATATCGTCAAGTATATAGCACAGAACTATGGCAAATGTGGAGCTGGAGCAAGTTGAAATTACCAGCTTCAATGGATTCAGATTCCCAGAGACTGACTCCAAGTAATGGTGGCGGTCAAAACCTTATAGTACGACGTAAGCCTATGTAAGGTCACACGAGATATATTTGGTCCGAAAGATGTAACGGATACATGGGCCATAGGCATACATCTGACGAGGGGTCCGGTGAGCATGACGATGACAGGCATAGGAGGGTTGCGTAGGCTAAGGACTGAAGCGACTCTGAAATCCGAGAAAGAGTACTAGTAACGAGTTTATGATCAAGTTGAATGGCCGATAATTATTTCGGATCCAATAGTCGATGCTTTTGGTGTAAGAACTGGTCGAGGAGCTCAAATATGTTCCGTTGGCAACAGCTTGAAATGCTCGTTGAGTAAGTCTGATAAACGCGTAGATTGTATGAGCATACGAAGTCACGGTAGCCCATTACACGTTACACGTGATCATTTGAAGTGATCGCCACGTCGTTTCTTCCACAGGGCACTTCCCAGACCACAATGTTTGGACGAATCAGCCTTGCATTCATTGTCGTCTCTCTTGCAGCCTTCTTTTGCGCACAGTCCGTTGAAGCTGCCAAGCAACCTAGGGTTACTCACAAGGTCTTCTTCGACATCGAGCATGGCGGTCAACCTCTAGGCAGAAGTGAGTTGATTAATTCGGTTTCCATTCTATTTCGATTGTGCTAAAATCGTATTTTAAAGTTGTTATGGGCCTTTACGGAGGCGTACGTTCTTGAATTCCTCAATTTTCTCCCATTCATCTTTCTCCAGACCGTGCCCAAGACCGCTGAGAACTTCCGGGCTTTGGCTACCGGCAAGGACAAGGAAGGCAAGGAGCTCGGTTTTGGTTACAAGGGTTCCAAATTCCACAGAGTCATCAAGGATTTCATGTGAGTAACTCGTCCCAGTGTAGACAAGATACTGATACATTGTTTCCAGGATTCAAGGCGGCGACTTTAGTATGTTGTTGTTGTGTCGTTCCTGATACGGCTTGTTGACCTGTAAATCTGCCGCAGCCAATGGTGATGGTACTGGTGGAAAGGTACTCATGTTCCATACTCGCCTGAGGTTGTCCGGCTGACAGCATGCAAGTCCATCTACGGCAACAAATTCGCGGACGAGAACTTGTGAGTTATGTGGCCCAATGGTTTGCAAGAGATCGATTCACACAAGGACAGTAAACTTCGTCACACTGGTCCTGGAACTCTCTCTATGGCAAATGCTGGCAGGGACACTAACGGTAAGGCTTGATGCATTTTCTTCTCTGATTGCTTCATTCAACCGCCGCAGGTTCTCAATTCGTTCGTTAGCTTCATTATACTTTTGCCTTTCAAGGCGTAATGTTTGGCTTTACAGTTCATTTGCACAGTAGTCACTAGTTGGTTGGATGGCAAACACGTAAATATAGATTTCTTTCCTCGCATTCAGATTGCTCATTATCTTCGCAGGTTGTTTTCGGACGTGTTTTGGAGGGCATGGATGTGGTGCACAAGATTGGTTTGTCTTCGCCTATTGCACTTGCACTCGTTACATTTGATTGATTCACGACAATAGAAAACGTTCCCAAGGGCCGCCAAGATCGCCCATCTGAAGATGTTATCATAGCTGACTCTGGCGAGGTGACTATCAATTCATTTAGTTAACTTTATCATCCCGTTAATGTTGAAGTTAGCTGCCCGTTGAAGGCCAAGACAACACGACAGAGGCCAAATCTGAGGCGCCCACTCATGCTGAGCTTTGATCAGCTTTACTCGTACAAAATGTATGCCGTAAGTATTGAATAAAATACGGTTCGTTTGTCAACAAGGCCTATTATCACCAGTATCGCGTTTGTCGCGACGCCTGACAGCTACTTCAGTTCAATCATCCGTTTGAGGAGTTGACGACTCCACTTACCAGTATTGATAAGTTCCCATTCATTCGGGAAAATCGTTTTTAGCATTTCGGTTTGTGTGCATTGTTTGTACAGCTTGAGTGCGCGATCAGTGCGAAGTGCGACATCTTTCTCAAGAATGGGGCCGATAGATTCCGTCACTCATTCATGGGTAATCGTTTCATCAAGTGCACATCCTCTACTCGGCTTGACCATCCCAGTGTACATATTGACAGTATGTCAGGGGTATACAACACTCAATAAATAAGCAAGTATGCAGGCCATAGTTGAGATCAAGATCAAAAGTTTAGATACAAAGAGCCTGCAACCATAAGAAGCGGTGGGTATTGCGTCGGGTCTGAAACAAATTGGGTTCGTCACTGGGTTCGTCATTGACAAGTGGTGCAGAAACATGACTAACGGTAAGCCATGGAGATCAGAGTATGATTTACAAGTATGGTTTGCCCATAAAATCATGAGCCTTGCTTTCTCCATTGATTAACGATAGAAAAACATACAGGGTTGGCAGGACAACATACGCTTCCCGAGTCAAGATTTGAGACACTGCCCAAAGCAGAAGCTTCGACGGCGCCGGCCCAGTCGGGTTCACATGGGACAGTCTGGTAGGAAATATTCCAGACTCCAAAATCCTTACTTTCGATGAGTCCGATGTACAACGAGTCTGAAAGAGGGACTGACAGTATATCCATAAAGAGCAGTGTCAGAGGGAAAGAAATCATTGGGTATTGCTTCCGAAGGGTATGCGAGATCGAAATTAAGGTCATGGCCAGCACTATGCAGATGATCTCGACTCGTAGTCACGGCATGAAGGACTTGCTCACGAATTAGTCTTAGTTGTTGTTCCCGAACACCATCCATCGACTGACAGGGGACAGAGATCCGTGATCTTTACAACGATAGACTTTGTAACATTGGGATAGAATGTGGGATCTGCCGTCACGGTATTCAAGAGAGTCAAGTTGAAGCATTTTCCACACGCAGGACCTGACATCAGGAAGTAAGTAGACCAATCAATTACCAGCATTACAGGAGTGAATAACCAAAGGCGGTACTACTGCCATACGCCATCTGAGAGAGTGCAGCTGTGGGGTAATGTGTACTGTCAGGGACGCATCCACAGGACGCGACAAAACCAAGAGGGATTTCATAATGTGTGAGAGTGGCAAAACCATCGGAGGGGTATTCAATCCAAGCCGAAGCGGCGGCAAGGCCTGTGAAGGAGACGAGAAGTTCGAAGAGATAGGTACAAGAGAGCGACATCCTACTAGTACATGAAGGGTGGAAGCATAGTGGTTTCCGTCACGTGGTGGATGCGACTCTTGATCACGACGACGAGCTATGAAGGTTGCATATCCAGCTTCAGACCAGCTCAGCCAGCTCAATGGGACACAACGAGCCCTTAAGATAGCCCGCCACTCTCCCTGTGCCATCTGTGATGGTTCATGTTCAGCCCTTCACCCGCCCCTCGATGTTGACGTCGTTCTCGATCAACAATTCACCAACGAATCCTGTCTTGGCGATCTTGGTCAATATGGTTCTGATGCTGACGACGATGACTCTGACCTCCCATATCTTCAAATGTGTGCTTGTGGCCATGACGTCCGCGATCACAATGCGGATGAGATCGAACTCGAGCCGGCTGAATTTGCGCGACGCACACGCGTTGCCATTCGTCTTGACGAACTGCTGCACGTAGGTATCGTGTTCATTGCTCGACCATGCTTGAACTTGTGGCATGCATAGGATGCTGGCAAACTGCTCGACTTCCAGTATCGTGACGAAGACATTGTGTCTCTGCGACGGCAAATGAGGATACCGGTATCACTTGTGAGCCCGCCAATACCCGCAACTTCTTCGCCAGGTAATCTCCCATCACTTCCATCACTTTGTCCTTCAAATTCTCATACTCGTGAAGAACAAGCTTCTTCCCCTGTTTCGTCCATTCTCAGCGATCCTCCTCAACCTTCTAACAAACGCCGGCGGATATCCATTTCTTCTCTAAGTGACGATGACGACGACGACGACGACGACGAAGAAGAAGACAGGCCTCTAGCTGCGCGAATGGCCCTTAAAACTTCTACTCGGGCAGAAAAGTCGACACGTCCACCTGCTAGTAAACGAAGCGGGAAAACTCGAGGGAAGGCAAGTCACAAGGCACAGACAGCACCTGTTTCGTTATTGCCTCCAAGTGAACCAGAAGAAGCTCAGATGAATGGAGCTGTCAACGGAGTAAATGGGCACGTCAACGGAGTCAAGGTGGAGGATGTAATGGATCAAAGTCAACTTTCAAGGCTTGCTGCCGGTGTGACCGTTGATACAGGTGCAAACGCTCCGGCTGGCGTGCGTTCTTCTTTTCTTAGCTTATTTCCATGCTTAATGAAGATCTGCAGCCTCCAGGCAGGACGGAAAAAATTGCTATTACTGAAATGCGCCGTGGCGTCATTCAGATCACACCTGTAGAAAATGATTCGCAGCCTAGGTCGTTTATTATTCTCGCTGGTCTGAAAACCCTGTTCCAGAAGCAGTTGCCAAACATGCCTCGAGAATACATTGCGCGTCTCGTATTAGACTCGAATTCCAGAGGACTCGCTATAATAAAGCGTGGGTTCAAAGTTGTGGGTGGTATATGTTTTCGGCCTTTTCCCCATCGAGGGTTCGCAGAAATTGTTTTCTTCGCTACAGCTTCTGCCGACCAAGAAAAGGTAGGACTTTACTTGTCATGGAAGCTTTCTTACCGATCGTCACAGGGCTATGGAGGCATGTTAATGGACCATTTCAAAGCACACATTAAATCTGCATATCCAGAGATGATGCACTTTCTGACCTATGCAGACAACTATGCTGTGGGTTACTTTGAAAAGCAAGGTTTCTCCAAAGATATCACTCTAGATCGATCAGTTTGGGCTGCCTATATCAAAGATTATGAAGGAGGTACCATCATGCAGTGCACTATGCTAAACAAAGTCGATTATTTGGATAAGCCGAATATCCTTGCGCAGCAACAGGAGGCAGTCATGACCAAGATCCGGCAAATGTCTAGATCTCATATTGTTTACCCTGGTCTTCCACAATTCCAACCCGGGGAACCAGGAGGTGTTACTGTAGACCCGAAAGATGTTCCTGGTCTGCGTAAGAGTCATGATTGCCACATGAATCCGTACATCGCATTTACTACTCCTTTTACAGGTGAAAGTGGCTGGACTCTTAAGATGGCAATGGAGTAAGCGTCTGGACTCTATGTCGAATCCAACGGCTGAATGAATATACAGGGAAGTACGACCTGTATCGAGAAACGCAGATACGTACTACCTGGAACGTATTCTGAAAGAATTACAAGGTCATCCTCAAGCTTGGGCGTTCCTCCAACCAGTAAAAGCAGAGGAAGTACCGGACTACTATGATGTCATTACAAAGCCAATGGGTATGTCCAGCGTTTCCATTGACAGTAAATGTTCACGCAGCGCCATAGACTTCAGTACGATGGAACATAAGCTGGAGACCAACCAATACCCAAATATAGACGCTTTTGTTGCGGATGCTCAACTGGTCTTTGACAACTGCAAGACATACAACCCGGAACACACTATTTACCATAGGAATGCCATCAAGATCGAGAAGTACTTGAAAGATCAACTTCTTGAAGAACTCAAGCGAGATGGCTGAGCGTGCTGTCTCTCTCTCTCACGTGCTTCACATAGCAGAACGGCAGATCTGTACCAGAGGCAAAAACTTTCCAGGCTGAACTCGGACTCAGTCTGAACGTCCTTATACTGGATATGGTACCTCAACAGAGGTCGTACTCGACAACCACAACCCATTTGTCGTAAAGGTATTGACAAAGCAGATGAAATTTGGATTTCGTCGTAGTTTGCTAGGGACAATATGATCGCAACCCTAGAACAGAGTTCGACTCGACAAGACGTTACACGCTACAGATATACAACAGTATCACAAATGACTACTGTACACAAATCTTGGATATTCTTTCAACGCTGGCCGTCTAGAAAAGCAAATTAACAAAATGGTGAAATGGTGACACCCAAGTTGAAAGATACTCACAAGCTTTCGTCTCGTATTTGCCTATACGAAAATATATCAAGAGGTAAGGACACGCAGACAAGGAATGACTTACCAAGACCAACAATGATATTCTGCGGATCCTGAGGTTTATTTTCCATATAATTCGTGAGAATAGACTTCACGCCAGCAGCATAACGGGCTTGTGCATCGAGTGTCGTGCCGGAATAATGTGGGACCATTCCATTTCCACCTCCCAGAGGGTTCTTCATAGTGCGCCACACATGGTTCTTTGGGGCAGGCTGAACATTCCATACGTCACCTGTCATGTTTTGTTAATTCAAGGAAGGATATATTTAATGTGTTCGCTACGTACCGGAGTAACCCGACAGCTGGCCGCTCTTCAAGGCGGCAGCGACGGCATCGGCATTGCAGATGGCGCCGCGAGCGGTGTTGACGAGGAAAGCACCCTTCTTGAAATGCTTCAAGAGATCCGTGTTGATGAGATCGCGAGTGCCCTCGTGAAGAGGACAGTTGACAGTAACGACGTCACACTGGGACACGAATTCCTTCAAATCCTCAACCCTGCGCGCTTTAACAGCCTTGGCAGCCTCTGATAATTTGGTCAACAGACAACATCAGCTGCTCTAGGAAACGCTTACCAGGAGGAAGGGGTGCATAATCATAGTAAAGCAGTTCCTTAGTGTCGAAAGGCACCAGCCTCTGCAGCACACGATAGCCGATGCGGCCAGCACCGATAGTGCCTACTACTTTGCCCTCCAAATCGAAAGCACTCCTTGCAATATCCGACACTTGCCAGTCTCCACGCTCAATCATCTATATCCAAGATAAGAAGTATATCAGATCTACTCGCTTCGAAAGCGGTAACCTACCTCATGAGCAGGAACAAAGTTTCGAACGAGGAGGAGGATGCTCATTACAACATGCTCGGCAACCGAAACGACGTTAGATCCTGAGACCTAGACAGCAGTTAATTTCTGACACGCGGTTTGTAACGAACAACACGACGTGCCTCCAAGACTTGGATTCGGTGGTCTACGGCAGCGTTCAAGTCAATATGGTCGGAACCAACTCCAGCTGTGATGCAAATCTTAAGGTTCTTTGCCTGCGATGCAAGAATAAAAATTAGCGCTTAATAAACTATGTCGATCATACCTTCTCAATAAGGTCGCGAGTGAGGTAACTAAAATAGTTCAGCGTCAGATCAGACCGAGCTGGGCAATTGACACTCACCCAGGGTGGAACGGCGTCGTTATCAAAACCTCAGCCTATGACATGATGGTATCATTTATCTGATCTTAAAGGAATGGAAGGAGTCACATACATCGACTAGGTGCTTTTGGAAGTCGCTGTTGGGCCCTTCCTTGTCGCTAGAAACCTATACGAGGTCAGAAATGTCATTCGCAAGGACACAGCACATTCCCACATACTGAAATCACAAGATCAGGCGACATCTCAATCAAACAAATAACGACGAACCAACGAGCTCATGGCCCAACGATGTTAGGAAATCTTTGAGACCAAGCTGGGCGTCGCGTCAAACGAATATGCACAGGCAGAAAGGAGCCAATGAGCGCACCTTATTTTCAATCGTTCCCAAAAGACGAGGCTCTTCCTGCGCTGCAACGCCGCCTTTATAGAGAATAGCGAGAACCTGAAGACTGTCAGAGACATGATATATCGGTGTTCGAAGGTCGCACCTTCATTTTCGTTTGGGGAGAGAAGGTTGCTCATGCGGCGGCATTTATATACCTGACGCGTCAGATGGTGAGAAGGTAAAATCGAATCTCTCCGCGGTCTTGAGAACACCACAGGTCATCTGGCAAGGTATGGTCACCTACATCACGGCATCTTTCTCACCGACATTCCCCGCGCACGCTTTTACTACTTGAAGGAGCAATTGTCTTCCGAGCAGCGCCGAAATCAGCCTCACTTTGCGATTCAAGCGAAGAAAACGATAGTTTTGCAAGCTCACAAGAGCACGGGCGGGTTTTCAAGATACAACATTGGTATAATCATCATCAACGTATTGCCTTCTCACAGACTGGTCAGCTACACATGCATGAAACGAACTCTTCTAACTCACTAGTCTAAGTATATACAGTCCGTATTACTGTCGCTCAGGATTTGCGGGAGCAACCATTTCATATTCATATTCATCCATGGCCTCATCGTCTGTTCGAAGTTTCATGTGGCCCTCTCGCCCTTTTCTAATCATTTCCCACTCGATACGGATGAATACCCACATCCACCTTCGGAACAATTCGGCCACTTTCAGACAGAAGTTAGTTATGTCAGCATGAGAACTGACATTTACCACGCGGAACAGTTTCATGGACCAGGTGAGTCTCAGTATGAGATTGAGAAATATTAAAAGCGGGTAGACAAGGAGCGGGAAGTACAGTGAGTGACGAAGCCCGAATGGGTGGTAGTATCTTTTATGGTTTGCCACTTCAGCGAATGAGCGCGAAGGCTCTTCCGATTCTTGTAGATCAAGAGAGTTTGACACGAGGGGAGTAGCCGAATGCGGGCGAGAAAGGAATGGTCGCCGGGCCGGTGCGTATGGCAAGTGTGCTATGCGTTCATCGTTGCTTGGCAGTCTGAGAATATCCAGACCCCAATCGTTTGTCACATCCCACCAGAATGAGTAAAGAGAATTTACTAGGGCAGCTAGGAGCCTAAGGAATTTTTGAGTGGGATTTAGAGACGGAGGTGTCGAAATGATCACCAGAGCCAGAATATAAAGTTTTCCCAATACTCTGTCTTGACGGAGGACTTGATATGACTACCCCCGTCCCCGGAAACAAGTCTTTGTAAGGCAGAAAGATAGATTGCAGGGAATGCCGAAGCATATTTCAAAGCATTATATAATGACCGACGATTGCCTTCATGAGAATATTCAATCACGCATTGACGCAGACGTACAAGGTATGGAAGACTGTTATGTGTTAAATAGGCTTTAGTTAGACAGGGAAATCGTACCTCATGACAGTTGGCAATATCCACTCTGACATACCCACACCGCTCTGCGGCCTCAACATACTGTTCCCAGGTATCAGCATACACAGCGAAAGCCAGACATCGCCAACAACTTGAGCAAATGATGTGATTATATCGGCCAAGATGACGTCTGAGAAATAGACAGCGCTATCCCATGAAGAAAATAAACACCTCCTAACAGCACTGAAGCAGGGACGATAAATCAAAGATCATTAGGGAAACATGCCTACTCACTAGAGAAACTTCCGACGTTCTGTCTTGTGAAGAGTATTGTGCGGATAAAACAAAATGCAGATAATGGTTAACGATGCCATGGCAGGTATATAGCCAAAAACATCCACAAGGCCAACTTCACCCTTGGTCGTATATCGCCATGCTAACCAGAAGGCAAAGCATATGGAGGAGTATATCACGAAGATGCGATATATAGAGTTGTAGAGTGCGACCAAGGATGAGCTTTGTCTGGAAGCAGGAAGATGTGCTGGTAGAGAGGTGGCTGTGCCTGTCCGAAGCTCCAAGGAGCTATTAACGTCGATGCCAGCCACATCAAGACCATGAAGATTTGTCGACCAACCGAGGATCTCAAGCCCGACCAATGCAAGGATTTGGAAAGGGAGGGGAAAGACTACAGCTAGAGAGATGTCATTGCTGGCGCCTATAGTGCTCATTTCCCAAGGCGTATTAACCGAAACAAAGCCGTAACCATCAACAAGTCACTTGTTCAAGTTGAAGTTCAACAATTTTGTGACGCGCTTCCTTCGTGTTACTTGTACTTGTTTCTCCGTCATTGTGTTGCCAAGCAATCATCAACATCACTCCTTTCACGGGCGACCATGGCAAGCAAGGCAACCGACACCGATTTCAGGAAAAAGTGGGATAAAGAGGAGTATGCAGAGCGTGCCAGGAAGAAAGACCAAGAAGAGAAGGAGAGGATGCAAGAGAACGAGGAGCGAATGAAGCAAGGTAACGTTGGCAGTCATATTTCTTCATTACGCCACTGCTTAACTAAATTCCAGGCAAGAAACCACGGAAGGGTCCACGGCGAGATGACCTCCCGAAACCTACTGAACTCATGAAGCAGCGCGAGGGTAGTTTGGAGCTTGAAAAAAACCTTGGCAAGACTATGGTCGTACAAAACCCAGGGGGAAGAGGACCTGGTCAACCGGGCTTTTATTGTGAGCCATGTAATAGGACCTACAAGGATAGCGTTGGTTACCTCGATCACATCAACAGCAGAGCCCGTGCGTCTTGGATTTGTACGATCCTAAATATTGCCTTCTTATTCTTTACAGATCTCCGCGTCCTTGGACAATCTACTAAAATGGCACGGTCGACCCTCGTCCAAGTTCAGGCTCGAATAGCATTTCTACGTGAAAAGACCAAGGCTGCTACAACTGCTAAGGCCTATGATTTTGATCAACGCTTAGCAGAGCTCAAAGCCAAGGAAGTGGCGTTGCGAGAGCAGAAAAAGGCAGCTAAAAGGGCAGAGAAAGAGAAAGCGCGTCTTGAACTAATAAATGATACAGCCATGGACCAGGACGATGATATGGCGAAGATGATGGGTTTTGGGGGATTCAGCACAACGAAGAAGTAGAGGGACGCGTAGTGTATATATATCCAACACTGTATTATAATCTGACGTCAAGATGTATTTGTACCACTTATATATACAAGATATTCATCTATACAACAGTCGTCTATAACTCCACCAAGTATAAGTCAAACTTGACGTCGGCGATCTCTTGCTCCTCCTCGATTATGAGCTTGGAACCCGGTTTCCGCTCCTTGACGTCTACAGGAAGACTACCGACCGTTTTCTGGATGATGTCGGTGTGTTGCCCTAGGGCAGCGAGTAGCTCAGAGCCCTCGCCTTGCTCAAAGCGATAGAATACATGAACATCATCGGTCGCCTGGAGCCCAGCTTTCTTTCTTAACTTCTGGACCCGATTCGTGAGCTCACGTGCCAGCCACTCTGCCTGAAGATCGGGATGGACTTGAATGTCAAGGCGTACTACGACGTCGTTGTCGGTGTGGGTAGCGAACTGCCCTTCAGCCGATGATGGGAGCTCAAGGTATCGTTGAACGGTGAGGTCGCCTGCGACAAGTTCGATGCCGTCCACGTTGATTTTTCCAGTGCTGACATATTCTCGAACTGCATCACTGGAAACATTGGGAAGAGCGTTCTTAACGCGACCGAGGTCTTTCCGTAGTTTCCGACCGAGCACAGCCCAGTCAGCAACGGCGCGATAACGGACGCCGGAAAGGCCTTCATCCGAAGTGAATATGACGTCACGAACGTTCAGCTCGGAGGCAATGTAACGCTGAAGTGACTTCACGTCGTCAAGGAATTGATCGTCAGGGTGGAAAACAAGGAGCTCCTTGAGAGGCACCTGAAGACAACAATGATCAGGATATGACCTGCCTATAGAATTCTCTAACCAACCTTGAGGGAAATATTATTCTTTTCTCTAATGTAGCGCGTCAGATCAATGACCGCCTGCATGCGTTGTACTTGACGTTCGATATCGGCGTCAAAGTACTCCTCTTTAACTTCAGGGAAGCCCAAGAAATGGATAGAACGCGTGTCACCCTCAGCGGGGTCTTCTGGAATGTATTGCCGAAGAGATTGATATAGATTCTCAGTTAGGAAAGGAGTATATGAAGACTTGGAGATTTTATTGAGTATACCAGAGATTCGGGATATCTGGGAGACAACATACCATTGTTCTGCAGAGGGTGAAGAGAGTCTCAAACAGCGTGTTAAGGGCCATCACAGTGTCTTCCTTACCGTCCTCGCCCTTTAGACGCTTGCGGTTAAAGCGAATATACCAATTTGTGAGCTCATCGATGAGATCCAGTAACCGCGGAATGATAGTGTAGAGTCTGTACGCGGCCATCTCCTCCCTAACAAGTTTGATCAGGGACTGACAGCGAGCTAGTATCCATCTATCCATGACATTGTTTGACACGGATGCGTGAGGGTTGTATACGAAATCTACACCGGTAACTTTCTTGAGAAGAGAAACATGACCGATGAAAAAACGGAAAGAATTGAGCCATGGCAGAAGGACTCGCGAAATGACTTCGCGGACGCCCTCTTCACGGAAGCGTAAGTTGTCGCCTCGAACAATAGGAGAATTAACCAAGAACATTCTGCAGGTGTTTCATCAGCCAGAGAATCCCGACGAAAACTCTTCTTTGATCGCAAACCTTGTGGCATCAGCACCGTACTTATCAATAATAAGATTAGGGTCAGGGTAATTCTTCAAGCTCTTGCTCATTTTCTTGCCATCACTTAACTGAAGTGTCAGGATTGTAATGAATGGACTATTTGCGACTCACGCAGCAAGTACCAGGCCAGTGACGATCAAATTTTTCCATGGGGCCACGCCAAAAAGATGTGTTGAAAGTACGAGTAGCGTGTAGAACCAGCCTCGAGTCTGATCGATGCCCTCTGAAACAAAATCGGCGGGGTGGGTACGCTCGAAGAGCTCTTTGTTCTCAAATGGATAGTGCTGTTGGGCATAAGGCATGCTGAAAGAGAAGCTTGATTAGATTCTAAGCGTTTTAAGCGTAGAACGTACCTTCCCGATTCAAACCAGCAGTCGAAGACTTCCTCGACGCGTTTGAGTTGGCCTTTACCCTTTTGAGATGGAATGGTGATGTGATCTATCTTGTCCCGGTGAAGATCAGTGATACCCGTAACACCAGACAACTTTTCCAATTCTGCAACTGATCCAACACATACAATCTGAATCAGAAGTTCAGGCGTCTATCATCTAGTAAAGGAAGAAGAGTGCATGGGCTTACCTCCTCGTAATCTTCACTTGCCCAGATGGGGATGGGATTTCCCCAGTAACGATTGCGCGAAACATTCCAGTCTCGAGCATTAGCCAGCCAATTACCGAATCTGTTATCTCCCACACTCTGAGGAACCCTGGTGTGCATTCGTCAGTGTTCGCGAGCAGGGAAAAAGAACCCCGAGTACAAACCATCTTGTGCCCTCGTTGAGTGTAACAAGTTGGTCGACGACAGGCTGAACGCGGATAAACCAAGAAGGAATGGCACGGTAGATCAAAGGAGTGCCAGATCTTTAATTCCAGAGTCAATAGCAAGTTCCAACTTCTAGATTCAAATGTCTCATACCTCCAACAATGAGGGTAGCTATGGTTAATAGTGGATTGCACAATGAGGCGGCCCTTGGCTTTGAGCATCTTCTGAATGCCACTATCCGCCGACTATTTGAGACAAATATCAAGATCGCGAACCCGTATCCAGTCAAGATTTTACATACCTTGACATGAAGCCCTGCAAAGTCTGGTACTTCCTTGGTGAAGATGCCTCTGTCGTCGATAGGACAAGGCGGCATCTCGTCATCACGCAAAACACCACTTGCAATAGCAATGCGATGATCATCCTCACCAAACGCAGGGGCTTGCTGGACGATGCCTGTACCATCAGCATCCGTTACATACGTGTCCACCACAACCCTGAATGCCTTGTCCTCATACTATCACCGGGATAGATGAGCTCATCTGCGCAGAGTTTACAAGTAATGCGCCGACGTACTTGTTCCGTAAAGTACTCGAATGCGGGGACATATCTCCAGCCCTCTAGGTCGATACCCTGGAACTGACCTATCTTCTTGAATTTTGCCTTTTTTGGATCCTTATAAAGGGTTTTGAGGAGATTCTCATGGAGGATGAAATTTTGATCGCGCTCCTGATCGTGGATTTTGATGTAAGTATAGTCAGGGTGAACGCAAAGAGCCAGATTGGCAGGGAGAGTCCATGGGGTTGTGGTCCAAGCCAAGAAGGATGTTTTGGGATCGTCTACAAGGGGGAATGCCACCGTGACTAAGGGGGTCTGAGTTGAGCAATGAAATGGAAGTATGGAGTCACGAGCACGTACTAGCTGGGTCGTTAACATCGCGATATGCTTGTCCTGCCTCGAAATTTGAAAGAGGGGTGGTACACGCTGTAGAATAAGGCATGACACGAAGCCCACGATACACCATTCCCTTCTTGTAGATTTCACCAAACGCCCACCACACAGACTCCATGAACGTGAGGTTGAGCGTCTTATAGTCGTTGTCGAAATCGATCCATCGGCCCATACGTTCGACGGTCTGACGCCACTCCGAAGCATAACGCATAACAATTTTACGACATTCCTCGTTGTACTTGTCGATGCCCATCTTGAGAACATCCTCCTTACCCGTGATACCGAGCCGCTTGTCGATCTCATGTTCAACGGGCAGCCCATGCGTGTCCCATCCAAAACGACGCGATACGTAGAAGCCGCTTGAGTGTGCATGTCGAGTGACGATGTCCTAGCAGTAGTCGTCCGTCTAGCATTTCGATGAAAAAGTCATTGAAACCTTACCTTGATCGTACCTGCGAGAAGATGGCCGTAGTGGGGCAGGCCTGTGGCAAAAGGTGGTCCATCGTAGAAAGTAAACTCTGGACGACCTTCGGATAGTTTTAAACTCGTCCGGAAGGCATCGATTTCGCGCCAGAAAGCGATAACCTTTTCCTCCTCCTTGGCGAAATCAAATTGCGCAGAAACTGCTACAAATCAGACGGATCCTGAGCGCAAAGGCAGGGAATAACATACTGTCGTGTGGAGGGAATGACATGATAATGACTGAAACAGAGCCTACTGAGTCAAAATCGATGACTCGAGTGTAGACTTCTGATGTTTGAAGGGAAGATAATCGCGTAGATTGATTTGGTAAAACCAATTTGCTAATTTTCAAACGGACTCTGCCGATTATTATTAGATCATCGGAGTCTCTGGTCAGACCTTTTACTTTTTGCATCTCATGTTCTCTTGGGCTGCAGAAGGCGTTCATTGTATTAAACATGTCATATCTATAGCACTATACTATGACGTGCTAGCCACACTGCCATTACTTGGGACGCACCATCGGTGATCTCTTCAAACTACACTAAAACATGTACACATTGCTAAGAGAGAAAATCCCGAGCCCGAGTGCATACCAGTTTCTCAACGCACGAGTCTAATCCCAATCCCATTTTCTCCAAGCATCATCACCTACAATATTCATTCAGCCACATTTTCAGCAAGCATGAGGGCATGTTTGTTTATAGAAGTGAGCATTCCCGAAAGCATATCGAGACAGCGATTAAACAAATGAGATAACAACTTGAATTTACTAAAGTATATTAGTCTGTACCATGTGGAAGCCTTGAGCAACCCAACATAACAGTCCCGAACAAATATCTGTTCAGCTACTGCTGGTGCTAAGATCTGTTTCCAAAAGAAAAGAGGGTCAAAGAAATGGTTTTATGCCATTTCTTGGTCACTTTTCATTGTAAAAAAAGTGCTTTCCATTACCCAAAGCCCTTTTCCATGAAAAATAGACTTGACAGCCAGTAGCATAACATATTTCTTTCTAGAAAAGGATCAGCTGCCAGCAGCTTATGGAGATGCTGTAACCTGGCCTGCAAGAATAAAGAACAAGCCATCTCAATACCCAACCCAACTCAAAAATGTCACCTACAAACAACAAAAAAACGGCACTCCACCACATCGTCCAAAAAAAAAACAAATCTCGATAATTAAGTACGTATGGATGGATATAGAGAGAGTACGATGATGATGGGGGACACCAAACCCAGCCCAACAAAAGATAATACAATTACCCGGCTCAACGGATAGAAAAAAAATACGTTAGAGTACGTACGTACGTACGTATATATGTACAAAAAAGAAATGATGAAATGAAAGAAAAAAGAAAAAAAGAAAAGGAGTGTGCAGGGGTTGGGGCCGGCCCCAGCCGACGCGATGTCAAGACCAGCCCAACCACGAATAGTATATGGTTGCGTTGTGATCTGGTAGGGCAGACGCCCATCTCCGTCGCTCTAGAAAACTGAGCGTAGTCCAACACACGCGAAAGCCTATCAGCCTGATCGAGGCCTGAATCAGGAGAGGGGGAAAGTTTGCTCGAGAGGAGAGCCCATCACACCGATGACGGAGCCGTCTGCGGAGTTTGCTGAGCTTGAGCCTGCTGCTGCTGCTGCGCCGCCGCCGCTTCTTTCTCCTTTGTGAGTTTTTGCTCCTTGTGTTCCATAGCGTGCTTCACCCATTTGACCATGTCAACTTCCCGTTCCGCATCTGCCCTGAGGAACGGGTGATGCAGAAGCTCTTGATACGTCGCCCGGTCCTGTGGCTTCTTGGCCAGACATCGCGCAACCCAATCTCTCGCCTCTGCGCTGAATCGGTCTTCTGGTAACTCTGGTGAATCCCCGTGCACGATTGCTGTTAGTTGTGCAAAGACATTTGCATAGGATTCAGGCGGAAAGGGGTACTGTCCAATCGCAATTTCGATCATTGAAAGGCCGAGTGACCAGACGTCGGACGAGACGGTGTAAGTGCCGAGGTTGCCCTGTGACTCGCCCTTGATGCGTTCGGGCTTGGATAAGTATTGTGTTAGGACGCTGTACAGTAAAAAGAAGGAAGGGAACATACGGCCATGTAGGACTGGCAGCCGATGTTGGTTTTGGCCAAAGATTTTTCGAGTTGGCCGGACACGCCAAAGTCACAGAGCTTGATCTCTCCCTTTGTGTTGACAAGGACATTGGTTGGCTTGACATCTGGGGTGGGATTAGACGGGCAGGAATAACTAAGAGGGCGATTACGTACCGCGGTGAATGATCTGTAGATCGTCCTTGAGGAACTTGAGACCGCGGACCATGGAACTGGCGATTCGGGCCAAGATGTTTTCAGGAACGCCGGCACCCTGAAGCTTGTCAAGGCTTCCGGCGTCCATGTACTCCATGCAATAGTAGACGCAAGATTCTATGAAGAAGGCACCATAGAACTCGACGATCTCGGGGGCAACGGCACGATGAAGGACATCGAGTTCCATGATGATGGCGTTTAACTTTGCTTCGTCGAGTTCAAGGCGGATTTCCTGAAAAGGATAAGAGGCCGGACAGGGGAGAGGGGCTCGGAGGGGAAGTGACGACGGACCTTCATGGCCATGGCAACGTTGGTGGGTTTGTGTAGAACCTTCTTGACGGTGCCGTAGTTTCCACGGCCGAGCTCTTCGTCGAGATGAAGCTGGGACATGTTGATGTCAAAGGACGCGCCTGAGGAGAAGTTGACGCCAGCGGCGTGTAAGACAGCCTTGCCGTTGAAGTTGAGGGCGCCGGATGGGTCGCTGGGACGAGTGAGCAGCAAGGCATAAGAGTTGGACTAGACGTACACTATTTTGGAAAAGTTGGAAAAAGGCGAGACAAAGTTTGCTGGATTGGGACGCCTGGGAGGGTCCTGGGCCAGAGAAGGGCGGCCAGCACCGAGGCCGGCGGCGGCAGCGCCACCGCTGGGGCTGGGAATGGCCGAGGGATCGATTTCCTTGAGAAGAAGGGCGGGTTTGGTGCGGCGCATGGCGAGACCTGTGGGACGGGGGCGGAGGGGAGACTCGAGGGGGTCTGGAGAGGATCTGTTTGCGAGCTGGGACGGTGAGTGAAGGGGCAGCACGGGCGGTGGGGACGACTTACTGCGGCCATCTTTGCCTGGAGGCCGGGGGGGATGGGCGTGGAGGGATGCGCCCTGTTGCTGAGCAGGAGATTCGGGCGGGCAGCGTTGGCGCGGCGGGCATTGTCCGAGTCCGACGCCATGGTCGACGACCAAGATCAAGTCATACACCCACGTGACTCCACTCAAGTGTCCGTCAAGAGGTAAATGTTTTTTGCAAATGTTTTTTTACCACTCTCCCCGCAGAATTGCCCGCGACAATCACTCTCTGCCCGCAGGTCCGGTGAGCATCGTTCGAGGTCGACGACCAAGATCAAGCCATACACCCACGTGACCTCTATCAAGTATGCCTGTCACCGTCAAGTGGGGCAAGGAGAGGTAAATGTTTTTTCTGCAAATGTTTTTTTTACCACTCGCCCCGCAGGATCGCCTTCGACCTGCCCGCCCCAGACACGCCGCTCTATGCCGTCCGCAGGTCGCTCGCAGAATACACGCACCTCCCTCCTGACGCCTTCAAGCTCGTCCATGCCGGCGCCATCATGAAGGACGACAACGCACCCAGTGAGTTCCCCCGGCGCCCCTCTGAGCCTCCTGACGCCCCCCAGTCTCCGCGTACCATCTCGCCCCAAACTCCACCATCGCCCTCATCGGTTCCACAGACCCCACCACATCGCCCTCTGAGCGTTCTGTCCTTTCTACCATCCAGTCAGAGCTCAACTCCGTTCGCTCCTCTCTCCAGTCCCCTCTCGACGTCTTCCTTCTCGCCCCCACCGACCAGAAAGAGCACACCCGTCTCGGCGAACTCCTCCTCCAGGCCCTCCTCCGTCTTGATGGCATAGCCGCAGAACCATCTTGGGAGCACGCTCGCAAGGAGCGCAAGGAGGCAGTCAGAGAAGTCCAGAACATGCTCGATCGCCTCGACAATGCCTGGGCTGCACGTTCTCTTTAGATACTATACACTATTTACAATTTAGTCACTGATGGCGGCTGCGCGTAGAATCCCCGTGCCGGCCCCATCCACTGTCCGTTCATATAATTCATGTTCTCTACTCCATCTCGCCCCGTGAGTTGCGCGTTGCGGTCCATCATGATCGTGTGCATCTACTCGTCCATCAGCTCCTGTCGCAACATGAGCCACAACACACGAACCTGCATCCGAAGACCTTGCAAATTAAGCCTCAAACTGCCAACCTCTTCCGCCATCCGTGTCGCCTCGTTTGACATTGCAATCTCCTGTCTCCGCCCGAGCGCATCCACCCCCGTCGCAAGCCCAACCACGCTCTCTCGCAACCCATGCAACGTACCTTCCAACGTCGTACTCAAATTCAACGGCGCAACAAGCGGATGCGTGGGCGTATAAGCCTCATACGAATTGACACCCGACGAAGTCCGCTGCGGCGCGTGATATGTCGTGCTGAATTCATGCTCGGTCGGAAAGTATGACGCAAGAGAGTCTGCAGAGGGCAACGACGACGCCGGCGGCTGATAGCGTGATTGCGCGCGCTCGACTCCATCTCCTGCCGATGTTGATGCGGTAGCTGGTTGACCACTCACCGGCATCTCTGTCGAATAATATCTAGGTGTATTCACGTTTGAAGCCTGGATCCATGGTCCGAGCACATGCTTGACTGCACCCATCTCTCTGCGAAATGTAGATACAAGATTCTCGAGTGCATCAACGCGTTGTCGAAGAACAATATTCTGCGCCGTGAGTTCTGCAATGCGACAAGATGCATCCGGCACATCATCCGCAGCAGCAGCCTCAATCGACTCATTCACAGACCGACTTTCCTCCGGATCAATCATAGTCGTAGCAGCCTGAAGAAGAAGAGAGAAAAAAAGAAAAAGGTCTCAGGTAAGCATAAAAATTCACAACGAACCTCAGAATCATCCAACTCCCCCTCATGCACATGTCCCTTCGAATCCTTAAACCTCATCCTCTCCTCACACTTCCCCAGCGGACACCCGACCTCCCTATACACACACCTCTCCGCAAGATGACCAGCCAACAGCTGTCTCTGGCACGTATACCCACACCCCTCCGCGCTATGCACACACTCCACCACCAACTCGTCCACAAGCTACACTCCAACGCCCCATCATCAACAAACGAAAGATGCGAACACGAGGGATGGCAGAACTCACGGATCGGACGATGGGATTGGCGGGTGCGAGGTTGCTCGCGGTCAAGGGTGACCGATCAATAGGACAATGCTCTGCGTGCTCAAGAGCACGGTGTATACAGTCCTTGCAGAACGTATGTGCGCACGTAAGTGTCGTCACTGGATCTATGAAAGGAGCGCTGCACGACGGGGCGATTCCCGAGTCAGCTCTGGGGACACCCACGGTTTATGGCTATGGCTGCCACACACATACCGGCATATACAACATATCTGATTTTTCAGAGTTTGTTAGATAGAATGTATTGTGAATATTCGAAAGTTCACGAACAAGATTAGTGTTTGGGGTCTCGACATAGTTGAGAAGCGACATAAGAGTTGTGGCTCAAAAGACGGCCCGGCATTCTTCGGTCATGAGTCTGGGATATAAATAGCTTACACAACTATCCGTCCCACTTGGACTGAATGGGCCCTTGGAGCGTTACGAACCCCTCGCGCTTCTGACGCTAGAACACATACACGAGAATGCTCAAGCCGATATGCAACCAAGACAAAGACAAAACGACAACCCCTTCTCTTACGGTTATGAGACCGACAACCCTTCTCGACCACAACAAACGCACCTTTGAAAATCTGAAATTTGGTGCTTTCTCAATATCACGTGCCTCCAGAATGAGCTTCCCCGAGTCCTTTGGATGCACACAGTTCAGTCCAATAGCATCCCGCACTTCTCCCGCACAAACCCCCCCCAGACAAAATCAATTAAACGGATCTGTACATCATTGGGCTTGAGGGAGGCAAGATCAATGAGAAGGTCAAACCGCCATGTACGTACAAATCTATTTCTATGAAGTGTTTAGACAATGCTTTTCACCTTGTTTTTCACCTTTTCCTGCAGTTCTGTCGATTAGCGGATAATGATCAAGGAGTCTGTATTTTGACTGGTCCATGCTGAATACTTGGGGATCTCAATGATTTTGTGCAACTTCGGTTAGCAAATTGTCTGCTTCAAGTTGTGCGGAATAGTTCAGGTGGATTTCTTGGTCATCGTCATTACGATATAATTGTTAGGTATAGGTACCGGAGAAGGTTGGATCGCTCAACAGGGCTGATTGTGGATTCGAGAAGTGTGTAATGTTCCTCAATAAGAAGGACCGGACTGCTTCCACTAGGACATCCAAGGTAGCTGCCACCTCGTATCGTGCATGTAGTTCCTTCCAATCGGCAATCAGGTCAATGCCTCGGCATAAGGGTTCGACTCCGACACGCTGTTCATCCCAAATAGCGGCATAGACCCTGTGTATCCTACGAGAAAGTGTGTACTGATGAGGGTGCCACCATACTTACCTGAGTCGATGACAAGTGCGTATAGTGCGATAGAGATGGTACTTGCCTCATGGGGTCAGTGATCACTTTATTCTCGCCTACATCCTGGTAGTCCAACCCAGAGATGACGGTGCGATGTTGGTTACTCTTTTCAAGCGTTTTACGAGCTTTGTGGTCTCATCTTCTTCCCCCTCACGTTGGCGTTTTACTCGCAAGTTGGCTATGGACTGAAGGGGTCATGTGCTGGTGAAAAGACTGATACTCTACTCTGTGGAACTTGCAAGATAACCCGAAGAAGCTACTCTTGAAGAGCTTGTCCCAGTACTGAGAAACGACCCGAAAATCGATGAGGGACTCGACATCATTACTATTTGCATTGAACGTATTCCTAGAACCGGGCCTGCTGCGACGCCTCAAAGACCGTCGACAATCTCTTCTAATTTATCGACCGCGCCAACGTCAATATCCTTGGTGGGCTTCCGAAGTTTCATAGACACCATATCGTACGCAAGTGCCCATGGATTCTGAGACTAAATTCCTGGTTTTAATGTAAAAATCCTTGCGTCAGAACAGACTTGGACAAGGGAAGCAGAAGTTTCGAATAAGAGTTTGCCTTTTCCCCATCCACGAGGGCGTAAGCTAGTGACTACTTCGCAGGCATCAGTCAGAGGCAGTTATGAAACCAAAAACGCGTTTCAAACTCTAACGTTGTAAATTTCACTTGGGACTTTTCGTAACCTTTAGAAATATAAGCGCCGGATTTGAAAGCACGTGAACGTCGGCGCCGTTCAGAGTCCAACCAGCATAAGGCATGTCATATATTTGGTGTGCGCAGGTTATATGAGGTGGCGTTGCATGGATTGTACCAAAATTCCCCTCTATTAAATGTGATGTTGAACGTGTCTCACTTCGGGCGCCAGATATTATCAAATTTAGGCGGCACCCTTTTTTTGGTAATAGTATACCTAACATCGTGTAGATATGTGGATAGCTAGGTAGGCTACAAATCAAAGAACTATACATGTTACAAGACTCAGTAGATGACCTTTTATAAATCTAGCCCTTGATCGGCAATTGTCAATGCTGAGTGCCGCCATCATTGTTGTGTTTATGTGTGATGACCGCCTCTTTCCCATTTAACAGATCCCGACGCCTCACACACAAAACCAAACATGCGCTGATTAAGGCGTGTCCAGCGCGGAAAGAGCTGCCAAAGAATGTGGACGCGTCCCAGTGTATAACGTCGAACTCATGAATACCAGTCCGCAAATGACAATGTCGGGACTCACAATCGCATCCACCGTGAAGCTTTCTTCAGGTGAGTTCTGTATTGCCAAGGCTTATTATGTTACGTCGTTTACGCATCTCAAAGGCTATCTGATGCCGCTGCTTGGTTTTGGAGTATATCAAAACTACACCACCCGAGATTCTGTCCTTGAAGCATTTAGAGCCGGATACAGGTATGTATTCCACGCACATCGCGCGAAAACGTTGTCATTTTATGATTTTCTAGACATGTAGACTCTGCACAGGTTTATCGCAACGAGGCTCATGTTGGGGAGGCTGTCCGTGATTGCGGGCTTCCTAGAGAAGATCTATTCATCAGTATGCAACTATCTGATTCTCAGCGAACACCACACTGATCGTCAAGAATAAAGCTACTAAATGTGTTTCAAAGACACACGGTTATGAGAGTACATTGAACGGCGTGGATCAATCTCTCGCGAAATTCATGTTCGGTAGGAATCAAGTGAATTCACGATTACCAAACCTCATGACGGGTCTCTATCAGGGTATATCGACCTCTTCCTCATCCACGATCCTTATTCTGGAACAGAACGTCGTCTTGCGACATACAAGGCCCTCCAAGAAGCTAAAACTGCTGGAAAGATTAGGACAGTTGGCGTTTCCAACTAGTACGTATATGGGCGTGTCGCTCTCACTTTCAAGGACATCATGATCAATGATCAACCCCACTTCGATCACAGTGGTGTTAAGCATCTCGAGGAGATTCGTACCGCTGGGTTTCCCATGCCATCTGTGAACCAGATCGAGGTGTGTCCGAACGAGATGAAGACATTGTCTTGTATACAAGTTAACCGTTCCGCAGCTCCATCCATTATGCCAGCAACGCCCAATCGTTTCATATTGTCGGGAACATAACATCGTCGTGCAAGCGTACTGTCCTCTCATCCGTGGTAAAATGGATCATCCAACCATCACGGAAATCGCGAGCAAGGTTAGCTCAGCCCGATATTGTCAGATAAAGTTGTTGATTCCCATTCTGTATGATTAAGTATGGCCGTGACCCGGCACAGATTCTGATCCGCTGGTCTTTGCAAAAAGGGTGTGTATCCAGAATGTTAGAATATTTATTATTGATTTACGGCTGTAATCACAGATTCGTGCCGTTACCCAAGAGTGCTACCCCATCTCGCATTCATTCAAACACGAAGGTGTACGATTTTGAGCTGAAGGAGGAGGACATTGCGGCTCTCGATGCGCTGGATCGTGGAAAGAACGGCGCGATCAGCTGGAACCCTGTAGACGTAGATTGATTGATTAGGAACCTGAGCCATCTTGTCCGATATCGCAAGGCATCCTGCCAACAAGAGTTGCTGTCCGACTTTCAAGAAGTTCTCGACCATGGCCTCTTTTCTTTGAAAACCGACGAAGACACGGCATGGAAGAATTGAAATGCTGATGAGGTTGAAGTACGTCAACCCTAAGACTTCACAATTCAAACTTTCTTCTACGCCACTGTCATCACCCGACAGATAGTTGACGTATTTCTATTCATAAATTCATAGCTTCTTTTGAAAAAAATACATAGTTCTGTCAGACGTGAGTACTGAGTGTCAAATAAATCGTACATCTCAGATAACAAGCCGCTAATCCGGGATGATCTCGACGCAAGATCCGAGCCACTACATCCTAAGACCGCCGGAATTTGACAATGATAGATATTAATATTTCGTCACATACTAGTATGTACATCCCAGCAAGCCCAAAATACTCAAGTAGGTGTTGTGTAGGAAGGGTTCAACACCGGTCACTATACATATGACATGTGTACAGCTTCAAGGTGTAACATATACTTCAATTTAGTTTCTTTTTTCAAGCTTTGGTTTTACAACATGTGTTTGATCTGGTTGACATGTGAACCCCACAGCCTGGCAGGGGACGGAGTTTAGGCCTCAAGATAAGGTCATTACACCCATCACCCCACAAACCTATGAGACCCCGCGATACAGATGGGGGTCTCCAAGCAGCCCCAACTCGTTTCAATCATGCCCGGAAAGTTCTGCAGATCATTCAAATCCCTTCGAGCGCCCATTGTATATCAGAGATTCACAGCAGCTGATAGAGCACATGATGCGGTAAAGTCTCAGATATTTTTTTGACAGATATCGATGATGACAACCAATTTCAATTTTTACAGGTATTAGTCGGAGAACCAACGAGGACATTAAGCGACAGTAAAGTAGGTATTTACTTTGGTATATTACGGATGGACGGTGTATTGAAAATGAGCGGGTAAAGATGCATGTAGATGGCACAGGCGTGGGGGGGCGGAGAAGTCAAAAGTATAACTACAAAGAAGGAGTTAGATATTAGAAGTGCATAACTTATGAAGCGATTGAGACCAGGAAGTACGGAAATAATAAAGCAGGGTCCAAAAAGAGTGAGGCAAAATGCGAACTGAAGGAAAGTGGCATAGTATTAGTATTAGGAAATTCGGTGTTTTGGTAGAGCAAGGGTCGCGGTCGAACGTCGACGATCGAAGCGATGAATTACAGAGCAAGACGGGAAAAGGGGTGGGAAGAGTCGGAGCTGCACACAATCCACCAAACAAGGATAGCAAGCAAAGAAGTTCCAAAAAAGCAAGCAGAAGAATGGTATAAACGATTGGATGGAGGCGGCCCTAGCCCGCTCCAGAGCGAAGACTTAGACGTAGAGGTAGGGCTGCTCAGTGTGTTGACCAGTCGAATCAAAGGGCACCATCGTGTCGTATGAGACGACCTGAGTCTCGAAGGACTGGTGATGAAGGGAAACATTATTCCCCTCGAGTATAGGATAACTCTCCGTGAGGTATGGAACATCATAGTTGAAGTTAAATTTGTCGACTTCGACGTGGGCTGGAACGGCCGATGATTGTTGCATTTGACTAGGGTCCTGATGATAGAAGTACTGTTCAGCAGAAGGATTAGCCTCAGGGTGGATCTCAACAGTCGTCGCCGGCGTGACTGCCACGAACGATGGTTCGATAGTCTGCACCTAAAAGAAAATAAAGCTCTAGAGATCGTACGCGTATTGGAGATTACGTCACGTACCTGACTCGGTTGGCTTTGCAATGCATGGTCCAACTCGCTAGATCGATAGATTGTTATAGACGGAGGAGACGTTCCTTGAGGGTGAGGGCTACCACCAGGGGAAACAGTCGACGATGGCGACGGATAGGTGCTTCCCTTGCCAACAACAGAAAGGCCTCCAGCAGTGTCCTCGTGTACAGTATATGCAGAGTGTTCGTGTGGGTTCACAACGTCTTGCGAACAACTGACATCAAGACCAGACATAAGCGTGGCGAAGTGTCCCGAGACGCTGAAAGGAGATCAGAATTTAAAGAGTCATTTGACCATCTGGGGACGCTTACCACGAGCCGCGCCTGCTTCCTGGGTCCTGATCATCATAGCAGCCCACTTGGTCAGAGAGATATGCACTATTGAGACTGGAGTCACTCGTCGCTATTGAAGTGATCGATCCAAACCGGGACAAGGAATAATAAGACGCGGGAGTTCCCTCATCCTCGTCCTGTTCACTCTCACGATACGCATACGGTTGAGGATCAGGTGAATAGCGCTCGCTATCCCCGGAACTCGTGGACATCATAGATGGTGTGCTAGCAGCACCGAAGGAGAAATTGGGAGATGGAAGTGGGCCGGGAAGAGGAGGTGAGATGTTTCGAGAGCTGACGGCATAAAGATTATGGTCAGGGAGAGAGGCTCTTGTACCGTTGTATGGTGACAAAGGCGATGGTGACGGAGAAGCGGTACTTTCCGGAGAAACACGGAAGTTACCCATAGAAGCTCGGCGCATGTCCAAAGAATAAGGCGCGGAGGTAATACGAGGAGTAGGGTTCAAAGGAGTCCGACAAAGGGGTCGGCGGATGGGTGCAACAGTAGTACGCGACCCATATATAGCACCGTTCTTGGCTCGTGCAAGGGGTGCGAATGGATTGTTGGCCAGCCGTTGAAGACTGGTGTCGACGGAACAACGCCTCGCGAGAGGGTCCAAGTCGTCGAGCAAAGAACTATCCAGTGAAAAGTCAGCGGTTGGAAACGCGTTCACTGGCAACGAGCCACGCCGGTGAGTGTGTAGGTTCGCTGGGTAGAGGAAGTGTGGATCCACAATGTGATCTTCCCATATGGAGCGTTTGGGCTCCATTGGCAGCGAAGACACGCTGCTTGGCGGCTCAATTGAGGGCGGCGATTGGGGTATCTCAATTGTAGGCGGGGTGGACGCAGACTTTTCGTCGTCAGACGAGTCTGGTTTGTCTTTCACCTCGCCTTCCCCATTTTTTGCGGCTTTGCTTGCCTTGAGCTTTTCCTTGGCTCGTCTGAATTTTTTTGCACGTATAAGACAATGAGTATGATCAAAGGGTTTCGTGCACGTACCGATTCTGGAACCAAACCTGGATGGAATTGGTGAGAGGAAGATAGAGAATAACGGCGACGGAGAACAAACCTGGACGCCTCGGGCGGTCATGCCGAGCTGGGCGGCTAGCTCGACACGTAGAGGGCCGTTGGGCTTGGTGTCGCGCTTGAAGATGGCCTCGAGGGTCCTGAGCTGGGTGGTGGTGGTCCTCTTGCGGTGCTTGACCTCGTTGGGGGTGTAGGGGTAGAAGGCGCGAAAGTCGACGGAGGAGGGGTCCATTGACAGGCCGGGGGGGAGTGGGAAGGGAATGGAAGGAGTGGCAGGAGGGGGATAAAGAGAGACAGGACGGGAAAACATTTGTGGAAGGACAGGGACGAAGATATATAGGCGAGGGCTCACAGCATGGGGCGAAAAGAACGGAAAAGTTTGGCGCAGACGGCTTTGCAAAAGACAGTATCTGCCCGCCTGTTTCCAGGCACCTGATCTCTAAGCGACATCTATTTCACATTCGCTGGTCATGGGCATACTACATACTACACAAGCATATTGGTATAATTAGGCTGAACTACTAGCAATGCATGGCCGATATCCAAGAGGTCCATCGTGTACACTGTCCCAAAATAATCTCACTACGCGCTGACATCCATCGCTCGCCCCAAGATCTCGTCCAGGAATCCTTCTTCAGTCCGTCCAAACGGAGAAGCCCCCAACAAACACTTCGTATCCCGCTTCGCCGCATCCCACATGCGCTCCATCGCCTCTCTTGCTCGGCACACCACTCCATGTCCACACACATCATGGATGCTCACGCGCTCCTGGGGTCTCTGGCGCATCATCTGCTTGATTATCTCCAGAAGCTCCGGGCTATCATCAAGAAGAACCTGTGAAAAATCGTCGCGACGAAGTCTTTGCCAGTCTTCCCCCCTAGAAGCATCAAATGACATAATCAGTTGATATCCCCGGCCCGGAGAAAAAAAAACACCTACTGATCGGGAACCACTATATTGGCTGCAGCCTCCAAGATGGTCATCCCCAGGCTGCAAACATCACATGAGAACACTCTTAAATACGCAGTCGGCTTCTAGTACAAACCTAAATATGTCCGCTGCCTTGCTGTAATAGTCTTCTTGCAGGATCTCCGGCGCCAAGTATCTTTTGTCTCCTTCCCGTTCGAAGCCTTTCGATCCCGTCACGGTCTCAAACTGGCCCAGAAACGTGGCCATCCCAAAGTCCCCGATCCTCAGCCGGCCTTCCCCAGTGACGAATATATTCGAGGGTTTCAAATCCAGGTGAATGACCCCAGCATCATGAACAAAGCGGAGTCCCTGGGATTTTGATAGTTAGCGATGTAGATAGCAAGGGATCCGAACAAGCATTAATTTACTTACGTTACTCAGATCTACAAGGATCTTCCATACCCTGTCTTCGCTGAGCTTCCGATAAACATTGCCGAACGTCTCCAAGAACTGTTGCAAGTTCCCCGAAGTGCAGAGTTCCGTCTGAATATAGAGCGCATCGTTTTCCTCCCAGCTGTCGATATAAGCCAACACGTTGGGATGACGATTCCCCTCATACGAAGCGGATGCAGCGGCGACCTGCGCCAGATGCTGCAAAACCTGTACTTCTTCTTGCAACCGGAGCCTATAAAGAGAAATCAACGTCAATTTCCTAGCCCTGCAGGCCAACAGCTTACCGATGCCGGGGACCTTCAACGCGCTTGGACTTTTTAACCGCATAGACCTCGCTGTCGTCACCGTTCTTGCACCGGACTTTGATAACTTTGCCAAATTCTCCACTCCCAATTTCACTGTCGACCTCGAAATCACGTTCAAATCGACTGGTCGGCTGGTCCTCAGCGAACACCTCGGAATACGTATCTGGAACCGGCAGCGGGCGGCTGATAGCCTGAAGGCGACGTGATGACGCAAGGCTTGGCGAGTTAAGCGTCCCGGTAGAGCTACTTGAAGAATTTGATGCGGTCCGTGTCATAGACGACAGCTTGAATGCATTTTTCTGCAGCGGAGACATATGCGAGGTCAAGCTGGCCACTCTCGATTCTATAATCCAGTCAGAATATCGCAAACGAGGCATCATTGTGCAAGCTAACCTTTATTCTTCGGTCTTGTCGGTGTCCCTGAAGAGGACATGGAATCACTACCGCTTGAAAATGCCCCACTGCTGCTACGTCGCATAAGCCATCGAGCGCGCAAGGTCTGAGGATTCCCGTCGTAAGGCGTCGACGCCGACGGCCGACCAATGCCGAGACCCGCATAATTTTCTCGCTTCCCTGGGCTACCGTCTTCGTCATCAGAATCCGTGTCAAAATTCAAAGGGAGCTTCGCAGGCAGACTTTTCCGGGGTCCATTGCCTCTCTTGGGTTCAAAATCAACGCGGGGCCCAACTTTAATGGCAACAGCACTCTGCCATGCACGCTGACCAGCTGGTAAGTAAGTCTTCTTGACCTTCTTGACCGGCGTCCCAGGAACTTTCTTCTTCCCTTCGGGATTCTTGGAAGCAACCGCAAGTGTGCGCATAATGAAAGCATCAACATCGAGCCCTTCCCTGGAAGTGGGATCATCTGCGCCAGTGACGAAGACCCGAGGCCATTCAGAACCGGCTTCTGGCCCCGTCCCAGGGGTCACCAAATTGTCTTCAATGTCCGAGTGTATGGAACCGACGCTTGTCGAGGTGCCAGGCATCACATTGAGGCAATCCGTACCGGCCTCATGTTCGTCATCGAGTGCAATGCCGGAGTCGCGAGGCTTGTACTTGGACTGCAATGTCGACCGTTTCATCTTCTTTGTTCTGGGTGAGGGTGTGCCTTCTGTAACACTGAAAACAAAGGAAGAATCTTGCGGGCCGCCGCCAAAGAACATGTCATCATCATCATCGTCCTGGCCACCGAACTGAAGCGAGCCAGCAGGTGGCGATGATTTCGGCGATGGCGATGGGTCTCTTGTTTGAATGGTGTTCCATGCTTGAAGGTTACTCGCTCCAGCTCCAGCATAACTGTGTCGGTTTGTTTTGCGAGCAGCATTCGTGGCAGGTACCTCAGATACTGATACAGACAACGACGAGTTAGCTCTCGAGCGACTTGTGGGCACAGAGTTGCTGGCTTGCGGGATAGCAGGCCCGAAAAACAGGGTGGCCGAGTCTTGGCGATTGATGGACAGACGCGAAGCCACGGGTGGCACAGAAGTGAGTTTGGGAGGGCAAGGGCGTGTGTTATTGACGCGACGTCTCGGAGCAGGAGAGTCTACATCTGACGAAGATGAACCGGAGGTGGTGCGCTTTCGACTATGAGGGGCTGATGGAAATGTGATACCCGAGTTCCTTTGTCGTTGGGTGCTAGTGGCCACCATGGTGGCCTGTGGAAAACAATGAGTGAAACAAGTTTAAAGTAAGAAGAAATGGAGCCCACTTTTGTCGGAGACGACGATGAGCGGACACTTTCCAGAAGTTCCGCAGACCGGGGCCGTCTCCGCGCTCTTCGCTTTATGACATGGCCGCCAGGCGAGATGGCCTCTGCAACCTCTTCCTTTTCTTTTCCTTTGCCTTTGCAAGCAGATCTGTCTTGCGACCCGCTGAACAAGCGATCTCCCTCGCCCATCTCACAACCAGAGTCATCCACATCCAAGTCTCCCCGGGGTTCGCCAAAGTCCGACAGCTTGAGGCGGGTGAGGGTAGCAGTCTGTCGTTTAAGATGGGCTTCAGTTTCAGCCTTTGACTGAGGCGTAGAAGCAACAAATTTGGGAGCAGGCAGAGGAGCAAGACGATCGAGCATTACGGCGTCCGACGCAGAACCCGAGCAAACCCGCTGGGAAGATATTACAAGCGGGGTGAGGTTATGCTGGCGGATCGGAGTAGATGTAGTTGACTTTCGTTTGGTTCCAACACCAACGCGGGTAGCAGAGTCGAAAGCATCGAGTGGGGTGGGCATCGAGTTGAGTTGCTTGACTGAAAGGGCCGTGCGATTCGAAAACCGATGTACTTGCTTGACGGGCGTGCGAAGGGGCTGTGAGGTTGAGGTTGGAAAGAAAGGAGAGTAAGACGAAGACGAAGAGAGAAATATAGAGCCATCGTCGTCATCTGAGGGAATAGGCTGAGGTTTTGAGGCATAGACAGTGTGGAGATGATGCGCCGGCGCAGGAGATTTGAAGGGAGACTGGAGAAAGAAGTCGTCTGGATCAGCAAGAAGAGGATTGAAAGGATTGGAAAAGAGGGGCTGCTGGCGCAAAGGCGAGGGCGTGAGCATAGGCGAGTCATAGGATGGGAGATCTGTGGTGGGAGACTCGACGCGGCGAGGGGGAGTGCAGTGGCGCGGGCGGTAGGAAGGCGACGTCCTGAGGGCAAGATAGTCCTTGGAGGGTGTGGAGGCAATCATGGGTGGCGTAAGCACTCGTCCAGTCCGCCGGTCATATAAGTATCCCTCTCGGCAGCGCAGTCATCAAGCTTTTTCAAACAGTCAACAAGGTCACGTGACCGCGTGTCCCTTGGCAACATCACTCGACACATTGTTCTTCCCTCCCAACTTTTGTTCCCGCCCACTGAACAATGCCCATGTCCTTCTATTCTTTTCAGACGTCTCTTATCCTCCTACAAGACTTCCCAAATCGTCCATTTTTTGTCCGTACCCTGCCCAACACGGAGTTAAATTCGACTGTGATCGGCCTTCTCCCAGCTAGCCTTCACTACCCTGTTGTGTGCGTTCCAGCGTTCCTCTGTCATAGAACGAGTTCCTGGTTTGCTCTCTCACAATCTACTCAGTACTTATGTGGATGTGTTCTCCCTTGTGCCTGAATACCTGTATGCTCACGGTTAGATCAGGGTCAGCTTTTCGCCGATAGGGAAACATGTAGCGTTCATGCGACAATCCACTGATTTGAAGCCATAAAGTAAACTTTTCTCCAAATAGCGTGTTGATTTGAGTGTCGAAAAGAGGTACAGTCATGATGATTACAGCCAAAGCATGTGTAACAGCGCGTACATTCCATCATGATGTACATCAGAGGAAGTTTCATAAACACAATCCAAAGTTTTGATCGAACACCACTGGATTGATTGAAGTCTTCAACGTAGCTGGAGTGGCAGAGTACAACCGTGCACTGGAAATAAAATCATGGTACGTTAGAAATACGTATGAACTTGAATCCACAAAGAGCGTGCATGATCCAAGTTTTGATCCAACGCCACCCTCTAAAACTTTTCTCGGACGCAAATGTGATGCATGTGAAGAGCGGCAGCACCTACCTCGATGGATTTACGGCACTACCTTATCTTTAGTATGTTTATCCGGAGGAACAACGCAAAAGCACGCAAGGCACGACCTTGAAAATGAAATCAGGGCAAGTATGTTAGTTAGTGTCAAGTGCCAAAAATGGAATGCACAGTTCAACACCTGAGTTCAGACGCCACTCAATCGATGCCCTGAAGCCTTTTCTGGATCCAAATGTGTAGAGTGGCGCTATCTTCAGTACGCCCGGGGTATCAGCCCAAAGACGCAGTGTAGCACTTGTAAATGAAACCAAGCTATGTGAGGCCGTGCTAGTACCAAAAACATGAGATACACAGCCGGGCGCACTGGCAGGAGACTCGATACTAGTAAATGATGAAATTCTTCCGAATAATCAAAGAGCTCAAGGCCTCTACATATCGCTTATCAAAACCTGAAAAAGATGATCGATGGTCCACTGAGCATTGCCAGCTGCAGTACACGAGCTTTATATTTAATCGCAGTCATTCTTCTCACATTCTTCACCAAATAGTGTGGCTGCGGGTATTTTGATTGACCAAAGGACCGATCCGGAACGAAATGTTCCCATCGTACTTAGGCATCGCGTGTCTTCAGCTACGTGTAGATGCTGAATCAAGATACAGTTTCAGTTCGTTCGTAGGCTGTAGCGCACGGTCATGAAAAAATGGGGTGATCGCCTGTGATTACGGAACTTTACGATCCTTCAAGCTTCAGCCTCCAACTCCGAGTTGGCACCACTCTGCACCGGACTTTACTGTAACTTATATCGCTTGACGCCTACCCATGGATATCTCGTGAGCAGTATGCTTTCAGTGTGCGTAGCCTATACTAATAAGTTTGAAGCTCTATTCTTCAAGGTGGCTACCACCATCCCCTCACACGCTCATGGCAGGCAAAGCAGCAGCTTACCAAGTCGATGCTGATGTACCCAATATTTATTACGGACGACCCGGATGCTCGTGTTGAGATTCCAAGTCTTCCGGGTCAGTGCAGATGGGGTGTAAACAGGCTGGAGGAATTCCTGGGGCCACTGGTGAAGAAGGGACTAACAAGCGTCATTTTATTCGGAGTTCCTCTCAAATGCAACAAGGTGTGTGCTGTATCCCTCATTGCATCTCTCCATGACAAATATAACTAGGACGCCCATGGTACCCCGGCGGACGATCCAGAAGGACCCGTGATTCTTGCAATCAAACGACTACGAACTCTCTTCCCGAACCTTTATATTGCCACTGACGTGTGCCTCTGTGAATACACAGACCACGGTCATTGTGGATATCTCAACGAAGATGGGACGATCGACAATACTCCTTCGGTTGCTCGCATTGCCCAGGTGGCTGTGAATTATGCAAAAGCAGGCGCCCATTGTGTCGCTCCGAGCGACATGATGGATGGCCGTATCAAGGCTATCAAGCGGGGCTTGATCGATGCCGGGTACGGAAACAGATGCACGCTCATGGCCTACTCTGCCAAGTTTGCGAGTTCCCTTTACGGGCCCTTCAGGTGTTTTTCAATCAAATGAAGCAAGAAAACGTGCTTACGTCTCCTTAGAGATGCAGCTGGAAGTGCTCCCTCTTTTGGAAATAGGAAATGCTACCAACTCCCTGTTTCGGGTCGTGGTTTGGCCCGAAGGGCTATCGTACGTCAACTTCTTCTCGTTACTTTCTGGGCGTTCGTTACACCTTTTCCAGTTGAGGGACGTTCAGGAAGGTGCTGACATTATCATGGTCAAACCCGCACTTCCTTATCTCGATGTTATTGGTGATGCCGGGCAGCTCGCTGCTGACCATCCTATCGCGTGTTACCAAGTGAGTGGTGAATTTGCAATGGTTCACGCCGGCGCTGCTGCCGGTGTGTATGATCTCAAAACAATGGCGTTCGAGACAGTGGACAGCATGATTCGTGCGGGTACGTCTGTCAAATGACGAATGTTTCCGAGCATCGACTAAGAATATTGGAAGGTGCTACACTGATCTTGACCTACTTCACACCAGATTTCCTAGACTGGTTGTAAAATGGTGACAAAGTTATCTACATAGCTACAGATCACCGATGTAAAAAATATCATTGAATGACGTGTTGAAATACTTTGATTCATTACCGTCATGTCAATGCCGGACCTACGTCTGGCCGTCTTTACTGCATTGACCATCCTTGCATCCTCCGTAACTCTGTATTCTGTCATCCATAACACATATCTCGACACCTCCAACCCACTCCTCACACACCTTTCACACCCTCTTTCGAAGACCCATTACTTCGCCAGTAAGGCCAACTTCATCAACGTCTACTTCATCAAGAAGGCATGGGCATGGACTACCGCTACATTCTTCATCTCATGGATAACAAGTCCTCCGTCTATTAGGACAAGAGAACGTCTTCTGAAATGGGTTGCCCATACAACTATGTGGCTTATCTTCACAGGATGGTTCTTCGGTCCTGCCATCTTCGAGCGTCTCATTGTAGCCTCGGGCGGTGAATGTGTTCTTGCCTTGCCCTCCGGAGATCCCATCACTGTTCCCGTCGAGCTATGTTTCACCAAATCCCATCTCTCGCCTTCAAGCCATCCCGAGCTCTTCGTCACGTCATCCTCCAGCTTCACGCCTCCTGTCGACTGGCACGCTGCCCCACGACTCCGGAGAGGACATGATGTCTCCGGTCATATCTTTCTCCTTACTATGGCGATACTGTTCCTCACCGACCAGCTCCGATACTCGTTGCGCCTTATCGAACGTGGAGCACTTCACACCGTTGCAGTCGCCGCAAACGTCATGATGATTTTGACTTGGTTCTTCGCGACTTACACTACCTGCCTCTACTTCCACACACCTTTGGAGAAGATAACGGGGTTTAGTGCGTATCGATTACTCCTGTACCGCGTTTTCCCTTAATTATTGATCATTTGCACAACAGTCCTTGGCGCGTCCTGCTTTGCAATCACTCTTCTTCCTGAAGTAGAAGCTGCGGAGAAGCGTAGAAAAGCGGGGAATGTGAAACAGTTAAAGGAGACTTAGTCAAAAGTTAACCAAGAGATGCATTCGTATCTCAGCGATCCTCGAAAGCCAGGAAATACATACAAGATTGGAATTTCACTACAGTAGTGTACAAGTTCGATGCAGCATTCAAGTCTAATACCTCATATATAATGCATAGTTCGTCGTAATCTAAAACATCCATTGCCAATTCAGAAGAAACCAAACCAGTACAACAATCGAGAAAATACTAAACCCATCCCTTAATGTCATCCTGAGAATACGATGCCGTCCCGAGGTACACTCCTCTTTCTTGAGCACCTCTCCCATATCCTTTAATAAGCACAGACTGAGGGTAGGAACTGAAATGGACATGCGCCTCCGGCGGCTACCAAGGACAAATGTCCAAGAGTATGACCAAGCACGGCGTGCAGTAGGCTGTGAACCTGGAGCCGATATGAAATGAGGAATTGGGGGCTCCGAGTTAATCCTATTGTGTTCGGACGACCAACTCTTGTCCTCCAGTCTTCGGCCACCCTCTCGGGGCGCAGCATACTGTGGAGGATACATTGCTTCTTCGTCATCATATTCATGTGAATAATACATTGTAGGGAGAAGAGGAGAGTCAACTGGCGTGGCAGATCTCGACACACGAAGTATCGGGATTGCATGAGTGGTTGACGTTCGAAGAGAAGATGGAAGCGGGCTCTGTGGACTGCAAGGCGCTGCTAGCGTGTACGGGGACCAGGTCGTTGCTGACTCAGGAGGGTCCTCCGGGGTGCTTGTGCCACTTCTCTGAGGAGATGATCTGAGGGGTTTAAACTGCGATATTCGTCCACAAAGGCGTCGTAAGAGTGAAAAAACGAAAACGGTAAACATTGTGAAAACAAAGAACGAAAAATATACCCGAGAGTAGATGCTATATTGGTCTGGAAGTGAGCACGATGTGTCAAGGAAAGAATCATGATTGGAGTCAGTGGTGGGATTGATTAATGAGATCAACTGGAAGCCAGGGTATCGAATGTGCTTTGCCGTTGAAAAAGATTTCACCGTGACTTCACGAATGTCTGCGCCGGTATGCCCTGTTTTGGTCTTTTTCGCAATATGTGTGTACTCGCAATAATCACGGTTGTCACCGCTGTCGATAACATAAGCCTGCATTGACTGGAGTTGCAATATTGTCACTGACCTATAAACAGCAGCGGGCTGGAGAGATTGTAGCAGAAACGCCGTGGTCTGTTTACCCAAGGTATTTTGATAACCATGGCCAGCTCCTCTACGTATGGTTCCCTTTTCTCTCAGAGGTCCGCAGGAAGCCGAGTCAGGTCGGGCCAAAGGTATATGGCTGATTAGGATGAGAGGTTTTGAGTCTAGACATTTCCGTGTAAACATAACACAAAGAATGACAACACTCTCTCTCACCGCGTTCAATGTTTTTTACGAAGGCGGCCGTTCCCCCGGTTAAAGGAGTCCAATCGTCAAAGCCAGTACCAGTTCCAGCACGTTGATAGTCCTCATCCACAAGTCCAGGCGCGTCGATCAGTAAGAAAGTGTGGTTGTGTATAACGACCTGCTGATTGAAGGGTCCGAAAATGTTTAGATACTGACGACGTATTGCCTTGAATGACGACGAAGAAACACCCATGCTAGAGACATCAGAAATGACCTCATACTAAGTTGGGGAAGACACTCATACCCTACGTCACTGTTTCCAGGTATGTGGTATGCCGAGATAGATGGGTCGAGAGAGAATATGAATTTGAATTTCTCAGCGTGCCTCTGGTATCTGCAGCACTAAGATTTCCTTCTTGATAATCGCGTTAACAACTCACTCTATCTCATCCTTGACGTTCCTCCCACTAGCTAACATGTCTCCAAGGAAAATGACCACTTGCGGCCGCATGCGAGTGGTGACGTGCCAGCTCCTTCTTAGGTTCATATCAAACATGAAACGACGAAGTTGACCAATGAAGGACATCCGCCTATTATCTTTCTCTAGAGGATGCTGCACCTGAGTGTCAGACACTAACAAGACGCGGGTTGGCTTTTCTAGTGGCTAGATGAGCCGACGACAAAGTAATTGGTGAAGATTGAAACGTACCCGTTGAAGATAATTTAGGCCATCTACAGGTGGATAGACTCCAATAGTAGATACCCAGGTCTCCCCAGATAACCAGAACAATCCAGCAAAAACGGAAAAGATTGACTGTGAGGGAACGTGAATAAAGATAACTCGTGAACTTGGAGTTTCGGCACTCCGCCAAGCGCATAGCTTTCAAGTTTGCTTGGGGTACCTGACCCTATGACTATTGATGCGAGAATTTCAGAGAAGCGGACTCGGTACACGACCACCAACGTCTGCCAGGTATAAGTGATTCGCCAGTCACACAGTCACATGTAGTCGACGCGCCACAATGACCGACAACTGACAGCGACATTGTACTCGGAGTCTTCGGTCGAAACCTATACACTGGTACCCCCTAGTGCTTTTTACATATCACAGGGGCATTTTCGCAACGGGCCCCAAATGAAGAAGAATGAAGAAAGATTCGATGGCTCCACAACTCAAATCTGGGGTAAAAGTGAGCCAGGGCCTGCCAGGCCCATTTTACGAAACCATCCAAATTTGCATCAAGGTTGGCACTAAGCCGAATACATAAAGCAGAAGACAGAACAATCCTCATCTAGGATGACCCTATCTAGTACATGCTTCTACGTGCTCTCCTTGTTTGTGCTGTCCACACCGTATGGGCTTCTGGTAGCCTCAAGGCCACTGAAATCTGTTAAACAATCACATTAGTTTGACCTTTCGAAACACCGAAAGCTTGTCTGCTTGTCTTTACACATTTCATCAAGAAATTCGAGCTGTTCTAGCTGATAGTGTGCCATGTGTCAAATAAAATTTGCTTGAACGTTCTCGTTTTGCTCTAGCGCAATCTTCTTGAGTTGTTTTGCAGATACTCGGGCCCGTTGGAGCTCTATGTGCTAAGACGAATCGATCTTAATCAATTGGCCTGTAAAAGGAACGGCAGCTCAAAGTACAAAAGCCTTGATCCTCCTCAAATTTCATTGGTGTGCCTCACTACATTGCCTGCGGTTTGCCATAAATTGGCAAGAACTCGGTAGAAGGTGCACCGAGATCCTGAGACAGTCCAAAGTGTCACATAGAGGTAATAGTTCTCACTCATATAGTCGGATAGCAGTTAGTTTGAGCTCTCGGCATGACATTGATAAACGGCTCAAACGTCGCTGGTGTCGTCAAAGATGATATGTCCTCTAGGGTTGATTACACTTGTGAGTACCAACCTTTATGCAAACCGTTGTACAGACAGACTCATACCAAGTTCTCGATTCTAGATCAAGGACTTGGCCCGTTGTTGAATACTTTCCTGTACATAGTAGGTATATGGTAGTTTATTTATGCACATTTAGAAGTACACTTCTCATTCCATGTTTCAAGCGGTCTGCAGAAAATATTCTTCAACCCTAAAAGCATCGATGGGAAACACTGTCGACCAATCCTCTCAAGACAGAAAGGAAACACCCCACATCAGTATACGTACACATCATTATCCCAAAGTTGATTCCTGCATCACTATTCCCAATCACTATCTTCATCAGATGAACCCTTGTTTCCATCCGGCCGAACGACTATTGACTTGTGTTCTTCCTTGGGGCTTACATTTCCCGAAGAAACTACATCGTATTCTTCGCTGCTGTCCTGGGTGACGGATGGCGATGAGGCTGTCAGGAAGTCGGGTTTATCGGATTGTTTTTCCACAGTCTTGTTCACGGTGGGAGACGGGATGGTTGATTCTGTAGTCGACGACAATTCGGGGGCTCCTGTTTCTTCGTCATCATCCTCCCAGCTAATATCTTCCTCCTCGAGTGTGCCTGGAGGAGTATAGTTGACATATTTGATCCTGAGTTGAGCTGATGCACATACCTTCTAGAAGTGCCTTCCGTTTCTGCTCTTCGGAATGTATCTGATGAGCACGGAAGAAGTATCGCGTCCAAAATTCGCCGTCACTTAGTTCCGAAGGGACTGATTGGAAATGTGTAAAAAACAGAAACTAAGAAATTAAAGCAATGGAGCACACCCAGTGTATCTCTTGTTTGCTTCAGGGCTTCGCCAGTTCCAGCTTCACCGAGAACCTTGTCAATCTTATCAGACCAGTGCTTTCCAGCAATACCTCCCTCTTGTGAGGCTATTTTCAACGAAACCCAAGATAAATAGAGTTCTCCACCATCAACGGCAGGATCACGCCTAAGGATTACGGGGTCATGTCTCAAGCGTCTGAACAAGGACTCTGCACGAGTAGCGACTGCCTCCTGTGCATCAGTGCGACGTGGAGTTTTTGATGTGGTACTTGAGGGCATGGTTTCTGGGGGTTCCAATGGAAGCGACCACATGTCCGATCCGTCCCAAATGAGTCCTCCACCATTTCCTGAGGCGAACCCTCCACTAGATCCAGCTTCCTCTGGGGGCAAGATCTTGACTGCGTCGCGTAGAGCTTCGCCCGCTTCCTTTACAGCTTCTCGAAAAAGAGTTTCACTCTTGTGCGCGTACTCCTCTGCTTGGGCGCGGGTTATCCCTTGGACGCGTTGGAATTCGGTCAAAAAGTTAGCACGAAGTTGAGGCAAATCGATGTTCACTGATGCATGTTTAAGAGACTCTGGTATTTGAGTACGAACGTTGTCTAGGAGATTTGGAGGTAATGCAGATTGTAAACGCGAGAATAGGGTCGAGGTCGAAGTCGAAGTCGAAGCAATTGACGTTTCCTCATTTGCAGGAACTGTGGGTTCGACCTCAATCTCGTGAGTTCTTGGAATCGCGGAATCGGGATTTATCGCCTGCGCCGCAGAGGCAGAGGTGGATGCAACTGGTTGCGCAGCAGGATCACTTGTGAGCTTCGTCAATTCCTTCTGAGCCTGTGTCACGACCTCGCTCAGATCCTTGCGTGCTGTCTCAAGAGCACTTTGACTCTTCAAATTTTCGTTACAATTGTGATGAACATATTGTCAACGGGTGAGATGGGTAAAGAGTTTACTTGCCTGCTTCTTGAAACCCCCCCAAAACCTGCCGAGTTGTCCCATGACTTCCGACACCTCATCATTGAGGCTTTGTTCTGGCCGCCGAGTCCTTTGCGTATCGATGTTGTATGTATCCAAAAAGTCCATATTGTCGTAGTTGGCAACTCAGAGCAAGGATCAGTCAAGCCAATAAAGTTAGGTAACAAGGTCTTGTGACGTCAAGAGTTTAATTTTGTTATTCGGGAAGAAATACGTTATACATATGCAAAACCAGGAAACTCTACTAATGTTCAAGCCTGAACCGCGATCTGAGGCGTGGCTAATGGTTCCACAAACGAATCGACAGTCTTCTTAGATGCAAGACCACTGCTTTTCAGTTTGTGAGCCTTACACTCCAAGACGAAGTCGGTAAACATCTGCAGGGCATTAGATCCATTACAATTAACGACACAGGGAATGCGTACCTCAATGGTATCTAAAGGACCGCCTGCGCTTTCAGGATGGAATTGGACACCCCAAATCTTCTTACCAGACTCCTCCGTGGACTTGATGCCTTCAACGGACGAATCATTACAGTTGATGAAGAAGGGCTCCCATCCTCGAGGGAAAGGGTCCTCCAGTTTCAGAGCATATTGATGATTTTGACTATCGCGCCTCGTCAGTAAGTATAAGAAAGATCAAGAGAAAGGTGTTTTACATACCTTGTTACATAGACTCGGCCAGCCTTGATGGAGCCAGATGACGCCAAAGCAAGGACAGGTTGATTGTGCCCACGGTTACCGAATGTCATCCGATACGCGTCTAATCCAGCAGCCATTCCAATGATCTGATGACCCATGCAAATACCGAACACCGGTTTGTCCCACTCTTGAAGAGTGCGACGCAATTTGAGGGCAGCTTCCTTGCAATGGGCCGGGTCGCCAGGACCGTTCGTCAAAAACAAGCCATCATATTGATCCCTGATTGCATTGAAGTCGTAGTTCCAGGGCAATACAGTGACAGCAGCATCGCGGCGAACCAGAGAACGCAAGATATTGGCCTTGGCCCCGAAATCAAGGACTGCGATTTTCACAGAACCGCTAGGGTTCAACTCGTACGGAGTCTTGGTCGAAACCTGGTCGACGAGGTTCTCTTTGGAGGGATCCCAGAATTCTTCCGCTGCAGGGGCAGGGGCAGAAGCGTCGTCTCCGACGGCCACACGACCAAGGGTTGTCCCCTGATCACGGAGCAGTCTAGTGATGGCACGAGTATCGACTCCAGTGATGGCAGGGACACCATGGCGATGACACCATGAAGCAAGGGACTCCACCGCAGTGTAATGAGAAAATTTCTCTGCGACGTCTCCTACAATGACTGCGGAACATTGGATGTTTTGTGATTCGAGGATGACTCCGACGTCTTGACTGTCGAAGGGCGCCTTGTTATGAGGTACGCCGTAATTGCCGATGAGCGGAGTGGTGAAGACCAAAATTTGACCACGATAAGAAGGGTCAGTCATGGATTCGGTGTCTAAAAGATATCAGGTTCAGACGGCAGCATTCAACCTGGGTAGAAAACGAACAGGATGTTATGGAAGTCGAAAAGACCGTCTCTCCATAGATGCTCTTGTGAGCACCGAAGGATCGTCCATAGAAAGACTGTCCAGTTTTGAGATGTAAGGTGGCAGGAACGCTTGTTATGGGACCGGTGTGGGTAGCCAGTCCTCGAGTGAGGCGAGGGATGCGGATGAATTGACGGCTGAACATTCTGAGAGAAACCTGGTTGGCTGATTTAAAGACTGGGAAGGGTGTATACGAGGTCACTGAGGTAACTGGGCAAGGAATGAGACGAGAGTGGGAGAACGGTATGTTTATACGTACTCGTCTCGAGTGCTGGCTGTGAAAAGCATTCACTTCTTCCGCAGAACTGAAGAGTTTGTGTCCAAGAAAAGAGCGAGTCAAGTGGTATAAATTTTGAGCCACGTGCAGAGTCCTAATTATATAACTGTTAAGCTCCGGAATCCGCGTTGCCAAGCCTATTACGTATGTACAAAATCCATATTTCAAGTTATAATTAACGTATGTATATTCTACTTCCGTTTTGTCCCTGCCCTCCTAGATTTCGGTATGTGCGACTCCTCTCGTGCATCCGAATTGTCAGAGTCTGACTCCGATTCCGACTCGATCTCGTCCTTCCCCGATCTTCCATACATATCCGTCACCTTCTTGACGGCCGTGGAAGAGCGAGTTGCCCGTAGACTAGCTGGCATAGAAAAAAGCCCATGATCACCAGTTATGTCTGTCAAACGTCGATACCTTGGATTCTGGCTTTGCTTGGGTTTGCCCCGCGGTACCTGAACTGACATACTCCCGTCGAATGTCTTATGAATTTCCTCCTGAGATTCATCGTTCCATTGAGAGTATGGGAAAGGCGGCAAGCTTTCTGAGGGGAGAAATAGAGGATCTTCCGGACCATCCTGCGAACTCTCGTTCCTGTTGGGGTTGTAAACGTCCACGCGGTCGGTTTGGGAAGGGCTGCTGGGCTCAAGCTCATCGACCATCATAGTTGCGTCAGCGTCCAGTACGGGGGACGATGGCTTAAGGGTAACCCACGTGTCCAAGGACATGACATCTTCAGACGTTGATGTAACATTGAGGGCTTCAGTCGATTGAGATGCAGGACGAATCAGTCTACCTTGTTTTTCTGGCTTCGCGGGGGGGACAGGTGGCTTCATTGCGCCAAGTGTTTCTCGACGAGCTGCAGCTCGAGTCCTTCTTGCAACACCATCTTGTACACTCTGGCTGGCTTGCGAAAACCGAGTATGAGGCATTTGTGACATCGTCGGTGTCCCCAGATTTTTCTCGCTGACCGGAGCTTTCCCAGAACGAGTTCTCGTGCGCCGGATGATCCCAGCTGGCTTAGCTTCGTCACGAGTATCATGAGCTGGAGGAGAGTCACGTAAGCTGGTCAGGGGTGTGGACAAGAGGGGTTGAGTAGCAGGTGGCTTGACGGGAAGGGCTAGCATAGAAGTACTATTGAGTGGCGTAACTTCAGTTGTATTGACCAAATCTGCACGACGGGAACTTGGCGCCAAGGATTGACCAGTCTCTGTTGCAGGGTCCGGGGGAGTGCCTTGTGGAACAACAGTAGGATTTAATATGGCAGTATCCATCTCTAATGCGACACCAAAGGCAGCATCGGCAGAGCGATCAACCTCTTCAGACTCTCCAATTCGGTCCACAGCTTGAAAGGATACATGATCCATACCGGAACTAAAGGGAAGCTCGCGCTGTGGTGAATCGTCATTATGAGTAAAGTTCTGAGGTTCTTCTGTAATCGATTGAGCATCGTCAAGGCCTGATTCGGCTTCATCTTCATCCGATGAATCCAGGACGCCGACAGATTTTCGAGAACGACGTGATACTTCAGGCTCATCCTCCTCCAGGATTTGGTTTTCTTCCTTGTCCTCTTCGTCCTCTTCACTACTGTCCGATGAAATTAAGTCGGCAATGCGTGCAGCAGCAGAGACAGGACCACGTATAAGATCATCTAGATTCACTTTTTCCAGAAATTTCGGGTCGTGTGAGATACTCGAGAGTTCGTTGTCACCATTGGGACTCTCATCATCTGATGAGTCGTCGGTATCGCTGGTTTCAATGATTTTGGCGGTCGACATTTTAGTTTGTGAAGGTATATCGTTCTTTGAGGACAATGATTTATCAGAGATCTCCTCGGTCAGGCTGTTAATAACGGTTGGAGTATCGTTTTGTGGTTCTGGGGAATCATGGCTATTCACTGACGGCTCCCTGTCGAGTCTCGGAGTCTCAGCTAGTCGGAGAAGCTCGCGCAATTCCGAAATAATCCCTGCTCGGTCGCTCTGCCCATCCCCAGATGCCTCTTGGAGTTCTAGAAGACGTTCTCGCAAAGACTCGGGGCCTCCTAATACGAGAGGGCACGCCATTTTCTCGTGTGAAGGTGATAATAGACACAGTGGACAAGTTGACCTTGGCTTAGTACAGTCCGCCCGCGATGAAGACTTCGAATGCTCAGCAGTGTTTTGTGACGGTTCTACGCCAACATTGGCCGGTGATGTATCAGGTTGAAGTGGCTGCGAAGGCACGTTCTTCTTTTTCTTTGATTTTGAGGAAGACACGACGTCGCCCGGTTTCTCTGGTGAGATAATGTTGACAGAAGAAGCTGCCGCTGCCCGTTTAGCCGCTAAAACCTTCGCAAAAATAGCGTCTACATCAGCCTCGGCGGCCTTGCGTTCGTCAGGCGTGAGTTTTCTTGGTTCCTTCTTCGATTTTTTCCTGTTAACTAGGTTCAAACATTTATGAGTTTTATAAAAGGGATGATGAGAATTGTGTACCACTTGATTTATCTCCCTTCTCACCCATATGACGAGGTTTCGCTCCATTTACGTCGACTTCCTGAGTATTCTCCTGAGTATTCTCCTGAGTATTCAGCTGCGCTGAGAGTCCAGTTAGATTGACATAGGAGTAGACCACGTCACCCACTTTTTGTCACAACCGCTGCCTGCAATGAATCGGACTGTTCGTCCAGCACCGCAGCTGACTTTGAGTAAGCAAAAGGAACAAGGCAAGGGAGTAATTCGTACAGTTTACTTCGTCATGCCGTTTTCTAGATTTTCTTCGCTTCTCTGGACTTGATTGAGTCAAAGAAAGAAACAAAAACGAAATGTCTTGAGCACCTTGGGTTTTCTCGCGTGACTTTTCACCTCTGTCGTGTTCGTTAGAGGATTTAGGGGTTTCTTCTGATTAACGAGTTAGGCAATGTGCTGATCGAATTATAGTTCCTAAGATACCTGATTTTTCTGGAACGGTGACGATGGGTTTTTTCGCACCTTGCATACCAGAAAGTGCATTCTTATCAGGAGCTTCCTTTCCCTCAGAGGTTGTTTCCTCAACTGAAGACGAGAATGTCGGTAAAGTGGCCTCTGTCTGAGGCGTCTGTTCCTTTTGCTTCTGCTTCTTCCTAGCTTTTTTCGGTTTTTCAAGCTCTACGATAGCATCTTCAACTTGCATTGGTGTCAAAGGCGGATCTTCACCGGCACGTTGCGGCAAGCTTGTCGACGTAGTGGACGGATCAGGCAGACCAAATACGCTTCTACTGGCTGCATCGGTCTTGGAGACACAGTCGTTCCCAGGAGCTTTGTTTTTTTTCTGTTTTCGAGGTTCGCCACTAGCGTCAAGCGGAACCTGGGGAGTTTGCACTATATTTCCGTTCTCTACACCTGATGTCTCGCGTGTTAGGGAAATCAACCGTCCTTCACCGGTCTCGATGTTGATAGAGACAGACTTTCTCTTCTTCTTTCGCGGCTCGCCAGCACCATCGACTGGATCCTTTGAAGTTTGCACGACTAAGGGCCTGTCCTCCACGCCTGGACTTGGGTAAAGTTGTCCGCTATCAGCCTTGGAAATCGTTCCCCTATCGCGTTTTCTTTTCCTTTTATTTGCCGGTGTCTGGCAACCAATCAATTAGTAATATTTTAGAGAGTGGGTCCCGTATCATATGGTTTACCGTTGGTGCGGACAGCGGAGGTTTGTTTTGTTCAATCACGGTCACTTCGACATCGACAGAATTAGTCGAGTGAGCAAGAATATAGAACGCGTCAAAATCGTCATCTGGAACGAGACTGTCAACAAGCTAATCAACCTGATGTGCCTGGGATTTACCATCTTCAAGATCAACAGTTTTCTCGTCACGTATCTGTGCAAATAGTATGGAAGCACGTGAATCCAGCCTTAGTTTTCTCCTAACAATTTCCTTCATTTCAGCAAGAGAGTTCTCTGGTGAGAACGAAATTTAGCGCGTGTTTTGAAGTAGATGACCACTCTTACCTTGGAACAATCTATCAAAAGTCCTCGTAGACGTGTGGTATGAAATTCTGGGACAGTCTGCATCGCGTTTTCTTTTCTTGCCGCCCTCCATGTCAGTGTCGTCGCGTGAAAGTAGCCTACTTGTAATGGTACTGACTTAAGCTCATTACCACGAAAATCTGAAGCTGTTGACAAGCACAGGCAAACAAGCATCTTCGAAAGAGTCTACCATGGCCGGGACTCATGGTATCTATGCTATGTTGTTCAGCCTTGCAATGCTTGGCTAATGATCTATTCAAGCTCCAGGATTTCATCCTCACCTTCCCGGGTTTAAAGCTACTTTTCTCGCCAAAGGCCTAGGAGCTGCTATGTGGTTCTTCATATTCTACCGTGCAAGGTCGGGTTCGCGCTGTAGATCTGCATATGTCATTTTCTGACTTCTAGGACAACAGGAAAGATGGCGGAAAACTATTGGTACAGCTCACTCACTTCATCAGTTCACCTGTTGCTGACGGACGTTGTAGGGCAAGCATCCCTGGGACAGCCATGGGGGACACGATTCACATCACGAGCATCATTAATAGACCCATCAATTCAAAACTACACTAGGGTGAACCACGCTTCTCAGCTGCTTACGGAAAATTCAGACGCTGCGTGTATCATGCGCATGAGTTACTACAACCATGGATATGAGATTGTGCATGAACCTCACTGGCCGTAAGGTATGGTCCGCCTTCTTCGGAACTGCAAAACCTCCAGTCGATGCAATGAAAGGCTTGAGCCACGGTGAACAGATTAGAATTCAAATCAGCGTGATTGAGTCAGTCGAATGATTTATGCTGTTGTGTAATAATAGTACATTCTATGTTATGAATCATCGTGTTGTCAACGGACTTCGCATTGTCTGGGTCATAGTCACTTTGTGGTACGAACTCGGTGTGTTCTTCAAGAGTGTCAGCTCTTGTAATTGGCCAGATGCAGTCCTACGAGTATGTGCGTATTGCGCAGACCCATGAAAAATATCTTACCCCTTACTCGAGTCGTCGCCCCACGTTACCAACACGCCATCTCATGTGCTCCTTATAGCGGATCCGCAAATCCTTGACCACCGTTCGTATCCTGAACGGGGTCCATTTCTAACATACTTGTCGCGACTCGTGGTTGACCTCAACCTTCGGAAAGCCTGGTGGGTTGCTCTCCGAAAACAACCAGATGTGGTCATCTTCTTGGGTGACATGATGGACGGAGGGAGAATTGATATGACGGACGACGAGTGAGTGTTCAAGATAGTGTTTCGCGCTAATTGCCAATATCTCTTCAGGTATGAAGATTACTACCAGAGATTCAATCACATCTTTCGACTACCTTCGGGACTTCCGACGTATTTCATACCTGGAAATCATGATATTGGGTTTGTCCCCTTGTATGATACATACCATCGACGTTGCTGACACGTTGAGATGTAGGCTTCGAGCGTCATCTTTATTCTCCCCTCACGCACGTTCCCGATATCAATCTCATTTTGGCTACCTCAACTCTTGGATTCTTGTTGCGAACCACACCTTCGTATTACTAGATGCTCCAACCTTCGTAGAGGAAGATGAGCAACGTGTCAAGTCTGGACATGCGTATCAGGATTGGACACCACGTCATGGGGGACCGATTGAATTCGTAACAACAGTTGCTCGAGGTCGGTAATGGTATACCATCTATGTTCCATATTCGTTAGGCTGACGACTGCTCAGAAAATCAGAACTATCCAATCGTACTGATGAGTCATATACCCCTTGCTCGGACTTCCTTTGATTGTGGCCCACTGAGAGAAAAGGGCACAATACGACCCGGAGCCGCCCTTGGCTATCAAAATACCCTTGGGAAGGAAGCAACCGCGTTCCTTCTTGAAACTCTACATCCCTCGGTAGTGTTCAGGTATGCTTCCATCTAAGCTTTTACCAGTCCTTAAGTCACCACGTGAATATATTGTTAATAGCGGCGACGACCATGATTACTGTGAAAACTATCACACATCTGGCTGGAGAGGTGCTACCACTCGAGTTCGAGAGATTTCGGTAAAGTCGTTCTCGATGGCTATGGGAATCAAGAAACCAGGATTTCAGCTCTTATCTCTCGTCTCTCCCATTCATGGAGAAGACGACCAGAAGACTCTTGCAGACGTCCCTTGTTTTCTTCCTGATCAGATGTCCATTTACCTCTCAACGTATATCCCACTTTTACTTGTATCTCTTTTCATCGTTTTGGGGTCAAACGCGCTTCGTGTACACACACTCCCACCAAAACGCTCTCGAAGACTCTCATCTCCCCACCCTCGGAGAGGAGATGATGCATCAGAAGATCGTATGACATCGCTTCCCCAACCTGTGTCCGTTCGGACTCCCAAGTCTGGTTCAAGGCCCCAGATACCATCTTCCTTCGTCCTTTTTGGCCGACGGCGTCACATCATGTGCTTTGATCTACTGCGACATTGCTTGACCTTGTGCCGCACCTCAAGAAGATTGAACTCTGAAGGTTTATGGTTCGGCTTCTTGCGGGATTCTCGAGATATAGCAGTCTTCCCTCTGACTGTCTTTGTCGCGATTTCGTTCTGGATTACGATCACTTGATTTGTGAAATATATTGTTTTCGAATCTGCCATCAGACAATCATGTTTTTGGATCATCGCTTTCTCGGTGTCTTTTCCGCCAACCCAAATGGAGCCTTGCTTCTTGACATGCAGTTTGTGCTAGAGAAGGATTTAATATGCTCGGCACTCTCCATGTCCAAGGACGCTTTGTACCGACATTGTGTCATGCTTCCACAGCTCTCGTCTATTCTTGTACATTCTTATCCTTACGTGCAAAATTTGGCGTGGAAATATTCTGTTGACGAAACCCAAGGTGAAGGGAGCCGTTCTGAAAATATTTGACTTAGTTATGGCCTTATTTCAAGCCATCATCATCGATTTGGAGACATCGAGAGACATCTGCCGGATTTACGGGGTCGTCCGCCGCTTCAGGTATCGTGTCGCAAGGCCATTCTACTTATGTACGTGGGAGGAAAGATGGATCTATTTTGCTAGTCCCATGCCAAAATCTATTTTGATTCCCCTCCGACTTTTGGGCACCTTCACGTACAAAGCTTCAAGCTATCTCCATTCTTCAAATTTGCAGTGTCCTCCCTGCTTGCCAAATGCGCCTATTTTCGCCTATTCATCCGTATGTCAGAGAGGCTCGCGGACTGAATTGAGATCGCGAACTTTAAGCCATCAAGTTCTTAAGATGAACTCTAGATAAGTATGCTCGCGCAGGAGCAGATTATAGAATTGATCCACATGGTATAAGTGGCAGTCTCATGACCAGAAGAACATATGACGAGTGGTTCCAAGGATCTCGAAAGATGAATATACGATGAATGCTCGTTCCAGTGCCGGTGCTGGACCAGTGGACCGTCATTTATGCAGTTTTTCCCATACATTTCATTCAATTGGACAGTCATCTAACCTAATCAATCTCAATTGCTTCGCGCAACAGCATACCGTGCGATTACCCAACTACATGGCTCTCCTGTGTCTCCTTTGCTTACACCTTGAGCCGCTGGCCAATCTGCCAATCGGAAAACATCATCAATGGCCAAGTAGATTGGGGAATACCGTGATAGGTACAGGAGGGTACAGGCCCTTCCGTCAACCGGCAGCACAAATGACAGGTTTGAGGGTGATATCTAGACTAGCTGGCAGAGTAAAGTATGAATAGAGTAGACCCCGGTTTTCATATTGGAAGCCCGCCGGTCAAAGGAACGTGGGTCCATATTGCCTGCATAACAGGGATCCGTTGGAAATGCGCCAATGAGCTCTTGAGATACCCTACATGGCGGAAATTGCGCATTCTGGGCACATACATAGCCACTTGACCAGCGGCTAACGTGGGCCGAGATTCCTTCTTGTTGTCTACCATTCTGATATCGGACATGTTAAGTTCTACTTATCTTTCAAAAGTCCCGGAACACTAGGGGGAAGTTGGCTATGTCAAAGCGCGTCTTTGACGGCCGAAATCACGCTACAACCGGTCTTTGAGGATATTTATATGTCAATGTCAGGGAAGCGTTTGGCAGACAGCCTCCACTGTCCCTCGAAGTGTTGGTGTGATGATTATACACTTCACCAGTGAAAGTAAGTGCTTGTCCATTGAAGCAGGATACGCAGGTGAGACGATCAAAGTAGATGACACGTGCGCGACGCTCCTTGCTGGCCCTGGTGAAGAGGCAAGTTGACAAAGGGTATCAAAAACGAAGGGCTGTTCGGAAATCCATACATCATGGCACCGCTGATAAGGGGGCGTGTCCGGAGAGAAGCATATCGCACGCCTTCTGATCGTGACTGTATGGCATAAAGATGGGATATAAAAGACAGAATGGGGGGCAGAGGGGCCTTTCGTTGTATATGCAGGCACGTTTGTGGCGGCCTCCGAAGGACAGTGCGCCGATAAATAGGTTGGCTGGTCGTCGTCACCCACCCATAAGCGAGGAACCCAGTTCGTTGGAAGTTCGCTTGATTCCGGAAGAACATAAGCGTCATCACAGACAACGCGCTGCGCCGGCCAGAACTCAGTCTGCGCCTCAGCTCATTTCCACAACAACAACCAAGCCAGTCTATATAAAGTCAGTTCACTTTTGCCGGCCTCAGTTCGCCTTCTGACTGCCACCTCCAGCATGTCCTCCCTCAGCCCCCGCAACGACCCCATCTCCTCCAGAGTCCGTGGCACCAGCCACATCGACTTCAAGACCGCCACCACCGGCGTCGCTGCCAAGACCATGCGCAACGAGATCAGCCGTCTCGTCGCCACCGTCGATGATCCCGCCACCAAGAAGGTATGCCCCGCCCCGTCCCAGTGCTCCGATCTCACCGATCTCCAGGCATTCGACACAGAGATGCAGTCCTTCTTCTACCTCTTCACGCGTTATCTCGCTGAACGCGCAAAGAACCAGGATCTGTTCGTCCAACGCGTCTTCTGTTGTCCTCTTCGTGCACTCATCCTAACATAGCGACTGGGAGCGCATCAAGTCTCCCGCTGATGACCAGATCGTACCCTATGCTAACCTCCCCCAGCCCAAGGACCACTCCAACCTCAATAAGCTGGCCGTCCTCAAGGTCAACGGTGGCCTTGGCACCTCCATGGGTTGGTTCTCTTTGTCGTATCTTATCGATATACGTGTCCTGACGATCATGCAGGCATGACGGGTGCAAAAAGCGCCCTCGAAGTCAAGGACGATATGACCTTCCTCGACCTCACCGTCCGACAGATCGAGCACCTCAACACCACCAACCGTGTCGACGTTCCTCTCATCCTCATGACGTCATTCAACACGCACGAAGACACCCTTCGTATCATCAAGAAATACGCTAACCAACAGCTCCGTATCACCACCTTCAATCAATCTCGCTACCCCAGGATCCTCAAGGAAACTCTCCTTCCCTGCCCCAAACGCGCCGACGACGACAAGAAGAACTGGTACCCTCCTGGTCACGGTGATCTTTACAACGCTCTTCTCCACTCTGGTGTCCTCGATCAGCTTTTGGCAGAGGGCAAGGAGTATCTCTTTGTCTCCAACTCTGACAACCTCGGTGCCGTGTATGTTACTTCCACCTCGTTTGCATCGATTTCGATTGACAATGTCTCAGTGTGGATGAAAAGATCTTGCAACACATGATCGACTCTCAAGCAGAGTTCCTGATGGAGGTCACGGACAAGACCAAGGCTGATATCAAGGTATGTTATTTGTTCTACTCTCCTCAAATATCTTTTCTCATTGTCTCTATCAGGGTGGTACCTTGATTGGTATATAGTTCTCCATGTGTTACTCTTGACACAGTCTAACAAAGTTCTTTGCAGACTATGAAGGATCAATCCGCCTTCTCGAAATTGCTCAAGTTCCATCTGAGCATGCTGAGGACTTCAAGTCTGTCCGAAAATTCAAGATTTTCAACACCAACAATTTGTGGATCAACCTGAAAGGTACACTTCATGTAGTTTATCTTTTAGCTTTTTTCGCTCAATGCCTTAATCAGCCCTCAAGTATGTTATGGAGAACGAGGGGATGGAGTTGGAGATCATCATCAACCCCAAAAACACTGACGACGGTCAGTCTGTCATACAGGTATGCCTTGTCCCTTTGACAGGAAGTATCGGAGATATCATCGTTTATTCAGCTCGAAACTGCTGCTGGTGCTGCCATCAAGCACTTCAGGAACGCTCACGGCATCAACGTTCCTCGGACACGATTTTTGCCAGTAAAGAGCTGTTCAGATTTGCTCCTCATCAAGAGCGACATCTATTCGCTCTCGCATGGCCAGCTGGTCATCAACGACCAGAGGATGTTTGAGACTACTCCCGTCATCAAGCTCGGTGATCATTTCAAGAAGGTTAATCTTTGTAAATGTATACATCCTTCGAATTCACTGACCGCCATCTTAGATCCAACAGTTCCAAAAGCGCTTCAAGAAAATACCCAAGATTTTGGAGTTGGATCATTTGACTGTCACCGGAGACGTCTACTTTGGACGTAATGTCACTCTTCGGGGAACCGTCATCATTGTTGCCAACGAAGGCCAAAGGATCGACATCCCTGATGGTTGCGTTTTGGAAAATAGTACGTACAATCTCGTTTTCTGCGCCATCCAAACGACTCACTGCTTGATTAGGATTGGTGTCTGGAAACTTGAACTTGATTGTAAGTCTGGTTTAGTACCAAGTAAAACACTGCTGACAAGCTTTAATCTCACTAGGAATTGTGATGGACTTGTTGTCGTATTGTGCTTGCAGTTAGATTTGGACATTTTTTGCCATGATAGACCAGAAACTCAGTGATACCATTGAAGCGATTCGCGTCAATTTTTTCTCTTTCATATACATAATTCATATTTTGGAAAATCGTGCTCTCTACAAATTACAACACAGCACCTATGTGGCGTAGACTTCAATAAATAAGTATATCCCAAGAAATGGAAATGATAAATGATCCCAGTCATTTGGGAATCATACAATCTATAAAAAGACCAGTGAGCACGCATACGCGGAAGTAGCGAAACGGAGAAATACAGTCATGTTCAAGTTGCCAAAAACCAGTTCTGATGGTCGGAGCACTTCAGAAAACAGATGATTCCGAGAAGTTCTATGCTCACTGTTTTCCAGGATACATCCATCTGGAATCTCTAGACGCTGGCCTTCATCTGCGACGACTTTTTATTCGGTCGAGAGAGCAGTCGTTGGTCATAGTATTTAGGGACACTGCCTTGATCACTCACTCGTCACAATCCCTCGTAGACTAATATTACGGCCGAAGTACACGTCTCCGGAAACGGTCAAACGATCAAGATCGATCAAAGAGGGAATATTCTTAAAACGAGCTTGGAAATCATGTATCTGAAACTAGTTGGTCGGCGTTTCGCCACACCTAACATAACATAAGGACCCGCCTTTTGGAAGCTGTTACCAAGCTTGATCACGGGGATCGTATTGAAAAGCCTGTCCTTGCTTAAGACCGGGCGTCCGTCCTCGAGAGCGAAGAGGTCGCTTTTAAGAAGCAACAAGTCAGCACAACTCCGAACTGGGGTGAATCGTGATCGGGGAACATTGATGCCATGGGCGTTACTGAAATAGCGGATGGCAGCACCAGCAGCTGTTTCAAGCTGTTGCGGGAGAATGAGAGTCTGATAGTAGGGGGCGGGAAGATAGTAAACCCAAACCTGGAGAATAGAACGGCCGTCATCGGTCACTTTGGGGTTTCCAATGATCTCAAGGTCCATGCCGCCTTTGTCCATGATCTTCTTAAGGGCTATGGTGGTAATAAGTAGCCAGTCATATTGTAGTAGCAATGTAGCAAAATTATACCCCGCAGATTGATCCAGAGATTATTTGTGTTGAAATCCTTGAACTGACGGACTAATGTTCCTGGTGAGATGATATTGAGATTTAGTTATGGACAATGGCGGACCAGATGTAAAATCTTTGACATTGTCAGATGGGACCTGGCCAATCTCCAGAAGACGGATAGTGCCGTCGTAATCTGGGAGAACAAATCTGTCATAAGGTACAATTAAGGTCATAGGTCGCATCTGTACCTATCAGGGTGCCCGTCTGATAGGGTAAGTAAGTTATATCGGAAACATCGAGCACATATGAAATAGAACTTACCTCAATATCCATGTTGGTTCTGTCGGTGACTTCCATAATGAAATCGGCCCTTGTATCGGCTGCGTGTCGTAGAATTCTGGAATCCACACTTTGGATGCACGAAATAGTCAGACAGGAGCAAATAGCAGAATGGGATGTTCTAACTGACACGGCACCAAGGTTGTCACAATTGGAGACAAACAAGTACTCTTTGCCTTCTTTGATGAGACGATTCAATTCACCAGAACGATAGAGTGCTGTGTAAAGATCGCCGTGACCCGGCGGGTACCAAGCCACCTCATCATTCTGACCATCTTTTGGACATGGCAAAAGGCTATCTTTCGTAACCGCTGGATACTTGGACTGCATGAACAATTTGATGCGAACTTGCTTGCTATTGTACTTCTGTGATATGCGTAGGGTATCATCGTGGGTGTTGAACGAAGTCATAAGGAGGAGAGGAATATCAACACTATGGTTGGTATTCACACAGGCTATCTGTTGTATAGCGAAATCCAAGAACGTGAAACCATTCTTGACCTCCAAAGCACTCTTCGCTCCATCAAGCCCTGATGTTAATTGTTGGATGTTGATAAAAGCACGAATAGGTGACAGCCTACCCATAGAGGTTCCTAGGCCACCGTTGACCTTGAGGACAGCGAGCTTCTTGAATAGCTGAGGCTCATCCGACGATCGTGGCAACTGATCATAATGATAAATTTGATTCGTTGCCAGTGAGTGGACCTTTTCCCAGTTGCTGCACGACATATAAGAGGATACTCTGCATTCACGAAAATACTCACAGCTTCTGGCTTGCTTCTGCGATGTACCTGTTTAATAGCTTGGAGAACATCTGCATCTCGATAATAAAAGCCTGGATGTGCTACTTAATGACGAGAATCGAAAACGCAACACATAGGATAACCTTTTTCTCAGCAGGATCGGACATATTATCGACCAACATGCCGATCTCATTCCTCATGCTCTGAGAGTCGAGATCTGTTGTAAAACGTCGAACATGCTTGATAGCACGGCGATGAATTCGGCGAAAAGGTTCTTGGAGATAGTACAGATAGTGCATGATGGTGGAGAGGAAAGATAGAGGTTAGGTTACACGTTGCGCGAGTGTGGATTTGTACAAAGCCGAGCTGCGGCGCCGACCACGATGCATAAAGGATCTCGCAACTAACTTGCATCCACCTTTGAGGAGGGCCTAGATCATGGCTTACGCACAGAGGAAGCGTCACATTGTAGGATCTGGATGAGCATCGAGTGGAGATAGGACAATGTCATTGCCGAGCAATCCTCAGAAGAACTTCATTCTAGGAAACCTAAATTGACACGCGAGGACAACGATTTAGTATAGATAGTGTTGTTGGAAACCTAATCACTGCGCAAACACAAATTTGGATGAGCACAAATTATCATGTCTTCCATATCACATCCACGTTGTCATCGAGCGAGATGAAAGTAATGTCGGACTCACAGGCCCAGATGAAATGAAAATATATTGATCCTAGCCCCCAACGTTATTACCCAACGAATACATATTTCATCAATCGGATGTGCAACGGTACCAGGAGCGGAGGACGGCGACCATCGTGAGTATTGTTGGGAGACCATTGTAGATTTTGGAGGATAGCTACTCAAGTGTTGTTGGGGCCATGATTGAGGTTCAGATTAATTGAATGGCGAGGGCCACAGAGAGCCAGACCCTAATGTCTCGAGCTCGAAAAAGAATCCTATCCTCGCCGCTGAGGTCATGGCGTCAATGATGTCACGTCACGGTCACGTTACAGGTAGCGGAGAGTGCCGAGCTGAGATTGAAAATGAGCAAACCTTAATGGAAGATATCCACACAAAACTTGCAGGCCTCCTCAAGACTCCGCAACTTCAAGACAGTCCGCCATGGGTCAGTGCTGTCCCTCCGCCGCTCTGCAATTCTTCTTGTCCTGACTTCTTATAGGTATCTCCCGTTCGTCCCGGCATAAACGCTCAGCAACTGGTGCACAACGTGCCCATTACCGCAAGAAGAGAAAGTTCGAGCTCGGCCGTCAGCCCGCCAACACAAAACTCGGCCCCAAGCGCATTCATACCGTCCGTGTCCGTGGAGGAAACCTCAAGTTCCGTGCTCTCCGTCTTGAGTCGGGCAACTTCGCATGGGGATCTGAGCACACCACCAAGAAAACGAGGATAATTGGTGTCGTGCGTCTTCATCTGACTTGTGTTATATTCTTTCCCTCAATACCGATTTCTTATAGGTGTACAATGCCTCCAACAATGAGCTTGTTCGCACAAACACCCTCGTCAAGAGTGCCATCATCCAGGTCGATGCTACTCCTTTCCGCCAGTGGTACGAGTCACACGTATGTTTATAGTCATATCTTCTTCGGCGCCATTTTTATCTTCTTTATCTAGTATGCCCAACCGGTAACCAAGAAGGGCAAGTCACAGGCTACCGATGCTCTCGCGGAGCCCAAAAAGCTGTCCAACCATGTACAGCGTACCCTCGATGAGAGGAAGAAGGGTTTGCCAATTAATTTGCTGCCTGTAACGTTCCTGACCAGATTTTATCCAGATGCCAAGATCGACCCTCTCCTAGAGAGTCAATTTGCTGCTGGCCGTCTCTATGCCGCCATCTCGAGCCGACCTGGACAGTCCGGCCGTGCTGATGGCTACATCCTCGAGGGCAAGGAGCTTGAGGTGAGATTCACTATTTTCGTCATGTTCTTTTCTGACTCTTGTTTTCTCTAGTTCTACCTCAGGAAGATCAGGACAGGCAAGCAGAAGCACGCCCACGCTTAAATTTGTCGCTTGTCCAGGTGTTCCCGGGTACCTATGATACATATGTTTGGTAGTTCACAGTATGCGAATAAGAGCGTTCGGGGTAACATACATACTACATCTATGCATAACTTGAACATGCCACTCTCGAACAAGCAGTTTCTTGAGATTTGTACACTTAATTTGGGAAAGAGAACTGAAATTGAGATACGCTTTGGCGCCCAAACATTCGTGATGGCGGAGTTGTGATTGGATTGTCCAATTCAATTCTTTGACGCGATGGTACGAATGCCTTAGTATATGGAGAACCTTCTCTCATTTTGTCATTCCAGCTCATATTTTCCGTATTCAAGACTCTGACCGACCATCAAGTCACAGTCGAGCTCAAGAATGACCTCGCCATCACTGGCGTTTTGAAGTCTGTTGACCAGTACGGCCCGCAAGCCTCTCCCCGTTTCTGCTGGTAGTTGACTTTTCCAGATTTTTGAACATTCGTTTGGACAATATTAAAGTATCTGATGAGGCGAGGCATCCACACATGGTGCGTCTAAAATTCTAGGATCTGTTTTGTTCTTCTCAACCAGTTTCTGGTCATTTTCCTTTGCAGATGGCCGTTAAGAATTGTTTCATCCGTGGTTCCGTGGTCCGCTATGTGCAGCTTTCAGCAGAGAGCGTCGACACACAACTGCTAGAAGACGCAACGAGACGAGGTCAGTCCATCTTACAAGTCCTCACCGACAAACGATGCAAACCCCCATTGACAGAGGCTACGGCGCAAGTCAAACGGTGATAGATGTGATTCATAGTGTACAATTATGCTACATAGATCGTGGACCTGTGAGTTTTGTTCTACGGATGGTACCGTCGACATTGATCTATCCCTGCATATAAAGTAAGCTTACAGCTCCCGACGCTGGGTTCATGACCCTGTATCAGGATTTCGCCACACTTTCACAGTGCCATCGGCACTTGATGAAAAGAATTCATTCGCGTCTGTTGGGTGGTGTTCAGTCCATGTTATAACCTTTTGATGAGCTTTGGGAGGGGGATTAGGGAGTAACACCTTTGCCTGTAGTGAAAAAGAGGTGAGGATAAGGCTAGGACGTTTTCGGAAACGATTTTACATCGAGAAGATCCCAAGCCCAGATTTGTCCATTCTCGTCGCCACATATTACGTTTGCTTCCCCATGGCTGAAACACGCGCGACACCGGTACGACGTGTTTGAATGCCCGACAAAATCGTTAAGCATCTTGCCTGTAGACGCGTCCATAAGGCGGATGTGAGAGTCAAGGGTTGTGACCAGAATCGTCTGGCCGTCCTGAGTGGGTACAACAGACGTGACTGGATCTATAAGGGCTTTGTAACAAATGTGAATGAGATTCAAGAATTGTGACTCACGGCCCATGAAATCAGATCGCAGCTCCCCTTTACGCAAGTCATACGTTCGTACGTGACCATCAACTGAGCCAGTTATAATCGTCGTCGAACCTATGTGAAGAGTCTGAACTGCGTCGCGCGCCTCATCCAGTACTTGGATCGCTTGACGGTTGATAGCTCTGAATGGTCTGCATGATGAAGAAGAAAACACTGAACATAGCCATACCTCAGATCCCATAATCTCACAGACGCGTCAAAAGATCCTGGGCTTGATGATACTCCTGGAGGATTACAATAGAGAAAGGAGACACACCACTAGCCACGACTGTTGCATCCTCATTGAATTCGACCGCGTATATCTTACCCATGTGTCCAGCTATTCGTCGGGTTGTGACACCTGTAGCAACATCCCAAAGAAACACGGAACGATCGCCTCCAGAAGACGCGAACTTGGCATTATCATGAGATCTAGAAAACCTTGTTAGACATTGTTAGGTCATTTGGATATAGACTTACACTGTGATAGAGAGGACTTCATAACCATGAGCAGCAAATGTTTTGATTTCACCGCCATGACTGGCGTTCCAGAGCCGGACTGTTCGGTCCTGACCACCTGTTAGAATGTATTTTGCTGAGCCTTTTGCGTAACGAGCAACGTTGACGGGTCCCTTGTGGCCATCGAGAGAGACATAAACAGATCGAGGTAACAGAGGAGGAACCATGAGAACTTTATAGTATGAAGTCCAAGAAAGGCATGTGATCCTGACATCGGCGCTTGACGAAAGGTAACGTTGTCCTTCACATCAGACATGTCGAAACGCGCGCTATCCCCCAGTTTTCTGCCTCCAGCAAAACGCTTACACACTACAGGCTCTCAGGGAACCTCAATAAGAACTACTTTCTCCCTCAATGATTCTCTCTATGACGAGCTTATCCTCAGTATCTTCTCACATCTGTCTTGGGTCGATCTCTGCGCCGCACAAGCCACAAGTACAAATTGGTGCAGGCTGGCCTCTGATAACACACTTTGGAAGAGCTTATATATCAAAGTCTTTGGACGTTCGCGCCTCCGAGGTTCCAGGGGACATGTACGATCTGATGGTCGAGAAGTCCGGCCGCTACCAGGTCGAGTGCACTCGACACAAGACCCTGTTATGGATTGGAAGTGGATGTTTCGGATAAGCTCTAATTGGAAAAAAGGTATGTGCAGACCTTTTGTAGAGCTCCATCCAGACTTATGAAGATTCACTAGGCCGGTGTGTAATCGAAGAATTAGAAAACGGTCAACCAGTGCCCGCTGTCAATCACGACTCACCCTCTCAGTCGTCCTGTGAGACCCATGTACTCCTTGCTGGACCTCTCACTATAGTTGCTTCCTCGCTGTTCTCCAATCTTCCGGTGGTCAATATCTCAACTTCACCTGCAAACAGCTTTAGATTGACGTGTGAATCAAGGAATGGAGGCGGACCATGTCAAATCACTACTCTTGCCATAGATCAATCTCCTCTTATTTATGGACACCTACGTCTGGCAGTCTTTCTTTCTGGTGGAGAGTTTACAGTTTTCTCCGTCAATCCCACGCACCTCTCTGCCTCATCACGAAGGCTTACATATTTGCCAAGCAGAGCCCGACCTAGAGGGTCTCCTGTCGTACAGGCAGTATACCACCATCCTCTCCTTGTCACCCTGTCTCAGACCTTTACCTTATCCCTGTACGATCTCTCCGGCGATAATGTTCTACTTACCCAGACGCTGACGTCCTTCACATCCTATCTACCATCGTCCATTGTACTATCAACAACGTCTTCAACAACATATAAACTAGTTCTTACGTACGCAGTTCCCGTTTATCCTGCGCATTGGTCCATCGGCGCGACAGAGCTGATCATTTCTGGTCCACGGTCAAATTCCCTGACTCTACGACTCTCTTTGTCTGATAAAGATCAAACGTCTCCAGGTCCCATGTGCGTTATGTCGACGCGCACGACCCGTGCATTAGACGTCCCTTCAGGCTTTTTCGATGATGAAAAGCTCCGTTGTCTTCGTGATCAATACAGCCGCAAAGTTTCTTGTATCACGGACACTCAGACAGATGGGAAATGGGTTGTTCTTGCACCCGCTGAAGCTACACCTTCTTCTGCAGCGTCCTTCTCGTTTTCGTCTATTCCAGCAAGCATTGACACTCAGGACGCGTCGTTTCTCGACTCCTCCACGAGTTTGCAACTTTATCGCCTCTATCTACCTTCTACAAATTCTGTTGCGGCTCCGCCACCAAAACTAACGTTTGTAAGGAGTTTGCACGGACAGACTGGTCCAATTGCATCATTGGCACTAGCTGATGGGCGTTGTATCAGTCTCGGGCTGAACGGTAGCTTATGGGTTTGGGATCTTGAAGCTGGCACAGGAGCTGAGGTATCTGGGCTTAGTCCTGGTCAAACGACTGTTAGATCCTTTTCTTCTACACGCATGGTGGCTTTTGACGACAGACGAATCGTCACAACCAATGGATCTCGGGTGTTTGTACATAGGTTTGATATTTGAATTTCTAAGCAATATATTGGGTCGTTTGAAAACTCCTCCCATAATTCACATCTGTCCAGTACAAACACATTCTTCATTGTTCGTGGCCTGAATCCTGCCAAGTTATCAACAATCTTACTCATTAGTTTCCGCTTCATGCATGTATGTATATCACACAACGCCTTGCGACATCTATCAAGAACGTAACATTAGTTTCTCTAACTTTTCCCTCACACCACCTGACCATTCCCATTCCAGAATGCTATAACTATGGACATCGGTATATCCACCCTTCATATCACTCCAACACTCTCTTCTTTTTGCCTCCAGTGTTGCTCCCAGTACTTTCTCTAGCCATGAACACATCGGAAGGTTGTCTGCTCCGGTCTCAAATGTTGCCCTATGCATTCTACGATCGTCGAACGCGTGTTTTAGCACAAGATAAAGAGCTTCCGTTGCATATCCCTTTCGGTGCAGGTGGGGAGAGAGCAGAATGCCGATTTCGCAAGATTTATTTGTCTTGTCGATATTGAATAGGCCGGTGTTCCCCTCAAAACTGAACAACCCGTCCTCGTTTTTGATGTGAATGTGGAAATCAATGATCGTCGAATTACTTGCCCGACTTTTTCTCCGAATGCGCGCTTCTTCAGGTGTAAAATGGGTCGGGAGGAAACGAAGGTAACGGAGCGTTTCCGGGTGACAACGAAGGAAGGCAACAGCTTCATCATCTCCAGCTTGCGGCGGCACCAGTCGCAATCTATCAGAGGGGGAAATAAGTTCAATAGTATGTTGAGGCATAATGTAACTTTAAGAAATTGCGCCTGAAGGTGGTGATAGGAATTTTCAGAATTAGTATTTGTGTATGTATATTGCTTATACACTTCTACCAAGGTCAACGGTCAGAGTCCCTCATTCGATCACGTGGCTTGTCATGTATCCGATTCAGACCTCTTACTTATTGCTGCCTGAAACCAAAAATTTGCACAAGGTCTATCATAGATATCTGATCAGCTTCGTGTTAGAGTTATTGAGCAAAAATCCAGTAACCTTGCAGCCTCGCCTCCCTCTGTTGACGCTGCGTCTCAGTCCGTTTGATACCAGAAAATGCCTGACCACAGAAATATTGTCGAATATAAGATTAGAAATGTAAGGTGATATTTGCCAACCTGTTGAACTAATTTCTTCTTCCTGTCTTGAATTTCCAGTACTTTGGATTCAACCGTATTTTCGGCGATCAGTTGATATACGTGGACAGGTTTCTTCTGTCCGATTCTGTTCACCCGATCAATGGCTTGACTTTCAATCCCCTCCTGTCAGGTGATTTCAGAGCTGAATCGTTATACTCAAAGCATAGAATAGAAAGACGAACCTGCCACCACCTACGTCAGGCATAGCCCACTTAGTTCATAGTATTGGATTGGACGATAGTATATGCTAAAACTCACGGATCCATACTGCGGGTACATCGTTACTTACATCAGACCGAATTTCGATAAGGTTTGGGCAAGGACATACAGGTATACGTTATTTGCCACTGGCATGAGCACGCTCGTGAGCTTCACATAATTGAGCAGCAAGACAGGAATTCCACACCAGTTAGATTCAGGCCGACTGCCCCCTGGAAAATATTATCAAAGGAAGTTCACGTCAACAGAGTATTAAGTCTTACCGATTTGAGAGAAAGTAACATCACTTTCGGATTCGTGCTTCTGTGTGACAATACCGAGCTTGTTGATGCTTTGGCTTTCCCCTTGGATCTGTTTTTATTTTTTATGTTTTTCTTTCCAGAGAACGCACAATTGACGTCGTTGTCAATGAAGTCATCGTTGTCCTCCTCGTTGAAGACATACGTGTTGTCGTCCTCATCACTGTCCATGCAATTGTTAACCGATTCTTGATCATCGTCGTCTGTGATGGGAACAGAAAATTTCGCAATGGTTTCCTGTCGCCTTTTGGCGGACATTTGACCGTTGAACTGCACATAAGGAATGCTGTACGGAGATCGAATTGTCAGGGAGACACAGAGACACAGGGATACAAGGTAGAAAGAACATACCCTTCGGCATCCAGTTTTTCAGCAATCTGTGATTATATATTAGTAGTGTTAGAAAGGCACCTTTGACTGAGCGCGTACTTTATCCAGAAAAGACGTGAACTGTGAGAACACGAGAGATTTTTCAGTGGATGGGGCCAGTCGCAAAAGGTGTATGAGCTGATCTATCTTGGCTGACGAGCCGCCACGAATGCCGCTTGTGTCAAGTTCCTCTTCCCTTCGAACTACAGCTTGTGTGAGGTCAGTGGGAGGAGGGGGCTCGTACAAGTCGCCCATGCCGAGTGAGCGGCGATCCTAAGAACGTCAGTCATGAATGATAACCTGCCGCTTTAAGATTGATAACAAACCATCGGGCACTTCGGATCTCGAGAAATAACTTCTGTGATACTTTCGGAGAGTTCACGATAGATGCAAAAGGATAAAATGTTCTTACCAAGGAAGGCAAAACATGTGGCCACAGCTTGTGATCCGAGCCTCGTTGAGAACACTGAAGCAGATAGGACATTCTTCAAAATCTTCTTGGGCTCTAGCAAGGAGGCCTCGCAGGCGTGATATCTCCTCAGGAGTCAGTTTTGTTACTTGACAATTAGCCGATTCTTCTTTTGCTCCTTGAGCCCTAAGGTCTTCCAGATACCGAGGTGGAACAAGCCCCGGGTGCAGTGCCAATTGTCGCATGCGCGTCAACATGCTCAGTATGTTTGCTTGCATCTTGGAAACGTCAGATATTGAATTGCACCACATGGAACACTTACCACAGAGTTCGCATTACTTCCCATATATTGCGCAAAACGTTGTTTGGATGCTTGCTCAACTTCGTCATACAGAGTCTGAGACTATGAATTAGCCAATTATCTCTTAAACGGCGAACACTGCTCACTCTCGCCTCGTCGGTCAACGTTACAGGGACAATAATCATTTCCACCTGATATGGATATAGAAAAACCAGCTCAAGACGCCTATAATAAAACTCACGGGAGGTAAAGAGACAAGAGCATTTCCCGCACTATCTTGCATCTGAGTGCAGTGATTAGGACAAAGGAGGATACGAGGAATATATGATAACTCAACTCACTTCTTTTGTCCTGCGGATACACATCTGGCTCATGAGTGCCTTTTGACACAGTCAAGAAGATTTCTTGTGTCCCATAACAAGGACGTACTCGTAGTAGCTCAGCACCCGCAGGATCGCCATCTTTCAACGGGCGTAAGAGCAACCTCTTAAAAAATTCCTCGTTGTCCAGGGGGCGGCAGATTTGAAGAAAAGTTAATAGTGATCCAAGATCCTAGAGATTCCGTTTAGAAATGGAGATCTAGCGGTTCAGGATTGAGTACCCTGGGTGAATTGATCTATAGCCAATGTCAACGCGAAAGAGAAAAGATAAGCATCCATCCTACGATTGGTGTTCCAGTGAGTACCCATCGTCTTTGGGCAGTTAAACCACAGACGGCCTTCGCTATCTTCGTCTTGGGATTGCGTATCGTGTGTCCTTCATCCAAGACAATTCTCTATGTGTTCATAATGAGTATGTGAAGGCTGTGATATTGCACAGAAACAGTTACCTTCCACGATACGTCAAAAAGAGACCGTTCAACTTTCCTCTTCTTTCGACCTTGTTCTCTCGTTGTTTCAGCGAATTCACCCACAACAGTGTGATATGTTGTGATGACAACATCATATTTAGCAAGTTCCTCAGCACTTAGGGATCGTGTGGTGTTGTAATAAACATAAACCGAGAGTGACCCTTCGGTACAATGATCATAAACCTGCTTCTCCCAGTTGGACAGGACCGAAAGCGGAGCGACTTGAGGGAAATCAGTATCATATTTCGTTCAATCAGATAGGGTCAATGAGTACCGATCAAAGTGGTGTTCGAGAAATCGTGCGGAACATCGTCTTTGGTGGCCAAAATCAGGGCCAGCATTGTCAGTGTTTTACCCTTGATGTAAATGTCGTCAGTCTATTCACGTTCGATTATTATGTGAGTGAGAACCTCACCAATCCCTAGCACGGTTGAGTATTATAATTAGCCACCGACTTAGATAGGAAACTGCGTAGGATCTTTACCATCGCATCAGCACACAGAGCACCTCGGCCAAGTAAGGGTGCAGTCTCTTGGGGAGTCTTAGTGGCAACTTGAAGCAGATTTTTACGTCAGTTCTTGAATCGTAATCGATGAGACTTACTGTTGTAATAGAAAGTCTAGGCATAAGATATAAGATATTGGATTGTTGAAGTGAAAAATCGACCTTACTTTGGCTCCATTTTTCCGGAGCTGCCAAAATTGGACCGGCTTCTCGGCGTCTTTCTTGGGTAAAGCAGGATATTCCCGTTCTATGCACCATTGTAGGGCTTGGCTCTAGAATGGTAGATCAGTGATAGAATAACAATGTGGTCAAGATTGGAAAGAACCTGATGTTTCAAAAGATCCACCTGTAGACTCCCATTTTTTATTCCAGGTGGATCAGGATGTAGGGGAAGGCTAAGGATATCTTCGTTTGAACATAACGTATCGAGGAGAGAGCTTCGTCGGCCATCATCGTCTACTTTTTCTAGATTGCTCAACATCTGTTTGAGCTCGGTAGCCTTGCGCGTAGCTTCTTGTTGCTTTCGTATGGCCTCCTGTTGAGCCGCAGATTGTTTTGATCCAGTTGCATAAGGTCGTGTGCCAATGGATGGCACTGTCCCAGATGCATGAGGATACGGTGTTGGGGTTGAGCCTGTTGCTGTTAAACGGGAAGACGTCGAGGAAGACTGTTGAGAAGAAAAGCCCCGTTGCCTAGGTGTTGCCCAGATCAAACGAGGCTCTAGGATATCTCTTGCGTTGGAGGCACCGTAAATGAGAAGAGTTCTGTATACAATGAATCAGAAAACAGCAATGTAGGTTGATCGAAGAATTCTGATCGACCCACATTGCAAGGGTATAACCGGTGCGACCAGTGACTGATGTGGTGTATGCTCAGCAAAACAAGGACAATATAACGTAGTAAATTTAAAATACATACGATTGCCATCGTTGATGATACCTTCAACAGTCACAAGATGATTGTCAAGGAGCGGAGCCAACTTCGCTACCAGCTGGCGTGGGAGATGGCCGACCTGAACTTGACTGATATTTTTCACCTGAACAGCATTCCTCGAGGTGGTTCGATATGAAAAGTAAGGAACAAGAAGACAGAGTAGTATATACCTATCATAGGGGTTACCCGGCTCTCTGATGAGTAGCACTTGTTCACCTGGTCCTACCAACCCTACACGACAATCAGTGGAAGGACGAGGGCACAATTAATCAAGTGACCTTTATAGTACTGTATTCCGACAACATTGGTTTTCATACTGCAATATAGCTCATCAGCGATCTCCTCATCAGGGGTTTCTTCAATGTTCTCATCTTCGGCTAATTGTGTTGCGCTGGGAAGCGTTAGAGTTTTTGGGGCCATATTGACAGCTTGAGATGCTGCGAGCCTCGAGTCCTGTTCGGCTTTCCTCTTTTTCTGATTTGATTGCACGTTTGTAGTAACTGAAGCGGAAGCCGTTGTTTTGACTTTCGCTGAATCTGGTATATCTGCAGGATCAATCCTACGAATTGAGATGGCTAACCGTATTTTTTGTTGGTCTTCAGGCCTGTAAACCCAAAGTTTGTTCATCTATACGATTGACGTAGAATGAATGCGATGTAACCCACGAAAGAAAGGCGAAACCAGTGGTGTTTTCAACGGGGAAGGCAGCTAAGTCACTCAAGATAGGTGGAGTTACACATCCCCTGAATCATACCATGAGTTACTGTCTCAGAGCTCCTGATTCTAACTGACCAATGTCTCCATTCAATTGTGTCTCCGAAGTCGCCTGATTTTTCCAGACCATAACGAAGAGAACCAATTTCCATTAGCGTCCCCTAAAAATGAGCATAAGACACTTTTATTGCGATTAAAAAGGGCTAAAATGTACCTTGCATGGAGCGGGACCGTGGCATTTTGCTCTCATGCTCTTACTATACTGTAAAAGCTTTTACGAATTGTTTTATATAGAACGAAAGTTAAGACTTACCCCAAAGGCATGCCTGGATGCCATGTCGAGCGTCTTCGAAAGATTCGTGACCAAGGGACTTATAACGGCTATTCGATCTGCGCGCGCCTAAAACGCGTCCAACCAAACAAGAGACAACGCGCCATGCATGTAATAATATTTGTCATAAAATAAGTCATAATGAAAGTTTCCTAGTCCTCAATATAATATTGATGAATAGCCTAATGGAACTACTTAGTATTTGGTATCGATGCCCAGAGGTAAAAGAGTCGGATCCCGAAGGGCATATTTATCCCAATTGGTGGTCACTAGCTGTGCTCGAACAAACGTCAGGGATGATACATAGAACGTCAAAAAACACGGACATGTTTATAAGCCTCAATAGGCGGTAACACGTTCATATGGTCCGGAATTTCTCCCTTATTCTGAGACCAGTCAACCTGAATTATGCGTATCACAGGCACTAAGAACAACACACCATCGAAAATTCATCAAGATCGCGGAACATCAGCCTTAGGTCCCTGGGAAGCTGAGAAGGAAGGATCAAGGTGTGCACAGTAGGAGCATACGGCCGAGTCGAAGACATCCGAGTAGAGAGTTCCTAATGAGCACGGGTGAGAAGACGAGATCATCGCTCCGCAGGGAAGTGACTTACTGTTGCTACATTGATAGCGAGTTCAATGTCCTGCTTATGAGCCCTGGCATCAATTCCAACGATGACGTAGAATTCCCAGATACAGTCTATGATATAGACAGAATCGTGAAGAGAGGTCTCGCCCGACAAGCAGTCGACAACTGCAACCTTTAAGAGACGCGAGGCAATGAGCAGATTCCACAATGTTGATATACTCCACGCACACAATCTTTCGCAAGATCAGCTCTGACTCGCCAGATGCGGGGATCAATGTGAGACGAATTCCTCCTCCACTTCCAATAATCAGCATTGGCGTATTCATCTTCTCCTAATATCGTCCGAAATATTTCGTCGTCCTTGCTGTTGTCTTCGGTCAGTTCGATAGGGGGGGCTGCCGCCAAGCTGTGACCATATTCGAGCGCCGCCTTTTTTTCTAGAGAGGTCGAACCACGTCCATACCAGACGTAGACAGAATCTAAGATAGAAATACAATAGCTATATCCCGAGCAAAGATTCTTTATACTCTGAAAACACCGTCAGTTTGACTTGAATTGCAAAAGCCATAATGATCATACCAAATCTTTCTCATCGACGTATACGACTCCATCAAGTGATCTGACCAGATGCATCGCAGCGTTTTCCGGGGTCCAACGAGTTCGTGAACCCTATACAGAGTCAACATCGTTGAAGAAATACCAATCTATAGCGGACTACTACTGACTTGTCGAATTGCAAGCACACCCCCAAGAATATTAACCAACTGAGATGGCTCCGAATTCTGCTGTACAGCAATCTAGAAAGCGTTCGTGATCAAAGGACTGTAACATCACGATTAGATGGAACTGACAACAGAAGTACCATGTTTTTGAGCAATTTCTTGGAGCTTACGTTGCTCTCGCGCACCTAGAACAGCGCGTCTTCCCTCCCAACTCCAAACTGAAGTGGACACGAGTCCATTCAACTGAGACTTTGACCGGTGCACAATTGCTAAAATTTCCGTGTCATGAAAGATCGTTTGATCCCTGGTGAGTGGTGATGCGGTGGTACCGGTAATAGCCATAACTTCCACAGATATCGTTGTTGGCTCCGGATCATAGTGATGTCGAGAATTGTACTTGAGAAGGAAATCGAAATTGACATGAGACAACAATGGCGCCTCTTATATTATTATACGATCAGCACGAGACGAGTAGCTCAAACTCGGGTCACTTACGAATGGGTTGTGCATTACTAACAGACACTTGGGAAATTGCCAGGGATAAGATACCAGATGTCTCTGAAACAGGTTGCGCTTTCTCTTGTCCCTTTCTCGTGTCATGCGGCTTGAGATCTGCGTCCTTACGAGAGAGTGTCCTAGAGGGGGTCGGGGCTAGCGTCGCCTCGTTTTTAACGGTGGGCGAGTACCTCTCATAATTCGAACTATGTTTCTCCACATGTCCTGGGGAACGCAAACGAGTTGAGGCAGCGGGCTGTGGAGGTTTTGTCGGCGCCATAGATTGTTCGACTGGCCGAGCATGGTCAGACTCATTGAAAGTCTGTGCCACATCCATAACAATCTGTCTATTCCCATTGCTGGGCATTGGCGGTTTGGTGGAGGGTGCCAAACCAGCGGACTCCTCTTTCTTTTGGAGAATCGGAGACTGAGGAAGACGCTGGTTGGCTCCCAGGTCCTTGTCATTCGAGGTGGCCAATCCTGGTAGAGCGCGTCGCGTTGAGCCATGGTCAGTAGTTTCGGGGTTTCTCTCATGCGAAACAACTGTTTTTGACGAAGGCAGTTTTCCTTCAACTCGCGGCGCAGATAATCCGGGCAATGCATGTCGAACTAGCCTAGGAGTATCAGCTGAATGAGCCACTGGCTTAGGTCCTGGTGTACTTGTGTTGATTGGACTTGCCGAGTCCGATAGATCTGAGGGATTTTGTCGGAATTCATCTGTGCCCATCTTCGGCGGATGGTTCGTATTTCCATCTCCTATGATTCGGAAAGACTGGGCTTCTTTTACGGATGGAACAATTAATTTACTACTAGTCGGAGGGTGTGAGTTGACTGGTACATCGCCAGAGGTCATTGACACCTCAATTGGAAACTGAGGTACATCCATCGAGGATATGAGATTTTTGGCCGGGTTTGTTGGAGCACCACTAGCCATCCTCTTCTGTGGCTTGCGTGCTCTTTCTTTCGTTGGCTATAGTTGACGACCAGGGATGGTCCATAAAAATCAAGGTGTGTATGCAGATTAAGGAATTACATGATGCAATACAGATTCCATGAGTAAGTAACATCTCGCGCAATTCACCGGAATTGACGCACGTGAGACAGAGGCTTAGAAGGCGCTGGGAAATCTGAGATGGCGCCCCGGGAAGCACGATTTGGTTTGACTCCAAATTCATCAATGGAGGGTGTCTCTACTGGGGTGGGCTTGTAGACGACTAGCGTCGTAGCAGAACCCAATCCGACGGCAGGAGACCTCTCCCCCCCATGAGACTTTGACGACGAAGAGCGTGGTCTTGGAGGGATGTTCTCTTGTCTATAAGAAGGTTGTGATGCGGCCTCTCTCAAACCCCTTCCTTCGGAATCTGTCAAAGGAGATTGAGGGCTCTCATCTTTCGTGGGGCCAAAAGTGGTTGATCTTCGCACTGCGCGAGGTGCAGGAGACGGAGAAGGCGTGGTTTGAGAAGCATTGGGCTGCCAACGATCAAGAACTGAACTGGTCCTTTTCCCGTTTACTGGTGTGTTCTTCTCCGGAGTCTCAGAAATCGCCGGGGGGCTTTCCAACTGCGAGCTCACTTTCTGAACAAATCCTCGGCCCTGAAGTCGGCTGAGGCTGGGAGTAAGCTCTTTTTGTACTGATTGTCGCGTGAAAGCCTTTGAAGGGGCAACGAGGGGAATTTGAGGTCCAGAGGTTGAAGGACGGGGTTGAGGACGAATAGGTCCTGCCAGTGGTGGTGCTGTATAGAGGGATCGAGAGGGCGATGGCGTCTCGTCCGTGGGTAGACGAGTTAGCTTAGTAAGAGCGACAGGTGTCGACCTAGAAAGCGCCGGGCTTGCACTGTGAACGGGCGCCATCTGGTGGGTCGGAGTTGGCAGCTGCGTCGATTCACATGTTCTTTTCTGATTATAGGATATTGAGCTCCTAGGATTAGAAGGTGAAGATGATGGGAAGCTGACTGCTTGCTCCTGGGTTTCCGTATTATGGGTATGGAATGATTGTCTCCGATACGTTTCTGAGTTCCCTCGTGAGGCAAGTGGTGTTTCGGATGAGGAGGTGAGTGTCGTTTTTGCGAGAGCAGCTATTGCAGAAAGTTTGTTCCCTCCATCCTGTTGTACTGCGATGCCTGGTAATGCGATGCCTCCCGTACCAAACGTTGGATGCGGGGAGCGATCGAAAGCACGTTGATCGAACTGTGTTGGATCATGAGCGTCTTGTTGGGGGGCGTGCTTCCTAAGGCGGGGACCTGTCGCATTCCCTCCCATAAATGCAGCAAGGGACATTGGTTTATCACTACTTGTGCTTTTCTTTAGATCTCGAGCAAGTACAGATGGCAAGGTAGTAGTGGCGGGCAGTCCCGTGGGGGCTTGGAGGGCCTCTTGCTCGGAGGAATTTATCGAAGGGACGGTTGAATCTGATTCTCCATCAACTCTGGCTATTAAGAGCAGTCACGATATGGCCCATGATGAAGTGCAGTCTGTACTTACATACATCCGAGTTGGTTCGGCCAGCATAACCGAAGCCCTGACTTCTGCGCTTTCGAGCCAGTCGGGAAGCCGCAATCTCCTGCTCCAGTCTCAGCTGTTCCGCCTCGTCGTCTGCATCCACTTGACGTTGCATGGCCTTGATCTTGCTCGTCCATTCTGCAAGGCCGGGTTCAGACGCAGAGTCTGAACTTTCAACAGGGGATCTTGAGGGGACTTTAAAGCTTGTCATAGGTAAAGTATACAAGTTGTAGAGACAAACTAGCACGGGCGTTGGCGTGCGCGTACGTGTTGCCTCAAGGCAAGCCTCTTCATGATACTTGTGACGAGCCTGAGAATGACTTTCATGTGACTGTGACGAACCAAGTGGGCGTTGACGCGTTTTTGCTTTCGGGTCTCCTCAGCCCATAATCAAGAATAGATACCACATCAAACCTTTCAAAGCGTTTTCAAGAAGCACAGACTGCTCCGCTGGACTGCGGAAAATCTGATCAGTTAATGGTAAGCCTCCATATATCGAACAGTCCGGCATATCTCAATAGTACTCTAGATACGCGATTCTATTTCATTTGCCACGCCATCCAGGACAGAACGACGCTTTTAAATTCTCGATACTTAAGTTACGAACATAACAAACAGTAGCGAGAAGGTTCAAACGCCACAACCTCCATCCCTAACACACGCTAGTTGTTTCTGATCAGTACGTGGATCTGATTTCCTTCTCATCTGTCCTTTACGCATTTGATGCTCAATGTAATCACTCACGAATACAGTATAAGATCCATTTTTTCAGATGCCAGAAAATCGTACCCTGACCCGCTCTCTATTCGATCATTTCCAGCTGCAAGACTCTGGATCTCCTTCTCAGCCTTCAAGATCGCCTCCAAATCAATTGTCTAAGGACTCAAACGATTCTTCTTGTACTCTCCTTCCAGCTTTTCACGATTATGGCAAACAACTGGCGTCTAATGCTGCAGCTTCTTCCACTGTATCTCTCCTTCTACCATCTGTTCCAAGTGCTTCAAATCGTCATTCTCGTCCTACATCTGTGCCAGCATCCCCAATCTCTGCGAGTCTATCTTCCTCCAGTCATGTCATCTGCTTTAGTTTCTGTGGGGAAGACTTCACCTATGATCTTAACTCCCTTGAACAAGATCCAAAACCAGTCGTAGAGCTCCTCAAAGCTACGGAAAGCGAGAGAGGAAATTGGATGATGGTTGGTGCACACTATCGTCGTATCGGAAACACAAGAGCCGCAATTTCCGTTATCGAAACCCTTATATCATGTAAGTCTCCACTTTCGTTCCAGCTCCATGTTTGATCTCAGCTACTTTTTTCAAGTCATGACTGCACAAGGCGTTGCAGAAGGCGACCTTAAACCAGCCTTTCTCCTTTTATCAGGCTGTGAAACCGACATGGCCAAACGCGTCAAGTCGGTAAGGCCGAGCGATGCGGAGGGACATTATCAGCGATCACAGCGCCTTTTGCAGAAGGTTTACGGCACCTTCGCAGAATCACAGCAAAGTCGCAGAGTGTCCATTTCACGGCCTCTCCATTCCGTACAGCCTCAACAAGTGCCTCATTCGATTTCTATCAACGACACTATCCCGAATGAAGGATCTCCCATCAATGCACGCCTTGAACGAGAACTCCGATCGTTGCGGAAAGAACGGGATGAACAGAGCACACTTTTAGCAGAACTGCGAGCTGCTAAACGCAAATTGGAAGACGATTTCACCTACGAATGCCGGAGTCGACGGCGGCTTCTTCGGGACTTTGATGATTTACAGAAAGAACTGGGAAATGCCCGCAAAATGGAAGACCACGCTCTGAGCCAGGTCAAAAGAGAAGTAGATGCTCGTAGGAAGGCTGAAGAGGTGGCGTGGACCGAGAAGGGAATGCGACAAGAGCTCCAACACCTTTTCGAACAGTATACTACTACTTCCCTCGGCGAATTCATCAACACCATGAAATCCGAAGAATGACCTGTGCCTATTTCTCCATCTCTTTGATACGACAACTCAAGGACTCGACCACAAGCTTGATATCCCCTGCATTATCATTATACCATTTACCATTATTCTCTGTATTAATATGCACAAGTCAAATAGAGTCCAATATTATGTAATGCCAGACTTCATTTATTTCCAAAATAAGGAACTATACAGTTCTTCGGATATGCCGACGCCTCAAACCTTGAATATGGGTATACACAACAAGTACAAATACACGCTCGCCAGGTGAGTTGTGTTGACGGTGTGCTCGACAAAAATTGTGCTAACATCAAATTTGTAGCCCTCGTGGTCCTCAAGCCTCAAGACCCCACCATGGCCGTCGTTACCACCCTCCCCAAGGACATCTCAAAACTAGGCTCCGAGATTAAACTTTTCGGAAAGTGGGACACCCAGGAGTGAGTTTGTTATGAGATGATTTAGTCGTGGAATCTTTTGACTGACAGAGATCTAACGCGTAGTGTTGAAGTCAAGGACATTTCCCTGACCGACTACATCCAAGTCCGCCATGCCGTCTACCTCCCTCACACCGCCGGACGCTATGCCAAGAAGCAGTTCAAAAAGGCGCAGATGCCCATCGTTGAGCGACTGGTCGACAGGTGTGTTTATTTCGTGCGCTTCAACTGGGCTGGTAATTGAATGTTCCAAGCCTTATGATGAAGGGCCGCAACAACGGCAAGAAGCTCCTTGCCGTCCGCATCGTCGCTCATGCCTTCGAGATCATCCACCTCCTCACCGACCAGAACCCTATCCAAGTACGCGTCTATGAATTTGTCATGTCCGACTTGATTCTTATTGTATATTCCGCTAGGTCCTTGTTGATGCCATCGTGAACACCGGCCCCAGAGAAGATTCCACGCGTATCGGTTCTCAGGGTACTGTCCGTCGCCAGGCTGTCGATGTATCCCCCCTGCGCCGAGTCAACCAGGCGATCTCCCTCCTCACTATTGGAGTGAGTAGTAGCCATCTTAATATACCCAAACTAGGAACTGACTCGTTTTCGTTCTCACAGACCCGTGAATCTGCCTTCCGTAACATCAAGTCAATCGCTGAGTGCCTTGCTGATGAACTCATCAACGCTGCCAAGGGTTCTTCGAACTCTTATGCCATCAAGGTTAGTTTTGATTCTTCACGTTCCTCTTAGGATATAATCTTTAACGCTTTTTCAAATCGTAGAAAAAGGACGAACTCGAGCGGGTGGCCAAATCCAATCGGTGATTCATTTTGGCTCTGTTCTTATGGTGGTAGGGCGCACAACAAGAAAAGGAGAGCGTTTGTCTTGGGAAGTGTACTGCCATTCCACCCAAGTATCTTAGTTCTCTGCCAGATAATAGAGAAGACTATTATACATGCCCTACATGCTCCCATTGTCTGTCCATGTTATGCAATTTTTATGCAATTCCTGCCGAATGCACTCTGGTTCAAACTCGTAGTGAGCGCTCGGGTACAATTGAGTCAATTACTTATCAGGGAGAGATCATGGGTTAGATCTTCTGATGATCTGATGATACGGTCATTTGTATATGTTCCAGACTCCAATACATGCTTTTTGTTTCCTGATACAAGAGTTTTCGGCAATATAATAACGGAACGGAGTGAAAAAAAATGCTGGGAGTGCGAGGTTTGATATAATGAAGCACAATGATGGAATGGAAAATTAGGCAATAAGATGTAGGTATGTACAAGAAAGGGGTGATATTCACAAGAAGAGGATGATGGATGTATGAAGAAAAGGTAATGATATCCGCAGAAGTAAATGATGTGGAATGCCGTAATTTGGGGATGACAGCGACCATCTGGGACGCTGATGATGAAGACGAGTGATGGCAAGCCAGATTGTGGTGGTGTCCATCTAAGTTATACATAACGACATATAGAATGCAGTGGACCACTTCAGAAAGAGCTCTGTAACCGAAAATTTCGGGCGTCACAAGTGTCGCGGGAGTGTCGCATCGAATCGGGTCGTGCGAATAGTTTTGTGTTGCGGGTGTCCAAACATTGCGAGAAGCCTGGACAAATGGCGTATAGGTCCTACATATATAACCAAACGAACGCGGTAGTCAGGCGACAGAAAATCTATGGCGGGGTCGTCAAAGCACTATTTCCGCGAGGTGTGTACCCCTGAGGAGTGGAGCCGGAGCGCTGTTGCGAGTGAAAACCGTTTGGCCCCGGACCCGCCTCTTCCGGTTTGGGTTTCGGAACAACCCCATCGACACCTTTATAGCCGTAGGCTTTACCAAACTCCTTAATCATCGCTTTTCCAAGTAAGCAGACCCATCCTAGGCCTTCACCGGTAATGCTCTGTCCGGGCCAGTAGAGTTCGCCCTCTTCATCTTCAATGTCAGGCTCGTACTCTTCAGTGGGTAACAGAGTGGTATTAATCACGCGAGCGAATGTCGTGGGGAAGAACCGGACCAAGGTAGTAAGATTAAGAGTTGCTTGTGCTTCTCGCAAGCAATGCGCGGCAGCGGTGGTGCTATTGACTTGTTCCCTGATATTTTGCAAGAACGGTAGACTGACTCTAGAGGTCACAGAGAGCATTGCATCCATCGTATCAGCAGGTATGGGAGCCTCCCTGTATCGTTGGGGAAGTAGTTTGCCACGGATAGGGTGTTGCCCAGGTAGCAAAGGTGGCCGCTGTTGAGAAGCAGACGCCGCAGCAGGATGGGGGAGAGGAGTCCCCTCATCTCGAGTGGTTGGGGTTGAGTTAGCGCTGTTCGTAGGTGCTATACTTGCCGGTGAGGGCAACATCGGAGGCGTGCCCTGAGCTTTTTGAGCCATGAGACCAAGATTAAGATCAGTAGATAGGTGTGCTTGTTCAGCCTTGGTGGCGGCCTGATCGACTTCAACCCGCATACTGTCATAGAGCTTGGCGACATCCTCGCCAAGTTGTGACTCTGCCAGATACGCCACTTTTCGTGCGTATATGAAGCCCTCAATCATATAACTGTTGGGCAAGGTGAAAGATTGCTCATATCAAAGATGTTAGGACAAACTTACATGAGCCCGATAAACGACCTTTCTGCGTCGATGACCTCCTCAGAAAGCCATTTTTGTTTACACCAAGCGAGGAATGCCTCGATGGTAGACCAAGAAGTGCGGTAGCACGTTCGCTTGGCATAGTCCCTAATCCAGATCGCGTAGGTGAAACACACGAGGGCGTCTACGAGTTCTAGACGCGCAATCAGACCGCCGTACTTGTGGTACATGGAGTTGGGTGGGGGCGGATTCGCCAGAGGCTTGTACTCCTTTTTGCCAACGGCAAAGGTAGACCAGAAGCGAGAGTCGCCGGAGTACTTGAGCACGCGGCCTTGCTGATGGTACTTGTCATGGAGGAGATCGTAGTGTCTATTGTCCATCCTACCGCGCCTGGGACGCCTGATCGGGACAGCATTGGGGATGTCGATGCCCGGGGCGACCGGAATGCGGGACGAGGAGGCGACGGGGGGGTCTTCACGCACCTCGCCGTCCTCGCAGGGCTCGTTGCGGGGCATGGGGAGTACACGACGATCTGGGAGGCCTCTGAGCCGCTTCGAGCGCTCTTGCTCCGATGGTGCGTCATACTTGCGCTTTGTGGGGGGTGCGGGGGAGCTGGGGCGGGAGACAGGCGGGGACGGGGGCAGGATGGGGGGAAGAGGGGTGTGGAGGTGGCCGATTATCTGCTGCGGATTGAGTGGAGACGAGAGGAGAAAGAGGGGTGGGTTACCTCGAGACTCTTGAGGAGCTCGTCGCGGGTCCAGGTGCTGTGGAGAGGTGAGCGGGGCGCAAGAGGACAAAGGGGCTGCTCACCGTCTGGGACGACGGCGAGAGGGGTTGTCTGCAGGACGCATTGGGGGCTGGTGGTGGTGGGAGAACAAGAGCAAGGGGCCCGCGCAACAAGCTCGCCAGGCAAACCAGTCCAAACCTGGCCAAGGCTCTCCGGCATATTCCTCGGCTAGCAACTCGGTGCCTGTCCTCCTCCTCTCCGACATTCTTTCCACAACCGAAGATGCACCGCACCGCCTTCGAAACACATCCAATACTCTCCTAGCATCACATGTACGTACGAATATAATACCACATGCCCGCCTCAAGGTGTCCGTCTGCGCTCGGCCGACTCTGCCGGTCCAGCCCAGACCCGTTTTGACGCATGCCATTCCAACAGCTCTTCGCAAGAAGATCATGCGTCCCGGCACAGCAATTTTCCATGTTATCCATGAAAATTCTCTGCCCCGCATCTGCCACGGCGGAGGAAAATCACTGACCGCACCGGCCAACCGACACGGTCGGACAGTCCAATACCTATTAGGAACATGATCTTTTGCATTGATCTGCTCCTTCGCGGTCAGGGCGGTGCCATATGTGTCAACTGTTACAGGTCGTTCCCGCGAATCGGGACTGCATTCGAGCTTTCAGCACCCGGCGAGTGAGCTGATACAGATCAATCCGCCGAAACACTGCGAATTGGGCTACCGTCTTCATAGCGCCTGATGGTCACAACATGTCATTCTGACCACAGATCAACAGAGATATCAGCAATCCGAATCGCAAACTGACATACCAGATGTAGGAATACCGTGACGTATAAAGGGTCCAGCCGCGTCAAATGACCTGAAGATGACCTTCATATCGGCTCGGCTTCTAATACATGGAAGAAGTCACATTTCTCACTAGTACATTACATTCATTCGGGCTTTCAAATCCATCCATTGCAGAAGTAGCAAGTAGTCGCTTTTCCTTTTCCAGCTCTCGTCAGTGACAAGACGCGCCAAAAATCACACTCACGTGACCAGTCACGTTGCACGCGACCTCGCCAGAACATGTCTCAGTATCAGCTCACCAGATATAGAAAATGAATTGAAGGAATAGGTAGTACAAGAAGAGGGAGAACCTATATACTAATCCGAGTAGAACAACTAATCCGTCCGCCTATCTAATGTACAAGAAAGAAAATCCATGTTTCCGTTTCATTTCGTCAATGTGCCTTCATTTCGTAGTCCTCCTCTTTGCACGAGATTTCGTCGTTCGGGTTGTGTCTTTACCATGAACGACAGAAGCGCGGCCTCTATTGGCACGGCCACGAGTAACCATCCCTTCTTTTTCCACTTCGGAATCAGACGTGGGCTGGTCATATTTGATGGACTTGTCATTGACAGCGTGGGCCTCAACGGCTGTAAGATTAGACGACACTGATAATGAACGCCTTTCGTCAGTGACGAGTGTTGTTTGTGATGAGGTCTGTGAAATCGACCGATTGCGGGTATACGAGGGTGCGTGGATATGAAGGTCTACCGCCGAACCAGATGATGCGGTATTTGCTCGCGGTACGAACAACGGATCAGGAGAGGACGACTGTTCTCGTGCATTAGGTGTCTCGTGGGAAGGCTTGAGCTGTGTGGTAAGTGTAGAGTTGGTATTCAAAGGGGTGCTATTATCCTGCGGAGAGACAGAAATAGCAGACACTGCGGGGTATCCATCGGAGTGTGTTGAAGTGGCGGTGGCGGGTTTGACGTTTTCGGCAGTGACTGGATCGGCAGGTTTCACAAGTCGTGCTGACCTAGTTTTAGGTCGTTTCGGACGAGGCTCCTCGATCTCAGACCCGTTCTCCTCGCCCGGTATTTCCGGTTGTTCAGTTTTCTGAGTCTTCCGCTTCCTGAGATTCATCGGTGCTGTAGGTGCCTTGGCGGGGTTCAAAATATGGAACCAGTCTTTATCGACTGGGAGAGATGACGAGCCGTGTAGACCAGATAAGATGAAAAGGTATTCAGCCTCTCCATTCCAGGAAACTTTTGAGCGAATGAGCTGTGGCTTGCGTACTAAATTTATCCAAATGAAAACAAGACCAGCCTGGTTGATAGATTAGCACGTACAAGCAATGCGGTTTACAACCGCGGCTGTAGTATTCTTCTTCTCATCACTCCAGAACATCCAATGGACAGGATCGTTCCAAGCATAAAACACCTCGAGCGCAGCAATAACGAAGACAACTTCGGAAGGGGGCAAAGGGAGGCTCAAGGTCTTGCGTGCGGTTGCAAGAAAGTCTTGAACCGCAGGATAAGCAGCAGAAAGAGCGCGGTCTGTGCCATCCGACCACACACCGAGCTCAATCTCCCTCCATATAGGGATTGAGTACTTGTTGTAATGCACATCGGTGGAGGAAATGGTGTTGGACGATGTCATTGATTGTGGCGGCTGGGATGCGACAGTGGGTGGTGGAATTACACGGTGTTGCCATGGAGGAGAGGAACGAAGGTCAGAGATGGGATATGAAGGGATACATTTGGGTTCGCATGGGTCGACTATCGTCACAAAGGAAGAGGAGGCAACTGGTTGATTTTGGTCCATAGTCTAGAGATGGGCGCAGAGTACAATGAAAGGTCGATGAGTGCGGTATCCTCGGATTGGAATAAAAGACTCGGGTTCGAAGGCTGGGGGGCGCAGAGATGCCGTTGCGTAATTGGCGAGGGCGGGGAGACGAGATCGCTTTGATAGGATTGTGGTGGTGTTATAAAGAAAACGATGTCCAGTGCCAAAGCATGGCGTCTGCAGCAGTCATGTCATATTTCCATTTCCGTCGGTCCCTTGCATCGGCTGTTCCGTGAGAAACGATCGTCCCGATGGTTATGATTTGTTTTTTTTACTGTCTTTTGTATATACCATCTATTCAAGAGAATGACATCCGTTGTTCTGCACCCACACGACGTGTACACTGCCCCGAACGCTAGTTGTATCTCTATTACCCCATCTGCCTCGTGTTTTGTTCATGCACTCATATCCCAGGATCAGCCATATCTTAGATCACATCTTATCTGAGATTCATACCTTGAAAATCGTGCCCGATTTCGGATCCCAGTACCCGAGCTATGGGTCCAGGTGTATTCCAAATGATTGCAATACGTACATAGTGCACTTTCTTGCATTCGGAAAACATATCAGAACCTGACGTGCATTGAGATAAAACATTACTGAGACACAGTCAAACGGAGGAGGTGTGCGTCACTCCATGGTAATATTGAGAAATGCCACCTTCAAGATATGTCACGATTCGCATGATACTGTTTTCTTCTTTCAATCTCGATACACCAGGAAGACAAATCCAAATCCTCGCTTTTCTCCACCAACACGGCTTGGATTACCAGCATTGGATTCAAGACAGGTGGGGGTGCGTAGGTTGGCAACGTTGGGATTGGGAGTTCTTCCTAGTGACATGTGATATGTTTATATTAGAACATGAAGGCAGGGCATGTTGACTGTACGCACGGGAACTGTCTCGAGGTGACCAACAACCATGATTGTGCCAAGACGATCTCTAACCCAATCACCCATCGTCTTGTCCATACAAAAAGATACATCTACAAGTAATGCTTGATCCTCCTCAACCAACAAAACTAGGCCAGTAGTACTGTCATATGACAGAAGGCTAGCCAACATAATGAAGTTTTCTAAAAGAAGTGCCAACTTGGACTCACCGTCCCACTAAACGTAGTTTTTCCCCAATTAGAGATTCATTAACTGACTTTACTCTAGCAAGTCTTGCCGGTTTTGTTTGCTGGGACATTCCTACACCTGAATACAAGACGTCGGCAATGACATTTGGACTTTGTATCGATTGGGTCGCATCAAAATTAAACAAGTCAGAAACCACGTGATTCGATATCAGTTCAAAGCAGAGAGCTTCGACTCGACTTTGAATAGGCTGTGCTCATGAATTACTGGTTCCTGGACTCTTGAAAGAATGTAGTCAACCAGGGCCCCAGTATAGAACAGCCAATTGACACTCTTCACGAAATATGTACGCCGCGGCAAATGGTGTGCCACATATATTGTATATACTGAGTGAGTCGAAATTCCATGATCCAGGAAGTCTATGTGCATACAAGATTACAATCCTTACTAGTTAGTTTTCAGTGACGCATGTCCGGGTCATATATACCCAACATACAACAGGATTTAGAAAATGCACGTCCTCTATCGCAAGGAATTTCATGCGAACTTCAATAAAAGGCGGCGATGGTTAATGTACATTGGCTTTCAGAAGTTTCTATACGACACTTCATCTTGGAAGCTGTGATATAGATGAATCCCAATCTCGCAACTAGGTCATGGTACCGTGTTGAGAGAATAGTTGAAGGTAAAATATGTTGAAAAGCTAGTGACCGATTTTATGTGCTGAACTGCGAACAGAAATGAGCTTTGTAGATTACAAACAATACGACGATCTTACTGCAACAAGGTATGACTCGGCGACGGTACGCGCCCGTGCATTCAGGCTGAGCTTCATCTCGCTGATCTCTTTGTCCACCTCTTCCATGAATCTGTACAACGAATTAGACCCGGGATTGATGGTAAAGGTCCACAACAAACTGGATGATAAAGTCGACGATCTTATGCTTCAGCATCGTTTCCGAGTGGGTATTTGTAATGAGGAAAGATATATCGTAACCCTTGTAGAAAAGATCATTGCATACATAATTCGATGGCAATTCAAAGCGAACATACAGGTACTGGTTTCCGCCGCAGCACAATGAAACTCTCCGCTCTTTGCATCATGAATCGCGTGAATTTGTGACAAAGAATACGCTCTATCTCGTCAGCTTGCTTGATCTTGATGCTAAGGCGGATTGAGTTAACGGAGGGTTCAATCAAAACACGTTCATTCTCATTGCGAGATATCGTTAGTGGATTCAAGAGCACTTCTTTCGATCCTCTAATGTATTATCAGCATCTTAACACGAGTCGATGAAGGTATAACTACCCCGCCTCTACTTCAGGCTTATTATGTCGCTCTACAATCTTCGAAAACATTAACAAGAGGGAAAGACAATATGAAGGATATTCACTTGTGATGAGAAGTTCTCGAGTGTCAGGGCAGCCGTCAGTGTGGACCTAACCGCGGCAAGATATGGCCTCAAGACGTTAGACTAGACAATTCGTCAGTATAGGCAAGACGATGGGCGTACAGAGCTCACCATTGCTACAACTTATCTGTTTCTCGATGGCGGCGTAGTGATGGACAGAAGTGACATTATGTAAGCCGGAGCTTCAAATCACCTTCGAACGACAACTTTTTCTCTTGGTTTCGTTCCTCCTGGAAAAAAATGGCTCTCGCAATTGGTATTTGGTGCGTTACCACGCGTCATCTCTTCCACCTTGTCTTATTCCTCAAAAGGAGTCTCAAACTTACGCCTGGCAAAGTGGAGACTTTCCAGCCGCCTGCAGACCTCAAAATCACCAACGTTGCTCTTGGGGATGTCCTCAAAGACGCGTCAGGCAGGACTACCGTGAAACTCACCTTTGAGCCCAGTGGCGTACTTGATGACGAGGATGAAGACGAGGTGCCAAAGACCGTCACCACGGTCCTTTGCTCTTTGAAACCGGACACAGTATGTGCAAAGTTGGCCCTTTGACTCTATTCTCGCTCACGGTTCTAGTTGGAGCAAACTTCAGTCAACCTCATCCTCCAAGAAGATGAGACCTATAAGTTCGAGCTCGCTGGCAAAAAGTAAGGTTTTACGTCATCCCTGTATACCTTCTTCTTACATGGCAACAAAGTACTGTCTACCTGACTGGGAACTACATTGGTATGATTGGGAAGGGTCTTCGTTTTCCTGTAGTACTTATTTTACGCGTAGAACAAGCGGTTAATAACCCTCCCTTTGACGACGACGATTCTGACCTGGACTCTGAGGAGGACGCGTACGATCTCCGTGAGGTCAGCTCTGATGTCGAAATGCATCCCGATGATCTGGATGACCTAGAGAGTGATGCCAGGTACGTACAGCGTCATCCGTGTGCGATGAGGTATTGACAATCCAATAGCCGTTTTGAAGAAGTTGAGGAAGCTCCCAAAAACCTCAAACGTGCTCGTGAGGCTGATGAAGAAGCTGAAAAGCCCTCCAAAGCTGAGAAGAAGAAGAAGCAGAAGACAGAAGTTGCGCAACCTGCTGATGCTACCCCTGAGGCAAAGAAGAAAAAAGAGAAAGAACCTTCGAAGGAGAAGGGAACTCCCAATGACAAAGAGGAGAAGTCCAAAGGTATCGAGAAAGAGATTGCAGGTGGAATCAAAATCCTCGACGCCAAGGTCGGCACAGGTCCTCTGGCTAAGAAAGGCAATACTGTTCGCGTACGATACATTGGAAAGCTTACCAACGGAAAGATTTTTGACAAAAACGTCAAAGGGAAACCAGTGAGTAATCTAAATCACCGTTGTAGAGATTTTGTGCGTTAACATGAAATCTTAGCTTGCTTTCCAGCTCGGCAAAGGTGAGGTCATCAAAGGTGGGTTTTGGCTAACGTGCTTCCGATTGCTCGGTGTTTAATGTTGATGTACAGGCTGGGACGAAGGCGTCGTTGGGATGCAGGTGGGAGGCGAGAGAAAACTGACGATACCTCCGGCCATGGGCTACGGCTCGCAGGCTATTGACAAAATCCCAAAAAACTCTACCCTTGTTTTCGGTAAGTTGTCGGTCTTGCGTTTACTACTTCTTTAACTTGTTTGCTAGAGGTCAAACTTCTGGAAATCAAACAATGACCGAAAAATATTCCATGTGAATCATTATGGAGAATATATATTTTGTTGGGACCCTCTATATCAGTAATACAATTGATTCATAAAGTGATCTTTGTTGGTGTCCAGCCGTCCTCTACTGTTGAATGGAAGGGGGAAAGGAGAGGAGTTTAGCGCGAAAATGGTTGTTATAAGCGACCACTTTTGAGTATGATGTGAACGATGAGACGAGGGCTATTTACAACAAGTGAGGTGTGTATACGACGTGAATGAGGCACAGTCGACGATGGTGGAGATGACGATCGAAGAGGGCAAGGCAGCTTACTAAGTGCCAAGAATATGATGAACACAAGGTGCTGGGAATTTCCCAGACTCTCACGGGGGCCCAAATTGGGAAGGAGACCGTTGGACTATTGCGGATCTAGGTACCTTGCCTGACCTTACTTGTCCGCATGGTTCCAAAGCCAGATGATAGATCCGTGCAAAATGATCATAATGTGAGCTGGTGCTGTGATTGACCAGCTTTTCATGGCTACTGCCACGTTCGTTCTTTTTGCGTGCTGTCTTGCGTTTTTTTATGTTTTCCAGAAATGTGGCAACTTCTGGAAAGCAGTAAGGTCCATAAAGTGTGTTACTTTCGTTCCCTCCTATGAGTAGCTTCTCACTCTGGAATTTGCCTAAAGCAATCATCCTGGCTATAGAACCTTGCTGGCAGGAGACGGTGCATTAGCCAATCTTCTCCCGCCTACTCCTGGCATAACTCAAGGTCGCAATTCCTTTTTTTTGCATAAACATCGCTGTTGGTCATCAAGTGAATTCTCATTAAAAACATACTCATCTCAAGGTTTTAAAGTATTTAAGCAATTCGGAAGTGATATCATATCCGCGGTAAGCTGGAATTTTGTGCCGCACATGCGAAACCCATTCGATCAATCATCAGATTTCCGTCTGGCCGTCGTCAACGACGCTCATCCTTGCCGATGCAGCTGCAATCAAGGTCCGTTATACTAAGCTTCAAAACTTCATGCTGAGGTATTTTTCCTATCTCAGGAAGTCACTACTTATCGCTCACGGTTTCCGAAACCCGTTTCGCAATATACGGTCCTCGCTTTTTTTGGGCGCAACATCGTAGCGTCCGAGGGTGAAGAGTGGAAAAAGTACAGGAAGATATCTGCCCCTGCCTTTTCTGATGTGAGTCCAAGATCCTTGAATAAGCATAAAGCTGTACTGGTGCCTTCAGAGGAACAACAAAATGGTTTGGGAAGAAACTATCAAAATTATGGATTCTCTCTTTCAGGACATTTGGGGCGACCAACAGACTATTATTACAAACCACTGCGTTGAAATCACCTTGCCAGTGAGATCAAAAAATTTGGATCCCATGTCACTACTGCCTGCTGACGGATTTCGTATAGATTGCCCTTTTTGTCATTGGCACTGCAGGTGCGCTTTATTGTGGTCGTCCCCTGACCATCTATCTGATGCTCCACTAGGCTTTGGGCGCACAATCTCCTGGAAGGACGATGACATTATCCCTCCTGGTCATCATCTTACCTTCAAGGACGCCCTTCACATTGTCTCGACCGATGTTTTCCTGAAACTTATCGTTCCGAAGCCTGCTTTTGGCTTAACCCAACACCTGAGGAATGTTAGGCTTGCCTTCGATGAGTTAGAGGTGCGCCGTTTGGTCTACATATCATTCACAGTTAACATTGGTACCAAGAGATATATGACGGAAATGATTCATGAGCGGCAGGCGGCTAAAAACGAGGAGAAATATGATCTTTTCAGTAGCCTTTTGGGTGCAAACGATGCAGATTCTGATGAAGCCAAACTATCTGTCAATGAGCTGATTGGTGCGTTACCCACACATCCTATACTTCCTTGTCCTCATCTGATAACATGACAGGCAATATCTTCATCTTCTTGATTGCTGGGCATGAGGTGTGTCCGATTCAATACCTACTTGCCCTGCTATGCTTCTGGTTTTGTGACTGTTCAGACTACCGCTCATACACTGTGTTTTACTTTTGCTATGCTCGCCCTCTATCAGGATGAGCAAGAGATTCTGTATCAACACATTCAGAGTGTCCTCGCTCAGGGCAAGCTTCCCGTGAGCTATTCATCCTCAAAACAGGATTATACAGCCGACGATAACCCTTTAATTAGAACTACGAAACGATGCCTTTGTTCACTCACTCTATGGCGTAAGAAACCCTACTCCTTCAAAATTGATGTTGACTCTTCTACAGTGTTTTCTACGAGACCCTTCGTATGTTCCCACCTGTTGAGTCATTAGTCAATTCAACTGGTCTTCTGCCTTAACTACTTCGTTGCAGGTGCCTTCTATTCCGAAGTTCAGCGCCGAAGATACGACATTGTCAACTATCGACGCAGAAGGAAATAAAGTTGTCGTACCCGTTCCGAGAGATGCAATCATTTCAATCAATGTCGCGGGACTGCATTACAATTGTACGCGAATTTGATCGATGACTCTTGGTCGACTTTCATCCTCGGCACTATATAGCTCGCTACTGGAAGGACCCTATGTCTTTTAAGCCATCTCGCTTTCTTGAGAAGGATTGGCCTCGAGATGCGTTTTTGCCTTTCAGTGCTGGTCTGTCCTGATATATCTTGAATCATGGTCAATGAAATACTCATCCTAGTTACAGGTGCACGTGCATGTCTGGGTCGCAGGTAAGAAATGTCACACCTTTACTGCTGTTGTCCAACAATATCTCACCAATGTAGATTTTTTGAGACGGAAGGGATCGCTATTCTGACTATGCTTGTGTCTCGATACAAGATTCAAGTCAAGGATGAGCCGCAATTCGCAGGTGAAACCTTTGAGCAGAGAAAAGATAGGATACTGGCATGCAAAGCAGGACTTACCTTAACGTCAGTCTTCTTGTTCTTCATCGCATGAATTCTATGCTCATTTCGTGTGTATCCATAGCCCCATCAGAGTCCCTCTGGAATTCAAGCTGAGAGATGCGAAATAATGATCTGAGTTCGGTGTTCTTTTCAAGTTGTGCCTATGCTTTCACCAGTCTCCCAGATCATAACTCAAAGTACCAGCTGGAAATCGTGAAAGGTCGGACGTTGTTAAGAGATTGTTACAAATCAGCTTGATATATGTCGCCATATTTAAATAAAGTGTCTTTTCGTAACATCTTACAGTTCTATACCCATCTTCCGGGAGCGACGGGATGCGATGCAGATAATCCTCCATCCACTGCGATGTTCTGTCCGTTGACGTAGCTGGAATCATCTACACATGACGTCAATTTCAAGACATAAGACAAAAGGTATGTCATACCCGAAGCTAGGAATACTGCAACTTGAGCAATTTCTGGAAGTTGCTCGTTGAGAGAGTATGTGAAGGTGAATAGCAAAGAACATACCTTCCGGAACGCCAAAGCGTCCAAGAGGATTCAATTGCCCAATCTTTCCTGCTGAGCCACGCTGGCGAGCATACTCAAAGGTATCTCCAGTCATACCCGTTTCAATCAAACCGGGACAAATCGTGTTGACGCGAATATCACATCTTTGTAATTGGTATGCAGAGGTTTTCGCAATAGAATTGACGCTGAAATGAAAGTTAAGGCCCCTTCATAATCGGATGGTTTCATACTCACGCGGCCTTGCTAGCGCTGTCTATTTTTTGTCAGCTATCCTATCTAAAGCCAAACGGAAATGGGTTCACAATCAACGGTCCCTGCCCCTGAGCGCAACCCAGCCGCTGCACTTCCCATCAGAAAATCGGATAGCGCACTTTTTACAGATGAACTTGCTTGATGCAGTCATGATGATACTTCCGCCACTACATTCCTTCCCTCTTGATGGGTTTGTCTTCTGCATTGCCATGGATGCAATTTTGACAGCGTGGAAACACCTAACAGCCGTCCTCGAGTCATATACAATGCGACTGAGCAGAGAACGCACGATAAAGCATTGACCCTCATGGTATTCATAAAAGTTTCTGTCGTAGTATCGTGTAAGGCATTCCTCGACGCAACGCCGGCCTTTAAATGTAATATTAATACCTTGTTGTATTTAGTATGAAGTCCTCATACGTTGGCGAAAAATACATCAAGCCGTCCTTCCTCCCGCAAGGCCTGGTCACAAACACCGGATATCGTGGCCTCGTCTGCTGCGTCGGCCTGTATAACGGTAACCTTGCATTGGCAGGTCAGTGTTATAATTGCGAGCACATATAAAGCCACCTAACTCGAACATCAGGATATTGTTCTTGTATGCTTTCCTTCAATTCAGGAAGGTTGGTAGGATCGAAATCTATCAGATAGAGATGTTTCGCGCCTGAGAACACTGTTAAGTGGCTTGTACTGAGCAGCAGTCAATTATGTGGACCTTCATGACCAAAGCGGATAGCGGAAGCACGACTTCAAGACGTATAAGTACAAGGCAATGAAAGAGCGAGTTCGTACTACCCGATCCCTTTCAGTGAGCCCACACCCGTGATGATGCAGACTTTGTTCTGCAGTCGGCCACCTCGGGGAGAATTAGCAAATTGAGATTGTATTTGCTTGATCCGAGATGTCGAGATCCTATAGAACTCCTCTGTATTCTGCTGTTGGAGTCGAGTTTTACCGTACGAGCTCATTATGAGAACGTTGCTTGTTGACGTTGCTTGTTGACGTTACCGTCGGTTGTTCGGACCGCCAACCAACCGTGCATTGATGATCGGAGCTGTGATCTAACTCTGTTTGAACGTCACGCTCGGAAACGACCAGCCATAGCAGAAGTAAGGCCTATGAAATGGCTCCCATTGCAGAATCAAGTAGACCTCTCGCCCATGACTACACCGAAGGCGCCTCACCCATCGATATCAGAAATGCTATGGACAACAACAGAAGGTCAAGACGTGACTCCCAATACAGTACTGTATATGGTCAAGATGGAGAGGGCGCCATGTTCTCTGGGCCGGGCCACTCTGTTAATCCAACCAGTGTTTCACGCATGTCCGTACACGAGACAGGGAGACGTAGCAGTGAGAATCGGTCATTTACACGAAGAAAAAGCCACGACTCCGAGAGGTCGAGCAGATGGAGCAGAAGGCTAAGCAAAGATAGTCAGGTCTCGCGGCAAAGCATCGAGCATGCCGAAAACCTGGGAGGAGACATGCTACTAGGCAATAGACAGGAAGACATCACCCAGGACCGCCAGATATCATCTACAAACACCGCAGGCGTATTTAGTGGGCTGGCTCACCTGTTCAGGAGAACTTCTACTTCTTCAGAAACACCTGGATGCAATCGTTCCCTGTCTCGCTTTTCGTACGCGTCGACGAGCCGCCGTTCACGTCGTAGCAGACGGTCTGATACAGGGGACCATCATGCTCTTGAAGATGAGGAGGAAGATGAAGTGGAACGTTGGGGATATTCTTCAGGTGAAGAGGATTCAGAATCTGGTTCGATACAGTCTATGGCGATCGACTGCGACGAGGCTTCCATCACACCGAGCATGGAATATGATTCTGATCCACCTACTACATCCGGTGGGACATACGGAATTCCTCTCATGTCAACAGATCCCATTTTCGGGGGAGAAGCGCGAATAGACATGGAAGTACCATTTGAAGATCATAAGCCGCCCCCTCCAGGTCCCCCAAGCAGGCAGACAGTCTATATTGCCGACGAAGACTGTACTATTCGATTCATTGGTTATGAGCCTATTATGTGGCGCATTCTGGTTTGGAAAGCCTGTTGTATCATGACATTTGGCATACTTGGACTTCTTGGACACTGGTTTCCTCGTCTTTGGTTGCGATGGGTAGCACAAGAAAAAGCCTTCATTAACTCCAAGAATGGTCTTGTTGTCATCGAGGTGGGTTGCATGCTCAGGTTCATCTGAATTCCGTTCAACTTTTCTCTGAATTCCATTCAACTTTTCCAAGACTACCCACAGAGAGATTGCTCTATTTCCAGTCCAGTCTTGGGGATATCCATATCCAATCACAACCGTTTTCCCCTCTTCAGTTGCGATTGATCAGGTCAACACCAGCACAATCTTATCCCAAATTTTTTCTTTGTCCAAAGCAAATGGCCTCATTGCTGAGGATAACAATTTAGGCCGCCTTCTCGTCGTAGACTATCGCTACTCAAGGTTTGCGTTGGATCCCAGGACCGGACTATTTAACATGGTTAGGTAACGTGTTTCCTTCTTCCACAACATGAAATAACTCATTCTATTGAAGAGATTGGAGAGATCTATCTGTTACACTGGCGTCAGTGCAAACTGGTATTGAGAAATCTGTCCGGAAGCAGCGGCTTTTGTTGTTTGGAAGAAACGAAATTGAAATTGAGGGAAAGTCAACCATTTCGCTCCTGGTCGATGAAGTATGTACTTCTCCACACGACACCGGATAGAAACGAAAATAGCTCATGTGAATACTTCACATTAGGTTATTCACCCTTTTTATGTTTTTCAGATTGCAAGTATTGCCTTGTGGATGGTCGACAACTACTATTACTATGCATTTTGCATCGCTATCATATCTATGACAACTATTGTGGCGACCCTTATGGAAACTAAAAAAGTGCGTTATCAGTTCAAAGGAAAAGAAAGATTCAACTGAAATTATCCAGACCATCAAACGCATGCGTGATATGTCGCGCTTCTCCTGCAAGACTAATATTCTGGTGAATGGGCTTTGTAAGCTAACCCTGCTGACTTCTGAACGAACCTGACATGATATTACAGGGGTCGAGCGCGATTCCTCTGATCTAGTCCCTGGCGATCTCGTCAATTTATCTGACTCTGAATTCACCATCTTTCCCGCTGATTTTTTTCTGCTTTCTGGAGACGCGATCGTCAACGAAAGTATGCTCACAGGAGAGAGCGTACCTGTCAGTAAGATACCAATGAAGGATGAAGATCTACTTTGCTGGCAAAACTCAAAAGATGAGAACTCGAAATGTATGCTTTACGGAGGGACAAAGGTTGTTCGTATACGTGGCTTCATCGACCCCGATGGAAGTTCGCGTCCCGCCTTGGCACTCGTGGCCCGCACTGGTATTCCCAATCATTTCTGGGTATCCCATGGTTCTGACTTTGTATCCTCAGCATTCAATACAACCAAAGGCGCTTTAGTACGCTCCATGCTATATCCAAGACCTATTGGATTCAAATTCTATCGCGACTCGGTTCGTTTCATTGGCATACTCGCTGGCATCGCGGTACTGGGCTTTTGCTACAGTGCTGTACAGTTTGTTAGACTTGGAGTGAGTACTTCAATTACGGGGAGGCTTGTATCATCTGAATATGTTATTAAGGTCGCATGGCATGTCATTGTCATTCGCGCTCTCGATCTTATCACGATTGTCGTTCCACCTGCACTACCGGCAACCCTATCCATTGGTACCAGTTTCGCTATAAGCCGACTCAGAAAATTCGGGATTTACTGCATCTCCCCAAGCAGAGTAAATGTTGCCGGCAAGGTCAATGTCTGTTGTTTCGACAAGACTGGAACACTCACGGAGGACGGATTGGATATACTGGGTGTCCGCGGGCTGGAACGCAATATACAACGTTTCGGTGAGCTTGTAGAAAACATTCATGACTTGCCATTGGGTTCCGGCAAGGCGACATTCTTATATGCACTAGCAACGTGCCACTCCCTTAAGATGGTTCATGGTGAGGTTATTGGCGATCCCTTAGATGTAAAAATGTTTGGTTTCACTGGTTGGACACTGGAGGAAGGAAAAACTGGAGAAACCGGTGTTGTGCGAAATAAAAGGTCGGCAGCGGAGCAAACAGCCCTTGTTCAGACGGTGGTTCGGCCTCCTGGGAGTGCAGAGTTCAGACTAGAGGATGCTCTGAAGGGCTCAGCCAAGGTTTGTGATATTACTCATGGTTTATTGGCTTTAACTGATGGACACGCAGTATGCTCACTTTCTGGAACTGGGAGTCATAAGAACCTTCGAATTCGTCTCCTCCCTTAGACGCATGAGCGTGATTGTCAAGCGACTGAAGAGTTCCAGCATGGAAATCTATGTCAAAGGCGCCCCGGAAGTCATGCCGGATATTTGTGATAGAAAATCATGTGTGTTGCATGTTTCGCTTTCTCGTCTCGCTTTTTATTGACCTCCTGAAGTTCCACAGGACTATGATGATCTCTTGTCATACTATACGAAACGTGGTTATCGAGTCATAGCAATTGCAGGAAAGAGCGTCGAGAATCTTTCCTGGCTCAAAGCTCAGCGAATGAAAAGGTAGGCTCCTCAGAATGTGTGCAAAGTCGGCCACTGATATTCCTTCAGAGAGCAAGCGGAGTCCGGATTGCAGTTTCTGGGACTGATCATATTTGAGAACCGTTTAAAGTCCGGGACCACGCCGGCAATTCAAGCCCTGCGATCTGCTCATCTGGCGTGTCGGATGATCACTGGCGATAACCCATTAACTGCAGTGAGCGTTGCTCGAGAATGCAGTCTCATCAATCAGGCCGCCCATGTCTTCTCCCCCGTCTTTATCATAGGTAGGAACCTTCTTAACGAAATGAGAAACGATGTTTCATGTTGTCCAGGCAATGAAACAACAGCCGCATCGAAGCTGGAATGGTCATGTACAGATGACTTGTCCTGGAAGCTTGACTCTTACAGTCTTAAGCCGCTTACACCACCACCCCACCATACCGTAGAAGTAAATTATCAAGACTATTCTTTGGTCATAACAGGCGACGTATTCCGATGGATGATCAACTATGCCCCCCTAGAAACCTTGCAGCGTGTATGGTTCACATATCGCTTTGTGCTTTCAATTGTCCTGAAACCCCATCCAGATGCTTGTTAAAACCCAAATTTTCGCACGAATGTCCCCCGATGAGAAGAATGAAGTGGTTGAACGGCTACAGTCCCTCGGCTATACAGTGCTAATGTGTGGAGATGGCGCTAATGACTGCGCTGCTTTAAAAGCTGCTGACGTTGGGATATCTTTATCAGAGGCGGAAGCCAGTGTTGCCGCTCCTTTTACTACAGGTACACCAGACATTGGATGTGTCCTTGAAGTAATTAGACAAGGGAGGTCGGCCTTGGTGACTAGTTTTAGCTGTTTCAAATATATGTAAGCCATACTACACCGTTACCTTTCGCTTACGCTACTGAAAGGCGTCTCATTAGGGCATTATATTCGCTGATCCAGTTCACAACAGTGACTTTGCTTTACTCATTTGCCTCTATTCTCGGAGACTTCCAGGTTCCATATCATTCTAGCTCAATGCCCATGGTACATGCTGACCCTTGAAGCAGTTCCTTTACATCGACCTTTTTATCATTATCCCGGTCGCTGTGACAAGTAAGATAGCTTCGTTCCTCTTTCATCACTAATCTCTCCATTGCTTATCTAGTGGGTCGTACATTGCCGTATCCTCGGATATACCCCAAACCTCCAACTGCTAGTCTTGTATCCAAGAAGGTTCTAGCAAGCATCATTGGACAAATTGTTATTACTGGTGGCACACAACTGTGGGCATATTTGTGGGTACGCCGACAAACATGGTGAGAGTCTGGACAAAAATCAAAGATCTGTTGTTCACTGTGTATAGGTATACACCGCCTCCAAGCCAATCACCAGGCAGCGACGACGACCTAGAGATCAACAATTACGAGAACACCGTCTTATTCGTGGTATCGTGCTTCCAGTACATCCTCGTTGCGGCAGTATTCAGCATTGGGCCGCCCTACCGGAAATCAATGTGGACAAATGGTATGAAAAAGTACCTTAATTATAGCTCCTCGTGCTGAAAGATTCAGGATGGCTCATGATATCCGTTGGTGCCATAACCGTCTTCAACCTTGTTCTACTCCTTTCGCCTCCTCAAATTATCGCGGAAAAGCTGAACTTAATGTCGCTTGTCCTCTCTGCACGATTTACACTGTTGTTGGCCGTAATTATTAATATTTTAGTTTCTGCGGCGTTCGAGCAGCGAGGTGCGGGGTGGATTGCAAGTGTTATTGGATCGTTGATCAAATGGCAGCGCGGGAGGCGACGAGCGGGAAAGACTTACAAAGCGATCGAAGGAGGAATGAGAGCTTAGAAGGGAGCCAGCCTCGTATTATTATGTAGAATTGGCTGAGACCATCACTGTTGTTATGGTACATCATTGTTACGGCTGAGTTCGAAAATAGGCAGCGACGGCCAGGACTCAAGTACTTCGAGAGTGACGTCTCGACTACCAGTGTCTCGGTCTCCATTTCTCTTTTTTTGAATTTCTCCGTTCCTTTTTTCTGCCCTGGGGGCACTTACAATTGTTCGATTTTTAGGGCGCCCGCCATTCATCTTATCGTCGAGAAACCGCAGGAAACGGACTCTAACATTCTTTGTTCTAGGCTCCTGTCATGCTGTTCCCAATTCGATCCCAACCGCTGGCTTATCTGGCTCTCATTTACTTTCTTTTCATTTCGATAGACCTAGTCGATGCACTGCCATTACGTGTCCGCCAGAATGGTGCTATGACGGTTCAAACAGTCCACGTTTCTCAGACGTACGCATCGTTCATTCAAAATTTTATAGATGACACTGACTTCTCTCACTAGGCCCGCTGGTCAATTGACTGAGACGTGTGATATAACTCTGACGCCAATTACTGACAAAAATGGGCAATCGGCGGTGGAAGAGGTGAAAAGGTGTTCTCTTGCATTAGATAACAGTGGTGGCAATATATCCTCTGTCACCTCTTTGACCGTGAGTTCCAGCGTCATTGGAAACACTATACCACCTTCTACATCTATGACAACCGGAACATCCCCATCTACGGTGACGACAGCGACTGCTCCCTCCAACACACAAGCATCCACCTTTCCAGCTGGGTCCCCCAGTACAATACCAACGGGAACGTCTGTTTTTACTACCCCCGCAGTGCCCTCTATCACCGGGACTTCGTCTCCTGTGTCAAGTACACCTCATGCTTCCGGAACCACTACTTCCACTGGACCGCCGTTCACGAATAGCCCTTCAGGTAGTGGAACAGCAGCCGCAGACACGACTTCATCATCGTCTGGAGTGTCTGCGGCAGCATCGAGCTCCGCCAAGTTCGAAATACCTGGCAAGACGATATCAGTTCTTCCAATTGGCCTTGGTGTTTTCGCTGGCATATCAGTGATCGCACTGATCGTCGTCGGTTTGGTGACGTATGAACGCACAAAGTACCGCAAAGTTAGTGGAAAAGCTTTTTCTGCCAAGTTCTCAAATCGATATTTTCATACCAGGCTTTCCGACAACGAAGACTGGCTGAATCAGGGGCCGACATGGGCAATGGTGGCATGGCGTGAGTTTCTATGGGTTGTTGTTGTGTTCAACAATGAGTAACTGATGTGTTTGTTTTTTCTACAGACAACGTCCCTAGAGCTTATTGACTTTCGCCTGCGCTTGCTGGCAGCTGTTTGATGTACTTTATTATTACTTACGAAGGGACGGAGTGGCAACGCAATATATGATATTCCTTGATTTCTTGAAATCTATGATGGTCAATCCGTTGTTTTATTCTGTGCACGAGTTGCAAGAGTCATGCATTACAATTCTAATGTCGGAGAACCTGTTTTGTCGCGAGTAAGCAGGCTAGGGTCTTGGTGGGGTCGGTTATATATTCGACGAGTTGTAAAGTGTGGCAGACTCCGATGGCATGTTACATGAGACACGTTATTTTACTTTACTATGACACCCACGACGCCTGTTGATAGATTGACGATTACTTTTCTTGTAGACAACTGCATCGAATGGTTTGGTTCCCTCCCATTATAACTACTAATAACATCTCATGCCTCGCAATCCAGGATGACCAAACTCCCTCCGGGTTTCGTCCATGAATTGCCACAACAAATGCAACTCTATCCTGATATTGATGAGGTCACAGGAGTTCCTGTCGTCGATTTTGATCATTTTTGTTGCGGTAAGGCATCGGTAAACTCTGTTTTGCTTGACGTGGTTCATCTCATGCATGATAGGTGCTCATGGTTTCTCTGCTTTGATAGTAAGCCATCGAGATGTGAATGTCATCAGTAGTCCCCGACATTCACAATCAACAAGGAGACGGTGGCAGTTGGCGAAGACTCAACACTGACGCATTACACACTTTTTGATACAGGGCCCGATGATAAGAGTCTGGTCCGAAATGTAACCGCGATGAAAGTTCCTATCGACAAGATAGAACGTGTTATCACCTCTCATTGGCATCGGGACCACACTGGCGGATTGCTTTCCTTCCTTGACTTCCGGCAATCACTCACACCGCGACGCCCATGTATTGTAGATGTCCACCCTGATCGCCCGTTAGCTCGTGGAATTGCGCCTGGTCCTAATTTCGACAAGGTTGTCTGCGCTTTGCCGCAAGATCCCACTTTTGAGCTCATCGAGAATGCTGGTGGAATCGTGGAGAAGAGTCTCACGGGCCACGCTGTTGCTGGTAACACTGTCTGGGTAAGCGGTGAGGTTCCGCGCGTCACGCTATTCGAAGCTGGAATGCTGGGTGGGATGAGGTGGTTTCAAGACCCTGGTAAAGAGGGTCGGTGGCGCAATGAACAGGTAAGTTCTGACATAGACGAGGTTTTATCACAATGCTCTCACTGAGGACGTGAACAGCATATCATGGATGAGAGATACGCTGCTATTGATGTCATAGGGAAAGGTCTGGTTATTTTCAGCGCGTGAGCTTGCAAGTTTGTTATGAGACTGTAGTTTTTATATTTTCATTTTAGCTGTTCACATGCAGGTATTGTCAACGTGATCAAGGATGCAATTTCTGTCTTTTCTGGACCCATATATATGGTGAAGTGCCGAACTTTTATTCGAAACGCTTTTGCTAAAGACATCAATAGGTCATCGGTGGCCTCCATCTCGCTGGACCAGAATTTTCACCGCGAATTCCACCAACCATAGACTTCCTCTCTACCCAGTTGAGACCTTCACCCACGTATGTCCTTCCCATGCACTGCTCAGGGTTTCAGTCCAAAATAGCACTGGAGCGGGCATTCGGTGAGGGTTGTGTTCCTGCCGGGGTAGGGCTCAAGATCAAGATTGTGGGCGATAGTGCTCAAGAGAAGATTATGTTCCCTCCTGTTTATTGATTCCACTCACAACGCGGGATGTTCTGTGTAGCAAGAGCATGCTTTCTGCACGAAAATCTAGTAACAACCAAGCATGAAACTCCGGCTCAGGGCAGTATACAACGGTTCTCCAAAGTAGAAATCAAATGTAATTCATCGATGAAAGCAGAGGTAAGTACAATCGCACAAGATATTGTTCTGTGGTAAACTCGATGACGATCCCTGGATTGTCTACGAGTAATACTTTCTCATATTGTTGACATTCAAATCGCATGAGACCGATGTAATATTATTGATGATTTGCGAGGTGGTATACATCTGCGATAGAGCTCGAATGAGCGGCCTTCAGTTACATATGCGGTCCGGGACGATAGGCCAAGAACTGACAACGGACAGCCGAAAGATCGACAGTTGCCGAATGTGGTGTGGTTACTAGAGACGATAAAGATATTAGTCTGAGCATCCGAGTAGACCACAACAATGTTTGTCCCTCGTGAAAAAAATCGAAGATAGCAACAAGGGATAATTAACGCTATATTAAATATCCGTCCACGGCGATCCAGAGTAGTGTGAGTGAATATATTAGTCAGCCCAAGTACTTCCAGATCATGAAGAAACAGAAAAAAGTGAAGATGGTGCCAGCGATAAAAATGTACATATCTTGCGTGCTATAAAGAACTTTGAGCAAGAGTAGTATTAGTGACAGTGGAAACATGCCTCCGTCTTTCTATCCACCCAATAACATCCCGGCTCAACCCCAAAGTATTGGCAGCATCCAGTAGCCTACGCTGAGTTCCTTTGAGCATGTTCCTTTGGTCTACCAAATTATCCAACACTTCACGCCCTTGAGCGATAAAGTCATCTAGCCGTGACTCAGTATTTTGAATAAATGAATGTTCGTCAAGAGCACGGAATTCACGACCGCCGTATCCTGTTTGTGGAGTTGGACCCCGAAACGGTGATTCAGAATGCTCCTCAGAGTCTGGGCGAAGGCCAGGATGCAAAGTGGATATTTGCGATGGAGTGGTTTGGAATCGCCGTCGTGTGTCTGAAGGAGACACCAGAGCACCAGATGTCGACATGAGGTCTGCGCGTTGTGCAGCAGCTTTCTACGTGAATGGCGTAAGACCTGCCGTCGAAGACAATGGGTCGGGAAAACGAGCATACTTCGATAGACGCTTGGGATTTCAGCATCTCAAACTGGCTCCTGAGCTCCGCATAGTCCGTTCTAAATTTCTGAACTCGCCTGAAAGTGAAATGGGAGGACAGCAAAACCAGCGAGGACTCGTATTCCTTACATCTGAGCTTTCTCCTGCTTTGCCATGATTATTTCTCGTTTAGCCATAGAGTCATAGTCATCTATTGTCCTGTGCATTGCAGCCAAAGAAGCTGATATCTGTCCTAACGCCCATATTCGTCATTGTTTAAAGTGTGAGGTCCCATTCAACGTACCCAAAAGAGATGCCGAATTGTCCCCATTGCGCAAACGCTCGAGGTCTGCCTGAAGAGAGTTCGTTTGACGAACACCAGAAGTATAGAGAGAGTTCATGGCTAGTTAAACGTGGACAGGCCTGCTGTTGACGACGTGTACAGTACTGGAATCAAGTTGTTAAAGGTCACTGTGTGCATGATTTGTGACGTTGTGACAACCAATTCTACGCGGTCTTGACGCGTCTCAACTAGAGTGTAGTTGCCCATTAAGGCTTGAATATTTAGGAATTTGACTCGACTGGAGGGGATAACAATGTGTACGAAGAAACTTCGTCGATAATGTCTACATTATGCGAATCCGTGTCCGATCTTCCAATTGCAAGGTCCTCATAACAAAGGCTTTACATTTGTCTTAGTCTGTCTAGTGACAAGTGTATGCTCAAGTCTAACCCCTAGAGGGAACACATCTACCTGTAGGAAATGTGTCACTCCAAGGAATAATAATGATTGGTGATACCACATCTCTTACAACCCGAGCTCCAACGATCAAGAGATACCCCATCTTCCCAGATGAATCGTTGATGAGCCTGGCAGCTCATTGGAATTTCGAAGAACACGTACAATCTTCAGCGGCTCTTTACCCTCGCCGTTTTGACACTCCTTTTCGCTTTTGTCCACCCTTCTTTCTCGATGCTTTACCTCCTGCCAATTCGGCTTTTTCTGTTCTCCTCGCACGCTGTTTCGTCCGTTCCGCCTTTCTCTCTTCTCTTGTTTGATACCGTATTTTTTGTGTTTGTGACTTCTTTCGCAGTACCGGCTTGAGTTTTTGGGTGGATAACTCCAACGACGGGGTCGCGGAAGATGCAGACCCAAGTTGTTCGATGTCATTAATAGTCCGTGGGCCGTGTATGAACGTATCAGGGTCAAAATCCTCGACAACAGTGACTGTTGCGGTGACTTCTTCGTCCTCGTATTCTTCCTCTTTCTGCTTTCCCTTGTCTACTGTTGAGATTCCTGACCATTCGTTCTCCGCTTGAGCATCTGAATTGTCTATGAATCCGGAAATGAATGAGGGATGTAATGAGACGAGTCCATATTGTACCTAGAAGAGCATGATAAGCTGATTCTACTTCGGCGGCATTTTGAAGGGCTCGTTCTCGAAGCATGCGGCGTTGCTGAGAGGAGAAATGTCAGTTAAAAGGTGATTTGTTACCAAGGAAGTCGAACAAACCTCGCGGCGAGTCTCCTGTCTTTCCTGCTTCTCGCGTTCCACGGCTTTCTTCCTGGCCGCATCTGCCTTTGCTAGCTTTCTTTTATGAAAACCTGTGAGAAATTCCCTGCTGTAGGTAAGAAGACATCAAGAATAAAGTGTGAGAGAGAAGACCTGCGAGCGTCGTCGTCAAAAACAATCTCCTTTATCTGCTCGCGCTTGGCTTTCTTTTTTGCAGCAATAACCTTGTGGGACTGGGTGAGTATTGTAAGGTTCTCCATGGGTGGTTCGAAGGAAGAGTGCTTATATAATACGTAATCTTAATCAGGCTCCTGAAGAAGCCCTGAAGAGTTTCTAATTTTCATAGATATTCTTCAGGTGTAACATCTTTATGTATCAAAGCAATTTTGTGTCATCGTTAACTCGACAATATTCCTTTAACGTGTCATAGAGTCTCATTCCATGCGTCTCATGAATAACGTTCGCCACCGAGGGAGTAATCATTCACAAAAGTAGCCGAAGCAGATAAGACGCCAGGAGTAGAATGGACCAGAGTCCTGTGGAGAAATGTAAGTGGGGTTCTTACTACAATAGATGAATGAAGATCGTAGTGGTTATGAATGACTAACGCTATGAAAATACACGTACCCATTCATATCAAATAGAATCTATTAGCGGGTTGCGGATGTCGTGGTCAACGGAACCACAGACGTTATGATGAAGTCAAGTTTATACACACAACATCTACAGCGAGAACCACAAGCCCCATTCCGATTCAATACGACACTGAAAAGGAGTCGGGGTGTTGAGCCCGGTGTTTGGTGCGCGAGACCAAATAGAACAATTTATGCACGTATCGATGCACGATGTTTCGGTGTTGGGTGAGAGCGCGTTCGCGCGGCGTGATTCCATCCCTCCTTCCTGAAAAACACCATTTTACTCAGCTGTGACTGAAAAACCATTTTGAGCTAGTACTGTCGATCGGGACGAACGGTTATGATATGCTCCGTGAAGCGGTTACACTTGAGCAATTCCAAACTTTTTGCCATGTCTGGTCCATAAGTAGAAGACGGATTCACTTGAGTGCATCTTGTACTAAGTGCCGGAAAACTGCCTAGAAACTTCTTGATCTGAATGCATGATCCTGCTCGTACTGACGACTAGTGGATCTAAATGAAATATCAGGTTGAGATAGTGATGACACGCTCGCTCCAAACTAGTACATGCGCCTAGTAGGTTCGCCTGAAAGACCTTCCCAAAAGTGACCATAGGAAGAGAAGATGGAACATGAGTGTGGGGAAATTCCGATAAATAGCCGGAATGGGACTAGTAGCTTTGAGCTTCTTTGGATGAATATACATTCCTGCTCGCACCGACGGCTAGTAGACCGAAGCGGAGATACCAAGTTGAGATAGTAAATGACAGGTTTGCCCCGAGGTAGCACATGCACATAGTAGGTTCGCCTGATAGACCTTCTCAGAATTGAACATAGGAAGATAGAACATGACCCATATAGTAGCACTTGGAATTCCGGGCCTGGTGTGATGAATTGTGAGCGCGTGTATATGCGCTGTTTGTATATCATGCGACCAGTAAAGTCGGAGCCGGTTGCATTCCAGAGATTGTGCGAACGTTAGGAGCACCTTATGATCAATCATCATCTGGATTCCGGAAGCAGTCATAGTCGAGCTTCTCGGAGTTTGGACGAATCATTCACCGAGGTCTTTGCGGCGTGCGTTCCAAGTACTTGCCTCTGTCGATTTCGTCCCAAGTAGTGACTGTATTTTGTCAGAAGTATTTGTTTTTATCCAAGCCAGGAAATTGAAAGCGGCGGAAGTATTGAGTACTTGAGAATTCTCGATGTCAATTTGTCCAGGAACTTACCTTCAAACCTGCAGAAGGTTTGGCATTTTGAGCAAGGGGGGTGGTCATAGATGGAGTGCAAAGACATTTGTTGGTGATCTTGGAGTCATCAGTCATCATCGCAACCAATGCTGACAAAGCGGCGGTTGATAAGACGTCTCATTCAACAACTGCCTCTTTATCCATAACCATCATCATCACCAGCACCTACCAATAAATAGCGTGAGTATCTCTGTTGAAATAGACAACGCCTTTCGCTGACCATTAGAAGCATGCAAATCTTTGTGAAAACCTTGACTGGAAAGACCATCACCCTTGAGGTTGAGTCTTCCGACACCATCGATAATGTCAAAGCCAAGATTCAAGACAAAGAAGGGTACGTCAAACCTACTTTCTGCGCCCGCCATGACTAACTAAGACAATCTAGAATTCCTCCCGACCAGCAACGTCTCATCTTTGCTGGTAAACAACTCGAAGATGGCCGCACGCTTTCCGACTATAACATTCAGAAGGAATCCACGTTGCATCTTGTGCTCCGTCTTCGTGGTGGAATGCAGATTTTTGTAAAGACCTTGACTGGGAAGACCATCACCCTTGAGGTGGAGTCCTCCGATACCATCGACAATGTCAAAACCAAGATCCAAGATAAGGAAGGTATTCCCCCTGACCAGCAACGTTTGATCTTCGCCGGAAAACAGCTCGAAGATGGTCGTACACTTTCTGATTACAATATTCAGAAGGAATCTACCCTTCATCTCGGTACGCTTGTTCCCTTTACTTAGATGGAATGAGACCTCAGCGGACCACAGTTCTCCGCCTCCGTGGTGGTATGCAAATTTTTGTCAAGACTCTGACAGGAAAGACCATCACTCTTGAGGTTGAATCGTCCGACACTATTGATAACGTCAAGGCCAAGATTCAGGACAAGGAAGGTATACCTCCCGATCAGCAACGCTTGATCTTCGCCGGCAAGCAACTTGAAGATGGTCGCACTCTCTCGGACTACAATATTCAGAAGGAATCCACCCTCCACCTTGGTACGTAAAGTCTAATCACATGTATCATTGTTATCACTTATTTATGGATTAGTCCTTCGTCTCCGCGGGGGTATGCAAATTTTCGTCAAGACGTTGACGGGGAAGACCATTACGCTCGAGGTTGAATCGTCGGACACAATTGATAACGTCAAGGCGAAAATTCAGGACAAGGAAGGCATCCCCCCCGACCAGCAACGCTTGATCTTTGCCGGGAAACAGCTTGAGGACGGCCGCACTCTTTCTGATTACAACATTCAGAAAGAGTCGACGCTCCATCTTGTTCTGCGTCTCCGCGGTGGTATGCAGATTTTTGTGAAGACGCTCACCGGAAAGACGATTACGTTGGAAGTGGAGTCGTCGGACACGATTGACAACGTGAAAGCGAAGATTCAGGACAAGGAAGGTATTCCGCCTGACCAGCAACGCCTAATCTTTGCGGGCAAGCAACTCGAAGACGGGAGGACGCTTTCCGACTATAACATACAGAAGGAGAGCACCCTGCATCTGGGTAAGTCGTCGGACGTGCCATGTTATTGTTGATTGCTGATGTTGGTGCAGTGCTGCGCCTGCGGGGTGGTCTATGAGCCGACCATATAATTGTAACATGTTGTATCAGTATGTAGATAGGAAGAATGTAGTATGTGCGTGATGAACGGCTGTTTCGTTTGAGCAGGGTCACCGGGTTGTTACCTAAGCTGTGCGCGTCACTTTTATCTGTGACAACCAGGGAGCAGGTCAATCCACGACATACAACTTGCCTGTCCTCTACTTGTTTCTTCTCTGCCCTTCCACGACACGCACCCACTCTTGCAACGGCGACACGCCTCCCATGGTGCCAGCTGTCCTCACCCCCGCCGTCTCTCGCACAAACATACAATGGCGTCCCACCAAGATCATGAACATGCGCGACCTCTCCAAGGACGATGACTTCCTCAGCCATCTTCTTGTCGAGAAGCTCGGTACTGGCTCAGTGCCTCTGCTTGTCCACAAGATGGACCCCACCAGGCGACTCCCCAAGGTCGATGCTCACGAGCTCTTGGCCATCGTTCGACGCGTAATTGTTTTCGTATTAATTGGTGCTTTCTCCCTCTAACTTATATCTTTCTCTCTGTTCTGTCTCTATTCCGCTACTTTCTAGCTGGTTGCCGTAAAGGGGCCTATTCAACACGCTATTCGTCAAGCAGTGGACGAACTTCTCGCGTGCGTATAACATGGTATTTCCCCATTCATTCAACTCAACGCGCCGCCACTTAGCCTCGCTCCAATTCGCTACTACCTCAAATCATATACACAAAAACAGATCAACGCATTTGCCACGTGTGTTCACATATATATACAATTCACGACTTCCCTGACCTTGACTCCCTGCTCTAGACATGCTTCTCGCTACTTTGAATTGTACAACCCGCATGGCTTTATTGAAATTGCCCATACATCACGGTACTCCCATCGAACAGGCAAATCAGAGCTCTGCATCCTGGCCACCCGTAACCTCACCCCTGGCACTGTCATCACTGAACTCAAAGGTTCCATGGCCAACTTGACTGATGAAGAAGACAGGGAGCTCAAACGGACAGATCTTAGGAGCTCTGATATCCGGAGAGATTTCAGTGTCATTCACTCCAAACAGATGAAAAAGAACCACTTGTTTCTTGGGCCGGCCCGATTTGTCAACGTAAGTTTACACCGTAGAATCTTCCACTGCGCCCTCTTAACTTACGACAGCATGACTGTGATAATAACTGCGAGCTTTTTCGAGAAGGGAGATACATCACTTTCAGAACTCTCAGGAGCATAGCCGTAGGTGAAGAAATCACCGCACATTACGGCGATGGTTATTGTGAGCTGTCTTTTTTTATATCCACTAGTACAGGATTTGACAAATTAGCACAGTTGGACGTAAAAACCGACATTGCTTATGCGAAACATGTGAGAAACGAGGCACAGGTGGTTATTCGCCTGAGAATGATGATGATCTTGAACCATCTTCGGACTCGGATTCGGACTTGGACTCTTCACCTTCCGACAGTGACGACGAGCGTCCTCATCCAGCGCCCAATGTCAATGTAAATGAACGTCGGACGCGTCGAGGTGTCTACGCAATTGTTACAGCAAAGGAAGATGATAGTGACGACAGTGACGAGGAAGACGATAATACTGTTCCCTTGGCGGATGATCAAGACATTCCCGCGGATGGCAAAATTGAACTAGTGACAGAGAGGGACACTCCTTCTGATCTAACTTCAATAGCAACATCTGTTGGTCCATCTGACTCTGCTCACGCGACTCCATCATCCATATTGATCACCCCAATTCCTAAGCACTCAGCTTCTTCCTCCTCTCCTCGATCGTTGAGTTTGTCCTCAGCCGACGAGCCCCATCGCAGCTCTTTCCGATCAATCATCTCAACACGTCGCCAGAAAGCCGCTGAAGCGGCGACGCAGCTTGTTTCTCCTGCACTGACCGAAGACACAGTGTCAAATCCGGAAACCACCACTCCCGAGAAACGTTCGACTCGTTCCGTCTCTATTCAAGAACTTGATGCACAGAGGCAAAACAAGGGTAAAGGGAAGGCAAAGGAGGATACACCTACATTGACATCAACAAGCCGAGGTTCGACCGCTAAAAAGGACGAAATCAGTGTCAAGAAGGAGGAAGTCGAATCACGATCACTACGTACCCGTCCTCAGACATCAAACAGCGCTGATGTATCGAAGGATCCGCTCACGAAATTGCAACCATCCAAAAGCTCTGATGGAAAAACACTGCCGACATGTAGTACTTGCTCGAATGTTTTGCCTGTGATTTCAGTGGATTCTCAAGTGGTATGGGGTTTGGTCGAGACTGCTTCAAGGGGTTCACCAAAAAAGAAGAAAAAGATAGAACTGCAAGAGTGTCCCCGGTATGCTCTTTTATCATGGATTTCTATTAGACGGATTTTAACACTGTTGTGATAGATGCATGCGCCATGTTGCAATATATGGTCGTCCATGGCCACATCGCATGCCTATACAGGGTGCTGCCCCATTTCTACCTACACCACGGGAGGAGGCTACGCCTGTAGATTCGGCATCGAGTCGAATATCACACAAGTCTTTGCCGGTCTTAGACCGAAAACTTGCGGCGGCGGCGGCGGCTTCGAGCAAGAAGCATGAGCGTGATTCTGACACTGACGAGCCCCCTATGAAGAGGCGAAAGACTGAGGTTGTCAGGGCCGACACTTCAGCCAAGATTGCCCAGCATTCTTTCAAAGTGAAAGAGAAGCTCGATAAACGCCACAGTCTTCCAATTCCAATCGAACCTCCTCCGGAAAAGCGCAAACGTGGCCGGCCCCGCCTGAATCGCGATGCTTTAGGCAATCCAATTCGAGTACCGCCTCGGATAATCAACTTGCCCGCGTTCGGCGCGAAGCCGCAGCCCAGAAATATCAATGGAAGATTCGAAAAAAAGGTATCGTCTCCGAAAAAAGATGAGCCGACGATATTGTCATCTCGAGCAGAACGAGCAATCGAGAGAGAGAGGGCCAAAACTTACGGCGATGAACCCTTAGACAAAGATGGAATGCCTCGCAAACGAACGATCGAGGATCTTGACCTGCAAGAGTTGCCTAACAAACGTGCATATCATCGTCGTGAACCACCCAAACGCGTCGTCCCTCGTCAAACTTCAGCGATCTTCAAGAGTAGACAGCTCTTTTCGAACCCGAACCCATATAGTTTTGCTCGTCAGGCCTGGGCAGGCCCGGTCACCTTCGACGACTCGTCTGAGGACGAGAAAGCGCCAGTAACCCCGGAAGACATCAAGTCGCCTTCGGCAACTATTGCTGATGTAGATATTTCCGAAGAGCCGATTGCGTCATTGCCGATCGCAACTTCGGTCTTACCCCGCGGAGCATCGATTCTCAATCCATCTCCTTTTGCTTTTGCAAAACGTCGATGGACATCAACATCAAGCCATGACAACAGCGCCTCTCCGAATGACACGGAGACTTGCTCTGCGCCAGCCCCGAGACTCAACCTCCGTTCTTCCCGTAAATCTGACATCGGTCTAATCTATTCTTCAGACGAGGTATGAAATTTTACCGAACTCTGGTTATTTACTGAATTGCCATTAGGAATTGATATCTTGCCGACTGAATGCTGTTCTCGACGGGTCTGACTTCTCCTCAGATGACGAGCGAAGCCCTAGGACTCTGCGTCATTCCTATCCAAAGGCGCCGCCGCCCAGCCACGGCGAAACGCCTTCATTCCCAAACTCTTTTGCATCCACTGAGCGTGGTCCTACTCCCAACTTTGTTCGTGCAGGTTGGGACTCTTATTCGTCTGAATCGGAGTCTTGATCTTCCACCCCGAGGCGATACCTGCAACCGTTATACCACCATTGTTTATTCTCTAACCGCACCGATGCTTATATTATCACGACTAACTCAGTAGCAAGTAATTCGTACATTACGATCCGTCTTATTGGGGGCTATGACAGAATCGACCGTTGTAAAGGGTTGTATCACATATCTGCCAGAATCCAACTTCTAGTTAATGGGATGGGGAAAATGATAGACTTTGCCACTTTTGCACTTGGTTCTGATCACTTTTATCTCTCGATCATAGCAAATTGACAACACTTGGGGAAACCATCGCCTTCAGAAAGTGCTAGATGTACTATTATGAGCTGTCACCCATGGCAATACTGCACGTAGATCTTTAATGACCGTCACATTTCCTTTCAGCTCTCTTGAAATCCTGTGCGCTTGTTCACCATCTGCGCCGCTACGCTGCAAAAGAAGAGCATTCATTCCAGCAGCTTGGGCTCCATGATAGTCTCTGTATAATGAGTTTCAACGATTTTGAAACGCCACAGAAAAGTGCGACACACGCATCGAGTTCATCGCCAACGTGTAAGCACTGGGCAGGGACGACAGGGTTCTGTGGGTTACGACTATTGACGACGGCAAGTGCGCGCCGATAGATTTCGGGCGAGGGTTTCTCCACTCCTTCCTCTTCGCTGAGAATGATTGGATCGAGAAACACAGGGAATTCTAGATCCCTTAGTACAGACCCTAGAAAACACGGACATCATCTGTAGTGAACATTTCAAGGGCAAGAAAGCCTACGGATCCTTGAGTCGGCATTGCTGATGACGGCTGTCTGGATGTTCAATTTGTGCAAAGAGTTGACTGAGATAGCAGTGCTATGAGGGTTGTTGCAATCCAAATCGTACGTGTGGTACGTACCAACGGTGATAGCGTCATCAAATGCCCTGTAACCTTCCTTTGAGCTGAAACGGTCCAGAAGCCGCGATACGATTTGAGGCAAAAAGGCATCGATGGCTGCAGAAGTTCAGATACCTCGAGATCAGTTAACTTTCAAGAATGGTGTTGGCGCAGTTGGCATACCCTTCTCATCGGCGCCTGCTCCGAGCGCAGTCCGCTTGATAACCTCTGACCACCATGTCCGAGATCCTTTACCATAGGCAGGATTCTCTCTTTCCAGCGATTGAAAGGCTTATCAGGGAAGGTTAAGGACGAACAACTCGGAGGGCTTCGTATACATACCTACCCGAAACGACTGCTTCAAAGACCCTTGATCGAGAACACCCAAATATGGCCTAAACACGTGTGAGTACTGTACATGAATAGGAAGGCGGGGAACTATGGTTGTATAGAGCGCGTCGAATGTGACCAATCGTATTGGCTGTCGTAGTGCTGCCATGATTACATAGCGTACTTATGTCCTTCATGTTCACACTCAATCACACCGTAGGTCTTCCGTTCATAAGATGTGTTATATGTTGAATCTATCCTTATTCAAAAGATTGCTGTAGATACAAGCCCTCTCTTTGAGAAAGAGAATTTTTTTTAATCGTCTTCTTCAACATCACCAAACTCGAAGATACCCAACCGATCTCTCTTCGCAGCCAGCACAGAATCTCGCAGTCTCTTGACAACTTGTGGATACGAAGCCAGATAATTGCAGCCTTTGCGATCAATGATAGCAAGGCCATCGGCCACAAGATCAGCATTGATGCACGCAAATGGATCGCTGGTTGAGGCAGGGTTTTCGGGATCGATGAGGCGAAGATGAAGTAACGACCCTTCTTTATGATCTATGTTAGCGACCAACTTACGACCCTCACATAATTGGGAAAAGCGATCGACTGCTTCTTGTTGATATTCACTTGTAGGCCCTACAAGCTTCACGAAGCTGAAGGAGGTATGAACATGGATCAGCTAGCGAGAGCACGTCAACTTACCTGAGGCGAGCCTCATGCGCTTGCCCTGGTAAGGAACGGAAACGCGGGTCGAGCGGTCGGATGTTGGAGAAAGCTACTGTGTCTTGGTTGCCATAATCAATGAAGGTAACCTCCGCCTCCTTCTTGATGGGAGAAGCGCGACGAATTTTGGCACGGTACCATGCTCCATCGGAAAACTTTGCAGAAACTAGATCCCCTCCTTTGGGAACAAAACCTGGAGGGGCAGCGACAGGAGATTGATGATGAACTGAAAAATCTCGCATCAATTTCTCCAGGGAGGCAATACCTTCGAATTTGGTGTTCAATATCATGGATTACTTCTTTCAAATCAAGATGTTACCTTCCGTGTTTAAGATTTGAACCGAGAACCCAAATCCGGTCTTGATGCGAACATCACTGATAATAACATCGAGATATTCTGCTTTCAACGCGCCGGTGTCGCTGGCGTCGGCCACGACTTCGGCCTTTTCTGACTCTTCGTCATAGTCGCTCCAGATCTGGAACAAGGTAGTAAAGAAGAGAAACAAAGAAGAATATTCAAAGGGGCTTACATTGAGTCGAGCCGTCTTTGCTTCTGCCTGATGATACTTTCATGAGCGTTCTTCGAACATTGTGAGTGGAATTACCTCTGCTTCATTCAGTTGTCGTGCCCATGATAAACCTTCTGCAGAATATGCGTGGACGGCAGCCAAACCCTCTTTCACTAATGCGAGGGCGAAGTTCTCTTTGTTAAGGTATAGACATCCAATGAAACCCCCGGACTTGTCAACACTGTCCACCTCGAACTCCACGTCGCGCTGCATGCATCGTCTGAGAGCATAATCAGCAGCTTCAGTGCCGTATGGTTCTCCCTTATCCGTTACATTTCGTGCACTTCGAGGTGCCCGGATTCCTGCGTGCCGCGTTGTCAATTGATGGTGAGACTAACCATACGCTAGAACCTTACCAGCCAAGACGAGGGTAAGAGTCTGATTATCTTTCGGAAGATAAATTCTTGTATACATATTGAGATCGATGGAATTATGCCAACGATAGAAGGAGCACCCACTTAAATCGTGATCCAGCTGCGACGTAATCAACAACAGCAGGAATTTTTCCGAGTCGTTTGAAACCATTGAGATATTGTGTAGCGCGTGCAGCCGTCTGAACATCAAGAAACACGATCAGAGTTCGTCAAATGTATTTATGCAGCCCTTGCTTACTTCGGAAATATTCAATGGTTGTTTAGGTGCTGGTATCTCTTTCCCAGAGTGAATCCCTCGAGTCTCTGTAACTGCACTATGAACGAATCTAGGAGTCAAGTATGCTGATAAGAACATAAATGGAGTTCTACTGACACTTGCTCGGCTGCGATGAGTCTGTCATACTCGGAAGACCTATCTTCGTCATCCCGCTTGTGACGAACGATGCTAGCTAACCCCTTCTCAATCAGCTGTTCGGCTATGTTGCTGAGATGGAACGTGTCGGCCATTGACCAAAAATCGAGGAATAAACTGACCTATTCTGACCACCATAATGAACTGTAGCACATTCTCGCTCCTCGAAGTCTCCTTCGCGAGGGCGCACAAAGTCAATGGTAACTTTGACATGTTTTCCGATAAGTTTCTTCCGCAAAAATTCCCTAGCTTCCTGAGCATAGTAAGCCTGTTTCGGGTCAGATAGTCTGTCAAAGCCAATAGTTCAGCATTACAGTAAAATACCAAATGAAATGAGATTGACTTTGGCCCTCGAGTCGAGCTCAGCTGGATTCTACGCTCCTTTCCAGAATCTTTCTCGATGACTGATAGCTGATCACCACTCCACACTCGTACGACCGTTGCGTCAAAGGTTTTAGATTGTCCAGAGGACAGAGACCCATTATTGGCCTTGGAAGCAGCAGAGGCGGCTGGCAAATTCGCGTAGAGGCAAGCTCGCTTCTCCTTGGCCGATTTCTCAGCAGCCCGAAGCCTCTCCATACCACCATTATTAGCAAGCATACCGGCATGCCAGTCGACGACACGAGCAAGGCCCGCAGCAACAAGGAACTCAGCAACATTTCCTGACGGGTGAAGGACTACATTTGCCGTTAATCTTGAACTGCTTTGATCACTGGAGCTCGAGCATACTGACCTGTACCAATGAAGATGCTGGCAGGTTGCGGTGCAGCAGCATTAGGACCTGATTGAAACGGCGTCGCTGTCGAGGTCGGAAGGGACAGAATGACAACGCGAACAGGTCTTTGAAGCAGACGAGACTCAGTGAAGAACTTTGCCTAGAAAGACATGAATTTATTGATGAGGCTCTGGAACATATACATGATGAAGCGGGGACAAAACCCACTTCTTCTCCCCAAGGTTCTGAAAGCTCTCCTTGTTTAGTTGAGGCACGCGGGCTTCGGACACCTGCTAGAGCAATGTTGACAATTTGATGTTCGCCATCCGGCATTAGGAGCCGGACGCGTAACGTTGTTCCGTCTCTAACATATTCCACAATGGCTTGAATACGAAGTCCAGTGAGACATAGCTTGTAACGGGTAGCTCAAAAAGATATCACCATCAAGAGATTTGCCCTTCCATTCAGTAATAAAAGCCTGCGAGTCTTCTGGCATAGTGTGATGCACTGCTCGAGCCTAACATCGCAGGTGTCAATATTCGAGTATCTATTGATATTAGGCAGAGCTCAACCTACCTGGGGCCCGTGCGGATTCCACAATCCTCTTCCAGATGCTCTTGCTTCGTTTTCTAATTCGCGTTTTTTAAGGTCCTCCTCTGTAAGTTCACGCTTGATTTCCTTCAGTTTCGCCCATCCGCTCTTGAGGAGCTCAGACGTGAGATCCACACCCCCAACTTCTGCGTTTCCAAGATCGCGCGGTACATCATCGTTGGAAGGCAAGGAATGCAACGATGTGAATGTGATCTCTTTGCCGACAGTATGAGCACGCAGAAATTCGCGCGACTCGAACGCCCAGAGCTGGAAAAGCGACGAACATCAATTAAAGGCTTCAGAATGATAAGTTGAGCAACGGGCCTCATCTTCTCGACTGGATGTGCCAAGTCTAGGAGCTGTGATGTCCGCCAGATGCAGAACACTGTATTCACCCACTTCCTGTATCAGATATACATGAGACGAAGCAGCAGAGGCGATCAGTACCGTTCTTTAGGATATTGTCCTTGAGGTCCTGGTCTTCCGCGAAGTATGAGGGAGTCGCCGGAAATTACAGCTATTTACACGAAACAAAATCAGACGAGTGATGGTCAGATGTGGCAAAATGAAGTAAAAGTACATTTGACAATCTGAGTTCATATTAGTGCGTCAAAAACGAAGAAGCAACAAACGACGCACAGCTTTGAAAGACATATCGGCAAGATCAGGACGAAGATGCAAAATGACTGTGGGTCAAATGAATTGAGCGTTTGAGACTACTTAAGGGCTTGCGTACGAGCACTGCCGCGTTTTTTGGTGACAGGGGTCGAATCCACGTGACTCCAGCAAACGATAGAAACGGTTTAAAACGTGGTTCTAACCTTCTTACGAGGTCCTTTTGTGGAATTCGAGTACAAAAGAGTTATGTACAGTAGCATGAAAGAAGAGTAGACAGACATCAAAAGGGGCTGAGGATTTTCCCACTTGTCTGGATTCCATTGGATATATCATGATTCATATGGTGTAGAAGATCGATGACCATTTGCGGCGATGTTTTGTTTATAGGCATGCCTGCAGAACCTAAGGATGCTGCTGTACAACGAGTCACTAAATGGCGCCGGTGATTCGTACCAAGTGTAATGAGGACCGAGGATTCTTTTGTAACAATTTGTCCCAGACCGCTCAGAATACGACGACTGATCCTTCATTTTTGAAACCCTGGGATATCCGCTGCCCGTGGTTATTTTATCAATCCCCATTGTCTCCTCTACATCCCGATCTTGGGTACGTATTTGGTCATGTAGTAGGTACTTGGGTGCATTGATAATTGAACGGAGTACGGCCGAACAACAGGCAGTAAAATGTCACACAGAAAGACCAAACATCAATTGCTTTGGTGATAGACGGGTTATGAGGGAGCAGTACTCGGTCTCGCTCCCAATGAAATCTGGGGCTGTTCAGCGATATCATCAGAAAACTGATGAAAAAAGGGTAGGAGTCCGATATCTTTTTTAAGGTCAGAATCGTCGTTGCTAGAAAGGACATGGTCATAGGAATCTCTTGGGCGTCTCTGTCTGGTATTTGACTTGTACAAAAGCGAGAAACACCAAAATCAATGAATTTCACGATAGTGCGATCCAGAGCCCTCGTTCAGAGTAGATTGGCAAGATGATGTGATGATGGTGCACTAAGGTCATGGCTTCGAGTCCAGAGGCCTGAGATTTTGCTAGGCTTCTGCTTACAATTCTCAAGTTCGGAAGTTTTGCTTATAACTACAATGTTCCCTAAGAAGGTCCCGGATGATACGGCCGCGGCGAGCTTCCTCTACCAACAAGAAGGGATGATCTTCGTTGTCCTTTTGACCTCCAGACAAGTATTTGCGTAGCTGAACACGCGTTCCTTGCGCCTGAATATTGTAACAATATATGTGAAGATGGTTCGCTGATTACTTCATGTAAGAAGGTCAAGATGTAACTTAACCCAAGCTTAATCAGTAAATCCTGCCCAGTGCTAGGATATCAATCATCGAGACAGGCTACATTTGCATGAAAATATTCTAGGGCTGCTCAAATCTTGGATAAGTACAACATGTAGATCGGTACTTACGGCTCGAAAAGTGGTACAGTTTGAACCTAATTCAGAGTCTGTTGTTGGCCGAGTATGCCGCCGGGAATCAATTCTGTTCGCTTAGCGGAGCCTTCCTACTGTAAAGAATGTGGAAAGGACAGTTGGGTAAGTATCGATGATGAAGAATACAACCCGTTACATTGCGGCTTGCTGACGGCATATCCGGCCAACAACGGACTCTGAATTATGTTCCAACTCTGCTCTGCGCAGAACTGCACCCAAGTGACCAGTGCCTTCTCGCACTGTTTTGTGATAAATCCTCTACAGTCTGATCTCGATTCGGACTCGGGGGACCATTCACGATTTTGAGCGCATAGCACCAATGATATGTAATGTAATTGGCTATGAATCAACTGCCTACGTATGAAGAGCTTCCTAGGGCTCCCGGAAGACTTCACGACCTGTGACATCATCGAAGCATATAAATACCTCACCATTTCGGCCCTTTCCTATCTCCTCCCTTAATCGGGCATACTGATTGACTTCCCGACGCTGGGACAAGAAAAGCCAGTGTGATCATACTAACTTGTAAACCGAACACCATCCTCTCATCAAGCTGAAGTATAAGATTCGTCTTGAGCAGTCATCGATCAGGGTCTAACTGTGTGAGACAAACTTGTTACATTATGGTAGGTCAAAGTTTTTCCAACATCTAGTAGCTTAAACTGACCGAATTGGTAACTGTTAAACTAACTACTGCCTGACAGAAAATGCCTTCACCGGATCATCTACTGCCTGATATCGAGAGACGCCAGCTATATTTACAGGAGGCAGGGCCGAGCGTAGATCATTGTCCACCAAAGGTAGGGACTAGGACTGGAGATGCAATCGCAGGCCATCACAAGAAGCCTCGGCAAAATCGAAAAGGGGTGAAAGATATAGCCCAGTTATCCAACGTAGCGTATTTTGATCGCGGCCGTTCGATTACGTGCTTCCAATGCTGAAGGATCTTTGTCAGTCAAGGAGTTCAGACTGTAAATCAATATATCTACCTTTCAGTTCCTCAGCTTCTTCACGCTGTTCGTAGTCGAGTACTAGGCGTTTTAAGTGCTGTTGCTCAACTCTATCCTGCAATTGAGCGGATCGAGTGTGAACTGCTAAAGCCGATTCGGCGGGAACGGCTATTTGGCGAGTCTATTTCGTAGGTAAGCTTTTCATGATCTTTCAAATTCGAAAGACCATGAACACACATGCTGCTTATTACCGCGCTTCGTGAGGACAGTAAATGCCATAATGTCAGGTCGATTGAGTTCCGATGTTTCGCTCTCTTCATCTCCGTCCTCGATCTTTTTCTTCCGGACGGGAGGAGGAAGGACCGAAGAATCCCAAAGTGCCAGGGCTGTTTTTTTGTCGACCTTTCGAGAATCGCCAGAAGTATCTGTTACCATCTTTGCAAGCTCCTTTGCAAATTCGGCTTCAGCTTCTTCAGAAGGGCCAAGGTTATCTTGAAGACTATTACTGGCGGAGAGCACGACTTCTTGGTCTGGAGATGGTGCCCGCTCATCGACCTAAAGCTTGGCTTTGAGACCTGCATAGCCGCAGAGAGAATCATCCACTCACTTGGGAGGAGTGATCGACTGCGTCATCCTCTTCCTCACCTTCCCCCTCGTCCCCGTTGAGCCTTTCACCTTCGTCTTCGCTATCGTCGCCACTATCATCACCGGCAGCTGCAGAAAATAACCCATAAAAAGAGCATGAGTTGAAGAGGAAGCCTGTATTTACATATATTCTGGTAAGCTACATTGAACATCTCATCGACCGCAACAGCTGCTTCTTCAATTGTTTTAGCAAACTGCAATTTAGGCCGTACTGCCTGTATAACGATAGAAGATAGGACATCAGACGATGAATGGGAATCTGCCTCTCTTACCTCAAGGGAGTCAGACACCATGAAATCAACATCCAACGGTAATGGATCCTTGCAATGAATATAGTACTAAGATGATTGTCAACACTTTCCTTCACAGCTAACAGATGTTCTCTACCTGGAAAAATACCAGAAAATTGTCAAGTTTCCTCTTCTGTGTTCCACGATCGAAGCACATCCCACAAGTGTCCAAAAGAACACAGACAAGACGAATACGGAAGAAGTCATCTGGCATATCAAGAGTAACTAACTGTTTAGGCATTGGCCGCCCGTCCGCTGACAAAATGTACATGAGGACGATTCAGATTGTAAGATTAAAAACTCACGGTGACCGAACATCACTAGTGACCACAATGTGTCGAAGATGATCCCAGAACTCAAGAGTCGATAGATATACAACTCTCCCAAATACTTCATGATCGCCAGTCGTCTCTGATTAGTACTATAGACATTTTGTTCTAGACCTCTTCGAACATCCTCGAGGACCTGATCCACGACAGCAATGGCGAACGCTGGCCGATACCGCTGTAAGTCATTTGTTAACATGGCCATAAGGCTGACATTGCTATAGGTGAATTTCCAAGGTTTCGTGAAGACTTTATGGAGCGTCGAGCGAACTTCAGTGTTGTCCCAGTCGAGCTTTCGAATGAGCTTGAGAACTTTGTCGATAGTCTTCTTCGAAAGGACATCGTAGACCAGGTGACGGATAAAAAGCTCCATGTGGCTACGACGTTTCTCCTGCCTAGGCGCGCGTTCTGGCGGGTTGCACTAAACCTGATATCATAAAGTTTCAAACATAGCAAAGACCAAAGCGAACCTGGTAGTATGCATTCTCTAGAAGGAGAAGCTGTCTTTGATCAAAGTGCTGTAAGCTTTGTTTACGTCTCATAAGCTCTAGCTGAACGATAAAGGTGAACATTTGTACAATTTTAGTCTAGCTTCGCACCATTGTTCCAAACCTCTGAGAGGTTTCTTCGGTTCTGAGCAAAAACCTTCCACATCCTTCCAAAAGTAATGCAATATTCTCGACGTTGACTCCAGAAAAATCATCCAAGCAGACTTTGAAGATGTGGAGGATGAGATGAGAGGGCACAACGTGGAACTTAGTCAAATTTGACAGGTATGTGATATTCTAGTGAACCTTTAAAATATACAACGATGAATGACCATAGAAGCTGACCTTGAGCCTAACTTCTGCAAGTTCCTTGACTACATTTTTCTTGCGCTGGAGATAACGGAATTCTTCATCAAGCTGTGGGGGTTCATGAAAAGGTATAAGGACAGAACTGATCCTTTACATACGATAGCAATCAATTCAGTTCCGACGTCTGGCATGTACTTATTCAATGTCGCAACAAGCCTTGAATAGTGCGGAAGGAGGTCTGTCCGATTCTTCGGTACCTGGGCCAGGAACTGCAAATTATTTTATTAGAATCAAAACCACCAAATTCAACATCGAGATGAATTGCTACTTTAACAAGCCTCTTTCTCGCCGCCTTGGAATTCAAGAATGCGAAGTCGATGGCAGCTTGATCCATCAATGCACGATTCGTAGCATCAGGTAAACGAAGAAGAAGAGCAGTAAGAAGTTGGGATGGTCCCTGTGGAGCCATGTGGGGGGAAAGGGGAGGAGTAGACGCCTTCGGTGTGCCGGGTGTTGGAGTTGGAGCACTACAAAAGGTCAGCTCAGTGTACGAGATGAAAGACAACAATCTCACTCGTCCTCGTCTATGGAATCAATAGGTGAATCGTTTGGAGTGGGTTCAACGGCATTCTGTTCAAGTTTATGCAGTTCTTCCTCTAACTTTCTAACTTCTTCCTTCTCTCGGTCGAGGCGCTGCTTTTCTGTTTCCTTGTTCTCTTCTTGCTCAGGCACGTCAATACCCAAAACACTGCTGGGAACGAAATCTTTGAGGTCCTGCACGTCTTCGAAAAATCGCCTTTCTTCTTCATCTTCCCATTTACCTCCTGTGGGGATGATTTCATCCGTGTCCTCAAGATGATTCAAATTATTGGACCCAATGAGAATCGAATCCGACTTCTGAGAGATGGTTGGCAGGGATGGAAGGGGTAAATAAAGCTGCTCGGAAAGGCTATTCGAAATCGAGAGTGAGCAGTTGACGCAAAAAATCTCCCGAACTTACGCTTGGCAACTGGAGAAAAGTTTCTCGTAGCCCTTCGTCATTTTCTCATATGCTTGCTGACGGTCTTCAAATATTTCACCAGAGCGGATATAAGCTTCATGGTTCCGTTTGTCTTGTTCTTGCAGCCGCTACACAATTAATCTCAATACGAAGACAAGAAAATAACTACTTGATGAAGTACAGACCTTGTGTTCAATAATTAGTTTCTTACAAACACTGTCATAATAACCTTCGACCATGCGTCGAAAGCGATCACGTATGTCTTGTTCAACCAATTCATGGGATTCATAAGTTAAAGAGGGATATGTCTCGTCGACTTCACCGCTTGCCACGGGGATGCTACTTTCTGAAGGTGCTTGTTTAGAAGATGCCGACCCCGTTATACCGAGATAAGGTCGGGAATAGGATTTAAGAAAGGTGGTAAGCAGTGGGAGAGAGGACAAGCCGGGATCATTAGACAGCTAGAAGTAACATTTGCACGATGAGCGCAACAAAATTTGACAAGACATACAAGTTCTTTCAAGGCTTTCATCATCCATTCTCCACCACTCTTGCCTGGGCCATCCTTGATGATACCCACCAGCGCCAGCTCAGAGCATACACGGACCACAGGCCGTTGTCGGATAACACGACTATTTTCTTCTCTCTCTCGCTGTTCAGGTGTTAGGGCGTTAAGGGCAGCGCGGTTCGGAGCGCTTATTGCTGAGGATAGTGTAGACAATAAAGCGGGAGTGAACGTTGCCGCAAATCGCTGGTGCAATGATGAGATTACCTGTTCTCTAACATGAGAAACTAGCTGTACATGATGTTTAGTCAAAACGGACCTCTACTGCAGCCCAGATATCCCGTTCTGTCTTGCACCGCGAAATGCCTTCGACGACAGCTCCAGCGATCTCGTCAATGTACTTCTCCAAGGATAAGAAGTCAATTTCCTTGAGAATCTGGTCACGACCTTCAGAAGCCAGAGATTGACGTATGCGCTTGATGAGCGCAGTGTGCCGTTTCAGGGATGAGTCCTTCGACGTATCTAGAGAACCGGGTTCAAATCCAATAAGTATGGCTGAGTAGTTGACCAAACGCTGACCTCGAATTGCCGGATTCAGATTTGCGTCACGCAACGCTGTGCGCTTCAAGAGGCGAGCACTCTCGTCCTCATATTTGACCGTCGACTGCGCCCCATTTGCCGTAGAGTCCATAGAAGGAGTACTAAGGAATGTATGTTACGTAATGACGGGACGCGTTTGTGATCATTGCAATTGTGGGAGACCGAGCGAGCGGTTGCAAGACCTTTCTTCATTTCCTTCCGTCTATTTTTTGGAGAATGTCTGACGACGACGACTTTTTCACTGATGATATATGTTTTGATGACCAGACTCTGGCTATCTTAGATCGCGAGGAGCAGAAATACTTAAGCCAAGCCGTCAGAACAGTGCCACCAACTAAGCGCCAAAAAACGGACACCGGCTGGACGGCTGGTATTGGGACGGCTGGTATTGGAACACCCTCAGTCAATGTATCTGAATTTCTCCCAGAAATATCACTCAATCTCGGCGGTTCATATGGCATTCTTCCTAGCACCTCAAACTCAGCGGGTATTCCCCCAAGACCACTATCCAACAATCGCCCAACCGCAAGGCCTCCTTCCAATCAGTATTTACCGCAGAAGTCTAGGCCTGTGCAGCTTGTTCCTTCAGGGTCCCTGCACAACATACCCGCAAGAAGCATCCAGCATTCTCGGCCTCCCGCGCAACCATCGAAACAACAGCCACATAGTGAAATTGCAGGACTAGCTCACGACACACATCTGGCATCAATCTCCCCGCCTCCGAATACCCTCCCTTCGAATCTTTCATCCGAATATGATGATCGAAAACATGCCCTTGAGGCGCAACTGCAAGAACTACAACAGAGATTGGACAAGGTTGGTTCCGAAAACTCCATTGAGCCCTCATTTGACTAGAATATTTAGATGGGTGAAGAGAATAAAAACATTCAGATTGCGCTGAATGAAGCCAGAGATGCTAAACTTGCAAAGGAGGGGGAGGTGACAGTTTTACGCAGGAATGCAGAGAAGGTATCGTGTTGTCTTTTCCATGTATGCGTGATCACCTTCAAGTAGGTATCAGGTAGCTCAAGAACACGCAGTGCAGCTTAATAAACTGAAGGTGGCTCGGGAAGAAGCTGATGCGAAACAGGCCCGTATCCAAAAGGACTTGAGGGATGAGGCAGAGAGATTGAAGACACAACTTGTTTTCAAGGTATCCACTATATGGCTCATATTGCCTTTTCTCCTCCTGACATTTTTCAGCAACATGAGCAAGAGAGTACTATTAAGCCTCCTCCATCTGTGCGTTCCAAGAAAATTCTCAAGGATGCTTCCTTCGCAGCCAACTCTACTCCTCTCCGTTTGCGCGGTCAAGCCCAGCAAAGTGAACCTCGAGGGCTAAACCCCATGGAAAGAGAGTCTCATCTTCCAAATCAGCCTCGCAACTCACCTCGTGCCAAAAAAACAAGCATGCTGCCCGGTTTTGAAAACACTTTTAATGACGTTACCGCTCTGCGTTTATCACCCAAATTCAATCAAGAAAACCCGACCGTATCTAAGAATAGTATTCGTCAACCATTAGGGCAACCTGATTTTGTTCTTGCCACCTCTACAAAACACCAGGGTCCTGAGCTGTCAGTTGATGCTGATGTCAGCATGGATGGCTGGGTAAATGAAACCTATATGGAATCAGCGCATGTAGACACAGATGGTGATATTGATATGCCTTTCGGGACAGTCGAGCTTGATAGTCATACTAAGGTTGAAGACGAAGGTATGGAAATGACGCATGTCATGGGACCTTCGGATTGGAAAGTGGAGGTGAATGCTATATCCTCACTTGTAGACTTAACTCCCGTTGACCAATCTTGATAGTTGAACAGGATAGTGTTGATGCATATTTTGCCGTCGGCTCACACCTTAACCATCCAATTGCTTCTCGGAGTTCAGGCCATGTCCATTTTGGATGGCGGGCCGTTAGATGCATACATAACCGCTTGCTCGCGTTGCGTTCAAACTATCGCCAGCACAATTCAGATCGAGCAGGACTGGCGATATGTAGTCGAAAGCCTTTCTCACTCTCTCTTGTCCATAATACCATTGCTCAGGACTGCCCAATCCGTGAGTTGGGTAGTTTTTGAAAAAAAAAATAGACATTCATCATATATAACAGCTCCTGCCTCTAGCTGCTCTTCTTAATCTTTTGGCTGTGTTAATCTACTCTTTGCCAGATTTCGCGTCATCTGTCCTATCCGAACCGTGCGATGCTGGCATATCTGATAGCCGTATTCTTGTCTACTTGTCGGAAATTATCCTCGAACATCGTGAAATGGAGAAACAGGACTCTCGCGAAGCTGTAGCAACCGAAGCTGTCACTCTTCTTGAGGCGCTAGCATACACCGTTTCCCCTGAACTTGTTGAAAGGTTAGTCTTTGTTGTAAGCCTGTTTTCCTGTTCGCTTACGCTAATCATAGGCTAGCATACATTTCTCACAATCGCCAGGTGTTGATGAACCTATTCCGTGCCAATCAACCACCCTGGCTTTTGGCAAGAAGCGCAAGGCTGCTCGTCATTCTTGCTTCCCGTACGTCTTTCGTAGCCTTGTTGTTGTGTAGGTCTTTGAGATATTTCTTTTCTAATCCAGATCATAAACTCTGCCGATTTCTGCTCTCAATGCCAGATCCCGAACATGCAGTCGAGGAGAAGACCGCAGACCCACAGAAGATTCCCCTCATTGAGCGGCTCTGTCTTTATCTGATAGATGCAGGCCGAAAGGATCCCGATGTGAGAAAAAAAGCTCGCCATCTTGAACGAGTTCTTATTCCTTTTATAGTACAAAGAAGTGAAGACGTCAATACTAACCTTCTTCGCGTTGCTCTCGAACTCGCGTCCAGATGTTCATGCGCATCTGTTGATGTCGACAACCGTGATACCGTCCTTGGTATTTTTTCTCGCTCAGCTTACCACCGCATTCTGGGAAGATGATGAGGAACTAGTGTCTGCATCTCCAGAGGACGTTTCAGTGTATGTATCCCTTCCGCTTCCTCTAGTGCCTTTTCGTTTGAGTTTTCCGCAGGGCGATACAGACTTTGAATCAGGCCTTATTCTTGCTACACCATTTTGTATTCACCTCGGTCTCCTTCATTAACCTGCGTCAGAAGCTCCACGCGCCTTACCATCGCATATTCAATGGACTTATCCATATGTTCATAGTCACTTTTGGGAGACTTTCCTATGGAGAGGCTCCTGAATGGATACATCGCCAAGGGCGTATTGATCTTGTATCGTCAACAGGTTGCCTTCTGCCTACATTTTCATGTCTTAAACTTACTTGTGCCAACCAACAGACATGGCGAGGGATATCTTAGATCATGTCGTTGATGGTCCTGAAGCAGATCGCACTTGGCAAGCTTACCAGATCGAGGGAGAAAGATCTGGTGATACAGATGAGGAGGAAATGGAGGAGCAACTCTTGGGCGAACGTATATGATCTGTTTCTACTAACAAGACTAGAGTAAGAAATTCTATGGCCAAAGCAGGATTATTTCTTGACATGCTTTGATGACTTATCTGATGAAGTCTGTACAGAGATCGTTAATTTCGTTCGAGAGGCCTCTAATTGGCAGGTGACCTGACCACAAGCCTCCTTCAGCCATTCTAACTTCTTCTTTCCATCCTGTCGTTTTTTGGGACCAAGAATTGCCAGAGTCTTCGCCATGAAATCACACGTTTCTCCTTTGAATCTGCTGCTGAAGTGATCGTCCGTTACCTAATTGTCAAAAAGTTCAGTTGGTTAGCATGGGCAATGCGCAAAGTTGACTACTCCATGGTTAACAGAACTGATTGATCCTTGAACAGTATTGATTATCGCGTAGTCACCAAAGCTATCGAGCCAAAGTTGCCAAATGCAGGCTTTCCATTCTAAAGCACGTGTCTGTCGCAAGAGGGGCCTTTCAGTGCACCAAATTGGGTAGTTTCGTGGTAGAATTGCTGGAGATAATTGAGGGATTGTAGAAAAATCCGACCGGTTAGAAGAATCTCTGGTTATGATTGTGAGAAAAGGCGCGGCGGAATGTAGCACCTGGGAGGCCACCATTCTGTGAGATATCGGGGGTGGTTCAGAGATATTAGCAGGGACAAGCATTACTAAAGACGTGGGAGCAAAGAATCTTGCTAAATTGAGATAGCTATTGGATGAGGCTTGTTCGCGCATTCCAGTTCGTAGCAGATGAACAGAAAGACCAGGGAGCGGATCGGTCACAAGGGTATGGAGACGATGCAAGAGGGTAGCTAGTGAGCCTGAACGAGGTTCCGCTGTAGTTGTGACTAAGAGTGAGACAGGTCCTGTTGAATGATTAGAATGAGAAAAGATACAACAAGGGAAAAGAATTTCCTACCTTGCCATTGTAAGACCCAGGAACGCAAAATCTCCAAATCCTGTAGTTCTGAGACCCAAAGACAAGCTGATACCACATCGTCCCTTCTTTTTTCTGCTCGAATAACGAATGGATCGAACTCCAAGTAGTCACTTATTTGTAATGAAAATAAACGCGAAAGCCGTTGCGCCATAGATGTGTCGTCAAATGCAGAAATTGAGGCATGGACATCTGCCTTCATGGTCAAAACATGGCAAGATGATGAGTATTATGATTACTTTGAGATTCGCTTCCGCCGGAAATTGGCGCTTGAGTATACAAGTCCAGCGAGAAAAAGACAAAGCTCAGAAAACAGTATGTCGTGAGCATCCACCTGAACCACTGATGCGAACTTGGATGACGGATTGGAATCGAGGGCGTACGGACAGAGAACCATAAGTGTAAGTTTGAAGTAATCTCGGAGAACAAAGTTTCATTCTGAGGCTGAAAATCAAGGTGCTCTTCTTTAGCAGTATTGGAATGGTGGGACACGGGTGATCGGAGACGCTTTATGGTGTTGCTTACTGATGGACGTACTGATGGACGAAAGCTACCAGCCGGAGGATCTGAGCTAGCCATATCACAAAGTTCTCGGGGAAATGGGAAGCGTTTAGAAGCAGCCAGGCGGCAACCCAGCCACGTGCCACATTTTGTCTGGATATAACGTATATACGACCTTGGCATAGACACATACCATGCGATCTGTTGGTCTCATTGCTGGTTTCCAGGGTCCCTGGGTCTGATCTCTTTTCTGAATACTTAATCTCAAACCAGTGGGGTCAAGACTCTGGTTTGTTGCACAAAAAACGAACCGGACACCTTGACCTCCTGCGCAACAGTCTCGAAAGGCTCACCGAACCGTCTGCCTACGTTCAACTCGGAAACGAACACACCATGTATCGTACCGAACGTAAGAAGGGTATCGAGCTCCCTGTTCATGACCACACATGGATTGAGGAGATAGCATATCTAAGTATCATATGTAGTCATTAAATTCGAAGGGGGAATACCAGGCAGGACGAGCCAGGCATTGGAGGGCAAGAACGTCGGGAGAGTATAGGGATGTAAAGGAGGAAGAGAAAGAAACTGGAAGGAAGGAGACGGGAAGCATAGAGTGAACATTATGACGGAGGACGGAGAACTGTACTTAGGTTCTGCGTCGCTTCGCCTGGCTGCAGGGAACATTCTGGACGACATTCGTAGTTTTCTTCAAATTTTTTGGGATTGTGATGGAATAACTTCACAGGCGCTGTCCTAAAAGCAAAAGCAGAAATGATGCCAACATCACCCAGAGGACAAGCGGGGGTTGATCATGGTTGATCTCTGATTCTCCTGTATCTGATGCCCCGGATGGCTAAAGTTGATCTTTCCTTGTACCAGCGTCTCTTGCCTTCCTTTCCAACCAACTCCTTGTCACTGTGTAAACTGTCATGAACTCGACTGCCCCTCGTCCATCCTCGAAAGGGACGAGGCCAAGGCCTCCAAAGCCGCGCCTTCCATTATCTGCGTTCAGCGCACCGAATTCTGCAACCGGAGAGTCATTTCAGTTGCCACCTAGTCCAACTACGACCCATCCCAAAGCCATCATCGATGCGAACGTGATCATTCCAGGTGATAATGTTAATCTCTCTACGTGGAGAAAAGAGGCAGGTTCTATACTAGGGGGCCGAGCAGGTGGTCTTGTTCTGTCACTGCCCCATGCAGATCTGGAGAAAGTTGTAGAGCAGTGAGCTGCCGGAAGTCGCCTTGAGAGAAATGTTAATCTTTTCCTAGATTATCGTTGGTTGAATTCCCGGCCCCAATCATCTCGCTCTCCATTCCGTTCAAATTGGAAGACAAAGATCAAACTTTCCCATCTTATTTGTCCAAAGTGCCGACGTCGTTATCTACGGTGTTCAATAAATCCACTCCTGATGGGATTGCAAGCCTGAGATGGGCCCTTGAACTTGGTCGACCCGTCGATGTTGATATTCAAGCCGCGATCTCTGATGCTATCTTGGAATCTTTTGAGGACATCATTTCCAAGGCTACCGCTGGCCTAAACAAGGTCCCGCCTATCGTCCTGTGTGAGTGTGCTTTGGAGCCTCCATCTTCGACCGGTAATTTACCTCACGCACAGCTAACGTTCTTCCTCCTCCTCATGACTTGGAGTTACCTATCGTGAAGTTGATGAGTCATCCAACTTACCTTGCTTTCCAATCTCAAGTAGCCGCGCTATCACTCTTTCCCGAGATATATGTGAAATTCCTTCCTCCGTCGTGGAATGCACCCACTCCTCCTACACCGTCTTTGGAAGTTGCCGAAATAACGGACAGTCAACAGAAAAAGGAATGGAAGCATAGGATCAAGATGTACCGTATGTTGTGTGAATTCTCTCTTTTCTAGCTGCCATACTTATTCGTACATTTCCTTTAGTGGGTCCAGTAATAGAGGCCTTTGGATATCAGCGTATAATTTTCGGCTCGTCTCCCTGCCCTACATCTTCGGGATCATCGGTCGCTAGCGATTGGTATGAACTTGCCAGAGAATCTCTGGGTGAACTTGGAGCTGAGCAGGATTTCGTTGATGCTGTGTTTTATGAGAATGCAAAGAAAGTTTATGGGTCGGATTAGAGTACTTGCTTACAAGAATCGGATCACGCAATGTAATTGTTAAATATAAATGAGAGAGATATCAGCTTTTGAAAAGATCTATAGACCTATTGTACATAGATCCAAAAACTCACCACCCACAGAGTTGTGGTCACAGTGGGCCGAGGTAGCACATAAGGGTTGTGCGCGAAGTTCAAGTTTAAGAAAACCACACACGCGTTTGATCTCTTGAGTTGCTTCTTTTCCAAGTAAGGAAAAAACAATAGCGTGAGTTCTACTTGTTCAACGGATGCTTGTCAACTCGAACTCAACACCCACTTCATGTGAATCTGTGATGGACTCCTTTTGTCTTCAGATCTCGCCAGATCCCACAGTCATTCCACATAACGCTCAACCAAGGCCGACACTGAACAACGATGTCAAGGATGGACGTGGAGGATCGAGAGTTTGGCAAGGGCAGACGCAATGATTCTTCGTACGTCTACTCCAACTGCACTCATGTACTCTTTCGAAGCAGCGTCGACAGGAGCAGTCCAGAATCATCTCCTCGGCAAGTGAGTACTCCTGCAGAAACATGAAGAACCTTCATCCCGACTCGAATACAGACAAAAAAAAGATCCTTCTCTCCGGCCTCTGACGATGGTGACCTTGTAGTTCCACCCATTGCAGATGACGACACTCCCCCGCCACCTGAACGACCCCTGATACGACAAGCCATGGCATTTACTTGGTCTGGTCCTAGTACAACTGTAGCAGCACCACCTTCGCTGAACACATACGAAATGGTTCTACCTCCTACAACTAGGCCATCCCACGATACTCTTTTTCTTCCAGGACAGGAAGTCATTCCTCCGACTAAGCCATCTCGCCGGAGAACGAAGCAAACAGAAGGCTCAAGGAAGAAGAAGAAGAAGAATGATTATGGAGGTCAAACCACTCGTTTTCGTTTGAAACCTCCTATTTTGCCAACGTCGTCAGAACCAGTTATACCGCACAATCCCTCGGGGGTACCTATCACCAGCATTCCTGAAACACCCACTTCTGTACCTCCTGCGCCTACCCTACCGTCCTCGTATGAGGGAGACAATATTCCACCGGCTTTGCAATTTCCCTCAGTACAGGCTATATCCATGTCCGCCAGCAAGAGTCAACCTACGTTGGTGAGGCAGCCAATCTCATCTGTGCCGCGGGTTGAGGGGCCAAATCAATTAGCGTCATCGCCGCGTAGCGGACCGCCCGCAAGTGATGGGAATAGACCTCGCGAACAGTACTATCGCCGAGACTACGACAAAGATTCAACTCTTCATGAGCCGGGGCCGTCTAGTGGATCAATATATCACTCCTCGCGACAACCGTCCGGTGCCTACGAGGAGGTTGGTTCCCCTATGAAAGCTGGGCAGCCTTCTTTGCCCACTCATAGACATCACGAAGAAAGGGTTAAAGGTAAGTCGGTTACTATGCCATGTCATCGATGCTCTTAATGCTATGATAGAAGGCAAACGTACAAAAAAACAATCTCATTTAATGCTCACTCTTCTGATCCAAGACATTCGTAGTGGTATAATAGATCATCAACTCGCGGAGGTCAAAGTTCCTATGAAAGTCGCCAACAATCCAAGTGATGGATTTTGGGCGGATGCAAAGGCACTTGTGAGCGCACTGTACTCTTTTAGGAACACTCGTCCTCAGTCATCTCGTAATAGGGTGAGGAGCTGCAGTCGAGCGCCTCGCGGATTGATGGTATGATCTATCGTTTGGTCAGGCTCCGTATCTTCATTACTCTCCTAAGGACCTGCCAAAGTCTACACACTACGCGGAAAATATCGTCAATTTTTCTTGCGTGTCTCTGCTGACAACCGGGATGAGTTTATCACCACTCATCTCGCCATCAAGCCGGATAGAATGCTTGATGTCGTGGTTGAAGAAGTATATCTACTCCTCAAAATTGGCTGTTATTATGCCCTCACTTCTATTGCATAGCTTCCTCCTCCCGGCCAATTGCCGCAACCACCCAAAATCCCCCGAGATCTCTTATCTAGGAGCCCCTCGCCCGCTTCAATCTCAGAATCTCCTAGTTCAGAAAGAGGTTCTATACAGCCTCTAACGCAAAGCGACCGAAGTTATGAGCACCTTATGACAGAGCTGGAAATGTATCGTCGTCGTTACGGAAGCCTTCAGCATTCACCTGAGTCTGCCTCAAGAAATCGCAAGTCGTGGACAGTCAGTACTTCGCACAAGAAAAGTCCTGATCACAGGTCCTCGTCGGTTGAGTCGATACCTTCTGCGTTGATTCCGAACGGAATTCGATTTAAATCTCCTGATGATGATGATTCTCTGGAGGAAGTTGACCGACTGATAACGGAAGCTGTGGACCAAATAATCCAAGAAGACGAAGAATGGACGGTTTTCTTTCGAGTCAAAGCCGCGCATGAACCACATCGAGCTATGGACGTTTTGGCCCAGTATAGAATTGTCAAACGTATGTTGGACATGTACGTCGGAAAGAAAGTGCCATTTCGATCCTTCAAAGCCAGAATCGAACCGGTGAGCCTTGATCACACGTTTGTGAAGGGTTGGTCTCTAAAGTTACGCAGAAACATATCACACAAGCACTGAAAATTGAAGATCCCAAATTTTCCTCTAATTGTGTTGAGACCCTTCATCTTCTAGAACTGTACGGCGAGAATGGTCGTCATTACAGGGATCCTCGAGTCATTGAGATAGCAAAAGACACGAGCATGCCGGAGTATAACGCCAAGCCAATCAAGAGGCTGCTTCACCTGATGCAGGACATAGACAAGGAGTGGCAGGAGGAGCATCCGCCAGCAGAACCGTCTATGGAATAAGCCATAAACATGGAAATTGCCAGCGGGAGTCTGCCTACACATATCGACTTGACTAATCTGCTTAAGTAGACGACGTATGATTAGAATGCTTCGATATGCAAAATTGATTTTGAAGCTTCGAGCTTGAACTTGACGGAAGTTTGTTTGAAGGTCGAACGTTGAGACGATTAAATTTAAATGAAAAGGGACACCGTGGGAGAGTTGTAGCGGCGACTGAAGTTGAGACGCGTCCATTTCACTGATCTTGACTACGAAACGCGCAGCGCGCAAACTTTACAGCATGTCCTCTAGTATCGAGCTCATCAATCCAAAGGCCGAGAGTGTTCGCAGAGCGGCTGCGCTGCAGGTCAGTGTCTCTTGCTTCCCTCACAGTCCTCGAGTCAATCTCGTCTAGGTGAATACCAATGGAGCCATGGGCCTTGCGAGCGTTGTCAAAAGCAATCTAGGTGAAAGCAACAGTGGTCTTCTCTCTGACCATGGTATTCATCATGTTTGATTCTTCCATAGGACCAAGAGGAACGCTCAAAATGCTAGTGGATGGTGCTGGTCAGATTAAAATGACTAAGGACGGCAAGGTGCTATTATCGGAAATGCAAATCCAGAACCCCACTGCGGCGATGATTGCGCGGACAGCAGTTGCTCAAGATGACCAAGTCGGCGATGGAACGACTTCGGTGGTGTTGTTGGTGGGAGAGCTCTTGAAGCAGGCTGATCGATATATCTCTGAAGGTGTCCATCCGACCGTAATTGCCGAGGGCTTTGATCTGGCGAAAAAAGAAGCTTTGGCAGTGCGTTACCCCTGACCGTTCATATTTTTTGTCAGGAATGACTCTTGCCTTCTCGATCCACAGTTTTTGAATACCTTCAAACAACCTAACAAGCTTGATCGAGCTACCTTGATCAATGTTGCACACACATCCCTTGCAACAAAATTAAATGCTTCCTTGGCAAAACAGCTTGCAGCGGACGTTGTCGATGCTGTTACCACGATTCGGCCGCCTCCCAAATCAAAGGGTGACCATATCTCTTCCCGATAATAGTGATAAGCTGACGGTTTTCATAGATTCTACAGATCAATGGCAGAATCCAATTGACCTGCATATGATAGAAATCATGAAAATGCAACACCGGACAGCATCTGAGACACAGCTCGTGCGTGGACTTGTCCTCGATCATGGCGCTAGACACCCCGATATGCCCAAACGACTGGAGAATGCTTTCATCTTGACTCTGAACGTTAGTTTGGAATATGAGAAAACGTAAGTCGTCCATTCTATGCCGCTTCAATCCTTTTGACATTACTTTTGTTAGCGAGGTCAATTCAAGCTTCTTCTACTCCAATGCGGAGCAGCGAGAAAAACTCGTTGAATCTGAAAGGAAGTTTACGGATGCCAAAGTCAGAAAAATCATTGAGCTTAAGAACTTGGTGTGCGATCAGGCCGTGGACGCAAAAGAGAAACGGAAAACCTTCGTTGTCGTAAATCAAAAAGGAATTGATCCTTTGAGCCTTGATCTGCTCGCCAAAAATGGTATCTTTGCAGTACGACGAGCTAAACGAAGGAACATGGAGCGGTATTTGTTTTCCGTGTATTTTCATCACTTCTGCTCATCGATCTTAGACTCCAGCTCGTTTGCGGGGGGATTGCACAGAACTCCGTTGATGATCTTACTCCCTCTGTGCTTGGCTGGGCGGGCCTCGTTTATGAACATACCCTGGGCGAGGAGAAATTCACGTTCATCGAAGAAGTCAAGGATCCGAAATCTGTGACACTACTAATCAAAGGTCCCAATGCACACACCATCCAGCAGATCCAAGATGCTCTCCGTGATGGTTTGCGGGCCGTAAAAAATGCCATTGAAGATGAAGCTCTCGTTCCAGGAGCGGGTGCCTTTGAAGTGGCATGTTCTGCCCATCTCAGTGGGCCAGTGAAGAAGTCTGCCAAAGGTCGCGTGAAAATGGGAGTCCAAGCTTTTGCTGATGCGCTCCTGATCATACCAAAAACCTTGGCGCAAAATGGCGGGTTCGACGTACAAGACGTTGTTGTCGCCTTGCAGGTGCGTGCTCAAATCAATCTTCCCTTAGTTCGATGACAAAATTTGCTTGATTCTAGGATGAACAAGCGGAAGGAAACACTGTCGGTATAGACCTCCAATCAGGAGAGCCCTTTGACCCTACTGTTGAGGGCATCTGGGATAACTACCGAGTCAAGCGACAGATGCTCCACTCATGGCAAGTCTTTAATGGTATGATTTGTCAAAGCTTACACCGCCTTTTCAGTTCTGTCATTGCTGTCAACCTACTGTCGACGGACGAAATTCTGAGAGCAGGTCGTTCTTCACTTAAACCTGATGGTCAATGAGGTTGGGTGTGCATGCGCAATCATGGTAGAAATACATTAACCCTCGATGTACGATGCATGTAGAGAAAAGAGAACACTTCGAAGGGCTTGTAAAGTCTGTTTCCAGAACCAACTACGTAGAATGGAGATGAGAACGTGATCTATCTATGATTGCTACCAGACCACATCATATCATCGGATGTTTTATATTATACACCTGTAAAATAAAGTTTGAAAGCTGTCCGACATGTATCCTAGCTACTGTTCAGTTTTACAGTATATGCAATGGAGAGCTAGCTATAGAAGTAAGATGCTCGTGCATGAACGCGTGGACAACATGTTGCGTGGCTCCGTAGGTTTGCTCTATTGTTTGTTGAGGACAACAGTGGGTCGAAGTGTTGTCTGGGCTGTATGTCGGACTTTATGTCCTTCCTCGGCGATGTCCTCTACTTTGTCCGCCAGTTTGAGTACCGTCCACCTGATCACTCTAGGGTCTCTTCGCATGATGGCATTCAAGGTACGAAGAGTCCGAGGCGCGGTGTCAAAGTGTAATGTCCAGTAGCTGGAAAAATCGTCAAGTAACGAGAAAAGACGAAAATTCATTTACACACTCTCCGCATGTATGAATGGCTTTGTGTCTTCGCATGCGCTGGGGCAGAGTAAGTGTTCCCATATATTTGATATCGCGAACGACACTGCCAGCGTTAAGGAGATGAGTAGCGGTTTGTCGCACGAGTTCCTTTATGTGTGTCTAGAGAGCGCTTAGTTGCCATAGGCACTTTTGGAGAAGATGCGCACATATTTGTTGACGTGAGTGGTAATGCATAGCATCTGGTAGAGCGGCATTTTGTCTTGTACAACGATGACGGCGACCTCAGGCTGAGCGGCGATTCCATACTTTTTCTCAAGCCACGTGACTCGATTAGTTTAGATAACATGGATGCCACGGACCGTCCCTCCTATGCAGCGAGATTTCCTTGGCCGAACATCAGCGATACATCATCTTGTCGCACACATGGACATTATCTGTTTGCTCCCAACTTGTGTCTGCTAACTCTGCACGGGCGACAGGATGGGCTCGTGAGATCCCGGCAGTCGACGTGTGTGGCGTGGGAGCGGCATTAGCAGAAGCGGCATTGGCAGAAGACCCATCTGGATAGAAGCGCTCTTGGAAACGAGACTTCGATAAATTACCCTTGTCTTTCCCCGAGCGGCACCGTCTCTACCTAATCTGCTACCATGCCAAGGCCCAGCTCTGGTGTCTGCGTCTTGTAGACTTTTTTCTTCTTGTAAGTAGTACATCGAAGCTCATGAATAGCAAGGCCGATGGTTCTCTCCCCATCCAAAATTAGCTTTGGGACTCTTCAACGCGGGATCAAATGATGTGAAAGCAGCATATCAAACACTTTATCCTAAAATAATTGCATGTTCTTCTGCAACATTCCTTCGGCAATCTCATTTCCCAATTTGATTCCCTCGATCTCCCCGTGCGCTTGGGACCACCTAGATATATATACTTATTTTTTTGCTGTAAGTTTTATACCGTTCAAGGCCTGGCCTTGTTTTCGCGGGACTCATTTTGAATTGTCGAATTCTCCAAGCGTACAAAAAAAAGTCTATTAGCTGCCTAACGACCGACTCGCCATCAGAGCGGCTCTGGGATCCGCAAATCTCTAAGGTCCTTCTATTCCTTCCTATGATTGTGTCTTACAACGGCTTCGCCGGTTGCCTTTGACGTCAATTCACCACCTTCATAACAAGCATTCTTTTCAGTCTGGTCTCAAGCTCCCTTTCATTTCTTGGCCGTTTTTTTGCTTTTTTTACAACAGCCCTTCCGAGCCGTTATGTCCTCTATAGAGTCACACTCGAGGTCCAGTGTAGACCTTGGCGTTGGTTCCCCATCCAACAATCCTGAAGTCAAAGCAAATAACGCAAGAAGTCATCCACCGCGCCTCCAGCATTCTCCATCGTTGCCTAATATCTGGTCAGTTTTTCCTTGCTGTGCAGTCTCATCTACATTGAACTACATATTGTCCAAAGGTTTCCACCTCACTCTGGCCCGATTCCTCCTCAATTTGAGGAAATAACTCGCGAGCCACTTCGTCGCCTCTCCACGCCACCCCGCCCGGATATTGTCAACTTAGCAACATCTAGTCTTGCAAAGCCATCAGTCCGGAAGGATCTGGATCATCGCGAGTCGCTTTCTTTCGAGCACGCGCAGACGCGACCCCTGAAAATTTCGATGCGCCGTCGAGCCGACCGTGAACAAGGTCACACTAATTCACTCCTCACGCCACCCCTTACGCCATCGTCTAGCTTAAAAACTGCGCCTAGCTCTGATTCTGTGGGTCAAGCTGATGTCAACTCTGAATGCAATCATGAAAACTTTGGTGACGAAGCAGACCCCAAATCTACTAGATTTCTCCTTGTATGTTTCTATTTCGTCCTCGGAATAATTAGGGTCTCAGATTTTTCTATAGCTTGGAAATGTTTCCAAGCAAGTTCGACACGAGATACTTAGGGCATCTATCGTAGAAGCGTTAACCTCTTCGTGTGCCGGTGCTGCAACCTCGCCGAATCAACTTTTTATACCCAAGTGTCACACCAACGACGGCGGCATCAGTGAGGACTCAATCAAAGGAATTTTTCTCCGCTGCCAGCAATCCAACGGGATTGCTATGTTAGCATTCTTTGATGTCCGCCACGCAGAAACTGCTAACACAATAATCGCGACTCCTTCGACGGGACCATTGTCACAATGTGTTGGCGATGATCTTGCTGATGATGGGACGAGAGGCTGGATCACTTGCCAGTTTATATCTGCGGAGGAACTCGCAGAGGTTGCTTCTCACTTCTCCTCTTCTTCGACTTATCCACTTATGAATGGTTCAGGTTATCGGCAGTTCTCCGTTTCTTACCTCCACAAATGCATCCTTTTCTTTGGCAGTCGAAGGCAGACCCTTGGCCGATCGTGACGATGAGAGACAATTACGAGTCGTGGCTGACCATAACAATGAAGATGGTGACATGGGCTTAACCACTATTGTAACGAATGAAGACTCTTCGGATCTCAACATTGGTATGCTGAAGAGGTTCTTAAAATCTTTTGGTGGTCTTCGATTTTTCTCAGTGGCGAAGGATATGGACGACCAGAAACAGGTAACTTTTCCTTTGTCTTGCTTGCCTTTACGAACGCTTTGATCATGCGTAAAGTATCAGAACGAAACCATTTTTCATATCGAGTATTATGATGTCCGCGCGGCGACCTCCGCTTATGCTGCTGTTGACAAACAAACTCTTTTCGGAATGAAGCTCCGCGTTTTCGGACGATCAGATCTTGCAGATCCATTGTCCGTGAATCAGCGGCCTCAAGAGTATTCTTGTGCACAAAATGCTACTCCAAATCTCTATGTCGCTGAACAGAACGAAACTGTAGCTACAGCTTCTTCGAAAGAGAACCATGATGAGCTGCCAGTTCAACTTGGATATCCTGGTCAGTTCTCGCATACAAGAGAGCGACTTTTCGTGGATGGCCCACAGGTTCATATGCTACAAGGCCAGGAGGGATTCAAGAATTCTGTGTCCCCCGTCCCTTCCCCTACATATTTCTATACTTCCGATCCTACTACTGACGTAGCATCAACTAATTTACCAAGCGACGATCTCAATCGCTCGGGCTCAGAGGAAGCGCTCTACCGTACTACCCTCAGTGATGGGCGTCCATGGTCCTGGGATGCTGGTGCACAATTTTACCCTGCCCCCGGACTTTATTCGCATCACGACTGCTATTATTGCCCGTCGCAGGGCAGTCCGGCCTCAAGCCCAGCACCAAACTATTACGTTCCGTGCTCCACGCCGTCACCATATTGTTACCAACAAAGTCAACCGACGCCACCTCAAAATGGACTATTCCCAGCTCTCCGTGCATATGGCTATCAATACGACAACTCTTACCTCCAATCTTTGACACCGACAATGTCTCCCAACCCGGCGAACGTATTCGAACGCGCCATGATGACAGCACCTCGTCCACATGAATTCTGGTATCCCGAGACCCCTGTCTCGCCTTCTGGAACGCAAAGTGCATTGTATTATGGTCCTCAGCCACCTGCAGCAGGAGTTTCTGGCAATTATGACCATCGAACATTACCAGAGCCTGCTGGTGACGTCTATCAGTCCAATCTTCCGCCGGCAATTGGATCAGCATATCACCGTCTCATTCATCCGACTTCCTTACACGGAAACTCCAGTAGTGCAAGAGAACCTCGCCCGTCCGCCGAACATAATCAGCTCAATCTCAGCAAAATCGAAGACGGTCAAGATACCCGTACTACCGTCATGATTAAGAACATACCGAACAAAATGAGTGACAAAGATCTGGTGACATTTATAGGAAAAGTTTGTCCTCGCCGAATAGATTTCTTATACCTGCGCATGGATTTTCAAAACGGTAGGTAATTTCCCTGACATACTCGGATGCGTTGACCGTTTTATGAGTAGGCTGCAATGTTGGCTATGCTTTCGTGAACTTTATCACTGTACAGGATTTGCTCACTTTTGCCAAGAAGAAACTCGGCCAAAAGTGGTGTGTAGTTCTTTTTTGTTTTGTCAATTTTAATGGTTGATTGTTCTTTAGGAATATGTTTTCAAGCGAGAAAGTACTTCAAATGAGTTATGCGAACTATCAGTACATTTCTTCTAATAAATCCCATATCTTATTTTCTAAATAAATTTCGTAGAGGGAAGGAAGCCCTTGTCGAGAAATTCAAGAACTCCTGTATCATGGATGAACAGGAGGCTTGGCGGCCGAAGATTTTTTACTCTGACCCCGGCCCCGAACAAGGACTTCCAGAACCCTTCCCCGCTCCGACTCACATTAGGAGGAAAGAGCGAAGTGCTTTTAATCGTGGCGCACTCTATGTACCAGGTGTTGGCCGTGGATCATTTCCCCCGGGTTCTATAGCCCATACTCGCCGTTTGGAAGACACACGTACTAAGAATACTGATAGGCACAGTCAAAGCTCTACTCCAGGATCGTACACACCCTCTGGTAACTCGCGTAGACGGCTCAAATACTAAATTATGGGGATCGTCTCGGCACGAGTAATCGCCACCACCGATCTACATCAATACATTCGGCTCTCAAAACCATAAGTTGAATTATACTATACATTCTCGTTAACAGCTCTTGATATATGTTTCGTCACCTCACCCCCCTTAACCATTCACTCACTTATTTACCATTGGTCACGTCTAATTCCTATACTTTCACTACAAGTTCTATTATTGCTAATTTCCTATAGTTTCTTCTGCTCTGATTTATTCTACGCCACACTGTTTTTAGTTCTGATTGTTATTAGTGCTATCCTTTGTTTAATTTCATTGAACGACATAATAATCCGACAGCCTGTAAGTAGTAATAAGCCATCAGTTTGCACTTACTGCCCACCTGACACTAAGCGATTTCCATACATATTGGATCGGTCCCGCTATACTCCGAAGTTCATTCTCCGCTCTAACTTTGGTAAATTCTGGCTGATACATCCTTTAGGCCATTTCTTCCGTTCCAGTATTATATTGAAGCAAGCATATGACCATGACAGAGAAGATTTCCGGGCCAAAATCTGAGACTTGTCATCTGGGTTCTATTGTCAACATGTCGATAATGAGGCCCGTATTACCGTGCCGTGGTATAGCTTAGCAATCTCCTATCATGTGGTTTCCCATATGTGTATTATTTGTATACTATATGACGTATATACGAGCGCCCTATGTCATGCATCAGCAAATCCCGTTTTGCTGCTTGTCATGTTGACCTTGTGTTGTGAAGCCTGATTGTTGTAAGCTCTAGGTTTGCTAGACCGGTACCCGATCCCTCTATGCGAGGCAGTTATAATCGACGTTTGCTCATTATAATGGGTAGTTACGAGTCTATGGACTTACCAATCCAAAGATTCCCACTTCCTCTGCATCGGATTCAAGCTGCCATAACGTCTATTTTTACTCTCCTTATCTGATCATGAGAAGCTCAATCTAAAGCCGTATGTTATGGACCGGCCGCCTTGCATGTACTCATCCGCGGGAATTCGAAGTATACTTAAGGGATCATCCCGTCACTTTATCTTTGAGTTCCGCCATGGACGATGTGCCCAGTACCCTTTCACAAGCCAGGATAGCTCAGTCCCTTGTCAAGGCTGCAATCGCGAAACATAATGATCGCTATGAAAATGTCTTCTTAAAAGCGGTGAGCTGATGGCCAGGCTGTTGTTTAGCTCTCTACTCACGTAGGGACTTAGGTAGCGGCTGGTGCAATGCTGTCTTTCGGAGGCTTGCTTTCGGAGGTCCTTTCTGCAGGCGCTTCTGGATTGACACAATCAAATCCAGGCATTGTGAAAGTCTTGGGAGGATTTGTCTTCCCTGTTGGTTTGGTTATGTCAGTTCGCGTTAATACTCGAGAACTCCAGTACACCTATGACCGAACGCTGTTCAGGATCGTTCTTCAGGGATTCGAGTTGTTGACCAGCAACATGATGGTAAGGTTACCTCCCTTGGAGCCGTCCTTGAGCTATAAACGATCTCTACAGACTTTCCCTATGGCTGTTATCAAAAAGGAGATACCTTGGTGGAGCCTTCCACTCAATTGGGTTATCGGTACGTCGCTTCGTCTGTGCTAGTGATGCTGATGTGAATAAGTTTCCGCAGTGCTCTTTGGTAATCTTGTTGGTAGTCTCTTTACTGCCGCAATCCTTGTTCATTGTAGGTCTGTCTTGAGCTTTGGATTTTTGATCAACTAACATTTCGTAGATAGCGCCATTGTATCAACCGAACCATACATTTCATACATCCAGACGTTTGCTTTGTAGGCTCTACATTGAATCCTTTTTGCTTCCATGCAAACAAATTCATCAGACACAAAGCTGCCGATCCTCACTGGCATCAAATCTTTTTGAGAGGTATTGGATGTAATTGGCTTGTCTCCGTCGCCATCTGGGTTAGTGATCAATACATACCAAAAGGTCTTTCTAAACAGATTAATACAGCAAGCCACAGGGGCCAGAGAAACGATCTCCAAGGTAGAGTTTTTGAATGTATATGTCAAAGTTATTGACGACGTTGTGCAGATCTTTGCTATATGGATTCCGATATGGGTGAGAAAACCAAACCCACAACTTCCAGAAAGATCGAATCATTATAACATTACCAGATTTTTGTCGCATGTGGTTTCGACCATGGTGAGAAATGCAGAGTTTCTTTTGTTGAAGTCATGCGGATACCTAACTCCATTTCACAGTTGTTGCTAATATGTTCTCCGTCCCACTCGGGATTATGTTTGGCGCCGATGTACGTGGACCAAGAATCCTACCTATCATGCTTCTCACCAGTTGTAATATATCCAAGCTCACTGTCGCGGCGTACATCCGCAAGTACGGCTTTCAAAGTATACATTGTTCATTTACCTATTATTAGATCATTGATTGCCGCTTTTTTGGGGAATGTGGTTGGAGCCTTGATAGTGGCCCTACCCGCGACCTATTTCTATCTCTTGGATTATGATGCCGGTGGACTTCGTGCCGCGGAAAATGGGACGCCAATGTATGACAGAGCATCTGATGAACGTAAAACTAGTTAGCAACGAGAATTTCACGTACGTCCATGGCAGGCACAAATGGCCATTTGGAAACTCCGTAACTTAGTCTGAGGGCAATTACAGGATTGATACCCAGGCCGTTACTACTGTTGGTGACCCAGATATGAAACGTGAACTAGGTATGAAATGGTGCAGGTAAAGGTCACCCACTTGTGGCAATTCTCCTCCAATTATTTTGTAGATTATTTTCAGAAATGCCATACATATTATACATAGATCCATAGCTACTGTTGTTCTCCAGGGTCAGGTCCATTTTAGGAAGGTTGGCAGCAATTTCCGAGGTGTGTTGAGGGTCCTGGAATTCTGTGACATTAAATTCATTACTACTCATCCACAATTTCCCTCTAATTGCATCTCTACATGATTCAATGGGAGGGAAAACAAACAGAAGTTATGTTTTCGTTGTTGATTGTCATTTCCTTGTTTCTAGTTTATGTCCAGAACAATAATCTTGTAAGGCAGTGAAAGTCTTGTGGATACTTCCAAAATTCCTTCTCTGAATGAATTAAAAACCTGATGCAACTTACTCCAGAAGAGATTTGTTCAAAACATTGCTTGATATTCATGGCATATCAAGATCAGCTCTTCTGGCACATTCACTGACCTCAGTCATCAGCAGTAATTTAGCTGTATGGACTGCTCAATTTGAAAGACAGTCTTTGTTACCTTGATTGGTCTTGTTAAATTGGAGATTATGAGCTTAAGCCTCAAAGAAATGGTAAGTCTAGCTGAAAAAAAAACCAAAAGCATTTCTCTCATGCCAGATAGATTATCATATATATAACACAAGATTCCAACAAAATTGTGATTGTAAACTCTCAACACATCTCTGGTGTGTCAAGTAGATAAAATATATTTCAACTAGACCATACTGCTTGGATATAGTGGCTTTGTAACTAAATTTTGTGTGACAAACATTGACATAAAGACCCAACCAATTGAAAATGGATAAGCAGAAGGAAAAACTAGACCTGACCCTGGTAGACAGTTGTACCCCAGCTCAAATTCTATGTATGTGAAGCCAAAAAAAAGCAGTAAAAATCAATGGTCAGTCAGGGAAATATAGATCTAACTTTTCCCAAAGTTGTCATGTAAGCACAAGTACATAATACTATTCAGAGCACTCTTCAGTCAGACAAAAAAGATTTCCTCAAGAACAGCCCATTTATAGTGCTAGCATTGTTTCAATTGAGTCAAGATGCACTATCTGAGGTGATTTGAGCTTACTGTGTGTCAAGATGTATTCTTGTTGTTGAGTCCCTTGTTAAGGTATTGTCACACTTGCTGATTCCATGGCAAAGCAAGATTTTAATTTCCATGATAAGGAGATCATGATATGTCTTGTCCCAACTCCATAAAACTGACTAAGTGAAGCTTGAAGTAGGTGTGACAAATTTGTGATGTCCAACTGAAGGTTACTCAAGCTACAGGCTACAGGAGAGCAATAGTACTTACTAATCTGTTTGATTTTAACATATATAATGCATATAAGAGGGAGAGGCAAACTTCAAATGGACAGAGGGATGAATTGGCCATGACAAATATTCAGACTCAGCTTGGCATCCTACTTAACATCTTAAGGCCTAAAGTTTGGCAGTCACAAACTTGTCATGTTTCATTTTACATTCAAAATGACCCTTCTCAGGCATTCTTTCTGAAATGAGCTGAAATAAAACCTTGGCATAGAGATGCAAAGTTTTTATCTTCTAATCTAAGGGATCTGTAAAATATTGATGAAAGCCAAAAAATCTTGTTTTATATCTGGATAATAACAGTGTACTGAGTGAAGTTTGAATTCATTACATGATTAAAACATGTCACCTTCAATTGGATTTCTGATATACCTTGATGTAGTAATGGGTCATTATAAGAATCTTAATAGAAGAATATAAGTATGGTAGAGGTGATACATTACTTTCTTTCACCTCTCTAAGTCAAATTTATCTCTTAAATTACAAGTTTTGAACTAATTCAGCATCTCATTTGGCAATTGTAGCCTTGGTAGGCCATCTGTCATGGATCTTAATAGAAGAATATAAGTATGGTAGAGGTGATACATTACTTTCTTTCACCTCTTTAAGTCAAATTTATCTGTTAAATTACAAGTTTTGAACTAATTCAGCATCTCATTTAGCAATTGTAGCCTTGGTAGGCCATCTGTCATGATATGCTGGGTCTCTGCCTTACTTTAGAAATGACTTAGAGAAGACAAGGATGACAAACTTAAGAAATTGAACACTAAGTCTTGACTAAGAAATTGATTACTCATTTACCCATACATATCTCCTTATCAGTGAGTCTGTTTGACAGTGTCAGTGTGCAAAGACTTGTTAGGGGCTTGAAACCTGTCATAACAGACTGTATGGAGGCAATGAATGTGTGCTATGCTCTGGTAACACTAGGTTGGACTTGGATCTAGTAAATGAGGAGTTACCTACAACAACACATAACAATCTTTCAAAGAGGCAGCCAAGCACTATAGGTACCAAGAAATTTTTTCACTCTTAATTCGGATGCATAGATACATTGGCTATATATAGCTAGATCTGATTACATTCAAATCAGGTGATATATCCTCTTTGGGAAACAGCCAGCAAAAGTTGCCTCTTCACCATCACTTGTAAGTACATATTTGAGTGCTATGGTACATACCTTGATGCAGAAAGTATCTACATATGAAGTTATGTATAGAAACCTGTTGAATTGGTCTGTCTATTCCTTTTTTCCTTCTTTCATTTTTTATTATCTCACCACCCCTACAGTACCAAGCCCAATTAGATGAAGTGATGCCACTGGAAGGATCTTTCTGTAAGAACCCATTGTGCCACCATAAATCTTGCAACTTATTGTTTCATCACTCACTCTTTCACATTCACATTCTTTCATTCATTCACTGTCCTATCATCCCATTGTTAACTATGACCTTTTTTCTTATGCCTATACTTATAAATTACAGTTGTTTACTATATGATGCCCTTGTCATTTAGACTGAGAGTGAGTTCAAGATCTTTTTTACATAAGTTTCTTGTTTCTTGCTGATACCATACTTGATAGACTATACCTATGATCATCAGGTACAGTACATTAATATTAGTCATGTGTACAAGACCTGAGGATTATACTTATGATCATCAGGTGTTCAACTAGAGTTCTAACACTTTCAACCACATTCTTTTTGAAAAATCCATCATTATTTTTCAAAATTCATTATTATTTTTCAAGGAGCAGTTGTGGCATAGCCATATTTCACCTCCTACAGTACGTACAGGTGTGATTTATAAACATTCCTTCTGGTACTCTGGCCCAAGGCCTTTTCAAGCCTGCCAGTTATGCCCACTTTACTACAGTTTGATCTGTCATAGTTCATACTAGCCCTCACAGAAATCCCATAATGACTGTCATTAATGTGCCATCCCTACTAATACCTGCTTTCACCACATATCATTCAGGTACCATGACCTTCCAAAAGCTGAACAAGAATTCCCACATTGTATTCTTGTGTTCTAGGATGACTCTGGTTGTTTCCCTAACTGCTGGTTGACAAACTCAGCTATCCCTGGTAACGCTCTATGAATGAGCTTCACCACTTGAGACTCATCTAGAATTATGGTCAATATCAATGGACAAAAGTTGACTCCTAAGAGACACGTACCAATGGGAATCAATTCCCCGTGCCTCCGTAGATCTTTCGGTTTGAGTGTGGGAGTCAACACTCTATGTGTAGATGGAAGTACAACGAAGGAATTCTTAGGCAAGTTCATCAGTTATCGAGTTGAGGTGACGAAAGAGACTGACTTTTCGATACCACTCAGCCAAATCATCGATATACTTTGGGACTGCGGGTACAGTAGAATGACCGATTATCTGAATCACAGCCTTGACCGATTTCAGGACAGTAGTGGCTAAGGCAGTTATTAGAATAACAACATTAACAACCATTTTGCAACCTACTTCTGCGTTCTAGAAGGTCCATTATCGGACGACTTCCAGGCCCGTGGCCAATAAGAATCACATTGCGTGCACCTGAAAGTCTGAGAAGAAGAAATGAGACAGTGATCACACGAAAAAGACGTCAGCATACTGCACGTAATTGTCCCACAGGTATAGTAATATATCCCTGCCAAAGTCTTCCGAGGCCTTCGTTCGCTATGTCGCAGGCGAGGGTTGAATTTCACCCTCACCACACATCGTATGTCATTAACTTACTGAAGAGTTAGGCGCAGGTTTTGGAAATAAGTTAGCATCAAGTAATGAGAAACCTTCTCTTTTGACCCATGTTAGCAGCTCTTTTGAGAAGTCGAGCTGGATTAATTTTAGAGAAGGACTATATCAAAATATCATCCATGATATACCAGATATGAACGCTCCATCTCAACATTCAATGTTGCAGAGGACTGTAACTGGATGCGTAGGTTTCCACTAATTCGGATATCAGGATTCCGCAGCAAGGACGGACGTGGAGAAGTTCATCTCACAATTCATGAAGGAAAACAACCATTGTGTTGTTCTCGAAAAGGTCTGACCTAAAGAATGTTGATTATAGGAACTCAATAGAGGGGGCTGTGGACCTACGTGCAAGATATTTGCGTCGAAAATCGTCTTTCCAAATCTGGTGTCAGCAAGGGGATCTGCATCATGTCATGCTGTGTGTATAAGTAATGCTGTCGGTGTGCCTTAAGAACTTCTAAGGGGAAAAAACATGATGATGAGAAAAAAGCCAGGTCGAAACCATAGTCAATACCTGGAATCGAGAAACTGATCTCCTCCAGTCCTAACAGACATCAAATATTGGCACCAGTGTCCATTCAAATTAACAAGCATACCTTCTCGTGGCTCGCAGGATTTTGGATCCACACTCTTCCAGAATTTGTTTTGTTCATGCGCAACAAGGAAGACTGTCTCCGTAGCCTCCTCCCCGGCAACCATCGGCGGTAGCGCTCCCGGAGCTTCACCAAGGAGAACATTTGTGACAGCCAATGCGGAACGTGATATGGAATCCAGATTGTATCCTCCCTTGTTGTAGATCAAAAAATGAGAAACTTGTGAGAAATGAAAAAAGTGTTTGAACCTCAAGCGCAACAACCAGCCGACCGCCAGCAAGACCAGCAAGCATGTGTGTCATGTGGGCATATCCTGCTGGAGACACATGACACTCTCCAAGGTCATCGCCTTCAGCGGCATCAAAACCTGCGGAAACTAGATTTCATGGGATGACTAAGTTGTATTCGAAGAGGTTGTACAGCCGACCTACTGATAACGAGTTCTGGAGCGAATTCCATAGCGATGGGCATCACGATTTTTTGAAAGGCGTAGATGTAGTCTGCATCTGTCATGCCTCTTCCGGGCCACGGAATGTTGACAGAACTCAAGGGGCATCAGAGGCGAGTGTGTCAACCTTCGAAAAGTTCATCTTACTATCCAAGTCCGGGACCCTCGCCACAAGACTGCATACCACCAAACGGACCACAAGGGTAGAATGTTCCCTGTTCGTATCGGTGTAACGAGATATATAGGACGCTCGGATCATCATTGAACGCACGCTGGGTTCCATTACCTTTCAAAGAGATTGAATCTAGACGCAGATTCCTTGCACAGAAACTCTTACCATGGTGGACATCCCTTCAAAACGCCGAATTTATATTGACAAGTAATATATAAAGGATCAACGCACCAGTCGAGAATTAGAATTTTCTTAATGGGAGTTAGTTGTTGTACCACTCTTGTAGCGACCGCGACATTATTGAAGAAACAAAAACCCATGTGTTCGTCTGGTTCTGCATGGTGACCAGGTGGCCGAACGATGGCAAAAGTTTTTTGGAGTTCGCCACGCGCCACTGCTAAACAAGCCTCAATGACGCCCCCACAGCTCAATAGTGCGGCACGGGTCGTTCCCTGCATGACGTAAAGCGAAAGCTGCTCATAGTATTCCGTGGAATTAGCCATTTCCTGATCAGTCATATCTTCCCTAATTTTGAGCAATGAAGAAAAGGTCCAGTAGTAGAAACACACCTTTGATGGCCTGTACTTTGTCCCAATGGTCCTCGCTATGAACGAGCAATGCTTCTTCCTTTTTGACAGGCCTGATAGGGATCCATTTCATTTTCACGATGTGATGGTTGACAGTGAGCGCATTGTATATAGAAGATATGCGATGAGGCGTTTCTGGATGGCCAGTTGGAGAAAAATGGGACATCATCTCAGTAGAGTAGACAAAGCCAACGGTGTAACCTGACGGATGGAGAGGAACGGAAGAAGCGCGGGGAAGAGAGTTGGGTCGAGGGAGGTCATGGTGGACAGGAGCAGAAGAGGGCCCTGCATTGCTGTTTGACATTCTGGAGTGTAACTCGGATGAATCTTTGAGCTTGCCACATTGACACCATCAATCCTTGTTTGTATAGTACATTTCCCAAAAACAAACTTCCATGCCGCCTCGCAGAGACGACGACAAGTTCATCGCTGTCGACGACTCCGACTCGGACATCTCTGTAGACGACGATGCAGATCCCGGACTCTCCAAGAACTCCAAATCCAAGGGCAAGGCCTCTGACTCTAGACGTAAACGCGACAAGGGCAAGGGAAAGGCTAAAGACACGGTATTCGGATTCATCTCCCTCGTTGCGGACGTATCTCACATGCAAGACCGCATAGCAAGCCTATACGTGGGAGGCATCGTATACTCGGTCATGGGAAACAGTGCAGGAGGATGAAGCGGGAAGCCTTCAGGCCGCTGTAGACGATTGGATGGCTCGAGGTCGCCGACGCAGGTTTGTATTCCCGTTCTACACACTACATTCTTCTCAACTTGGTGATCAAGGCTGCTTGCGCCGTCTACCGCGATACGACGCACTATAATACGACATGTGGTTCTACTACTCGATCTCTCAGCGGCAATGATGGATCGCGACATGCGCCCGACGCGTTTCGACCTCATGCTGCAGTATTCTCGTGAATTCATTGCAGAATGGTTTGATCAAAATCCTCTCGGACAAATTGGCATCGTGGGTATGCGTGCAGGGATCGGAGAGCGCATCGGGGAGATGTCTGGTACTTGCTTATCCGTTGTCCACGACGGTGCTAATCCACTAATTTGACCAGGAAATCCCCAGGAAGTTTTGAAACATATAGCTGATCGTCACAAACTAGAACCTACTGGTGAACCCAGTCTCCAAAATGCTATCGAAATGGCACGCAGCAGCATGAGGTATGATTTCACTCTGCATTTCTCCCCGTCACACCTCCTACAGTCCTTCAAAGTCACCTCCCTACGCATTCTTCACGCGAAATTATCATCGTCTTTGGGTCCCTTACCACCTGCGACCCAGGTAACATCCACGACACTCTCGATTCCTGTGTCAAAGCCAAAATCCGCATCTCTGTCGTCGCTCTCGCGGCCGAAATGAAAATATGTCGTTCCCTATGTGAAAAAACCGGCGGTACGTACTCTGCCCACCTCTCTTTTCTGCATCCTTCTATTCACGCTCTTACGTCACGACATATACAGGCCAATTCGGGGTCGCCCTCAACGAGGGGCATTTCCATGACCTCCTCTTCGAACTAATCCCCCCACCTGCACAGCAAGCGTCTCTTAACCGCCTAGGCTCCGCACCCAACTCCCGCGCACCCAACTCTAGTGCAGACCTCATGCTCATGGGTTTCCCCACGCGTCTCCCCGACACTGCTCCGCCGGGCCTGTGCGTGTGCCATAGCGAGATCAAGAGTGAAGGTTTTCTGTGTCCGCGGTGCCTCGCGAAGGTGTGCGACGTCCCCACGGACTGTGATGTGTGTGGACTTATGATCGTGAGCTCACCGCATCTGGCGAGGAGCTATCATCATCTGTTCCCTGTGAAAGCGTATGATGCTGTGTATGTCGTTCTGTTCTGTTCTTGGCGGCGATTGCGGCACTGTCTCACGTGGATTGGTGTATCCCGCTCTCAGGCTTACGGAGGACCAAATCTCGTCAAATGCGCCCAAGGTCTGTCACGCGTGTTCGCGGCCTTTTCCGACGCAGACAGCGACACATACGAGTGAAGGGCTCAGTCCGTATGGAAGGTACAGATGTCCAGATTGCCAGAATGATTTTTGTTCAGAGTGCGATGTGTTCGTACACGAGGTTGTACATTGTTGTCCAGGATGCGGAAAGTAAGGAGCTTGAGTGGTCATATATAGCGTTGCGCACATCGCATGTTCATGTATCTAGAGCATGGAGAATGACATGTAAGCTATAGATTAATGTGTTGTAGTAGTGTAATCATGATGTTCTAGTGAGTGTCACCTGCATCCCCCCATGAAGAATAAATAGATGATAGGAAGGTCATCGTTTAGGAGCGGCCGCTCCTTCCCAATCTCCAAAATCTTCCTCATCATTGTATCGCCGAGTCTCGGTTGTCGAGTGCAGATTTGACGAGGTTCCGTGCGGTACAGGCGTATCTTCCTCTTCCTCATCATCATCCTCGCCAATCAAACCAACCCCTTCTTCGTCTCTCGTTTTCACTTTCCAGTTCACGCTCTTGCCCTTGCCCTTCACCTTGGCCCTGTCCAAGTTCTCGCCCTTGCTATGCTTTCTATCGCTCACAGCAGGTATTGGATTTTGATGATGATCCACATCAGGATCTTCCTCCTCAAAATGACCATGACCATTTTTACTTGTCCCATCCTCATCCTCATCCTCGCCAAGTGTCCACAACACCTCCCGTTCGGCTCCCTCACCTGTCTGGCCCTCTTCCACATCAATATCTTTCTTCGCTTTCCCTTTCCCCTTAGCAGTACGAGATAGTATTAGGGGCGCAGAACTCGTGTTTTCGGGCTTTTTATGTGTGAGGAGGACAACACCAGAGATGAGAATGAGGATGGAGACGAAGATGAGGAAGAGAGTCCAGCCTTGATATGCATCGACCTCGTTGTTGAATATCAGCGAGTTGAGGAACCTGAAAATGGTCAGTAGGGGTCGGATAAGAAGTCAGGAACGGACATACCCTGTTGCAGTGTATATACCATAAAATACGGGAACGACCAGTGTCGAGTCGTAGACTTTGAGACCACGGTTTAGACATATTATTTGTAGTACAGCCGTCACTGCGAGGAGGATAATAGTGAATATAGGCGCTGCATGACCGAACTGGTTTCCCGGATTCTGCTTGGAGAGGGATCCCGAGAGCAGCTTGACAATAGCCTTTGCAAATACAAGAGTTCCGCCGGCTAAACCACCGCCACAGCACGCCCACAGAATTCCTAGTGTCCATGCAACCTGCTTGTCGTCCTGAGGAGCCGTCCAGACCTCGAGCCGGCCCGTGACCCAGACCATAAGTGAAGCCCAAGCAGCTCTAAGGGTACGTATTATGCCGATGAGCGAATGCAAGCGCCGTCCACTGGTGCTGGCGCGTATTCTGCTGTTGCCGTTGGGAAGTGTATCACGAGGTGTGAGAGGGATGTCGCTGTTCGCTGCGGGAGTAGCATCAAGGTCGCCACGTGAAGCTAGGACAGAGTCGAGGCGCTCGGCAAAGATAAGGAGAGTGATGAGTGCACCTGACATGCAGAAAAAGAAGCCGAGCCAACCACCGCGTCGCCAGAGGTAAGTTATATGGTTGACATCTGTTTGGGAGGAGAGGCCAGAGTTAATCGAGCCGAATGCAACGATACCAATAACGCCCAGAATAACGATGATTGTACCCTAGGAGAGAGTAAGACGATTTGAAGCGCTACAGAAGAGGGTACTTGCATAGATGTCGGTGCTGGTGACGGGAGTACCGACGAGGAAGCGGGCAAAGAGGAAATTGAAGATGAGCGAAGATGAGCCGAGGGGTGCGACGTATTCTGACTCGAAGAGATGGGAGCTTGGATGGAGAGCTATCGGACGACGTACCTGCGCGCATGTACTCGAGGGCCAGCGTGCTTCCTAGCAGTTGAGACAGTCTGCGCGCGCTCAAGTCAGATTCGTCACCCCAGATAGAGATGTGGACAAACATGTAGAGAAACATGCCGAGCAGCCAGAGCGGGCGCATCCAGTCCTTTTTTCTGGCAGACTTGGGGACTGCATTGGTGCGGACATGGTCGAGCTTTGTGAGGTTGAGGCCTGCCGCGTTGAGGACGGAGGCGAGGAGGATGATGGCGAGGCCGATGATAAAAGCGAGGACGGGATTTGGAGGATCGGCAGTCATGAGGGAGGGAAGTTTGGCCGCCACGTGCGCAGCGCCTTTGCGATGGATTGCAAGTAAGTCAGCCCGATTGAATGTAAATCTGCACCAATTGCCCTCGTCCCAGCGGCAACAATAACTGCAGGATCTCGCCCGCCTTCGCAGTCATCCTCGTCATAAGTCTGCCGTTCCTCCACTCCCCTCCACTCCTGCTCACTCTCCCTAGTCATCATTCTCATCACCCTCTCTGTAGGGTTTATCATCAGACGCAATCACGGGAGACTCCATCAAGACCTCCGTAATCGCATCCGCATCGTTAGGGAAAATACTAGCCATCACACTCCACAGTTCTTTGCTATGACCAGATCCGCTCGACCACCCCCTGTGTCACCGGCTCCTCTAGTGTTCGAGCCTGCACCGCCCTATGACCCCAGTCCAACTTCGGTACAACATCCTCCGCCGACATATTCACCCAGGTAGCTAATCTATATACCATATGTATCATCACGTAGTGTTGTGTATTGTAACAAAATATCATTCAAAAAGCTCCGAAAGCCTGGATGGACAAAACGCCATCTTCTCGAATCGTATGCAGAACGATTTCGGGAAACTCAGGACCTAAGGGCGCTGCAGGGAGTTGAGGACGTTTGAATGGACCCCTCAACTCTCATTTATCACGAGTCCAGCGTTGAGGTGGCACAAACCCCGTCAATATTTTCCTCGCATTGAACCTGCGACAAGCGCGCCTCAAAACCCTAAGGATAATGCAAGCTTCAGGACCTTACAACGGAGGATCAGTGTGCTCTGTGCCGCCCCCGTGCTGTGAAGTTAAAGCATGGATTATTTTCCATAAATACCCGTGAGATTGTTTATCTTTAGCTACCTTTCGTGTCCATTCTCCCTCTCACTTCTGGTACCTGGTACGGCCTCTGTAGCGTGTGGCGCGTCCCTTAACGAATCAGATGATTTGTCGCGCAACGCGGTTGTCAGTCACGTGTGATAAACCACAAATCTGAGATCGCGTTCCCAGAACTTGAACCACTACTTCCTCCTCCCAATGCCCGGCCGGACCTTGTATGCGGGAGCAGCAGCTCTATGTGACAAGATAGCTGCACAAGTTCCACGGATCTTTGACCAGGCACAGAATTCGCTCGCCAACCATCAAAAAAATCTTGTTGCCTTGTACAAACTCCAGGTTGAAGCGGCCCTATGCACTGAAGAAGTCAGGCAAGGAAGGGGACTCAGGCTAGTCGGGGAGAAGATCTTTGAAGAGGCTATACTGCAGATGCTTACGCGCGTCTTGCCTCTGAAAAAGGGCGTCACGCCGGCTGATCGCGTCGTCAAGTTTATTGGCGGGTACGTTAAGTTTGTAAATGAAAAAGGTGAGACCCTCTTCTATGTAGGCGTATTGTGATTCATGAGCTTGCAGCTCTTGAGCAAGAAGATCAGGAGGGAAATGATGAGGACGACGAGTCGACAGCATCGCGCTTTACTGCGCGCTTGCTTCAATTCTTTTACAAAGGCTTCCTGGCAAAAGACAAAAACGTGCGTTATCGTAGCCTCCAGTCAGTTGCAGAGATGGTGAACCACCTCGGACTAGTCGAGTGAGTAACGGTGTTGATTCTACTTCAATTCCAACTTACCCTCATTTAGTGAAGAGGTTTACTCTGAACTCCGCTCCTCGCTCATGGATCGTGTCATCGATAGAGAAGTCAATGTCCGTGTACAGGTCGCCATCGGCCTCTCAAAGTTATCCGGCACAGAGGGCCCCTCTGAAGAAGGTGAACAGACTGTCCAAGAGCTCCTGTTAGACATCATGAAACACGACGCGTCGGCGTAAAGCTTCTCTCAATTTTTTGCACATCTTCCCACTCACAATTTACGACTTCTTAGTGACGTTCGTCGTGCTGCCGTTCTCAATATCCCTATCGACGACACAACGATCGACGCAATCCTTGATCGCACGCGCGACGTTGACATCACTATCCGCAAACTTGTCTACAGCGCCATACTGGAGAAGAATGTCACCGTCGGAGACAACGACCAGATAATGGGGCCGACTCATCCACGCGCACTGACAATTGCACAACGTGAACTGATCATTCGCAATGGGTTGGGTGATCGGGAACCTAGCGTCCGTGCCGCCGCCGCCTCATTGCTTGGGAGATGGGTCGATGTTGTCGGGGGTCAGCCTGAGGCTGAGGGCGAAGAGAATCCGGATGTGAAAGTCGAAAGTGGGCTGATAGAGTTGCTGAAAATGCTAGACATGGCAGAACAGAAATATCCTGTTGATGCGGTTCTGAGCGTTTTAACCTCGCGACCAGAAATCTTTCAAAATATGATCTTTGGCCGTGAGTTCGAAATCGTTCGATTCATTCTTACATGAACTGACATTTTTGAGAAGACGAGTATTGGAAGAATCTCACCCCTGAAACAGCTTTCCTAGCGCGAGTTTTTGTTGAGCATGGTCTAACGACGAATGACAATGTCCGCCTTGAAGCTGTGCTCCCTGTAGTCACTGAGCTGGCGTTCCATATTCAAGACACATTTAACGAGCTTAGTTCTCGCGTTGATGAGGAGCAAGAAGCACGACTCTTGACCGATCTAACAGAAGACGAGAGAATACGGTATGAAGATGCGCGGCTTGAGAAGGAAGCCATTCTTGGAGAACTCCTCCAGCTGGCGGTCAACCTCGATTATTCTGATGAAATTGGGAGAAGAAAGATGTTCCAGCTCGTCCGTGAGTTTCTTTATTGTATGTTTTGCTCTACCCTCATAACAATGTCCCACAGGCGACATGCTTTCGGAGGACCTACTTCCTCAATCTCTGTTGAACAAGTGCCTCGATGTTTTGAGAGAACTGTCTCCTAATGAGCGAGACCTCATTCGTGTGGTTGTGGAGCTTGTCCAGGACTTGCGCGATCAGGCCCGTGGAAATGAGGGGGAAGAGGACCTCGTAAGACTCACAATTCTTTGTCACGCCATTTTCATCTTACTCTTGCGCGATAGAAAGTTGCAAGTCCAGAGACAAGCCCCGGCGAGACTCCGAATACAGCCCGACCGTCTCGCTCCAATCCACCTCGAGAGCAGACGGCGGAAGAGAAGGCCCGTGCTGATGCTACTGATTACAAATGCCTGCTGCTTTGCATTGGAATGCTGGAGCGAGTGGATGGGGTTGGTTTTTTATTCATGTCATGTTCATGGCATTATCTGAAACTTGTTCGCAGACACTGGATGAGAATTCGACTCTTGCAGGTATTCTGGATGAGTTGATCATTCCCTCCGTCAAGCGCAAGGAATACATCTTCCGGGAGAAGGGCCTGATCAGTATGGGTTTGTGCTGCCTAATAGCCAAGGTATGTCGATCGTGCTGTTTAGAACAACCTGGATATTAATGTATATAATAATAAGCCACTTGCGATCAATACCGCCAAATTCTTCGTCGAGCAAGTACCACACTCGCCTGCATCACTCCAAGAAAGTTTGCTACAGATCACATTTGACATCATGATGGTTCATGAGGCTGAACTTCGCAAATATAGACCAGAGATTGTAAGTTTTTTTATGGTGTTTGTTTGGGTACACATCTTAACTCTTTCGTTGCTCAGATTCCAGTTCTCATGGAAAAACTGCTTGGTCTTGTTAGTATGGCGGCGTCAGATAAGGTCCGGGCGGTGGTGTGTCTGGGCCTCTCGAAACTCATCCTTGCTGGAATGGCCACCGATTATGAAGTATGTGTTTCTTATCCTCCAACTTGCCAGAACGTCTGCTAAAAATTCCACTTTATCTAGCTTGTGCTAACCAACTTGATCCAAGTGTATCTCTCTCCTAAGACTGAGAATAACTTAGAGCTTCGACAGTGTCTTACGTTCTTCTTTCAAGTCTTCTGTTATTCTTCACCTGCTAATCAAGAGACTATTCGAAGTGTTTGTTTTTTTTGCGGTTGATTGATTCATGATCCATCGATGGACTAATATGGTCGTTTGTAGATGTTCCTTCGCACGTACGAGACGCTTAAAGAAGACCGTGAGAAACTTGATGAAGACGAGGAGATGATCAGTCCGGCACAGATCACCACCCTATTTGCGGACTGGACCGATCCTAATAAGCTACGAACCGTGGTGTGCGTGGTATACTTTTGCAACACCTTTGTTTCATACTTACGACAGGTTCCAGCAATGCACATGATAGCACAAACTCCGAGAGTCAGGCAAACATGTCCATCCAGCTTGATTTGGCCATCGAAGTTCTCCGAAGCCTTCTTGAACAGAATTGGGCGAGTGAGTAACATAATGTCATCTCCTGTTCTGTCCTTCCTTATGTGAACATTGCGGCCCTTAGAGGAAGACAAGAAGGTTCTATGCCAGCTGCTTCCAAAATTGTATCTTCCAGATAGTGCAGATGACGACAAGGTGAAAGAACTCAAGGTCCTTGTATATGCGTTACGTTCGGTTCGTTTACCTCCTAGGAAACATAATCAATGAATTGACTGTGATCCATTGCTTCATCAGCGCCGGCCAATCCGCGATACGATGACCAACAATGCTTTTACCAAATTTGAGGCAGCGGTCATGAAGAAGTTTGGGAAGCAGTTACAGGATTTCAACGAAGAAGAGTATAGGAAGCTTGAGCAGCTGGAAAAGCTCTTCAGCTTTGTGGACTCGATTATTCCTGATGATGACGATGAGGAGATTGGTCTTGATGAGCCAAAGAGGAAAGGGAAGAAGAGGCACGTTCTCGAATTGCAAGACTAGTGATGTGATAATTGAGGGTCTGATTTACAGGAGATCGGACAGTATTATGACTACTACTACGGAAGCCGATGATGTGACTTCAGCCGGTTCTTCGAAACGCGGGCGTTCGAAGCCCAGGTCCAAGTGCGTATTCGTTGTCAAAGTTTGATATCGTGATTGAAGCCCTGTCTTTCAGACGACCACGCCTCTCCAACTCCGACGATGCTTCTGATGATGAGGTCACGGAATTGCACACGCCACCTCCCCCGACACGGAAAGTTCCCAAGAGATCGGCGTAAGCCTTCACGAAAAATGCTCAAATCCTGGTCTGACCGCTTATGCGCACAGGGCAACGAGAAAGCCTCCTCAGGTTGTCTACGTAAGCTCAAGCGCCGATGAGGACTATGCACCAACCCCGCGCTCTGAACAATCAAAGAAAAGGTATTGCCTCCACGTTGGAACTATCCTATCCTTACTGATGCCATGCCTTCTCGCAAGGTCAACGAACCATGTCAAAAATGAGGAACATGAGGATGTCACATTTGACTCTATCATTGACGGAGACGAACATGACGACGAGAATGAAGAGGAAGAAGTACACGATCTTCTTGCTGAAGAGTGACATGACTATACTCATACCTACGCTATTCTATTGCTACCATCACTATATTTATTTGATCTGTACTATTTTGTCATCTATACACTGCATCCTGACCACAATGTTGCCTGCGGAACTGCTGCAACAAGCGTTTTTTCTGCATGCGCTCGCCACTGAGCCTGCGCGCGTTCTGCCGCCTCACAAATCGCTGCTCGCCATGCTGGCCCGTGCGCCGTCTGCTCCCCCGCCTTCGACGCTGCACGCACGCGTCGAGCGCGTCGTCCACAAGGCCTTCTGGGACGAGGTCCGTCCCTCTTAGTCGCCTTTCCGTCTGATGTACATACCGACAAGCTGTAGGCTCTCCAATCTCTGTCATCGCCGTCCCCAGCCGTCCAGCTCCCCCGGCTCAAGCTCCTATACAACGATCTCCACGAAGCCCTCACCCCCCTCTTTCCTCCACAGCACCCGATTCTCCTCACTCTCGCCGCTCCTCTCTCACCTACGTCCTCCCCGCTGCATTCAACCCTCGCACTTCTCAACGAAGTCCTCGTTGCCCTCCGTCAGCGATGTACACCGGCCCGAGATCCCGACATTGACGCCTTACTTGCTAATCTCGCCCCATCTTCCGAAACGACTTCAGTTTCAGAAGCGCCATCAGAAAATCCTCTCGCAGCACTCATAGTGTCTACCCTGCGCGACCTGATTTCTCTCGCCGATGTTCTCAAACGCGACCTCACTGACACCCTCCTCGGTGCCATGTCCGAAGCCCAGCTTGCAGATGTGATTCGCCAACAAGCGCTCACCCGTGAGCGCGAGATCGTTCTTGACCCTTCAATGTGGGGGTCTATAGACAGGCTCAAAGATCTCTGGAAATCATGGTTAGGGTCCGAAAACATCTGGACATCGCGGCTTCTACGTGCTTTGACCTCCCCAACACCCGTAACGTGTCAGCCAGATGATCCACACCCTAACAGTCTCCCACCACAACTCTTCTTCAGTCGTCCCGATCTCCTGTACATACAGAACTATCTACAGGCACTTGTGATTGGTGCATCGCTCAATGCACTCGTACGACTCCCGGCTCCTACTTCTCCCGGTCCTCCACATGATTTCATGTCTCGTGTATGGACACTTCTCAAAGCTGAAATAGATCGCGACGAGTATCACAACGCGATAGATGACAAGAGTAGCGTAGACGATGCGACGAAACTCGTCAATCTAGCAGATGAAGTCATCCGCGCTCGGATGTTATTCTCCGCCTCGCCCATTTCAGAACAAGACGAACGTGAACTGCGTGCGGCTGTAGAACGCACGCTCCGGCTGCAGGACCCAGTGTTTGCACTTTTACAGAGTCGTCTGATCCGTGCTATTGATCAACAAATCATTGAATATATGGGTGGCGTAGTCTACAAGGAGAAAAATCAGGTCGTCAGGTTTCCGGAGATAATGAGAACTGGAAGGGGGAATGTCACATTACGTGATTATGGGTCGGGAACAGGATCCGGGACGCCGATAAAGACGATCCAACCGGTCATCGTCGTTCAGGGATTCGAGGATAAGATTCTTATCCAGGCTGGTGGTGAGGTTATGGAGAAACTTATTGCGATAGCTCTTTGGTTTAAAAATGTTTGGGAGGACACAACCCCTTCTTGACTAGCCAAAGTTTTTCTCGCATTCGGAGTCGCATATCTTGTGGAGTTGCGTTTGAGTTTTTCTATACTATTGAATGTTTTTGTATGGGTCTGTTGAATGTTTTGGTATAAGTCTGTTGAATGTCTTTGTATGAGTCTGCTGAATGGCTTGGTATGAGTCTGCTGAATGTTTTAGAATGAGTCTGAGTCTGCCCAATAAGTCATGGGTCTGTCTGATTGAGTCGTGGCTGATTGAGTCGAGCAGACAGGTCACTTTTTTTTATAAATCATAGCACCCGTCTGGATGAATTGCCGACAAGCCGGTGAAATCCTCTCTTTTCAGATTCCGCTGTACATTTTAATCTCCCGTTCAAGGGGATGATATCATTACTAGATTAGATGATGATTCCTCCCCAACATAGAGCGTAAAGTAAGGCAAAGCTAAAAGCTATAAGAATCTATGTGCATGAGCTGTATGAAATAGCCTGGAAGATAGATTCAAAGGTCAAAAGTTCGGACTAGCTGTCATCCGTGATCTGGTCGGTGAGAACGGCAGGATGGCAATTTCAAACCTCGCTCGTAGACCATCGTCGTACTGCTTGTGAATAGGTACCCTGAATTATCTGTTCGCAGTTCGTGGTAATTTCAGAAACTCAACACCATTGAAAAAAATGAACTGAACGAACTGAACAGAGAATTGAGCACGCCCATTTGTCAGCCATATTCGGCACGTCCGAGTCACTAGCCAAATCCGTGAACGTCGCCGCCTCCTACTTCATTGGCTCGAGTTGGACCGAGAGGTGCGAGCCAATGTTGACTACGCTTATGATACACTTGCTGTTCTATACAGCCCATACTACTCTCCAGATCTTTTAGGGTTTCTGGCGTTTTGACCGTTGAGTGAAAATTCTTGGCATGATTGCCGTGATACCCTGGGAAGCCAGCTGAATGTCGATCTATTTTAAACATGTCTTTGAAGTGCTCAGTGACCGGGAAAAAATTGGTACAGCTGGCGATGTAGCTGCTTGGTAGTTACTTGCATTGTCTTTTCTCAGAATGACAGCAGACAAAGTGCATAAGCCTGCATTACCCTGCGGAAGGGAAGCGGTTAACCGACGAGAAGCACATCAGTTGGTTCCTGATTCCAAGTACAAATAAAAATCCCGCCGCAAATCCTCTCTACATACTCTCTAACGATCATGAGCTTCTGTATGCTGGTGATCAATGTGATGTATTACCTGTAAAGAAGGTAATCCTCGATAGCCGATTCGGAAGTTTCAAGTTGCATAAGGATGACACGCCACATTGTGATGTACCCCTAGATGGGCTCACACATAGCGTCCATCGAATAAGTCGGCAATTGAAAGTAAAATGCCCACGCGGTAGTGCATACACACACACGAAGTCGCACTTATCGCTCAACGATGACTTGTTTGTTTTTCTTTGAAGATCCTTCCGGGCGGGGAAATGGAAACAAAATCCCATGGTAGACTAATCAATGGCAAATCTATGGTTCTAGCGGAATTTTCAGTGTGCTTTACGATGTTACTAGAACCTGCGGGTACAAATGAAAGCAGCGGCCAGCGGACGGAACCAAGATGATAATGATAAGGTGAAGTCACTTAGAAATTTGTAATTACCGTTTGGTATGTCTCCTGAGAAGATTGACACAATTTTTTCTCCGAATGTAGGAAGTCATACGATGCATTCAAGCTGTAGTACCAGAGTAGCACAAACAATGCTGGCAACAGTGAATTTTGAACGGTCACGACAGGTACAGTCACAAAGTTTCGGGAGGATCTAAAGATACAGCGCTGATAGAAGTCAGGGCACTCCCGAACACATGAGTACTCTAAATCAAAAACTGAGCCACAAATATGCTCTTGAAGGATAGGTTGTCTAGGCTTATGTCATCAGGTGGCTGGCAAAAACATCTAAATTTGGACATGAGGTTAGTTTCCATCCTCGCGGCTGACACTGCGGATCTATTCCGGCGCGTCTATTTAATATGCAGTATTCTACGACCAAATATCTCATAGTCTCCTTTCCTTTACTACACTATGCCTTACTCTATAGATCCCTTCAGCACCTTCGCGCGCTCAAATGGTTCTTTGAAACCTACCGATTCTCCTGGCGCGACCCTGTCATCGCCTAGCACATCTAACCTCCTCGCCAAGTTCATTGAGATGCACAAGGAGCTTGAGATGTACAAGTCAGCCACTCGCTCACTTTCACTGTTAATCCTCCCTCATGTCGTTTCATACGTATAGGAGTGGTAAACCCATCATGGTCGACGGTCAGACGCTCTCCATTGCTGCAGTCACAGCGGCCGCTCGTTACAATGTCCAAACTCGCCTTGATGACTCTGTGACTATCAAACATCGCGTCCGAAAAAGTCGCGACGTCATCTCGGATAAGGTGGAAAACGGCACAAGCGTGTACGGCTTGTCCACTGGCTTTGGAGGCAGTGGTCTGTTGTCTGCTTGAATTTGCTCGACATAACCTCAACCCATTCCTTCTAGCTGATACCAGGACGGACCAACCTCTCCTTCTGGGAAAGGCGCTACTCCAGCACCAACATGTCGGTATCTTGCCTTCATCGGCGCAGCCTCTTGATGCTCTACCATTACTTGATCCCAGCAGCTCCATGAGCATGCCAGAATCTTGGGTTAGGGGTGCGATGCTCATCAGGATGAATTCGCTTATCCGCGGACACTCCGGTGTAAGGTCTGTCTTGTTGGCAAACCTTAACTTTACTTCCCGCTAAGCGTACCTATGTCATATATATCAACATAGATGGGAACTGATGGAGAAGATCAACGAGTTACTTTCTGCCAACATAACTCCTGTCGTACCTCTCAGAGGGAGCATATCTGCCTCGGGTGGTACGTCTCTACAATATAGATAATCAGATAACTGACATGTTCGCGCAAGATCTCTCACCTCTTTCTTATGTCGCTGGATCGCTCAGTAAGCATCTCAATCTCTGAAATGGCTATGATTTTCATTTCGCTTAGCTGCTAATCCTGCCATCCGGATGTTCCATGGTCCCGCATCCTACGGTCCGCGGCAGATGTCGCCTTCGAACGAGGTTCTTGAACAACACAATATTACTCCCCTTCCCCTCGCCTCCAAGGAACCCTTAGGTATCCTCAATGGAACAGCATTCTCCGCCTCTGTAGCTGCTCTGGCTCTCAATGACGCTGTTCACCTTAGCCTTTTGGCGCAAGTGTGCACAGCGATGGGAACTGAAGCTCTACTTGGAACGCGAGGCAACTACCACTCTTTTATTCACGCGGTTGCGCGACCTCACCCTGGTCAAGTTGAGTGCGCGCAGAATATTTATAATCTCCTAGAAGGTAGTAAATTTGCGCAACTGCACGATGTAGAAGTCGGCATCAATGACGATCAGTATTCTCTCAGACAAGATCGTTACCCACTACGCACTTCTCCTCAGTTTCTTGGACCCCAACTAGAAGACATCCTCGCGGCCCTAGTAGCTGTAACTCAAGAATGTAACTCAAGTACGTCTAATATATCTTGTACTGTTAACTTTTACTTTTCTGATAAATTCATCTAGCTACGGATAACCCTTTGATCGATGGCGACACGGGCGAAGTTCACCACGGTGGAAACTTCCAGGCCATGGCGGTAACGAATGCGATGGAGAAAACCCGGCTTGCGTTACATCATATTGGTAAACTTCTGTATGCGCAGAGCACGGAACTCGTCAACCCTGTCATGAATAACGGCCTGCCGCCTTCTCTTGCAGCAACTGACCCGTCGTTGAATTATCACACTAAGGGAGCCGACATTGCGACGGCCGCATATACTGCTGAGCTGGGGTACCTTGCGACGCCTGTTTCCACTCATATACAGTCTGCAGAGATGCACAACCAGGCCGTCAAGTAGGAACACAACCCATCCTCTTCAAGCTTAGATTCTAATTGTTATACTAGCTCCTTGGCTCTCATCTCGGCCCGCGCCACCATCAATTCTCTAGAAGTTCTTACGATGCTTACTGCGTCGTATCTTTACATCTTGTGTCAAGGTCAGCCTTTCTTGTACGGACACTTAACGGCATCAAGCTTACCCGGTTTTTTTTAGCTCTGGACATACGCGCTCTTCAACATGAATTTACTCAGGGACTTGAAGCGATTGTAGACGATGAAATCACTGGCGTTTTCGGCGAGCACCTATCTCCTTCGCAGAAAGCCATTTTGACAAAGAAAGTGTTGAGAGTCATGACCTTAACACTCGACAAGACAAGCACCATGGACAGTTCGGACAGGATCAACGCCGTTGTAGCTTCGACAATCACCACTTTCGTCGATTTCCTATCTGGAGCAGAATTTGCGGATGCCGCATTCACCACGACACTTATATCACTCATTTCCTTGTTCCGCTCTCAAGTGGCGTCGCGTGCACTAAATCTTTTGGATCAGCTTAGGCGGGACTACCTTTCGGGTCATCGTGGTGCTGCTCCTGCTTCGCCGTTCCTTAGCAAAACAAGGGGTGTGTACGAGTTTATCCGCGTCGACCTGCGCGTACGCATGCACGGTTGTGAAAACTATGCGCGTTTCGTGAATGGGCTTGGTGTTGATGATGCCTCGATCGGACAAAATATTTCTCGCATCTATGAGGTTCGTGTCTGGGATTTTTGTGGTCGTTGTTGATTTGACCACTTTTGGTGCACAGGCTATTCGGGACGGCAAGATGCAGTCTACCGTTGTGTCCTTGTTTGCGTAAAGTTTTGCATTTTCATTAGAGCCATGACTTGAAGAACGTCGGATAGGTTATCGTCAGTTTACACACCAAGACGCTATAGTTGGAATCAGAGCAGTGTAGACGTTTGTCTTTCGTTTATGGGGCTGTACAATTTTAAAGAATATTACAAACTTAATGACACAAGACCTACTCAAGAGGCTGAAACTTCACCCGAACTTCAGAAATCTCTTTACGAGCCTCCTTGAGAGTCTTTGTTATCTTGTCATCAAGGATAGATGTTTCGTGAACAGTAGTTGTCCGAGAAACTGTGGCAGTAAGGTCGACAAACAGTAGCGAGCCAGAACGGCGCGCTCGCAAGTCGCATACACTGAGAAGGGCAGAAGGAGAAGTTGTCGAGTGTATTAGAGGGTTTAGCTTGTGTTCTATAGAACGTCGTGTCTTGGGCGAAACACCCGCATCCGTCAAATCACCCCATGCGCCTGAGAGGAGATCTAATCCCTGCCGCAGGATAACGAAAGACACCAGTAGACCTGGAAAAAATCGAGAATAAGGGAACTGAGAACATGATGATAAACAAGGAAACTGAATTCACCTCCGAAAGGATCTAAAGGAAGTGCAGGGAACAACCATGTCCCTATAATTGCAAAGAAAGCAACAAGACTAGAATATGCGTCACTTCTATGGTGTATTGCGTTTGCTAGAAGAACCGGACTTTTTTCCTCGTCGGCCACGACTTTCGTTGCCCGGTATAGCCATTCCTTCGCGATAACGCTGACAGCAGCGAACCAAGCAGCATTAGGGTCGACAGCATGAACGTGTTCGTCACCAACGAGTGGAAAAGTCGGAGCGATTGATGTAAGAGTGTTGAGAGCTTCCTGCAATGGACCGGTAGGAAGTGTAGCCGCAGACTGACTCAACGCAGCGATAAGAAGATGGTATGAATGAAACCCGATTCCGAGAGCACCACCAACAAGCAATATCGACACTATCGTGGTACCCACTGTCTCTAGTTTTGCAAATCCATAGGGGTATCTTTCTGACGGAGGTTTACGTGATAAGCGCCAGCAAAAGAGGGTTACGAAGTCACCCAATAGATCTATAGTTCATGTAACTTCAGGCTTGTCTTATGAGAAGGAATAGTGAAAGGTACCACTCATCGAGTGCCCTGCATCTGCTAGCAGCGACGCAGAATGCAGATACCAGCCAGCCACTCCCTTCGCTGCGGTTAACCCGACATTTGTAACTAGACCGACAAGAGTAATCCTACTACCTCTGTCGCCTACTTACGCGTGTCAAGATTCTGTGCGGGGTAGGCAAGAAGTATTTCGCGCACCTTGTCCTTCTAATACTGCAATAATTTGCTCTGTTCCGTGACTATGACTGTGCTCCTCGCCATTCACATGTGAATGACCAAAGAGTGAGTGGGAATGGGAATGATCATGGTCACCAACTTCGGTCTCCTTCGCGGAACTCTTCAGCCTATTGGGATCCTTATCGTCAGTTCTCGCCGTAGAGAACGCTCGTCGTTGTGCCATCGCTCCTAGATTGTCTGAAGAGCCGTTGCGGGGGGATGTGAAAGGGAAGGCTCTGGAATTCAGAAACCGAAGAGGCGGTCGTGAGTCCCACGATCCAACAGACAAGAGACGTGTACGCTTGACAAGCGTCGGAAGAGATTTCGGCGTAGGTGCCAACACCCACGTATGAGCCCGACCGACTTGATGCCAGAAATGTGGCCGACTCATTCCAGGGTATTTCCGTAGGGGGTGATAGAGATTCACGCCTTTTATAGACATCTTCCATTACTCAAATCCTTGTGTATTTACGACGCAATTTTGACGTGACTTGATGTGGAGATATCTTTCAAAATTCTGGGTATGCCCAGATCACAAGCCTAGATTTTTGGTTGCGGCTAATGGCTTACACTACTAGTACAAGTTTTTAAGCATCTCTACTACCTGAGGAAGATTTGGATCATCTTGACTACCCAACGCGCCTCCAGCAATCTTGTGAAGATCGGCATGAGGCACGTTATACTGCGCAAGATTCGATTGTAAACCAAGATCAGACACGAGCCTTAGTTTAAACGATAAAACGTCAGTGAAATAAAGAGGAAATCGTCATCCACTCATTACTCACCGGTGGATAAGCGACGAGAGTTTGAGTATGTCGCCTTCTACCGAGCCTGTCGAAGGTTGCTGTAAATAGAAGAGAGTTTTGGCTAGAAGCTCCTTATGATCCTGCGAAGCGATCTTTGTTTGGAGAGCAACAGTCGGTGCAAGCGTGAGACACTAAAACGATGTAAATGAACAATTGTCGCCCATAGCGCACGTTCTTTAGACAGTTACCGATGTGATGCCATGAGGAATATCATACTTGGCCCCAAGCTTGTGACCAAGTGCATGGGACAATCCGAGAGCACTGTGTACAGGACATGTTCATATATTAAATGATAACATTGAACCTACACCCTACCTGTAACCCTCTCGCTTGGTAGGCCAAAGGCTCATCCAAGACGCCAGTTGCAGCTTCTGACGAACGTCGACAGCTTGTGGATTTGCTTTGGACTTTGGGAGGTATGTGAAGAGGTCTGCAAGAGCAGCGTAACAGAGTACTTTGACGGGAAGCGGTATCAGAGGTCGATATAGACTCTCTACGTGGGTTGTAAGACAACCCTTATGCATGTGTTCAACTTTCGATTTTGAACTTGCCTACCGCATGATCCAGAGAACGTATGCCAGTCGACAACCTCGAAAAAGAAAGGAAGGATCAATAGATCTTCAGACGAACTACAAGACTTGTACCAACCAAAGGCGATCCGGTGTAGCCAATGTTAACTCTGCATCCAGAATTATCCCAGCAGGAGCAAGGGACTGCGAGCTGACTGCTACTTTATTGCCTTCATCGTCAGTATAACCTGCACCGATCTGAAGAGCAGGGTGAGTCTCGAGTGGATGGACAGCATCAGAGAGCGGCGAGACTTACACTGTACTCCGCGGCACTCAATGTAGTTGGAATAGCAATTTGCGGAAGTGTCTGGCCACCGGTTTCTTTCTGCTGAAAGTAAAGTATGGCTTTTGATGCATCAACAGGCGAGCCGCCACCAACGGCAACTATACCATCACACCCGAGCTGTGTGAAAAATTCTAGCCCAGCGCGTATTCCAGCTATGGGCGAGTGCTGCCCAATGTCATAGAAAGTAGCGCCGTATGCGTTGTGCTCCTTTAGGATGCCCTCGATCTCCTTCACGATTTCTGTCTACATTTCGTTGGTAAACAGCGAAGGGAGTGCAATCTGACTGATCTTGCCTTATCATGTAGACTTTTTCCTGTCACTACAAGAGCCTTCTTGATTCCCAAAGTGTGCAATAGCTTAGGCAAGGCGGTTTTGGTTGAACCTGGCCCATAATACACACCCTCGAGAGTGTCAGTCCAGCTATAGAAGCCTGAAAGGGATGCTTGGTCTTGAGATGCCATGGTAAGTTCAAAGTTGGCGTAGTTCGGTTACAGTCGACTTAGGTGAAGATGAACGAGAGACTTCTCAGGCTACGTTTATATTTCGCGACATGGGTAATTGACTGACAAATTTGGATTCCCACTTTGTGAAGATCATACCGGCAATCGGGTCATCCCATCCTTGAGCTCTCGGACCGCTGCGAATGTCAGTGTGACTTACTTACCACCCGTGGCCGCCCATTTGGCAGTTGCGCAACACGGTGTATTTCGCACGCAGTGGTGCCAAGCTTTCCCCCCAGGGTTTTGATGCTGTCCCACTTGCCCTTTGAGTATTTTGTAGCTCAATTTGTCTGAATTATCTACCGTGGCGTATCCTTACCGATGCGACCATAGCTAACTATTGGCGTAGGTAGATAGTATAGTACATATATAACAAAAGTATGGTTTTTATCCTGTAACCGAAACAGAGTTCAGCAAATAAATAAGTCAATCAGATTCAACGTATATATATATACCTGACATACGGTGCGTCTAAGTGTGAAAAAACTGATAAATATGCCGTAGAAAGTATGTACTCGTACCTGTCCTTAGCTATGCAGATCATTGATTCATGAAAAGAGAAAGTATCATTGAGTATAGTTGATTTTAAATTGATTGACCCGCGGCTTTCGGATTCTGCGCGAGTATAACACGTTTTCTTTGTGTGAGCAAGCGTTCCTGGCTCGATAAATTTACAATAGATACAATCTACATCGTCATGGCCATAAATTTGGCTCGATAAATTTACATTAGATACAATATACATCTTCATGGCCATCAATTTGTATCAGTGACCTCATGTTCCCCTAAGTAGTTCGCGAGGGAAGCACAAGAATGTTCTTAAGAGAAAGCAGTGGTAAAGTGTCTGTAGAAGAGCATCTCATTCTAAGACAAGGTTGCGAAGTCGGTGGCTCTTTACCAAACGTATAAGGAATAGTGATTGTCGTCGAAAACAGTCCGACGACAAACGGAGGCAAATTGGCGCCACGTGCGCATTCTTGAAATGCTTGAAATGGTAGGGTCTTTCGGATGATAATTTCTCTCCAAGAATCTATCATCACCACCTCCTTTGCATCTTCTTCTTCTCAATCGACTCTCTTTCTTTTTTCTATCTCTTATCGACGTCTTTATTGGGACTTGGTGCAGTGGGTGACCAGGGCAAGGTCAGCCATATTGTCGGTGCTGAAGGATTATGTGGCGCTCAAACGTGCCTTTTTCAAAGAGAAGCCCTACGTATCACCATGGAACAAGACCAACAGCCTAGCTTGGCTGAACAGAGAATGGCTCTAGCGGCCAAACTCAAACGTGCTGCATCGTTACCACGGATGAAGGACGGACGACGACCCCCGATGCATTCAGATTCTGTGAGCGAGGGAGAGAAAACACGCAATGGAGAAGAAGTACTAGTGAAGGAGAACAATACTCAATCTCCTGATCAAATCGTCGAAGACGCTACCAAGCCAAATGGAAAAACCGAACAGGCACGCGAGGTTGGTGTTGAAGCGGAGGCCGAGGATTCGATGCTTGGGCCCGAAGTTGAGGTAGAGGCCGAGGTGATCAGGAATGAGGTAACTGAGGCTGAGGCTGAGGAGCCAGTCGACGAGGAAGAACGAGTACCCACAACGCGCACAAAGCGGCGGTCTCGTTCTCGCGCCCGCTCGAGGGGTTCTAAAGATCTGCGAGCTAAAGCTAGAGCCGCACAAACTCCAACGCCAACGTTTCAGAGTGCAGGCGAGTCCTCACAAGATGAAGCACCTTTACGTTCACCCATAAATCTTGTACCTCTCATGTCTCCCATTCCGGTTGCATCTCACATCCTCGAACTACAAAGATCACGCCTACTTAGGTCCCCTACCCCACTTTCTCCAGACGTTACGCTGGCGTTCTCTCAAAGCCCAGTCAGTCCCATCGCACCGCCCACATTGGAAGCCTGGCAGAAAGGGCTCCTTCGTTCCAATAGTGCTGGAGGGAGGGGAGTTGGGCGAAATTTGGCCATGCAATCTTTAACAGGTGGTGCCGAAATGTATGAGCCCTCGGGATCGACACTAGTTCGGAACAACACTGTTACTGGAACGGGAGAGCGTGTTGCGGCGAGGCAATTAATGCTCAGCAGATTAGGCGGAAGGATTGTCAAACCTGACCCAGGTGATGTCAGTATTGAAGAGCGTTCTGGTTCATCCCCGACCCCAAGAAGAAGGAAGCGCAGATCTCGCCGGGGTTCCCAATCAGCCACCGCTGGCGTCTCGGACTCGGAAGGAGTGCTGTCTACAACTCCAAGTACGCCTAATGCCCCCTCAGTACCTTTACCAGCCTTCGACGATAGTCTTCTTCGAAGCCAGTCCACTACCCCATTCCAATCAATGAACCCGCCAGTCGGAGATCAGGAAGAAAAACCAGAACCTCCGTTACCCTCTGACACGAAACCAGGAACAGATCAGCCTGAGCTACCAAAACGACGAAGTTTGATGATTGAAGAAGACGACGAAGATCAATTTCCTCTCTCACAGCCATTCCACTCGACTCTTCAGACAACAGCTTCGCGGTTTCCCCACGCTCTGGGTGCCTCTACTAATGGAGGATCTCATTCACCGTCACCGGCTCGCGCCTCTCCGTACGTGAATCAACGGACACTACAAGGGATACCACCTGTGGCTGAAGCACTGCCACCAAGCCCGTTTGCAACACCTCTACAAGAACCGTCTTCTCAGGACGACGACGAAGAGGTTCTCTATCCACCTTACCAGCCACGGACGAATGATTTTGATCGTGAGCTTAGCTGGGTCGCAGAACCAGGTAATTGCATCAGTTCGTATTTTTTTGTCTTGTCACTCAACAATTGTTTTTACCTAGTTCCGAATTACGATTCAGATCCTGAAAAGAAACGGATGCCTATAGAGGAAAGTAATGATCAAGATGACGAACGGCCTACGCTATTCGCACAAACGGAGCATGATGCATATGCATCTCTACCTGCTTCTCTCTCTTCGAGAAGTCTAATTGTGGAATCGGAAACATCCCCAGCGTCCCCTCAGCGGTCATCTCTCGCCCCTTCGGCCCCTCAAAGAGATTCCACGACTCATACCAGTGATGAGTCTACATCACCTGTGACATATCCTAAACGGCTCTCAGTTGGTTTACCGTCTCCTGACTGGCGCGAGCCGAATAATGATAACCCAACCACATTGGAAAAAATCATCGGCGCCTTCTCTAAGACAGGTCCGAGTAGTGGACGGCGTTCTCGCACTAATAGTTTCGTCAATCGGAATCGAGCGGACTCCGTAAGCCGTGAAAGTGGTGCCAGCCTTAACAGTGCCAAAATAGACAAGATTGACGCATTTGCTCAACAACAGGCTCAATCCTTGATGCAGTCACCGTCTGCCTCTGCTTCTATCTCTTCATTAGCCGTTCATGCGCGCACTGCTCCGTCTCCAGTGCCACCTCTTACATCCGCGAATAAATCCAAGTATCAGCATGCAAAACTCTTCCCCTTCGGAATGACTACAACTCAGGAGGAATCCAACTGCTTACCTTCAGCATCCATATCTAGCCCCGATGTTAGGATGTCAGGTAACGAAGAAGAGGCACCCCCGGTCTTAGCTGGTCCTTCTCAAACTTCTCTGACGTCGAGGGAGCGTACTCTATCTCATCAAACATCTGACACTCATCTTGTGGCTAAGTTCAATACGTCCATATCTCAGGCTGCTTCTCCCATTGCATCGCGTTCTCCTTCTCAGAATGGGATGTACAAGCTCCCCATGACATTACCGGGTGTGAAGCAATGGTTGAGCAAGAACAAAAAGAAGTTCTCATCGAATCCTTCTCCTTCTCTGCCACCTCCTGAAGTCCGGTCAATACCATTGGTACAGAAACTTCCTGCGCCAGATGCTATCAAACACATGCACAATGCTAATTGGGACGACGTTAGAGCTGCGCCGGCAGGCACCAGAGACCTTTCCCCTCACAATGATCGTGCAATGTCGGCACATCCCCGGTCCGAAAATACTGACACTGAAAAAACTCCCAAGGCGAAGAAAACTATCACTATTCTTCCATCTGACCATAGTAGTTGTAACGCCTCTGACTTTGATACCTCGCCCTTGTTGCCTCCTTCACGGCCCGATCCATTTTCCTCGACGACTCCTGATCCTTCATCGTCCTTGAGTGATTACCCTGCTCATTCAACTTCGGAATCATCTTCTACGACATCCTCGCAATATTCCTTTGGGGGGCCTCAAGGGACCATATTCCTAGAAAAGATTGATGAAGAACTAGCTAGAGGATCGAGGAGCCGCATTTGGACGACATCTCTGGGAGACCCACCGCGGAAGCTGCTGATAGCCACTCCCGTTATTCAGGTAGTCGACCAGAATACTCTGAAAGATCGATTCCTCTTTTTATTCAGTGATATTCTGGTTATCACGAAGCCCGTCTTTCTGAATCAGGAAGCTCTCGCCGAAAAGGATCCTTTGAGTCGGAAGTTCATTGTCAAGAGCGTGGTCATGCTCAGCCAGATGCGCTTTACGGAGGGGCGGACGAGTACGGATGTCAGCGAGTCGAATGGGGTCAGACAACGGAGCCGTGCATTTGCGTCCTTTGTTAGCAAGTTCTCAGAAAACCCTGAAAATGCTCTCGACACACTCTACGTCAGCTCAGGACGCAAAGATGATTCGATCGCTGTGGGGCAGCTCCTCTTCAAGACTTGGGACCTGGATCGCGTGCGGCTCGGAGAGTACCTTGTGAAACGAACATCAAAATCAGTCCTTAAGGTTTTCTTGGACTCATTTGGATTCCTAGGCATGAGGGTTGACAATGCTTTGCGGGTGTTTCTCCTTTCTATTCACATTCCGGAAAGGACCAATGCCTTGGAGTATCTTTTAGAAGCCTTTGCTGGCCGGTGGTACGAAGCAAATGCGGGACACGTGGACTTCAATAAAGATCACACTCATCGTTTCGTCCGAGCCATTGTTCAACTCAATGATCTGCTTCATGGTGGGATTGCGCAAGAGCCAGGTATCACACAGGCTCCTCAACGAAATATCTCCTGTGACGAGTTCGTGGATGCGTTCAGACGATATGATCAGAAAAGCTCGGTATCTGATGGTCTTTTGCGAGATGTATATGAAGCTATCGTTCATGAACGTCTCTCCCAATCTCCACCTTTTGGCAACCATATGGAAACAATCATCCTTAAACGAGCTATTCCCTCAAGTTTAACCTGGAGAGTTGAATCCGAACCGATAATTCTTCGGATACCTCGTGCCGATCCTGGCCTTGTCATTGAGCTCTATGGACAGGACTTGATTTTCGATCCGCCCGTATTGAACTTTGCAAAGTCTCCTGAAGTCTCGTTCCGCGTCAAATCGAACGTACTCGGCTCAAGGTCAATAATAATGCGCCGAGCTGGCCCCAACTCGATCAAGTATACTGGCCTGCCTTTGAGTACACCTGTGCTCGTCGAACGTGCTGTCATGAGGTATACACTCCAGATAGCGTTTGCCAATCACAATGGGGTGAAACGAAGGTACATGTTCAGCGTTGATGATTCGCTATTGCGATACCAGTGGGCAGTGCACATTCGGCGTCAGATAGAAAAGGTTGCTCAGTCTTCTAAAGCGGGCTTAACGAAATTTCGCAAAGCTGCAGAAACCATGGCCTTCTCCATCTTGCAAGAAACTCTCTTGAGTTTGCCTGGCAGTCGACATAAGCATTCTTCGCATGGTGGCGTGTACTCACCTGGTCTAAACGGTGTCTCTCGTGTTTCTCACGATCGTACGACAGCCAATAGGTTCCAGCTTGCGCCTCTTCATGTTCTTCCGAATCCGCGTATCCACAAGCATGCCGCGGGACAGACTGAGTTGGACTTCGGTCAACCACCTCGCTTACGTGGGGAGAATGATGAAGAGCCTAAAACAAAGCCCCCCGAAGGCCGTCTATGGTCAGCAAAGGAGCTCGAAATGCTTTGCGAACAAAATAGTATAATCGCGTCATTGCTTTCAGAGCTACAAGCAGCCACCTCCGAGCAAGACTAGTGGGCTTCTCATAGCCTGACTTCCTCATTTATCCAGTGAGTATCTTCATCGAGCCATGATTGGTGCCGTGCCTTATAATCATGTCCCAAGGATCTCATCGTATATGTATCATGCATTTACTTCATTATATGACGTTCCCTGTACGCTTATCTAGTTAGATTGTATTCTAGTATCGATGTGACGAGTGACACTGTGACAAAATGTAAATTCAGTCGTTGCGCAATAATGTCTTCCGGCTGTTTTCTTGTGAACCGTCAATGCGTCTGCTGAGCTGATCGCCTTTTTTACCGTCACTCCTTTATCTGTCTGTGTTTTATAGATCTTATTGACGGTCAATGTTCATGGCGCGGGTCTATGCCGACGTCAATGCGTCTCTCGGCCAGTCTTGGTACGATTATGGTCTGTCATTTCTGGATCTGTTTCTGCTGCATTCTGAATAGGATCTTGTAGACAACTTTCGCATCGATTGGAGTCGGCCTGAACGCTATGAGATTGTGCGACGAGTAGGCGGTGGTAAATATTCTGAGGTACCCTCATTCTTCTAACGGCGCCCAATTATCATGATCAAGTCCCTTTCAAAGGTCTTCGAAGGCATCGACATGGCCAACAATGACAAGTGTATTATTAAAGTGCTGAAGCCTGTGGCTGCGAAGAAGATTAAACGAGAAATCAAAGTCTTGCGGAACCTTACTGGGGGCCCAAATGTTGTTGCTCTTCTGGATGTTGTTCTTGATTGTGAGTTTTGTGTTTTCTCTCACTCTATATATTACGCTTTGTTAATATGTAACGTAGCTTCGGGTCGATTTCACAGTCTTATCATGGAATACATCAAGAACGTCGAGTGGAAAAACCTTTTTCTACAATTAACGGAGTCAGATATCAAGCACTATACTTTCCAGTTGCTGAAGGTACGTTTTTTGCGCTTCTCATTATCTTCGCTTCACAATTTTCCAATAGGCTCTTGACTTTGTTCATGCGCATGGTATCATGCACCGAGACGTAAAGCCAGGGAACGTTATGGTTGATTGTCAACGTCGAGAGGTATGTTCCATTGCTCCTGAGCTCATTTCCGATCTGAAGAAGTTGCAGCTTAGATTAATCGACTGGGGCCTGGCAGAGTTCTATCACCCCGGTGTGGATTACCACATTCGTGTCGGGTCCAGATACTATAAAGCCCCTGAGCTCCTCGTCGGATATAAGCAGTATGACTATAGCCTCGATCTGTGGAGTGTAGGGTGCATGTTTGCCTCTATGGTACGTCATTTGATCTGTTCACTTGCCTGTGCGTAACTTAAACTCTCTAGATATTTCGTCGGGAGCACTTCTTCCGAGGGTCCGATAATAACGATCAATTGCTTAGGATTCTCAAAACTCTTGGTACGGAGCAATTCGACATGTACCTGGGGAAGTACGACATACAATTTGAGACAGACTCTCAACTTCTCCTCGGAAAGTCAGTATTCACAGCTACCTAATGATTACACTGTTTTTACTGACCATCCCAATTAAGTTACGCAAAGCTACCTTGGTCGCGATTCATTACCGCTGACAATCAGCCTTTTGCGTCTTCAGAAGCGATGGATCTACTCGATAAATTGTTAAAATATGACCATCAGGCACGTCTAACAGCTCGGGAAGCTCAAGCCCACGTGTACTTTAGTGGGTGACTTTGTACACATTCACTGCCCTGGACCTGATGTCTCGCGCCGCAGACTCGGTGCGCCTCGAGGCGGTGTCTACAAAAATCGATTCAATCAGCGATTCCGGGTTCGCTTCCGCGTGAAGCTATGTTACACCAGATGTATCCACCATTACTTATTTACCTGACAATACTTATTGTAGCGATGCAGGACGCTTTATATTTATATTTCACGTACCAGTATTACGCCTCTATGTTATGCATCAAAAGAATCCTTCCATTAGAACTTCGAGGGTCTGCTGCAAGTCAGCACGCACACTCTTTGACACATGTTAACCACGTTGCACGGCGTACCCTGTCATCGTGCGGAAGAATACATCAGGAGGCACTTTGCCAACAGCTGATATGATTATCACGCCAATTCAACGCGTCGACGGATGAGGATGCTGCGGAGAGGTAGGGCGTATATTTACCAGGCGAAGCGAGAAAATGACTGCAATCTAATCCAGGGAAGAACAGAATCTCTACGACCGCCTTCCTTGACATGACTGGATTACATTCCCGCCACACTATCCGCCCATCCCACACTGACCAGACGCATGCCAACTCTCCGCCGACACACTCCAGGAGCTGGTACACTCCCAGTCGCATGGCAACAAATCACGATGACAAGAACGATGTGCCATGGCATCACATGGCAGATACGTATAGCTGGGTTGTTGAGAACGAATACAAGGGGAATGGGAAGACAGAGCGGTGGATCCTGCAACAGCAGATGTTTGCGGAATACGAGAATCCAAACCGTCGAACAGCAACACGCGGATCGAGTATGGAGAAGATCTGGCAAGAGACAGTGCACTACAAGATAACGGCCGGGCAAAGGATGAGATTCGAGAAAGCGCAAAGAAGGGCCATAGAGAGGGAGAGATTGGTCAACGAGGAGATACGGAGAATTGAAGCCAGGCTGCGGATCAAACGGGAGGATGAGCGAAGAAAGATAGCAGAGGAACGGCGGAAGACGCAGGAAGCGCAGAAGGAGCGAGATCGGCGGAACCGTCTCAAGGCAGAGAAGACCGTTCTTGAGGCGTGGCGTGAGTACGAGGAAAGATGGCACAAACTTCTCTCATCATCAGAGGCTTTGGCGTTCTCGTCAATACCGTGGCCGGTGGTACCTACGCCTGGCAAAGCAGAGGATATCAAACCACAGGCGGTGGTTTCTTTCCTCTTCTCTCATCTGCACTCCGAGAAATCGACACAGAAGGAGAGACTGCGAAGAGCACAGCTGCGATGGCACCCAGACCGGTTCCAGCGAGTTCTGGCGCGCGTGAAGGACGAGGACAAGGGGAAAGTCGAGGAGGCCGTTGGGATTGTCGCGCGATGCCTGAACGACATCAAGCTGTAGTCTACATTGCGTCATTATTGATCCATGCTTACTTTACAAGCCGCTGGCACGGCGAATAGTTTTCATAACCTCCATGTTTTCTCGATTCACGCGTCTTCCTCTTCGAAGATGTCTCCACACCGCCCCACCACCGTCCTCTAACCGCTTCCATCTCACTCTTGGTGCTTCAGCAACCGTTGCTGCATACCTGGCATATCGTCTGTCTTCACATTCCATCGCTCTCGACAACGGACATCGTGCGTGACAGCAGTTCCTTACCGCCAGTCTTCGAAGTTTATCAGTTTTCCAGCAGCAGAGACGCAGTCTTCCACAGTTGCTCCTTCCGAGCCTTTGATACGTCCTACCTCCGAAAAATCTGCATCTCCCATAACTGGTGATTCGGATGCTTCTACAGATGTACCACCTACTGCTTCTCAAGGAGAGTCATCGGGGGTAACCACCACTTCCGAAGGAGAGTCCCAGGAGGGAGAAGGAGGGTCAGGCGGAGCCTTCAACCCCGTAACTGGAGAAATAAACTGGGATTGTCCTTGTCTGGGAGGTATGGCCCATGGTCCCTGCGGTCCTCAGTTCCGCGAAGCGTTTTCTTGTTTCGTGTACTCGGAGGACGAGCCAAAGGGCATCAACTGCGTCGAAAAATTCAAAGCCATGCAAAATTGCTTCAGGGAGCATCCCGAAATTTATGCAGATGGTAAGCATGCATTCAACCGTTTTTGACGCGTGTTGTGACTTGAATTACGCGTCTCAGAAATTGACGATGACGACGACGAAGCTGCAACAGAACCCGCAGCTGCCCAAGGTGGCTCGCAGGCATCGCCAGACACTGCCAGCAACGAGACACATCCAGATTCTCCACCACAGACTACTACCTCCGAGACTCCTGCTTAGAACTCAGTGACCTTATACATGACAAACCCCCCCACTCCATATATCATTCACAATGTAGTGATTTTCTAATAATATTATCTATAGATTTCAAGTTATCACTTACACACAAACACGGGAAACAGAATCGAATACAGCTAGTCTCTGTCCAGTCTGAACCTCTTCTCGATGACACGATCCTTGACTTTGTAGCCATTTGTGGCGAACAATTTTGACCGCAAGAACGGTGTAATGTCGAAGATCTCATGTTCCTTTGCCTAAAACCACACCACGTCTTAGCATCTCCACTTTTTCTCAATTTAATACGCACCCTCTCCTCGAGATCTGAAAGCTTGACAGTAACCACCTCTGGTTGCTCGTGCTTTCGGAGCTGGTACAAACGTGCATTGTCCTTGATCATACTACCAAGCAGGAACCCAAGTAGCTCCTCATGATCTTTGGACTGGGTCAAATATTTCCGGAAGCCCTGTTCCCACGATGTGAGCCGTCCAAAGCCATATCGAATAAAAAGAAGTTACCCTTTGCAACGTCTTCTTGATGCTCATCTTTTGTGCGCTCACGAAGCTACCCACTGCAACTTCGATCGCAAGGTCGATATCATCCGCTCGTACGTATTCCCGCAGTGCCATTTTCGCACTAGCTTCTGCCATCCGTATCATGCTTTCAAGATGACGTACCGTAATCGGATATGAACCCGTGGCCATGGATTCGCGACGTAAATCCGCGAAGAGCTTTGAAAGCTTCTCCTGGTCGAGGTCATACAACTTGGGTCTGATCTTTTCCCGCGCATACATGATGTACTTGCGAAGCACATCCTGAGGGATAATCTGAGAAAGGAATGACAATAAGCAGGAATCCAGCAGCAGAAAAGGTTCACGACTTACATCTTTGTCGACCGAGGTTGCAACATCCATTTCGTCCGCTTCCTTGTCAAACTTTGGATGGCTCCTCAAATGGCTTCCAACCACAAATCGTGCCAGCAGCTCGTCCATGACGGGATCTACCGTGTCTTTCACAACACACAATACATCGAAACGAGACAAAATTGGCTCTGTCAGCTCGACGTTCTGCTGGAAAGGTATAGTCGGGTTGTAGCGTCCACGGATGGGATTCGCCGCTGCAATGATGGCACATCGCGCTTGCAATGTCGTCACGATACCTGCCTTGGAAATGGATATAGACTGTTGTTCCATTGCCTCGTGAATCGAAGTTCGGTCCGCATCGTTCATTTTATCAAACTCATCGATTAGGCAGGTGCCTTTGTCTGCGAGGACTAGAGCGCCGCCTTCGAGCGTCCATTCCCGAGTGACAGGGTCTTTTCGTACGCTTGCAGTCAGACCAACTGCAGAAGCACCCTGGCCAGTGGCGAAGACAGAACGATGGGCCGTCTTCTCTACATACTTGAGGAACTGAGACTTGGCAGTGCCAGGATCTCCGAGAAGGAGAACGTTAATGTCACCACGAATGCGGTGTTTATGATTGATGTCTTTTGGGACACCACCGAAGAGAGACAACGCAATGGCAGTCTTTATATCTTCATGTCCGTAGATTGAAGGCGCGATGGATTTGATGATACGTTTCCTTATACGCTCATCACGAGCGAGACTTCGTATTTCTTTTTCGTCTTCCTCGGTGAGACGGAAAGCGGCAAAGAGATCTTCCTTTTTGTTTACATGATTGGCCTCGATGATGGTTGAAAACACAGGGAAACCATTCTTTGAGTTGAGAGACGCATCAAAATTATTGCGATAAACGCCAGTGATTTCCTGATATGAATTCAACAAAAGAAAAAGAACTGGCCGATAAAAAACGAACCACTTCTTCACCAGGTTTAGCACTGTCAATAAGATCCCAAAGGAGAATAACTTCACGATGTCTAGGAAGTCGACCCGCAGGAACGGATCCAGGAGACTCTTGAAGGGTCATTTTCTGGTAATTGCGATATACAGTCTAATAGTCCTTGTTAACACATCGTAACAGAGAATTGTAAGCAACTCGCCTGCTCGGAATTGACAGGGAAAGGCCCCTTGCTCTCGCAATTCGCGCAATAACTAATTTTGACTTCTCTTGTCGCGTCTTGATAGAACGGTCCAAGTACGGCACCACACTTCCGGCAATCGAATTTGACATACTTCAATTGGGGAAAGACACCACTGCGACGCGTCACAACACCCGAAACGCGCACCAAACTGTTGAGATTTGCACGGCGAAGGTCTCGCAAGGAAGAGCTAAGGGGAAGATCAGCGATACGAACGTGGACCTCGGAATGAATGCGTTGGTATGACGGATAGTAGACGAGGATAGCATTAAGTGCCACTTCATCGAATATTTCCAACATGGCTGTAGGCGAGTTGGTAAGGAAATAGGCTAAGATGGGCTTTGAGATTGCAAGATGTAAGTAGGAGACTTCCAGAGACTCAGAGTTGGCTAAAAATAAGAGTCAAAATTTATCATAGAGAAAAATCCGCTAATCGCACTTTCACCGAGGTTCCGTATGCGTTGACCATAAACAGACGCGCCCTGTTCATCCACGTAGGTCATGAGAAATTGGCGGAAGTGCCGGACGATGGAACGCCGGACACGTTCGTTCGCAATCCATTCGACAATAGACTTGGCCTTGATATCACTAAGCTGCTCTAGTGGCAACTCCTAAATCGAGATCAATCGGAGTCTCCCAGGAAGCAAGGAAATATTCACATCCTCAACACCATCCATATCGTCCATATCACGTCGTTCATCATATGCTCTTCTGGTACGGGGCTTCATATGGGACAGTCCAAGCTCGTCGTTCATTGCATCATCTTCCATATCATCGTCACTCCCGAGAAAAGCGGGAGCACGGCTGCGACGCGCAGCACGCGAACCTCGTTTTCCGGTCCGCTCTCTGCGATCGCGACGCGCCATCTTCAACTCGGCAGCACGACGAGCCTCGGGCGAGAGTTCATCAAGCTCCTCCTCATCATTGATATCAGCATCAGAATATCTATCTAGGAGCTCATTGGGGGCATAGTCTCTGTGGGGATCTCATTAGAAAATCAAGTGAATGACACGATGTTAGAGACAGACTCTTCGAGATTCTCGCCGAAAAGATCCTCTCCTTCCTCTTCTTCGCCATCTTCTGCGTCTCGGACTGCATCGCGGTCGTCAATACCATCATCGGTGTCTGAAAACGGAGCCGGCGGAGACGACGGGGGCAAAGACGAATCCGAGTCGCGACGAGTGAGAACAGGACGTGGTGGGGATGAGCCCGCGATTGGAGACGCGGATCTCAGGCGTTTGGAGCCTCGGGGAACGTTGGACTGCATGAACAGCTGTCACGAAGAAAAAAAAGGAAAGAAAACACGAACTGACCATTGGTGATGGAGGAATGAAAGAAAGCAGTAGCACGCGACGCGTGAAGCTCTTTAGCTGAGTTTGAAAGCGCGTTTCCCAGCATCCATTATTACAGACACATTATTACAGACAACACAGATGCGACTATTCTACAGTGGGGCCTACTGCCTCCAGTTCATCAGAGAGGGGTTTTGGATAGTTTTTCAGTGGTTCCCTAGACACCGAAAGTCATCAACCCAAGACCCATGTAAGCAACTGGCATGGACTGACTCGCGTATGTCCCAAATGTCTTCACTGCTTTTTGTAAGCCGTCTATGCGCCCACCATTCTGCCCGTCGAGCAATCCACATGTCGCGTCGCTCCTCTGGGTGCAAGGATTTGAGACTCAGGCAGAATTTGAAGTCTTCCATCTTGGGGCCACACACCGGTCGTTCACCATACCTATAAAGAGACTTGATCTGGTTACGAATGACTACAGCTAGTCAGGAAGATGCGATCCAAATATCCGTGATGGCGGGGCGCACCGCTGCAGGACAGATACGTGTCGAAAAGGCTGACGCAGCCAGGAATGTCATCGGCTGTGGGATAAAAGAGACGAAGGTATGCATCTTCTTGCCGAACGGCTGTCTGGAAGTCCAATTTTGACATTATATGCGCGGAGGTGGTCGCGACAAGTCATTTTTCCCAACAATCCGATTAGTCAGCAGCACCATCATGAAGTAAACCTCCACCTGCACTTGACTGCTATGTCATCTATCTTGTCTCTGGTCACCATCGTCTGGATCTTGTATCCCCCCATTACGAGATATCGTGTGTATAAGAATTAATATTCCATTACATCGGGAAAGTTGTCATACTCAACACAGCACGAAAGTGATCTGTCTTGTTTCTGGTCACCATCGTCTGGATCTTGTACATACCACCAAATTTTCATATGTCATTCATCAGGAAAGTGTTCGACCATTGAAAATCCGATTTCCAACCCTCATAACTTTTGACTTCTGATGGCAAAATGCAGGCGAAATGTCCAGCTGACATGTGTTCCACGCGACCCATCAAGGTTCATCTCAAAGCCCTTGATTCTACAGAACTATGAATGTAGCTTGATTCCTTGTGATATTTGGCCGGTCCGACCTTTCAAACGGAATCTGTGTCCACATAAATTCACTAATTTGACGTGTGTATACCAATACTGACGATGTATCGTTACCGTCATCAGCCGTCCAAGGCTATCTACTTGACAGGCCAGTTCCTCGTAACCCTTCTACGTATTCCCTTGTGGATCTTGGTCTCAATTCCCAGGTAAGACCATTTGAGCTCGTTCCTCTCAACATTTTCCTCGAATATCGATCAGGTCATGGCGCCCTCGAAAGTCATGGAGCTTCAAAAGAGCCTTTCTTCTCAAAGTCGCTCGTTTCGTCATGGTATTACCTTCGGAGTATGTTGGAAATTCTAGTGCTTTTGCGTTAACTTTCTAAATCTCGTATAAGGACTGGACCACTTATTAAATCTCCCAACCATGAAGCCATCACCCTTGGTCCTGGCATCAATGGACTTTGGGTGGAACCAGTTCCCGACCTAATTACTGGCAAATTGTCAGTTTGGAAAGACGACAATTCGGTCATGCCAGTCCGTATCCCTGGCTACTGGACGCACAAGAAGGGGTACGATATCAAAGTGGGGGCCGCTCCTACTTCTGGAGAGAAAGTTCTCTACCATCTTCATGGAGGAGGATACATCCGTCTCTCTGCACACCCATCCGACCCCACAGCCGCGATCGCGCGTGGAATTCTCCAACACACTGAATCATTCCACCGTGTATTTGCGCTTGAGTACCGTCTCTCCTCGGCTGCGCCATTCGTGATTGATGCTCCCTTTCCGGCGGCTCTACTCGATGCCCTCGCTGGGTATAACTATCTCGTCAATGTAGTCGGGTTCTCGCCTGCAGACATAATCATAGCTGGTGATTCCGCCGGCGGAAACCTTACGCAAGCGCTCACGCGTTACCTGGTCGAGTACCAAGGGTTTGATAAGCTGCCAGCACCACCTGGTGGTATTATCCTTCTCTCGCCATGGAGTGACCTTGGTGTGTCCCACGATAGCCCAACAGGATCAAGTGACGTGTTCCTCAATTCAGACTACATCGATTGTAGCAGAGGTGGGATCAACTATGCCAAAAAAGCATATTTGGGAAAGATGACTCTGAGCCCGAGTTTGATTCCGCGCAACCCATACATTTGCCCCGCTTCTTTGGATCCGGATCTTGTCATTGATTTCAAAGGTTTCCCTCGTACTTTCCTCGTGGCTGGTGGCGCAGAGGTCTTATATGACCAAATCATTACTCTTCGGGACAGGATGGCGAAAGACCTAGGTGACCAGTTCACTTACTATGAGGCAAAGGATGCTTTTCATGACTACTTGATCTTTGAGTGGCATGAACCAGAACGGACCGAAACCCTCAAGGCCATTGCGAAATGGGTGTAATGACAATGTACACTATTTGTATATGAATTGAAATATAGTTTGTGAGGAAATTTTTCGCTGAATATAGATGATTCCCCGTGCAACCATTCAGAAAAATTCCACTTTTCCTTGGCTGGTTGAAATGACCGCAATGACCTTGCCCTCAAAGTCAAGTATATCCCCGCCTTTCGTGGCCACAAGATCGCTGTTTTCTGTCTCAAAACCCAACAAGGCTTCAAGATTGGCCGAACCCAGTGCAAGTGCATCAGCTTTTGTCAATTGTCCATTCGCTTCAAGGGCTGTCTGTGACGACCGGTGAGCATACCTAACACGACAGTCATATAGTATGATCCTTACCCATCCCATAGCAAATCGCAAGTTCCTGGCATCCCACTGTTCTTCGATGCCGAGACCAACCGTCACATGATTAGCATGCAGAACGGCTACTGCATTGTGCTCAGTAAGAGGGGGCCCAGGAAGACTTTGATAATAATGGATCAATAAGTGGGGCAGGATGTTGGAAAAGGTGTTTACATTCTCCTTGACTCCCATGTACCGGGGAAAGGGCGTGATGGTGCCAAAATAACACCAATGCCGGCTTCTCCAATCTCCTTAGCCAAGAGATGAGCTTCGCTGGCTCCAGTAAAAGTAAACTTGATGGAAGATCTGTTGTGGTCCTCTACCTCTCTCTTGAGTCTGATTAAGGAGGCCATCACATCGGCACTTCGAACTCGAATTACCAATGGAAGTCGTCCCTTTGATACCTTATGAGTGATATCTTTACAAGCAGCAGAAACATCATTTTACCTTGGCGACTTCAAGGAAGCGTTCACCGAGTTCACCTTTGCCCTTGCCCAGAAGAAGGCGCCGAAGAGCGGCAATCTGAGTGCTTATGCTGACGGATGAATCCCCGACCGTAACATGGAGGGCAGCAATGCCTTGCACAACAGCACCAGGAACAAGTTTGTGTCCAGCTCCAGTCGAGAAGACGGTGCTTAGGCCCGACAGGAAGCCGTTTGAACTTGGAGCAACGACCGATTTCGTGACACCAGCACGGTATGCAAGGCTGAGAATAATTAACAGGCATACCCAAACACTCAAGTCTATCCCCACTCACAGAGTGTCTCTGCCAGCGAATTGTAGCCCATCAACAGCCCGAATAATGCTTCCATCTCCACCAACGATAGAAGGTACTTCTCCTCCGAGTGGGTCGAAGACTACACCATCATTAGTCGATGGCTCGTAGGTAATTTCCTCCAAGCCCAGAGGACTACCAAAAGTCACAAGGCTAGGCCTACATCAACAGGCCACTTCAAAAAGAGAATGACAGTGTGTTAAGTGGATGCGTACGAGATAGATCCCCCTTCCAGGTCAACATGGCGCGCATTGGTTGCAACAGAAACATCGGAGCAGTCTCCTGCACATACAATATGACCATTGTCAACGATAACTGTCCCGTGGATATGTTCGTCCGCAGCCGCGAAGATTTCTTGAATGACTGGACCCTTGCGGAGGTAAATGCTGCTGACATTGGTGAATAAGACTACGCCCGAATCATCGACAGCAGGCTCCAGGGGAGGGAGGCCGTCGTATTTAAGAGCAAGCTCGGCTTCTTTATCAAAGTTGGGAGTCTCAGGTACTTCTCGGAATGTTGCTGGTTTATTAACGGAAAATGGTTTGGCTACCTGGGCGATTCCGTCGATGTATACTTGCTTGGGTGCCGCACCCAAAGCCAGCGGATGGCTATCCCATATGACAACATCTGGCCGTGAATTCTGAGAACCGGCCTCGACTCATGCAAAAACGTCTTACCAGCATCGTATCCTGTTGGAGTATCGTCAGTCTTGATTCTTTGTCAATATAAAAGGATCCACTAAACCTTGTTTAATAAATCCAATTCGATGATCTAGCCCAATCACCGTTGCAGGGGTCGAGGTCACAGAAGCCAGAGCAAGACTGTCAAGTAAACCGTAGTAATGGGCCTGTTGGGCTTCGAAGACGAGATGGCGCGAATTCAGAACTGGATGGTCACTCTGCGATAGCTTAATTTCAACACAATCATAGATAGCCATCTTGTCGCACCTTCATTACAACCTTGATCCCGTTGTCAGCGAGAATTCGGGGCGCAAACTCAGAACCACGATATGCCTCTCGTTTATACCTAGCATTGGTCGCAAACATTGCCACAGCAGGGGTCAGCCCTGGCAAAAAAAACAGTGGTCAGTCAGTAGTTATCCAAGAGAATGACGGACAACAGACCGTAAGCTTTCTTGATTAGATTCGGGACAAGATAAGCCTCGTGGGCATGATGGAACGCAGCAATAGGGAACTTGAATTCGTTGGTGAGCTAGAAGTAGAACTGTTAGATTGAACGCAGATTGATGCAGAGGAGTAACACACCCTGACGAGCCCGTCGAGATCCGTTGCTTCATAACAATGATTGTGAACCTAGCACTAATCAAAGGGATTGCGCGAAACATAAGGATGACTGTACCTTTACATGTCCTCGTAGCACGTCGACAAGAGCTTCCCATTGAAGATCTTCAGGAAAGTCCCCCAGATGATTCCACTGATTAGATAGTGCTTTGGCGCAATATTGATCCTGACTATCCTTGATCTTACGGGCTTTCTCGTACCTATGTATCAGTAAATACAATTTGCTCAACAAGAACTGATTGTTTCCATACCCTTGTCTGAAAGCCCAAATTGTGTCCATTCGACTGCCCGAGTACACGCGGCCTGATATCACAAATTAGTGAGTCGAAACTCATTGCAGGAGACCAGCAAATCTCACTGGGATTTTCTCCTGAACATTAAAAATGAAGAAATACAACTTTCTCAAAAGTCCATGGACGTACCACAGGCATGCCTTCATTCGATAGATATCAACAGTCCTGAATGTACTGAATTTGTAGATAGAGGAAACTTACTTCATTTGTCGCCATCGTGGACGTGATAAATGCTCAGTATCGCTATTATTCAAAGAGAAAGGTGGCTCCAGGAGCATAGAAGAAGAAGAACGATCGGCAGTCGGGCGTAGCTTGATGACGAAAGCCTGACCACCTAGAAGTTAAGTAAGAAATGATGCCACAAAAATCAAAGCCACGAGCAAACCTATGGCGTCCGCAGAACCTGGTAGAATAAGCGATGTTGTGACGCCTCCCGAAACAGAAAGGCGATAAGCTTCGTCGTGCGTGTTGAGCCCGTCGAGACTACGAAGCCAAGGGAGCACGAGACCCTTGAAAGAGTTTCCGTCTTCCGCACCACTAAGAGATGGTGCGCTGTCAACGCCAAGATGAGAATGCATGTCGACAATACTAGAAAAGAGGTATCAGGATACGTAGTCCATGAGAACTTTGAACATATACCCGGGGGAGACCCATGCTCCTGCTGCGTCAACTACGACCAATTGTTGACCGTACGCATCGATAATTGCCTGGCTGATATCTCCAACCTCCTGTATTATCCCTTGGTCAAGCAATAGGTCGCCAATAATCGTTTCATGGCCTGAAACGCGTCCTGTCCAGATAGTCGCGTTCTTTATGAGTGTTGGTGGCGTTCCGGGTTGGAACCGATCAGACTGAGTTCTGCTGTAGAAATCTGCAGGCGGCCCTGGTTCAGCATTCAAAAGGCTGCACTTGTGTAAAATGTCTGCAGCGTTGATTGGAAGGCTGGCAGTTGTACTGCCTTCCCAGCTGAACTTTACATTATTGAGAAAGCTAAAAGTGCCAAGTGCAATAGCCACTAGGACAAACTTAAACAGGGGGGAATGGAGAAGCGGGCGGGAACGTCGGTGGGAATAGTGGGACGGTAGTTTGTGGGACTCTTCCATGTGAGGATGAATTCGGTTCCCAGCCCACTTCAAAGATAAGTATGCATTGGACGCGCTGACGGATCGCTTGTACGACCATTGATCCGGATGCAGAACCATGTCCTCCACTGCGACCGCGCCTCCGGCCGTGGTGCCCCCAGTCGTCCTTGGCACTGGTAACAACATCCTTATCAATCCCTTGCAGGTCTGTGCAAATCTGCTTTTTCATTGTTCACACTAATTGGGGCTCAGCGAGGTAATACGGTCTTGGACAACATCAAGAATGTTGGTAAGGAGTTTTGCGATATTGTCGCAGATTACCAAGTCGGGAGAACGACTGGCGTCCTGTTTCTGAGGTCTGTTCTTCGCTTTTCATTCAAAGACGACAGGAGAATCAATAACCCTTAGCTTGAAATACCATCGACTTCATCCTGAATATATCCACATCCGCATCGAGAAACTCGGTCACTCATATACCCTTCGAATCCTGCTTGTTCTGTGTGACATTGTAGGGCACATTTCCAGTTCTAAAGCATGTCCTTGCATATTCACTCTTTGAATTGTTAGACAGAACATCGAGATGCGATCCGAGAACTCACCAAGGTAATAGCATATTTCTGCGCTCCTCGTGTCTGACAAGCACTTCCAGGCCTGCCTCATTAATAATATCACCATACTAGTCGCATTCTCGTGAGTTTTATCGTACTGACTGATGACTGATGATCATTGATTCCTCGCATGGCATCAAGGTTTGAGGAGGCTGGTCATTATCTTGCAACATTAAAGCAATTTGAACACAAACCACCTGACATGATAAAAGAACGCATTGACAAAGATTATAACTCCATTCTACGGACAGCGCTCACGAGCATCAGCAAGGTCAACAAGACCGATGTCGAGACGCTTCGTACATCATTCGGCGTATGTCCACAAAAAATTCATCCTCACATATCACGCTGATACAGAGATGAGAAGAGCTTCGCCAACATTGCCAGAGCTACTCCTGACCAACTGCGCAACCTCCCCGGCTTTGGTCAAGTCAAAGTCAGAAACATCAAGAACGCATTTGACAAGCCTTTGCGAAACAATGCAACACGGACAGTCCTTGATCCATTACAAAAAGTTGTAGATGGTTCAGAGCCTACTGCAGACCCTCTCAAACCACCAGATTCTATGGCAGCCACGTCGACTATCTCGACAAGAGGGAAAGAAAAAGAAACGCGGCCTCCAAGGGAGCCCAGTCCTGTTTGGGACATCGAACTTGATGGCAGTCCTTCTGCAGAGAATGGCCCCCCTCCTGACTATCCGCCTCAACCTTTTGAGATTGACCTCGACCTGAACTAGGCTGATTCCATCCTTGCTCAGAATACTTCAGAATGATTACTTGGCTGTTTTGAGTTGGTAATAGCCAAGTACATAGGAGAAAGTAGTAAAGTAAGTCGAGAATGACACAACTACGCAGGAACAAAAGTAGTGTGCGATCGCCGAAGATATAAAAGAATCGCAAAAGCACAATGTGCTACACATGGTTTTCTAGTACACCGAGGTATATATTAGGCTGATACGCCTGTGAGCTTGAAGCAGGTAAACATGCTTGCTCCAAGAAAAAATTGTGTTCCTATGTTATGGTTGGTACATACAGTTGCAAAGTATACAAGGTACTAATACGTTGATAAGCGGATCGGTAGTTACTATCTAGGGTATGGTGAAGAGTCTATATGGCAAAGATGATGCGCTGGTATAGCTTGGAGCTGGAGACGGCTGGCGACCGGCAAAAAGATATTCGGAATGGAGCAGGGTGTGGAGCCTCGGATAAGACAAGGAGTAGACCGATAGGCACTTTGATCGGGGCAAAGTTTGCTTGGGGACATGCATGTCGGGTGTAAAATAGAGCTGTGTAGATAAATTAAAACATTTGGGACAGTCTATTGATCTATTGTGTGGGAGCTGAATATGTATGATAGCTTAATTAGGTCAGAACAGAAGGAACGATAGAGAACGCTCACAATCAGGGCTCGCGATTTGAGATTGAGAGGAACCCTCTTGATGAATGTGTTGAGATGCGCCGAACTCATTCTCGACAGCTGGTAGAAGCCTATCAGTACTGAAGGAAAGGAAAGTCAGAGAAAACTTACAGCTGGGGCGCATCGTTTGTGACTGAGTGGATGTCTCTGTGATACTATCAACAAGTTCAAGTGAATCATCTAAGAACAAGTCATCTAAGATACAAATATAGGAAGAGCAGAAGATACTCACAACTTGGCAGCATATCTCGGTGGGATGAAGCGAATGCAGCTGCACCAGATACAACTGCAGCAGACCACTCGTCAACTGCGCCTTCTTCGATTGCTTGATCATCTACATAACATCGAGCGAACTGCATAGATCAAAGAAATTGACATTGACATACAATCGGGAGGTTCTCCTATGCCAAGAAGGGTGCGATTTTCCTCCTCGAGGTGAGCACACCATTGTGCCAAGTCAAGAAGCGCAGTTTTGGTGCGGCAGGCCTCTTCGGCGTGGTTTCTGACCAGCATGTGAACGTCGAAACATTCTGTCACGATAGCTTGGATGCGATGGAGCACGCCTTGCAGTTTTCCCCGAGTGATATTCATGACTTCTTCTGGATCATGTTCACCGTTAGAGTCTCCCAACAGATATTCACTGAGGTGGTCCAAGGTTGATTGCAAGATTTCATTGTCTGAGTCGTCGTAGATTTCGAGGTCATCGTCGGCTTCGAGATCGTTGTGAACTTGGGCATTGTCGTAGATGTGGAGGTTGTGTGCGGATCCAGAGTTGTTGTGTCCGGAACCAGAGTTGTTGTGTCCGGAACCAGAGTTGTTGTGTCCGGAACCAGAGTTGTTGTGTCCGGAACCAGAGTTGTTGTGTCCGGAACCAGAGTTGTTGTGTCTGGATCCAGAGTTGATGTGTGCGGATCCAGAGTTGTTGTGTGCGGATCCAGAGTTGTTGTGTGCGGATCCAGAGTTGTTGTGTGCGGATCCAGAGTTGTTGATAGTGGAAGTGGTTTTAAAGTAAATATTCAGAGCATATATTAGACAAATAACTGTCAAGTAGACCGCCAATGGGCGCCAGGGGTCGTTGAGCGGAACAATGATTTCAAGGATATTGGCAGAAAGAATGGATGATGCATCCCGCCAGGAAAATAACCTAGGAGGAGGGGTGAGAGAACGCTTGATTGATGCAAAGCCGGCTATCATTGGGCGAAAGAGAAGAGGGAGCTTAGCTAGGGCAGCATGAATGCGAGGGATGGGAAATGAACCGAAAATGTCCAGGGTAGGAAGAGGATGCCAAGAGTTGAAGTTTATGATACAGGCAAAAATCAACAGAATAATAAGGTGCTTGGTGGAGGGTTCAAACTTTAGGTTCCTTGTTGTTTGGCGGAAGACCAAGAGCTTTCCTAGAATAAAGTTGGTGGCCACGGCTGCACACATGACGATGCGGTTAATGTCGAGAGGGATGGCATTTAAAGGCTTTGATAGAAGTCTCCGAGGGAGGGGGATCTTGATATGGATGTGAGGTAGAGCGGGTCGCAGTGGGTGAAAACGTCGGTATGCGAGAGCCGATGCGAAAGAAGTGAGCATCAGAAGGCGCTTGGCGGAGCTTCCAAACCTCAGGCGTGCCGCCTTTTGACGAAGTTCTGAGAGCTTGCTCACAAGACAGTTGATGGCCACGGGCGCGAACATATTGATATGATCATTTTTGGCAGAATGAGTGTCCGATAGAAGTCTCCAGAAAGAGAGGATTTTGATATGAATGCGAGGTAGAGCGGACCACAGAAGATGGTGGTACATGCTAGCCGATGTAATAGAAGGGAGTGTCAGAAGGTGCTTGAGTAGGTTGTAAAATTTCAGGTACCTTTGGTAGAGTTCTGAGAGTTTGTCCAAAGTAAGACTGGTGGCCACAGCTGTGAACGCGACAAGGCGATCATTTACAAGAGGGCCTGGGAGAACGGTAAGAGTATTGGATAGAAGTCTCCAGGAGAAGGGGAGTTTGATAGGGTTACGAGGAAGAGCGAGGCATTGTGGAGTGAGATCTTGGCGATCTACACGAGAAGGCGTCTGAACTGCTCCAGAAAGCACAGTAGAAGGAGTTTGAGAGAAGCTGCATATGGCGGGGTCCTCGCGAGCTCGGTAGACCGCACGATGCAAGATGAACAGGCCACCGATGATGATTCCACTGGCCACAGCTGCAAGTATGACCATGGGGCCACACACGAGAGGGCTTGCGGGGAAAGGGCGGGAATACGAGAAAGGTGGCGGAGGGGACAGAAGGATGGTTCGCGTGGGTTGGAGGTATGGTGTTGTGTGAGTGGGCAGAGGAGGTGGAGGAGGTGGAGGAAGTGGGAGAGGAGGGAATTGGATTGGATCTGATTGAGGAAGCTCACAGAAACTTTGCATGGAAGAGACAACAAGAGCAGTGAGCTCGGAAGCTCTCGCGAGGAATGCTAGAGTAGAAATAGATATCGCCATGGTAGTGGTCGAGTGTAAAGAAACGCCACCACTTGGGCGCAAGTAAACAGTAGGCGGTCACGTGATATAGTTACATGATCTCGATCAACAGTTTTCTCGGAGAAGTGGCATTGAACAGCGTACGCGTACAAGAGCGAAGGTAACTAGATTAGATCGAGCAGGCCAAATTATGGTGTATGTATGCTCGAGCCCAACCGGCGGAACCGATATAAAATGCAGCGTGGCGGGAGCTGATTCGTTGTTCTGGCTGTATCTTTCTACAATACTGCCACCGTCCTGGATTCGACTGCGGCACAGAAGTGCAAAATGAGTGTGCGAGATGCTCAAGTCCCAGGACAAAGATGGAAGTGCATAGGTGGGTAGGGATGCTTCCCAGAAGAGCTCTTGGGTTCACTGTTGTATTCTAACAGAGAGAAGCCGGGTCGAACTGTAGGAAGTATTTGTGCCAAAAAATGCTGAGAGCTTTGTCACAGGCGTGCTTGGTCAACCTTTGTGCAGCTCGGATGATCGAGTAATATCGAACGAAGAAAATACAGGTCTAGAGAACCCATAACACTCAGTATGTAGCCTCAAGGTAGATGCAGTTGTGACGTTAGGTCTAAAATTTCCGGGGAAAAGTCAAAAATACTTCGACCGAGTGCGAATCATCTGTACAAAACAGTCGTCTTATCCTAATCAACATATGAGTTCTGAGAAGAAAAGAAACAAAAGACTCACTGAAGCTAAAATTCCCGGTACGTTAGTAGAGGGTTCTTGTAGGTTTTACCGAAAGATTCCCGGTACGTTAGTAGAGGGTTCTTGTAGGTTTTACCGAAAGATTCCCGGTACGTTAGTAGAGGGTTCTTGTAGGTTTTACCGAAAGATTCCCGCTACTTTAGTAGTGGGTTTCTGTCCGTCCAGGGAAAATATCGACTAGCCCTCTTTTTTTCCCATCACGTGTGCTTCCCACGCCCTCCATCCATTCTCTTTACCATAACTATCCCTTTTACTCCTTTTCCTCAAGATCCGTTGTGAACACAAACACAAGCCTGCGATGGTACTTCGTATTATTGATCATCCCCTATCGAGGTCTCAGTTCTCCTGAATACCTTTAAACTTTTGTCGATTTCAATTGCTTTCTCCATCTTTGCCTTGATGTCCATGGATACTGCCCCACACATCGACGATGATAGTATTCTGATTCCAATCTTGCCCAGTCATTCTCCAATCTCGTTTGCGGATGGTGATTCAACACTCGCAGCTGGTAATCTCCATTGGGTAGTTCACTCTGGTGTTCTGTCTCTGCATTCCCATATCTTCTATGATATATGGGCAAATCATCCTATATCTTGCACTTATTCTCTAGTTGTTTGTTTCCCTTCAGAAACCACCAATGACCTCATCTATCTCGTCAATATACTCTATGATTTCAGATATGACAACAGCATTTTTTACTCCTACTACATTGCAGATTTGACTTCACTTAGCCCTTTTCTTGGCAATGATAAGTTGACCATGGCCCAAATAAGATCTATTTTACATATGGCCACCATGTTTGACTGCCCACACCTAGTCAATGCTGTCCAAAGGTGCATGCAGGCAGCTTATCCTGCAGAGCTTTGTGCATGGGATTGTATTGAATATGACGAGCTGGTCCATGTTACCCTCATCCAGGAGTCTGAATCTGATCTCATTCCTATCATTGCCTCTCATGGTTTGCAAGGCTGTTTACCTGCTTTGTACTACTGCATATGCAATCATATACAGTCATGCATTTTCATTATTTTTTATTTGCTCCAGCTTATATTGTATAAGACTGAAATCGAGTCTGGTGTTTTACAAGAACTCGATGGCAATATTGCAATGTTGTCTTTCTCTGACCAGGTACAATGTCTCTTTGGTCACGAGGCCCTTCTGGACAAAGAGTCATATGTCTGGGGTTGGTCCTTTCTTTACATTACATTTCTTCAATGTGCTTCTACCCAATTATGTGATGACTTGTGAGTGAGCATCAATGTGGAACTGTTGTAAATTCCTCATTTTTCTCCTGTTTGCGAAGCTCAAGTTCTAAACAACTTGCGAAGTTGCTTATTGACCTGAGATAATGTGAAAACTTCATGTATACTAAGTTGTTTGAGGATGCAAGAAAACCATCTTCAGGAATGTTGGCCAATACAGACATTCATCACAAAAAAGGCAGCCAGAATATATGGCCAAACATGGCCTGGGAGCTGTGAGCTGAATTATTCACAATTTTCAGGTCTTATATAGAACATTGAATTCAATGTCTAACTGATCCATGATAATGATATATTTTCAGTGTGGGACCTTTCAAACTATCCAGATATAAATTGAGTATATCTAAGAAAGATAGATCAATAAAGTATAATAATCTCACAAAGTGAACATCATAACCTAGCCCTTACAAAGCCATATTTATGAATATCATTTAGAAGCTCAATGACCCCCAAAAAAGTATTAAATATCATTGTATGATTTAATTATCATGTCAAATAATTGCAAGTTGGGTATGTATTACAGCAATCAGTATGAACCAGAGTAAGCTGATTATCTTGGTGAAATATGATGATTAAAACCAATGATATAAAATGCAAAGTTTTTAAATCATCCTGTCAATTGCTTACATCTTATGCCATGTTCAAACTGTAATACTATGACTCCAATATACATATATTATATGCACCTCAACTATTTCAATCTGTATTGCTACTGCTTTAGCCTGTAAATATTGCTGATTTCCCATTGTAACTTGCTGTACCAAATATAATCAAGAATTTACTATGACATTTCTCATGATGAATTACAATACTGCATAACCAAGAGAATCATCAAGCAACTCATCATCATCTTGTTCATCATCTGATTCCTCTTCACTTATTTCTTCATCTTCTTTGTTATCTTCCTCAGATAAATCTTCATCTTCACTGCTATCTTCAGAACTATTGTTTCTTGCATTCTCCTGATCCTGATCATCAGTCTCTGAGTCATCCACATCTGTGGATGAGTTTCCAATAGAAAAACCTTCCTCAACATCCTGTTGCAAGGAGTGTGTTGCATCTCATGTTGTCCAATGTCCAATACCACCTCCAGTAAATTGAACAAAAGTATCCCTGTCCACAAACCTAAAATCAGATTTAGTGAGCAACAAATAAAAAGACACTGCTGAAGATACTGACATCTCAACATAATACCATTCATAGTCCCAATTTTCTCATCCATGTGACAAGCTATAGATGGGCCCAGCAGGGTATTTGTACAGGATCCTGCAAATTGTGGAATCAGATGGACTGCACAAAGAACATCTGCTGGGTTGACAAATCCAAAAGCCTCCTCTCCTTCAACAAAACCAATTTGATAGCAACATTTGGCAGCAAATCCAGACTTGGCATCATTATCAAACCCATACCAACAGCCCCATAGGAATTCCATTTGTTGAAACTCATGTCCACTTTCATTTAGCCGCACTATTGCATGAAAGATCTTCACAATCCTGAAATACCAGTAAGGGTGGACATCATTGTCAGCAAGAACCATGACATCAGATTGCTGCCTTGGATTAAGAGTATCCTGGTCTCATTGATTGTCATAAGTGGTATAATTGACACAAAGAGTTTTATGTTCATATATCATGTTGTCTCCGATAATGAGTTTTCCACGATTTTGATCAGTAATTTCAGTGTTGGAAGGAAGGAGGTAAATCAAAAGGTGTTCATTCAGTTTATATCAGAAGTTCTGATTAATTTTGTTCTTATCAATTCTCAGCTTGAAATAGAAGATTGCCAATTCATACCTTTACTGCTGGATCATTTACATGTTCCTTTACCCATTTCAAAAGATTCAGTGGTGTCTGCTTTGTCTTTGATATATAGTGGTGTTCTTCAGGATTGGTAGGTGGAAGCTGTTCATCTTCAACAGTTGTCTGAATAGCCTGTTCCATTGCTCTTGATCATGCCCCACACCACTCTTGCTGTGCAATTTGTGCTTCAAATTGATTTTTATTTGTCCACACATAAAATGCCTTGACACGCTTGTGCTCTTGCTCACCCTAACTGTCACGACCCGTCCCCTGAACCCCCGCACATCGTCCATCCACCCCCCGAACCCCTAAAAAACCCCCGACGCTCCACCGAACTTCCGCCCATGCCCCGCGCCTATTTCAGCTAACTCCGACGCCTCCCCGGCTAACTCCAACAGCCCCCTGGCCAACTTCGGTGCCTTCCCTGCAGCCACTGACACTTACCCTGGATCTCCTGAACCCTGAGAACCACCCCCGCTGTTCCCAATCTTTGCCACCCATCATCAACTCAACACCCTAGTTCCTCCGACCTATTCTGGAGTATCATGACAACCTCGGGGCAACCCACATTCCCCAATGATCCCATCAACGTATCAGCGCGGCCTGATCCTCAATTGCAACCAACACCCGCCCACTCCATTGAGCTCTGCCAAGCCCCGCCGCTGCAGCCGACATACCCCGAAGTTCTCCAGTAGTCAGTATATAAGTTGTCGAGTAGCTCTTTGTACTCTAGTCTTGATATTGCTTAACGTTACCTATGGTCTGACTGTTTCCTTTTGTGTTTCGTGTTTCGTGTCTCGTTCTCCTTATCTCAGTCTCCTGGTCTTATCTCAGTCTCCTGGTCTCACCTCGTACCCATTTTGTTATTGTTCTCGTTATTGTTTCGTATCCTCACTCAAATCTACTCTTGTTCCATATCGACTCTATTTCATTTCGTCTGACGCTGTCTCGGTGACTCCGTCCGGCCATTGTGCCCAAGTCCTCATCAACCTAAACAACCTCACGAACTCCGGGATTACAATCACGAACCCCAACACTCTTTCACCAGGTCCGAACCTCGCTCTTTGCTCGGTCCCAGACTCCATCAACTCCAATTGATCTCCCATCAAACTCCAGCTCCACTTCCATTGATCACACAGCCGTCTACTCCTTTGCTTCCGCAAATCTCCCCAACAGTCTTCTGCCTGAACCCTGCCAAGACCATCCCGTTTCCTCGCAACCTGACTTCTCCGGACCTTCTCGGATCTGTCTGAATCACATCCCACCGACTATCTGCACAAGCCATCAGTGCCTGGACATTTTCGAGTGTTCGGTTACCAGTGCAAGGGGATCATGCCCGCCTAGTAAGGACTCGCCCAGTGCAGCTGAGCCCCCGAGGTCAGCGGAACCTGACATAATATCAAGACTCTACCTTACCCCGTCCGTGATGCCTGTATTATCTCCGCACACACGATCAAATAACTCCGATGTCTATGGTCTACCCATGCCTGGAAACCCTTATGATTCATATGGCCCTGCCCAATTTGCCGGGGCACATTGAGTTGCAGATTCAACACCAAACATCCCCTCTGCTCCAGTTACACCCATACAACGGCTCCCCCCACGGACACCCTCCCCAACTCACACCCAACCTCCAACCCCTCACGCAAACCATCAAATCATCTCCCACCTCCACCCTCACCCTCTCCGCCAAATCTGTCCCCTTGCACAAAGCTGACCCTGACGTCATCCAAAGAACAGCATCCTAAAACCCGGCAACTATCCGACCAAATGAGCAACAAATGTCTCCGGCACCGCGCCAACCCTCCGACAAACAATAACGCCAACCCGCCGTGAAATAGTCACCCATTGCGTGAGGATCGCCAGCCCCAATGAGACTACTGAGAACGTGCTTCCTCAAAGCCCACCTGTGGATCTGCCGACCCACTAGCAACTCTGCAGACCGACGAATGCGACTAATTGCCGACAACATCACCAAACCCTACTGTCGACCCCCGACCCTCACCCCAACCCCCCCCTTCCCGAGGAACTATGCCCTCTGACAACTAGCCCCAAAAACCACCAAAATCAAGCTTGACCCAACAACCCCAACAACAGAACAAGAATCCCAGACCTAGGCTACGCTCCAACCCCAGGACCTGCTTCCAGACCTCGGTCGACTCGGCTGTCACCTCTGCCCAACAAATGAAGGGGCCCCGACACCCCTGACCCGACCCCGACAACCCCGGCACAAGACCAAGACACCCCCGAGCTTCTAAATGTTAATGAGGAGAACCACGGCACCCCACTCCCGACAAGGGACAACTCCGGACCACGCCGCTATTTCACCACCTCCTCCCACACAATCCGGAACCCCTGACAATGAGGACCCTGGATGCCAAACCTCTCCGCATGCCACCCCCAAACCCAAACTCCACCCCCAGACTCCGCCACCCCCCACGAAGGAACCCCAGCATAGGAGTCACCCCGAACTAACTATAGGAAAAAGGACCCTATACGAAGTAGTTCCCCTAAGTACTCTAGATTTGCTGACATGTTCATATAAGGGAGGGAGAAGCCCACCATCACCCAGAGAGTCATTTAAGCGACCTGACAACCCAAAGGGCACATACTCTGATATCCCTAGAGGACCTCCCCACCTGGCTCAATGACCCAAACAACCCCGCGCCAGCCCAAAACTGCCCAACCCACCCTTCTGACCCCCTCCAAACCCCTCGACACAGCTCTGGACCTTGGCAACACAACTCCAGGACCTCCGCTCTGACCATGACATTTGATCGAGGGTACTCACAGCGCCAGCCCAACAACGATGCCCTGGTAGCCCCAACTCCACAACATAAATCACCACCTGCTCCGAGTCCCGCCCCTGAGCCAGAATATGTCCGTCGAACAGGGACCACACCATCGGAGCACCCAGAAGCAAGCTACATACAAGTATCCTCTTTGGAGTGCCCAGAAGCAGGCCACATGCAAAGTAATCTCTCGGAGTACCCCAAAGGTTGCTGATGCCTTCCCCAAAAAGCGAGCGGTGCCTCTCCCCACTGCCACCCCGCATTTGCAACAATCTCTGGGCTGCTCTGGAACATGAATGAAGAGTTGCCTCAACCCTGCCGCAACTCCCGGGGAGCCCCACTCCAGTGCCTCCCCGTCGCCGACCTCCCCGCTGCCCCCCAACAACCGTGAACAACCAACAAACCCCTACTGAGTGACCCTTGTGTCGACTCCGGGACCACCCACTTCTTCCCTGATGAAGGAACCATTGACCCCAGGTAGGAACAACACTTAGAACGAGCCCCGAAGCATCTCCGCTGAGGCGAGCCACTCCCCAACCAACCCCCGCGCTGCCCCTGCCCCAAAAGAAACATCCACCAACACAACTCCAATAGACCTCCAAACTCGAGGGAGTGTCAGAAATACGTAAGACTTCTCTGTCCGTCTTGGGATTTACTCTCGGTCAGGAAAGCAATGTCATGTAGATGACCTGGAACCTCAAATTTTGGCTCCGGACCCAAAGGAACTGGTCGGGACTGATCACCCTGCATCCTGCCCCCTCGGTCATCAACACTCTGGAGCACACCAAAGCACCACTCGAACATGCCCGCCCACAGACGCAATACTCTGGAACACGACCCCGACCCGGACCAACTATGCCGCGAGGACGAACCTCGCCTCACCAAACCCCGCCAATGAAGAAGGCCCCGCCACCTTCGCCACCAGTGCCGGCATAAGGGCCAGATCATGGGAAGACCTCCGCTCCCCCCCCCCCGCCAACCGCACTACCAAGAAAACCAAAGCCCCAGACCCGCTGGGCACCGTGAGAGATTTGAAGGTCCACCCTCCGATACCAATACGGCACACGTCCCTGCCACAGACAAAAGAAAACCCCTACACCCCTGGTCGGAAATTCTGAGAATTGAACTCAATAACACCGCCCCAAAATGCCATGGAACTCCACTGGAGAACTCCCACCACCCCCGCCGAACCTTGGGAATCCTCCCTGCAATGCCCTGCCCCGTCCCAACAAGCCCCGGGACTAGCCAGCACAGATAGGCACTAGCGGGCATAACCCCCGCCTCTGGATTCATTAGGGATTCAACTCCCTCTCACACCCCTGTGTGTTTCGCTTACTTCGCCCTCACACAAACTAAAACCTCACTTCACATGCCCAGAAACCAAGAAAGGGACATGTTCGCGTACCAAAATTATATATATACAAAAGGGCAAGGGAGGCAGCAAGTCCGAGAGCAACAAGAAATGAGGCCCACACCCATCTCACTCCCTCCCCGGACCCCCTGGCAACCCAACCCCCAGGTCGACTTCCATCTGGGCCTGCACCACCGCTAAGATCTCTGCCAACTCTGGCAACGCCTCCTCCACGTCAGCTGCCACCTCCCACCATGACCCTGGGGCCACCGCATTGCGTCGCCGATGCCCCGCCAACAACCTCTCCAATCGCGCCATCCCCTGCTGCAACTCCAGAGGCTGAGCTGCGGACCCCTGCGTCAAACCGTCCTGAATTGACGCGAACGCCACGGAGGCACCGTCCAAGAGGACCCAATGCTCCCACACCCAGCCTAAACCCAGAAAATGGACCGTCAGTAACGAACGGGGGAACGGGAGACAACTCACGGAGGATCCCCATGCACCCCAAAGCAGCCTCGTTGGCCAACCAATCCTCCCTCCGCCTCGCTGCCTCCAGCTCCACCCACAACACATCCCCCTCCAGAACTTGCCCCCGCCTCTCCGCCTCCCCTGCAGGCTGCCCCTCCATCTGCACTAGACGCTCCCGCAAGCCCCGCACCTCTAACGCTTGCTCTGTCGCCACGTGCACTGAAGTGTTCCTCTCCTGCTCCATTGCCTCTTTCTCCGTCCACGCCGCGTCATGGTCCTCCCTCACCCATCGGAGCTCACCCTCCCATACTGCCAATGACGTCATCAAAGCCTCCACCTGCTTGCGAAGAAAGACCTCCGTGATTGAAGGAATAGGCGCGGGGGGACTCAATGACCGTTCCAAGGGAACGCCTGGGTTAGGAGAAAAAAGGGAAGACTCTGGAGGCCCCGCCAATGACTTGCACCCACGTGGCCTCTTGCTGGGTCCCGCCCCCGAGGGTGGGGAGGCTCGACACTTCCCCCGAACCGCCGCTGAGGACACCCCCTTCCCCTTCGGCAACGCGGGACAAAACTTGGTCTGTTTCAGAACCCCCGGAAAATCCACCACCCCCACCACAGACGACTCTACAGAAGCCCCGTCAATCATCCCGAAAAGACAAGTTGACACTACTTACAACTCCAGTCCCTGACGCTAGCACGGCGCTGACGCTCGAACTCCTCACCCCCACTGTCGTACACCACCACCTCGTCCAAATCGGTGGGAGAGACTACTGGATTGCTGGGGGAAGACATGACAAAATTTGAGAAATTCCGGGGTATGTCCAAAGCTTTTAATTGATTGAGGAGAACCCTGACGAAGCAGCAGCTGCACTTCAACTTTGTCTCCCATGCCGCTATCACTCACTGCAGATTAATCAATATTGCTTGGCTTCGACTCCCATGCCCCGCCAATCCCCGTCCTGCCCCCCACATCTTGAAGGGTCTTGATGCTGAAGGGGGGGTGATGTCACGACCCGTCCCCTGAACCCCCGCACATCGTCCATCAATCCCCCAAACCCCCAAAAAACCCCCGACACTCTGCCAAACTTCCGCCCATGCCCCGCACCTATTTTGGCTAACTCCGACGCCTCCCCGGCTAACTCCAACAGCCCCCTGGCCAACTTCGGTGCCTTCCCTGCAGCCACTGACACTTACCCTGGATCTCCTGAACCCTAAGAACCACCCCTGCTGTTCCCAATCTTTGCCACCCATCATCAACTCAACACCCTGGTTCCTCCGACCTATTCTGGAGTATCATGACAACCTCGGGGCAACCCACATTCCCCAATGATCCCATCAACGTATCAGCGCGGCCTGATCCTCAATTGCAACCAACACCCGCCCACTCCATTGAGCTCCGCCAAGCCCCGCCGCTGCAGCCGACATACCCCGAAGTTCTCCAGTAGTCAGTATATAAGTTGTCGAGTAGCTCTTTGTACTCTAGTCTTGATATTGCTTAACGTTACCTATGGTCTGACTGTTTCCTTTTGTGTTTCGTGTTTCGTGTCTCGTTCTCCTTATCTCAGTCTCCTGGTCTTATCTCAGTCTCCTGGTCTCACCTCGTACCCATTTTGTTATTGTTCTCGTTATTGTTTCGTATCCTCACTCAAATCTACTCTTGTTCCATATCGACTCTATTTCATTTCGTCTGACGCTGTCTCGGTGACTCCGTCCGGCCATTGTGCCCAAGTCCTCATCAACCTAAACAACCTCACGAACTCCGGGATTACAATCACGAACCCCAACACTCTTTCACCAGGTCCGAACCTCGCTCTTTGCTCGGTCCCAGACTCCATCAACTCCAATTGATCTCCCATCAAAATCCAGCTCCGCTTCCATTGATCACACAGCCGTTTACTCCTTTGCTTCCGCAAATCTCCCCAACGGTCTTCTGCCTGAACCCTGCCAAGACCATCCCGTTTCCTCGCAACCCAACTTCTCCGGACCTTCCCGGATCTGTCTGAATCACATCCCACCAACTATCCGCACAAGCCATCAGTGCCTGGACGTTTTTGAGTGTTCGGTTACCAGTGCAAGGGGATCATGCCCGCCTAGTAAGGACTCGCCCAGTGCAGCTGAGCCCCTGAGGTCAGCAGAACCTGACACTAACATTATGAAATCAGACTAGTATCCAACAATCAATGATACAACTCACAATCTGGGTTGAATATGAGTCAGTGGTGCCAAAGCATTGTATTGAGTCAGGATAATGCATGATCGAGTGAATCTTTGGAATATCAAGCCTGAAGCTCTTTGTTTTGTGTGAGGTATTAGCCACTTTGCTCTTTTGAACTGTTTTTGCAGGCTTAGAGGACTCAATCTTTCCTGTATTCTTTGCTACTGCTGCTGCCTTTTGATGTGCAGAAGCCTCTGCCTCTTTGGGTGTTTTCCTTGTTTCAAAGTGTGGGCAGACTTCAGTTGAAAAAATGCAAAGATGGTAGGTGAAACTTTTTGTCAATCCACAAAAAATACCAAGTGACCAGTTGGTATGTAGGTGCATTTTTGCAGATGCATGCCAGGCAGCCATGACAAACAATAAATCCTGAATTTTTCTGTCAATTGTTGGGCTTGTCTTCTGAAAGAGTCCTTCGAAGCATGGAGCTGCATTCTATGAAAAAAAATCAGCTCAAAAGCCAGCTCATGATATAGTCAGATAGCTAGACCTGCAGAAAATCTTCAAAGTCTCAAGCTGGAAAACTCTGCATTGCTGGCACATCATTTCAAAATTTACGGATTGTTGAATGGCCAAATGGCAAAATCTGATGATATCTGTCACAGTTCTTAAAAATAATTCTGCCTAGCTTCAATAAGGACATACCTCTGATCCAATTCTGCAAGAGGCTCAGGACTATATGTGTGCAGCATTTGGATTAAATGTTCAAATACAGTCCTCCAAACACCAAGTTCAAATTCATGCATAGGATCACGAACAAAGAGATCAAAGTAGTTTTGATCATTTGGAAGCAAAAGCTGAGAAAAAGCATTCTAACAAAAGATGATTATTTAGTTTATATAAACACAAAATCAACTTTACCACAAAAGATTCTCCTAGTATCTGATCAATTTTCTTTCCTGTAGCAGCAATGCCATGCATAAAAATGAGCTTTCTTGCTTTCAATATGTCAGAAGTGTGCTTTTGGCTGTCTGTTCACCAATTCTGTGACCAGATCATATCATGGAGCTTTGTTCTAACATGTAGAATCTGAGATCTCAGAATCCAACAGGTTGTACATAAGTATCTGCCCATTTGCTTAATTCCAGCCAGCAATACTCTAGTAGACCACTTAGATAGGATTTCAACTCCAAATGGAACCCAAATCTTACCGTTCCTTGTAATCAGCAGAATAACAGAAAAAACAGGGATATAGCCTTCGCCAAACTCCATCACCACACTTTACTACAATGCCTTCTTTATAGATTTGCCTGAACTCCTCGCTAAGAAGATGTTTTCAAACAGCTTGAATCAATTCCTGCCTGAGATGAGTCAACATATCTGGGGTTGGAACAGTACCATAAACTTCCTTGTACCAGTCTTTGACTATTGCAGGTAGCTGTGGCATGAATGAATATAATGTTGTCAATGAAATAATTAATATGATAACATACTGATGGGAGATAGGCAAGGTGATGAGCTGAAAAGCTGCCAACTTTGCCATGAATATATTTTGAGAGATTGCCAAACCACATATACACTAGCCAAAGTGATGCTGTTCCAAAGTTTGCAAGATGTGTTGAGTCCAAATAGAATATAAGAGGAAGAACAACTTGTTCAAGATTGCAGCCCTCAACTGGAGTAATAGTTTTTTCAAGTTCCAGAAATTCATCTGATGTGTATACCTTGCCATAGACACATTGTTTTGGTTTATTTTCAGAGGGTTTCCAATACAGCTGAAATCCATGCCAGTGAAACCACTTGGCTGCAAAGTCCATAGCTCTAGATTTGATGACTTCCACCAGGTCTCGATGATAGAAACAAATTTGGATTGTAGGTGCATGTTTTTCAGATTTATATGATTTGTGAGTGAATGGAAGAGGCAGAAAGACTGAAGATTTCCTCCATACATCACTTGACAACCATGGAAGAGACTCAGAAGTTTCTGGAAGGTGATCAGATGCTTCATCATCCAAACACCTATTCTCCTGGACAGCACTAAAGCCCTCCAGATCTTCACATTGGAAATCTGGTGCTAAAATCACATTGTAGACTAGACAATCAAGAGCACCAAGACTGAGGTTCTTTGATGAGTAATACCAGGACATGAGTCAGAAAATTGTTGCATTCAGAAAGGGATAGAAGAAGCTTTGTGTAATACCTAATGGCTGATCAATAAGTTCTTGAGCAGTTGGACCAAAGCCAGCCAGTGGAGAAACTGAGTTCTTTGCAGCAGTCTCATGGACAAAAGTTGGTGCATCAGCAACATGGTATATAGTGAGTTTCTGATCAGGATCACGAGATGGAAGAACTTTATAGCAATGGAATAAACCCACTTCATTGGGCTCAGTTTTGAATAGTGAGGGTGGAGGTGGAGTTGGTAATCTCTGTGGTTCAGATTGCTCTGTACAATGGTGCTTGCTCTTTCACACCTCTTCCAATTGCTGGTACTCATTGGCAAATTGGCGTAGAGGATGTGGATCTGAGGGTAAGAAATCAACAAGGTGCTGTGGGAGTCTACAAGAGCATTTCTGAGGTGCATAATCAGTGTATTCCATTTCTATATCTGCAGTGCTCACAGACATGTTAGGGAGTGGGTCTAGCTCAAAGAGTGTAGGCTACAATTACATTGGTAAATATAGTATTACACTCATAATGTCAAGTAATAATGCTCACAACAGAAGAGTCTGCCTGTGGCAAATTCACTGGCACATGGTGTCTAGTCATAGCAGTCCATTTTTCCTTGGAGCATCATGTTTGATGAATAGCAACACTTTGAAGGTCATCACAGGCCTTCTGGCAGTACATGCAGTAATACATGATTACTATTAGCAGAACAAAGATCACCAAGAGATGTTGAAAGCAGATGCCAAAAGCTTTAGTCATCCTCAATAAGCTTGTGAGGGCAAACAAATGATTCAAAGCTACACCAGCTAATTATATACTCTATAATGATACCCCTATGTATCAGAAATAACCTCACTTGTTGATCAGTTGAGAGAGTCACAAGGCTGTACTAAATAGAAATATGCAGACTTAAGGAGCACAATTGATAGCTTAAATGGCAAAGTTTTGGAATTAATATCACTCAATAGCTAAATTCAAAGCAAGATTGACTGATATGATTTGATATGTATGGCATGTGGGAGTTGGTGAGGTGATATGGAGTGGTTCTTTGACCACATATAATTCAAATTATGGTGTTTGCCATGTTTGATGACTATGTATTCTAGCTGCCTTTTTTGTAATGTCTAAAAAAGAATATGGGCACCAACAAAACTCGCATACTCATTATGCACTTCAGTCCCTATGGCCCAGGAGTAGATAGATGGTGATATAAAGAATGCATGAAGAGATTCAGATAAATTCCTAACTCTTAATCCATTGTGATTAAACCATAGGGAAATAAACACCCTGAGGACATGTGATCACCATAATCATGATCATTTGACATGGTTGTGCCTCTCAACTTACCTCTTCTCTCCTGCCAGTTACTCACACAATGCCGCGAGCACATCCCTCATCATCATAAAAACATGTTCCTACTGCTAGTGCAGATTCAAGCTGGGACAAGTTCATCTCTGCTCTGAGGCTGGGTGTTGGAACTGAAGCACAACATGGAAAAGAATTGTAAGTATAGAAGTTGTACAGACTATGTGAAGTTATATTAAACCTCTGATAATACAATAGATCTGGCCCAATGTCGCCTTTTTATTGTGCCAGAAAGCTGATACCATGATTGGTCAACCCATTTCTTGAGCTCAATGTGGTTTTCACACATGGACTTGTGGCCAAGGGCTTAATGGATGTTTCATATCTTGGGCCAGCTGGAGACCAAACATCAGAGAAGACTGATAAGTAAGTGACTGATTATATCCATTCAAAAAAACTGACTATATGCATATACAGTGACAAAGATACGAATCAATTTCACCAAATCCATGTCAATGCCTTTGATGCAATACTCAAACTGGAACCATGCATTGAGAAGGTTTTGAAGAAGTTGTCTGAAATGATGAGAGGAGAGGATTACCACAAGAGCCTTTTACATGATTTTGTTGAGGTCATGCACAATGTTTTATTCATTTTATTACTATAAATACTAACACTTTTTAATTTGTCAAAGGAGCTACTAGTGCATGTACAGGGGACACCCAAAAGGTGAAGGATAATCTCCCTTGGCTTTTACAAGACTCCACACTTCAATATCTCAGCTTGGCTTCCTCTCAATTTCCTCACAATAAATCAGCATGTGGTTTTGAGAATAATGATACTGGCCTCCTACTATGCCCAGCTCAACAGGCATACAAGTACAACAACAGGTAAGTGCTAACTTCTATCATGACAATCATCAATTGGTTTCCTTCAGTTACTGCTACTAACTATGAGATGGAGAAGTTGAAGTAACAGTGCACGATTTTCCTCTCTTCCTCTATGATGACACAAGGTGCTTCAAGATCAATACACATGGACTGCCTGATGATACTGCAGCCAATGTCAGCAAGGATGACCAGATTCTGCTTGGACTTTGTTGAGGGCCTCTCCTTATTAATGTGAGTAAACATTTCTTATTCTTCACTTTGCTGATAATTTTTAGGCCTGTCATCACATGATTTTTGTGTTATCCCTGTGCATATTTTTATGTAGTATTCATATTACACTAATCATTCACATTAACATTGTATCAACATACGAATCTGTATGGATTGTGAGGTGTAAATTGGCTGAATGGTATCATAGTGTGTGTGAGATCACAGCCTTTGACCTGGATAACACCCCTTGATACTTACACATGTATTGAAGTTCCTGGATGATTGCAAAATAATATAGTGGACCCCACAGAGCACTCATGTTGTAGTGAGAATAAATTGTAATCTCAGGATGTCTCCCATTCGCTCATTTTGGAAAAATCATAAAAAAATTATATATATTGCAACTCATAATGACTTTAGAATATCCTGAATTCAGATACCAAATAAGGTGTTAGAATACTACTCACAAATTATTCCTGTGAGATCTCTTGAGTCCTCTGCGTTTGCCATGTCTGACCATATATTCTAGCTGCCTTTTTTGTGATGTTGTATCATGCCCTGTTGGATATGTGTATCAATGAAGTGTTGATAAAGTGGTTGAGCTTATGGGCATTTGACATCGCATAGTTGGCTGATGCTTTGTATCATGAAGATAGGAATAACGATGGAGTCTCGTACTTCTATGAATTTAAGGGGATGGAGGGCGGGTGGCTGACAGGTAGAAAAACGATACATTGTAAGGTCAGCCACAAGCACGTATAGTAGCTAGGAGTGATTGTCTTTATTTGGAAAGGAAGAAGGGGGACATTGGACAATTTACATGACAAGTAGCGGGCTGTGCGGTTGGAGCTGAACCGCCCTGGGTAGTTATTCGCAAAAAGTTGATTCAGATACCTGGATCAGACAATATATAACATGTTTGCGTGATAATCATGTGATCATTCAGTTCGTCTAATTTGGCACTGCATCTGAGATGTACTTTGATGCGTGTCACGCAGTGTGACTAGGAGAATTGTAACGCATTGACGTTCTTATTTGAGAATTATGAGACAGGACAGTACGCGGTCATGTGATGCTATAGTTTAAATATGACGCCAATTTCCCGCCAGCCTCATCTTCCAAACCTTCCGCCGAGATGCTTCCCTTGATCCACTACACCCAGACCTTTGTCTCAAGTGTTGTATCCTACGTCCTTCAGGTCTATCAGACGACACAGTCCAGTACTGCCATCGCAACAATCACTACAACGACGATCAACGTTTGGGAGCGTATCACGATGACGCTGGACGACATCGCCGACCAAGTCGAAGCTATTTTTGCACGATTAGTTAATCCAGGTCAAGCTCTTCAACCACGCCTTCCTGTCATCAACCGCTCTGCGCCCGGACCTCGCAGTCACGCAAACCTCCATGACTATAGCAAAGTAATTCAGATGCTGATGGACCTGGTCTATGCTCAGAGTGAACGAGAGTATCTCGCTCAAGAGCGGCAAGAACGGCGAGATACACAGCTGGTCGGTCAGCTTAGGTTGCAAAACGTGCTCCTCATCGTCCTACTTCTTGCCGTCACTTTTGCCATCATCAAAATATGTAGACGCTCAGAGACTTCCAGACCAGCTCCAAGAGTGTCACGTCGACAGCGACGCAATCCCACGCTGGCCGACACGCAGTCTTCTTGGCGACAACACGCTGAACCCGCGCCGGTCGCAGATACGCAGACTTCGACTCGGAGCTGGATCAAGACTTTCACCTCATTGTTTAGGGATGATCAATCTGTGAACAGGGTCGAGGCCGGCGATCATTCGGGTGCTGTGCAGAATGGGTCTGTGGCTACGGGGCTGAATGGTCGCGAAACGAGGGATGGAATTTATATCCCTCCTGCGCGTCGCCGTGCATCAGCTCCTCAGTAGGCGATCATGCATCATGTTTGATTCTCCTTGCATGGATTGGACACTATATTTTTTGACTTGTACCGATTTGGTTTTGTATTCTTACCATACAGACTTTGCACAACTATCTATCCACAGCATCAACAGACCACCTGTACTTTAGACTAGAGACAAACCACACACATCTTACAAATAGGATACACCGTCCTCAATTTCAGTCTTGGTAAGGTACTGGGAATTTTTCCGACAAATTCCAAGCGGCATTATATTATTGCCGGACTTCAGTAATCGAAATTTGTGTTTTCCCTCTATCCTTGTAGTCGATTTAGGTAAGTATAGCGGCACCTTCATTGTTACACACTTTTTCATAGGATACGCAGAGTCAAAACTCAGCTACTATGCCGTTATTTGGGATGGACAGCGTGTCAGAGTTGAGCCATTGTACCGAGGTATTGACCTGATTGCCAATTGGAAGGAACCACATGCATGATACGAAATAGCGGCTACCTTGGTTGCTCTCAGTAGAAGCAGTCCGTCTGGTTCAGGAACATTATGCGCTTCTCGAATCCACAATCGTTTCCGTCGAGAGATCCAACCTTGCCTAATACCCAAACCTACCATATCGTAATGACAACGACCAAGAAGTCCGTCTGGACTATACCACGCAACTTGAAGCAGACAATTTGCTCTTTGCCGCCACTTCTGACCAACCTGATCACAGAGAGTGTATTGTCAAGTTTACACAACATGAGTATTCTGCAGACGCACATAATTCATGCATCGAATGGCACTGAAGTTGTAGAAAATCATTGAGATCCCTGGGGGGTAGAAAGTGGTCATCATGGACCAATCAAAACATAAAATCCTCCATCATTATTCGTTATCAACAAAACTGCAGGAAAAGGTAAAAAGCATCGTCCAAACACTCCATCAAAACGGATTTGTGCATGGCGACATACGAGCCGCCAACCTTCTCATTAATCCTGCCTGCCTCCCTTAATTCCGATGACGTACAGGTCCATCCGGCTGATGGGGACGTGCTGTAGAAGTGCAATATCTCATCGGACTGAACTGCGAACGGTTGGATAGGTAGTTGTGCGAAGTGTGTATGATAAGAATACAAAACCAAATCGGTACATTTCAAAAGTACAGTGTCCAATCCATGCAAAGAGGAATGTTACAATTCAAAAATACAGTGTCCAATCCATGCAAAGGAAATTTAACACGACGCATGACCGCCTACTGGGGAGCTGATGCATGGCGACGCGCAGGATAAATTCTATCTCTCGTTCCGCGACCACTCAGCCCCGCACACAGACCCATTCTGCACTGTACCTGAGTCGCCGTCAGCCTCAGCCCTCTTCGACAATCGACAAAACTTGGATAATGAGATAAAATAAGTCTTGACCTAGCTCCGAGTCGAAGTCTGCGTATCTGCGAACGGCGCGGATCCAGCATGCTGTCGCCAAAAAGACTGCGTGTTGGCCAGCGTGGGATTGCGTCGCTGTCGATGTGGCACTCTTGGAGCTGAGCATCTACATATTCTGATGATGACGAAAGTGACGGCAAGAAGTAGGACCATGAGGAGCACGTTTTGCAACCTAAGCTGACCGACCAGCTGTGCATCTCGCCGCTCTTGAGCGAGACACTCACGTTGAGCATAGACCAAGTCCACTGGCGTCTGAAGTACTTCGCGATAGTCATGGGGGCTTGCGTGACTGCAAGGTCCGGGCCCAGAGCAGTTGATGACAGGGGGACATGGGCCAAGAGCTTGACCTGAATCAACTAATCGCGCAGATATAGCTTCGACTTGGCCAACAAGCTCGTCCAGTGTGATCGTGATACGCTCCAAAACGTCCATCGTTGTTGCTGGAACGGCATTCCTGGACTGCGTCGCCCGATAGACCTGAAGGACGTAGGATACAATACTTGAGACGAAGGCCTGGGTGTAGTTGATCAAGAGAAGCATCTCGGCGGAAGGGTTTCGGGAGATGAGGCTAGTGGGAAATTGGCGTTGTATTTGAACTATAGCATCACATGACCGCGTACTGTCTCACATGTAATAATATATTTTTCGAACCAGGATTAAGTCACAATTGTCGCTTCAGTATCTATCCTTTAGTTTTCTTTTCTTCTAAGAGCTCATATCTTGAATAGGATAAGACGACTGTTGTATACAGATGATTCGCACTCGGTCTAAGTATTTTTAGCTTTTCCCCGGAAATTCTGAACCTAACGTCACAGCTAGACCTATTTTGAGGCTACATACTGAGTATTTATGGATTCTTTCGACGTGTATTTCCTTCGTTCGATATTCCTTGATCATCCGAGCTGCACAAAGGTTGACCAAGCACGCCAGTGATAAAGCTCTCAAAATTTGCTGGCGCAAATACTTCCTAAACTCGGATTCTCTCTGGATTTTCATTCAGAATACCGTGACAACAGTGAAACCCAAGAGCTCTAGGTCAATGCCTCGGCACAAGGGCTCGAATCTGACACACTGTCCATCCCAAATAGCGGCATAGAAGCCGATTTTTGACCCTGAGTATCCCATGAAAAAGTGTGTACTGATGAAGGTGCTGTCATACTTACCTGAATCGAGGGGAAACACGTATTTCGATTACCGAAGTCAGGCATTGCATGGATGAAAAAGTTGACATGATATAATGCCACTTGGAACATAGCAGATCCATCTTCATTTTTGCACTGTCGTATCGCTGCCGGTATGATCTTGAAGGCGAGGTGTCATCCGTAACATATTCAATATCGCCTATCTTCTCTGCATGAAACTGTAAACCCAAACACTCGGAGAAAACCTTCACGATAGCTTCAGGCTTCCACTGGATACTCACATCCAATTTATGTAAGTTATACAAGGCAACTCATAGCCTTATTTGAGGGGGTTTGTTTGCATCGATCCCTGAAGAACCTGAAGGAGCGTTCGTATAAGTGCGATAGGGATGGTACGGGTCTCATAGGGCCGGTTGACAGCGATCGCCTACAACGTTGTTTCTAGAAGTTGGTAGGCCCAGCCAGAGATGACGGCGCGATGTCGGTTACTTTGTCAAGCGTTTTATATACGAGCATTGTAGTGTCATCTTCCTCCTCACGTTAATGTTTTGTTTTTCTCCGCGAGTTTACTACGGAAAGATATATGTGAGGGGGTCATGTATTCGTGAAATGGACTGATATTCTACCCTGTGGAATTTGCAAGATAACCTGGAGAAGCCGCTTGTTAGGAGCTGTGTTCCAGTCCTTTAGAAACGACCTCAAGCTCGATGAGATGTTCGACATCATCACTATTTGTTTTGAACGAGAGACCATCGATAATCTCTTCTAATTCATCGCCGCAACGACGACGCCAATATCCTTGATTTGCTTCCAGAATTTCATGAATATCTGATCGCCCCTCGTGCATTCTGGGACTGAATTTCTTCTTCCAACTCAGAAATCACGATGTCAGAACGGACTTGAACGAAGAAAGGGGAAGTCTCGGATAAGAGTTTGCCTTTTCCATCCACGACGACGCCGGCTACTGACCACTTCGCAGTCATCAGAGGTTGTTGTAACTTGTTTCAGTGTTGGGTAGTGACCCGAAATATTTCCGCTACGCTGTAATAGTCACCTTTACGCATGCACACGATGTCCTGAGGTGGGTTGAGAGGCGATTCGCTGTGATCTGGGGTGCAAAGTGCCGATCTCTTCCCACGAAATCCACTCTACAAGAGGTCCGAACGGAATGTCGCCTATTGCTGTTGTCCATACGAGCTAGTGGATACAGATGTAAGAGATCTCGAAAAGGTACGAACGCGGAATGGGGCCTATCATCGACGGATACGGTAGTACGGAACTTCTCGAGTCTCGGTGCATTGAGGCGGAACCGTGTGTGTAACCCCGATAAGTTAGAGAGAAAGATAAGTTTAAGAGATCACAACACAGCAATCGCGCAAAATTCTAGTACATATCCACCCTAATCCTTTGATATTGACCTCGGCCTGAACTAGGTTCATTTCATCCTTGCCCAATGATTATTGAGGTGCTCAATGAGTCGGTAGCGTAAAGTATGTAAGCCGAATAATAACATAACTACGTAAGAACAAAAACTAATAATATACGATCCTCGAATACGTAAAAAAATAGCAAAAAGACAATATGCTACACACAATCTCCCGGCATTAAGAAGCATTTCGTGAGGTATATATATATTATATTAGGCTCATACGCCAGTAGGCTTTTTATTCTTGGAAAAGTAGGTGTGTAGCGTCCTGAAGCTTTGCTGAGCAACTTGACGCTGGTAATAAATACGAAGGGATAGTTCTTTGAGCGCAGCTTTCGTTCGTGACCGGTCCAGATGCATTGCACGAATATCAGCTAGACAGACCCAAGACTTCTATGAGAAACCCAATCATGGTGTTAACGAGCCAAATGCTTACATATTCGTGCGTGAAGAGTCTCAATGGCCGTTTGAAGTAATACGAGGGGCGGCTCTTGGGGTTGAGTAGAGGAAGTTGCGTTTGCAGACGATGAACGTCGTGGGCGTGGTGCTTTACGTTCCTCCTTGACATATCCTTCAATGTTTGTAATAGCCACACCGAGGATACGGACATAGAACGCCATATCCACGAAATCTGTCTTGCCGTGCTGCTCAAATTTTCCAGGAGAATCCACGGTAGCTGAACGCTGCCTTGTAAGCTCCTCTAAAAGGGGAAGGATAGGAGGCAAGTCAGAATATCGTTGCTAGAGAGTCGCGTATGAGTGGAAGACAATGAAATGAAATTATCTCTACATACAGGCGACACATCCAACTTGTCCGTAATGACACTGTGGGCGATCCACCTTCCGATGCGCCTTGTACGGCCACAGCCAGATCCAAAAAGGCCAATTATGTAGGCCTTGTTGACAGGTTCCGAAGTCGAGAGATACTTTAGTAGCTTGGTGCAGACAGTTGACTCCTGCGAGATATGTGAACAACTATGCAACGAATCCAGTATTGACCTTACGAGAGAAGCAGAAATGTCACAGCCAGAGGCAATCGACCCACATACAGCGTGAATCGCGAGCACGATTTCACACTGGAGCTCAGCCGAGCTTGTGGGATCGTTGGCGACCAGAACCATTGCTAATAGGATGTCCGGTATTTCCTCACGGAAGAGTCGTCGAAATCTCCAAGACAGATCAGATGGGACACGAATCCCGATTACGATGTACACATACCGAGCAGAAGTATTGACGAGGGCAGTCAGCCGATAAAGCATTGATTCCCGCTTATTTGGAGGAACGAAAGTTGTGTTCGTTGTCGGCACTGTCCAGCCCATGGCATCGAGTACATTAGGTTGAGGACCAAGACGTGCTAGAGTCGCCAAAATGCAAGCAAACGAGATCCCCGGCACTGAATGCGAGGAATTCCCCCATAATTGAGTGAGGGCTTGCATTGCGGATCTTGATAACGCGGTTCCTTCCGCCAACAGCGCTACAACAGAGTCAGACTTGATGGAAAAATCGAGGTGCACGCTAACCTAAGTCACATAAATACGAAATAAAGGCAGGACTTTCGGCCATATGAACAGAGGATATGATTCCTGAGCTGATCAACAGCACAGCTTGCGTGATGTCTAGTTGAAAGGGTTCAGAGAGAATGTAGTATTTACACAGACAACGTACCGTTACGGTCAAGAGCGCCTTGAAGCCCTGTCAAAATTGGGTGGGATTTCGTAATGTCGAGTTTGGGGAGAGTTTCTTCCTCGACGTCCATAGCATCTTCATTGACATGCCATAGCGGCACGCCTACAGGCTTTTCGATCTCTTTGTCCTTCTGTCGCGAGGCCTTGTCACGGTTGAGCAGGCTTACAACAGCCTTCCCATGTTTTTCGCCGAGAAGCCTCTCAGGATCATGCTCGTTTACCTCGTCATCGCTCTCACTAGCATCGTAACCTCCAGGACTGAATGTCAAGTGACTCCGTTCTGTGACAGCTTTTCTGGCGGCGGCTTCATCCGTGAAATCTTCGTCGCCTGCATCAAACATAATCGCGTCTCGATTAGCAAGGGCCGCTTCTGCCTGGCGGAAAGCCTCGAACCCTTTCCCGCGTTGATCGTTGCGCTTCTTTTCCTTCAACAAATCATCAAGTGGGTTCCAGTTTTTACCTTTGCCTTTAAGATTTTGTGTTGATAGAGGGACCGGAACGCGTGTTGATGCAACACGTGAGCGTGTCGTTGAAGCAGCAGAACGTGACAACTTTTTCGGCGCGGACGGTGAAGGCGAAGCTTCTCGAGTGCGAAGAGTGTATCGTTCGGATGCAGATGTTTGCAACTTTGTTGCCACACTAGAAAGAAATAGTCAGAAAATAACCATTGATTGTGCAAGAATATAAGCATACGCTTTCCCTTTGCCTTTGATTGGTGATTCAGGGAACACATCGTCGTCACTGTCGCTCAGCTCGTCTTTGAACTCGCGCACAGGAGTCTCGGGGCGGTTCTGCAACGTTGCGGCATATGCTCTAGCCCTGATTTCTGCAATTATCCGCTCAGCCTTGGTGGTAGGATCCAAAGCCGGCGGCGTGGAAGGCAAAGGTGGGATGCTGGGAATGGCATCATTTGACGAAGGAGAACCTTGAACATTCAGAGAAGGAACATTGAAAGAAGCTTTTTCCAAAGGTGAATCGGCAGAAGCGGTGTTGTTGCGCCATTCCTCGACATTGCGCTTGACTTGGATTGGATCGCGCTGAAGAGAGGGAACAGACGCGATTTCCATCTCATCAGATTGGCTGGTAGGAACCAACTCGGAACACGGCTCTGGAGACCATAGACGTTGCCTCTTTCTGGGGTTGGTCTTTATCTGAGAGGCAGAAGTTAGGTTTTCTGTGGCCCTGAGAGGCGCAGGAGCAGAAATTGCGATCTCAGCAGGGGGTGGAGATCGGATGACATACACTGAAGGAGCAGGTTTTTCTGGGTCTGAGTCACTGTCAAAGACAGGGTTTCGCGATTTACCAGGAGTAGGGTGCGGGCTGAGTGAGCCTGCCCTGGGCGAGTTTGAGCCTGCACGCTTCAAGGCTGGGAAACTGGGAGGCACGAGATATTGGGATTTCATTGCAGAACCAGGGGACACAATTTCGACTGGATCACGAAAGGGGCAGCTACTGCAAGGGGTTGCAGGAGAAGACGCGTCAGAGCTGGTAAAGACAGAACTTGTCGCGCTAGAGATGGAAGTCACGTTTTCTTGGGTGGAAAGGGACTTGGCCCTTTGCGGGGGCAGACTGGCAGAGTTTCTGGAGAAAAAGTCGGTGATGGACCTGGTGCCAGCGACGGCCGCCTTCTTGGACGTCTTACCCATCGCGTCGACTGCGCGTCGACCGGACGCGAAGAAATCTATTATTGGCGGACTTTAAATTACGTAAACACCAGTCCCCGACACCACAGCAGCCACTCTCGCATGCAAGTCCAGCAGCTCCCCTCCGCGCGTTACGACAAGGTCCCCTCGCGTCGTCACCCCCAACAATTTCTGCACATTGACAGAACCAAGTGCCAGCGCCTCCGATCGAGAGATTCTCCCTCCTGCCTCGATGGCAGCCTGAGACAAGACAAAGTCAGCTCGTCAACTCTGAGTCTCTTCCGCAGTGAACATACCCAAGCTACATCGAAAGGGAGGTTTCTTGCGGACCAGATTTCTTCGCAACCGACACCGACAATCACCCCATGCTCCTTTAGTTTCATAATGGCACTATCGCGAGTGAGAGGCGGACCCGGTAGGCTAAACGACCAACAAATCTGAACACTATCTTGCATACAAGATCAGATCGTACTCACATTCTTCGGTCCTCCCACACGTATGGGAATGGGCGAGGGGGATTTAGGATGACGCCGACACCAGCCTCACCCAGCTCCTTGGCGAGAATGTGTGCCTCGGCAGCACCAGTGATGGTCAACTTCAGAGTTATTCCTGTCTGACCTTCTACTTCTTTCTTCAGAACGATCAAAGTCGCGATAATATCTGCGCTATGTGCTTCCACCACGAGTGGAATTTCACCCTGCACCCCATGTCAGCACACTGATAGAGAAGACACTGACGCGGAAATGCAGACCTCAACGACTTTCTGGAACCAATATCCCATCGCACCGTCATTTTTGCCAAGGAGCAATCGGCGGACAGCAGCGATCTGAGTACTAACACTAGGTTTTGAGAAGTGTCTTATCGCGACATGCAGACCGGTAATATCCTGGATGACTGCGCTGGCCTCTAGGCTATGAGTTGCGCCAAGCGAAAAGGCTACTCCGAGTCCAGAAAAGAAATTCTTGTGTGTGGGTGCTGTAATAGCCGATGTAACCTGCAACAAAAGTCTCGTCTCTACAAAACTACTATCTAGAAACTTGGTGCTTACCCCAGCTCGAAAAGCGAGACTAAGTACAACCTCAGTCAAGGATCTGTTTCGATAACAGGATCAAACTCACTAAGCGTCGCGGCTACCGAAGAGTAAGCCATCCACAGCTCGCACAATGGCGCTATTACCTCCCACAATGTTTGGCACACCTTTGCCAATAAATGGGTCAAATACGTCTCCATCGTTCGTTGAGTCTTCCTCTTCAATGTGATGTAGTCCTAGAGGAGAGCCAAAAGACACAAGGCCCGGTGCAATGGAACCACCTTCAAGGTCAATGAAAGTGGCGTTGGCTGTGTCCAAGTCGGAAAAACACTGAGCCTGTTGCCCAAGGCAGACCACCGACCCGTCATATACAACCGCAACACCCGGCTCAGATACGCTGTCAGTCGAGAAAATCATCTCGATCGAGTCGTTCCTCTGTAAGTAAACCGACGAGAGGTTGGTGAAAACTGTAGTGGATGGCAAAGATTTGGCTGGTGCAAGAGGGGGAAGGCCATCGTACTTGACAACCTCAGCAGCCTCCTTGTCAAAATTGGGTACTTTGGGAGACTCTTGGAAGGCTTTGGGCTTGCGAGTGACATGCGTTGACTGAATCTGGGAGATTCCATCAATGAAAACTTGCACCGGAGTAGCTCCGAGCGCAAGAGGATGACTGTCCCATATGACAAGGTCTAGACAAAATGAACGAGACAGGACCTTCATCAAAACTAATTCAACCTACCAGCATCCATTCCTGACAATTAGACGGTCCTTAGCCACCAGTCAAGTGATTGAACACTGAGCTTTCACCTTTCTTGATATAACCAACACGATGATCTATGCCCATTATCTTTGCAGCATTGCTCGTGACTGATGCAATTGCAAGATTTTCTGGTAAACCATAATAAAAAGCTTGCTGCGCTTCATACAGTAAGTAGCGTGAGTTTGACACAGGGTGGTCGCTCTAATAACCTTGAACTTTACATGGAAATAAAGAACAATGCAACCGCTAACCTTGAGAAGAGTCGTAATACCGTGGCTCGCAAGAATACGCGGTGCAAATTCTGACGATCGATATGCTTCACGTTTGTACCTACGTAATCCAGCTTAAAAAATTAGTTTGTACCGCACCGAAAGTACAGACCTGCTGTTCGTTGCAAAGAGTGCGACAGCTGGTGTTCCACCTGGAATTCATAATAGTGAAAAGTACCAGGCCGCTAACTCGAATCTCAGTGACCCACCATACGTTTTCTTCAAGAGATCAGGGACGAGGTATGCTTCGCTAGCATGGTGGACCGCTGCAATGGGGAACTTGAATTCATTAGATAGCTGTGGGAATTTCAAGTCACATCGACAAGGGAAAAAACAAAATGAAGTGAAGAGAGTTCATACTCGAACTAGAGCATCCAGATCGACAGCTTCGTAGCAGTGGGCATTGACCTTTCAAGAGATGGACGTAAAGAAATTCGATATTCGCAAGTTACGTACCTTGACGCGACCTCTGATGACGTCGACCAAAGCTTCCCATTGGATGTCTTGAGGGAAGTCTCCAAGACCCTTCCACTTTCCGGCAAGGGCCCGCGAACAATACTGATCCTGCTTCACCTTGAGGTCGAATGCTTTCTTGTAACTATTGTAGTGAATCATTACATGGGCAAGATAGCTCTCGTTCAATGCCTACGCCTGGCGAAATTCCCAATTGACATCCATCCTTGTATCTTTGTAGGTACTTCCTAAGAAACGAGAAGATTTCTGTGATAATCTGGCATCGAAGGTATGTACAACTTACGTGGATTCTCACCTAGGGGTGACCTGTGAGTCAAAGCTCCGGGATCATGCACTGCCTGGTCTTACCACATGCGTGTCTACAAAGAACGATGTCATAAGAGGAGACCACTGGAAAGATGAACTAGACAGCACTTCATGTAACGCCACCTCAAAGGTAAGTCGGGGTTTGGCAATGTGCCGTTGAGTTCATACGGCGGTTCCAGCAGCATAGATGTTGGTGTACGTTCTTCGGTTGAACGAAGCTTGATAACAAATGCTTGGCCGCCTGAAAACATTCTGCATTAGATTGTCAATATAGATAACAAGTCTATGTACCGATAGCATTGCTAGAGCCGGGCAAGACAAGGGCAGTGGTAACACCACCAGCTATGGAGAGAGGGTAGGAGTCATCATGGGTATTGAGCCCGTCCAAGCTCCTGAGCCAGGGCTGAATCGTTCCACGAGGAGAGTTGTCATCTTCTGCACCATCCAAAGAAGGGGAAGGAAAGTCTCCCAAATGCGAGTGAATATCAATGATGCCTGGGGTAACCCATGCGTCCTTTGCATCCACAACGACTAGGTCGCTCCCATGAGTTTCCTGGAGACCGTAAAGGTGACCAACGCTCTTTATGAGGCCCTTGTCCAGAAGAATGTCACCTTGAACCACTTCTGTGCCATTATTAGCCCCCGTCCATATTCTCGCGCGTTTTATGAGCACCGGCTTGGTACCGTGAACGAAGCGATCGGATTGAGAGCGCCCAGCAGAATCTGTAAAAGGCCCCACATGGGCCTTCGTTGCACGGCACTGTGCGATGATGGTCGCGGCTCTGGGGTGTCTATCTTTCCGGGAAGTATGGAAAAACTGGGCATAATATGGCAATAAGATTGGGAGAAAGACAACGACTGTAAGTAACAGAGAAGCGGGTAGGAGTACAGAGTGCATTCGCTGGAAACGGACTGAGAGTTTTCCGCCTTTTTCCATGCGGTCGAGTGCAGGAACGTTGTGAACGCGCTGCACACCACAATGTACCCGGCAATTTATTGCTGCACGTGACTCTGATCGTCGAAGAACGCGGTTCGCTTCTTAGATCTTATAATTAGCAATGATCATCAGTCACCCTTACGTACATGCACAGTAATGATGCTTGTCGCTCGACGACTCACAGCCAAAAACTGTGCGCTCCGCTGAAAACGTGTACTCGTTTCTTTCCTGAACACTTCACACGACCAACACACGACTCGTATTGAACACTCTGCTGGCAATCTTTCCTTCTTGAGAAGTTCATCATGCCATTCAGCTACCGGGAGTTTTTTTTTGGCGGCAGAACGTTTTGTTGCTGTGTTCCGGTGCGAATAGGTGTGATCATCATGTCCTTGCTGGGTATCGTCGTTGCAGGGGTTCTTTCCATTGTTTTGTGGTTTGAAGTAGCCAGTGAGTTTCATTCGGTCTTGACTTGACGGGTAATGTCTATGACTGCCTAAGGCACTCCCGACATGACGAGCGGTGAGCGAGCGGGATTTATAGTTGCTGGTTTGGTGGAAACGCTGCTCTTTGTAGTCTCTTCCCTTGGGTGAGTGTGCCGAACAAGGCACGATCTTATCACTCAACATTAGCCTCATTTGTAGATTTGTGGGTGCTATTGTCAGGAAGCAACTCTTCGTCCAGCTATATGCATATTTTCTCTATGTTCATTTTCTTTTGAACATAGGCGTAGCAGGCTATCTTTTGTATTTGGTTACCCACTTTTCCGCAAATGCGACTACGGAAGCTTGTCAAGATACGATCCAGAACAAACAAGCTCAATCACAATGCACGGGGTTTTTGAAAGTTGCTGAAGAGGTCTATCTTGTAGTTGCAGCGACAGTTCTATTGGTCGAGCTTTGTATGTTAAGAAATCCTTGTTAGCCAGCCTTGCCTAACATTTACTTGCCTAGATGTCGCTTTAGTTGTGACACGTTACCTCAATCAGTTACAGAATGAGAAACGGTCTGCACGTGGCCTTCGCTTGGAGAACGAAGAAGCCTTCGGACTTGTGCTGAAGGCGAAAGTTCGATATTCAGCACTTCCTGACGAACGAGACCAAAGCCAAACCCCTGTATATTCTAGTTACGGACCGGATTTCGACCCTTATGAGGAAATTCACACCCCAATTCGAAAGGAGAGACGATTATCTGAAGATTCTGAAATTCAACACGACGAAGAGGAGGTTTCTGGAGATGGCTTTAGGACGCATTCTCGGATCTCCTTAGAAGAGCAAGGACAGACAGATCCAGCGGGAGATCGTGCAGCGGATGACTCCGAGAATACTCACAATAAATTACCAACAGGCCTTTCTTTCCCAGCTCTTCGACTACCAGTGGACTCTGAGTTTCCCAAATATACTTTATCCGACCACACTCCTGGACTCACCACACCAGGATTGTGATGATTTTAGGAAGTTGACCCTTTCAACTCTTAGTTGCCCTGTTTCTTTCTTAGAACTATTAGCTACATTCATCTTGGGACACTCGCTATATTATCTGCAGTCAGCGTGGAACTACAATAGAATACCGGCCTCACGTAAACAATCGATTTCCTATGTCATTCAAATAAGGGCGTTCAGAATGGAAGCTTAAGGGATATAATCAAACAGGCTTCTGAATATGTACATTGATGGCTGCCGTGACATCAGCATCTTTTATTTCTTCGACTCAAGAGAACGTCGAAGAACGACACAACTAGGAACAGATATATGATATGCCGAAGCTATATCATGGTCAGCGCCAGCATATCATTGTTTCGGTATGCTTCTTGGCCTATAGCCTGTTGGTTGTCCTTAATCCTGCATTGTCTACTTTCAGCTCGACGCCTTGTGCTATCAACTACACACCCTCTCTTTCATCATGTCCCCTTCAATCTCGTCATTTCTTTGTCGCCTCTTGTCACAGTTGCAATGCTCCAAGCCCAGGGATATCGACCCGACTGCTGCACCGTCGCTACGGTTCTTCTTTGCGAACATCTTGCTCCTCAACTCGTCGAGTATATGGTCGCATGCGACAAAGGGTGCGACCGAAGGCAGAACAATCGTGCTCGACTTCGTTGGAATGGGTGAGTCATGAAGCTTGCATGAAGCTTGAAGCTCCGTCTTACAACTTGTTTCGTTACTGATCATCTCATTTTCCTCAGGTTATGTACCGTCCAAAATGCAGCTCCTTGGCCTGGATCTCCTCATCATTTTCCTCCAATTCACGCTCATGACCATTGTATACGAGATTTATCTCTACGAGCAGGGTTCTGAAACTAATACCCCCGACATGTTGCTTCCTATACCCACTCCACCGTCGCCAATTCCCTCATCTCTGTTCACACCAATACCTTCTTCTGCGTCATCTATCACAACTATGGCGCAACATACAAAGTCGTCCCCCCCTCCGATTACCTCCCCTTACGTTGTCGATCTCCGTCTTTCCCCCATCATGATACGTTTGTGGAACCCACCTCCTCCGCCTCAGGCAACCGCTTCAGATGTCTCGTTGCCCCTTCCGAACACTACACCTTGGCCACTACCAGCTGGGATGAGAATGCTTCTACGAGCTAGTACTCGGATCAGAAGGGATGCGGGAGAGGATTTGACCACAGATGATACGAGGATCCCTGGTAGCCTGGGCTCCAGAGATGGGTAAATATGTTTAGAAGGACTCCACGTGTACTGCTGCACATCCCTATCATCGAATACTGCCTAAGTAGACATCTTGTAATGTTGTATGGATCATCAGCTTCATCCCGCATATCACCATTTCCGCTTCATCTATGATCACAGTTTATTAAGTACATATTACTCAATTATATGTAAACGTACTGCTTTGCGTAGACATTCCCCGAACAAAGTAAACTCTTCCTTGCACATGTCCTTCCTGGCATCTGTGTAGCTCGCCAATACACATTTACCATACACGGATGCCTGAGAAGCGCAGGTGGTGGTGGAATGCATCGCAAACTTCTTCAGCGGCCGCTGTTGTGAAGCCACTGTTTTCAAAGCCGTCATAGTGAAAACGTGACGCGTGAAGCTATTGAGGGTTTAAAGAACAAAACTATTTATAAGGTTATCAAATAATGATCGAAATGAAGTATGTATTGATTATGTAAACCTACTCTTCCAAACGAGCGATGGTCTGTGCCTTCGGCATGGGCCTGTAGTTCTTGCTAAGACCAGACCCAACCTCACTTTGTTCGATTAGGTCTTTGATATTCTAACTCAATACTAAGTTCCAGACCCTACCTCACTGCACTTTGTATTTTGTCAACTCAATGCTAAGATCCAGACCCAACTTCACTGCATTCAGTGAGGTCCTTGTGGAGTCTTTGTATTTCATCAACTTAATGCTGAGGCCTGAGGATCCAGACCCATCCTCACTAAATAATGATTGAAATGAAGATATATTAATTATGTAAACATACTACCACAACTTGTGATATTCTAAACGACCACAGGGCTTCCAATGCTGTAGTGTTATATCTGCTCTCATTGACGACATACCTGGAAAAAACAGACTTATGGTCCTTTGGACTTCAAGACACGTAAAACATGATGTTCGACAAACTACTCCTGATATCATGCGTATGCATCGTTGTGGCACTTATTCTGTACTTTTTCCATTGGAACCGATTCATTGGCTTCCTCATCGGTCGCGGAATTCGCCTCATGTATTGGAACGAGCAGGCATCTAGTATCTGGGTTGAAGTTGGTGTGTAATTTGTCTCTATGTCATTCAAATTGTCCGAACATGGTCTGGCCCAGGTTCCATCCATTTCTCCATATTAACTGGAAGAATTTTCCTCAGGGATGTTAGCTATTACTCTAGTAATCAAACAATCAGAATTGTCAAGGGACAAGTGCAATGGAGGTACTGGATTCGGCGGCCTACCTCGGAAGATGACATTGGTTACCTCCGGGGTGGTGAGGATCGTTCGTAGCACGAGTTAATTCTAATTGTCCTCCCTGAAGCTGAACTCTTGTCAGCACGGTCTTCACATTCGCAATGTCGAATACAGATGTCAATTCAAGGAATCGAGTGGTCCATCTATAACCGGACAGCCGCTTTTGACAACATAATCTCGCAAATGGAGGCGAAGAATCCTAGCCATCCAGCGTCACGATCCTCTGAGAGGAGACACTCTTCTCATAAAGTTTCAAGACAAGGTATGATGTTCTGTGCTTCCCAGACCTATCCAGAGTATTAATATCTTGTATAGCTTCATCTACTCCGTCTTATCCACCGTCTGCATTGAAGAGTCTTCGCATGCCGCATGGCATACAAAAAGCCATTGCTTGGATTAAAAGGCAGTTACCCAGTCTCGACCCAAAAGACCTATTGCCCTTGGGGATAGAAATCACGAAAGGGGTCATAACATGCGGGAATAATTCTACTCCGAATCTACTGATCGCTGAATTTTCCCGAAGTGAGGGAACCTTTGGCCTTGTCGGAGTCAGTTCCAGTCCTATGTGGTTGTTTGTTCGCTGAGCAGCGTGCTAGGCAAAGTCGAAACTCGATTTATACAAACAATCGCTTTCAATGAAGTTTCAACAAGCGGTCATCAGATATGTCGACAATGAAAACTATACTGATCTTATGACGTCGATGGGTAAAGTAGTTCACAACCATATAATCCAGTGAGCTCTTGTGCCCATCTCCAAGTCCGACGTTAACGAACTTTAAGGCATTCATCATTCAATCAGCCTTCTTCATACCTTCCTTATCGGCCATTCATGACTTTGTGGAAGCGACTTCGACTATTAAACTTCGCTAAGAAATACACGTTGTACCGCCGAGATATTCGTGCTATGCAGAAGCAGGGATCCACTAAAAATAGGAAGAACACACAAGACGAATTTCCTCCGATAGGTGCCGATTTCTTACATCTGGAATACGCAATAGAGCGTAGAATCCTCGAGACACCACTTTTTGAGCTTTCCTACTTCTTCGATGTCGCTGGCGAGGTTCCTGCGCTGGCGAACTGTCATGAAAACGTTGGAGCTGAGACGATCGACATAGGTAATGGAGATGTAGCACCTGAGTGGGGATTTGACATCATCATTCACGGAGGAGTTTTGCGGTATGGCCCTTGGGCGGATCGTCAAAGGTGTGTATAAAGTTCTTGGTAGGAATTCTTATCTCAGCCCTGACAATATCCCAGAGCCGAACTTCAGAGAGTATTTTTCCCTCCGACATATCATGATGGAGAGGTTACAACCTCATTGAAACCCGGGGATAAGCGTCTTTGGACAGCTATGCGAGTCTTCGTTGAATTGCGTGACAACACTGTCCTGCACATTCCTTTCCGTGAAGCGTCTAAAGTATTAAACTTCCCAACGCCCCTCCTTTTCCTTGTTATACTTACAATTCTTTCAGGATTGGCAATGGGATGTGCAGTCTGATCTTCCACAAAAATCGCGAGTACGGGAAGCAACTGCCATTCATGTAACCGTCGGGGACCGCTCCTCCATAAGTTACACCTTACCAATGGTGACGGGACCTGCTGGCTATAGACCAGTCCTGGAAGTTCATCTCGACGCTGTGGTGATTACCTCAAGTCTGAACGACATACAAATGGTGACTTCGGAGTCCTGTCGAGTGGGTAATTTCCTTTGCGCAACAATACACGCTGAACTAAGGTACCAAGATTCATTGTGAGATGCCAACTCCGCTGAAGTGGAATGAAGAACGAAAATGGCCAATCGCACTAAGCCTGCGACAACCTGTTCTCTACCTCATTCGGGACCATATAAATATGTTTATCGACCTCGGCAAAGACTGGACGACAGGACCTCCCAGTGATTACCAGCGATTCATTCCCATGATATACGCCTTTGAGATCACACTCCATCATTATGAGCTCAATGTATATGTCAATGACCACAACATTATTGACAAACCCCTTCTTCGTGATGAAAATGGTATGCCTCTGACCTTCACCGATTCTCTCTGAGTTTTCAAAATCGTCGTGACAGCTTTGCTTACTCTTCAAGGGACATATTTCAATCTGATGACCGACATCTTATCAAATGAGTTTCGACCTGAGTGCACGACCATTCCCTTCGTAATTGACGTTCCGGACTCATCACTCAACCTTTCACTCCCACGCTGGAACATCAATGCACTCCATGCTCCAAGAGGTGGTAATAATTTAGCAAACATTCAATCCCTTCATGTTGCCGGATCGTATCAGTATTTTGCAGAAACTCGTCCAGACTATGTGGAACAGCTGAAACTCAGATTCGACGTGGGTTTTCCTTGCTGATCTTTTGACTCTTGCTATACAAAACTTCTCTGATAGCTTCGAGATGTTGCTTTCAAGAATCTTGGCTGGTCCATCCGTTATTTCATGGTTTTTCGAGAGAATTATCTCGGATCATTTACGCATTTTGTCACTCTTTATGAATATTTGGACAGGCGAAAGAAGAAACAGCCGCTTGGAGACCCCATCACATCCAAGTATAGACCTGGTAAAGTAAGCCCATAAACGTTGGTTTAGTCTTGTAACTAATCCGTTTAGAGTAACATGCTTCAAACTGAGATGCAAGTGTTTATACAAGGTGGTACTGTTATCATGCCTGCCGGACTCCCAGGTTACTCGTCGACTCGCGAGGAGGATGACTGCGGTATTGGTGACTGCTTAATCATGACTCTACCCAATCTTCAATTACAGTTCCGAATGCATGACCATTATATGGGTATGCCTTGTCCTACGTCATTCTCAAACCAGTACTGATTATTCCCAGAGATGTCACTGAACGTCAGCTCTATCTCTGGCGGACTCATACAAAACTATCCGGAGAAGGTCACGTACAAGAAGGATATTCTAAACGGACTGAAGGATATTCTACACATAGATGGTCAGTGGTTTCTATCAGGAATACTCGGTGATGCTTATCATTTTCAACACTAGGACTGGACATTACGGCGAACCGCTTGTTTGGACCCCAGCCTCGGACTGCTACCTATGTATGCATCTGGGAAGTCAATCTTGGGTCAACCAAAGTTCTTCTGTCGGCATCGGAAGGGAGACTTCTAGCTACTGCCGGCAACGCATTCCGTTTTAACTTTGTCGATGCCTTGAACGCTCCTGCCTTCGAGTACCTTCCGCCTGTGGATCCAGATGGTAAGCACCGATAACGCTGCCTGGTCCGATTAGCTCACTCAGAGAAACAGTGACATTTATCAAATTCTCCCTCAGATCCTTCGATATGACATGGAAGGCTGGCCTATCGGCCCTTGTCATCAATTTGCCACGAGAGGTCAAATTAGATAGTAACGACTTGGGAGGACGTTTTCATCGGAAATTGACCAGCTTCAAAGTCCCGGAGATTCATATCAAGCTTTTATTGACCTCTCTGCCTCACGAGAATCGCTGGTTGGAGGCTGCCAGCTTTTCTGCTGATGCATATGTGGATATTTATATTGCTCCTCGCGGTTTTCGTGAGCTGGCTCAGGCTCAAATTTCTTACATTGTGGAACAAGATCACTTGACGGGCCGAGCTCGAGGGATGTTTGCCTCTTTAGGGAATGCGATGGAACATCCAAGTGACCTTGATCTTTACCACACCTAACTGCATACTCACGTTCTTTGTCTGTCTAGAGCGTGCGCCACATAGAAATGGACTTTACTTACCCCATCCAACTTTACCCGAACAACATCGTCCTGGAGCTTTCGTCAACTTAAGAAGGGCGGAATATACCAGCAAACCACGAAAGGGCGTTGCACGGCTATCAGATTCTGACACTGAGGAGGGTGTTTCAGAAGCCGACCGCGACGCTCGTCTTGCGTACGTTCGTCGATGTTCTGAGGATCTGAAGGCTGATAAACCCTTACAGGAAGACGCGTTCTTCAACGTCTGTTCCACGATTCGTCTACGAAGACGATCAGAACATTAGCAGCGGTGATGAATCAGATAATGAAGACTTGACTGATGCTACCTCAGATAGTGATTGGTCTGAATTTGATGGTGAGCATGGTCTTCATGATGTGTTATGCCTCAAGACATAATTCGCGATGTAGTTGACTCTGATTTTGACTCCGAGAGGGCAATCTTGAGGCATTATTCTCATGTCACTCGACACTACATGACGCACCTTCTTGCATCGCCCGATCTCTGGGATGGATGCCCTTTCATTTTAGTTCGGGTGAGTGAACGGCTGTTTCAAAACACTTGCGGACTCAGAGCGACCTAGGATTGTCCACAATTATCGTCTGTAACGAGTCAAATGTCTGGCGATCTCGAGGAATTTGAAAGGTCTGGCCTTACAAAGGTATCTAGTGATGATCGAGACAACACATATCTACGATTTAAGGGCAGAAAGTCCGTGTTCATCAAAGTCACACCTCTGATGTCACAAGGCTTGGTTCATTTTGAGGAAGACATCAGGAATAATGTGTGTATCTTTGATATTCATAGACCATGTATTGATGAAATACTTTCAGCCATTGAGCCCAGAGTTGTGTCTAGATGCAATGATAGCTAGCCACCTGAGTCAAATGTCTTCATCCCAACAGGCTATGTCATGCTTCGTTTTTGAGGGTTCAATTCCATTTGTTACAGTTCAGGCCTTACAACGCATAGTGATGACGGACGGCCATCCCACGATATCTCGCAACCCTACTGAGGACGACCCTGATATACTCGATGCAATTGCTGTTATTCAGGCGACTTTTGATGGAATATCGATCTTTGGTTCAGTCCCCAAAGACTGCTTCTCCCTTGAAGTTGGATTTCGTCATTCATCAGTCACGTTAGACATGTCCTACAATAAGAAGACCGTCGAACCTGTCTCTTCAGACAAGTTTGTCTTCAACTACGATATCAAGAGCTCGAAGCTTCTCATTGGTGGACAATCTATTACCGTTGAATGGGAGGGGTGCACCTTTCAGATAGGCCACTTGGGACCAGAATATATTGTAGCAACTGGCCTTGCTTTGTCGTACAGTGTTCAGCAACTTACTGATTTGCGCCAGAACTGGAAGAAAAACTCCTCATTATTGAAACAATCTGTTGTTTCTGGTATCATCGGGTGCTCAGGTGACAAGGCAACGGTAGATCCTCTATCGACAATCCAGCCGTCTTACCTCGTGCAGAGTGGCTTACCACACATGTTGCGGACAGATACCACATTCAGGTTTCTCCACCACCTCCGTAACTGTCTTTGGTACCTGAAAGCAGCTGAACGGGATCAATTGTGTTCGGTGCAGGACGCTGCCGAACGGGGTGACCTGGCCAACTTGCTATCGCTGCTTGAAGGTCGATTGGCTGCTTTGGATCCTGATTCCTATAACGTCACCCAGCTACCTCCTTCGGAAACCCTCTTCCCAATTCTACAGATTGGTGTTCCTTCGATAGCATCAGCAGATGTTAGATTTCGCTACAATTCTCTCACTCTCAGATTCTCCAAGCTTACTTTCACAGTTTTGGATCCGGTAAACAAGAACCCCAGTGAATTAATTCTGGCAGATGTGGATATCAGGGCACGCACTTCCATGTGTGACATCATTCAGTTACCCTCCTTCGATTCGACAAGTCTATCTCAAACATCTTTGAGAGAGAAACGTTCCCAAAATGTTATGAAATCCTCGGCTTTGGTGCATCTCGGCAATATAACGCTCACTGTTTCCCCTCATTTGATGGGCTTTGCCCAACACGTTTTACGAGTGCAAAGACATCTTCTTTCGGTTCCTTCGCCTACGAATGAGCCTAGACCATCACTATCCTCCAGCAAGCCTCCTAGAAATGGACGATCCGTCAGCATTGATATACTCTTCTCATTGGACCATCTCTGTGTACAAGCCGCTGCCGAAAATCTTGTCTTTGAGTTCGGGCTGTCAAAAATACGAGGGGTATCTTCAATATTATCACGACTACCAGTCTCTGGTAGACAATCTATGAGTCACTCTGTCCTATTTGACCAGACCTTTGTCCGAGCGCGTTTGCCCTTTGATCTAGAGAAACAAAACGATCAGGGTATTCTAGCTTCGCTGGAGCTCGCAAACGGGAAAATCAGCACCATCATTCGCAAAGAAATGGCCTTGAAAACAAAGCTCCATCTTATTTTCGCCCTTGGCGACGTCCAATTGCTTGTCCCCCGAAGCGCTATACGTCTGTATAGATTTATTCAGGAATGGAGAGCGGACTTCCTTCCAGGAATTGAAGCAACTATTCAAGCTCTTCTATCTGAGATACAAAAGGCGCCCTCTAAACTTAAGTCGCCCAGACGGCAACGTGTGTCTTCGGGGCACCCAAGCTTCCGAATGCAAGGGGAACTATCCCACGTTAGTATTGCCCTTCAAGTCATGCATGGAACATGGCTTTCCTGGGAAGCCAACGGTCTCACAGCTTATACCAATTCAGCGACTACAAGCCCTAACTATACCTTTGGATTACAGATTGCGTCAGTTATCCTTAGCATCTCCTCGAGGCTAAACGTACGAGACGAAGAGCCCGGTACTTGTATCAAAATCATACTTCCACCTCTATCAGCCACAGGGAGTTACGAGGGGGTCACAGTTGATGCCATTGTCCTCATCGATTTTGGGGAGCTCAAAGTCAAACCTTCATATTGGGACACTCTCCTCGCTGTTCAACAAAAATTCGGACAAGATTTCCATGATCTTGTTACGTTGATCCAGGAAACCAATGCTCGCCGGGGAGCTTTGGAGACCCAAAAAAAATCGCAGCGTTCGCAAGTTCCTTTGCGTTACAACGTTTTTGCAAAGATGCGCGGATTTCGTGTCGGTTTTGAAGGTCCTGCCTCCACCGTATATTTCGAATGTCTTGACATCAGTGGTGGTGTCAACAATTCCAACGGACTGATTTGTAATGTTGAACTGTCAGACATGTCATTTTCTTTGGCTTCTAGAGCTGCTGCTCGTCCCAACAACCCAGGTTTCAACAGAAATCACCGTTCGGCGTTTGTGATTATTGATTTCAAACTTGACGCACGGAATGAATCCGCTCGTGATTCCAGCACCGTTGTACAGGTTTTAGTCACCAAAATACACGCTGTAATGCAGCCCAGCTCAATTGGCGAGGTTGGTGATTTCGTTGATCACATTCAGGTATGAAATCTTTCTTGACTCAAGGTTTTTGAACCTTCTCAACGTTCAGGTTCAGGCTGAATTGCTTGATCGCAAAGAGCAACGCGCTCTGGAACTTGCCACATTTAAAGAGAAAACCCGTCGGATACTACAAACGTTTGAGATCGGTATACAAGAGACACTTCCGGATACTCGGCCTTGGTTAGATAGCTATATCATCAAAGTTTCCACTCGGAATATTGGGGTTGCATTCCCCCTTACGCATGATCTAGATCTCCAACTTCCTCGAGTAGGAAGCAGGGACTCGACTTCTGTCCCAGCATTTCTTTGGTCTATCAAATCTATTGAATTTGGAACAGATCGAGGCCAAACGGGTGAAGCAGAAATGAAGCTTTTCTCATTCCAGTTCATTTCTTGGTAATGTTTTTATTGTTCCTTGTTTCCCATATGCTCAAACCCTTGAGTAGTTTCCGACAGTCTGTTCCCGATGATTATTCCGGAGAAAATCACATCACTCGCAATAGGCTTGTTTATCCACAAATGAAAGCACAACTTCGCGCAGCAAGACCTTCGTCGGCTTTGAGCCACATCTATGTCAAGGCAGATGTCAGCGGTTTTATTCTGGACCTTGACTCAAGTATACCTTCTTATATTTTCTCTTTGATTGACGTCTATCGTCAAGGAAAGAATCGGATGGAAAAGATATCTCACAGCCTACCCCGGGCACCATCCGGGTTGGACACGAGTAATACGGAGATGCTTCAAGCAGAAGGAACTTGCCCGACGCTTGCTACGTCCAATCTATTTGCATCGATGACCTTCCGCAGCGGTAAAGTACGTGTCTACAGCCGAGCCGCCTCCAGACTCTATCAAGGGAGTACATTCTCAAAGAAACACCAAGAACCATCAGATGAGCAGGTCATGGAATTGGGTGCTGAGGTCTTCAACTTACCTGTCGTGTCTGTTTGGACCGAATACCGTGCTACACCTACGTCTCAAAGGCTCTTGTCCTCCAGTGAGCCCGAAGCGCCGATCCTCATGTTCAAAAGTACAGTGCACTCCAGCCAGAACACGTTACGACCGACCCTGTTGCCATTTGTTACAGAACTTGTGAAACACATCGAGACTCGCCTTCGTCGAGTAAGCCTACAGATATCTCAACCTGCCCAGACCTTCGTGGAGGAGCCACTACCGCCTGCACCTGAACAAAACCATATAGATTCCGCCACAAGTTTGCGCATCAGCTTCAGCCTTCGTATTGACCAGTCTAAACTGGAGCTTACCTGTCAGCCAGATGTCAATGTCATTGCTGGATTGCATTGGGATAGTGGAGGTTTCGCTGTCAGTGTGTCTCCAGGTGCTCGCAAAATTACGTTCACCGGGAGTGTTGGTGGGCTGACTGTTGGACTCAAACACGGTTTTTTGAGTGAGGACTGCGTCAGGCTCGATGCGCGGAATCTCGCTTTTTCTGTCGCCTTTGCCAAAGTTCAAGGTGACCGAGGTGCCCTAGGCAACTCTTTTTCCATCGTACTTGACACAGAGTTTCTGGGTGCTGTGCGATTCTCACGTCTACAAGATATCCTGTGCTTTAAAGCGGTTTGGTTGGATCGTATCCCCGTTTTCAACAACCCACCTTCTGCAGTATCCGCCAAAACATCGATCGGACCATCAACAAGCGCACAATATCTTGCCCAGACACCCAGACAGCAATTTACCACTATCATCCTCATTCGAATCCGACGGATAACCGTGGACGTTGACTTGGGCCAGTCGATTAGTGCCATGACTCTCGATCTGCGAGATGCCTTCATGCGCACGAACCTGACAGAAATTTTCAGTGAGCTTTCGGTATTCGTTGACGATCTCAACATTATTGCCAAAGGGAACGTAGCCGGCAACGTCCATGTTCCCAAGTGTGTTTTCCAAACAATACGAAGTACCGAAAGTAGCTCGAACGCTAAAGGGAGAAATCAAATGTTGGAATTGAACATGACCAGCGGCCCTTTGGTCGTGTCACTTGAGTCTGATCACCAGATGCTGTTACATTATCGGTGCGTATGTTATGAACTCTGCTTACGATCACTGACTGGCTGTTGTGTAATCAGTGCAGAGCCTCTCGAGATCAAGATATTCGACGACTGGTCAATGACAGCACCCCGGTCCGAGGGCGAAACAAGACCTTTGCAGCTTTCCTTCACCGTTAAAAGCCCCGATATCGTGGCAGTGGCTACGGTCGGCACTATCCCCAAACTTTTGGCCTACGTGAACAAGTTCAAAGCGAACTTGGATGCTCAACGAAGAGGTGCAAGTCGTGAATCCAAAACATTCAGGGTTACTCGGACACCAAAGCCAGATAACCCTCTATCCGCCGTCGCAGAAGCGATGTTGATTTCAGCTCGTAGTCGATTCAAGGAGGCCGACAATGGCTTGATCTACGTCATCATGCAGCACATGAGCCTCGAACTTGATAATCTCCGTCTGGTAGTGTTCCCTCGGACGATGGATGACCTAGAAATCGCACACTTCCTCAGTCGCAATGTGAAAGCGCGGTTGAATCGTTTGGTGGAAACGGCGTCTACTGTGGGGAAACGTGACCTCTTGCTGTCATTCTCATTTATGAACATCTCCAAGTTCGCGGGCCTTGGACATCCTCAGACTTCTGAATTATCTGGAGAATGGCTGTCATCTCTATTGCGTGGCGCATCGGAAGCTACTATCGTGGGGCTACCCTCGATGACTATGCATATGGTCAGTGAAGAAAAGGTTGAAGATATGACAACGACCCTCGTCTATGATTTCCATAGCCAGTTCGTGCGGCAGGGCAGCCGGGAATACCATGACATATACATCACTCTGAACGTAGCCCTTTATTCGTGGCTCACAGTCCTCAGGAAGAACCTCACGAGGGAAATGGACCAGGTGAAGGCATCAACAGACTGGCGGACCTTACTCAACACAACGTCCGTACCAGTCGGAGGGCACAAAAAGAAAGCGTTACCGTTAGATCCTCTGGCTGTCCCTTCCAGCTCTCCGAGGTCGTTCACCCAACCAAGCCCTTCGAATAAACCATATTCTCCCTTCTCTTCCACAACTGCTCTTAAATCCCCCACGAGCGGTCCGATGGGGTTGCTATCTCCTGTCAGTTCAACCATGTCGACTCCTCGCTCTCTTTCACCCGGACTTCAGGATTTCCCTTCGATTCAGTCTCAGGCGACGAACCCGACAAAGCAAGCAGGAATCGTTTATCAGCCTCGTAGTAGGCATATTGAACGTCTAACTATGCGACAACTCGGGGAAGCAACACCAGATGTCATGCATCCTTTCTTCATGAAAAAAGCTGGCTTCAATTTAGAGGATTCGCTACCTCAATATGTTAACGAATATGCCACGACGCCACTGGAGGAGATCATGGAGGTACTTTTGAAATTATATAGCAGACAGTTGCTGTCTAATAGCAAATAACGAACACATATACCCCTTAAACGTATTCTGTATTTTTATATTAATTTTTTGATGTTTTGTGGTCCATTTGTAAATTCTAGAAACCTATGCTATTCCGCCGGACGAACCATTATTAAAAACGCTCAGTAGTGCGAAACAGCCATATAACAATCCGACTGGATAGGCAACAAGTAACCGCTGGTTGGACATTTGGAGCACGGCGACAAATATCCCTGATGCTGAGTACGTGCACCAAAGAATGGAAAGTATTGATAACATGTACCCAAAAGTTCCGCTGCGACGTGGGTCAGAGAATGGAAGGGACGTCAGAAAAGTAAAGGTTGCGCACTCCAGAACCATCATTACACTGATTGCACTCACCCCGACCATGGGTAATAGACAGTAGCCCAGAACGGAAACGACACGATACGCGTCTATACCTCGCTCGGACATAAGGTTCAGAAGAGCGTACATTGACGCTGAGCCAAAAAGGCCGACACCGTAGATGTAGCCGAAGTTGGGCTTTCCAGACTGCGAGGAACGTAAATAAATTAATAACTGATACGTGTCAGACGCACAAAGAGTAGACAGATTCCAAAGCAAAAAACAAAAATTATTGGTCCAGCCATGTCCGCGTCGTCCATGATGCGTGCGTCGACACCACGAAGGGGGTTGAGCACAGTCATTGATTTTGCACGTATATGTTGAAAGTTGATACCGAGTTCTGTCCGCATCGGTAAGCTATGACGTGTGTGGGCGGAGTTGGACGATAGACGAGGTATGTACCTTCGAGCAACGGCGGTTCGCCTTCGAAACCGCCTGTTCCAAACGCTGTCCACCAACTGCCGGTGGGCTGGATGTTTCCACCATAGGCTGGGGCAAGGCCCTGCTGAGCAATGTTGCCCTGTGCACCGTCTAGACTTGGGCGTGATCCGGGGTAGAAAGCATTTGGATCGGAGGCTTGGTGAGGAGAATAGAACTGAAGCTGGGGTTCTGGGACGACGGGCTGGGGATAATAGGGATTTTGGGAAGACGACGCGTACGGACTGGCCTCGTGCCACATGGATGCACTTGCACAACGCCAGAACACGTGCCCGACTTTTCATTTCCTGTTGTCCTCTGTTTGCCCTACAGCACTTGGCTTTTCCCAATGGTACGTCCCGTCCACATCTCTCGGCCCACCGCTAATCTCCCCATTACAGCCCCAGGTACAGCCTGTCTGCAACATCCTATGCTGATCGCTCATACCCCTCCAGAACGAGTACATCGAGGAGCACATCAAGCGCCATGGTCGGCGGTTAGATCATTTTGAGCGCAAGTACGACCCATCACCCCCTGAAGCCGACTAGCTGCTCATATCCATCCGATAGGCGCAAACGAGAGGCCAGAGCAGCGCACAAGACCTCTGCATTCACCCAAAAGGCCTTTGGTATCAAGGCCAAACTCCTGCACGCCAAACGCCATGCTGAAAAGGTCCAACTCAAGAAGACCCTCAAGGCTCACGACGAACGGAACGTCAAGCAAGCGGACTCATCCACAGTTCCTGATGGCGCTCTCCCGACATATCTTCTTGACCGCGAAGGCCAAAAGGACGCCAAAGCACTCTCAAGTGCGATCAAGCAAAAACGGAGGGACAAGGCTGCCAAGTATGCCGTGCCGTTGCCCAAAGTCAGGGGGATTGCAGAGGACGAGATGTTCAAGGTTGTCAAGTCAGGGAAGAGCAAGAGCAAGGCATGGAAGCGCATGTTGACTAAAGCTACGTTCGTGGGTGAAGGCTTCACAAGAAAGCCCGTCAAGATGGAACGCTTCATTCGGCCGATGGCGCTACGCTACAAAAAAGCCAACGTGACTCATCGTACGCATACCCGTGATCATGATTGTCCCAGGCTAACGTTCCTTGCTAGCTGACCTGAAAGCGACATTCCAGCTGCAAATCTTGGGTGTAAAGAAAAATCCACAGTCACCAATGTATACACAACTGGGCGTCATGACCAAGGGAACAGTGATCGAAGTCAACGTTTCCGAGTTGGGAATGGTTACGACCGGTGGAAAGGTTGTATTTGGAAAATACGCCCAAATCACCAACAACCCCGAAAATGATGGCTGTATCAATGCTGTCCTTCGTATGTTTCTCATGCTTATTTCACCGGCCCTTGCTCATATCTGGAACATTTAGTTGTGTGATTTCATCATATCACTGTATATTAGATTTTACCTTTGTGCATATTTTTACCCTCTTGTAATGTCGATACACAGTAATCTCGTTGAGACTGCGTTATAATCGGCACCCGATTGAAGAGAATCCGAGTAGTATCATTTACATACAGTAGAAGAGAGGTGTTCTATACAAGTACAAGGTAGTATAATTGTAAGGGGAATGCACATACCAGGGAATAGGATAATAGTTGTACAATGCAGTTGAAAACAAGAGGAAAGCAAAATCAAGTCATCCAGACACTATCAAAACCCAGTGGCTTGCTTACTTGAGTATGAGCCTTAGCTGATCATGTCTGGCGCATATCCTGCTTCGTATATGGCCCTGTCGCAGGCATGACTCTGTAGTTGACACCCGACAAATCCGAGTCCGTGTCCTGGGCTGGTCGAACAGCCAGATAGTCAAATCCAGCAGCTTCGTTATAACTCGACTCCCTCGCATTATCCAACTTCTGGCATTCACGGGTCCTATGAGAATTAGTGCCGAGCGAAGAAAAGGGTACCGGATTTCCCAGATAGGGAAGAGACCGGGTGGCGTGAAGCGTACGGGGGAGTGAGGGAGGTAAATCTTGTACAGTGCCACCAGAAGGATGGAATTTTGTCCGATCATACAGGTATGTCATTTCATCACCTTGATCGAGCCTACGACAACCAGGATTGCTTGGAAGGTTGTATCCATGACTGGGTTTGACTAGTAGAGGCATATCGCCTGTATGTTGTCGACAACAATCGGCAGAATAGTCTACTGTGGGCACAAAAGGCTGAGCTCGTTCCTCAGACCGTAGCACATTTGGGGGCTCGTTCCACGGCAAAGGAGGTTGTGTGGGCTGTGTGATTGTACGTGATGAGTATTGTATGTCCGATGGTGGATACGAGAGCCTGCGTTGGGAAAAATGCTGTAAAGGAGAAAGGGGCGGTTGCGAAGGTGACTGTGATTGCGGAAGTGCATCTGTAGCTGCATAGGGGCAATCTGTCGACGAAAATGGCTGTTGTGCTATTTGCTGGGTCAGACTAGGATATAATGACGGTAGATCTGGACCCTCATAGTATTCTGGACCTTGGGTTTCCATGGCACGATAACCAGCCTCACTGGTCTGCGGTTGGTATTGACGACCATCACCCAATTGCAGGGAAATGGGCATCCCACCAAATGCATCATCTGGCAAAGCTTGTCTCAGCTCCTGCCTGTGAAAGGTATTAGTTCCTGTCATCTATTAGAAGAGATAATATCGCACAGGTAAGGTGCTATAAAACCCCAACGAGCTTCCGCCAACCTCAATATGTCTACGAAGGTCTGAAGACTATTGTAGAGAGGCTCAAGTGCCAGCATTGGTGGCTTGATGTCTTCAATACCTAGTCCATGCATGGTTTTCTCTTGGATCTTTATGCTCCAAATTTTCAGAAGAAGCATTGTTGATCCCACTTGAGCAGCATAGATATAGATTGGCCATGTTGAAAGGGCTTCCAAGCTTTGCTTCTGGGATATGTTCGCGCAATCATGAGCAGCATCGATGCATACATCCAATGGAGAAATGTCTGAGGGCGAGAGTCGGCCTTGTTCTAGCGGTTGAGAAGACGAAGATGAGATCGAGGACGTCGTAATGAACATCGCGTAAACAAGCATTTCGACAAGACGATATGTCGTCTGCAGCACTGCCGCATCTATCGCAAGGGGCGAATCATCCTTTTGATTCGACCATATCACTGAGAAATATTCATCACCTCCTTGAGGAAATTGCCTTGCAGGGCACATCAAATGACAACGTACGATGTTCTGGCAGCGATCTATACCACTTCTCGAGGCCGGCAGCTAGATGCTTCATGATCGCTCTGCGCCAGTCCAAAGGAGTTAGACCCGAATGAAGTTGTTGCTGGTCGACAGCATACTGTGTAAGAAAAAAGAACTGGTTAAGCATGTCACAGGAGGAAAGACAAGTGGGCGTACAAGACTTTTGAGCGCAAAGGCCAATACTCGGGAAAGTTTGATAATCTGGTTAAATGAGATGATCTTATTCGCCGGTAAACCTTCAGGCTGTGTAAACATTGGGCCCGAGTCGTTCACTTCCCAGTAGTCGTCATCCACTTCTACTGGGAGATCTACATCAAAGCTATCGACTTGTCAGCTTGAACAAACAGCTAACATGAGCAACATATGGACCACTGACTCTTCTTCCCCAACAAGAGCCGAACGTCCAGAAGCAGCAGATTCAAAGCGATCGAGAACTATAAGGCACCAGAAGGCTCGCTTCCAGAGTTCCGAGTCCACCGTGGGTTCACGACCGTAAACCCTTTTTTTATGGATACCAACATCCTGGGCTTTCCTTAAAGCGTTTCCCACAAGAGTCCACGCCAAGGGCCGGTGCGCAGAATCCCTGAGATAAGTGGCAAATAGCTGAAGAAGCGGCGTTAGCATATGGTATCAAAAAGGGGTTACCCATGGAGTTCACCGAAAACGACTGAAGCTCGAACAAAGTTGTTGGACAAAACAGACGGTACCTAACTTCGAACATGACTATAGGAAGGCGATTTATTACGGCCACATGACATGAACAAGGTACCAACCTAAACCTGCTTTGCAATATTTCCAACCAGCTAGAGACCAGTCGGGCAAGCCTGAAGCCGTAGTGGCACCATCAGGGATGACTCTAGCGTCACTTGACCATCTGCTTGCAATGGAAAATATACCTAGGCACACGACTGCGAACCAGATGTTGGTGTGATGCAAATTCTCCTTCCATTGTCGATCGAATGTCGGACGGTGAAGAAGGGGTAGGGGGGAGTTTGAATGTAAGAAGTAGATGTTTATCAGCTCCAGGATGAGATCTGGAGGGGGAAATGCAGAGAGTAGTCGTGCGATCGAATCCACAGGATCTGTGTTCCGTTCTTCCCACTGACGCTCCCTCTATAATGCAGGATGTCAACATAGCACGTCAACGTAGCGTAACTAGGAAACTTTGCTTACCTCAGGCATCTTCCAAAATTCTGGGCGATGAATGGAAGAACCGGAAGAAGAACTGCCAAAACTTGATGTACTAGCGACGCTGTCCGGACTGCTGAGACGTGCGTCATGTTTGGTCTCGTTTTCGAGCAGATGCATCATCTTGAACATCTGCGCTACTCCGACAAGGCCGACAGAACTGCTTTTCCCATGAAAACGAGCGATGACTTGCTCAGTGGGGTCGTGTGGCGCATCTTCTTCACCGTGTAGTTCGAGCTTCCGAGACATCTCGCCGTTATTAGGGAGCTCGAGGACGTCGAGTATGGCACTTGGGTCCTCGGAGCTGTCGTGATCGGTTTCTTCTGGAGTTTGTTGAGCAGGATGTGGAAGAGAGACTTTGTTCTCGATAGCTACAGGCGTGGCCCAGAGAGGTTGTTGAATATCTTCTTTCCAAGAGTCTCTGATTACAGGTGGACCGAGCTGTTTGGAATAATCTTTGTCGGGACATAGCTAGTCAAGAAGAGGCATAATATCAGAACCATGGAGCCTAAATTAGACTCAAAAGGAATGTAATTACAATCTCACCTGTTTTAATAGAGCTTCGAGTTGTTCCATTTTGTCTTCGAGTGCAGTGATGTATCTAGGCAGCTGATTCAGATTTAGGAGATGAGCATGAACCATGGACTCACGCTTTCGGTGGCCCACGAGGCTTGGAGGGTTCACTGGGTCAAAGGGTTATGCAAGAGACAATAAAGGAAGAAAGAGCACGAACTCGTAGGTGCAAGGCTTGCTGGACTGGACACAATTGGTACAGCGGTGGTTGGGCATCTGAGGGCCATCGCACTTGGTCTTGCGGCGGCGGCAGGCATCGCAGGCGCGCTCTACGTTCCTTTTCTTGTGAGAAGCAGACGTTTTGTGTAAGAAGTCGTGGGTGTCCATGCAAGACGGGGGGCAGAGACACCCGCCATATAGTTAGTGCGTTTTCCGAACAAGTTCACGTGGATTACGACAATCAATATGATTTTGAATTGACAAATTATAAATCGTAAAAGACTTCGTCATCTCGAAAATGCTCGCCCGCATCGCCCGCATCATCCCTCGTCGCTTCTTTGCAAGTCTCAACAGGCCTGCCCCCCCGCCTCTTCCTCGCCACCAGCAGCGTGAATTCGAGCGCCTACAGCGTGCATCCACGCAACCCGACTCAGAAGCCGAGCTCGCCCTTCATCCCGATGCTCGTGCTCCCCTTCGTCCCGATTTTGAGGGAGACATCAACCCCCTCACTGGAGAACAGGGAGGACCAAAGCAGGAACCGGTCCGCAAGTGGGGTGGCGAGTCAGAAGGTGATTGGAGTTTCAAGGGACGTGTTTCCGATTTTTGACACAAGTGTCGCTGTAACGGCAGCGGCAATGGGTCCATCGACATGCGCCCTTTTGGTGTTATTACTTTTACGTTATTTCGACATGGAAATTTCGAATTTACCTTCACTGTCTGTCAATCATACTCACATCACAATTCACAATCCGAATCTCTTGCTTGACATTTAACCCACCATTAGGCCTTCTTTGGTCTTATCAAGTAGCACGAGTACAACATTGATACCCACTATGGCATAGACTACCTATTTTACATGAAAGAAGAAATATTTTCTAGAACACGAAGAGTCTATTTCACCGTCTGATACCCCGAGCTGTAGGGGCAACACCACGACCACGACGTGCTAGAATTAAACGGGTCAGTCGGAAATCAAGAAGTTCAAAAGGGAGGAAGTCACCATTCGCTGTGACGAAGAAAAATGAGCAATCAACAGCAGGAGATATCGAGATCGGCCACATACCTCTCATAATTGTCGCGCGCCCACGCGCTGTGCCAATACCTCTTCCCCTCATGGCATTAGGTCCCACTCGTTTGAACCTAAGCAATATGATGAGGCGAAAAGCACAGCAGGAGGTGAGAAGCACACACATCGGAGCATTCTGCAACATATCTGGAACGATAAAGAATCGCACCATGCTTCCCCGAATATAGACTTGATCCAGTTGAGAAACACGTCCATCGCGTCCAGTCACAGTGATATCTTTGAGGGATATATTCAAGTTGTCCTCAGCTATTGAAACAGATGAAAAAAGGTATCAAAAGCCACACATACAGCTACTTCACAAAACATACCTTCCGCAAGCTTTCCGCGGTATAGCTGCCCGGTTTTGAGTTCCACGGTTATAACATGTCCCAAGGACTCGTGAAGTAGCTTGACTGGAACACCGAGTCCAGCCATCGTCGTGTTCAAAAGTAATGAAACCTTGAATAGATGGTGTGGGAATCGCTTGTGATCCAAGCAGTCACAAACATAGATCTGTCACCGGAGCCAGGGACCATCGCTTCGCTAGCTTCGCTTTCACCGCTATGACTCAGACCATGATCATGATACATAACTTAGAAACTATGTAAATTCACCTCACTTTGAGCAGCCAATCTATCGTCATGCTGTTACCGTAGGCGCGGAACAGAGAAGAACCAAATATCTGAGAACAAATACAAACAAGAACCACCAATACAAAACGTACGATTTTCGATAGGAGGAGACCCTACTACGGCAAGGTAAAGGTAACCCGCGATGACTCAGTTTCCCTCTGTTTTTGAATACGATGGCGTTGGTCAAAAATATGTGATTTCTTGGGGAAGAGGAGAGGAGAGTCAAAGATTTCTATCAAGATGTATGCATTCCTTATTATTATTGTATTATCAACTTATAAAAATTGGCTGAAATTTCGAATTTCGAGACCTTGCAGAACTTTGCATCACATGGTATACACAACATTGTAGTCTAGTGGGTTGAAAATTCCTTATTCAGAAAACGCATAAAATGTAATAGGTCACGACTTCTCCTCCAAATCTGCTAGAAACGCAACCCATGTCTTTTTGTCGATGACACCTTCATCTTATAAAACTCTTAAGAAACCAAGCATGTCCCTAGTAGATTAATTTCACTTACATAGACCTTCTGTGTCTGTTACGACGACATATCGAGCACCAAGCTTGGAAAAAAACTGGTGGACCATTTCTAGTGGTGAATTGGACTGGACGGTCAACGGTGCCTGAAAGGATTTCACCTCAGAACAATCACAGAATCAATGGTTTGACTTACCTGATCCATATAAATACTAAAGTCAAAGAGGTCTTGCTCATGATACTCGGTCTCTTCCATGAGCGACGAAACAGAGGAAATGTAATGAGTATACGTAGTATGGAAGTATACTTCAGCTTCAGGTTCATCGGCGACCAGGGCTATGAAAAAGCTATCAGTATGGATAGCACAGAGCCTACAGGCATTGGACGAACTGAGAGCGTGCTCCAACTCGCTGGCTCCGATATAGCCCACCATCCGCAGGCCATTGTCGTTTGAATCTAGCCTGAGTATGGGAAAACCACTGTCATCATTTCCAGTCCGCATCAACATAACAAGTTGATCTCGCAAGGTCGTCACGGTGTTCTTCTTATCGAGTCTAATGACTTCCACATCACGAGCAGTCTAGATAATTCCAGCAAAACTTGTTAACAGTATGTTTAATGAGAATCCCTCACCACATCATTAATTTGGAGGCTACCCCAAAGATATTCATGTTTTAAATCAAGATAGGGCAACTGACTGAGCTCGATGACGAGGTCGTATATTCCTTTAGGCTCCAAGGCATCTGCAACCGTTTTGGCCACAAGGACCGACAACATAACAGGAATTACATAGGTCAATGTATCAGTGAGCTCGAACATGATAACGGCCAAAGAAACGGTTGTTCGCTTCAAAAAAATGAGTCCGTCTGCATCGTAGACAAAGGACTACTTACAGTAACCCCTGAAAGAGTGGCTGCTGCACCCACCATAGCATACAGACCTGGAATTATGCCTATAGAACATGGAAGTCGAGACAGTTCTTCTGTCAAGGCAGACGTAAAATACGCACAATTTCGGTCTTGAGTACAGATTGGAAAGATCTTCGCTCCTAGTTCTTGGTATTGTAACCACTGTATCACGAGGCCCATTACTCGTCCACAACAGGCGCCTACGCCAAGGGACGGTATGAAGATACCAGCCGGAACTTTGATGCCAAAAGTCACTATTGTGAGACAAGCCTTGATGATCATTGCCACTGAGACTGCTCGAACAACCGGCCATATTTCCCAGAAAGCACGAGGGTTGACACTACACAGACGAGCGTGTTTGTGTGGATAACCTTCCTGACATTCCGAAAAGAGGCTGTAGACAAGCTCTGTGCCACTCATGCGAGTGAAAGGATTAATGAAACAGAGTCCAGTCGTGATTGCAGTGATCTGCGAACGCAATAAGAGCCAAACCCAGTTCACAAAGGAACGACCGTACTAGGAGAACTTCCGCTATCGGGTGGGACCTGAGCCAGGTCTTATTGCGTATATGCTTGCTCCACGAATGGTTTAGTTTCGAAAAGTAAGCTCCATATACTCCCTGTAGAAATCGGTCAGGAAGTCATATTTCGCAAGCAGGCAACCCACTCCAAGCACACCGAGGAGAAGAAATGGAACGAGTTCGTAAGCATGCCAATCCTGATGACATTGTTAGGAAAGCCAACAGTTGGAAGGATGGATAACCTGCTTGCTTTTTCATATGTGACTTGGAACAGAACAAGTTTCCCTGTCCCAAAGGGATCAAGCACCTTGAGCGTGATTGCTGCAATCATGGCACAAAAGAAGCTATACTTCAGAGTGAAAAAGTAATCAGCTACAGGTAACTTCCCTACTAACCTTCTCCACATGACCTAATAAGATATTTAGTGTGTTGTGAGAGCCTTACTTAACCAGGCATGACTGACCTTGGGGGGGAAGAAGTATGACACTTCTTCTAAACTAAACAAAGTCCCACCTATTGGCGCACCAAACGCAACAGCAACACCAGCAGCACAAGCAGCACTCAGGATTTCCCGACGCTTAGCTACAAGGAATGTTCAACTACAGCTGAACAAATAAGTTGTACACTTACCTTCGTTGTTTTCATATTTACTGAAAAAACGGCTGACAATATTACCAATGCAGCTCGCGATGTGCACAAACGGACCTTCTTTTCCAAGAGACAGACCAGATGCAACAGAGAGGGCAAGGCCAACTGACTTGGTGAACAAAACACGTGCGCCAAGATATCCATGTATAACAAAACCTGGAGTGGATGAGCCAGTTTGTTTAAATAACGATATTTAAGCCTCGCACCAGAGAGGATAGTTTTAATCTCCGGGATTCCACTTCCAGCAGCCTGTGTCCTTGTTACACCAGATCATCGAGAACCAAGATTCACTTACGTAATACATCACCCGCCTTTTGACCTCTAAATCCTTGTTGCTTGCAGCGGTACCAGGAAAGTCGGGAGACAAAACACCTGATTCTTTCCGTGTGACAAATGTTGTGGAATCTGTAAGACATATTGTGAGAAGAGTCGAAATTAGGGCGAGGGAAAGCTGTTAATTTTCAGCAGTCAGATCTCATAAATATATTCGGCCACTTACGGCGATAGAAGCAAAAACAGTGTATTGCACAATTCCAGAAGAAAAGTCGCTCGTCTCTGGAGAAACAACTTCGGCCCAGGATCGCCAGCTCTGACAAGTTTCCTCTCCAAGACCTGCTACGAGATCATTAAGAGCAGGGCAACAGAAGCGCTTGGCTTTCCACCAAGCGCCATGACAATAACCCTCTTTGACGTCGAACAACCATTGCTCGCTCCGAACGACCAAGAATGCGACAATGGCGGTGAAGAAACCAACGATCGTTACAATGAACCAGCCGAGGCTTTTGTCAATGACCAATCGAACACGCGACCTGAAAGATTTACGCTTCCTTATGCGGGAGAATCGTGCGGAATCCTTGATGGCGTCATGAAGCCAATCAATGGATGAGAAAGAGGAGTACCAAACGCGTATGCCGTTGATCTTAGCATCTGCATCTACATCGTTTTTGGACTTTGGGGGAGCATCATATGCGGAGATAGGTCGCTGAATGCCCAATCGAGAAAAAGTGAGATCTCTTAGGCTAGGTGTGGAAGGAACAGTCGGGATGGAAGAAGACCTCTTCAGGCTGGAGAAGCTCAGACGAGGTGGTTGTGGAACGGCGCGTCTTTCAGTCTTGAGGGCTCGAGTGGGTAACGTGCCGTAAGAAGTCCTACTGAACGGAAGCGAGGTAGATTCAGTGGCTGAGCCGTTAGGAACATCGTCAGATGGGCTGTCTGGAGCGCCTATATCAGGACTAGTGCCAGTACCAATACCTATGAGCCGTTCACGACGCCAGGTCGTGGTTGAAGGCCCGTTGCTAGCAGCCGGTCCGGGACTACTCGGCATGAGAGACATCGTACAATAAGTAGCAGACAAGGGAACGCAAATGACTGTGAAAGAACGCGAGGGGTATTGTGGGTCGGTCACACGGTAGCCTGGTAGGGCAACAAAAGTAGCTCAAATAGTGATGATAACGATTTGTTTAGGTAAACCTTCTTTCTGTGAACAACTTAAAGTACATGTTATCCCCTTTTACGTCGCCTCACTACCGCTTACTACGCTATTAGCGTGCGTATCTAGAATACTACTATTGATACTAGGACTGCTTTTGGACATCAGTGAATTGAGCACCATCGCCAACCCACTCATTTGCGCCGACTGAAGCGACGAAACATTGATTTCAAGGCTCAACATCGTACCATTCGAGGTTGATCCACGTAAAATGGCCGCTGGTTGTGGCTGACCGTCTGCAGGGAGGGATGCAGCTGGTACTGGTATTATGCCTAGGGCATGGAGGGCAGGTAACGACGCGACCGGGAGCTGCACAGGAATTGCCGATTGGGTGGGTCCGGAGGATGATACAAGAGGCGTAGGGGAAACAGGAAAGGTGGATGTTGAACTGGCTTGTGTGGAGGAACCGTATACCTGTGCGTATGCATACGGATAACCTCTGTAGTATTGTGCTGGCACGCCAGTCGCCGCAGCAGTAGGCACCGATCCCGGTCCGTAATACGCTGGACGGACAGCATGGGCAGCCAAACGCCTTTCCTTCTCTCGACGTTCATGCTCTGCACGGGCAGTTCGGAGTTCGTTGCTCAAAAGAGTCGTCTCAGATCTTTCGACATCCAAGACTAATGATGCAACGAGAACAGCTTGATCATCTGGTGCTAACCGCTGTGAAGGAGTAAATATATGGCGCGTGAAGGCTGAGACCACAGGGACTAACCTTTCCCTGACGAATTTGTATGTCTCGAAACCTCTTCACCAATGCGTCCCTCCGCTTGTGACATTCTAAGGCGAATTTCGTTTCTGTGTAGAGAGTATAAAGATAGAAGCATAATATGCGCTCCGGATCCTACCTCTAATTTCTTCCTCGAGTTCTGCCTCTTTTGCCTTTCCCTTTCCTTTCATACTCCTTGTCACCATATCTAAATCTTCCTGAGGCTGGAGAAAGACATGATAGGGTAAAAGCCTTCGTAAAACATCCGCAGTGTCCAAGAAAGGAGTGTCCGTGTCAGGGTTCAACGCAAGAGCATGGTCAGATGCAAGAAGTGCAGAAAGTCTAGGAAATGGGTGAGATCCAGACCGGCTGAGATGACAAAGTAATGATAAACCTAGTGCGGGTTCTCTCTATGATTTCCAGCTCTTCCGAGGTTCTATTCTTTACGATCTGGGGTCGTCTTAAAGCGACAACCGGTGTCGTAGTTGCAGTGGAGCAAGAAGTACGCCATGTTGAGGGACCCGCTGAGGATGGTTCTACAGAGACTGCAAAAGTATGGGGGGTTGATATTTCAAAGACCGTGGAGACACCATTCGCCTTCTCAGGAGGCTGGGATGAGGACTGGAGATGGAAAGACGAGGCAAGGGCACTCGACATTTATCGCTTGTTTTCTTTGGGACATCTCAAGCCCGTGACCTCGACCCACGCACTTTAGGGTCGGTCACCTTCCAGGAAGGATCAGTATAATAATTGAGGATACTTATATATGCATATGATTTGTAACTCATAGGTATAATTAATTATCTGCTAGCATGTACCTCGCACTAATATTGGCGAACTATGACGGACTCTTTTGTGTTTGAACCTCGTTATCAGCAGACATGGCCTGAGCCTGTATGGTGGCTTTGACAGTCTTTAATAATTCAGCGGCCCGTCCCACGTCCTCTGCATTGCTACTGGCGACTATTTCCAGATAATCGCGCGCAAGGGCGAGGTCCCCATTGGGTATTCGCATATGGTACTCCGCAACCTCCAGACTTGACTTGGCATAGTCTTGGATAGGACGCTCTGATCGACGGAAACGATAGGGAATGAGTTTCATACCCTCGAGGAAGTGGACACACTTAACCATCAGCTTGGCAGACTTCAACAACCTTTCGATGATATGCCACGGCTTCAGCAGGTTCTTCAAGCGCATGGTGAAGCCTTGCCAGTTTCAGATTGATGGTAATCTCGTGAGGATCTGCAGGAATGAGAGCATGTTTAAGACATTCAACAGCTTCCCGAAGTCTAGAAAACCGGATTAGATATTTAGCAAGTGTAGTGAGAAGATGTCAAGCTTACCTTCCAATCTCTTCGTAACACATGCCCTGTGCCTGCCATAACCGCACGTCGTAAGGACTGTCAAATAGATGAAATTTCTGACAAGCCCAGGCAGGGAAGACGAACCGTAAAGCTGTGGCATGCTGATAATAATGCAGAGCATAATGATGCATGCTCAGGAGTTCATACGCTTGCCCAAGCCCGTACCATGCTCTGTAATCTTTACGATTCACATCTGTCGAACTCAAGGTGTCAGTCTGGGAACATTCAAGATAAAGCTCTCTGATAGCTTACCTACGGCTCGACGATATGCTTCAATTGCTGCATGAGAATTTTTCATCTCAACGTACTCATGCCCCATCAACGTCCAAGCTGACAGATAGGTCCTGTCCAGCTGGGTCGCTCTTCTGAAGTATTTTACTGCTTTCTCGTGCTCAGCTCTTAGTGAGTAGTGATTCCCTGATTGTGTGGTCATTTTGTGCTCACAAAACAGCCTGATAAGGAATGATTTTACCAACAAGACAACACACTTCTGGCCGATCCTTGTCCAAAGCCAGAAATTCGTGCGCTAATCTCGACAGTTTGAGCCTACTGTCTGTGACATAAAGAATATTGGAGTAGACGTCAATATCATCAATCCGATATGGATCCAATGCAAGAATTTTCTCAAACTGGACTTCAGCTTGGCCGAAGTCTACGGAGTAAGAATTAACAATTATTCCACAGCCTTGGCACTACAACTGACCATGCAAGTGATAAAGGACACAAGCGCGAAGACTCATGATCCAAAGACTGTTCGGAAAAAAGTCGTTGCTCAGAAGCTGGTTACAAAGGTGAAGTTCATGGTCTGAAGGGTTATGGAGTTCATTCAACGTCTTGGTCTGAAACATTTGAACCAAAGGATGGGTAGGCGGTAAAGGAAGCAGCTGAAGAAGCGAAGAAAGCTGCATGTTTGGTGAGTTGTGTACAGTCTCACGAAAGATGGGAGATTAACCTCTTCACCATCACCAATACAGCTTCCAAGGAGTGTCCACGCGGACCAATTCCAAGGAAAACCTGCAATAGAACGAAGAATACTTTCAATGGACTCCTCGCGCCTTGATAGCCTTGCAAGAAAGAGTCCCTTCCTGAAACGTGGATTAGGTGCATTGACTTTGAATTCATTGACTTACAGGAAGAGCAGCCATGGGTCCGTAGCATTATAGACCAGGTCAAGTAGCTCACTGAGGGAATTATTTACTGGTACCGGGGGTTGATGACGGTTATCTGTTGCAACTGTCAGGATCGCTGAGTACGGAATTACAAAAAGCCTACTGTCGAGCTTGTGCCAGTCGCGTTGAGCTTGTTTTTCTGCTGCCTTGGCAAGACATCTAACATATGACACGACATGTGATGAAAAAACTTACAATGAACTGGCTATATATACTTAGGAAATGCGCTTTGGAGCTCCTACAGTCTCGCAACACATGAATAGCACGTTTGAATTCTTTCGCATGAACACATGCACGAGCAGTAACAAGAATATCCTCTTCTTGAGCTTCTAGTTCGCTTTCCATGGCCCTTACATCTGGAGGTTGATCATTCAGCAAAGGAGCGTCTGGATGGCGCGCAGGATTTGAGTGACGTGGATTTTGAGTCAGCTTCTGTGGAGATCCTGGGGAGCCCCCAGTAAAAGGGGTGGAAGGTGGCGGCGATCGAGCTCTAGCTGGAGTGGATGTTGAAAAGGCAGGTATGAAAGACGAAGAGAGATTGACAAGTTTTCTTTTATTCGCTGGGATGGAGAGATGCAGCTCAGCGGCCCTACGAACAATGTTAGTAGGCAGATGCAGTACAAAACCCAGAGTATACCATTTTGATGCTAATACAAGGCCACGGTCAGAGCATTCTCTGATAGCACTCTTAATTTCTGCCACTAGTTGAGTATCCACAGCCAAAGGCGTTGTCATAATGGTTGCGATTAGAACGTGGAACCGCTTCAACAGAAACAATCTTGAAGATTGGCACTATCCAAGAGAGGGTCAAGTCTCGATGTCAGTGTATGGCTCAAAGAATTATCTCGAAAAGTCTGGAAAGCTGAGTGTTCTGCTTACTTTTCAGTGGATTGATTGAATAAGATCAGTAGGGAAGCTTTGACTTACAGCCAAATTCTTCTAAGATGCAGTAGTACAAGACAAGATCGCAGCAATGCAAAGATGTAGAGTCTAAAAGCAAGTAGAGCTTGAAAAGCTTAGTCAAGCCGAAGTTGCAGTGTGCACAACTTAACAGAACAAGTCGTCAAAACCGTCGCGTCTCATGGATCACATGTCTAGTGTCACATCGTTTTGTTATTCAGTTTGTCACACAATTGCCTTTATGCCGTCGTGGATGTGGCCAGAGCCAGGAGGTGATCAATCCGGTGATTGAGTAAATGGTATATTCTCCTCTTGTAACCTTGTTGTCCCTTGTGATCATCCTTGTCGCTCGCTTCTACCTGATTTTGCCAAGTACCCGTCCGTCCCGGCAAAAAATCAGAGGGCAATCAAGGACTTGCAGTCTAGCAGTCTTTTTGGGCTCAGGTTAGTTTTTCTCCTATGTTAAGACTACTTTTTGTTGACTGTGGCTCGTAGGCGGCCATACCGCCGAAGCCTTGACCCTCGTTTCCGCCTTGGACTTTTCCCGTTATACTCCACGCACATATATCATATGCCAAGGAGACACTCTCAGCGCGCAAAAAGCAACTTCCCTTGAATCGGCGAAGAATCTATTCTCAGCTGTGCGTAAGAAAGTCCAGATCCATTCGTGGTTGTGACCAGTTCTATCAGCATGGCACTGCTAAACATTCAATCCTGACGATCCCGCGTGCGCGACAAGTGCGTCAGTCGCTTCTCACTACGCCACCTACTGCTGTGTGGTGTCTTATGACAAGCATATATCTGTTCCTCCTGAATCCGGTCTTTCGGACAGGCCAGCCAGCCTTTGCAGATGTCCTATTAGTAAATGGCCCTGGCACATGTTTCATTCTTTGTATTGTAGCATACCTGAATAAAGTGCGTTGAATACACGTCATTACGTTTGCAAAGCTGACCATCAGTCCGTAAGTTCTTTGGACTATCTGCTCCACAGATTATATATGTTGAAAGTTTCGCGCGAGTACAGTCCCTTTCACTTTCTGGGAAACTCTTGAGACTCTTGGTGGATAGGTATGGTCGATGACCATTGAAAGGATGATGTCTCTTAACGACACATTAGATTTATCGTACAGTGGCCACAACTGTCGGCAGCAAATACTCAGAGCGAATATCGCGGTTGGCTAGTCTAACTATCGTAGATGTTAGGGCGAGTCCTGGTATTTATTTACTACAGCTCGGCCCTCATCATAAAATGCGAGACGGCTAGTCTACAAAAAGTATCAGTTGAACCTAGATGTGGACAACATGAGTTACTTCTGAAGGGTCATCAAATGGGTCCAAAAGGGTGGTCCTATCGTACAGAGACAGACGGGCGCTGATATGTTAGCCTATTTCCTGGTCCACCTATCTTCTCCATTGCTTCCTCCCCTTCGTGGGCTCGCGCTACGCCCACGGCCACCTTCTCTTTTACTTGGCTCCCATCCGCCCCCGCCTTCAGTCTTCCTTGGATTCAGGCGTCTTTCAAGTCTCTGTCCTGCCCTCAAAGATGAAACAAGTTCTTTTGATGCAAGTCTCAAATGCATGAAGTTGCAAAAGCCCCCACGATTGCATTCGCCATTTTCGTTCTGACGACAGCAGGCTTCACGAAAATCGGTAACTGGGGATAATTCAGCGTAGAGTGGCCGCCCTGTCACAGTGTCAGAGACAAATCAATTCAGAGGAATGCAAACTACATGCCTGCATACCACCGTTCGTTACAGCTATCAACTGCGGCCTGAGCTTCTGTTTCCCATTCATACCGTGCGTATACGTTGCCAATAAGGTGGTCGCCAACATTGTCACACACCTGCAGAATCGCTCAGGATATATCCTTCCAAACGAAATCTAAATGTACGTACATGGAGTTCAAGAAGATGCCCAAATTTTGCTAATTCACAGTAGAGGTCTTCGTAAACCGCATCAAAACCTTCCTGTAGCTCCTTCTCGGTAAGCTTGCACACGGGGTCATGAGCAGGGTTGTGGTAGACATTGGGAAGGAGAATTGTCTGAGAAAAAGGGGGCTTGATGTGTTTTCGAGAGCAACGGTCTCCGTGGCGGCAAGCACCGATCTTCTCGCGTAAATATGTTGAGTCTGCCGAGCACATACTAAAGACGTACTTTGTAGTAGAACGAACAGTTGACTCGGTCTTGTTCAGTACCGAAGATGTTTGCCTGGAGAACATTCAACAGACGGAACGAGCCTCCGCTCTAGAAAGGAGCTCACCAGATGCGACGCCATGAAGGTAAGTTATCCGTTTCTGTTCTTTGACAGCGAAGGTTCAGATGCTTTGTTCAAGTTCCCAAAATCTGCTGGCTGACTAATGCAATTCGAATGAGTCACGTGTCGATCTGTGTGGCAGACCCACCAATCTCTCGGATGGCAGGGCTCGCAAAATCTGCGGGTGGCACCATTCTGCACGGGTTTCGTATATCTCTTGCCTTTCGTAATCATAAGTCTGAAGGCTGTAGTCTATCAGATGACACACGCTGTGGCCGGCACAGATGATATTACCTATGGTTGTTCTACTCAGGTTGACTCTACCTGACCAAGATTTTTCTGATGTCGACGCGCTCATCAATGCCGACATTTACAACATAATCATTTGATGACTTTATTAATCACCTTTGTGGCGCAGAGAAGGTTTTCTTTTCCCATCATCCCCTCAGCCGCCCATGTACCGAGTTCGACCAAGTCATCTAGAACACCCACTTGTGCCATAATATACGTCTTTGGTATATTGTAAGCCATCCATTTAATGTTCATTCTTCGTGTAAAGAATGGTATCAACATGCCGAAACATTGAGACAGGCCAACTAGAAGTGTGAAGATACAGTAGAAGATGATGGTATATGTAGTATAGTATGCTCTAATGATAACAAAGTGCTAAGGTTCACGTTAACACAACATGTCGATAGGGTCCGGGTCATTGTTCTCGAACTGATGTGGCTCAGGATCTTTCATACGTACAATCACACTTTTGCGGGGCCGGATTCTAGTGATGATTACCGCACCAGATTCAGTGTTGGTTTCGATGGAAGACTGCAGTGTAGATGTTCATGTTGTGTTTGTTTTTTCTTCAAATGAAGAATTCTCAAATTGTACCCACTTTGTCCTGGTTTGAAATTTTGGTCGTACTAGTACTCTTCTTCATACGAGAGGCCTTAGAGGCAGGTCTTTGTAGGAGAGAAGTTCATTATCAGTACGCATAGCAAGAAAAAAAACTCACGGTTTCTTTATCTTTTCGGCCTTTTTGCTTCTCTTGTTAATCTCCTTCGACTTGCCCTGCTTATCAACGGCCCCATCAGGGAGCGGGTCAGCGTCCACTACGCCTTTCGTCTTCTTGCGCTTAGCACCCATTTGGTCTTCGTCAGGTTCTCGAGCTCGTTTCTTTGACGGAGGAGACTTAGACAACACGTCCTTGCTCTTTGTAGAGACGTTTTTCTCGTTCTCCTTTCTCGTCGTGGGAGCCTTTCTTCGGTCAGACTTGGCCTCCTCCGAGAATATTTGCTTTACTCGCTTTGATGGCGAAGGGCATTCCATCTCTGACTCCACAGGTCGCGCTCTTCTCTTTCGCAATTTGGGCGGTACTTCGACTGCAGTTAAACCTGGTTTGTCACCCCGGTCAGTGGCTTGTAGCGCTTTACCTCTAGCCTTTCTTTTGACATTCACACTCTCCTTCGAGTGCACCTCGTTGGGTTGTCGATCATCCTCGGGTGAATGTTTTTCGGACTTAGATAAACCTGCGCTTGTAGATAATTGCTGCAAGGGTGCTGGCTCCGGCTCATGATCTACTGATGCAGCGGACTTCCGTTTGGATGTTGTATGCTTCTTCGACGTGGATGCACGAGCTGAGACGATTTATGAGGATTTATCCTGTCGAATGAATCATAACAAAGAACAAACAAGATTTTTTCACGTTAGCATCATCTTCTGCCGGAACCTCGTCTGATGGGGTCTTTGATGCGGCCTTAGTTGATCTTCTAGGCTTGGGACTATGTTCGGCTGGAGAATCTCCCTTGGATGCCTCAAGTTTCGTAGCCTTCTTCGAGACTTTTTGTGTGCGCGACTTTTTGGTGGTTGATTGAGATTTCTCTAGCGGCGGAGGATCGTGATCTGCCGAAGCGTCTGCTGAGGATTCCACATCTTGAACTGTTGCCTTCGGTTTCCGGACGCGTTTCTTGGTCGTAGGTTTTTCGTCGTCTTCTGGATCCTTGTTTCAGTCGCCGGATAAGAAATGATTGATATTGACTGACCCTTGACTTTGGCTTTAGAGGTAATGGTAGCAGGGGCAACCACTTTTTTTGCAGATTTCTTCGCTGTTTTATGCTCATGGACATTGGATGGTCCTTGGAATTGATTTAGCTCAGGGTTGCCGAAATGAGGGAAGATAGCATACCTGCTTTGAGTTCCTGTTTTTGTATAGCCTTCCTTGGAGACATCCTCACAGCCTTTATTTCATCGTCGTTGTTCCGAGCGTTGCTTTCGACGCTCTTCTTTTTCGGAGAAAGCGAAGCTGAGCGCCCACGTTTCTTCTTCGGTGATGCAACCTTTCGCCCGAGAAGAATATCTGCCAGTGTATTGCGAGAAGTTGGAACGAATATCCTGTAACATAGAAGAGCATTGAATCAAAGTAGCTCTTCCTGATTCTTTGTGTTACTCGCCCGCCACGGTCTCGAAATCGTGCTTGGGACCTCTGAAGCCTTTGAGCGCGACTCTCCTCCACTGGTATTGACACTTTGGGGAACACAGATCTTGCTGGTTTGGAGTCTTCCATTTCGTGCTGGATGTGAAGGATAAAAGGCAAGCTCAACCAGCCGGTGTACAACTTGTGGCTGGCCGTCGAGGTTCAAATGCACAAAAGCGATCACGTGATCGGATCGCGTCGATGCCGTCATTCTCCACCCCTAGTGAATTACTTTTACTTCTACTTAAATGAACAGCTTAGCATGTTCTCATTGACTCTGTTAGATGTTGGGGTGGCTACATTCTGTGTTTTTCTCTCTGCATGGTGTATCCAGCTGAACAAGTATGGTTGTGCACTGATAGACACGCAAGTCCGAGGCTATATTCTTGAAAACCGAGTAACCCATGCCCGTCTTCTTCCTGCTGAAGCCTCTCATGCATTCACGTACCCCACGATTGCATTCCTTATGTCCTTGAATGCCTTGGAAAACCACAAACTCGACGTTTGGAAAGGCTGGCTGTTTGGTTATGGGGGTCGTTGGGGACGTCTTACAGGAGTGCGAGCGAACCCCTACCTTGCGGACCCCGCCAAAGGCAACGGGGGATCAAAAAGTATTCGGGAGAAGCTGGTTGAACTGCTCATAGAACGAGGCTATATTGGACGGAATATTGAACCTCTCTTGGATGATGCGTGGATGTTGACGATGCCCAACTACCTTGGATTTGAAGGGATAAACCCTCTCACTGTATACTTCTGTTATAAGGTAGCTGTGACAGCACTTTGGTTAGTCGTTTTAGAGGTACGGCTCTCAGTGCCTCGCTTCATCCTCAAGTTAAAAGTGGTTATACACCGCCAGGTTCACAACACTTTTGGAGAAACTCACGTCTATATTCTCGAAGTGGGTCAGAATGAAGACCCAGAAGGATCGCGACCAAGAGGGTGAGCTATTTGTCAACTTTGAAATAGGTACATATCCCTCAAGAGTGATGAAGGTATGACTACCAGTGGACTTTAAATCGTGAGTTCCACGTCTCCCCATTCAACGATCGTTCTGGATTCTACACCATTTCTGTCAAACGTCCTTCGCATCCCCCAATGCTCAGTCATCGCCACAACGATATCCCGAGACCCGCAGTTCGTATCCATCTACATACTTCCTCTATCACGGATAATCTCGCGATACCTGGACCCCTAAAGCTCACCGCTCTTCTTCAACCTACCGCATCGTATCCCCTGACAGCCCCCAACCTCCTGTTGACCCTCTCCCGCGCTCCTTTTACGCTGTTCCTTTCTCTTCCCCGCATCCTCGCACAGGCGTGGACACTGCATTATCGCAAATCCCTCGACGTCTTCATACGTCCTGAACCCTTCCCTCCGCCCAAGAAAGTCGAATTTTCAGCATGGAGCGGTCTGCGTTGGGGCGGCGGCGTCAAATGGCAGGATGAAAGCCCGTTAGAACGTTTTGCTCGCTTGAGGGTGCAACAGTTCTTCCAACGCCGAGTAGAAGAAATCGGTCTGAAAGTTTCCCTTGTGTCGGCAGATCCTGCTATACCAGACTTGACATTAGCTCCTAGGGTGTCACATCAAGGAGAGCCAGCGTCCCATTTGGTGATTACTTACCTTGCACCACGCTTTTTTACCATCCTTTTCACGACTCCTTCCCCTCAGCACGCCTTGCTTCTGGGAAGTGACACTGAACGTGTCTTTTCTGTTTCGTCTCGTGAATTTTTCATCACAGCATTCTCTCCTCCTTTATCTGGCTCTCCATCTACTTCAAGAAGCTCACTTCAACACCTTCGTGCTCAACGTATTCCACCATCTATATCTCTGCCCATCCCTGCATCCCATCCGCTCGATCCGCTTATTTCTTCTCGCGTGGAGAATGTGAAGACTAAGCTTGCTCTTCGAGCGCTGTTTCTCCTTGGTCGCATAGAGCATTGGATATTCTCTGTGGTGCATGCGCGAGTTGTGGAAGGAGATGAGCCGTGGGAGGCATGGACTCGAGCAGAGAAAGTGTTGGGGAGACCGAGCGGGGCGAATGAGATCGACGAGCGGACGTCGAGAGGAGAATGGGGGAGCCGTTAGAACTGTTTGACCTGGGTTTCGGTCGTATATATTAATTAGTTTGTGCCCAATTTCCGGCAAGTGGGCTGAAGTAATATCAACAAGTCTGGTTACGGATACAATTGATAAATGAATGAATCCTTTATACTACCTACTACCTTAGGGAGAAGGCGCTGCCCACATTGCCAAGCAACGTGACCCACCACGCACGATAGAGGGTCGTCCAACCTTCCTCATCGATGATTCGTTTTGCGCAATCAACAAGTCCCAAGTATGGGTCAGCTTCATGTCTCAACCTTGCATTCCCAGATCCGCGCATTGAGATTGAATCTGAAATCAGAGATAGATATAACTCACCCAATGACATCTTCTTCTGCCCCCGAAAACTCTGCAGTCTCTTCCGCATCGCCATCCACTTCCTGGGAGACAGAATTATATTCTGAGGATGCGTGATTGCGTTGTATAGCAAGTCTTATGGCGATAACCTCCAGAGGCGTTAGAATGATAGTGCTCAAAGCAACGATGACCAGAAAAATCGACAATTTGACAGCCGAGATGCCACTGAAACCCTTGTCCGATTCGACAAGAAGTTCTGGCAGAAGCAGTCGGCGGAGGGGTTCGAGGACAAGCACAACAACGACAATGTGAAGGACTTCAGCTGTAAGTAAACCAGGTGTCAAGTAAAGAATCCAGGGACGGCGGCGCTCTGTGGGCGTCAAAAGGATACGCAAATTCTGCATTAATCCGAAGTAGGATAATTTATGAGGTGTGGTGATCGACCTAGAATATGAAGAGTATCTCAGTGATTGCCAGAGCTAACAATCCGGATTAGATACCGATAGGTTAAGATTGCAGTAGGCAAAGTTATGAGCATCATGCCAACGGCGTATCCAAGCGTTCCCTACGAGGAAATCAATTGCAAATAAAATATACATTTGTCCTGATCGCCTTACCAAGATCCCTGCCTCGGGCGCACGGTACTTCCCATGACGCACTCGGGGCGTGTCAAGAAACACAAGAATGAAAAGAGTGACTACAAGAGTGCTTGATAATGTTGGCACTGATGAATATTATCAATTGCAGTCCATATGCATATGAACTGAAAGCCCGCACTCAAGCCCTTGTAAAGTCCAGGCCAACCCTAGTGGGCAAGGTGAGTGATTCATTCCATACAACACTGGAAGGCATACCTCTAGCCTATGCACTCGTGCCATCATTCCGAAGTAAGAATGTATAACAGGACCAGTATGAGCTTGGGCGCCGCCTTCAACATCTAACCGGAGAGCCTTGGGATTGTAATTAGCCCTGAAGCGTACCAAGACACCAGTGAAGGGAAGAATAATGATGAGAGTAAGCGCCAAAGTCAATATGAGGAATATGAACTCTATGAACTGCATTGTCATAACGTTGTGGATGACAACTGAGCTATGTAGTGTGAAACCGATTTCGGCGAGGTCACCCTGAAGCATGTTCAGCACGTGTCCTAGAGCAGTTGCCAGTTGTCACAGAACATGGCTGTGAGTGTGACCACCACTCTCACTCGAAACTCTCATCATCGATCTGAAAGATTCTCCTCTCGCTACTCCCCCCTTGCTTTGGCTTCTGATCTGATGACGGCTCGTTCCCTTCATTGAGGCTGTACTCTGTTGTCGGTTTCTGCCTTCTTATGGCTCGACCACCAACAGTTTTAGGCTTTTCCACACCACAAAATCGGGGCTGTATTTCTCCTTCGGTTGTTCCCACACTATCGCTACCTTGTCCTCTCTTCTGTATTGACTCCGACTCTGGTCTTCCATTGAAGAGATTTCGATCAGTCACTTCATTTTTAAGTGTGTTCATTTCTGACTCTCAGTTCAGTGGCTATCTATCGGCCATGCTTATGCAGTTGTTGGGGCTGTTGGCTCATAATACGAATGGTTTGTGCCACTGTTGTGTTTTTTATTGCCCTAACAAAAGGCTGTTTTTGATTATCTTAAATAACTTGCTGAGGCATGCAGTGTTACCAGCTGTCCTCTTGTGACCGTTGGCATTTGTCTTTGTCCATTTTTGTTACATTATCGTCATGCGGCCTTGTTATAATCGTAGGCTACCCAACGCCAGACTTACTGAAAGCCCTGTACCATCCATCGATTATTTATGATTCCTTCACCTGTAACTAATGTTAGATGATACGTTCTGCAATGGCATTTGCTGTTATTCATAATGCATAATGCACATCCTTGAGAGTAGATCTCTATCTTCTGCCCATGATTTATCCTGCGTCGAAGGAACTCTTTTTTTTCTTGTTCTACACATCGCTTTTTGACTCTCCGACGAAGTCAAATCCAACGTTACTGCTGTGACCCCTTGTCCGTGCGGGTTTTTGAACATTGCCCGTCACTCAAGTTGTGGATACCTGATATACCTCCCTCTGGAACACAATATTTCATCGCTTTAGATGTATCCTGGTGCTGAGGCCATTGCCAACAACAAGGTCAGTCGTCTCTGAGCACGAATGGGATGTGATTTCTTAGTTGTTTGGCATAATCACCAGAAAACTGCTCTTGAGCAGCTTAGACTTAATCGTCAACAGCTGTCTGCTTCGCAAAAATCGATTGGAGGTCCTTCATCGGCAACAGGAGGCTCAGCGCTAGCTTTTTCGCCGCCTGCGCAATCTCGAGATGCTACCGTTCCTTCGAGATACTTTGCAACCACACCCTCGTCAAATGGCACCATCCTTGTTCCAAGCTCAAGCCCGCTCTCCGTTGATGGAAACAACCCTACATATCGTCCATACAGTAGCCATTATAGCCGTGACGTGGCACCTGGTCCAAACTTTTCCAATATGTCAAATTCTTTGACCCAACGTCGTTCCATGGTCTCCGACCCATTGACTGCGCCCAGTGGATTTCTTTCGACCGGAAGCCATTTTCACGCGTCTTTGAGGCGCCCCCGGAGTGGAGATGAGGGTCAGGTTGGGGTAGTACAGGATGACAGTCCTCCTCGCAAGCGGTTGAATCTAGGTCCTGCTCTCGACGCGTCTGATGTCCTGACGTCACCACCTTCACCTGAGATTCAGCGACCCGGCCAGAGACGTCGAGTGATGAATAATGACATCGAGAGCAACTCTACCACCTCTGACGATTCTTTACCGGACGTTGCCAACATACGTGCAGGCCCATCGAGGCCACGCATCAAGAGAGATCGGTCACCATCACCCGACGCCTCTTCCAATCTAGATCCAACATCCGATACCAAATTCATAAGATTCAGACTTACCATGCCCATGGAATCGCCTCACCGCGTAGAAGCCGCGTGGAATTCTACTGGAGGCGACGTCAAGAAAGCTACTGAGCTGTTATCTGACCCCGCATGGGTCCCACCACCAACAAGTGCAGACACTGAAGCGAACAAAGATGCTGTTGGACGAGTTAAAGAGATAGATGAGGCTACGCGAGCGAAAAGGGAAGCTGTAAAGGAGAAGGGCAAGAAGTCCCTTATCTACGCCAACCGCACAAACTTGGACATAAAGCCTCCAAGTATTTCAACACCACTACAACGTGTGATTGATCTGACAGTGGCTACGCCCACTTCCCCCGAAACACCTATGGTTGTTCCACGTAGAAAACGGATACAGAAGATGGTGGTGGATTCAGATGAAGATGAAGATTTCGTGGAAAGTGATGATGACGAGCGGCAAGGCAGTCAGGGGCGTGCCGATCCCAGCAATGATATGCGCGCATTAGAATATTTCAACACGTCCAGTGCAGATGGACTACAGGAGCTATCAGGTATGTTCAACAACATCGCGTCATGTTCGCGTCCCTCAGTTATAGGCAGGTTGTACGCTTCAGCAGGCCCAAGCTATCATCGAGTTACGTCCGTTTGAGTCGATTGACGACTTGAACACTAAGTTATGCCAAGGGAAAAAGAAAGCAGGCCCTGCTGGAATTAGCTCTCGAATGTTTGAAGACTGTCAAAACATCTTCCAAGAATACAGTGTCGTCGATGACATTCTTCAAGATTGTGAACGCATTGGCGCCCAGCTCCGGGCTATAATCGCGTCATGGAAGGCGAAGGAGGGCAACGATGATTCTATATCGATTGACCAAACTGATGGGGCTTTGAGTCTTGTGAACCTCGGCTCCCTCAAAAGTCATAAATCTAGTGATTATGTGGCCACACAACCCTCTCTGGTATCAGATACTGTGCAATTGAAAGAATATCAATTGCTTGGCGTTAACTGGCTTAATCTTTTATATCAGCGCAAGCTCAGCTGTATACTAGCTGATGAAATGGGTATGTGCTTTGCAAGGCTTGTCTAGATCTTGGCGCCTACGGTAGTATTTTCAGGTCTCGGGAAAACTATTCAGGTTATCAGCTTCTTTGCTCATCTCAAAGAAAAGGGGAACAAAGGACCGCATCTAGTCGTTGTACCGTAAGCCATCCTCTGAGTATTTGCGCCCTCGTTAACAGTAGTCTTAGGTCTTCAACCCTAGAGAACTGGTGCCGCGAATTTGCTCGTTTTGCTCCTTCAATAGCTGTTCAGACATATTATGCTGGAAAAGAAGAGCGAGCTGAGCTTAGACAAACCTTGTATGACACACAACTATGCAAGACTGCTAGTGATGACGGTTGGGAGGTTCTTATCACAACGTATAACCTAGCACAAGGTGACGAACGAGATCGAAAGTTTTTTCGAAGGATTGATTGGGACGTGAGTAGTATGTCATTGCTAAAATAACAGACTAACCAAGAAGTGCTTCACAGTCCTGTGTATATGATGAAGGTCATGTTCTGAAGAACTTCCAATCCCAGCGATACCAGACTCTACTCAAGTTTGGATCCAAGTGGCGACTATTATTGACAGGAACGCCGTTGCAAAACAATCTGCAGGAACTTGTGGTATGTCTCATAGAAGTTCCCTGATAGTCTCCATGCTTATGACAGAATGGAGTCGTTGATGAACTTCATTTTACCTAACCATTTCGCCGGATCATTTGATTCTCTGCGTACGATATTCAAAACCAAGGGGGACTCAAAGGTCACCTTACTTGCACAAGAACGTGTGTCAAGGGCAAAGAAGATGATGACTCCTTTCGTTCTCCGTCGACGGAAGGATCAGGTAATACAAGTGCGCTTTTTGCATTTTACCAGCTGAATCTTGTCTTCCAGGTACTAAAAGACCTTCCAAACAAGACAGAGCGCATTGAATGGTGTGTCATGACAGAGCTACAACAGTCTATCTATCAGGATGCGCTTCAACGGTCTAGGAAGACCATTCTTGATGATCCTAGCTCCGAGGACGGATCTGAGGTCCCTCTATCCAAGGGTTCAAAGCCTTTGAAGAAGAAGGCGCGGCCAAATGGGCGAGCAAAAGATAAAAAATATATTGAGAATAGTTCCAATGTTCTTATGGACTTGCGTAAAGCAGCATCACACCCAATGCTCTTCCGAACGCTTTTTACGGACACCATCCTGTCTGGGATCGCGAAACAACTACTCAAGGAACAAGATTTCAAAAAGCGCGGAGCACTCTTTGACCTGGTTAAAGAGGATATGTCGGTCATGACCGATGCAGAATTACAGGTCTTTTGTGCTACCTACAAAGTTCGTCACGTAGTATCTTTTGGGCGTGTTAATCTCAACAATCGATCGTCAGTCCACACGCAAGTATCTGCAGGATGAGAAGTGTTACCTGGACGCGGGAAAAGTCCAGGTTCTCTTGAAGTTACTTGATAAATATAGTAAAGAAGGCCGAAAGGTCCTCGTTTTCTCCCAGGTTTGTTACTACACTAACCGTTCAAAATTGTGGATGATTCTGACTTGCTTGGCAAATAGTTCACCCAGATTCTAGATATACTTCAGGCCATCTTCAAGCACAATTCTATCAATTATTCGGTTTTGACTGGCAGTACCCCGGTAGACGTACGTCAAACCTTGGTGGATGAGTTTACAGAGGATGAATCAATCCCTGTCTTTCTCTTATCGACGAAGGCCGGAGGAATGGGCATCAACCTTACCGCCGCCTCAGTAGTGATTATGTGCGTTTCTGGCCATCTTTCGGATACCAGTTGCCATAATCCATGTCACTTTGCATAGGTTTGATCAGGACTTCAACCCACACAACGATAGACAAGCACAAGATCGCGCATATCGAATCGGTCAAAAGCGGGATGTCGATGTGGTCAAACTCATTTCTCAAGGGACGATCGAGGAAGACATGCTAAGGCTTGGAGAAACTAAGCTAGCACTCGATGAGGCCGTTGCTGGAGACAGAGAAGAAAATGGCGAGACCGCCCCTGAACGCGAAATGAAGACATCGCTCATGAATGTACTCAGGAAGCAATTCGAAAGGCAGCAAGGTGTACAATCAGACACTCTCACATCATCATCGACTCCACCTTAATGTTTGGAGATGTATACTTACATGTGTTCGATTTAGATGACTTGTATACTTAGGCTAGATTAATCTTGTCATCACATGTGGTAGATGTAGGAATCACGGATAAACTAAGAGAAAACAGCTAATCCTCGCACCAGTTTATCAATACTCGCACGAAAATACTCATTGTCCACTCCAAAAGTTCGGGAGTCCATCTTGACTAAAGGATTGTGAACGACATATTCGAGGAAAGGTCCAATATATATTTGTCGTAGGATGAAACGAAGGGATTCGGTGTTGGGGTCACTAAGCATCACAAACTTGTAGCCTGAGATTGTTTCGTAGAGGTGGAGTTTGTAGGAAGACGTCCTAAAATTTCCAAACTGTTCATCTCTGAAGAAAAGTATGGAGCCTCATCCAGTGTCTTGTCCAATTCCATTCATCAAGTGCCTCGTACCTTCCTGAGAGTTTTTTGATCATGTTACGCAACGATAATATCACACCATACACCAATTTCGCTTCTTCGTCAAAGGCTAAACCGGTGCTGGTCAACGCTGTGGATGGTGCTGGAGTTTGCAAGAGAGGTGTCACGGGCAATTGTGAGGACAGATCGTTGACAGCAACAACCATGCCTGTTCCCGACAAAAGGGTATCTCGGGGGCTCGTCAATCCAGGTGTATTGCTAGATGATATTCCTGTGGATGCTGGAGGTGCTACGGTTTGGGAAACGGCAGGCAAGATACCTCCCTCGGTTGCAGGCTTGGGACGCCGAGTTCGATGCCAATCCTGATAATAGATGCAAGTACAATGCCTGTATATTATGCGCTATCAAGAAGTCGTCTTGATGTGAAACAACTCAATAACATGCCTATCATAGATATATAAACTGTGGATTGTCATGGTTTTGGTAGGGTATTAATCCGATTACATAATACCTAATCTGGCCGCGGGCAAGGGTGGCAAGTTCACGTGGCGCACTCAAACCTAATGCGACTCCAGGGGTTGGCTCAAGAGACCAACAAAATATTTCGGAAGATTTTTTGAATCAATTAATCGATGCAAGTTTTCCAGTTGGCATGCGGTACAAAGGAAGACTGAAATAATTTCGACTATCACCCCACCGAGTCTCCCTGCTGGCATCAACAGACACGTCGATATCAGACCACTCAACATTAATTCCCACCTGAGAGAGGTGAATGTCAGCTATGTGGGTATAAACATCATAAAACAGAGCATCTGTTCGTGTAGAATTGAGACAGATATCATCATGGAGAAGGAAAGACTCACTTGTTGCCCCAAGACCATTGAAGAAGCTGAAACGAGAATCGGAATCAGCCAAAAGATTAGGGAGGTACTCAAAGAATTGATGTAAGTCATTGTAGTCCTCGGAGAATGTATCGGTGTAGACAACATCGAAACCTCCGACACCAAGAATAGAGTCACTGTCAAGATAGTCTTGCCATTTCCCTTCGAGGATTGTAACACCGGGTTTGTCATACCAACCTCGTTCCTTCATGAATCGGAGGACATCTGGGTGAGGTTCAATAATCACGTGTTGAGACGGCTGCGAGGGAAGAGACTGAAAAAGATTGTCGATCTAAAATCCTTCACTGTTAGTCGGGAGAGGATGACCACAGGATGAAATACTCACGATTCCCAATCCAAACCCGACATTGAGAATTTTGAGCTTCTGGGCGTTAGGGTGGTCTCTGCATAATGCTTGTACAGTCCTTTCCATGATATTATACTCCCAGCCCATCATGACACCGACCTCCTCATCACCAACTGTCAAGAGGCAAATGTCCTGACCCTTTTCGTCCTTGACATATGTCAATTTAGACGAAAGGAATGCGTCGGTAGATCCGGTGGGAGACGAGTCGGTTCCCTTGAGAAGGAGTGTAGAAGGGGTGTCTAATGATGACTTGGAGAGAAGTGAGAGCAGAAGTTCTTACGGTGACAAATTCAGCACGACTTGGAGAAGAGCGACTAACGGAATATTTACCTGAACGTATCCCAGCATCACGGATGATGGTATAAGAAGCTACGTCATTCGATGATAGAGAAATATCTCCTGCAGTATGCTGGAGGTTGTCCACTATTTCATGAAAGCTATTCAGAAATCGTTTTTACTGTCCAGTTTCGGAGATTCGATATACCTGCATTCCAAACGGCACCATGATCTATGAGTATCTTCACCAACTCCGTATTTTGCATGTAAGCAGCAGCATGCAATGCTGACATCCCTTCGACAGCATCTTGATACCAGAGAGGTGCACCTTTTTCAATTATTGTTTTTATAGCTGCTATTGGTTCGTCTGCAAGGATGGTGGCGATCAGGAGTTCACCCAGATCGGACAAAACCTGGACATCATCAGAGCTAATATCTCTTGGCTCGGTCATCCTTTCACGCGACAAGGGTCCTTGACAACATGAAAGATTTAACTTGAGAATACAGAGTGAACGACAGAAAGCAGACGATCAAAATTTGTGGCCTTCTCACCGTATTGACCAGCCCTAAAGCAAGAAATTGACGCGACGCGACGCGTTTGAACTTCTTGATTTCTACCACAACTCACATTGTCCCAACATGTCCTCTCCTCCAGCTCTGGATTTTCCTACCTCTGACAATGATATAGAAATGGGCGATGATTCTGCCTCCAATGTACTTCAGCAAGGGCCACTTTTTTTAGCGGGAACTCCCTCAGTGACGGGCACTCCAGTACGTCGCTCAGGCTCGAATGCTCCAGGCAGTTCGCCTTTGAGAGGAATGATGGCGAGGAGAGCATTAGGATTGAACACACCTAAAAAGACACCCTTATTCGCCCGTGAGCAACTCTTCCCGAATCATTGTCTATAATCTCAAGGCATGGTGCAGCCGGCAGCTCTTCCCCACTGGCATTTCCCAGTTCCTCACCTGCTAAGATACCAGGAAGACGCATCGATATATCATCCGATCAGCCACAAGACTCAGATCCTCTTGATCTCCCTACGTACGTGGTATTTGAATCTCTGCGATTCCAGTTCATAAGTTTTTCTTTCTTTTTAGAAGCCCTATGGCTTCAAGAACACCGAAGAATCGTCGCGGCGATATTCACTCTTCTCTTTCAGCCACACCCTCTAGGATACGACGGTCGAATTACGACGGTCCTCCTCGTCGTAACTACAACGATCTAAATTCTGACGTGTCTCATCTTGATGTACCTCTCTCCTCTGCCCCTGCTCTATCTGCTCCAGCAGCTCCTTCCGATGAGCCAGATGAAATTCGTGCTATATGGGGTACAACAGTCAACCTTGCGGAAACTATGAAATTGTTTCGTGAATTTTTGAAGGGGTTCAAACCGAAATATCGAGTCGCGCATGATAGAGAACATGGTGTCCATACACGCGCGTTTGCAACACCAGAGGAGGGTGAAGAAACCTTGTACGAAACCTATTTGCGTAGGATGAGGCAGGTTGGTGACACAAATCTCAATCTCGATATGGTCAATCTCCTCGCGTATCCACCATCGAGGAAGCTTTATAACCAACTGATGAAATACCCACAAGAAGTCATTCCAGCTATGGATCAAGTTCTTAAGGACCTCATGCTAGAGCTTGCCGATCTGGACCAGCAAGCGGGTATGGAAGGTATGGTAGGGGCTGATGGTGAAGCAGAGATTGCTGAAATCATGGGACGGGTGTACAAAGTTCGGCCCTTCGGGCTTCCAACGGTCAACATGAGGGACCTCAATCCAACTGGTTCGTCTTCACGATTTCGATCTCTCATTCGATGTTTAATGCATCTCACAGATACCGACAAGCTCGTCTGCATCAAAGGTCTTGTCATCCGCGCAACCCCCGTTATTCCTGACATGAAAGTCGCCTTCTTCCGATGCTTAACCTGTTCCCACACCGTTCAAGTCGAAATTGACCGTGGCAAGATCGAAGAACCAGCAAGATGTCCCCGCGACGTCTGTGCTTCTGTCGGCACAATGTCCCTTGTGCACAATCGATGTGAATTCGCTGACAGGCAAGTCATCCGTCTACAGGAAACGCCGGATGTGGTGCCCGATGGCCAGACACCCCATACCGTATCACTTAGCGTCTATGATGAACTCGTAGACGTCGCTAAACCGGGTGATCGCCTCGTCGTCTGTGGAATATTTAGGAGCATTCCAGTACGTGTCAATCCTCGCCAACGGAATCTCAAAAGCCTTTTCAAGACGTATCTTGATGTCGTCCATGTGAAACTAGGCGGAGGGGGAACATTAGGTTTTGACCGAAGTACAAGACCCTCTGGCGGAGATCGTTTGCCAGGAGTTGGGGATGGTGGTGACGAAGAGGAAGATAATGTCATGGAAGGGCGGCAGAGTCGCAAAGCGGACATTGAGGCCAAACTTCTAGAGCTCAGTAGGCGGCCTGATATCTATGAGCTTCTGGCTCAGTCACTTGCACCTTCTATATGGGAAATGGAGGATGTGAAGAAAGGAATTTTGCTGCAGCTCTTTGGTGGGACTAATAAGAGTATCGCGAGAGGGGGAGGCGGCGGTGGGCCGAGATATCGAGGCGATATCAATGTTCTACTTGTGGGTGACCCGGGTACTAGTAAATCTCAAATTCTACAGGTATGTGATTCTATCCTTTTTGTGACCAAATACTAATACTAGGATACTTAGTATGTACATAAGATTGCTCCGAGAGGTGTTTATACCTCTGGAAAGGGTTCTTCTGCTGTGGGTCTTACGGCCTATGTTACCCGTGATCCTGACTCTAAGCAACTTGTCCTCGAGAGGTTTGTTGTTTAACACCCTGAAGATGGAATCTAAACTCATGCTTTTCTTTACAGTGGTGCTCTTGTTTTGAGTGATGGCGGTGTCTGCTGTATTGATGAATTCGACAAGATGTCGGATGCAACACGCAGTGTCTTGCACGAAGTCATGGTATGCTGTTGAAAGCATGGGAACCGTTTATACTCATGACACCTTTGTCAGGAACAGCAAACTGTTTCTATTGCTAAAGCGGGGATTATCACTACCTTGAACGCACGTACATCTATTCTAGCTGCAGCCAATCCTGTCGGGTCAAAATATGATGTCAATTTACCCATCACGCGGAATATCGATCTCCCACCGACTCTCATCTCTCGTTTCGACTTGTTATACCTTGTACTTGATCGAGTGGATGAAGCTCACGACCGAAAGCTTGCTCAACACCTAGTCGGTCTCTATCTAGAGGAGACACCGGGTAGGGGAGGTGATGAAGTTTTGGCAAGTGCTTTGTGCTTTTTTGCTGATGTCAAAGAATTGATGGATCTGTAGCCTCTTGACCAACTTGCTGTATATATCGACTACGCGCGATCGAAGATTCATCCCGTTATCACCGAAGCTGCAGGCACAGAGCTTGTGAGCTCTTATGTTGAAATGCGCAACATGGGCGATGATCCCCGCGCCAGCGAAAAGCGTATCACCGCAACGACACGGCAACTTGAGAGTATGATTCGCCTTTCTGAAGCCCACGCAAGGATGCGTTTTTCGGAGTTTGTGGAGTTACAAGATGTGAGGGAGGCAGTTCGGTTGATGCGTGAGGCCATCAGGACCAGCGCTATGGACCCTAGAACTGGGAAGATTGATATGGGGATGCTCAATACGGGTACAGGATCTGGTCAGCGGAAAATGAGAGATGATATGAGAAAGGAGGTGTTGGCCCTTTTGGATGCGACGGGCGGAACACGTGGTATTAAATGGGTGGATGCAGTCAAGAGACTTGGGGAACAGAGTAGCATCAAGGTGGATATAGCTGAGTTTGCGGAGGTTATCAAGGGATTGGAAAATGAAGGACGAGTGAAGGTAGTTGGGGAGAGAGATAAGAGGACTATTAGGAAGATGGATGGTTGAGGCTAGGTTTTGTGTTCGTAGTATCTAGCTAGCTAGGTGCTTCTTGCGAAGTTGACGATGTCTACTTGTCACTAACTTTACTTCTGAGACTGAATAAGTATTTTCTTCTAGAATGTTTCTGTAAATTTAAATGCTGAAGGAATGGTCATGGAGTGTGGAATCATATCCGGAGAGCTCGACTCCGAGCAATACCGACCACTGTGGTTATATGCATTAAACTTTCAAGCCTCATGAATTACATCGAGTTATGTCTCCACTCTACACAGAGAACTAATGTCACGACAGAAAGACTCAAGGGCCATGGTTGGCATATTTCGGGTATTTGCAATGTCCTGCGACGACACTGTTCCGGACGTCATCAAATATGATAAACTGTGCAGAATTATCTGACGAGGTATGAGAAAATATCCCTATTGTAATCCCGGAATCTTAGTGGGAACCAAAGGCGAGGAGACATTCAGTCTAAGGGCGTGACAAAAATTTGTACGACAGTAAGTAGCAAGTTATGACTAGATGGGTGAAAGGCCACCGAAATCTAGCACCAGGAGTGATATGCGAGCCCTGTAATAAGCGACAAGTCAATCCAAGTATTAATACCAGAGAACAGCGTATGTATATTTGTTGAAGAGGCATTATTCTTCGATGAAAGTCACCCTAGGGAGCTCCGCAACCGGTACTGCTTCAGAACCAGCGATAATCGTATCTTCAACTGGTTCCTGTGACATATCAGGCGGAACGTTGGCTTCACTATCATCACTTTCCTCGCCAGGTTGACGGAATATCATCTCTTTCCCGTTCACAAGCCTTCTTTTCTTGATAGGAACTCTCGCGTGGGCGTCTTGTCCTTGGGAGGGTTCTTTATCGTCCTGTGTGCCTGTCCCCTTCGCCTTTGCTCTGTCTTTCTTCTTTTGTCGCTTCGCGCGGTTTTTGGCTGTTTTAGCTTCTGCCGCCTCTTCAGCTTCACGCCTCTTTCGTTCGAATTCCGCCTCAGCAATCTCCTATGGTTGTGGTCCAAAAATATGCTTATTGCATCAAGGTGACGATTTACCTTCTGCGTAGTGTCTTCGAGAAGCTTAAGTCGCTCATATTCTCTCCGTCTGCTTGCTTTGTAAACGTGAAACTCCCCACTGCCTGCACCTGCACTAGAGCCTTGGACATTCTTCATCATTTCTCGAGGGGGCCGGATGGTTTTTTCTTTGGGAGCTGGTGCGATATATGCAGGCTTGTGGGGATCCTTGAGGAGTTTTTCAAGCTGTCCCCTCTGTTTTTCGATAGCAGTGAGGGCATGACGATTTGGAGGTGGTGTCGATGAGGACGCAATGGTTGACATCTTGAACAAGTTCTTGTTTGGTCAGGACGTTTTGGCCAAACACCTCAGTCGATGATGTGATGGGAAACTTGAAGGACTTGTTATGAGTCCCGCTAATCTCTGGCAGCTACCTGGAGACGATCCATATCAACTCAACCGACTCGCTGATGAGCTTGCGACCCGTGAGTCGACCGGTCAAAACAATGACCTCGACGTCCACGACCTTCCTGCTTTCGTTCCACTCTCGCACGACAACGCCTTCCTCGCTGACCTGGATTTCAAGGTCGAAGAGTTCCTCCTCTCACGATCAAATAATTCCCTTCCAGAGCTGCGCTCTGAGTTACGAGAGTACTTGTCTCAATTAAAAGAGGAACTGGTCAAACTCATCAATGACGATTATGAAGCATTCATCAGCCTCAGCACGGACCTGAAGGATGAGGGCGACAGGCTCGTCCGTATACAATCACCACTTGCGGACCTAAAGTTACAGATACTTGTGTGTAACCCTCGGACTTACCTTACAGCTCCGTCTTCGATTCTCAAATATATAAACTAACAGCAATCGAGAACCGAGCTTCAGGCCATACAGAATGCAATTCGAGAAAAACTTGAGAAAAGAGCCGTTTTAAGGGAGGAGAAGGTCTTGGAATCTGTCTGTACACCATCTTTCACTTGGCTCATCGGTTTTAGGCCCTCCTACATCTACTCCTCAAGCTTTCTGATTCCGTCACGCGACTTGAAACCCTTCTTCTCATAACACCCCCGGACAATGAGTCCTCTGGAATCACTGACGTTAAGACAATGTCTCCGCTCTCCCACCTTGATACTTCTGACGAAAATATGGAGTCGAGGCTGGTGGTTTCACATTATTTTATTATACTTCATGTTAAATATGCATTGAACAGATCACGCGGCAACAGAGCAAAGCATCTTGGTCGTGTAGCTGCAGAGTATGTGCAGTTATCATACCACTCTTCAAAAGCTCGAGCAGAGAATTGCAAGTTCGTTGATCAGTTACAATGGGTTTGTGAGGTCTTCCCTCCCTCTCTATTACCCACGTTAGCTTATTCCTATTTCTGCTTTTCCAGAGAATTGACAGAATACACTCGACTATATCCTCCGATCTTGATCATGTATTTGCCGCAGCGCTGATAGCTCTGACGGAGGGCAAGGGGGATGGGAAGGTTGCAGAAATGGAAAAGACTAAACTGCTCTCAGATGTTATGGAATGTCTGAGGACATACGATATACTTGGCCTCTGGAGAGATGCCGAAGATGTTTTGAGAAGAGAAGTTGTTCGGGCTTTCGTAAAAAAGGCAAGTTCTATGGCCTTCTCCCTCAACAGTGTGCTGATTGTTCCAGACCATATACCCTGGGGCTCTATCTGCTCCTCACTCTCCCATCGTTCCTCATACGCCGTTTCCGGTATCAAAGGTCACATCTTTTCCTTCAAGCGTGCCGTTGCCTCCGCGGACTCCGTATACCCCTTTCACTGCTCTTATCTCGACGAGACAAAACAGTTCGTTTTCTATGCAGCCCATGTCTACTTCTCCATTTCTTTTCTTGCTGGAAGACGACGATGAACCTCTGGCTAGATTGTACAATCAGGTTTTACGTTTTGTTGAGCGGGATCTCAGCCGTATCATGAGTATCGCGGAAATGGTATCCATAAAATCAGTGTCTACATCTCGAGCTGAGAAGGAGCTTGGTTCCCCTTCTCCCTCGACGGAATATATGTCCCATGAATTCGAAATTATGGCAAATGTAATATGGGAAGAGATAGGAAGGACAATGATTGATGAATTGGGTGGAATTATCTTTGCATCCGGACGACCCAATGAGTTTAGGAAAGTAAGTATTGAGGATTACTATGGTAACATGACCTGATATCCAAAATTCTCTAGCATTACGAGCTTTCTCAAGCATTCATCCGTTCTTTGGAATATCTTGCCCCCTCAGTACATTCTATAAGAACTATGCGAGCGCATCCGATATATATTGCTTTTGAGCAGCGATGGCAATTACCTGTCTATTTTCAAATGCGATGGAAAGAGATCGTTGGATCTCTCGAAGAATCACTTTCCGTTGCCCGGATCGAGCCTATGACATCTCAAGGTCAATTGTACCTCACTTGGTATGAATATCCTGTAGGCTGAAAGGGTGTTTGATAGACACAATGGCCTTCGCAACATCTCAGGCGAACGCAGTATGGGTTGCTATCACTGCTTGTTGGAGTGCGGAAGTTTTCATCGCAGATCTGTGTCACAAGTTCTGGCGACTGACACTGCAGGTCAGTTTACTCGAGGAACAAGGCCTAGGCACGATGGCCTGACAACCTTCTCAGATTTTGAGTAGATATAAGACATGGCTGGATCAGAATATATCAAAACACGAAGCTACCTTAAAACCCTCAACAGCGGATAAGGTAGTGTGCTGTATCATGTTCCTGTTCCTTCAATAACTGAGGATACTTATCGCAAAGAATCCTTCCTCCCCTTCACAAACCCGCGCTCCCACCCCTGTTCAGGCCCACGAATCATCTGCGGAAACTATGGTAGTTGACGATGCCACTTTACGACAAAACGTTGCCTTAATGGTCGATATCAAAGCGTTGCGAACCCATCTATTGACTCTTTGGCGTGAAGAAATCAGTATGATGCTTCCTGAAATGTCTGACGATGAAGCTGCCAGTGGTGCAAATGCCCAAGGTTGAACAGCCAATTATTGACCTCTCATTGAAACGTTACTAACTCTTTCATAGAGGTTCTTCATACCTCTCTCTCCAATCTGACCTCCTTGATTGCTCCGTTGTCGAATGAGATTGTCAGCATCCTAACGAGACGCTGTTGTGACGCTCTTTTACCTGTTCGATCCATCCCCTCACAATTTAGGGCTATGTCCAACAAGCGTACCCCTACCGAACCAAGCTATTTCGTGGCATCTATCCTACGCCCTTTGAAGCTATTCTTTGGCGTTGGTGTCGAAGATGGTGTAGGAGTTCCCTTGGAAAAAGATTATATTCAACCCTACTCTACCGAAATATTTGACAATGTTGCGCAAAGGTACACTCTGTTGCCCATCTGTGTATTTGGATGTTCGATTTCTTTTGCAGATACATATATTACCTCGCCGCAATGAAGAAGACAGAAGAATCTCTCCGCAGACTCAAGAAGGGGAAAAAGACAACTTTTTCGCTTTTTGGAAGTTCTAATGCGGGGAAGGACGATGATTGCAGAGACGAGGAACGCATCCGCATCCAGATGATCCTTGACGTGGATGCATTCGGGAGAGACGGGGAGTCTCTTGGGGTTGTCTTGCAGAATTGCGAAGCCTACGACACCTTAAGAGACATGGTTCAGGTTCTGGAAGGCAAGACACTGTAGCTGACCGCATTATGTCAATCTAACCACTTTTCAGCTCCTGAATCCTCGTAAATTGTTTCTCTCATTAGAAATAGGCACTGTGACGATTGTCGTAATTAAGGTGAACAATTGTCGTGATATACCAATCCTGCCCGAGAAACCACAATTTTCGAGGCAAAGGTTGTATTAGCATCAACAGAGCGGGAAATAGTCGCAGTGGCATGGGTGAACAAGAGCTTTTGACAACGGGTGCAAAAGTTTTGAGAGGCGGCCCAACCACGATCACGTTCTCGTACAACTTCCGCTAGTGTTTCAAACAAGTCACGATCAACAAGATGTTTCGCAATGACAAGCATGTCCCCCTCTGATCGGTAAGACTCTAACATGCCCCCAAGGATGGCACGGAACTCAGTGTATTGAGCATGCATAGATGGAGGGGCAGATTCAACGAGTCGTTTAAATAGGCGAGGGAAGGAGACGGCTTGTGTCGTCGCAACAGAGACTAGAGATGCAAATGTCTTCTGGACCAGGGTTCTAAGCGTGACCATTGCGTCGTCCTGGTCATTGAAAATTCCCTGCAGCTCAGTCTCGGTCCGCAGAGACGATAACGCTTGAACACTGTGAATTTGACTGCTGAGCAGCTGAAACCAGATATCCTCTAAGGGAACCTCAATTTTAGAACTATCCCTGGAATGTTCTAGGCATATTGCTACACCGCTCGAGGCAATAGACACTAAAGACTGAAGATCACGGCGAATATCACCTATTTGGTCTCCTGATGAGTCCAGAACGGCATTGATCATTCGCTGAGTCAGGCGCTTTTGAAAGACTTCAGCTTTTTGTAAAGCTTCATGTGGATAACCCCGCCGGTTGATTGCCCACACTACCGCGTCATATACCCCTTCCGTTTCGCAAATGAGGAGGGTTGAATCCCAATCTACAAACTCGATTGGAAGGTACTTCAAAGCTTCAATTACGTAGTCCGGATGCTGTTGGCATTGCAGAGCTATATAAAGCTGACGAAGACGTGCGGATATCTTCTGTGACGGTGCCCAGTTTGATGTTTGTAGTATTTCATCGTCTTGCTCTTGCTCTGGTGGGCTAAGAAGGCGACGTAGATAGATGAGTTGGTCATGATCGTCGGAAAGACTTTGCAAAACTGTTTCATGAAGGTCAGGCGCATGCTTGTCAAGCAGCGACGCCATATCCGCAAGACTAGGAGCCATCAGTTGTGGAAGAAAGGCTGACAATGTGGCATGTATGTCGGGGGATAATGAACCCTTGTTGGCACGACTATTCATAGTCAAAATTTCATCGACGCTGTACAGAACTTCCGAAGGACGAAGGTCATGGTCATCCAGGTAAGCAGAAAGTAATGGTCCCCAGCGACGTTCCTGCCTATGCCATGACCGAAGTATTCGATAAAATCCCGCTGCTTCAAAGAGATGAATGATATTTTCACTATCATGAGGATTATAGGTAGAGAGTAGATATTCTGCAGCCAGTTGTCGATCTTCGCGTGAGTCAAGATCTGGGTCTTTAGCAAGGCGTATAAGAATATCATGAAGCACGCTGGGAGGCATGAGAATAAAAAATTGAGGGTATTTTGGAACGTTGCGAGCGATGAAAATGTTCACAAGAGTGGAATCTGCTGGAGAGAGATCTCCGGCTGCCATTATTTCTAGCAATATCCTAACTATGACAAGCCGACTGGTGCCTTGAGCCTCATCATTTAAGAAAGTGTCCTCAAAGGCAATGTCAAGAGAGTGAAGAAACGATTCCGCATCAAAGCGAAGAAGCTGCCGAACGTAAGGATAGGTTGGTTCGGCACCGCCTTCTTCATCTGCAGTAAGTACGAGTCTAGATCCTTCTCCAGAGGGCCAAGCGCAAGAGCGTCCAAAGAACACAAAAGCATAAACATCCTTCCTGGCGCGTAGGGCATCATCATCCTGTAAAGGTTCTTCGCTAGGATAGGAAAGGCCAGACAAGACAGTAGAAAGATAAGGATAGATCTTGTATGCGTTTGTGATGATGGGATCCATCGTAACTTCGGTGTCTGGATATGGGTCATGTGAATTTCCAAGTTCGAATCCGGATCGTCGAGATTGTTGGACCTTTTTAATGAGACCAAGCAATTCAACAACGGGCGCAACGAAGTCATGAAGTGCTCGAGTATAGATATATATGAGGGCATCATACAGGTGATACCTTTGACAGAGGTGAATGGTTTGATTGATGTCCAGGCATGCAGGTTCTATGTGCCATATTATCCTTTCAATACGATCCGGGCGGTTGTCCTCCTCATGCAGAGTGACCAATCGTTGAGTGACTCGTGGTGGTATGTGGCGCATTTCGCTATTGAGAACAAATGGTTCCAACTGGCGAAGGAATATCTTTGAAATTCCTGCGTCATCAAATCGCTGGAAAAGGTCCTCGAACAGAAATTCATAATCGTCAAGGGCGATAGATGCACGACAAGAAACCGTCACTAGATCTTCAAATAGAGAAGTCCGGTCAACTCCACGACCGTCTGGGGTAACGTGGGTTCCATCTGTCATGCGATCTTCGGAGAAAGTATAACGGGCGGATGCCAGCATCAAGTCCTTCATCTTGCCCCCAATAATTGCTTTACGAAGAACGGGGTCATCTGGAAGGCCGTTCGTATTTCCGGGAGCCTCACCGACATAATAAGATCTGGTGAGGTTGATAGCGCTGAGGAAATCTCCGTCTTCCACGAACGATAGGATGCGGTCTGCCCAAGTGAGAAGTGTTCCCACTCGGAGCTCATTCCTGCACTGTAACATGAAATTTTCTCAATCTAGTTCCTTCAGTTTATAGCCTCAACTCACAAGCAAAAAAATCTTTCCCTTGTGGACCCGAATGCTATGTGCAACATTGCCTACAGAATCGACATATGACACAGCGCCATTGATGGTGGATGCAAGAGACGGTGAGACAAGCGAAAGGCCATTGAAGCTAACAGATTCGATGAAATTCAGGGCCTGAATATCAAAAACCTGCAGAGTATGATCTGTCAAAACAGCGATTTGCTGTTCATGAGTCAGCACGCACTGATTCTTTCGATGAGGAAGAGTAAAAACGGCTCACGTGAACGTTTAGCCACTGAACAGCAAGAATGTCGTTCTCTGTAGAAGAACGGCCAATATCTCGAAAAATAATTCTTCCAACTTCCCTCTCAATTTGTTTCCCTGTCCGAGAGTTGAGTGTTGTTTCTTTAGACCGAGATTCGTCCACTCGAATAAGTCGAAGAGCACAACCCCAAGTGAAGACGAGCACAGGGGCTGTGGTCGAATTGTGATGACTATTCGAATTAGGTACCGCATCTAGCGGTTGAGCACTTGGGTACCAAGCCAGTGTGCCTCTCGCCTTCGACGCAGGATTTGAGTTAAGCCCTTCCTCAAAATCGCGAGGGCATTTGAACCAAGTTCGTGGAGTAGGCTTCAGCCCAACAACAACAAGTTTTGAGGGTGTTAGCATAGCAACGACATTGTATGGATCGGTTGCATGAGGTGATCCCAGTGGCAAAGGCGCCGTGGCCAATATCGTGTATCGCGACCTGCAACGCCGTGGAAGTGACGTGTCAGGGATAGGACCAGAGGACGAAACACCTGCAGTTCCTAGGGTCTGCGGACTAGTATTGGACTGATACTGTCCAAGAATTCGAAGAATGTCCGGTGCTTCAATGAAGAGCATCTTTCCCAGACTATGAGAGAACGCTAAACCATGATCATCCGACGAGACAATGGCCGTGTGCCGCCCGGCTATGAAATCTACGCTGATGATCCTCGATCCCTCGATGTGACCTTCCTTACGACCTGAGGCAACTGCTTCAAGAGTTGTAGGGGGCACAAAACGAGCGGGAACCTTAGGATTTTTCAAATCGAATAACTGAATGTGGCCGGAAACATGACCGGAGGCGACATAAGTCCGATCGTGCGACAATGCAACAGCAGTTACAGCCCCGACAGGCTTTCCTTGAGCACAATTTCCAGGTCAAACCCTTTTGACCAGAAGATTATAAACATACCAGGGGTATCATTCCCGCAGACACACTTTAACTTCTGTCTGAAGTCAAAAACACATACCTTTCCTTGGTCGGTCCCAATGCAAATCAGCCCATTGGCTGTCATCACAGTCGGGACGCCCAACAAAGGTGCGCCAAGTACAGACGAAAGTTTTTGTGTCAAAGGGTTGTATATTTGTTTTGAAATGTTGGAGAGGTTGGTCCATCTGAAAACGTCTCGTTCTGAATGTGTTGTATGCTCGTTCATCTGCCCACCAGCAAGGTAAATATCAGACCGAGATGATGAACGTGACACGGATGAAAAGTGGGAAGGAGATGGAGATATTCCTTCTGGAGGGTGAGAATTGGATGTTAGCCTGCTACCAGCACTTCCATTAGAGATAGAACGAAGAGTTTGTGGAGTGTATGATCGAAGACGTGAAACACCGGGGGGTGGAAATGGTCGCGAAACCTTGAAGGTACTAGAGCCTGAAGGAGTCATATGTACGGGCGTAATGGATGCCAAAGACGGAGACGAAGTATCTTTAGAAGAAGCTTCTTCGTCGTCGTGCTGCAAAGTCAATTCATGGTGAAGACAGAACAAGGACGTTGACAGCTACATAAACTTACAGCGAGACTTTTGTTACCCGGTTCGTGGTCCTCTTCATGGATCGAAGATAGTTTCAAATCAGGTGCGTCCATCTCGTCATCTGTGAGCTCTGAGCCCAGAACCTCTCGTAGTTGGTCCGTGTAACCTGCGGGAATATCGGGGGCATCGACTCCAGTGTAAACGAAGCCTTCGTCGTCATCGTCGTCGTCTGCACCTGCGTCCCCATATGCTTTGTACTCGTCATTGAAGAGTTCATCCATTCGAGTTGAATAGTCCCCGGAATGCACCTCGGTGTTGCTGCCAGAAGCATGGTCAGAGAGCACGGGGGATGGTTGTCTTGATGTACTAGCTATATCTGCGGTGGTATCATAAAAGTGATCGTTGTTAGTCGATGAGGACATCGACGGACGGTGTACGCAGTACCGGAATCAATTGCAACTGCATAACTAGTCGTAATGCGTCTTTCGTAAGCAACAAGATTTCCAGTCAGGATTTCAAATATTTTAATTTTTAATAACCATTTTATATTACATAATACAATAGAGACGAATAACTGTATACAGTGATTTGAACAAATACAAGATTACATCCCTACGATTGGGAAGAGACTAGGACCTCCATGATCAGGGTGAAGCAAAAATAAAGGAGCCAATTCAGGAACATAGATTGTGTCATGTCGAGTTCAACCTGCGGTCTCGCTCCCGATTCCTAGCGCCAGGCCCAAACCGCTCCTGGAACCTGATAAGCTCTTCCATGAGTTCTTCCATCATCTTCATCGTCGCAGATGATTGGGTATCGTCATACTGCAATGTGGGTGCAGGTAAGGGGGCCTCGGGGAGATTAGCTGACTCTGGCTGCGCCAGTGCTGTGCCCTCGTTTTCATCGACCGCCATACTTCCAACCTCAGTTTCGACTCCAGGCTCAGTCGTCCCCTTGGCATTCTTCAACTCTTCTTGGTATGCCTTAGCCAAAGCCTCCCTCCGCCTACTTCGATCTTGAGCCGACGCCTGTTCCCTTCCCACCCATTCGACTAGGGATCTCACACGTTTGTTCATGTCTCCTACACTCATCCTTTTGGCTGGCCATTTAATCTTAACACCTCTCTCGACGGTGTGGTCAGCGCTCTCCCCTCCAACTCCAGATGCACTAGCACTACCTCGAACCTCCAACGGCTGTGGTGCTTCTGTAGGCAACATTGGCTCTAGATGGGCGAGATAGTCTGGCAGATTCCAAGAGGTATAGAGCTGTTGCTGAGAGACGGCATATGCATGTGAATTGCGGTAAGCGCGAGCCGATTCATTTACGCTCGATCCTGGTATTTGACTTGGCCCATTAAGCAGGGCACGACGACCGTTAGCATCTCCGCCGACAGCATTGTTAGAATGGGATGCCGGCGGTCGTTTCTGACCCTGAGAAGACTTGGCTCGGCTGTTGTTTCCTTGTCGTTTCGCCATGCCCGAAGGTGGCTGTACTGTTATTGCTCATCACATGCATCGAACAGACAAAGAGTATTAAGAGGACATACGTTCATCGCCATCAACAGCCGAAAGTGCATCGAGATTGAGCGCAGCAGGTGGAGCCTTTTTCCCACCGCGCTTGTTTGAACGCGCAGGCTTCGAAGGCGCGGAGCTGGGTTGAGTGAGGGCTTTGACTTGACCAGGAGTGCTGTCTCTGACAACTGATCCTGGATGATCAGACGCAGTAGAAGCAGATCTCGTGCGTTTCTTGGGAAGGCTGAATGAAGAGAACGTCATATGTGGAATAACAAAAAGAAGAAAGAGAAGCGCACGTATCCTCTTCGACCCGTTTTCTTTTCCTTCGGCTGTTTGGCCCTTGGTCTGCATCGTCATCTATCGTCTGTTGTAGGTCACGAGTTCCGGCAGACGTTACACTGGCATTATCGTGGGCGGCGGCAGCTTCAGCGGCGGTCGCCTCGATGATCTCCTTGAGGCTCTCGTCAAAGGCAGCGTCCCGGCTGTTCATTGTATTTCTGCGTTTGGCTGGCTGTTTCAAAAGAGTGGCTGGAGAACGGGAGCGTGATACACGCGAGGTGGCGGAGTTGTGATGTGAGTTGGTGGATGACTGTCGAGGGGGTCGTTTGGAACGTTTCCTGGATATCCTCCGGTCAGCTAAATATGTGATGAAAACATGGATACTGACTTGAAGAGATCCAAGTGAAGCTCTGGTTTACATTCTTCACAGTAATAGTCGTCGTCGTAGAGCTGATCTTCAGATTCGAATCCCATGCATAGCCCGTGTTGCCAAACCTTACAGGTCTCGCACTGCACCATAAATTCACCCGCATCCGGGTCATCCTCTCCTTGCAGAATATCCAATGAGGACGGGATATTATGGGAAGTGCGAATGGCAAGGCTCACCAGTGCTGCCACAGACACAACGCGTAATACCCTGTTCCTCGTCCTCTGGGGCGTCCGGAGGTGGATTCTGAGCAGAATCGACAGTATCTGCTGAAATCGTGGTTTCAAGAGCAACCTGCTTGTCCTTGTCCTTGTCCTTGGGTTTTCGTTTTGCCCGACCGGGGTTAGTAGAGCTGGAGGAGCTTGTGGAGGGTGCAGAGCCATTTTTACGGTCATCGACGGTGTCCTCGAGGTCTTCCTGCTTGAGACGCTTCTGACGGCCGTTGCTAGTGGAGGATGTAAGAGGGGGTCTGGTAGGAAGTTCCTTTTGTCGGGGAGGGGGGTCTGAGTCGGGGGACTTGGAGACGCTGGCGGAGGCGGAGGGATGTGAGCGACGGCCAGAACGACGTGTTTCGCGCGGAGAAAGCGGCGGGCCCATCGTCGCAGCTTGAGCCATGGGCGACAGATTCCAACTTCAACTTCTCAGCGACCGACATAATCACCGCATCCGTGCTCACGTGCTTTGGTCACACCCTGTGACCATCATTTTTTTTGCTACTGACGTCCATGTCCATGACTCACAGAGGTGCAACATGGCTCCTACCGCCACCATCGAGTACTCTTCCCATGCTCCTGAGCCCCTGTCTTATCCACGCCTCGCGAAGCATCATCTCACCGACTCGAACACTCCCGACTACCTCAAGCTCATTCTCACCTCCAAAGTCTATGACATCCTCAAGGAAACTCCCCTTGTTCTTGCTACCAACCTGAGTGCTAAGCTCGGGAACCAGATCTGGCTAAAACGAGAGGATCTGCAGGAAGTCTTCAGCTTCAAGATCAGAGGTGCCTACAATTACATGGCCAATCTAACAGAGGAGGAGAGGTGGAAAGGTATCATCACCTGTAGCGCTGGTTAGTGTGCGTACTTTGTCTTTCTGGTTTGGCAGCTGATCTTACCCTTACCGTTCTCTCCGTATCCTCCAACCGATCGTGATCTCTTGTTCCCTAAATTTGCTCAGGCAACCATGCTCAAGGTGTCGCACTTTCCGGCGCTCGTCTGGGAATCCCTTGCACGATTGTCATGCCGCAGGGCACTCCATCCATCAAGGTTCGCAACGTGACCAGGCTCGGAGCCAAGGTCATTCTAAATGGCTCAGATTTTGACGAAGCAAAGGTGGAATGTGCTCGCCTAGCGGCTGTCCATGGTCTAGCTTTCGTCCCCCCGTACGATGATCCCCTCGTCATTGCAGGGCAAGGAACTGTGGGTATGGAGATCTTGAAACAATTGCCGGATTCCGATAAATTGGATGGGATCTTTGCCGCTGTCGGCGGGGGTGGGCTTGTTGCTGGCATCTGCGAATACGTCAAGAGGATCGGCAATCCGACTACCAAAGTTATTGGTGTTGAGACCATCGATGGCGACGCAATGAAGCGAAGTCTTGATCAGGGCGATCGCGCCACTCTCGAGGAAGTCGGTCCCTTCAGCGATGGTACAGCCGTGAAAATCGTTGGTAAAGAGCCATTCAGGATCTGCAAGCAGCTTCTGGAAGATATTGTCTTAGTAGATAATGACGAGATTTGTGCTGCAATAAAGGATGTGTTTGAAGGTGTCAATGTCTGTCTCCTCTCTCGTTGCTGCAATGCTCAAATATTTCATCGTTAGAAACTCGTTCAATCACTGAGCCAGCGGGTGCTTTGTCCCTTGCTGGCCTGAAACGCTATATCATCGACAACAATCTCATTGGAGCTCAGAAAAAGTTCGTGGCCGTAGTCAGCGGTGCTAACATGAATTTTGATCGTCTACGGTTTGTTGCGGAACGTGCGGAACTCGGAGAGGGTCGGGAGGCTCTCTTGAGTGTCGATATTCCAGAAAGACCGGGAAGGTTCGTTCTTCCTTTGTCGGCGATAAATAAATGCTGACAGCGTGATGTGATTGATCAGCTTTATCGCCCTTCACACCATCATACACCCACGGGCAGTAACAGAATTCATATATCGGTACAATGTTACAGGGGACCGAGCGCACGTCATGCTTTCGTTCAGGGTAGACCCAAAATCGCGAAAGGAGGAAGTAAAAGAAATTCTAGCAGCACTTGAGATGAATGATATGAAGGGATACGATATCAGTGACGATGAGCTAGCAAAAAGTCATGCGAGGTATATGGTCGGCGGCTGTCAGGTTGTATCCGATGAACGTATCTTCCGGTTTGGTGTGTCCTCTTTCGTTCGCACTCGCTAAACGCTGATTTGGAATTCTAGAATTTCCCGAACGACCTAACGCTCTTCGATCCTTCTTGCTCGGTCTCCATCAAGGGTGGAATATATCCCTTTTCCACTATCGCAATCATGGTGCCGGTTCGTGACATACGTCAGGTATACCCTTCCCTGCGACTAACCCATTATATTTAAGATCTCGGCAGGGTCTTGGCCGGTATTCAAGTTCCGCCTTCTGACTATCCTGCCTTCGACGAGTTTTTAGAGAAACTCAACTTTGCATACATCGAAGAGACTGAAAATGTCGTATACAAACGCTTTTTGCGAGGTTGAATAACATAGAACTGAAGAAACCCGTCTTTCAAATATCGTTTCGGTCTATCTAAATTGTAATAGTACGCAAGAGTGAGAGAGCGCGAAAGAAGGTATGAATCATCATTAAAATATCGTTTCAGTCTATCTAAATTGTAACAGTATACAAGGGTGAGAGCGCAAAAGAAGGTATAAATCCGAAAGTGATTAGGATGTACTAGTATATGGAAGGATAGCATCGATAGCGAATGAGTGATGGTAAAGCAATATTTTGATCTTAGGTCCGATATTTATACTCCACTGGTGCTCAAGCTTCAAGCCTCGATAGGCTTGCTGCTTTTACCAACATGCCAGAGCCACTGCAGCGAATCTCTCAGTGACTTGGTGCGTTGGTGGCGTCCTGTGGCGGCAGTCGATTTGACTTTTGATGATGGTGTCGCAACAATGTTAGAGCTGGGAGATGGCGAGTGACTCATCAAGATTGATGGATTCCTCATGGCTTCAACAGCCTTGATGGCAAGGGCAGTCGTGAGGCCACGATTTCCGATCCGAATTCCCGACGATCCATATTTGTACATCCAGCCGATCTCCCAACCACCGTCTTCGCATTGCAGAGGAAGTAGCGCTCTTAGATCGACCTCGTTCCTGATCCCAACGAAGTCCGTGACGATGATGCGCATCGCCAGTGCTAGGGCATCTCCTTTGGCACCGATCCTCTCTTGCACTCTTTCCTTCAGGAGAGGCTTCAGCATAGCGTGCAATTGCTGGTCATCTGAGCTAGCCAATAACCGACTTGTGAAGAAGAGGAAACATTCCGGGGTTTCATAGTATCTGGTGCCCTCAAGATATGCCCGATTACGAAGGACTTCATGGACCCATTGCAGCGTCTTCTGAAGCTCATTACCGCGACCATATGAGTAGAAGAGGCTGAGGGTGTTCACGCAAACGATAGGATCGAAACGGGGTCTGCGGTGATCGAAATAAGTCTGATCATCTCTGTAAGTACGAGTTAGGATAAGTTGATTGAAAAGCATACCAGGATTATCCCGTCTGGACCTACATACTCAAGCATTTCATCCATGATAGAGAATGCGAGTTTTTTGTCCCGGCGGAGCACAGTCAGGGCCAAAGATGTGGTGTCGAGATCGAATGGAAATTGCTCCGTTGTAAGCTGTCCTTTTCCTGACAACAAAGTCAGTAAAACTATTCTTTTGCCACGAGAAGGATCGGGATACCTTGGAAAAAATTCCACGTTCTCGGGTGCTCTACTAGGTCGACAAGGGTTCTACATGAGGTTAAGTTCAAGCAAGTTCAAAACCACGACTTGTAGTACATACCGGTTATTGGTGGCTTCAAGTATCAGAAGCTGGGCAAAGTTTTCTCGAAGCTCCACAGCGGCGTGCTTGTCGTTCTTGTCTGTCACGGATAATAGACGGCCGGCGTTTTGCTTGAGAAATGCGCGGCCTCTCGTAATTGGGTCGCCAACGAGGTTGCGGAGAGCACGCGCGACGGTCTTCGGATTATCAAAGATTATACCGTACAGACCAAGAGAACGCGCAGACAGAACATTCTCTGAACGATCGTCCACAAAGATTGTTCTTTGAGGGTCAACACCTGTTGCCGACAAGACTTGTTTGAAGAAGCCAAGATTTGGCTTACGTTCACCAGCAGCGCCAGAAGTGAAAACTCGGTCAAATATCGACCAATCTACTGGCTTCGTGCGGAGGACCTCATAATCAGGCAGGGAGATATTCGACATCGCGAAGACTCGGAGTTCGCCATTGGACTGAGCCTTGAGTTCCCGAATTAGTGCAATAAGTTCGTCGTCAGCCCGGACGGAATCCCGAGCCTGTTGAAACGCCTGTGCAATTTCGTCAGGTTCCATCATGAACTCCTGCCCAACTTTGGCGTAACAATCAGCCTCAGACAGACGTCCTCTCTCGTAGTCGAACCATGTAGGTGAGGAAAGGACTTCACGAAGAGTCCGGGTTGATATACTTGTCTGAGACCATTTAAATAACACGTCTCCGAGGTCGAAGATGATAGCGGTATACTGACAAGCCATAGAGAGAAGAATGAATTTTCGTGTCCTTGAATTTGTATTTATACAAAGAAGAACCTAGTCTCCATAATGAATCAAACCATGTGCCTGGATGATGAAGGTGGATTGCGGTTGCGTTCAGGGATCTGCCCTAGTCTATGATGAGCTGCCTCAAGGCAAGTGGTGTGGGATTACACAAACGGCCCGGCAGGCAGGGGCAGAAGTGAGCGACCCCGGAGAACCGTTTTGTGACAAGACCTCGTGGCTTAATTCCAGATAAAGATCATATTGAAAAAAAAAACGCCTGTCGATGCAACAGTCAGGATGTCAGATCCTAACTCCCTGTCGGTTGGGATTCGGGACAAGTGGGACCATGGAGAAGTAAGTTCAGCCTGATTTTCTGAGCGACCTACATAGAGGCTCCCTTTAGAAAACTTTCCGATTAGTGAACGATGATCATCGAGATTGGATAAACAAGGAATTTTGAAGATTGCCGACGCAGGGCGACCCTTTGCTTCGTGGGTCACCGGTCAGGAGCGCTAAGAAGTCTCGATAAGCAGTAAACCGGCGGGCACGAGTGGGGCGCGCTGATCCAGCCTGATCCCCGCTGATCCACGATGCACAACCTCCCTGTTCCTAAAAGATGTGTATGTGGGTAGGTAAGATTTGGGTCAGCAGAGATCAGTCCTGAATCGCCTGTGACCTAGTAATAGTCTGGCACCTTCAAAGGACAGATCGAGAAAGTATCACGAATCTACTGCCATGACTATCCGTCGCGGGAGCGGGAGCATCTGTTGAGTAGGGGCGATCAGATCCAATTTTCAGCATCTCAAAACACATGATCATGGTGGCGGGACGATCTATGTAAGAGCGATGGGGTAGAAGATCAAATTTTCCTTCCTGAAACATCAATCGCCTAGCAAAGCATAGTAACGTCGATTGGAGAAGGATCGCGTCATTTGAAGGGAGTAAATAGGGAAAACACCACCTAGATGTCCTAAGCGAGGCGTAGGATGAATGAAGGGAAATGTCGTATGGATAGTGAGGGATCCAGGGTTAATCATAATTTGTCTTGCCAAAAGGAAGTTATGCGTTTGTTGAAGGATTTCACATATGTACTGATACAGCAGCATGTAGCCGACTAATATCCCTAAGGCTAGATATCAGCAGAGTCACGGAAGCCGGCAACATCTGCAGAAAAAAGAGTTTAGGAATAACTCAACTGCACATTCTGATCGTGCACAAGACCGATGACGAATGGTGTCGAACTCGAAGGCTTTATTATCCTACACTTAAACTTTTCGAGAGCCTTGCTGCTACGTATATGGCAGTCGAGGTTATTTACGATTATAAAAGTATCACTTAGCAACTCTAACAAAGGAGGACGGACACTCACTGATATCACATGTGTGCAGGGTATTTGTTGTTCCAGTCGGGAATTTGTTGGTCCTAATATTACTGGACTCACAGCAGAGACTGGTGGAGAATATAGAAAAAGAGAAAATAAGTGTTCACATATTACAGGCTACACCGTAATTACTTCAGGGACTTTCTACAAGAAGACCATCTCTGGAAACAAATGAATATCGACCTCTGGTAGAAAAGGCATGTCTAGAGCACCCTCGCTTGTATACTCATGAGTGGCCGTGTCATTATCCACGCTATGTAGAATCGTAAGCATGGTGTGGGTTTATACCACGTGTAATGGAAGATGATCTTCGGAAATCACCCATCGGAAATCACCCATGGAATTGGAAGGAATAAAACCTTTTTCTTTTAGCCTGTGTACAACTCAAAATGTTGCAGTCCTCTATCAGAACGCTCGGGTGTCGGTATTGTCGGTATGATTGAGTCTGTTAAGGCGTGAAATCGGACACTCGGTATGAAAAAGCACATGCTTAAGAAAGGAAAAGTTATATGTATTCAAGTTACAATCGAAACAATGAGGTCGATGGCTACCCTAGCGAACAAATGTGGTTTGTACAAAGATGGCACTGAAGGTCAACTCACGCACCTCGCTCAAAGACTAATGGTGCTGATCTGCTTGTGGATTTCGACTCAAATATACATTCTCCCCAATTACATAGGCAGTGAACGCAACGACTGCAATGCCAAAGCCAGGAAAGAGCTGACGAAACATGACGCGATTAGAGAAGACTGGATTCTTCCGCCACGCCTCCCTTTTGGCCCATGGATCCCTGAAGAGCGGAAGATTGGACATGGCTGAAGAATACAATAAATAAACGTTCAAGAGGCTAAGAAACGAACTTGCCTTGTGCAAGTGGAGGAGCAACAACTAGCCGACTTGCGCCGGTCCATCACTCGTGATCTGACGGTTTAGGGCAGGCCAATGCGACTTGTCCGGAAATTTGATCAAATTCAACGGCTTGTCTCATCCCTCCCTGTCTACTCTCTCTGCGTACCCATTTCCCGCTCTTTAGTTCCCCCTATCATTCGTCCGTTGTGCCACACCTATTCTGTGACAGCATTCATGCCTAGAGGGCCTCCTGCCACCACCACAGACCGCAGTTTGAAATCAGAGTCCAATGGCCATTTCAATCCCGTGACTACCAATGGCCAAGGCCCAGCGAGCGAGGCAGACGGGGATGTATCCATGAGTGAGGATGATGATTTGCCATTATTGGTGAGCTTGCTTTAGTCTGAACAAACTTGAATTGTTCAACAAACTTCGATCATGCCACCTCATCATATAGTCGCAAACGAAAACGCTGCGTACTTCTGAGCCCATCGCCACTCCTCTAAAGCTCAAGCGCAAGAAACCCATCTACGGTGAGTCATCTAGCGATGAGGACACACCTCTGGTGTCCTCTCCGGCCAAACGGGTCACTACCGCACCCGTGGCGCGACATGCAGCACCTGCTAGCACTTCTACTCGTTCCACTGGTCGTTCCAGCGGGGCAAATGGGAAGAAGGTAGCCAAATCAGAACCAGCCTCTTCTGATTACGAAGCCGACGCTCTACCCCCGCGCAAAACGAATGAATCCGTGAAGAGACCGCCGAAAAAGAAGTTGAAAGAGGATAAAAACGACTCGAGCATATTGGACGACGAAGTTCCCTTAGCGTCGAAAACGGCATCCTCAAGGAAGCGAAAATTGAAGTCGGAGAGTGATGACGACGGACCCATTCAAACTAAGAAAGCCACCACGAAGCCTCAAGCAAAGAAAGTCAAGAAGGAAGAAGATGTATCTGGCTCTGATGCCCCTAAACCGAAGAAGCGTGCTACCAAAATCGCGAAAGAAACAACCGATGGTTCTCCAGTCAAGGGGAGAAAAAAGGAGAAAAAAGAGGAGGAAGAAGTTTTTAGATGGTGGGATGCAGATGTCGAAGGCGGTGATTGTGTCAAATGGCAAACGCTTGAGCACAATGGGGTTATATTTCCCCCTCCCTACGAGCCTCTACCTAAACATATCAAGATGAAGTATAATGGTATGATTGTCTGCTCATATGTAATGATTACTGCTTTACCGAATTGTATAGGGAAGGAAGTCGATCTCCCTCCAGCCGCGGAGGAAGTGGCTGGATTTTATGGAGCAATGTTAGAGACGGAGCACGCTCAAGATGCCACATTCAACAAAAATTTCTTCGAAGACTGGAGACTCGTCCTTCAAAAGCACCCACCGGTAAGCCTGGTCGACCCATGCCGCTCAATTTCGCTTAGGAACCCTCTCAGCTTGACGGTACGAACATTACCTCTTTCGAGTTGTGCGATTTCCGGCCTCTGTATGAATATTTTGAGGCGGAAAAAGCAAAAAAGAAAGCCATGTCTTCGCAAGAGAAGAAAGAAGCAAAGAAAGCAAAAGATGACTTTGAAGCGAAATACACAACATGCCTCCTCGATGGACGTAAGGAGAAGATTGGTAATTTTCGTGTTGAGCCTCCTGGCCTCTTTAGAGGTCGTGGTGATCATCCCAAGAAGGGAGCACTCAAAGTTCGTAAACGATTTCACATCCATAAATTATTCAACTAACAAATTAGATAGTTTCGAGTGAGACCCGAAGACATCACGATCAATATAGGAAAGAATGCCCCAATACCAGTGCCAAATGCACCCGGCACGTGGAAAGCTGTCACGCACGACAATACCGTCACTTGGCTCGCTAACTGGACAGAGAATGTCAATGGTAATCATAAATATGTCTTCCTAGCTGCCGGAAGTTCTCTCAAGGGCCAAAGCGACATGCTGAAGTTTGAGAAGGCTCGGGAACTTAAGGTGAGGTTTGATATAGACGACGTTTGATTGCAGAGTTTGACGTTTCGAATTAGGATCATGTCGATCGTATTCGTCAAAATTACACTCGTGATTTGAAATCCAAAGTTATGGCCGACCGCCAGCGGGCGACTGCAATGTACTTTATTGATAAACTCGCTCTTCGTGCAGGGAATGAAAAGGGCGAAGATGAGGCGGACACCGTTGGCTGCTGTTCTCTCCGCTGCGAACATGTGACGCTGGAGTTGCCAAACTTTATTGTCTTCGACTTCCTTGGAAAGGATTCGATCCGTTACTACAAGCGAATCGATGTTGAACCACAAGTGTTCAAGAACATCAGGATCTTCAAAGAGAATAAGAATGACGATGATAATCTCTTTGATCGCGTGAACGTAAGCCTGTTTTGATGTTCTTCTTGTTCTACTTGTGACTCGGCAGTAAACAGACAAGTTCCCTCAACAAGCATCTCACATCTGAGATGAAAGGGCTCACTGCGAAGGTCTTCCGTACCTTCAACGCTTCGAGCACCTTCCAACGGCTTTTAGATGAAGACGACCTTTCCAACTCTACTCAACAGGAGAAACTCAATGCTTATAATCGAGCTAACCGAATGGTCGCAATCTTGTGTAACCATCAAAGGAGTGTCCCCAAGACTCACGATCAGTCCATGGAGAAGATGCGGCACAAGGTATATTCCTGATGTTGTCATCTGTAAGTCAGTGTTGACGGTCTGGACAGCTTCGTAGCCTCAAGTACGAAAAAATGAAGCTTCGACATGCACTGTTCAACCTAGATTCCAAGTACAAGAAGAACAAGAAGTATGCTGATGATGAGTCCGACATCGATGATGACTGGATTATTGCCTACGAAGAGGAGCTCAAAGCGAAAGAGCTCGAAAAGGCGGAAAAAAAGTTTGTGAAGGACAATGAAAAACTCGCTGAAGAAGGAAAGGATATTCTTCCTAATGATGTCCTACAAGAGAGACTCCTTGCGATTGACGAGGATTTCAAGAAACTTGCCAAGGAGCGAGGAACCAAGAAGGCCACTCTGAAAAGAGACAAACCTATCGAAAAAATTGAGGAATCTATCGACAAACTGACCGAGAAAATCAAAGGTTTCGCCCTTCAGATTGAAGATCGAGATGCTGGTAAAGAAGTTGCTCTCGGAACTAGGTTGGTGAGAGCATACTTTCTGCCTTTTCATTTCTCATGTATTCTCTCCCGTTAGTAAAATCAACTATCTAGATCCTCGGTAAGTACTTTGCCTTCGTTGGCGGGTGAAAAGTATCTAATCATAACTAGAATCACTGTGGCATGGTGCAAGACTAACGACGTCCCATTAGAAAAACTATTTTCTAAGACGCTTCTTACGAAATGTGCGCCTATTTATGTCCAGATAGTTTCTCCGTCTCACTATTACCCATAGTCCCGTGGGCGAGGGAAGTCGAAGAGGATTGGAAATTTTAACGGCATATTTCGGATGCACTGGGATTTGGACCTAATCCCATAAATACCATTCCTGTATCCACTACAATAGAATTGAATTGATGTATTTTTGTAACTTATTTGGTGAAGTCGTGTATTATAAATATCGTACTTTCTCGCTGACTTGAGAAACCTTGGCTGTGTGTGACCGTTAACAATCATGAGCCGAGTTGCTGGACATCCCGTTGTCGCGTCCAAAACCACATTCGATGCTTTGACAGTTGACTCGGGTGAGGAGTCGGAAGAAGACGTTGTTGTGGTGTCCTCACCAGAAATGTATGCCGGCTGTCTCGTGTAAAGGTCTTGTTGTCTAATCATCTAGAAGTTCCACCCAGCAGGAACTCAAACCTTCAAAATCTGCCATAAAAAAAGCGCAGAAGCTCGCTCGTGCCGAGAAAAGACAGCAACAGAAGGCACTGGCAAAAGTCCAGCGCGGACATATCGAGATCGCAACTAAATCCTCCGGTCCATCCCCTCCTGTAACTCCCTCAAATCTTTCAGAGGATGTTCCTCCTGTCCAACTTGCCGAATGTAGCCCGAAAATGCCCGCTACCACCTTACCTGCAGCCGATTTGCTTATGAATGGTACACCCGTCGAGCGTGCCGTGGCACTTCCACCACCTGATTCTGTTCCTCCATCTTCTCCGTCAGAAGATCAATCACAGCCCGGGCTTGTTCCGTTGGCACCTCTGCCTACCATAGACAATGAAAAATTGGCTCCGGAATCAGGAGACAAACATGAGGAAGGGCAAGCAGATTCGCTTGTCGAGGTTTCGTATTCCGCAACTCAATCTCAAGCAGTGCCATCCCAGGACAGCGAAAAGGCGAAAAAGCGACAGAGTTTTATCACTCGCACGCTATGGACTTTCATCATGATTGGTGGTTTTATCGGTACTTGCTCCTCAACTCTTTCCTGAGCCCATGTTCTTACTGACGCGAGTCTAGGCCTGCTACTTCTTGGCCACGCGTACATGATTCTGCTTGTTATGCTTTGTCAGGCACTCGTCTATAGGGAAGTCACGGCACTGTTTTCCCTCAGAGCGACAAAACCGGAGTCTTCCGACGTGGAAGATGTAGGTGGGAAGGACCCGTGGAGTAAAACACTCAACTGGTATTTTTTCGCTGTCACAAACTATTTTCTGTATGGAGAAAGTATAATCTACTACTTCAAGGTATGCTTTCTACACGCGTCTTTTTTTAAAATAAGTTGATCATGTTATTCTTGTAGCATGTTGTCTTTGCTGATGCACAGCTTCTCCCTTTCGCAACAAATCATCGTATGATCAGCTTTGTACTATATACGATTGGCTTCATGGGCTTCGTAATGTCGCTTAAGAAAGGCTATTTGAAGCAGCAATTCGGGCTCTTTTGCTGGGTACACATGAGTTTGTTGTTGATTGTCGTATCAAGGTCAGCCAGTTACATTCCAACTTGTCAAAGTGTCTAATTTTGAGATAGCCACTTTATTGTCAATAACATACTGGAGGGGATGATCTGGTTTTGGGTTCCAGCGTCGCTTGTTATTTGCAATGATGTTTTTGCTTACGTTTGGGGTATTACCCTCGGGCGCACTCCATTAATCAAACTCTCCCCGAAAAAGACTGTTGAAGGGTTTGTTGGTGCGGTTTGGAGCACGCTGATATTTGGTGTTATCTGGGGCACTTATTTTATGCGATTTGACTATATGATTTGTCCCGTTCACGATCTCGGCATCAGTGCATGGAGTCATACTCAATGTACACCGAATCCCGTCTTTGTTTGGAAAGATTGGGCGATCTGGAAACCTGTAGCGGTGTTTCTATCAACCCTGGTATGTGTAGTCGAAAATTCCTGGTTAAAAACTGTCATAATTTCCCCCGTAATCTCACAGTTTGGTCGCTCTATCAATACTATTCCATATGCGCCTTATCAGTTTCACCTTCTCCTTCTGGCGTTTTTCGCCTCTCTTGTTGCACCCTTCGGGGGATTCTTCGCTTCTGGGTTCAAACGTGCCTTTAACATCAAGGATTTTGGGCACAGCATTCCGGGACATGGCGGTATGACTGATCGTATGGACTGCCAGTATGTGATATTCATCTGACTTGATGCCTGACCTGATGAATTGGGTAGATTTCTCATGGGAGTTTTCACCTACGTGTATTATAGTAGCCTGGTTCGCCAACATCACGTTACAGTTGGGGGTGTCTTGCAGACCATCGTCAGCGGACTAACTCTAGAGCAACAACTCGAGTTAATTGCCGACTTGAAGAGATACTTGGGAACACAAGGGATAACAGTTCCATAGCCATGGCTCACTCACCGCACATTGGACATACTAACCATATATACCTCATACTAATTTTGATCACCAATGAGAAAATATATGCCCAATCATCAAACTACTGTCCACTTGGCAAGCCCTCCGAATGACATCGCCGTACGACCCAAGGCACTTCTCAATTTACGTACCCCAATGCCTTTAGCGTCCTGGCCATTCACAGTAGTCACGTAGAATAAAGATACCTCTCCAGATCCTCTAGGGATATATACATCTGCACCCCAGCCACCTTCCGCAACAACTTCCAGTGGGACTTGATCATTACCCACGGAAATCATATAGACATAGTTGTCCAACTCGTTGGTGGACATGTGTTCGCAGCGTTTAAAAACGTAAAATACAACGCGAGTCCCACCCCGAATAGTGCTGGTCGATGGTTGTAGAGCTGTCGGCCATAGATTGAGTCTGTAGAAATCTTTAAAGACTATAGGACCTGCAGGCTCCATGATGTAGTCTTCCCATGATACAGGGCCGCCATCATCCTCGGACAAAAGTTGGTAGGAAGGGTCTTCTGGGAAATGCGTCCGACCAAACTCTCTGGGTGAGGATGTGAACCACATTGGAGAAAAGCGTTGCTGATACACGGATCCGTCGAGGGCGCCCGCGCCCCAGCACGAATCGATAAGATGCCACTCTCCATCCAGAAAGGCACAGTTCCAAGCATGGTTGCCTGAATATGGAGGTATAGGTTGGTCTGAGTTGACAGCCGCCCATCCGACTCCCTTGCCATGCCCCGTGACTTTGTGGACCTGCATACCCAGTCTTTCAGCAAGGGATTGAAAAAGACCCGCGTAGCCATCGCATACGGCTAGACCAGACGACAGAGTAGATTCAGCGGTCGACGGTTGGACATTTCCTGAAAAGAATGCTTCGGCATCATATACAATATTATGATGCAACCATGTGAAGATGGCGCGTGCTTTCTCTAGCTCGGAAGGAAAAGGCTCAGTCAGGTCGTATGCAAGTTTATCCAGCGAAGTTACGGAGTGTCGGGGGAATAGTGCCGCATGGGAATCGACATGTGCAAAGTCTCGGCATTCAGGACAGGAACCACTGTCAGGCCCGCGGTCGCTGATCGCGTCAAGTTCGGGGTCTTTGTAAGGCGCGGGGTCAGAAAATCGAGGAGGTAGACGGCGCTGGGACACCTTAGCATCTGGTGGGGAACTGGAAACGGGAAACCTTTTTGGGGGTGGAGGAGGGGGCCTAGCAAGCGCTCGAGCTAGCTGCTCGGCGCTTAGACGGGTCCATGTTGGTGGAGGACGCGTGTTCACTGCGTCAACTCTGGACACAGCAGACTGTCGACCAGCTGTGGGACGAGCCGGGATTGGAGGCGGCTTGGCAATTTCTGCGGGTTCTAGTTGCAGACTGGCAATGCGAGCTGCAATGGTTCGAGGAATTGCAGCAGCTGGCGGTGGAGGTACCTTCCGCCGAGGAGGCAGTGGGGGCCTGGCAACAGACATGACAATTCCAATTGAAAAAAATAAGCCATCACGCTAATCAACTCTAAAAACTCAATTGGAGCAGGGCTGGCTTCGAATCATATTTGCATGTGCAGGTACAACATGGTCATAAATTGAAAGAGCAAGTAAAATCAATAAGTATCCTATCACCTATGATCTGGGCTTCTCCTGCGGACAATGAGCAACAATCAGGCAAGACGGGGACTGCACAGACCTTCTTCTCTTTCCAGAGAGCGAGCAGGCCAACACCCGAGACTTTGACAATCTTGAAACGCACACCGGGAATATCACCCTTTGCCTTTCCACGACGGCCGAAGCCGGAGATAAGGACTTCGTCGTTCTCGTCGACAAAGTTGAGGCAACCGTCATTCTGACACTGGTCAGAAAAAGAACAGACCCAAAGCACCATGGACAACTCACGGGCACGAAGGCAGTGACCTTCTTTCCATTCTTAATGAGCTGCACACGCACACACTTGCGGATAGCAGAGTTGGGCTGCTTCGCTTCAACACCGACTTTTTCAAGCACTATTCCCTTGGCATGCGAAGAGCCACCAGTGGGAGAGGTCTTGTAGATGTTTCCGAGGGCACGTTTTTTATACGCTTTGTCAGCCTAGAGAAGACAATTGAGGGAGAGCAGAGTGTGGGAGGGAAAAAGAGCAGACCCATCGGTTTTCGCGACGGTCATTGCGAAGTTTGCGGGCGGCTTGAAGGCCACGGGGTTTGTTGGCTATGGATAGATGAGCGTCACTAGCTGGGGAACGGGGACGACGACGTACAGCCCATTCTTGAGGTCGAGGTCGATGGCGATGGCGAGACACTTGCCTCTCCGCTCTGGCATCTCCCGGCTCTTGAACCTTATTTATAAAAACTGTAACAGTTCCATCACTCACGTGACTATGCCAAGCCTCGTGACCGTCGCGTCCGTGTGTTTCCACTCACCACGCGCCGTGTCCTCGCGTGAACCGTCTGCCCCACTTGGCAACCAAGCTTACTCAACATAAATACCATCGTCCAGATGGTCCCTTTGAACTCACACTCATGTCTTCCACTACCCAATACTACCACCATGGCCGCTTTCGCGTCAAGGGCGGCGTCATTCCTGACGCTGTAACCGCCTTTCGCACCTACGGCAGTCCTGACAACCCTTGTGTAGTCTTTCCCACCTGCTATGGTGCAAAGCTTGACAGTTTGTCTCTACGATGTCTTGAACCTGTCAATATGACTGATCCAATGCCACGGCTAGGTCAGCTGTATATGGTCGGAAGTGACAAGGCAATTCCAGACCAGGATACGGAATCGAGAGCCTCGCTTACTTCGCAGAATAGATCTTGAATCCAGAAAAGTACTTCGTCGTTACATTCGCTCTCTTTTCCAATGGCGAGGTAAGCGGTTGATGATGTGAATTCCTCCTGTTCATCCTTAGCGATTTCTCTCGAGTCTTCGTCGCCTTCGAACACGGTAACTCGCCCTCTTTTCCTTCTGGTACTCTCACCTATCAAAATACACATACAGCCCGCTCCCTACAATGGCCCATATTTTCCGGCTGTTTCCTACGAGGACAACATGTAAGTACAGATTGAGATATGAACTTTGACATTCATGTCATGGGGTTATCAAGTCGTGCCCAGTATGATGTACTAACAAAGCACTTGGGCGTCCGGGAGGTCTTTCTTGTTATTGGATTTTCCATGGGCGGCCAGCAAGTATGCGATATTACAACCTAGAGTTTTTAGACTTGAAACATACTTCCGATAGGCTTATTATTGGCCTGTGGTTTTCCCAGACTTCGTTAAAAGGTGCACTTCACATCATGCCAACACATTGAGACTTATTGACCTCGTAGATATGTTGCCATCTGTGGCTCTGCTCGAACGAGCCCCCACAATCAATGGTACGTCGTCCAAATTGTCAGTATAATGTCACAGTTTGTGAAGGGCTACGTCCAAAGCTTCCTTGAAGGGTTGAAAGCCACTCTCAGCGCTTCAAGAGATTTTGAAGACGGTCATTACAAGTCCACCCCTGAACGAGGCCTGAGGGCATATGGTCGCGTCTATGCTGGATGGGCCTACGGTCAAACTGTAGGTTACTATAAATTTATGTATGCATGACTACCAAGTTATGGTGTCAGTGGTATCGTAATTATGGCCACCTGTACTCTGGGCGGTAAGCAACTTTTCTGTGTGTATACAATATAAAAGCTCATTGCGCTGAAGGTACCCCGATTTGAACTCTTTCCTTCGTGAGGAATGGGAGGAAAGTTTTGCCATGAACTGGGATGCCAATGACCTCCTCACTCTTTTGGAAACCTGGAAATCGGGCGATATCTCGTTGGTACGGGATGGCGGTGATCTTCAGAGGTCCTTGATGTCAATCAAAGCTCGCGGGTTAATAATGCCCTGCAAGACTGACCTTTATTTCCCTGTAAATTGTATCCTCTCGTTTATTTCTGAGACTTCCCTGATCGTATGTCAGCCCGAGGACAGCGAATTTGAGGTATCTCATTGCCAGGGGAGTGCTCGCTTGGTAGTTATTGACTCATTCTGGGGACATATGGGTAGGTATCGTTCAGAGATTGCTGAATACTTGAATTTATTTATTACTCTAGCTGGAGGAGGTGCAAATGTCAAGGACCATGAATTTATAGGACGAGTAGTGACCAAATTTATGGAAGAATAGGTAGGCTCACACAAGCACCCTCCACACTCGTGGGCGTCTTGATATGAGAAGAATAGCGTATTCCAAGAGATTCCAAGTAGCCGTTGTATTACGTAACTCTCCAAGTTTTCATGTTGTCACTGTCGCGTCGGCACTTAACGCGAAATGCACGTTCTGTTCTCCAAACAGTAAAAGGACAATACAGGGGTCATGCTACTCCTGCTCGTCTTCTCGATGACCTAATCCAGCGCGGCTTTGTTCACCATGTTACTCGGTGCGCTCTACCAAACTATCCACGATCTCTTCCTTGACAATTGAGGTCAAGACCAGAGATCCTCGGTGCTGCGCTAGAATCCAAACGACATGTTGCATACGTGGGCATTGATCCAACAGCCGGTTCTCTACACATTGGTCATTTGATCCCACTCATGTGCTTGCTCCATTTCCAGTTGCGCGGCCATGGGGCAATACCTCTCGTGAGTTCAAACACGTTGTTGACACGCGTTATTGCGATTTCTACAACAACTTTAGTTAGGTGGTGCTACTGGGCGCGTAGGCGATCCTTCTGGACGTCTCACCGAGCGGCAGCTGGCAGACATAAAACAAGTCAGCGACAACGTCGACAGCCTGACTCAAGGAATTCGTAGTTTCTTCAAACGTGCCTCCGCTTACGCTGAGTCGCGTGGGATGAATGTTGAGGGGCTAATTATGGAGCCAGCCGTTACGAGTAATCTTCAGTGGCACGAGAATATCAATTTGCTAGATTTTCTGCGGACGGTGGGAGTGCATGCGCGTGTGAACACCATGCTTAACCGAGAGAGGTTAGTTTTTGGATAGCATTTCTCATCTGTGCTGAAACAAATTCTCGGGTCAGTGTAAAAGCTCGCTTGACTTCTCAGCGTGGACTCTCCTTCACCGAATTCACTTACCAGTTGCTGCAAGCTTATGACTTTTATCACCTGCATAAAAACCATGAATGCTCTATCCAGATCGGTGGTTCCGACCAATGGGGGAATATCCTTGCAGGGATTGAGCTCATCGGTCGTTTGGAAGATCCCAACTCTGAGGACATAGAGGCCAAGGCTTTCGGCCTCACCACACCGTTGTTGACAACAGCATCTGGAGAGAAATTTGGTAAAAGCGCAGGAAATGCTGTTTGGTTAGACGCTAATTTGACTAGCGTCTTCGATTTCTATCAGGCATGTACCTCTTACTTTGTGTGCTAATCGCGGGCCCTGATATTTCCTTCAGTATTTCATCAGAGTGGATGACGCTGATGTTGAAAAATACCTGAAATTATTCACGCTTCTAGATCATGACGAGATCGCTTCTATAATGAAGGCCCATATAGTGAGCGATTATTTATTCCAACATTCAAACTTTCCTTTTTTTAAATTGTGGGTAGACACAACCTGAAAAGCGTATAGCGCAAAAACGTTTAGCTGCGGAAGTAACCTATATTGTTCATTCAGGTACTTCAAACTTACTTCATTTTGAGCGGTATCTGATAATATACAGATACCGGAGTTTCTCGAGCGATTACACTCACCAAACTCCTTTTTGAGTCTGATTACAACGGGCTTACTGCTCAACAGATTACATCCGCGCTTGAAGGTGACCCGCGTTTGGTGACGGTGAACGAAACCGAGTTATTCGACTCTCCTATCATGAAACTTGCCGCGAAATACCGCCTTGTGGCTTCGACGTGTAAATTTCTCTCCGAGTTTGACACAACTGACTAGACCTGATGTTTTTAACAGCCGCATCGCGGAATCTCGTACAAGCTCGCGGACTCTATGTTAACAATCAAACAGTACCAGAACCACAATTTAAAGTTACCAGGTCGCAGCTTATTGACGAACGAGTGGCTATATTGCGTGCTGGAAAGGACAAACTGCTTGTTCTGGCGGCAAAAGAGGACGTATAGACAGTCCCACTTTAGTATCAATACCATACACACTGCTTAATGCCTACAGACTAGAACGGTAGCTTCAAGTGACGAGGTCAAAAGGATATCCCGACACTCAGAGCAGACTAGGGTCAAGTCAAAACGAATCCTTGTATATCGTTTACCATTTACCGTGGTCTATACGGTCTAGGAATTTGCATACTCCCACTTTGCCCCTGGGCCTGGTATCACCGGGACTTGTTTATTTTCAAGCAAATCGACGCCCACACTCCGAAGTGCATTCACACACCACTCCGGATAGCCAGTATCACCAAAGTATTCCGCGAAGAAAGATTGCAAGTAGTCAGGGAATGTCCCGTTCAGAATCGCTGACCTTGCACGCCCCATGACTTGCGCCTGAAAAGTTATATTATGCAATGTGATAGCTATGAAATAGTTTAGTAGAATCAGACATTCAAATGGTTATTCGAGACTCGCCATGAGCAGCCGCCGTCTCGTGCGTGACAATATGGTGCAAAAATGCACGGGAGGTTCCATCAGAGCACGTTGGACAAGGACAAGTATCGTCAATAGGTTTAAAATCCTTTGCATGTTTGCTGAGTTCTTAGTGTAGTGGAAATGTGTAAGAGTAAGAGTTAGTTAAGGGTGACTTGTCGAACGTGGCGCACTGAGGTTGAGAGGTCCACGATGTGTCAATGCGACTCCAAATCGAGCCGTCCGTGTCGGAAATACGCAATCGGCCTGTAAAAGAAGATATGAGATGTACCACTAAGTGGAAGAAAGTCTCGCACCATGTCAACTCCCAACGCGACGCAGACAAGAAGATCTAGACATCGTGTAAGAACTTCATAACTGTACAAATAAGTCATTGATCCCTAACCTTCAGCGAAACCAATTCCCATGGAATAACGAGGCCCTGGACGCAGTTCAGAGGCTGTCGACCGGCGATCAAGAGAACATACGATCTTCGGGGAGCTTGTCTGTGCAGCATTTGATGCTAATCTTGCCATTAGCACCATTCACAAAAGCCATGATTAGAATACATACATTCGCCAGAACACATCTGCCACGCAAACTTCCCTGAGATTTTTGCGAAATATTCAAAGTCTAATATGGCATACCTTTCTCTTCTCCTCCACTGAGACCGCCAATGGCAAACCCAGCTACTCCTTCTCTGCGTTTAATCATCTCATCTAAACATTGATCTCTTAGTTCGAGATCGAGTCCACCTTGAATTATTGCAAAGAGATTTTGTGTGTCTTTCTTGCCAGAGTGTTCATGATAATCGATACACCGGTCAAGCCATCGTACAGATCGTTCCATGGCTTCACGAACACGTGGACCAGTTGTCAGACTGGAGACTAGACAAAGAAGCTGTGTCATGAAGGGCTTCTTGAACGGAGGTCTACTCACCTACGTCGTCGAGCTGCATGATGATATCGGCACCAATAGTATGTTGAATAGCAATACTTTCTTCAGGCTACCAGGTCCATCAGTCATAGAGTGATTGAAGATACATATTCGACACACTGTCAACATGGTGGGTTCGCCAGTGAAAGGGCTCGCAAACAATGCGCCTTCTTCTGTGATAGTTGTGAATTTGCTGAGTGACACGAGTTGGAAGCCGCCACTATCCTGAGATTTCCGTCAATACATTGGCACATCCAGACAACCATGCGTACCGTAAGGAGATTGCGTTTCCAGCCTTGAAACTTATGTGCACCTCCGGCTGCCTTCAAAACCTCCAGACCGGGACGAAGATTGAGGTGATATGTATTGTTGAGGATGAGACTAACGCCGAGTGATTCTACTTGTTCTGCTGTGAGTCCTTTTATGGCTGCCTGGGTAGCGACAGGCATGAATGTCGGCAGCATGGTTGTGCCATCTGAAAGATGTGATTAGAGAGTGCGATGATGACAATATAGACGTGGAACGTGCGAGCAAGCTTCATTCTAGATATCCTGGCTTTGGTGGTATGGCATTTAGCAATTACCTCGAACTCCATCGCGCGAGCTCGAAAGAATTGTCGCGCCGCCAGCGTGCCGTCCAAAACAAAAAATAGTTCGAGATCTACAACACGATCGAACTTTGATCGAGGTCATGTATTTGGCAGGGTAAACACGCTCAATTGGTAGCCAATTCAGATTCTCCACGCTCAACCACATGCGCCTCGTACTCCTGGTTGCCTCCACATTCTGGGCTACGCTATGCACGAGCGCCTTCTATCTTCCTGGTGCCGCCCCGCATGACTTCAAACTCAACGAACAGGTCGCTGTGTTCGTCAATGCCCTTACTCCCAAACTCTTGTATGGAGACGATGACAAACTGGTGAGTCTTTCAGTAAGTATTATGAGTTCATTGACTCACTCTACTCTCTAAGAAATCAATGATCAATTGTTTGGACCTCTCGAATCGTGACCAAATACAGGAAGCTAATTTTACTTCCAGACGATTATTACAACCCCAAATTCCGATTTTGTGAACCCGAAGGGGGCCCAGTCAAACAACCCGAGTCACTTGGGTCTATTCTCTTTGGAGACAGGATCTTTAACTCGCGATATGACGTGCGCAAACTGTCCTGCAGATACACATACTGCCTGACTTGCTCTGCAGATCAAAATGTTAGGTGACAACAGAACGTGTCAAACCCTGTGTACAGTGGAAGACGTGACCGGTGAAGAAGCTAAATTCATAAATGATCGCATTAAAGAAGATTATGAGCTCAACTGGCTTGTCGATGGGCTTCCTGCAGCTACAATGAAGATCGACACCAGGAATGGAGACGTTTTCTTTGACCAAGGCTTTAATCTTGGTTACTATGATACTGAATCTCAAGACCCACCCAGTTTCAATAACCATTATGATGTCATGTTCAAGTATGAGAATCTTATTTTGGGCACGATACATACGTCATGGAACAACTTGCAGATACCACAAACCCACTCCGGATACCTTCCGTATCGTTGGCGTACTAGTGTGGCCATCAAGGTTAGTTGAACAAAACATCTCTGACGTACTGTGGCTGGCCTCTGATACGTGATTAGTATCGGGGGTTCACAACATGAATCTGCAACTTGTAATGTTGATCCATTAATGCCACTGGTCCTGAGCGAAGTCCAAAATCAGACCATTCGCTATACATACCGTGTCACTTGGAATGTGAGCGCTTTTCTTCGAAGAGACGCGCCTTTCTAGCAACTCATCGAGCCACAATTCAGGAATCAGACACATCCTGGGTATATATGTGCCTTGTTCTTGCTCCTCTGGTACATACCCACTCACTAGATGACCCAGGCCACCCGATGGGACAATTATCTGCATATTATGGATCCTCGGATTCACTGGTTCAGTGTCATCAATTCCATAGTCATTGTCGTGTTTCTTTGTGTCATGGTTTCCATGATATTGTTTCGGAGAGTATCTCACGATGTGGGTTCATATACTACACCTTTACCATTTCCCATCTCTAATCAATTATTGTAGATATCAAGATATAATGCCATCGATCTCAGCGTGAGTCTCTAGATATACATCGTTAAAATGTCATTAATGTGATGTCCCAGGAAGACGTCCAAGAAGACTGGGGATGGAAACTTGTGCACGGTGAAGTTTTCCGCTCACCTCAAAATCCCATGGTTCTATCCATCATGGTCGGAAATGGCACCCAGCTGTGTGCTATGGTAGCTGTGACACTTGGTGGGCCAGCTGTATTTCTTCTTGTTTCGGTCATTCATTGAACTCCAGTATTCGCCCTCCTGGGTTTCCTCTCGCCGTCCAATCGCGGTTCACTTGCAACCGTCATGATGGTATGCTGGTCACTATTTGGAGGGTATGTATATTGCTTTCCTACCAAGGCGCATCTCATACTTTTGTAGAATCGGAGGATATTTCTCGAGCCGTGTATATGCCTCTCTGGGTGGGACCAACCGTCGGAGTAATTCGTTCCTTACTGCTACAATTTTGCCAACGTAAGAGTACCTGTTGTTTTAGAAGACCCGTTCAGCTGAACTTCATCGTTGCGCAGGGTTGTGTTTATTATCTTCTTTATCCTCAATCTATGTCTACTTGTTGCTGGATCTTCCGGCGCTGTCCCGTTCGGTAGGTGGCCATGCCTCGATGAAACCACCGGTGGTGACGTTCCGAAGGAACCATGCTTTTGATTGTTTTATTATGGTTTGGCATCTCATCACCGTTATCGGCAATTGGCTCCTACTTTGGCTCCAGAAAGGGCGTAAGTTTGTTTTTTTCTGATCTTAATAACTGAAGCACTTATTCCCGCCATAGTCCATTGAGCATCCCACGCGTGTGAACGCAATTCCTCGTCAAATACCCCCGGGTCCCAAATACCTCCGACCTTTGGTACATTTTTTGACGTGTTTCAATTTATTGAAGTACTAAAAACAAATCGCCAGCCTGCAGCTATAATCGGTGGTATCCTTCCCTTCGGTCAGATATCAGTTTGAATCACGACTTTTTGCCTTCCAACCGTTTTTGACAGGGGCGACTTTCATTGAACTTTACTACGTACTGACAAGCCTTTTTGCGTCCCGCGCATACTACGCTTTTGGATTCTTGGCCCTCACAGCAGGAGTTGTAGCAATCACAACGGCCACCGTTACCATCTTGTTCACGTATTTCATTCTATGTGCGGAGGAGTACAGGTATGCGCTCTTGCATTTTCCATCCTAGTCGATACTTACTCCACGTCTTTCAGGTGGCATTGGCGTGCCTTCATGACAGGTGGTGGAAGCGCATTCTGGGTCTTCGCTTACGGCATCTTCTACTGGGTAACCCGTCTTTCCCTCGATTCGTTTTCGGGCGTTGTCATATACCTCGGATACCTTATTCTCCTTACGATGGTCGACTTCCTTGCCACAGGTACGGAAGACAGCTTCTTTCCTTGTGTTGTGAGATTGATGTTGTGGTTTGTTTTTTTCAAGGGACGATCGGTTTTCTCGCATCATACTGGGCGGTCTATAGGCTTTATAGAGCAATTCGGGTCGATTGAAGATAGCTAGAATGTCTGTCCTAATATACAGGCTTGATCTTCCATGAGCACGTATTTCATTAGTGTGACGTCGGTCAGTCTTTGTGAGATGTAATAAATCATTGTAACTACGCATGTATATCTACTATCGACGACCTTTCTTTCTTCCGACAGAATGCCGGCTAGGACGAGCGTTTTTCGCTCTTTTCTGCTCCATGGTTTTCCTACTCTTCCTAATCTGTTCACTTGTCTTGAGCTCGGACTTGACCCTACCCATGGCCTTGCCCCCATATCGCCCTCCGGGCCGAGTTGACTTTCCAATGGACTCCGTCTCTCCTTCTCCTTCTCGTTTCTTGTTCGATTGGCGTAACTTTCTCTCATAGCTCACGTGGAGCTTATCAAGAGGTTTTGATGGTAGTGCCGCATTGTGTCGGAACCTGTGTCCACCAGTGTCTCCTGCCCGACGACCAGTCACTCCGATTTCAGTTTCACCAATCTTTGGCAACGATGTCCTTGTCTTGGCCTTCCATTCCTCAAAGCGACCACTTCGATAGGTAGCTGGCAATTTCGTTCCACTTTCCGTTTTCACAAGTTTTACATTGTCCGCGCCAACGCCATTGCCCTGTACAAATTTCTTCTTCTTCTTGTCCCAATTCAACTGGCTTTGACGCTTTTGGCGACCGGCAACGACATCATCTCCAGTGAGATCAAAAGTAGCACTCTGAGCTTGTTGAGCAAAGGTGGCGCCATCATTCAATGAGTACCTGGACCATTCCTTTTGTCAGCTTCATGATGAAATGGTGAGTTTAACTATCGTACCCTTTCTCAGTTGTTGCTCCTTTTTGGTAATGCGACATGTAAAACTCTGAGTCCCGGTAACCTTGTTTCTTGGACGATGTACCGAAAACAGCCTAAAAAAAGTAGTGTGAGAGAAGATAATACCGTACTGAAGGATATTGTACTCGTACTTCGATATCAGCTTCATCCGCCATTTCAATCGTGTTACCAGTAGAAACAAACTCGTCTGGCTCTTCCTGGGCGGCAGGAGTGGTTGATGTCAAAGTACGCTGAGTCGATCTGCTCAGCGCTTTTCTGCGCTCTTTCATAAGAGCTGCATTTGTCGAATTGCCCTTCGTCCCAATCTCAAACACCGTTTCAGAAGGTGTAAATGAGTTGACTGCACGTATCAGTGCCTTCCTTGCTTCCTCTTCTACCCTTCTATTTTGTTCCTTCTTGCCTCTCAGAAGCACAGGATGGGTACCGGAATCGGAACCCGCAAGCAACCATTGTGGGTCTTTGATCATCTCTTTTGCTCGTTTGTAGCTGGGAGGGCTAGCTTTACCTTTGCTTTTCTCGTACAACGTATGGCCCCTCTTCATGACGTCTCGTAAAGAAGGCAGGGAGTGATTCGCATCTTCGAGAGATCGGATGTACTCGATGTCTTCGTCAATCTTGCTACGCTCGAAAGTCCCTAGGACAAGGGAATCAATATACGGCCCATCGCCATCTTCTGTGACATCATTTTTCAATGGCCGGGCGAGAAACAACTGGAGATCTAGGAGATACGGTAGCTCTGTGTTGGTGACGAATGACCATGCCCATCCCTGACGACCTGCTCTAGCTGTTCGTCCCACTCGATGAACGAAAACCCTAGCACCTTGAGGGAAATCGTAGTTGACCACGTTCTCGAGGACGGGAATGTCAATACCACGGGCGGCAACATCAGTCACAACAAGGATGCTCGTAATTCCGCGTCGAAATTGATCCATCTGAAAGGTCCGAGCTGACTGATCCAGGGAGCCGTAGATGTGAGACACCGCATATCCTGCAGAAGTCAAAAAAGCAGACATGAATTCAACGTGATGCTTTGTCGCTACGAAAATGAGCGTTTGGTGGGGAGCTGTGAATTGCTCTGAATGTTTGAATTTGCCTTTCCGTTTGTCAGAAGCTTCTTCTATTGCTTCAGAATGAGCACTCTTGAAAGGCACTTTGATTACATCGCGGAGTAGCGAAAGAAGACAAGCCTCCTTCTCTGCTTTTTTAACAGAGAAAAATGCCATTCTGAGATCGGTGCTGATCTTGCTTTCAGCGTCTAAGCGCACCAGTTTGGGCTCCACCAAGCCAGCTTTGGCGAACTCAACTAGAGATTTTGGCAAGGTAGCGGAGAATAGCAATGTTTGTCTGGTTGGAGGGAGTCGATGTATGATCTCTGTGAGGGCCGTTTCAAAACCCATTTCAAAAAGGCGGTCAGCCTCATCGAACACGACATATTGGATAGATTTCAGGTCCAAATTCATTTCCACAATCAAGTGAAGCAAACGGCCTGGTGTTGCTATAATTCTGCGAACTATTAAACAGACGCGACGTCAAAGAGGATGAACTTACACGTCAGGGTTATTGGTGATCATTTCGAACTGTTCGTCGAGGCCTTCACCTCCGACGACGAGACCCCATCTCAAACTTTGTCCTTTGTTTGAGCTTTCGCCTTCTTTGTCACCGGCATGTTCACCGGCGTCTGAGCGCCAACCTCTTGCCAATTCTTTACCAACTTTAAGGATTTGAAGCGCCAATTCTCGAGTCGGTAAAAGAATAAGAGCCCGAGCACCAAATGTTGTAGCATGTCGACCTCCCAGTCTCTGAACAAGGGGAACCATGTATGCAAGAGATTTTCCAGATCCTGTACGCGCCATACCAACTAGATCTCGGGGAGGGTTTGTAAGAAGAGCAGGAATGGAGAGACGCTGTATCGGCGTTGGAATTCTATATCCCTGGAGAGTTAGAGAGCGCAGGAGTGATGGATGAAGTCCTGAAAAGAATGCTTCAATATTGCTTCAAGAAAAGGCTGCATAGAAACCGACCCATGCTTTGGAAACTGCCCCCGCCAACTTCACCCTTCATAATCTTCCCTTGGCCTTTAGCTTGCTTCACTACATCTGTTCCCCCTTTGATATCTCTTTTTGCAATAGTGTTCTGCAGGAAGTTGTTAAAGTCATCGTCATCGGAGTCATCTGCAACAATTTTTGCTCTTTTGCCAGAAAGAACGTTAGAAATGTCTATCTCGTTGTCGGATGACTCTTGTGCGAATGAAGAGGACACATCAGAGTAGACAATGTCTTCAACAACGTTCGACCGCTTGCGCTTCGGTCCAGTCATGGTTGGATAGTAAATATGACGACGATCTATGTATTTTTGTGATCACCCCAGTCAAACATCATTCAACACTGAACACATAAATGGCTGAAACCAAACTAACATTGTATGGTATATCTGTCCAGCTTCCAGCATTATCTCCCTCCCATCCTTGCAAAAAGAGCAGTTCCTTCAAATATCTCGAAATCGACTTCAACCGTACCAAGATTCCAGGTCACTCTAGGTTGATGTTCCATCTTTCTCACTACCCACAAAATATACCTCGAGATCCTCTGATATCAGTACTGTGACTGTACCAGTGTCGTCTCTGGCGATGAATGCCGAGCAGGTCTTCGGAGACTCCAGTAACTGGAGCCCTACCTTGCGTATTACTCCAGAAATCAACTGATCAACCCTCGCGATGTCATATAGATCCAATCTGCCTGAAGCAAACTATCTTTCCAACTACGTCCCTAATACTAGCACCAGTACAAACAGTAGCATAGATTACGCACAAATTAGGGTATCTTCAATCATGCACGTAAGATCAAGCCAATGCAATTCTCCGCATGCCAATGTATCATTTTATCGCCTTGATAAAGTACGAGCAGACGAAGTTGATGATGTACGTGTCGCAGTGGCATTTGGCATTGGCAACTTCGATGTGACAGCGCCTGTGCTGGTTGCTCCTATTGAGCGACCGCGAATCGAGGTTGAACCGCGTGGTACTGCGAAAGATTCAGTCAAATACACATGAATAATCCAAACTCTGGAATTACCAGCTCTCGTCGTGCCACGACCTGTGCCACGCATTGAAGCCCGGGTACCACGTACGCCTCTAATTCCGCCACGAACAGCCGCCCTCTCCCTGTTCTCGCGTTCTACACGTTCCCTCTCTTCTTTTTCAATCTTCTCCTGTTCCTCCCGTCTCCGTCTCTCCTCTTCCTGTTGTTCCGCAAGCGCCTTCGCTTCAGCATCCCGTCGTGCCCTCTCTCTTTGTGCTATTATTTCACGTTCAAGCGCTTCTTCGTCCTATAGTGCAATTTCAGACGAGGAGAATGTAAAAACAATACACGCAACTTACAGCTTCCGCGCCTTGCCATCGCTGATCAAATATAAGACGGGTGAACTCCTCGGACTTGGAAAGAATACTGATGTATCTGTTCAAAAGGGCATCTGTTTGTTCCAGCTGCATTGCGACGCGCTATATAGGTAGAAAAGATTTTAGAAACGTGCGAATACGTTGCGAGAGTATTATACTTGATTCGCAGATCCTGTGTCCTGTAGCGCTTCGTTAAACAACGCGAAAGAGGAATTCAACTTCTTCAATATGAAGATATCGCTTTGAAGTTTGTCCTCACGTAGCTTCGCTGCGTGTCGTTTGTCGTGCTCGGTCTGTTTATCGTCGTTCGTTTCTTCTCTTACACCATCCTCCGGGATATCACCATCCACAGAGCCATCAGGGCGTATTGAATTAGTCCGCGCTAAAAGGCTAAACGGTTTATGTGCTACAGGTGTCCTATCGGTCAAAGATAGCTCTGATAGGGAGAGATCGTCCCCTCCAAGTCCAGTGTGCGATGAAGACGATGAGGGCAATGGAGATTCAGATAACAATTGTGATTCACTTGCTGGGAAGAAGATGGATGAGGAATCAGAGCCATACATTTTGTGTTGAAATCTCGTGACGTCGAGAGAGTTGGAGGAAAGTGGCTTATAAATGTGTCGAATCGGCCCAAATATGTAACTCCGGATCGAATATGTAACTCCGGATCGAATATGTAACTCCGGATTGAATATGTAACTCCGGATTGATATCTTCAACGACAAGTTTGACTCATAAGTACAACTCATACATTCTGCATCGGCCATCCATGCATTCATTGCATCTTGTTGCGTATTGCATTCATGCCTATCGGTAACATATTCACACAAGCCGTGTATCGAGTACCACGTCCATACTCTGAGATGCGAATCGGGCCTATGATTGTACAAGCCTTGAAATCCACTCCTTCTAATGGCTCCCAGCGCCTTTTCTCGTGGAGAGATTACCATCGTTTTCACTGTCATAATCTATTATAGTCATCATGTGCCTTTCGAGGTATCCAATGTGAAGGAAAACCCGCACACAACTCTTTTCTGATACCACGATGTTGTTCAACGATCAGTGATTCAAGCTACGTGTCAAATTCACCATTGCCGACGGAATAATTATTTCGCGTTAATGACAAACCTAGAACAACCTCAAGTCGACAAGAGCAAGCTCATAGGCGGCTGGGCTTTCATATCAGGCGAGAGCCGTCCTTTACTTTCACGACTGAATACTCTGAGTGAGCGAAGTAGCGCCCCGACGGAGACATAAACGACCAACCTAAGCTGACTACCAAATTTGGAGCTGGATTTGCTCAAGGGCGAGCGTGGATCAAATGGGGTCTCGAGTGCTGTTTCTTCCTTCATTTCAGGAAAATAGGAAGGTTCCAATTTGAACATGAGATCGCATTTCGGGCATAAAGAAGACTCTGGTGATGAAAGTGATGCATGCAGTCGGTCGCCACGGATTGATGGACTCGACGCGAGGGGCGAGATGTCCTTTGGCTTTGGGGTAAAGAATTCTAGAGAATCCAAAGGGCTAAGGGTGATGTCCAGCACAAGAGGTTCCATGGAATCCGATGGTGGGCTATCGCCGAGAACGGGAGATAAATTGTTACTTGTCTGGTGTGTTTTCATCGGAGTGGAGATGAGAGAAGAGATTTCCTGTTGTGGTGACTGCCCTCCAAGATTCAAATGATCACTAAAAGATTTCGACAGAGTAATGGGAGAGGAGGGTTCTTCAGTATCACTGGGATATGACTGGATATCATATGGTGTTCGAACTATCACGCGAGGGCTCCGAGAGCTAGTACGTCGCTCGGTCGTAGGGAAGACATGGGAGGAAGAGGACGACGGCCCTCGTGTATATGTCAAATCGGGATGCAACGTTGTGGTAGGCAATGGCAATGGAGCCTCGGCCATGTTCCATGGGCTTCCTAGTAGAGGAGACCGCCGAGACTTTGGAGTTGCCAACACTCTCGGCGAGCTCCTAGACGGGGAAGCCCGAACACTCTCGTGTGAGGGAGGCGTTTTCGGAGTACCCACGCGTGGCTTTGAGTCGCTGGAACTGTGTTCCACAACCTTGGTGACTCCATTGTCTCTGGCTTGCGCAAAATTTCGACTGGCCTCTCCTATGGTATTGAAGCTCTCATGAATTGCACCAGGTACGCCACTGACAAGGGGTGCTACTTCTGACCTGTTAAGGAGTCGTTGACAGTCGCGCAAAAGATATGATTGGCTTTACCAAGTCTCGTAGACACCTGGAGATTTTCCGACTAAGACAACATACCACTTTTTGGGCTTTCTCGCCATACTGCAATAGTGAATAGAAGTCAAAAAATGAAATCGAATTTTCCTATGAGGTTGGTCGACACCTTTTAGGGTCGACACCTTTCAGGGTTACCATGAGCTTATGTAAATAGGTGTGAATAAGCGCCTATAGCTTATTGCTATAAGAAGTGTGGATTCTCATTCTGGGTGATTCTCATCATCTGTCATGACCATCATACTTTATGCCGAGTTGTTACATAGATGCAAACATCTTCTCGCCCGAAGATTACGTCTGGTGCGTAGATTATCATGTCTATGAGAAGAATTGACCATGGCAATGGGTATTAGTATTAAGCCACTAATTTTCGGATAGGTAGAGCTAAAATAATGGAAAAAGCCAAGTAGATTTACACTGCAATATAACCACGGTTCGTAGAACGCCGTGGACGAACGGAGGAGCAGAGGTGACCGATAACGTCACTGAGCATATATGGAACTTCTTTCCAGAAGTCGCGATGTCTGCCGTCAAGATCAGCGGCATTCAATGTATATGAGAAGGCCGACGTACGGCAGAAGGTCTGTACCACGGGCTCCATAAGTCGTGTAATTATAATATGCACCTAGACCGAAATATGCAGCAAAAGCGATCAGAAGCCTGAGATGGAATGAGATTGTTGATTGAGTCGATCAGGGAATGCTTACACAAGGAAGAACCAGCCAACTCCGCTTCCGGTACTCTCTGGCTTGTTATTTTGAGGTGGTTGATTGTCAGGAATACCACCGCTATCGTCGTTACTCCCACCCTTATCCCCTTCTATAGGGCAACCAGCAGGTGTGCTCCATTCAACTACAACTTGCGAACCATCAAAAGATTTGAAGTCAGGGTCAGAGGTTTCCCCCCCACTGCATAGTATCGTGAGCCTGAGCGATGGATGTATTGGCGTGGCATTAGAAGGATGTGGATATTCGGCGCCAATTGAAGTGATTGTGATATATTTTGGGGCTGTTTTCAGCGGTGAGAGAGCGGAGACAAGTCATAGTAGCTACCCACATGAAGTTTCAGCTTGAAATGTCAAGTCCTGAGTCGAGGCCGACATCAATGGAATCACAGAAATTATGCGATCTTTCTCATCTGGTTTGCTGTTTATCTGCGTAAAACATGCCCTTGTGCCTTTTGTGCACTTGTTCAAAACTAAAGAGTTAGTTTAACTTGACCAACTAATGGATGACGTGCACCTGATCGCTTTCAGCCACATCCTCCTGCCTTTCAAGCTCTGCACACAAGTTAAACCTGAGAAGGTCAACAGTAGATGTAGGTGGTGTTTCACGCTTCCGCCTCGCTGTGTGCTCTCCCGCGAGTGATGTCAAATCGAATTTCAAGCCGTCGGTAGTCACTCGACATTCAAAAGTTGACCCATCCTGCGCATAAACGGAAGACGTTATAAGCAGTAAGAAGGAAATCAGAACGGCAGGCAAAGTACAAGACGGTCTCAAAATCATAGACGGTAATTATGGAATAGCAAGAGCCACGACGCCTTCCCTCAGCCGAGTCCATTTATTTGGTTGAGACCTCTGAATTAAATAAATATCCGTTTGGCCTGACGAGATTACAAGACTTGAATCAATGTGTAATTTCCTCCCTGAATCTCCAATTTTCCATCCTCAGGGAGTATCGAAAATGTTCCTCCTTCAACATGGATTGGCCCCGTGCCAGGTAGCTGAATAGTGCCTCGAGTACTCTCAGGAACATCCACCGCTAGCATCAACTTGGTGTCACGTATCTCCCACTTAACTCCAAACCAACCTAAGCTAGTCGTGAAGCCACCTTCTGCACCATCCAAGCCACTTAGCATTGGTGCCAAAGACCACGTCGCGCCTTGCGCAGAAGTAGGCGTCAAGCCGAGGACGAAAAAGGTCAAAGCTGGAGTGGGACCAGTCGCCCAACCATGACTATGACTGGTATATGAGTGATCGAAGTGGTAACCGGCAGCCGCACGATATCTGTATTTGACCTCGGTTAATCCGTGACAGTTACTCTCATGTTACAGAAATGATCTCACCCTAGAGACCCGTTGCGCGTAAACCCTTCCAACAGGGTGGATTGTACAGACAGATTTGTATAAAGCATATAACCCCACTAATAGGTGATGAAGCCGGTAGATGTTGCTATTCTAGTGCAATGCTCACCTCTAAAAGTGTACGTCAGTTTACTATTGAGGCGATTGATATGATATTAAAGGCACACCTCTACGCAAGAGATCTAAAGCCCTTCCACCTTGACCGGCGATGAAGTGTGCTTGAACCTACTTTGGTCAGTCTCCTTGATGGATATTTGATTCCTTGATTGACAACCAAGGCAAGCAAAAGGCTGACCTCAAATCCGCTCACAAACGGAATAATTGTATCGTTGAGCTCCGGGTTCAATGGGCCAATGTCAGTCCAAAAGTTCGTTAAACCCTGGCTGATAGCCGCATTCTGGGACTGCTGGTTGGTAACGTTGAAGAGAACAGCTAAGGAATTCCCGTCCTGTGGATGCAGCGTTGAAGTAGGATTGTCTCGGAACATGCCAGCTGTGTCGTCCCATAGTAAATCATTGTAAGCACTTTTTAAAGTGGTCGCGTTGGCTATGTAGGAGGCAGCCAAGTCCGTGAAACCAAGACGTGCTGCAAGGTCTGCAGCAGTAATGAGGGCCTTAGAAGATTACAATTGAATCAGGTTGGAATTGCAGTGCCCAGAGAAGAGTGCTTGCCTGATATAAGATAGCATTGGCTGCAGAATTGTGTCCTTGGCCGTTGTCGCGCCCCCAGTCATTAGAAAACGCTTGCGGGACATTCATGAGCCCTGTTGAATCTACTTGATCCTCCAAGAACGCTAAAGCCTTAGTGAAGTTGCCCCAGACGAGACGTACGAAATCAAGGTCCCCTGTATACAGGTAGTAGTTGTGGGTACCAATCAACGACCAGCCTATATAAGTGTCGCTGCCTTTGGCATTGATTGGCGGTCCTGAATATTGAAGAGAGCCAGTGTTGGGGTCTTGTGTCGAGAACATGACGGCTAGAGAATTCTTTGTCGGAAGAAGATCGTTCAATGCAACGAACTCAGTATGGGAGGAGATTCCCATATCCCCTACAGCTACAAGTTGATCAAACCTCATTGGTCAAGTCACAGGAACCTTACCTGGCCAGATGTTTCTGTAACGGCCATAGTGAGAACGACGTTGTTTTCACAGCATCACTGAAGAGCAAGACATACCTGTCTCGTTTTGCACCGTCAACAAGGATTGGGCCATCGACGGGACCACCTGACGCGTTATTTGCCCATCCTTCACAAGAGCGGGTCAATTACGTGGGCATATATTGCTATTGAAGCTTACCATTTGGTGAAGGGCAGGGTTGCTGGCGGGCTTGATGGGAATCGATAGTATTTGTCTGAACTGTATATGCTCCAGCATACCAAAGTTTCGTCAAAAAGTCGGGATCATGAAACACAGGGTCGTGAGCAAAAAAGTAACCATTGTATGCTCTCAGATCATCCCAATGAGGCATCCAAGTCGTGTGAACGGACACATTGGAAATGGTGACGGGGTTATTGTCGTTTGACACGATAGTAAGGTACCTAAAACCACCTCTTTGCTCGCCAATTGTTTGTACAAAAGTGCCCGGAGAAAGCGGAAATGGCAAAGTTTGAACTCCATCGGAATCCATGGTTGGGACTGCACGGCACGAATCATCAGAATGGAGCGGGCTAACAAATGCAGAAGATTCGGTAAATGAAAGAGAAATCGACGACTGTGGTGTCGCTTTGTTCACCGTGAGCGAAACTTCACCGCCAACCTAAGATGAGAATGAGTGATACAGAATTAAGGAACAAAGTTGGTCACAACTTCTTGTCCGAAGTCCAAAACAAAATATGAACCATTTCCAATCAGGGTTGCAGAACCATCGTGTGGAGGAACAAGTTGGTCTAGTGCCTCAACATTCCCACCGCTAGAGTGCAGAGCTTTTGGCCGCACATTTCTGCTCAGAGGGGCAAAGTTGAACCCATCCCAAGGGCCCGGAGGAGCTCTAGCATCAATGTTGGAAAACAAGAGAGGAAAAGACAATATCCAGAGAGAACCGAGATGCATGAATCGAGGTTATGCGAGTGCACGCCATTTGAACTTTCTTTTTCTTATGACCCGTCAATACCTGGGAAGGAATCTCACTCAAATGACTGATGCTGACGTTAGGTGTTAAAGAAAGATGCATCATGCCCAAGGATTACAGTGAAAAAAGCAAAACTAAAGTCACGAGCCCAAGACACATGCTCAAGAGAGGGACGAACATTTTCACACGAAATGACGAAACGTTCACGTCCCGCAATTACATGTTGCATGGCCGGGTCAACTTTCTAGTATCCCCACCGGCAAAAATTATCACGTATATCGTGAATTTGACGAGTAATCTGTAAACATGATAAGCAAACGTTGAACACCTACGAACGGACTTTCCCAGATGCACGAGAAATGCACGAAGTCATTTCAAGTTATTTGAAAAGCTGGCTGTACGTCGCCTCTACAACGCTTCTCTGATCCACTGGGATCCCTAGTAAAACATTTCCTGGACGATTCTGCACGAAGCGACAAAGGCTGAGTAAGATGATCGCGAAAAAACGGTGACCAGCCTGGTCTGCGACCGTAATCTTCATCGTCACTGAGACGCCTTTTCCCGCTCTCTCAGAGACTCTAGCCTTGCCCTTGTTCTTACCATCACACCCTTCCTTCATATCAACTCCTGAGAACCGTGAAATCTCTAAGGCTTCGTGCGCCATATCAATAACAGTACATACGATAACCGCGAAGGACATCGTTCATCATAATTGCTAGTGGGTTGCATTGAGAAAGAAAGCTCTACATTTCGAATCTCCCTCTAAATCGAAATCAGATATCTCGACATCGCTAGAGGTAGACATGCTATTGCGTAGGTCATCGCACAGGCAATCCTGGACCTCACGCAGTTCTCGATCGATGGATGCAAGCTTTGCTGCGAGTAAGCGTAACATGGGCGCAGGGAACGCTTTGTGAGCATAAAACATCAATTCACTTGCAAGGGAGTTTGGTTACTGCTAACATGTATTGGGTAAGGAAAGTCAGATTGAGTGGTGAAGAGCGATGTGCCATGGTCAAATTGGCATTGGCGGTGATCAGAGTATAATGTACATTATTATGCAGAGAAAGGCGGCGACGTTGAACAGAGGACGTGACGGACGGTGACAACCGTTAAGTATGTAAAAGCTGCGACCTCATGGCTAAAATAGGCGAAGGCAAGTCCGCTCTCTAGTCACGTGAGAGTACGCGTCTATTAAAATCAGCCACACTTTAGCCACACTCGCATCTTGCTTGATTTCCAACGCGATGGCCGGTCTCGAGAACCTTGTTTCCTCAATCTACCATGAAAAACAGCAATCTGGATCGATGCTCTGTGCCCAACACGCCCTCAACAATCTTCTGCGTATGTTCCCCATCTTTTCAATGAATCCACATTGCTTACGTTGTCACTCCAAGAGGGGAACTATGTGAGCTACAGTTGCTGATATTGAGCTCAACCCAACTCAGATACCCAGTTTACCGCCCCTGATCTGTCAGATATTGCCAGCAATCTTGATGCCCTAGAACGTAGCTACGATGGTACTCACTCACATAGTACCAACATGGATGATACAGGTATGTCGTGACTGAAATACTCTTGAGACTGTGATCCATGTATTGTATCTTAGGCTTCTTCTCGGTGCAAGTTTTGGAAAGTGCCCTAACGGTCTGGGGACTCAAGTGAAATCTTTCTCCGGATTTGGAGAGTTTTCTCGCTAAACTCTCGTCCTAGTCTCACTCGATGGCGTGGAGAGGATATGCGTCCCTATCAAGATCATCCACAGTAGGTGGTTTATGGCGCCGTCATTCGATCCCTGCTTTTAATCGATCCGCCAGGAACCAACTTGCATTCATACTCAATCTAAATCAACATTGGTTCACCCTTCGGCGCTTTGGACATGCTGAACCTAACATCAACAATGATGTAGGTAACGGACACTGGTTCAATCTCAACTCTTTCCTCCCTCAGCCAGAGTGGGTTGGGAAACTTTATCTCGGAATGGTACTACAACAAGCAGAGAGTGAAGGTGCGCTCCATCCATTTCTCATCACAGATGATGCGTCGACCTTGCCTAGGCTATTCAGTATTCGCGGTTACTCAGGTTGATCCTTCGGCACCTCTTGGTTTGTCTCGTACCATTGCCGATGAGATTGCATCAACTCTGCCGGAACCGACGTCCTCCAATGCCATATCACACAGGCCACTGGTCTCGAAGTCAGCGCCTAGTGTTCCTGACCATATCGAAGGTCTTGAGGATGAGGATTACGAATTGCAGGCAGCGTTACAGGCGTCCTTGATGGGTAACCATTATAGTATCCCGCCCCCTGTTGCCCGATCTTCTGCGCAGTTCTCTCATGCCAATCTTGAAACGCCGTCAACATCACGGGTCCAGACAGGGCTACATTCCTCTGCAAACGAGGAGGACGAGGGACATGATGACGTGACAACAGGAGAGAAACCCGAGTTAGACCCAGTTGCGGCAAGCATGGCTCGCAGCCAGCTAATGCTGCAGCGGATGAAGGCGCATCAAGAGCTTGCTCAGCGCGAGTTGTGGGATGAAGGTTCATTGAATGAAGCTGATGCTGCTGCTCTCGAAGAAAGGCGAGCCAGACGTCAAAGGGAGGAGACGGACGAAGCTGAACAACTTCGTCGTGCCATTGCAGAAAGTGAAGCATTAGCGCAAGCTCAGGGACACGCACCCCGGACTGATGACGACAACGAAAGGGTGGGTTCTGTCAATATCGCTCGGCCTGAACCGAATCCATTGCAAGGTTATCATCATGATGTCGGTGCGAGGGTCTATGATGATGATGATGTTGAGTTGCAAGCGGCTCTTAAAGCCTCCTTGGAGCATGTTCCCCAAGGTTGGGAGTTCCCAGAGTTACCATCCCCACCAGCACGTTCTCGACCTGTCCAGACCCTTACTCGTGCCCCTACTGTTGCATCCACCCGAATAGAAACTGAGGTCGAAGATAGGGAATCAATTCTTTCCGAAGATGTGGAAGATTCAGGAGACCATAAATATTCCGACCCTACCGCAGAAACCGTTAGTGTGGATGAACTCAGACGGAAGAGGCTGGCTAGATTCGGAATGTAATCAGGACTGCTTGAGGAGTTTACATTGAGTGTTTGTGGAGCATTGAGGGGCAAGTTAGGCAGGGCTATACAATATGTAATATTTTATTGATTACGGCTACAAGGCTTGTGGAGTTACAAATGGATTTGTTTCCTAGGATGTCCATGTAATAGAATAAAGTCCAGTTCCATGTCTGTTGAGTCTAAGGTGGGTAGAATAAGAGTGCATGATAGTCCATTCCAAATGAAACGAAAAATATGGCGATGCATTCAGGATGCATGCGACGGCTGAGAGTCATTTTCGCCATTTTCAGCTCTACGATGATGTCGTCCTTTTGCGACACGCAGGTAACGAGAGAATCGATTTCTTGAATTTGAGGGCAGCACAGCATGACCATGTTCTTCGCCGTTAGAGCTGTCCCTTGTGGATTCGCCAGAGATGATGTTCTCCAAAGCAAGAAAATCTGAGGACGATTGATTTTGTTAGAGAGAATCCAAGAAGCTGCAATCATGTCTAATTACCTTCCCGGCATATGGGGCAAGAACTGGACAATTCCAATAGCCAGGGATCAACACAACTCTGATGAAAACGATGTTTACCCTCGCATGGCAAGAGACGAAGATCATCTCCTTCCTCGAAATCCATGATGCATATGGGACAAGTTTCTCGGCCAATCGAGGCGGGAACAACGTCTTTCGGATCTCGTTCAGCACCTCGTGAAGAGCCTTCTCTGAGACTCGTAGATGCAACAGAGGGTCTACTAGACTCAAATTGAGATTGCTGAGTCAAAGATTGGTTTCTATCTGTCTGCCAATGCTCTGCGGCATCAACATTCTCAACCGTTTCAATTTCCACTGCTGCCCTCGGTTCTAGGGTATCTTGTTTCTCCACGCGAGTAAGTCGTATTTCCCTCATTTCCACACTGGGACTGCTCAATTGGCTTTGTTGATCTACGATCTTAACTGGAATATGTTGCGATTCAGGCTCAGAAGATGAGCGAGGGGCCATTGGATCTCTTCCGAACTTAACGATGGGGAAAGTATCAAGGATAGCATGCGTCAATCCCCGGGCACGGCTTTGACCTAGACTGCCTCTACCGCGTGCTCGTGGCCCGTACCGTTCTGGATGACGGATGGCTCTTACCGCCTACTCTGCAAAGTCAGTCTCATGTCATGCAAGAGAAAAAGGCACGTACACCAGTGATAATCACTATACAAAACAATGCCGAAACACATCCCGTGATAGCATATAGAATAATCCTGGGAGAGATGATGAAAATACAAACTACCACGAAGTTGAGACGCCTACATAGCCAGATTGGTGTTCTGTTTTTTACCACCAGCAGATGTCGAATCTACAGAGCCATTGGTTGTGGAAGGATCATTGAGCTGGACAGTTGAATTGTAGGCCTGGAGAATGGCGAATAAATAACCAGGTGCCGGGGGTGTACCATCCCGCAAGGTGGTGTTCATCATAGAAGCTGAATCATTCAATCGCTGAGAATCGTAGACACCATAAAGTGTTTCGTTGATTGGGCCGGATTGTCCAAATTGGTACTGGATGATAGATGCGCTGGTCAAACTCTGAGTGGAGAATATGTCGAAAACTTGATCAAATGTTTCCGGATCTGCGTATTCGGGGTTGATGACGCAAGCAAAGGAATATTCCGAGTATAGAAGCTGTCAATGTGGCTCAGACACAACTACGCCAGCAGAATAGAGGATTAGACTGACAGCTGCGACCGCACCCTTATCCCGAGCAAGAGTGAATACATCCTCCTCCTGAGACGCATTTGTTGCATTCGAATCACATGAAACCATTGCGATCCATGGAGTCGTGGCTACAAGTGCTTGAGAAAACGATACGACACGGAACAAACATAGAGAACTGACTCGGTGGCGTTGCATTGCTCACTTTATCCTCGGAGAAGTGTACCAAAGCTCCCTGTGCCAAGCTATCACGGCATATATCATAGATAAAACTAAGTCTGCATACCATACTAGTTCCTTGAGTGTCAAGACCAGCGAGTTGGTAGGAAATGTTTTGAGAATAGTAGCTATCGGTCTGGTGAACAACTCGCCACACAACAAAATGAGCAGAGCTAACCCATTAGGATACCACCTCAAATACAACTTTGAGATGTCGGTAACATTCAAACCACCATCAATTGCCTCTTGAGTAGAATTCGTGGGCTGCGCAGGAACATATGCAAGGATCTGAAGACAACCGAACAAGAACCCAGTGATTACAAAGGCGAGTCGAAACTTGACCGCTGTGATCATTTGGGAAAGGTAGGAGGAAGGCAAGCTGAACGATATGCCCAATAATTCTGAGGAAAAAGGACGATACAAAAAATGGTGCAGCGAGACTCACATGAGGTCGGAAACGTTTCACATATCTTGTAGTTGCTAGTACATATCCCACGACACCATGATCTCGAACGGCGACTTCCGGCACATATCTGAATCCGGTCTCACGGATGCATACTGCATCTTGCTCGATTCTCATCATGCTAGGCGACTCAGAATGGAGTGTATACGCAGTTGACCTCTGGAGATACTTTCAATCATGATGCTACTAAATCTCTGGCATGGCACAGAAAGCGCTTTAACTCTTCGCTACACTTACGCATGACCAGGACAATCAAACAGTGCTTCTTAAACCTTCTATCCCACAATCCCGAGAATAATCTCCATCAACTCGCTCTTGGGGTTCTCACTAGATAAAACTGATCAGCCTGAAGGTGTGGTGACACTGTGGTCCATGAATATACACTCAATCAGGTATCTAGCGTGTTAATAAGTGCCCAATCTCACAACAACTGTCCGACTGGGGTTAGCTCTTCATGTGCAGCTATGTCATATACCAGCGTTCCTCGCAAGTAAGTCTGCTCTACTTCACCTCGGAGCGTCATCCCAACATACGGAGATATCTTGTTCTTGAAGTTCAAATGATCACTTGTGACCTGTGAAGAACAATCGATTAGTAGTGTTGTGAAACCAGTCATCAGTAGTCCGACCATGAATTCTGTGTGAGGGTCCCAGATCACGAAGTCCCCGTCAAGGCCGACCTTTAACTGACCCTTCAGATTACCGAGACCGGCATGCTCAGCAGGTTTCAAACTCATCCATTCAACGATTTGAGCAATCGAGATACCCCTGCGTTGTCCTTCGGTCCATAGAAGACTCAAGCCCAAGCCCAATGTGCTAATCCCGCCCCAGGCACCCATAATATCCCCCTCACCAAGTCTCTTCAGTTCAACAATACATGGACTATGGTCCGACACTACAAAGTCAATTAAACCCTCCTTTAAGCCGTCCCACAACAGATCCTGGTTCGCAGCATCCCGAACTGGAGGACAACATTTAAATTCAGGGTGCCCATCAGGTATCTCGGCGGCAGATAGGCAGAGATAATGGAAGCAAGTTTCCACGGTCAAATTGAGTCCAGCGTCCCGAGCGGATCGGATGAGAGGAAGGGCTGATGAAGCAGATAGATGTACGATATGGCATCGCAGAGCAGGATACTTTTCCTGGAGAGATGTGATGAGTGAGATAGCATCCGTCTCGAGCTTCTGAGGTCTTGAGTTAAGGAAGGTCGAATATAACCTGACATCAGAATTTTCAGGAGTTCCAGCCGAACCCAGTTCGGCATGGAACAAAAGGACAGTGGAAGTATTCTGACGATCACCCAGAATTAGCGCGGTGAATCTGAGTATACCAACACATGCCTGTAGTTTGCTCATGGAAAGCTCAAGCTCATGGCCCGACACACAAGGGAATTCCTTGATTCAATTGTAGTTTCGGGAAACAAGATAGTGCATTGGCCACGTACATCGACACCACTTTCTATCAGAAAACACTTAAAACCTTTGATGCCTGCTGCCAAAAGAGGTTCTAAATTTCCCTGTGAATCTTGAGTCATGAATCCTCTATCTGCCTCTGTAATGCATCAATCGACAGACCGACCTGATTGCCCGGTATGAGACCACCCCAGAAAGCAACGTCGGAGTAACACTGATCCCGCGCCGCTTTTCGCTTGAGTTCCAAGTGCTCTACAGTAGTTGTAGGGGGAATTGAATTAAGTGGCATGTCAACAACGACAGTGACTCCCCCAGACGTGGCAGCTCTGGTGCCAGTGCGAAAACCTTCCCAATCAGTGCGACCAGGCTCATTCAGATGGACATGGGCACTAATCAGATACGATGATCATGAGTGTTCGTCAAGGTGACTCAGCAGAAACACACTCGACAAGACCCGGGAGGACGAATTTGTCGCCGGCATCAATCCATTGAACAGTGGGGTCATCAGAGCGAGCATCAGAGGATTGATAGCCAAGAACTATGTCCGTGATTTTCCCTGTAGAAAGCTCAACGGTGAGAGTTGCAGGGACAGGAGAGGTCATGTTTGGGAGGAGGACATTGCGACCTGTGCAGATGAGGATCATTGGAAAGATAGCCGTGCACAGCAAGCTGAGGGCCCGGCTCGAACATGTATCAGGGCCTCGTGACGGTCAGGCCCGGGGGATTAAGCTTACTCTCCACTGCGAATGTCTTCTGGTGTGCTGTCGAGGAAGATTACTGAGCACGGTCAGGAAGTTGCTCAGTTGGTCGGCCATGAGGCGCCGATGTCGATGAGAACACAACTTTACCTACAGAACTAACTGGATTCAGTCTTGGATTTCTGATGTCCGTGTTTGATATATATCTGTCGTAAGCTGCAGGCTATAAATCACGTCGTCACCCAAGCTCTCCCCGCACAAAACATGCCCCTCATGACTAGCCCTTGTAATCCCGCTGTCCCGCGTCGTCTGCCACCTGTGCCCTTCTCTCCTGCCGTGAGATCATCTCTTCGCCCTACGCGCTCGACATCGCGCCCTTTGCCAGTGGTTCCGCGTCCTCTCGTTTGTAAAAAATGCAAGACGTGTATCACATCGAGCCACGTCCAACTACCTCCATCTGCCGTGAGTTCTTTGTCATCGTGCAATGAATAATTCAACTGTTCATCCTCTTACTCTAGTATCCTCCGAATTCTCGTATGTTCAAGGGCTTCTCCGGCAGAGCCTCCCTTTTCATGGAAACGTGCGTCAACAAGGAAACTTCACTAACATGATACTCAACTCGGTCTCCACATAGTTACAACGTCAAATTGTCTAGTCCGGCTGTCCAGTTGATGGCCACGGGCGCGCATACAATGCAAGAGATATCTTGTTCGTCCTGCTCGTCTTATCTTGGATGGAAAATTGTGCGTGCCCATGAGACCTCTGAGAAGTGGAAAGAAGGGAACTGTTTGCTTGAACTTGAAAATCTATTTCACCACTCTGACATTTTCACTCCTTTCACCCATATGGATCGAAGTGATTCATCAGACACTGAAGACTCTGATTATAACATCAGTATATCACAAGGATGATTAAATACTGTTGACAACTTATATTATTATTCTAACTTATCACTAATTTGGACCGTGTATAATGCATAGAATGTGTACAATATTTCGTAGAATATCTCCGCAGAGTCATCCCACGTGTCAATGGTCGATCATGGAGTGTTTTTAGCAACCGGTAACGTCAAGTAACGTCTAGTCTTTCTTCAATCCATGACCTCGTTCTCTCTCTTCTGAATAATGGTTTCGGCGAATTCTACTATACCTCCACCCAAGAACAATCCACTGGACTCTTTGCACTCGCCTGACGTAACATATTTCGCGGCCGAGGATCGCGAAGTTGAGACGATTGCCTCTGCCACTGACTCCGAATTCAACGATATTGCTCTTGACGACGAAGCGCTATTTTCTGCGCACCCTGGTCACGAAGAATTGTCTTCTCATGATCTCGATTCTCCGGACACCGCGCGACCACCCATTGTGTCAACTACACCACAGGAGGCTGATCCACAACCAACAAAGACAGGGCACAAGAAATCAGCCTCTACGACTACAATCCGTTCAGACAACAACCTCCCCTTCATAATTTCTCGCCTTCAAGATGAGCATCGTTTATCCCAGCGAGGGAGTGTGGACGGCCAGCACAAGCTACAGGAAGAGTTCGCTCGTCTTCATAAAGAAGAAGAAAAGGCTACTGAGCCAGCTACTAATAAGACAATTGATTGGGGTGCGTCATGCGATATCAATCTCTGCCAGAGTATGTATATTGAGATGGGCACTGCCTCAGATTTCTGGGGCGCAGTAATCTCTGGTAATTGAGAAATCCACCTGCTTCTTCTTACATATCTGATCTACCGGTCGGTGGATTAGATTACCAGGGATTTGCGGCTGAACGGCCAGAAGAGCTGGCATCGGCGATTGCAAGAGGAATTCCAGACACTCTACGGGGAATGATGTGGCAGCATATGTAAGGGCTTGGTGGTTTTTCAAACCTAGAATTTTGAATCTTATCTGAGTTTCAGGGCTGCCTCAAAGGACCCAGAGCTTGAGGATGTTTATTTAAAGCTGCTGAAGGAAGTGAGCACACACGAAAAATCTATCACTCGAGATCTTGGAAGGTACCGGTCCGTCCTACCACAACAAGTCCTTGTGCTCATCTCTGACCTCGTTAGGACGTTTCCACATCATGATTTCTTTAATGACGGGCAAGGCATTGGTCAAGAAAACTTATTTAATGTTCTTAAAGCTTATTCCCTGTAAAGAATCAGGACCATCCCAAGTATAAACATACTAATAGCCTCGACAGTTACGATCCGCAGGTGGGGTACTGTCAAGGCCTTCCATTCGTTGTTGCTATCTTATTATTAAACGTGAAACACTCCTTAGACTAAAACGATCATCAAACTGACTCCAGCAATAGATGCCAGACGAGGAAGCTTTTTCTCTACTCGTTCGCTTAATGTACGTGTACGATCTACGTGGCCACTTCCTACCAGAGATGCCGAAGCTGCAGCTACGACTCGTGAGTGCAAGGATCTTTGGCAAATTTCATTTCATTTCATCATTCGTTATCAGTTCCAGGTATGCACTATGATACAATTTACGATTTTTAGATCTTCATGAGTGATTTTCTCAGTTTGATCGTTTAATTGAAGAACTTCTACCTGTCCTCCACGTACATTTCTTGCGCCAAGGAGTCAAATCGAGTATGTTTTGTTCTCAATGGTTCCTTACCATGTTCAGCTATCGGTATATCTTTTGCTTCTCTTCATTAACAAATACAACAACTCATTGCCTCTACCAAGGTTTCCACTTCCTGTTGTCTTCCGAATATATGACAACTGCCTTGCGAGTGGCATTGAAGCTATATTTGGTTTTAGCATAATACTCCTCAAGAAAAATGAAGATGAACTTTTGGCTCTTAAGTTCGACGAGATCCTGGCCTTTCTCAATACCCGTTTGTTTGATAAGTATAAGGCAAGTTGACTTCGTGATTCTTGTTACGGTATCATTCATGTAATCCGCAACACAGTTGCCGTCAGAGGACCAGGGCGAAGAGAAAGTGGCTCATGATGTAGATGCGTTCGTTCAAGATGCAGTTGCTTTACATATTACCCCCTTTATGCTCGACTCGTACCGACATGAGTACGAAGATCGACTGGTATGTTTAGATGTCATCTCAAGTCATGTAATAACCCTCTCTTCAGCGGGAGACGAACAAACATTTGACTGAGATGGACGAGCTTCGAACGACAAATCGCGCGCTGTCTTCTCAGGTGTATGTCTGTTTACCCCCCTCATAACTCACCATCCAGTCATCTTATTATTATGTTCTTTCTCAGCAAAACACTCGAGAATAGTCTTGCGCAGCTCAACGTAGAGCATGTCGATCTCTTGGTACGCATACCTCTGTTCTCGAGATGTTTCTACAGTTTCTGACATTTCTGAACGTCTACAGAATGAACTGGTCAAGTCTCGACTACGGAATGAAGAAATGGAGGAAGAACTTGTACGATACAAACTCTTGTAAGTGGCGTTTTGAGCTGAGTTAAATCTGAGATTCTCAAGGTCGTTCAGATATGCAGAGGCAATGCATGAAAACCAGGACGCTCAATCGTCGCATCGTATATCCATAGCTCAGATGCTCAGGCTAAAACGTGGGAGCAACTAGAACCACAACCCATATTCCCGACCCTCGCAGCTTATTGTGATGGTCTTGCATATCTGTTTTTGCATTACTTACAATCGATATCACACACAACGCTTTGTACTACATTTCTATCTCCATTCCAATTTCTGTGCGAGTGTGGAAAAGTTGCCTAAGGTTGCCAATTTGACATGTTGTGTCTGGTACGTGGAAATTGATTGCCGAAATCCACGTGAAGAGGGAGCGTAGCCCTTGTTCTTGGAATTGACTCTACGGTTCCCTATAGTTACAAGTCTCGTCGTCGTCGTCGTCGCTCTCGACATCGATAATCCTCTAATCAATCATAAGCCGTGTATACTGAGCTTTGGCGATCGCAGATGCCTTGGTCCAAGCGTCGTTCTTCTCGTCAGGAGTGGTGTACCAGAGCCCAATCCCAGCCCGACCAACAACACCCTCTGCCTACTCACCGCCCACCAATACTCCCAAACTTGATCCCAAGACACCCTCTCTCCCTCTTGAACGCCGTCGATCCTTATACTTCTCAGTCCTTGCTTACAGCTGAAGACATCTCTCCTGCAGTCAGTCATCCATCGTTGTAAATCGCTTCCGTTTCTTACGACATTTCTCGGCAGCAGAGTGCGTTCCGCGAGTCCTCTGGCTCTAAGGGTAAAATGTATGCCATTTTGATTGCAGATATCTACTTGGATGCCTAGTTGACTTGCTTTATGAAGGCCACCAGAAGTAAAACAGGCAAAGCCAGATCATCGATCGTCCCAAGTCGTAATGCAACCTTCCACTGCTCAGCAGACCTTGCAAATACCAGATGCCATTTCTGGTGACCTGTATACTTACAACTCCTTGCATACATTTTCTTTTGGATCTGCTCAGCCTCAGCAATCTACATCTCAGCCTGTTCATCCTCACTCATCGGTTCGAGATGGGGACAACATTGGTGAAGATCTCCGTTTCGGACCACCTTCATCTGACATTACTCCCCGGCCATCCGTTGTGGCATACGAACAAAATAATCAACAGCGTGTTCATACAACACCCCAGGCATCTCATAATACTCATTCATCGAATGGAAACGGGATTCAGAGCGGAGGTGATTATGACTGCCCCGCAGTGGAATCGGTTGCTAGTTCCCGTGCAGGATCTTCATCAGCTTCCGCGTCCGTAACATCCCTCTCTAGTACTGGGGACAATTACTTGCGTTCGAGGTCTCGTGCAAGTCAGAATTCGAGTTTTACTAATCAAACTTCTGCCGAGCAATCTGTGATCGCCGATTTAGATGATGATCATCGCCTTCCATTTCCTCCTCGCACAACCAATACCACCCCACGCGATTCAGATTCCAGCGAAACGGGAACTGTAAGTAATACGACAGTTGAATTCAGCTCAGATGAGGAGTTCGGTGATTCGGAGTACGATTACGATTACTACGATGAAGGTGTGAATATTGAAATTGGTTCCACGCAATACGAGGGCAGCGTTGCAACACACGATTGGGATCGCGACTTCTATGTGGGTATTAATAACGGTTCTGGTAGCATTCGGAGCGGTTTGAGCTATACAGAAAGAAGGGGAAGCATCCCAATAGCAATTCCTGGGACATCACCAGTCGACGACCCCTCGATATTTGTCACAGGCAGGAACAGAGAGGATAGTTTGGCGACCCTCCGCAGGCCCAGTCGAAGCTTGGATGATGATTTTGTAAAGCTGGGTATTAATCGACCTCCACCTTCTAGCCAGTTGACAATGGGACACCAACTGCAACCCTCACCTGTATCTGTCCCAGGTACCGACGGTGATTGGAGACTGTTGGAGGAGAGGAACAAAAGTAGAGACATGTCGAGGAATGTCGAGAGGGATCTCAAGACTTCAACGCTTCCTTCTGGCTCCAAAAATCTCGTGCACCATGCTTCGGAGCTTACCTCCATCGGCGTGGCATCTACCATGGATGATTTCGACCTTGATTGGACACAAATGCAGAGGGGTATCACTGGACTGGACCCTGGTGCAATGGGTGATATTGTTGGAAATTCCAGTCTTACTCCTGGTTCTAATCATCGTCGACTATCAACCACTGGTGCAAAGTGGCTTCCGTCGTGGACGAGAGAAGCAAGGAGACCTAGTGCCGCCACTGTTTCGAGTTATGGTAGTGATTCCTTCGGTAAAGCTATCCGTGACTGGGATGGTCCCAGCTACCAAGCTCAACGAAGAGACTGGAGCTTTAAGAAAGAAAAAGGGATTGTCTTCCAACCTCCGACAACAGTCATGAGCAGAACTGCTGGTGGTGGTTCCTTGTCTGCTGGAGGAACCATTGCGACTGAGAAAGGCACACCAGGTGACGAGGAACAAGCTGCTGATAAGGAGAAGGGATCTGCATCTGCAGTGTGGAAAGGCATGCGACTTAATACCTATGAATTCTGGAGCAACGATAGGCTGGGAAGATATAAAGTTGAGAGACGCGCTCAGAGAGGTACATCTTGTATGAAATTATATATGAAATCTACTTAACTACTCTTTCCAGCTACCAATGAAAACAAGGGTCCTCCACAGCGACTTTCTATTCTTCCCGTCGGATATCCTAACGGTCTGCCACCTGACGGACCCCCTGTTACTATACACAAGCACTCAAAGGCGGCTGGATTCTCTATCAGTCGTCACTATCGATCGTCGCGAAAGCGCAGTGAAAACCATCCCACATCTTCGCGTACAACAGATTCAACTCTCCATATGTCTATTGGCGGACTTTCTCCTGCATCCAAACGGGGCTCCAGCATGATACTTTTGGCTCCACGGCGTGTTCAAGAGGCTTACACCAGCACTACCTCGACTCGTAAGCTCGAGTCCCATGGATTGTTAGACGACCCCAATGTCTCGCACTCTCAGGACGTGAGAGACAAGGAAAGGCACCGATGGCAGAAGGAGCGGGAGAAACAAAAGCAATTGCAGGAGAAAAAAGAGATTGAGCGAATAAAGGCAATGATCAATACCGAAGAGACAAAAGAGAAGGGGAAAATAATGCAGCAATGGAAGGACGACATTCATATCCCTAGTGCTTCTAGTGCTCTTGTGCAGCCGTTGCCGCCTCCTACATCTGCACCTATGATTCATACCTATCCTCCTAGTTCTGCTTCGTCGCCGTGTACTCTGACTAATCACGAGGTGGGGATACCCGAATACTCGATCTCCAGAAATTCTTCACGTCACTCGCGCCGCAGACGTCGTATCCGTGATCCTTTGGAAGATGACGACGACGAAGATGATGATGATGAAAATGCACCACCCACTCGTACTCCACATAGTGAAGCTTTCGGGACCATGGATGCTGCACTTATTGAACGATTGCGGCAAGACAGATTCAACGGTGACTCAGAGAGAGGAGGACTTTGGAATCGATTGGTAGGCCGTGGTAATCATTCCGCCACGGCATCTCCCGCTCAGTTACACGCTCCATTCGTTGCTCCTTGGCTCGCATTGCAGTCCAGAAACAAGCAGGAAAGCCATCAAGTTGTCATCAACACTCTGAATGATTCTTTCAAGGATGTTGGACTGCTGCCGTCGAATTACCACACGTCGCGACATGCTGGCCCAGCCCCTCCTAGACAAAAGAAGATTGCAGGCAGCCATAACAACGATGATCCCTTCAAACAGATTCCGGAGGACGCCCTTTATATGCTTCTCCCTCTATGGCCAGGAGACACCGACGCACGATCGGAGACTCTCTCAGCCTCATTTGAACGGCCCGTCACACATAATTGCCAACGGCAGTATCTTCTCGTCTACTACAAGCCACCTCCAGAGGGAGAGCATAAAATGACTGATAGAGACAACAAGAAACGCTTGCGATCATCGCCAACGTCCTCTTACGATCCAATCACTAAGCGGGAAGACCGAGCTTCTGTCCTGCTCACGTCCTTCCACATTACCGCTCGCCTTGTACCATATCAAAAGCTGCAAGGCACCGGAATACGTGTTCCTGATGATGGCATGACTGTCACTGGTCCGCTGGAGACAGCATTTGCCCATATGCCTCCGCTGGTCGATGTCGACGAAAATTATTATGAATACGTCCTCGGTATCTGTCATTCTCGCGACGCAGGAATTGAATTCTATCCGGATGGGCTGGTAAAAATGGGGTTGTGTGAGAAGTCTGAGGTTTCTTTGCCAATCTCTACGTCCGAGGAAGATATACTTCCTGAACCTGAGGTGAAGCTGACCCCTATTGGTCGAGCTGTTTTAGAAATGATATGGTCGGGAGCAATCGCTCTTACTAGTTTTGGTACTAATGGATAAACTCACTGTTGAAACGGTTACATTTCTGCTGTGGTTGTATGCTTAGCTTGCTTTCATAATTTGCTTTTGCGGAATATACTTATTTGTATCGAGCGGCGGAACGAGGTTTTGAGGGATCAATTTCATCTCAATATGACGATCGATTCCTACGTACATAGATGCTCACTTTCTAGATTATACTGTAAAGCTCTCGCCGAGCTGAGACACGTCGGTCAATCGCTGTTGGCCTCGTTTTCAACCCGTGATAGTTTTCTCTTTTTGAAGCTTCCTTCTGTCTTCTTCGTTGCAATTTCATAATCCGACTCTGAAGCACTAGTTGGCGCTAACTCGCTATCCACCAGGACCTCGACTTGGTCCCTGGGTTTCTGAATTCTCGTCTGAGTCCTCCTAGATCTTCTTAAGTCTGTCCTAGTCGCCCTTATCTCGTTTTCACGTATTGAGTCTTGAGAGTCCATCAGTGCACCGTCGAACGTATCCCTCTCGGCTTCTATCTGCTCCTTTTCCGCTTTCGCTCGGAGCCTCTTTGTCGATTTCCTCCCCTTAGTTTCCTTTGTTTGATTTTGAGCAGGGGGACGAAGAGACGCTGCACAGCTCATCAAATTGTAAACCATAATGTCTTTGATGAACTCACAATGATTGACAGGATGAAGGCCGTATATTCGATACAAATGAAGTACGGCCTGCTCTTTGTCTTTAGCCTATGTTCGATACTTGCGTCAACGAATCAAGCAGCATAAAGTGCTGTAGGAGTTGATTACCTCTATCATCAAATCTGTTATGGAGTGTCAGTTTACTGAAAAAGGAAAGAAGGGCAGATTGATGTTGCAATCACTCACCCATATCATCTGGCAAATCCGCAGGAAAGGACTGGCAGCGATCAGCGTGCGCTCTTTTCTCCATCAGCGTCTCAGCCCCCGGCCGTGGTTCACTAAGATGTTGCTTAGGCCTGATACCACGTCGAGCGAAAACAGCATTTGCCCGCTGTATGATAGCGCTGGGGGAGATGGAAGAAGGATTCAAGGTGTCGTGATGGTAATCTATGCAATGCTCAGTGTTGTGTAGTAATACTGAGTCGTTTTGGTATACCGAACACGAGTGGTATATCCAATTCTTCGCAAATTGAAAGAAGATCTTCGGCGTTATAACATAACTACAACGCGTGAGCTACAACAAGTGGCGCAATAATGTTGTTCCTATTTACCTCGTCGTTTTCCAGTACGAGCCGACTTCGAACGTTCTGGGGTAGAAGTTCTGTGATAGTCTTCTTAATTCTCTCGATCGTAGCAACCTTGTCACCGTAAATGCCACCGCCCTTGAACAAAAAGTTCAAACATTTCCAAATCCATCATCGAACTACTATAACTTACATGAATGATCATCACACCGTCGATACCAATGCCCATCCTATCTAGCATTTCACAATGGTATTCGAGTTCTCTGATAGAAGACTTGACGACCTCAGGTTTCGGGCTTCCCAGCTGCGTAAACTGCCCAGGATGAGTAGTCAATCTGTGTCCATATTGATTTGCCAGACGGCCAACTTCGGCAAGAAGGTTATGACAATAATCAAGAGAATAACCATGTTTTCCATGAGATGCAAATGGAAACATCTCGGAGGATATTCTGAAAAAATGTATGTGCTTTGGGAGGTAAGTAGGTGTGATTGGATGGACTTGAATAACTCCTGGAACCACATACATTGTCCTCGTTCCACTGAATTATAGTTAGAAGATCCTCCACATTTCTTTTTCCTAGTTCCTTGACCCATTCAATTCCGTTTTTATTGAGGCTGTCAAGCCTGAACTGCTGATGAGATTAAATGACTGAGAATATGAAGTCACGCGCCGGCAAGTTCTCGAGCAAAAGACAGACTCGTTCGTGGGTCGTTTGTTGCGCAGAACAGTATTCAAACATGCATAGCCTATGTAACACTTTGTGAGCATACATTATTTTGAGTTCTGTAGAACATTACCCAGGCGTCCTTTGAAGGTTGTCGTCTTGATTTCTACATCTGGAATGACGTAGACCGGTTCAGGTTTGCGTTGTCTCTTTCTGGGCGACTTAGGGGTTTTGAACTCTCCGTCTCCTATATCTTCTACACCATTGGTCACCCTGTGGGCTTTCTTCTTCCCGGGCAAATGTTTGACCTTGTTTCCATCTTCATCTTCCTCGGGTAATTTCAGTGCATTTGAACGCCGCTGCTTCCGCTTGGGAACCTTGGAAGATGATATAAGCTCATCAACATCTTTCACCTCCCTTATGTCCGAATTCTGGCCACTAGGGGAATATGTGGATGTAACGAGCGAGAGGTTGTGCGACTCAGTCATTGACTCGTCGCGCTTCAGAAGAGGGGTGGCGACGCCACAGTCAAGGACGGAGGAAGAAGCTGCTGTAAGAGCTAGACGGGTGCTGCGACGAAATGAAGACATTCTCAAGAGGTCGAGAGTTATTTTTTTTGGCCCACGAAAATGAGCGCAGGTTCGAAGCATACAAAATGATCGTTCGATCCAGGCCGCTATCGAGACCGAGGGATGTATGTAATATTGAAACTTGCAATCTAATCTGATAAGTCTTGCGCCGCATCAGTAGCTTGGTCATGATTTTGTTAACAAGTTATGGTTCTCAATCTCTGATATTGAAACTATCTCTTAGTTTTGCGATTAGGTTTCTCCGCTTGAGTGACAATGCAAAACTAAAAGATGGTTGTTAGCCTTCATACCTCATACATCATCAGATATTGACAGATTAATCCTTTGATCTCTGATGACTAAGCAATCTTAGTTTGCGACTATGAGCTGGTCTGGGTGAGTGGTCAGCAGCCCATCTGTCCATTCTCTGACTTCAGAGACAGATTCAAAAAAACCGTTAATAGGGCGGGTACTACCGTAAGTATGCTTACATGTACCCTTGGTTTGAGTCAGCTCATTTTCGTGGCAGCTTCTTCAGAAGACAGGTCAGATTGAGAGGACAGTTGATCGTGAGTTCACCGAGGAGGAGGCCAAGTACAGGACGTGAGTCTTCTGCGATTTCTGTTTAATGACGTTCTTTACCGTTCTGCAGGTTTGAGAAGGAATGTCAGGCTTTACAGAAGGATAGCAAAGCATACTGGGATGCCATGCGAGGTGTGTCTCATCTGGTGTGCTTATGCAGCTTGTTTGAACCAATGAGCCGTTAGCGATGACCGCGGCTCAGAGTCGCATTGCAGAAACTTTGGAAGTGTTTTATGGTGCTGCCGATCGTACGTCTGAGGGCGCAATGGCCGGTCATGCGTACAAACGTTCAGTGGATGACCTTGATACGGGATTCGGCAGGGAACTTGTATGTTGGCTCTCGATATATCATAATCACTCTCTCATTCTACTTTTCAGGACGTTCCATACCGGACAGCTATTTCCGAGCCTCTAGGGAAAATGTGCGCCTACTTCCCTGTTGTGAATGAGCACATCTCAAAGCGAAATAAGAAGGTCAACAACAGGCTAAATCACCGATGTAATTTTGTCGACTCACTCTTCTTTCTCTCGCAGATGTTAGATTATGACTCGGCTCGCAGCAAGCTACGGAAATTGATAGATAAGCCTTCTGAGGACCCAACAAAACTTCCTAGGGCATGTATTCTCTTATTTCTGTCCAGGTGTACTTAACGTCGGTGTAGGCTCAGCAAGAACATGACGAGAGCAAAGAAGTTTTCGACCTTCTCAATGATCAGCTTATCGCCGAGCTGCCCCAACTACTTGATTTACGAGTACCCTATTTCGATCCTAGTTTCGAAGCGATGATTCGTATGCAATCCAAGTTTGCTGAGGAAGGTTATGAAAAGCTCAGCGGCGTTCAACGGTGCGGTGTATGTCTCTCATGGGTCCTCACTATCATAACTGTGAGACCAGATATTTCGCCGACAACGTTCGTGATGACTATGCTGCAGGGCAGCTCGATGCTCAGGTACATCGTGTTGGCTACTTGATTCCTAGCTGATCGCTTTTCGTCTCTAGGTTGAAGGGGTTCTACAGGAGATGAGAGAACTCTCCATTTGTGGTGGCAATTAAGCTTTCTTAAAGCAGATTCTACCTTTTGTACGGTATGTGAGTACATTAGAATGCCTTTTGTGAATTCAAAATCATAGTAACTAAGAATTCATAAGGTATGAATTATACCTGAAGCTCGTCAGCAAATGTACATAAGTCTACATCTCCATAACTTGAACGATCGTTTCCATGGTTATGAGTGCAGTACGCAATCTTGAGAGCCAACAGGACTTACTATGTATAACTCTAGTTTCTTGGAGGACTTTCAAGGCGATTCATGAGTGTCAAAGTCAAAGGCTTGGTAGACGACGAAATGCGTTGCTCCAAATTTAAAAGTCGGTTTCCTCCACGATTACCTCGACCTCGAGGAGAAGCCCGGTTACCGTTCATGTTCCCTCTGCCACGATTATAAGAGTAACCACGAGGTTCAACAGGTATAGATTGATCAGCCGGTCTTGACTGATAATTGTCGCGTGTCCGAGATTGAGGACGTTCATATGTGTCTGAAGAATAAGTAGGCCGATAGCTCTGGCCACCGTTGATAGCATGGAAAACTGAGTCGCGGACTCCTATCCGTGCTTGAAGTGCGGGGCGATCTGGGGAGGGAGATCGCCACGCAAGCTCGCGAGTTGAGGGTAACCGTACATGCGAGTGATTAATAACCTGCATCCGCGCCTGGAGAGCGGGGCGGTGTGGCGTAGTAGACCGTCGTTGCGTTTGACGAAGGTGAGGAGGAGGCGATCTTGTTCTACGTGTTCCGTCCGTTGGCCACTGACGCCGTGGAGGATATTCATCTTCCCGAACGTCCTCGCGCTGTCGCCTCTTACCAAGTACAGGCGACCGTTGAACTGGGGAACGTGGGCTGCGAGCTGCTGGGGAAGTGGACCTCGGCGTGTAACCTCGCCTCGTGTAAGAATTCGGCGTGGGGGCTCTTGGAGGTGGAGAATAATGGTCACCGCCCCTACGAAGCTGCCTTGGGCGTTGAGGAGGTGTGAGCTCTCTTATTTTAGATTCACCGGAATATATCTCCTCATCCCCAGGTCGATCCCAGCCACCATTAGCATGTATCACAGGAGCAATGTGGGTAGTATCATCGGGCAGGATTGGGTCGATGGCAGTCATGTCTAATGTAGCTAGCGAGGTGGTCAAAAGAGCGTTTACTGGTTTTGATGTGAGGGGCTTCGAATCAATTCGGGGAGATGATAGATTGTCACGATGAGGATTGGGAGGCGTGACATTCGAATGCGGGCGCCGTGTATTTAAGGGGGGTGCCACGGAAGTGTTGATTGTATATGACAGAGCATGAGTTGTGGAAGCAGGAACTGCCTTAGTTGTTCCCGTTACGCCACGTTGACTCATCGATACATCTTTATCGGTAGTGCGATGTCCTCTCATTGGAGGTAAGGAAGCAGATGGATCAGATTGAACGGGTAAAGAACAATTTAGAGAAGAGTCAGCACCCTTAATAAGCTCTGGCTCGATTGGACGCCGCATTTGTAGCCCAACAAGAGGTGCTGGAATCGGTGATTCCTTCTTTACTGATACTGGGGAATTTCGATGGATAGATGACTGATCCCTATGTTCAAATTCAGGCTTGGGATCAAACAAGGTAGAAGCATCCCAGCGAACACCATTCCCGTCCTTTACGAATCGTAAGTTGACTGCTTGAGCTTCTGGGGATGTTGGTGGGACTCGTGAACGAGGCACAACGCACAAATTGCCAGGATCATTGCTATGGCGATACACATGCAGATCCTCGATTCCGTTCATGTCATTGATCGGTGTTGGCGTTCGAGTAGCAGAGTTTGGTGAAAACTTTTCTGTGGAAAGAGCTGCCTTTCTAGAGTTATTATTGGCTGCTTGTACGTCTTCAGGACCTGTGTTAACGGATGTTCCAGCTTTCGATGAACGTAGAGCAAGGGCAGCGGAGCCTGCGAGTACAGGTGATGGCGGAAGAGAGCCTGAAGTTGCGGTGGGAGTGGGTTGGGTGTGCTCATCTGTGGTGGATCCTAATTTAACGCCATCAGAAAGCGACTTTGATTTCCAAGAGGTCGTGATCCTCTTGGTGACAAGGTTTTCAGAGTCTGCTGTTCGGTCTGGAAGTGAGGATTGCGGAGTTGATGAGGTTGGAAATGATGAGGTTGGAGGTAGCAACGAAACGCCCATAGCCCTCTCTCTTTCACGAGCCCTCTCTGCATTAATCCTGGCAGCTGTTTCTGCAGTGGCGCGTTGTTTCTGTAACATAACTTCCTGTCGTCGTTTTTCCTGCTCAGCAATCAATTCTTGTTCCTTTGCCGCAGTCAGCTCCTCTTCCTTCTTTTTCAGCTCGGCGAGTTCTCGTTGCTTTCGTTCTTCGAGTAGGCATCGTGATTGTCGTTTTTGTTCTATCTTTTCAGCTAGTCTCACCACTCTATCTTTGTGCACCGGTAATGCATGGCTAGCATCTTCGATAACAGCAGTTATAGACTGCGGCGGTTGCGATTTATCGATATTTTCGTTGGCTGTTGAGTTTTTCTGCGATTTGAGCCCCGTGGCATTGACTGCACTTTCAAAAAGTTCTTCAGGAGTGATGCACCTTCGTTGCATCATCGCAACTTCAGGCTTATCATGCGATTTGTGCGAACGTGTTTCCTTCTCGCACTGAATTTGTAAGTGGGGTTCGGCCTCGGAAATATGGGCAAGCACTTCTACTTGGGGTCGAGCACTCAAACGAGGCACTTCGTTGGATTGGGCTGGTTGCAGTGCCTCTTGAAGCATCCCCCCATCAGCCTCCGGAGGAAGATGTTCAGTGAGATCGACTTCAACCTCCATTGGTACAGGTTCTGAAATGGCCGGCAGCAAATCGCCTGAAAGATGACTCTGCTCCAGACTCCTTGTTGCCGTGCCCGCCTCCGATTCGAGTGATTTCCTGTGATCTAGATTGTGATTTGAAGGGAAGCCGGGATGCGGGATGACTAGAGATGGCTCTCGACTCTGTATCACGCCAACTTGGTGAGACACTTCCGAACTCCTGTCCACACAGGAAACTCCTATTGGGCACTTGACAGCCCCGGCTGCTGTCTTGTTTTCTGTCAAAGTACTCTGTGGATGAGCATCTCGACAAGTTCCCCCGTTTTCCTTCTCTAGCAATTCTCCAAGCATACGGAGCTCGTCTTGCAATTGGATGTGATTCACTTGCCACTGCCACTGAAGCTGTCGGATCGCAGTAAAAGCATCGTTTGCATACGTCCTCGCCTGTTCCGCAGTGCTGAAACACTCTTGAGTGGCAGCGACCGCTTCCTGTGCTGTCGCCATAGATTGTTGAGCGAGAATATGTGACCGATGCGCGGTGGTCAGAGCATTTACGGAGTGCGACTTTGCAGATTCCGCACGGAAAAGGGCGTCGGTCATGTCGGGAGGGTGGAGCTTGGATAGTGACGTCATGAGTCGTGCGTGAAGAGCACGGGTGTGTGTGTGATGCACTGTGGCAGGAAGAGGCATCTGGCGTTTTGTGGTAGGTGCAGTGTAGATGACAGAAGTCTTGGCTGCCTCCAACGGTGAGACGGATATGGAAGTTGGTTCTTTGTATGAAGAGGACGGTGTACCCTGTGCCACAGCACTTGAAGGGGCAGGAGCTGCTGATGAACAAGTTAAAGTGCGTTGAGAAGGCGCAGGAATCCGGAGGTGCGGGAGTAAGGGCTGTTCAGTAGAACGCGTTTTTCGGACGTCAGCAGGCTGAGATGCCAGACGAGTGTTAGGCACGCCCGATGGCGTCAACGATTGAAAGAGAGTGGGTCGCGACAGCGACCTTTGTTGAGATTCGACCGTAGATGGATATTTAAGCTCGCCTGATTTGGGCGAAGAAGGGCATGGAGAGCCATTATCACGTAGATCTGGTGATTGCATTCTTTTCAGGAGCAAGGGGTCTTGTCCAATGGTTGAAAATCTAAAACTGGCAAAAGAAGGAGCTGGTGGAATTGCGCCACTTGGGGAGCTGGCCAGACAGTGCTCGGCCATGAGAGGCGCTCGTCTCCCTCGTACTGAAAAGGCAAGTCAAAAAAGTGATAGAAAAATCGAAAGATATATACACAAACACGAAAGATGTCACGTTACGAAACAAATGAGGGTGTGTTGGCCGTCTCGTCGTCGTGACCGAGAAGCTTCTCCTATATGGGTCTCGTCTGGCGGGAGAAAAGAGCCAAAAAACGAGCTGAGGCAGGATGTCTTGGGCCGATCTTGTGACCTTTGTTGCTTTCCTTTCTTTGTCCTGGTCACCTCTCGTGTTTAATGCCATATACTCCACAAGGACTCACCTGCTTAGCTGCTACACATCAGAGCACAGAGACATGAGCTTATTCCCTTTTGCGACCACTCTCTCTTAAAAAGCCCTTGCTTGACTCATGGCATATTCATATGTCCTCCCTGATCAAGTTCTTTCAATCGGTACTTTCTCATCTTCTCAGATCTCTGGGGTTGGCCAAACCCGCCCCTGCGGCTCCCGTGCCCCCCACCGCTGTTGATTATTACGATCCAAGGATCCGAGGTGGTTCGTTTTTGAACCGGTCGGGTAGTGGAGGTGAACCTCTCAACGTACGTCGACGTTTCAGCATGCCGTTTCGTGACGCGACCCATGTATAAAACCAGGTTATCATATCTGGTCGAAGCAGTCCTGAAGTCTTGACGTCGTCCGGTTTCCTCAACTTTGCTCGCGCATGTGGAATGTAGGAGGACTTATTTATTTACGAGCCTTAGGTCTCTCTTTGACCATCACTGTAGGTCCAATGAATGTCTTGGGCTTCATATGGGTGTGCCAGAACCAGCTAATCTCGGGGACGGGAAAGGCTGGGTTGCTGAACGTGTATGACCCTCTACGCAAAACATTGTGTTGTGTAAGCTAATGAAATCACAGGAGGTCCTTCGCCAGCACTATCAACTCCCTTTTCTCGGTACATGTATCGAGTCTCTTATAGGAGGCAATCATTTCAGGTATACAAGACTTTCATTGATTTTTCTTGTTGAATGAATCGTGAATACAGAGTTTACCCTCAGGATGGCCCCGATGCGAACAGTGGCGCATTATTTCTGGCGTACGTCAAGCTCATTGAATGTAGATAAAATTTTCGCTGATCATATTCGACATCCATAGAGTATCTCAAGAAGAGGTAATCTCCCCGTCATCCATATCGTATTGTTTCGTAATCTTTTTAGGACGCCACCCAGAATCACAACATCGTCCCAGACGGTTACAACGTTGGCAGGTAGATAATTTACTGTCTAAATTGAGGCAAAGCTGATTTTATTTGCTCGACTGCTCAGAGATAATTTTGTCAAAGCTGCCACTGGGACGACAAGCTATTGTGACATCACCTACGAGACATCTCTTCGAGACCTTACTGGATTTCTTTCGCCAGGTGCCCAGGGTATTAACCATGGTACGCTGTTCTAGGTTCTACTTCCAACATTGAGTTAACCAAGTCCAACAAGATATCTCACAGGATGGAGTTGTCAAGCTACTGACCGTCACAATCAAGAGATAGACATTCGTTACTTTCTTGAGTAAGAATTATCATCATTAGACAAATGTCTTTTGTTCCAACTGTTTACACTCCGATACACGAACTTATGTTCATTCGACGTTGACCTCATATACTACTGAAATATGCCTCAGAGCGTTTTTTAACAAGGTCATTTCGAGCAAAGATTTGTCTAGTCTTCTGTAATAGCGATTGATGCCATTGGACTGCGCAGAACTGCCCAGATGTATTCTTCGACGTCTCGTTCTTGAGAACGAGGGGAAAGTCAACTATAAGTGCACGGGCCTGACCCCGGTACGACAGCCAATGCCTTCAAGCAATAAGCCTCATACGAATCGCATACTGAGAGCGCCTGCCGTTTACTCGAATCAACGGATTGAAGCAATAGCAATAGCAATAGCAATAGCAAACGAGCAAAAACAGAAAACGACCGCACATCACTTGATCTGTCTATTTCTGATCCAAGAAATCCAAGGAACACTTGAACGTCCTTGCAATTACCAGTAGCCACGCACCAGCAACATTGAAATCAGAGCTATCAAGGACCTTTCGGTACAATTCGGTACAGCAGGTGTATCCATAGCTGTTATTTATGTAGCGTAGGTATCAATCATGGTAACATAGTAACGCAGAACGTACGTATGTAGTTTAGAATCCGCTGCGGACTGAGCATGTCGCCAGTAAGATCCATGATCCCTACCTAGATCCGCTAGACCTAACAGATACATGATGACAAACGATTGATTATTCATCTTGGAAACTGTTGATACCTGAAAGCTTTGGATACCCTTCCGCGAGACATATTATATCAAAAAAAGGTATTGTGTTTAGACGAAGCATCATACCTAACGAGTACATGGCTCTTAGGCAGGTTGGACTGAACTAGGAAGTGAGCCATCATCAAAAGTGCGGATCTATATGCGAGGCATTGTATAATGCGACGCCGTTCATGTACACTTCCTTGAGGTGATGAGATACTGGATTGACAGCAGTGCGAAGGGCAGAAAGGACGGCACTAGCTGTCATTTGCAAACTCCACAAGCTAACAGTCCTCATACGTTGCCTGTTCATGGTCGATTGGGATACATGATATGCGAGAGCCTCGTAGCTCTGCACAAGTGTCAATTTTGACTAGTCATAATCCAAAAGAGCGTACCTTGAGAGAGATCGCATCCATCATGCCAGCTATGGAGTTGATCAGCCAATCGTATACGAACCAGTTATTACTGAGAGCTTACTTTCCCACATCTATGTATTAGATATTCAGAGATGTATCATGAAAAAGGTGTCTGAGACTTACATTCCATGATCCATCAAAGTCACGTAGATCCATGACCACTCGACAATGTATCGGTACCAACGTCCGGTTTGCGCTATCGAGGTGTCAGACTGTAACACGAATATACAGAGAAGACACTTACTTCATGAATGCCACGATCGGCCGGATCAGGGCATTGTTGACATATGACAGGTCTTGAGTGAACAAAGGGACCGCAGCTTTCAAATCACGGAACCGCAAATCGATGTCCACCACTACCTTCAACTTATCCTGACGATCGTCATCCCGTTCGGTACCCTGAGGTGCAGAGAGAGCTGGCTTGGCAAGTTCACGTTGGCCCGGGATGCATTCGAGTTCAGGGTTAGAAATCGAGGTAGAGATAGCGTCAGCGATCTCGCCAAGAATAGCATTAAGGGGAAGATCATCGTGTGGATCCCGCGGAAACTTAATGTCCATAACAGCGTCGACTTTACCAGACGTGATCCATGAGATAGGTCCACCCTCCGTTGCAGACCCTTGCAAGTGATCAATGTTAACGCCATCAATCCGGCAACGAGACTGAAGAGGCCTTAGTCAAAACCAACCAGAAGAACCGTGAGTGATATCACACACCATTCGGGCCCACTCGCCATCCTTGAGATCCATTTCCGTCGTTCTTCCAATGCTTTGTGGCTTATGAAGGCTGAATAAGCAGTTGTCAAATTGGCCGACAATATTTTCTGCACAGAGAAAGTCATAGAACAACCAACGTTTCCTGAACTGACGGAGGTCGGCACGGAATATGGAAGCGGTATAGGGACGAAAACCACCCGGTTGGTAGACAGTAATTAGGACGTCTTCTAATTGAAGAGTTTCGAGCTCAAAATCTCCAGGCTGAGATTGATGACGAAAATGAGCAGGATCCAAAGGGTTTTCTGGATCCCAAGTCACACCTTGACGGTCTGAATGGCAGTGATGAGTATCTGAACAAAGATATTGACAGATGGTAAGGAGATGCATACCCAGAACCCCACGGACACCTTTTATGACGGCATCCTTGACAAGTCCTTTACCGTCCAACCACCTCCATAAGGAGAGCGTGACATCCACCGAATCGATATTGAGATCGAACATGGACATATTCCAGTCTTCGTCAGCAGTCATTGGGCCGCCATCGTCGTCCTCATCTTCTTCGTAATGGTGGTACGAGGGATGATTGCTGACATCGTAGCCAATGGTAGGATGATAGTCGACGCGTTTGTGGGGTTGATGAAAATTTGTTGGCCGGCGAGAGACATATACGTTTTTGAAGGAAATACGAGAGTCTTTCCACTTTGGGACTATGGCTGATTCGAAGATGATTGTAATGCCAGTTTCAGATGTGAGGTAATCACTAATGGCACGAGCGACATAATCTATAGAAACCTTTGAGTGACATTTCCTTTACAAGAATACGCGCAAATACTTTGAAGGCGTAGACTATTGATGATAGCAAAGATTACTGAAAAGAAAGTGGTGCTGCCGGCATATAATTCATATTGAAATCCAAATGGAAACAACACTACGACTCACGTCCCGATCAATATCCAAATGGTTTGACTAAACAAAAACCAAGTGAAAAAAGCCGACATGTCGTCCGCATTGAACTTTCTAAATGACTTGATGGTAAACCATTTGAAACGAATACGTAGGCGCTGCCAGAAACCAGTAGCCACATTGAGGAGGTCGTCTCGAGTCGGTGCATGAGGGTGGGGGACCGACAACGCCAGACGTCGAAAAAACCGTGAATAATTTTCAACATTACGGTGAGCAGATGGTGTCTGTATGGTTGGCTGTTTTTCATCGGGCCCTGGTGGTCTCGGTTGGTTCTGCGAATGCAGATTTGTGTAGTCATCATTTTCTCGAGTATTCTCTGTCTTCTCCTTGATGTTATTCCTCATGTAAGTAGTGCGAAATTGGCGCGTGTTGAATAAGAGGGAAGACGCTTTTTGTTGTGGGTGTAAGGGCAGTCGCGTTGAGTAGGTTATAGGAAACTTAGGAGAGCATTGTTGACGAAAAAATGTGCGGATGAGACTGTATCGCTCGACGACAGCAGCCGCTCTGGAATGACGAAGGACAGACCGGGCAGCGACGAGGCTGGACGCCATGGAGGTCACCAATAAGTAGAACTTGCGTTTCACACGCGCAAACTTATTTGGACGTCATCGACGTCGGGTCAGATAACTTACTCCGTTGGGTCAGATAATAGTGACACTCTTACTACGTCGGGTCAGATAACAGTGACACTCTTACTTACTATATAATGCTTCTTTACGTCGTTGCTTTACTCTGTCATGTTCCTTCAGCCCATTCTACACGCCTGCTACGACCTCATTGACAAGGTATCTGTCCAGCTGCCCTTTTTCCCTACTCAGTTCATCTGACCACCGCATGTAGGGCCTGGTCCCCGACTTCATCATCCGTCGCGCCATCCGTGGACTTCTTCGTGAACGCCTTCGCGAGATAGACCATGGTTCCTTCGAAGCAAACCATGCCGCGAAAATGCATTGGATTGAACAGGTTCGCACACGCGAAAGGATTGCAGATGTGCCCGAGAAGGCCAACGAACAACACTACGAAGTACGACTTGACTAGATTTTTAATCCTCGTTGACTCTGAGTAGGTTCCCACCAAATTTATACTTTCAACCCTGGGTCCCTATGCCAAATACTCGTCCTGCTTGTATCCAACTGGCAAGGAAACCCTTGCTCAGGCAGAAGTCGCCATGATGGAGAGTTACTGCGAGAAGGCCCAATTGAAGGACGGTCAAGATATTCTAGATCTAGGATGTGGTACTTGCCATCTATCTGCTCTTACTGATGAATATGCCCACACATTCTAAGGTTGGGGTAGCCTTACCCTATTTCTCGCAAATGTATAACGTGAACTTTTCTCTTTCCCGGCTTAAGGCTAACTCAGCTTAACAGAAATATCCAAATTCCCGCATTACTGGATTATCAAACTCCTCAACCCAGAAGGAATACATCGATGCAACAGCCAAGCAGCGCAATCTATTGAATGTCGTGGTTCGTGCTGATGGGCTGGATGATGTAAAGAAGCACTCATCACTCCGCTGATAGATCATTACTGCCGATGTCAACGATTTTGATTTTGGAGAGGCCAAGTTGTGAATAGTTTTTATTTCTATCTCCTCCATCCACTTATTCTGCAATCAGTTTTGATAGGATCATTTCTATTGAGGTTAGTAGTAACCAGGCTTTAAACTGGGTTTTTTCAAACTGAGTTTGGTGGCAGATGTTCGAACATATGAAAAATTACGAAGTCCTGCTTCGTAAGGTATCCACTTGGTTACGACCAAAGCAAAGTTTGGCAAACATAAATGATGAATCACTATTATTCATTCAAATATTTTGTCATCGCACAATGCCCTACCACTTCGAAGAGGATGATGGCTGGATGGCACAAAATTTCTTTTCTGGTAAATTCAATTTCTTCTCTTGAATTCAATTAATTATATTGCAGGGGGCACAATGCCTTCTCATGATCTCCTTGTACGTGTTTGCTTATATTCTGGTATCCTTATTTATTGTCTGGCTTCTTTAAGACATACTTTCAATCCGACTTGACTCTTATCAAGAGCTGGTATGTCAACGGAACGCATTATTCCCGGACCCTCGAAGACTGGCTCAAGCTTCAGGACAAGCATAGCGAAGGTATGTTTGTGATCCAAAGTTCCTTTTACCATTTATTGTATTTGCGATAGAGGGAATCGCAGAACTCAGAAGTGCCGCAATAGCTCAAGGAAAATTGCCATCTGAAGCTACTAAAACCTTTTATCGGTTCGTATTCTGAGCGTCTAACATTTTTATCCATAAATAAACTATGTTCAAGATTCCGGGTGTTCTATATGGCTTGCTCCGAGTTGTTCAATATGGATGGCGGACAGCAGTGAGTGAAATGTAGTCTCCAGTTGTCTAAATTCAGATTCAACCCATTTTAGATGGGGTATTGGTCATTACCTCTTCAAGTCCGAACTCTGACTACGAATTTACCTGTCTCGCTTCAGCCAAGATAGATGTTATTAAAGATGTAGTAGAGGTAGCCTAGATTGGATCGTTACCGAAGAACATAATCGTGACAGTTGACTAATTCCTTAGCGTTCTTCAACGTTGTTCAAGAGACGAAGAATATTGATGACTGGAAATGAATGCAATGAGTACTCCACAAAATCACCAACAGAGGATGTACGTACACAGGTTGATGAAACTGGTGTTGGGTACTGTTAATCACAGTTGAATGAAACAAGTTAAGACATTACGCACTCAAGGTAAAGAGAAATGGCGCCCATGATAAATTCATCAGGAGAGAGTTTTGCATTGATGTTGTAGGTGTCGTAGACTATGTATCCGCTGAAGAGAAGACAACCACCAATGGCATAAATCAAGTCCATCGTCTTCCCGAAAGGGATAAAGACGCCGACAAGGCCGGTCATCACTGAAAAGATGGTAAGTTGCTCGGATGACAAGAAAAAAGAAACAACCGCACTCAGAGCAATGAGACCACCGAAAAGGAACGGACCCATTCCAGAGAAATCATACTGGAATGGCATTGAGTTCACGAACGATGGCAATGTAAGTGAGTGCAAACCTTAGATTGCAAGGTAAAGAGGGTAAGACCAATGAAGACGCCCAACGTGATCAATCTGCATTATCTATTGTCAAAGTGGCCGAGGAAAATAGCACAGTGGCGTACAGAGCTTGCATTACAATGACGTTGTCATAGAAGGCGACAACAACACCCAAGGTAAACGCTTCCATAAGAGTGAACGTACTCAAGAGAATAAAATTGAGCGGATGGCTGTGGCGCTTCCAGAAGAGAAGTCCGAGGTTCACCAGGGTTCCAAAGAGTGGAACATAGAAACTCCAAACACTAGAAGTCAGATTAGCGATGGGATGCAACAGGAAATTGAACTAGATGTACTGTGTCTGAACCCAGAAAAGAGCTTCAGATGATTGGGAGATGCCTCCGCCGACAAAGACCGTGGCGAACTGTGTGAAAGATACATGAAGAGGTTTGTGTGCTGAAGAAAGAATAAAAACATACAATCTGGCAGACTTGAAGAGCATAAAGGGTAAGTCTGAGATGACGGGATTCAAAGGAGCTCACGGAGAATGGTGTACACTTTGCGGACAAACGCGCTCCTGATCTCTGGCGAGCTATCGGACACGGTTGTACCATACTAAAATAGGTTGAAAAACAGATGCAGCTTATTCGACAGAGCTACTTCACTTTGAAGTCATCGGGTAGGTCGCCCTGGCCTGGTTGGTCGTAGTAGCCACCAGCACCAGACGAGCTTGCACCGGCAAGAAGAGGCTCTTGGGCCTCGCGACCAGAGAAGTAATGGTTGTTGGGTTTGGCTGGAGCTGATGCCCCATAAGATGGCGGAGGAACAGGGTATTGTTGACTGCTCATCGTCGTGGTCGTTGGGATACAACAATTGACTCTGCCAAGGCAGTGCGGCCCAGACGCCCGGAATGCGTCATCAGCCAACGGCAAGCTCCGGGCCGGACACTTGTCAAGTAATTGGCGAATATTGCCCAGTCGTCAGCCACTCCGAGTCTGTATACTGAGCTCAAATAATTGCCCAGGGAACCGCGATGTACTTCTCAATCCACAAGACATTCTCTCGTCTCAGATCTTTGTCTGACGCCTCTTCCTCTGTTCTGGACCATGACTATGCCAGTGTTTCTCCTACTTGGCGACGCTCTTCTATGTCCGAAATCGAGGGACCATTCAACACTGCCTGTACTTCTCGGGAAAATCCCTTGTCTCATGCTCGCACCTTATCCGACTCTGGAGTTCTGTTACCCAAGTCCGTGGGCTTGACTCCAGAATTGTTCCCTATTCCAAATCTGCCTCCACTGTCAGGAATTCCACCGGACGAAATCTCACTGTCTAAGACGGACAAGCTTCTTCAGGCACTTTCTAAAGAGAACAAGATTCTACGAAACGAAAACACCTATCTCAAATTTGAAGCACAAGTGCGTGAAGAGGAACTTGTCAATTACAGGAGCAAGTACTACGCAGAAAATTTCAATGCCTCCGTCAGAAAGTACATTATAGGTTCTATTTCCGCCAAGCCTGTCCCGTTGAAATCGTTTCGTCCGCCTCCAAAATTTCGTCGACATGCTGAAAGCGGATTGGGTGAAGCAGGTTCAAGGAAAGGAGCAACGGAGGCCGCAGTTCCTGCACCATCAAAAACCGTACCAACGGTGTCTGTGACCAGGACGGACGATTGTCCCGGGGCCATGACTTCGATCAAGAGTAGCAGCAGTGCTATTAGGGATCAACGAGTAATCAAGACTCACAAGCCGACGAAGAGAGTCAACCTTTCTTCCACCAACTTGGACCGGTCGGGAATTGGCAGCCTAGGATACAGAGAACGTAAAATGGACGACTTACTGAAACAGCTCAAGACTGGGTCCGTAACACTTGCACCCACTACTGCCCGCATATCGAGTTCTACCGCAGGATCAACCCCTTCTAGTCATGTATCTACCTCGCACAATCGTGGTCAGAACTTGGCTCCCCTTGCTAGCCAAATTTTTAAGGATGAGGTTGATAATTCTCTTTCGCGTGTAAAGCGATCCCCTGCCAAGAAACTCTGGTCCGTTTTGAATGAGGTTGACATCAATCGCAGCAGCTCTCGCATAGGCTCGTACGGCGCAAAGCAATCGATCGAGTGTTCGGGCACATCCGCAAAAGCCCTTGGGAAGCGAAAAGCTATCCTTTTGGAGCATCCGTCGCTGAACTATGTGGTTAGGACCTGTTCTACCCCTTATTTCTTATAAGCTAAGTTCCCTCAACTTGGCAGATCGACGTCCGCAGCAAACCTATCCCAAATGAGTCACTCGAGTCACCCTTTCGAGTGAGCAATGGGACGATTGAATCCCATCTTCCCCCGCTTATCCCTGAGACGTCGACAACTCGTTCCGCTAAAGACCCTGGAGCGCTCTGTGCCGAAAAGGCTTTGCTTTCGCTAGAACGAATATGTGCAGGTTTTAGCAGTGGGAGTCTTGGTTCGCTTGAATCTACCTCCGACCCCTCATCAGTGATTGATCAATTGGTCGATGTTCCTTCTCTTTTTGTTATAGACCCCACTGTTGAGGCCAACGAATTACTTTCTGTGCGGTCGAGGGAATCCTCTGGGCCTGAATCGCCATCGTTTTCGCGCCTGTCTGTCAAAACATCAACTCCTTTGGTCTCCAGATACAACTCATCATCTCCTTTTCGCCCTGCTGCAACGTCTTCTCCTAAAACGATGCCATACTCAACTGCCAGGACTTTACGAAAGTACACTTCGCCCCTGCATCTTACTAAGGTGACAGATATTGCCTCGTCAAATCCGACACCGACAAAGAAAGCTTTTCGTAAGCATACATCACCGCTGCGGGTTGCGAAGAAGGGACAGGGTAATGTTTCCGTTAGGCCGCCTCCTGTTAGTTTCTAGTCTATTGGTCTCTTTCGTTTTTGTTGGCTGGTTGTCTGTCGATCTTGGTACAGAATGTGTTCAAATGCATGAATGATAATTGATTCTGTTAAAACAAGCTTGATAGAGGGCGACGATCACGTCTACACTTAGAGGGGCGCAAGTTGAAGTAGGGAAATCCCCCCTCTAGGCGAGTGCTTCCATCTGGAAGGAAGTTCCCCTTTGCCCATCATGGTCATATTTGACTCAATCCAGTACTGCAACGATGCCCTCTGAGATGACTGAGAGATAGATTGAGGGATTGAGTAAATCATAAATCGGCGATTAATTATTCTTTCGAGCTACGGTATCGCCTTAGCTTGGTGTCATTGGGCGTATGGTCAAGACTCGTCTGTTCTATTTCGTTTCGCATGAATCGTAAGGTGGAAGTCCCCACTCTTCGGGAACAAAATCCTCAATAGATCTGAGGATTTGGTCGGCTCTTTCCTTGCCAGTGTAATCCACGTCGAGAAGATTTGCATCCGGTACCCATATCACTGCCAAGATTACGAACAACAGTGTAAAATAGGCGTCAGATAGGTTAGACAATACGCACCTGACATTCCGGCTCGTTTTCCAGCTTGCATACCGGGCACACCGTCCTCAAAGACAAGGCCTTTGACGCGCTCGCATTCTTCGTCAGAAGTACACGATTCGGCTTGGCCGACCTTTCTGCCCAACATTTCCCTTGCAGCTACGAGGAAAATGTCCGGGAACGGCTTGCCTTTCATTTGATACTGAACATCGTCGCCACAAACGACGTTACCCTCGAAACAGTCGAAAACTTCTCTTAGATGGCCCGTCTTTAGTTCAAAGTTCCGGCGTTTGGAGCCAGTGGCGACTGCGATCGGGATGTTGCATGCCTTGAGATGGAGGACAAGTTTGCGAACTCCAGGAAGAAGTGGCACAGTAGGCCAAATAGCATCTTGAAGGGTGTTCCGTTGTGACAGGTATGAATCCAGCGTGAGGGGTATATCGGGAAAGAAGGAGAGGAGGTGTTCAGCAGCCGCGAATTCAGCTAGAGATTGAGGCTCATCACTGGCCTCGGTCTAAAAACAGACTTGAATAGAGGCTCACGCTTGCCCATCAGGCCTGCCTTGATATCCCAGGTCATCTTTTTACCGTACTGACCAAGTATTTGGTCTGACGATGTGCTTTGAAGTCATGATGTGGACATTGGATCGATAAAGACTGACTAGTGACATCAGTATATACTTTCTCGGAGTCAATCATGAGGCCTGAAGCGAATGAGTAAGTACAGAGGCACACTGTGGGAGATGTAAGCAGCCTACCGTCCATGTCGAAGAGAACATACTCGATTTTTGGACGGCTAACCATGGTGATACAAGAATAGAATTCAAATTACATACATAAATAAACTCACGGTTGACTGCGCGCGGCTGACCACGTCCTTGCCTCTCGATACCCATGTCATTTTCCCCAGTCCCGGCTTCTAGGGCTCCTATCCGCCGCCGCCGCTTCTTTATCTTTGTCGCCCTATTCGTCGCTCTCCTTCTCATCTATGGTGTGCCATGGGAACTCCCTGCTGCCTTGAAGGAAATCCGGTTTGAAGCGTTATCACGCGCCAGCATCGTATACCACACCAAGTCCGAAACCTCGAAAGTTGACGAAATATATGGCCTCATCTATATGGTCACTGAAGACGTAGAGCGCGACTTAACCCGTGTTGGGAGCATTGACCCCTTAGAGCCTCTTAATATGACTGTCTATGCTGGAGATGAATCAATAAATTGGCCCAAGACGGTGAAGAAATTGAATAAGAAATACCCTGTAGTTGTATTCAGCAAGGTTTGTCCGTGATTTAGACCTGATTCTTGCTATTTAAAGGCCCTTTCTGTAGTCCTATTGCCCGTATGTCGTTCCGGAGTACTTTTGTAGTCGTCACGATTCCTCATGATGCATGGTTTCGTAGATATTCACGACGAGCAAAGAAACTCCTGGAAACATATCACATACAGCCTGCGCCTAAAGTCGTCGAGGTTGATTTACGATGTAGGTCCTTACAGTTTATTAGAGAAAACTCAAATAGCGAGCTGGATGACCAGTGGATGACGATATCATCAAAGCTATCCTCGGTCGCACTACACAACATCATACGTTTCCAAACATACTCATTCGCGGAAAGTCCATCGGCGGTTCTGACGATTTGCAGGCTTTGCATGCCGAGAGGACATTAACTAGAGTCCTTGAACAAGCAGGTGCTTCTGTACGGAATAGCGGCACTGGGAAATGATATTGAAATGTCGTCCGAGATTGGAAATTCTCCTATGTACAAATATCGTAAATACGCTCCTCATCATTCAAATGACAAAGTTTGAACATTATAGACCTAAGTTTGGCATAAGTAACGGCAAAATCGAATTCTCCAAGTTCGGCTCAGGGTGTCCGTACATATATGACGAGCATCAAAATTTCACCTACAAAATTTTTACTATGTAAATGAATGCGAATAAATGCTTGATATTGGACCTCATCAAAATGGACCAAATCCAAGCAGGAAAAGCTTGGGAAAAGCACCGACATTTTTCCGTGTTTTTTGTTACTGTGGTTGTGATTGCCGGCATCCGCCCTGTAGGTATATTGGTTATGTCCCACCCATGGATGCAAACGTCTTTTCCATCGAGTATTGCAAGAGCCATCGTTAGATGTACGCATAAACACCTTTGAGATGCTGAGTTACTGCTCAACGTTCATTGCAATGTCAACGTTCAATATTCTCAATGCTGATAGGCCTGACATCCTAGCTTTGTTCCTTGTGCAACAACGTTTTTTGAAAGAATTGACAACCGAGAAAACGTGGCTAGAGCGTATATATATTCCATTGACATTTGCAAGATGCGAAGAGGGCGATTATTGTACTGACTACGTTACCGCGCAGAACCCTCCTTACATGCACTGAAGAAAGATAAGTTAGCAGATCAATTGACAATGATGTAAAAATATACCTGGGAATAGTAATCATTATTGTAGTGACAAGTATACGGAGAAGCACAAGTAGTTGGCCCAGTCCAATAGAGACTATACCACTGTCAGCAACCTTCCATCATCATTATGGTGTTACGCACCCGCCGCACTGACCCCACTGAGTTTGCTGGGCTCCAGATGGAGCTGTTGTCGTTGGAGGAATAGAAGTGGTCGACCCAGTAGTCGGCGTAGAACTCGGCGCCGTTGCTGTGCCTGAGCTGCCAGTTATGCCAAACCATGCAAGAACATCGTTTTCCTGAGTAGGGATGTTGTGGTCGACACCAAGCGCACTGATGGCTTGGAAGTTTGGTCCATAAATCGAACGGGTCCAGTTAGGGAGGGGAGAATTTGAAATGACAGAGGTTGGGGTTGTAGTATACCCAAAGACATTGGTCCACTGTTTGACACCTTCCGCAAAGTTAGCATAGTTAAGAGTAGTATCACTATGAAAGAGTGGTCAGAGTCAAAGGTCGTGGTACTGTGACATTGGAATCGCTTACGCTGTTCCTTGCCAAATTTGCATCTTGGGGTAGGCACCGGTGTACCCAGGGTATCCACTTCGGACAAGGTCACCCTAATTAAACATCCAGCCGAGAGAGGTAACATTTATTACAAAATCTTACCCATTGTTGTGGTGTTTTCGAGATAGTTCCTGTTGCACAAGCGGAATTCCATAAACTGGGGCCAGCAAAGCAACCATAAGGAACACCTGCGAAAGCCGAACCGGCCTTGAAGAGGTCAGGATATGCACCAGCAAGGACGTTGGTCATCATTGCTCCAGAGGAGGTACCAGTGGCGAAAACGCGATTAGGGTCTACGTTCCAGTTCGCGATTGCATAGCGAACTGCCGATGCTATTCCCAAAGAGTCCCCTCCACCATCATGAGTAAGTGTAGCGGTGGTATGAACATCCCAACATCCACCGCTGTCTGGGGCGTCGGGATATATAACGAGGAAGCCATGCTGATCGGCAAGGTTGGCGTATTGAGTACCGGTGAAATAAGCCTGGGCCGTCCCTTGACAATAGTGAATTGCGACAATGAGAGCAGGAGAAGCTGCTACACTCGGGGGTCGGTAAAGAAATATCCCGACATTTGTTGGGTTTGAACCAAAGTTGGTAATCTGTTGTAGCTGACTAGAAGCAGCACTGCTCAGTGCAGTAAGTGCAGCGACCGTCAAGGACGTGAGAAGAGGGCGAACAAACATTTTGTTATAGCTGGAGCTGCGACTGCTCTCTAATTCTTTGACATTTTTATAGTAACGGAAGATCTCCACGGGCCGCGTCGCAGTTTCCTCGACAAAACATCGATAATAGCGCGAGTGGACGCTTGGAATGAACCTCGGCACAAATGAGAAAGTAAGTTTCGGTGTCTAATCGGCTTGGAGGCTGCGTGAAGGCATCAGAGTCTCGTGGTCTAGTCAGCTGATGTCCAAGTACGATCTGGCAAATAACCCCGAACGCTTCTAAGCCCATGAATATTTGAATATTTGACTTGTCATTGATATGTTTGCACATTTAGTTTATTCCAGTATGCCAGTATAAAGAAAGGGGTCCTCATGCAGCCTCAGGCCTTCTCCTGCAAGCATGTCAATCTCACAAAGTATATGTAATGTACTAGAATTCGAAGAGCGCTTTGCATGACAATGCCTAGACTGGTAACCACTCCCTCCACGGATACAAGTCTCGGGTATTGCCTCCGTTGGAGATCGGTCACCGGTCTAGACAATGCCATAAAACCTCAATCCCCGCTCAAATCTTCGTAGTGGCCTTGAATCAGCTGCTACGTAAAAACATATTTTCGAGCACCCGCCGAAGATGTAGCAGTAATTTTGGCAATTGATCTACGGGTGGACATTCAGTCCGGATATAACTGACTTTGAAATATTTGACTATGTACGAAAAAGGTGACTCGTGCAAACAGGCTTACTTCTGAACGCTTCTACGGTGCATTGTAAGTCCTGAGTGAATAAATTTTGGTTTCCTCTCCAAGTATCGATATGTCTTTTGTCTGGTGTCTGGAGAAATTAGCTCATTTCAACAATACAAAAATTGAAGAACAATTCACAGCTTCTTCATTGTATAAATTTGATTTCCAAATTCAGAATGGTACCAAGATAGTATCTCAATGAAACCTTCATGATTCTTTAGACATGGGAGTGGCCAAAGACCGCTGCAAATTTTGAATACTAACTCTTATTGGCCGAAAAAAAATCCCTCATCGTCTCAACTGAAATTTTGGCGACATAATCTATCCATTAGACTACAGTAATATTTACCATGCAATGGATATAAGTACTCTTCATCCTTTTTGAATGACTTTATTGAATTTTGGTTCAATTTATTTTATTTTGGCATCCATATGTACATCCCCGACTCTCTTATGTAAGTAAGAGAAAGGGTTCTTTGTCGAGCGTCCTGAGCTCCTGCAAAATCCAGAACAAGGTCACATGACATTATTGAATTAAGTAGAACATTCTAGAATTCTCTATTTTAACCTTTTGCAGTTCTTTCGTTGTACACGTCCGCTCGTCATCATTTTCTTTGTCCGTGCCTGTTGCTCCAACGTAGTTCTGCACTAACTATCATCTGCTGGCATGAATGATACTTAAACTGAATTGCAGTTTCTGTCTACGATGGACGGAAACCTTTCAAGATGGAGCGATACCAGAGCTTACCAATCATCAACAGAAACAAATTTAAAGAGCTAGCCTGACTTTTCCACTGTCGCCGCCATGTTCACACTATCCGCATCAAGTCAGAAACTACTTAGGCGACCACGTTTTAATTCAATGCACAGGACATCATTTTGCTTGCGGACACAGATCACACGGAGACCTCGGGACCCCCCACACACTCTGAGCCTCTTGGTTAAATATGACTGTGATGGTGCAGCTGCAGCTTGTTCGGAAGATAGAGAAAGTGACAGTTATGAAGAAGATACTGAAATTGGAGACCTGATTTGAATGAAAATCGTATTGATCTACTTAATTTACTTACAAAAAAAGTAGCCTGCGTCTGGAGTACCTACTCTCTGGATAAATTTCTTTGCCTGGGTGCAATTGTAACACCAAGAAAGTGTAATTTCAAAAATACTGCCTCAATCTTTATATTACGAGTCTGCTTAATTTCTGCAGGCCGAGTCGGGGACTGGCGCTTTGTCGCCGCTACAGGATATATAGTTTGCGAGCCGTAAATACACCGAATTTTACAAGTCCGCAATACGCACTCCGAACACATGCTTTCTTACCATGAATTTTCGATCAGCTCTCCTCTCAATATGTTGCTTTGCATTTCTAATGACACTTTCGATGTTCTATTATGCTATTAGTATACCCCAAAACATGGATTACTCGTGTGTTAACATCGTGCGAGCGCTAAATGGAACGACCCCACAAACACCTACCAGGGAGCGACCACCAGAGACCGATGTTTGGGAGACATCTAAATATGTAAGAACGGTACCACAGGCCCGCTTTCAAGGTTAGTCACATCCGTCTTCAAAGTTTGGAGCACAAACTCAGGTCGTTTCTGGAACCTTGAAGACAATCTTCGCAAAGACACGTTTTATCTTACCTCTTGGACGAAAGCGGGATTCAGTACGTTACTATCACACTTTGATGATAAGGTTCACACTAGTGTCTGCTAGCAAATCAATTCATAGGTTATGTCAGGAGCCTCCTTTTCGCATCTTCTGTTCTCTACATATCTAACTTTATATTCAACCAGGTTAACATGGTTTACCTTGGTACCGTTTCTGACCGTATACCAATCATTCCTCCGTTCGCTCCAGATGACCACATATGCACGTTTCAGCTCTATCACGTTCCTACATATGAACACTTATTCGGACATCTGTCTAGCATCTTCTGCGGGTCCGCTCCCTTTCGGAGAAATATTCGACCTTGACCGGCTACGAAGAAGCCTACGGAAACCTGTCCTAGAATGGTCTGATGTAAAATCCTTGCCTCCGCGTCTCTCTCTAGATGCGCCTTCCTCTGTTGAACAATTTGGATGCTGGTCTACTCGTCCACCTCACGAGAAAGAACCATTCCTAGCGCACAACTTGCTACATCATCTTGGTCTGGACATCTCGTATACTCGATTACCCGAGTACATCCGCCAAGATCCTTCGCTAGCTGCCCACTCTCACATAGCCCTGATGCCGCTCGCACAAAAGATATACTCTCTGAACCCTCTTACTCATAGTGGGGATGAAATTCTGATGGCTCCGTCACCTCACGGTGCCAAGCTGTCACCAAATAACCACCTAGCATGTTTTGACTTCATGTATTATGCCTCTGTGGGAACACAGCCCTATGAATGGCAAAGTTCCTGGTCTCCGGTCTGGAGGCATATCGGGCGATACCTTGAATTCACTGAACCAATCATTGACATAGTCAAGGGTTATGTTCGAAGGGCTCTTCAAGTGATTACCTACGAGCTTCCACCCGTGAGTCAACTGTTTTGATACATAAATACATTTCAATAAATATTTCTTGCAGTTTATCACAGTTCATGCACGTCGTGGCGATTTCGTGCACCAATGTTGGGATGTGCCGTCCCAGTGTTTAGCGCCATTATCCGCGTATGTTAGGAAAGTGAAAGAAATCCAAGGTGCTATTTTCGTAAAGTTTGGAATCAAGGTCACGGAAGTCCTTATAACATCAGGTTTGACAATGTTTGTCATTGAAATATGACCTTAATGACTGCTTTGTTAGACGAGACAGATTTAGCCTTCTGGAAAGAAGTTCAAGCAGAAGGATGGAAATACATAGACCACGTTGCTGAGCGCACACTGGACCAGTACGGTGAATGGTATGTTCCGATCATAGACATTGTTGCCCAAAGTATGGGCATTGGATTTGTAGGGAGTATAGATTCCACTGTAAGCATTGTCAGTGCTCACAGGGTTGAGGATTGGAATCAAGGTATCACACGGATGGTCAATTGGGGTGGTCGGGAATGAATCCTGCCGAATGTCCCTCGGTGATTAAGCAAAGTGTTACCTAACATAGTTTGTAAAGATTCTTAAAACTTGATTGTCAACTACGTGAGAGTCGACCGAATTTCAGAACTTGGCTTGATTAGGTTTTTTCTAGGTCCACATTTGTTCTGTCATTTGATGAACATCTTTGTTTTTGAGTTGCTTTGCTATGAATGCAACAACGCTCGCCAGCTTTTACGTAAAAACAAATATTCTGGCCGCACTATGGAAGTTTGTTGCATGTACACAGTGAATTGCAGAAGCAACGAGGTCAAGCGCAGTAACATCCAAAGTAAAGTCAACACACAGCCAGCACCCGTCGAATTGCTTATCACACGAACTTGGATATACTGACGGCACAAATTGACGACGACTAGTGGAGCAGCCTTCACTAAATCTCTTTGCATTAACATGTTGCGCATCAGAGAGCAGAACATATACCCCAGCCTTGAGGTGAAGAGTGTGATGAAGTATGCTGTCGTGGTTCAATGGTATGAGAACTGTCCAATCCCCTCTTCCTTTTTTGAGGAAATCAGTGCTATGCTCAAGTATGCTTCCAAGAGAATTAAGCAAAAATCAGTTTGTGGAGAAATATACTACTTGTGCCAGGAAGATTGTCGAGAACGATATAGTTGAAGCGGTTAACAAAAGAGTTTCGGGGGCTTGAGAACGCACAGGAGAGACATGCTGCATGAACAGCTAGGATTGCGGGAGCAGGGCAATGATTTGACTGAAGCAAGAGCAACGCCGTCGGTCCCGACTCTCTGAGCTTTTGTTAACTACAGGAGCAACTTGGCGAGAGTCTCCGAAACCTATGAAGAGTATATTGCCAAAAGGATGGTCATGTTGGCGAGTGATACGAAAGAGAATCAATCCCGAAATGACAACACAGGCAATTATGTATAATAATACGTCACAGAAATTGCCTTATAAGGAGTGGGAGCAATTAAGCTGACATAAGCACCCCTCAATATGGGTGGACACGCCTTGGCATAATGCATGTAGGCTAGTGATGTAATTAATTCAAGACGGTGAGCTGGGGAAGGAGAGTTGATTGAGAGTTCGGTTGTGTGTTCGCGGGAAGAAATATATATCCTGAGTCCTGATGTTCTCGAGTGTCAGATCCGTTCCGAGTAACTACACTTATACATGGATGCGAATTCGGACAACCAAAAGAGTCTTCGGGTCCTTGGAGGCTCCGAACCGGAAATCATTCTTTCTAAACGTTTGGAATTAACGTTCAGTTACTCTTTGTCCCTTCCCTTCCATCCCCTATATAAAGTCAACTCTTTTGTTACACTGGGGTATCCATCTAACGATGGCACGTACGACTCACAAAGAACCTTGGCCACGTTCAGCAATCCTTCCAATGATCCCTATCTCCTTTCTACAACCCAAGAAGGCGAAATACAGGTCTACCCTCATTGTTCTGACTGCTCTGATCTGCTTGAGCACATACTTTCTAATCCTTCGACCGTCAATATCGCCTTCCCAGGATATGCTTCGCAATGGTATACCAGCCGTTGATCAGTTCGCAATAACTCTTGAGAATGTTCGTAACTCCCGCTTGTCTGGCCCAACGCAAAAGCATACAAAACTATCACGAGTTGGAAAACAAGTGGCTTTAGATCAATATCAGGAACTTGCCGCCATATCCAGTTTCCTGACAAGTCTTTCTCGAAATATGATACCATTGTCGGTCGACCCATCGGTTCCTATCGACCCTCAACTTGTCCTCGATTTTGATACCCGGAGCGCTCGTGCAGCAGAGGAAGTTCAGCACATTGTTGAAGATGTTTGGGAGAGAAATCCCGTTTTTTTGTACTCCAAAGTAAGTGCAAATGGTCGTCCGTTTTCTGTGGTGTTGAACTAGCAGCTTAGTTATACTCTCCTGCATCACGGGAAATCAAAGCCATACTCGCTAAAATGAACCTTCAGCCTTCACCTACAATAATAGACGTGGACATTCGTGACGATGCCAAGGTCCTTGAGCCCATAATCCGCCGTCTTACTTCATCGTTGGAGCTTCCTGTGCTTCTGATTGGTGGCAAGCCTATCGGCTCAATAGAGGAGATTCGGGTCTTGGAAAGAAGCGGGGAGTTGCACAAAATGATTAAATCCGCTGGTGCCGTCTTCGATAGTCCGAAGAAGATGCATAGACATTAACAGCCTTACTCACGATCCTCATTTCTATTGCACCAGTACACCTCCCGCATGGACTCTATAACTTTAGACATCATATATATCACACATTAATTTAGAGTTTCAACATAATATCGATATTTAAGTAGGTACCTAGTACTTAGACTGCATATACTTTCAACTTGAAGATGACGGTCGCCTCACAGCTGATCTTTCTCTATAAACATAGTCGTCATAGTACAGTACTACTAAGTAGTGACCAAAGATGAACTTCATCCGCTCTTGCACTCGCCAGGGTGGAAGGTGCAGAGTAATGAAGCCAGAGGAGACCTTATCAAAGCATAAGGTCCTTGTGGAAGCATAAGGTGAAGCTAAATTGCAAAATGTAGTTTTAAAAAGGTCGACACCTCCGTACCCGATCTTTTAGGTTTGAGTGAAATGACTTAGTGTTCTCTAGATCTTGAGTTTGGCGTGACTCGGGGTTGGGGTTGACATTGTGATGCGATTGCTTGATCATTGGGGCAATTTTTGCAATTCTCAGACAGACTGTTCTTGGCTTTAGACTCAAGCTCATACTTTGGCTCAAGTCGTCAGGAACAGACTCAGCATATGCTTGCTTCATGTGTGCTGAGTTTCTTAATACTACGGATGATGTTGGGAAGAACGTAGACTTATGTCTTTCCGTGACATATTGCGATTTCCTCAAACAAATTTTGAAATCCGTTATGCCTGACCGCCTCGCGGACGCGGTTTGTTATTGGAACGTCACCTCTCCGTGCGCCGAATCGGAGATTGAAATGGTGATTTTTGCAACTCCGGGTTTCCTTCCGAGCTGAGGCCTAAGACTTCCACAACACTCCACTACGGAAAACAATTTGATAGGTGTCTAGTCTACCGGTCTCCGAAGTCAGAAAACGTCGAGGCCGATGTGTTGCAATTGTTGATTTGCTCAAAATTTTGCGACTCCCTGTTTGTGATAGTACTAGCAAGCAAAGAGCGGGAGACGCGGTCAACCAAAACTGAGTATTCACTAAAGTCTGTTGGCATGACTACTCGTTATGTAACATCAGGAATGTCCATCCAACATTGCTAGCAAGTGCATGAGGATCAGTGGCCCGAAGCGTTTACTTGTGAGTAGCTTTTTCTTGATCATGAAAATGATCCTTGTATTTCGGGGAAAAAATTCGAAAAACTGACAAGTGAGTGTCTCACCCTTTTAAAAAGCCACCTATGGAAAGGATAGCTATTTCAATTGACCAAGTAGCTCAAGAACAATTTATCGAAGTTTTTGGAGCTCTCCGGATGGATATGCCTTGCGGGAATTTGTACCACTGTGCCTTGAATCTGGAAATACATACTCACAAGCGATCTGACCATTTGGTCGTTATCGACTAAATTTTCTGTATTGAATCAAGATTTTCTAGCCCCACTAGTACCCTATCTTCGATCCAGATTCCAGCCCATGTTTCCTGTTCCCGTTACGACCTATTCGGTTCAGGAGGATCTGGTCATAAGGGACAGTGTGGTTTTTTCGATAACGGACAGCTGTATATAGTCAGTACATATTCCTTCAATGGTCAGGTTATTGACTCATGGAGCAACCAAACAGCTCCGAAGGAGATGAGGACACGAGGACATGAGGACGTGAGGACACGAGGACATGGCGAGGTCCAAGTTCAAATTTGGTATCCTTTTGTCCATTCCAATTTTCCGAATGTCCCAGTCAGTCTTGGTAGATTCATGCACGACGTTTTATTTCTAACGTAAAATAAGGTATCATGCTAGTTCAGTCTGAAACATTGCGTATGCGTAATTGTCTATGGAGGCCTGGTCTTCCCAGTTACCCTTGTGACCTATCAGTCTGACCGCCAGGCACCATTCCCACTATCATTCGTCCCTTTGATTCTATGCTCCAAGAGGACTTGATGCTTGATACTAAAACTCTATCCGTAAAGGGGACATATCCGATGACATGTATCGTAAGTGAGAAACTCCATCAGTATTTCACTAGATAAAAAGACACCTTTATATTTGGTCTGGGTCGACCTTGTCTAGTTGCACCCACTCTTCCAGTTGACATGCAACGCGCAACTTGTACGAGAATCCGTATCAGATCACCAGCTGACGCCCGTGTGGTCTTTCATGCAGTCATGCTCAACATCCTCCCCATGGTCACCCGCCGACTGGACAACGAAGAGAGGGGTTTTATTACTCCAGGCTCAGTCTATGTCTGGGAAGAAAGAGAACCTCACGCCGAACTTACTGGGGTGAGTGTTCCTTTAGTTATATATCTCGACATCCAACTCTAGTTCTGTTTTGAATAGGTCGGCATTGAGCGCTGGACGGATGGTCAGTACGCTAACAGCAACTGTCTCTCTGATAATCTAACCGATGACCCATAGGTATTCGATGGGGCCCCTCAAGGGTCAGAGAGGTACCATTGGCTGATGTCTTTCCAAACTGAATAAGTATTGATGGCTTTATCAACTCCGCGACAGGGTTTCTTATTTTACTACGAAAAGAAAGATCTCCACTCGCAGTATCATTATTTAGGTAAAACATCTATTCCTACTGTTTCGTCAGTAGCTCCATCCCTACCTGCGATTAGCTTATTTTTAACTGGCTTTATTCTAGCTCTAGCATGTCGGACCGCTCGATCTTGGTCAAACAAACTTACACAGTTCATGTTGACACCCATGCTGGCCAGCGCAAGTGGCATCTTAGTGAGCATTTCCCCTTTTTATTTACCTATATGTTCATAAGTCACACCACTATTCTAGTTGCCTACTTTACTGAGGAATCTATCGGACATTTGCTCTCAATTGACGACATTCCTACCCTCGCTAATTTGGTTGTGCCCAGCGGGAAGTATAAAAGCGCTCGGTCCTCTAAAGGTAGACCAGACCACATTTTCAACAATGACCCCGATGCCCCTGAGTTTCCCCGGCTCGAGTACATCCCATATAATCCTAGACGAGCCTCGGTGTCCCCTTCACATGCAGCTGATACTCCATACAGCCATCGAGCAAATCAGATGGAACCCCCGTCTCAGACTCGCTACGACTCGGAAGCCCCGAGCAAGTCGCGATCTGTATTTTTGGACGAGTCCCCCCCGGATAGCCTCGCACCATTGGAGTATCTGCAAAATATGGCTCCACTTCGTCGACACCCGATTGACGAAAAGGCGTTACAACAATTCCAACATTCGAGGCTTTTACTGTAATATAAATCACTAGTGTATCCCCTATTCAATGACGGTTATCAGCGTACATTAAATAAAGTTTCTAATTAGTTCTTGTGCCGATTTGACTAAAACCCCCTGCCACAGTCCAATGCACTGTCACCTCTTTATCGTAAACGCAGGAGAGGGAATTATTCCTTAAACGTTTGTCTCAAATTTTGATGTTCCCTGACCCTACGTCAAATACATTTTCTCTACGAGTGACCAAATGCTCGAGTACAGCGTGATCGGTGATATGGGAGTCCATGTCACCAACGTGATCATTCAATGAGCCGTAGCGTCGAGGTCGAATTGACATTAGTGGCGGCTCCACCGTATGCGACTGGGAGGCACATTAAAAAGTACCCGACTGCAGCATGAGAAAATTTGGAACGGATGGAGGAATTGACGGAAAATTTAACGACAGTATTGAAGACCTGTCACCTGCCTGCTCTATACATGCCGACATTGAATTCAGATTAAGCTAAGCAGGGAAAAAGGTGATGCTCAACCATTCATCCGCCCCGTAAGGCGAGGACATAACTTAACCTAATATGAATTTGGGTCTTGTTCAGTGATACTCTGCTCAGGAATTAGCCCTCCGATAGCTATACATATTACCAGTACCTTAGATGTGCAAACGGAGAGCCGTCTGGTTTTCCCTGTCAATTCACTGCGATCAAAGCGGGAAGCTAAAATGCATCAGAGGGGCTTGTTGTCTAAACCCTCAAGTGGTTTGTCCAAGATACTTTAATCGCATGTGCAGGAGGGTGGAACTAGAATCCAGAAATACTTTCAAATGAAGTGTTGTCTCAGAAACTTTGATGCGGGAGAGTAGGACTCGGAAACAAAAAAGTAACTGTCAAATGAAGATGTACCCAAAACCAGCTGCTCGGTGCCGAAAGCGGCAGAAGGACAAAGATTATGACATTACCGAGTGAACTAATCCTTTTTTACACCAACAGCAGTGGCTAACAACACACTCGGCAACTCAACATTGCCCACACTTGAGAGCAATGAAACAGATCCAAATACAAGTACGAGCAGGAAAATGACAGTGCCAGTGAGAAGAACGAAAGGTCTGGAAAGGACAAGAGTTAGGGATTGCGCAAAATGAATAGAAGAAATAAACGAACCCGCTAACATCCTTCCTTTCACAACTCTGGCCGACCCATACATCGGTTTTGACGTTGGCTCCCTCTCCAGACCTGGTCACTCCGCAAGTGCAAACGAAGCATGTCCTGCCTGATTTAGTAGCCTCAAGGCATTGCCCTCGTCCAGAACAAGAATTTGTCGAATTCATACAAGCTGCAGCGGACGTAAAGCAGGTTGAGATAGCGCCAATGGGCTCTTGTGGAGGAGGATGATTAGGAGGCAAAGGCGACTGGCTTGCCTGAGGTTGTGGATCACGTTTGGAAAGTGAAGGCGCGGGGGTTGAGAATGTGAGAATGGCTAGGTTAAACGTGTCGGGATGGTCGTATGCTTCTGAAATAACTTCTCGTAGTTCTTCTGCGGCCAAAATGTACTCGCTACTGTTTGAACCATAGATTCTGCGCAGTTCTAAAAGTTTGGTCATTTCTAAAGCGGCGAATGAAGGTGTCTCTGCTGATTTATAGAATTCTGCAAGCTCAAGCGGGCTAGCTGTGCCGTCGTAGATGGAAGCAAAGGTGTGTGCTGCGCGGCGAAGAAAACTGGATATTACAGATGAAAGCGAGTCGACAGAGATCGATGAGGCTATTTGAAGAGTAAATGCATGCTGTAATGAAGAGGGCAAGACGGCTGGGCAAAGTAACGTCAACGATGAGCCACGAGAGTTGCGAAGGCCTGACCTGCCGCATCTATTTCATCCAAAGTCAGGAGTAGAGCGTTTTGCGAGCCAGTTCCGACAAAAAGACCTTCGTTCGACGGGAAATGGGAGGCGTCACGGAAGGGCTCGAACCTGTCAACGCCAAGGTGGCGGGAGAGGACATTGCTTGCGAGCTCGGGAGAGAGGGAGGAGCGTATAAAGGTATGGTGTGGACTCAGGTAGACATTGATGGCACAAGCAAGCTCGAGCGCGGACAAAAGAAGGGCGGGCAACAGCATGACGAACGGAGGAGGAGTGTTTGTTGTTGTTTAGGTCGCGTATGTTCCCTCTCAGAACACCTAACGTAGACCTATTCGTTGCCCTTAGCAATCATGGAAGCAAGATCTGATCTTTTCAAATGCAGCACCAGGTATAGCCTTACCACTGTGCAAGCCTCCCTGCGCTCCGGAGCATCACCGTCAATACCCATTCCAGGATCCATGTGACAAGTACCTTGTAAAGTTGCTCGAGAGTCGAGACACATGAGGGTGTCATTCATAAGCGTAGCCATCTTCAAGACTTGGCATTTTCCTCGAGATAACTTATATTCCAATTTAGTGACCTTCACTTTCTCCATTACATCACCATGTCTTGAACCCGATAAATACTAACCGCTTCATCGTATCGGCCTCCGAGGTGTGCGTGCTGTTATAATGTATCTTACCAAACGTCATTTACCGCGTTCAATATTCCAGACTCGAAGTTGTAAAGACTGTCGGATTCTTGGTTGAAGCTGATGCCGACACTACCATCAAAGGTGTCTGTTCAAACTTGCATTGAAGCAGCAAGATGTTGATTGTTTGGGGAGAAGGTTTTGTGGACACAAATTCTATGTTAATTGTCGAGAGATGAGGTTTCCGTAGTCTGACCACTGCATCAACCCTCTTCTACGTTAACTCATCAGCTGATTTCGTTGGGAATACTCGGGGCCACATATGTGCAACTCTAAAACTAGGCTAGCCTGTTATGGATGCAGCTCCTGATGATATTGTGGAATAAGATGCGCCATCTAGGTGGCTACCTCGATATATTTCGGAAGAATAGATGTTTACTAAGAATTCAGCAGACGATTTGCCATTTCGAAGCCAAGGAACGTAGCGCCATTTGCGAATGGCGATCTGTGGCAAAATTAGCGCCTGACCTTTGATAATGACACCATATCATACCGAATGAGGGTCGGTCCCAGCCCTCGTGTGAAGGCGCCAATGCCATCAGCCTTCCAGACTTTACGGACACAGTCCAAAGTTGAAAAGTATTTTTGACCAGTCGAGGGTGAGAAGCCATCCGTTTGCATCCTGGATTTGATCATATCTATGGGGTATATGATTGCCCAAAGCTAAGCAATCGTTAGAAAGAAATGGCTACAGTTTTGGAAGGAAAAGCTGACAGCATAGCCTGCTATGGCTCCGTACAACACCGCATTCAACGGGTTGATCTGGTCCCTACGAATTCCTTTCTTCTTCATCTCCCACTGAACGATTTTTTCATACGTGAGGAAGTAAACACCATAACCGGAGGCCTCTCGGAGTAGAGTAACCGCCTGGCCCTTGTAAATTCCAGCAATGCCATATCCGGAATAGATCTTTTTAATGGCATCCCAAGGTCCGGCATACATTGGGTTGGTGTTCGACTGAGTTTGTAGACCTGCAGGTCATACTCAGTATCTCCATGGTTCAGTTTCAGCAAACGAGACTTACGAATTCGGATGTGTTCCACAGGGCCCGATACAACACCATTGGCCAGTCCCGCAAATACACCGGCTGTGAAGAGTTGGCTGCCTGTGAGAAGACTGCCATTCGGGCCACCCTTTCCGTTTCTTCGATTCTGCTCGGCGAAATACCGCTTGGTCCATTCAAGGGCACCAAACTGGATTGAGACACAGACACCAATGCCAAGTAACGGCGTCAAGGTTCCCTAAGAAGAAATAAACGGAGTTTCACGGAAGAGATTGAATTCAACGAACCTTGTAGAAAGCCAGAGGCCCCTCGTTCTTCAGAATACCACCCGCACAGTCGATCATGCCCTTGTAAGTACCCTTAGGTGCGGTCTGCATCCGCTGTATCGGGATAGGGTAAACATTGAACCACAGTATATGCAATCGAACATACCACTTTAACAATATCAAAAGGCTGGCCCACAAGGACCTGATTCATTGATTCAAACCTGGCCACATGAGAGGAGTTGGCGGAAGCAAACCTGGGCGACGCCTCCGGCGGTCCCAGCCGTCAGATCTTTGAGCGTCTTCGACATGTGCGGTCTCGGTGAATAGTAAGGAATAACTGAGGCTCGCCATGATCGTTAAACTTCAAAAAAGTGTGCCGCCAAACTTGCGCAAATGCCGCAGATAAGATAACGACCCCGATTCGGGAATCAAATCTCCAGTGTGGCGGTGCATTTTTGTACACGTCCTTCTTGAACTTGAATTGCCGTATGGCCCAGCCAGAGACGTCAAACCTTTCTAATCAAACAAATGGAAAAGAAGAAGAGGAGTGGGAAGACGAAGAATCCGAAAATGATTCCGACGATGAAGGGGACGACGACATCAATGCAGAGGCTGAAGAAATTGCTCGGCGATTGGGCGAAGAGTTATGGGCCATCAGCAAAGCAAATACTGTTCAAACCTCGACTACTGATACTGTGCCATCCAATGCTACATCTCCTGAACAAGTGCATTCGTCTCCTATAGTTACAAATCCCGCGACCTCGTCTCGGAAAGGAGAGGCCGCGATTATTACCATCAAAGCCATTCTTGCTGTTGTCGAGAACGACTCCCCTGCCCGTCATGCTCTCGCCTCCACCATCGTACCAAATTCCAATGGTGATAACGTGTTAGATATTCTTCGGCGACTTATGACATCAGGAGTGGTATCCAAGGCTATAGCTATTTCCTTGGGCCCAGTCCTAGTCGCTCTGGCGAGGTCTGATGCTTTGTTTGGAAATCTACGTCATTCCAATGCACCTTCTATACAGCTTGACAAGGGAAAGCGGAAGCGTGAGGAGACTGACGACAGCCAAAATTCTCTTGACCTCCGGACAGTGAAGCGTCCCTATGTACCTGAGTCCGACTTGCAGCTCCAAATCAACGAAGCTGTCCGGATCATTGCGCAAGCACTGGAATCATCTCCGTCTCGGCCACTTGACCCGACGTTAGTTTCCTCTATCCGACTTCAATTGCATCAAGTCTTTTTATTTGCCGTGACATCTTCTGCGGGCGGTGGTCAAGACATGCACGCTCTACAAGAAATCAGTGGTTTGATACAAGTTATTGGTGTCCTCAGCGGTATCCAGATTGGCCAACCTCCCGAGCCTCGTGTACAGGCGGTGCCTTACCCCACCAACCCTGCCTTTCCCTGGATCCCCCCACCCACGGCTGCGTCTGCAACAGACATAGGGACCGCCGTTTACCCATGCCTTATTGCATGTTGCAAAAAGACCTTCTCGCGTCTGTACACTTTACGCGCACATCAGCGCGTCCACGCTGTTCATCGTCCGTATCGTTGCACCCTCTGTCCAGCATCATTTGCACGGAATCATGATCTTAAACGTCATATCAAGCTGCACGACAATAAAGCATGGAAATGTGGTGGGTGTCTCAAAATATTTTCTCGGCGGGATGCTATCAAGCGCCACAAAACCGGTAGTAAAACTCGTGGACCTAGAAGCGAAGCTTGCATATCGGCTGAAGTCTTAGAGGTGGAGCTTGATGAAGATGAAGGGGAGGAGTCAATTAGAGAGGAGCGTAGAGCGAAGTTATGGAGTGGCATTGCCACCTCTCAGGCAGATGCTGCTGCCGCCGCACAATCAATACATGGTTTTCCTGACTCATCACACGTAGAAGAAGGGGAAATATTGCCTACCATTATATCTGCGGTACAGCAGACTGTTTTGAGCTTGCACGGGCTACTACAAGCTCATGTTGGAGGAGCTTTGGGAACGCCTACCGGACCCTCGATATCTCCCCCGATGGACCCGGCAGCAGGGCAAGCTACCCTCGCGAGCGTTATAGCTCGCGCACAACTTCTCAACATGCCACAGAAAATTACGACGACCGAGACCGTTGATGCTGCTTGCAACGCATTAGGAGGGATAACTGACCCGACTTCATTGCTTATAGGTGTCAACACTGAGGCTACGGTGAGCCACGACGAGGTGCCGCCGGCTTCTGTTCCGCCGTTCAGCATGTATGGCCTATCGGACGAGCAAACAAGACTGTTAGAGGAAGCTATAACCAATGCTGCATTTGCCGCGCAAGCTCAGGCGGAAGCAGAGGCTGCATTAGAGGAAGAAGACGATGATGATTCCGATGATTCTGGTGATGGCGAATGACCATCCGCAGTTCAGACGTCGTAAAGGACTGATTGTTCGATGTGTGAGTGGATTGATGTGTTGATTGATGTGATGATTTTGGTCTAACGATCACTAGGAGTTTAAGCTAATACAAACAATTTCAGCGCCTATTCGGAGCCTCATCACCGTAGGCTCTACTTCAGTGTAAAAGGACCCAGGTTTCCATTCGAAAATGACAAGTTACACGAAACATCTAGGACTCCTAGAACTTGGTCAATCTCCCACCTAGCAGGTGTATTGGTGCTGCGTACCTTTCAGCCAATAAATGTTCTAGCTTCGTCTTCAATCCATATCATGAATTCGTCATGTATCTCGCATGGAAATTTACATCAATCGGTTGCCATATTTCTTGGATCATTGTCGATTCATTTCCGAGTTGAACGCGGCAGACGGCTTGGAGGAGGTTGTGGTGGAGGCTGATTTTGGGCACTCCGTCGTGGCTTGGGACTCATTTGTGTTTGATTGAACCATATGTCTAGAACAAGAGCACATCGGCGTCCTGGCGTGCGGGATTGTACTTAAGGGAGTATCGCAGATGATAGCAGATATTTAGTACAGCTCTCTCTATACCGAATTCTTGTGGAAGGAAAGCAGTCTGTGTCCGTACTTCAATTGTACATACCTTTAGGCAGGTAATCACTCCTAAAACCTGAGGCCGAAGTCCTGAGAGGACAAAGGGAGGCCTAGATTGGACAGTTTCAACTCGTCTTACCGTTTGCCGAGTTCGAAGCTGTTAAACTGTGAATACTCATTCCAGTCTCTCATACTCAAAAGCCGAGAACTCTATGATTGTAGTGAGAATTAGCGCGGTTCTAGATAAGGTTTAGGCCAGCTTCAAGGTAAGGACGCCACGGCTCACGCCCTTATGCAGACTCCAGAACAACCAACACATGTCGCCTGGACGGTAAAAATGCATATGACATGAGTAATTAGTGAAATATGGTATACTATGACATGGCCACTTGGCATGCACACTTTCGCCAGTATAAAATTGGAAAAACATGGAAGAGTTCGAAAGAAGGAGAGGTCAAATGTGGATCCAGCCACATATGCAAGCCAGACCCAGTATCAGATACCAGAATTTCAGGAGAGATGGATACGGTCGGGATTGGGAAGCCGATGATGACTTTTTCGTCGTTGACGATTCCGTAGGCGAATTGTCGTTCGTCCTTGAATTACCATTGATTGTCCCATTGACTTATCGGCGGAGATTAAAGGAATTGGGCGTCGAGATAAAAAACACAAACTCACGTATGGCATTCACCAAGAGGTCATTATAGTCACCCGCTGATTCCCACACAGCGAATCCTCGAAGTTCTTTTGATTTAATAAAGTCTCCTTTGGCATAGAAAGATTGTGGATCATCGTATGCAATCATGACTTCTGAGGTTGAATTATAAACGTAGGGCTAGCTGGGAGTCAGAGATAGGACCATTCAATGACTGTAAACCTTACAGTTTGGCTGCAGGCGTCATAACGGTAGGCGATACCTGGTTTCGCTGAGCCATTTACATTTAGGAAGCCAGAATCGACAAGACTCCAGAAAGCATATGTTCCTGCGGGGGGTTCATAGACTCCACAGACATCCAAACCACCATTACCGTTCCACCGGTCACCAGTGGGCTTATCACTGACTTCGTACGGAGGGTATGACGCGAGCGATGTTTTGGATTGATCTGCGTATGCCACATCTGGATGAACGCGGTACGAGTGGCCATACATGGGAACACCCAGAACGATGTGATCTTTGGGCATTCCAGCAGCAGTCCATGCGGCCAAAGCAGACGATGCTGAACCATACTGGCTGTCTGCAGGCGCACATTTGTCACTCAAAGGTGAGTTGGGACCAACGCCTGAGGTTGGAGTTGATGGGACGTCATAATTCATAATGACGACGTAGTCTAGGACTTCGCCGAATCTTGATACCTCAGCAAAGGGAGCTCCCGAAGAATCGGGAAACGGTTTTAAGCCTACCGCTGCGGAAATGACTTTATCTGGACCCAGACTCAGGCGGAGTTCTTGAAAGAAGGAAAGAAAATTAGCCGTGTCGTTGGAGTCGAGGGTGTTGCACCCTATTCCCTGGGTGCCCGGATACTCCCAACTGCAATCTTTCTTCAGCAAGAAAGAATAAACTGAAGAATGGCGTGCATACTCGAAGTCAATACCATCTAATTTATACTCCTTGACTAATCCTGTCACAGCTTCAACAAATGCTGACCGGTTTTGCGCCGAACCGACATTAGATGAAAACCATCTTGACCCAGTCCAACCTCCAATTGAAAGGCTCGCTTTAACGTTCTGATATACATATGCATGTCAGTCATCTAAGCTTTTAAGTTTGAATATATTCTTACATGATCATGTGCCGCCTTTACAAATTGAGGTAATAAAACTCGATCTGATGCTTGAAGAGATACGATGGCAGGATTTACGGTCGTAAGGCTAGACACGTCCTTGAGTCAGACGATAGATATTATAATAGATGGGTTTACCCGAATGCGTAGTGAATGATATTGTACTTGGACCAGCTTACCGCCGACACTGGCTGGTCTGTAGCATGCCAACCAGCATACCAGGCAGCGGAGACCAGAGAACTAGACAAAGACGAGGCAGAGATGGTAGCTCTGGGCTCCAATTGACCTTGCAAATCGTAGCCGGCAATGAAAATCAGACGAGACAAGACAAGACAAAGGGTCCGGAGAGGAAACATTACAAGCGAATGATAAAAGAGCGTGATGACAAACAGCACTTAATTGTCAGAGCTGGGGATTCTTCAAGGTCATTGACTTGCCTGAACGGTTGGTAGGAGGAAACGCGATTTGTGTAGAGTAATCATGGACGCGGCAAGCTGTGGTAGTATTTGTCCACTTCTGATAAGGCACGGGCAAAAAATAATCGGGGACGATGTTTAATTTTAGGTTTAAGCTGCCGCGGAACCCCCCTCTACCACCTGCTTTTTATGGCAAGATTTTACATTTTATAATCAGTTTTTAGCCTGTATAAACAATAAATAATTCATTCTAGCCTTCCAAAAGCGAATAACACTGCTGTACATGGATGGTACATAACTGAATTGGAGGTTGCCGCAAGTCACATCGCATCACTGTGACATAATCACACACAGCCGAGGTGCCGAAGTGTCAAGTCTTGTACACAAATCATCACTGAAAGTACTTGTGGGCATTAATGAATGTTGTACAAACAGAATGACATGATCTCGAAGCCTTATCTCGAAGCCTTCTTAACCCAAATTAGAGGTCAAACATCTTCATGATTGAAGACCATGGACCTTACATCGTACCTCGGGATTCTCTGGTCCGTACCCCTTGACTTCTGATCAAACTCTCGGGTAACTACATAGAATTGATCAAGGAGCGTATGTATACACTATTTGTGGTCCACCACAATAACTAGCTCTCTCGTACGCATCCACCCGGTAACAGGAAACGAAACCTTTCTGCATTTTCGATCAGGAATCGTGGTAGGCCGACAGCAGACGTCATCCTACCCAAGTAAAATTCAGTATGACCGCGGAACACACGAAACGGACGTCTTACGACTCGAGACTCATTTGAGAAAAAAGGTCTTTGTACTGAAGGGATGGCATTTATCACGGTCAGCGTCGACCCAACGAGGGCTCGAAGCTGATACTCACACTGTACGCTTCGGGAAGCATCCCAAAAATGTCTTTACCCCGACAGATAGTCTCTTGAATTCTTCGGGGGTCGAGAAGCTTCATATTCCCTCCAATACGATCTGAATGCGAAAATCCTCTCATCTTGTCTATAAATTCTGGAATGGTCCTAAAGCAGTAACTGCAGTGCCATCCTGAATCTGCCAGAATTGTGTCAGAGCCTTTGGAATGCCGGTAGTAAACGTTGGGATGCCAAAGGTTCACACTAGAACGCCAACTGGCCATATCTAGCTGCCACTCGAAACTACAAACATTCTCTCTATGAGCTCGAAGGCGGATGACGCATACAATAAAGTACCTGTACAAGAAATTCCGGAGCTGAAGATGTATGGCTTCACCATAATCACACGCCCTGAGTAGCTGAATAGTATGCTTTGATGGAATCTCATCAATGTCGGACATTATGACGAGTATTGGGCTGTCGGAAGGGAGAGTCCTCATATGGGCATGAAGCATTGCGGTCATGTTGTCGCGTGTCCATCTCTCAGCATCCCAAGCAACCTGTCCCGATTGGAGAGGATACCCTGGTAAACTAAATCGTTCTTAAAATCAGAAAAAATATACAGGACATGTTAACACTTGCAATTTATATACAATCTTTTTCTCAAATTTAGAAAACCTCTCTCTGTTTTTGATGAAGTAAGTCTCCTTCGGCAGTCCGGTGAAGGTTGCATTGGATTCAATGATGAAGAAGTTGTCAACGACCGAATCCAACTCATTCATCCGTATCTCTAATAAGTCCAATTCGCTGCTCATTAGAACAGCGTCCATAACTTTGGTATTGCCCCGCGCCTCGCGTTCCTTCCATCCGTGGAGTTGACAAGCATGATAATCCATATTCATGCCTTCAGCATAGTAATGTGAGATGATATTTTTGGGTCCGTCAGCCTCGTCCCATAGAGGCCGCGTCGCGTACGATAGAATATTTTTGATCTGGTACTGGTATGAGATTACCAGATGAAGTAGACCAATGAGGACCAGAATCAGAGAAATGAGAAATAGTCGGTGAGATCGTCGCAAGAAGGAAATAGCCATTGAGCAGAGAAATCAGCAGTATTGCACAGCAATACCTAGCACTTGTGAGCACAGCTTAGGGAACAGTGGAATGCATCAGTGGGTGGCTTATATAGTGAGCTGGCGATTGATTGTCGATGTCATGTGTCGGGAAGTGAAATTCCTGATCATTTTATTCTGTAGCTCTATCCCCTTGAGGTAGAGCTCTCGGAATCTCAGGCCAGCTCAAGTTACTTGTGATTAAGGATGATACATTTTTCTGGGAGGACTCATGGCACGGACGAGATGTCGGCCCATGACCGAGCGAGGGATACCAAAAACCGGGAACTGAACTTGTCACAGTCGGCACTATGCCGAGGGCCCGAAATTTTTTGTGCACTCAACATGCCAGCTTGCCGAATCTCGTCTGTCACGCTCTCTTTCATCAACAAGAAGAGAGATCCCTAAGTTCTAACTTGGTATCTGTTCCCCTCGGAAATTTGGACTTAAGCAGCTATGTATGCATAGAAGTTCTCTATAGAAAACCTTTAAATGCTTGTCCGAAGCCCGGAGGGTGTCGTTACTCGGGCTCATTTCATGCCTTTCCATCTCCTACATCCATACTATTCAAACAATATAAGTATGAACAACTGTTGCTATATAGTCTACATATATGTTCGATTATCTAAAAGGTAAAGGCGCGATAGAACATTTTGAAGTGGACCGATTTCTCATTGTGACACTGACAATATCTGATATTAATCGTATAACGAGGACAAAACAAGTGGCAAGCTTTCCAAAGGGTTTTGATGCTATTCACTTGCACATTCACCTACGTAGTTATTCTTCTATGAGGTGTGTCCTTACAGATACGACCTCTTGCCATTCCTTTGCAAGCCTTTTCCCAGCAAATTTTCAAGACTTGATATTTTTGGACGACCAGATAGATAAAAGTACATACGTAGAATATCGAGCAATGTGTACACTTGTTACAGAAGACCGTATCGACTATTCAAACTAGGAGCCTCTAGGGATGACGAGATGGAGTTGTGGGCCCGATTTCGGCTTTGGAACGGGGACCATGAGAAAAGGTAACTATTGTCAAGATAGAATGTTTGAGAAATGGATTGTATCTGAAGATAATGACGTAAGACATACCCCAATGTGATTCATGAACTTGCTAATGTCTTCTTCCCGCGTTGTAGTTCCGTCGAGGGCGGGAGAAGCCTCCGGAGTGTTGAGACCAGTGAGTCTGTGGACTAGCGCCTCAGGTTGATCAGCCTTTGGAGATAGCGCTACACCTATATTTGTAGTCTCGAGGCCATAATCTCTCAGCAATTGCTTGGCTGCGCCAGGATTAAGTCCAAATAGAGATCTCATGTTACGAGGGAATAGCGGGGAGGGTGTTGGGGAAACAAGTTCGAAGACTTGCTTGATTCCTCCAGGATACACGGAAGGTGCCGGTGTCAACACAGCAGAGAATGGTGTTAATGGACTTGCGACTTCGGAGTTGTTCGCAGTGAAAGGTCGTTTCAAAGTATAAGCCGGAGACTGCAAGGCACTTGGAAGAGGGCGTAGGAGAGGACGCAATGGCTCTGCGTCCATGCATGGTGAGCTCAAGCTTGCATTATGACGGCGCGCTTCACTAGGTAAACAACATGAGGTTTCAACAGTAATCTTATGGAGGCAGGTGACATACGAATTATAAAGAACAGTCTGAACCTCGAGTATTTCTCTCGTGTGGCCTTGAACCTGTCGTCGGAGCTTTTCTGGAATTTGCTTGGAGAGCTACATTGGAACAATGAATGACTCAATGGTACTTGGTATACACCCGAATGACTTACTTCCTGCTGAACCCTACTCTGGATTTCTTTTGCGATAACGTGAGATATTGTTTCAGCTATCTGCACCTTCAATCTCTCTACCACACTCTCGCAGACAGCGTTTTTGAGGATAGATCTAATTTCTTGCATCGACTTCTCATGTCTGGATATTTGTTGTTCCAACATCAAACGTGCATTCTCAATCTACGTTGCATCGCGAGTGAGGGTCCTACTTTTGTCCCCAGTTTGTATTTACTTACCTGGTGATCTGCCTGTATCACTGGGCCAAGATATGCCAGTCTCCTGGTTTGGCCACCTAGTTCGTCGAAGGTAGCGTACAGATGAGAAACTGTTTGTTTGAGTGTTGCGAACAGTTCCGCAAGTGCCAAGATGTCTGGGGCTGCGCAATCCATACCAGACTCTTGCAATGGTGATGACTTCGTAAGTGCAAGTGACAATAGGTCCGTGGATAATTGTGGTGTGATTGAAGTGGGCTGAGAATCCTGTGAGACTGGAACGATTTTATCATGATTTATAGAGGGTGCATCATTGATATTCAAGTTGATTGAAGTACGAGGAATTATTATAGAAGGGATCTTCGGTTTTCTTCTTGAAGAAGGCCGTGCTTCCGAAGGCCACGGGGTGATAAGAGTCTTCATTTTTCAAGGCAAGTTTTGTCAGAATGGTTCAGGAAATGCACTTCAAGGACAACTTATGAATCCAGGAGATGTGTATCGATAAGGTTGTGAGGGGCAGGTATGTGCATGTCGAAACAGCATGTACGGTCGCATGCTTTCGGTGCGATCGAGAACGAGTGGCAGACGTAATGTGGAAACTATAAGCGTACCTCGTGCCCACACAGGCTTAAGTTTTGCATCCCGGACATGGCGAGAATAAAGGACTGCGATCCGCTGTGCCCAACTTTGAGTACAGACTATCAGTTATATGCTTGTTCTGGAGGAGTCGATAATACAATCTCAGACATTACAAGTTTCTATAAGATACATACTTCAGAAATGAGCAGGTAGAAAAAGTTCTCATACTTGTACACAACAAAGATATTGTCACCGAACGGACATAAAGTTCTGTCGAAAACAATTCAATCAAAAGTCAGGACCCAAAACTCTCACTAGAACGAATAGAAATCGCGAATATTAAGCCATGCTGCGTTATCGTTGAGGACCCTTACTGACCAGCCATGAGGGGGACGAATGAGGTGGAGGCCTCGAAGAAGGCTGCCTTGTTCGAGTTAGCTCTTCTTGACGCTGCCAAAGAAGTTCTGCCCAGAAGGGATGAGGAGGAATGTGGCCGACAAGGGCCCGAAATACATCAAGCCTGCATTCAACACTGATCAGCTGTGGCAATAATCGACAACGAATGGATTGACGCACCATCGGGTCTTCTCATCATCTGTGTCAGCGAAGAAGAGAATATCTTCTCCATGCGGAAAGACTAGTCGGAAAGAGCGCTCGACACCATATAGTCCGTCATCTTCGTCGTACCGAGAGACACCTCCGGGAGTCAAAGCATTTCTGCGCCCTTCCTGATTATCCTCGACCGCAATCGCCTTCTTCAGGTCTATAGTAGCGGTAGCCTTTTTAGTGACATCATTAAACGCAATGAGATTGGCGCCAATGACGCGTAGTTGTCGACGACGCCAAGTCTGAGAAAAATATTACCAGTCAAGAATATAGTGATCTTATTCAAATCAACGTACGCTGCAATCACCACCTAACTGCGTCAGAATTCCTTCAAAATATGTCACTTTATGCCAGTTTATATGCCGTAAGCCGCGATGACACTCTTCCAGGCTTTGCGGGAGCTGTTCTGATGCAATACCAGGTAAGGGTGGTAACCTGAAGATCTGAAGGACTATCTCTCCTGCTTGCAATGTCGAAAATTTTCCGCCAATCTCAACCCGTTGGCCAATAAGAGGATAGCTGGTCTCGAACAATCGTGTGTCACATCGCGGTGCTATTTCTTTGAAAGAAATGAAAGCGCGCGCCATTGTTCCGTCCGGTTTGAGATGTCGAGCGAGGTTTTCCGGCAGGCGTTGGACTGACTGGGGTGGTGGTGGGAATGCCTGCACAGGAAGTTTATCTTTTGACGATTTCTTCGGAGAGGAATGAAAGAAGCTTCTCATGCCACCTTTGCTGGGATTTTGTATCACTGGAGGGGAGACGACAGGCGCCTGCGGAGGAGGCGTAAGTTCTTTGAACTGCGCGACGACGTGCGGGTCTCGGCGAACTTTGAGCGTGAGTGTGAATTCTAATTTGCTGTGCTCAATCCTAGAGCAATATAGAGTTAAAGATAAAGTTCTTGATTGAGATGAATGTCAACATACAGCTCAAACTCTTGTTCGATACGACAATCTCGGCCGAGCTGGAATTCGGGTGTGCTGACGAAGTGGATCCCATTATTCAATGTACAAGTGAGGAAGGTTGGTTGTCGGGGCAATGGAATATGGATATTCTTAACACCTAGGACTACAGACAGGTAAATCAGACAAAGTCAAGGTAAATAAGACTGAAAATTACCTTTGACAAAAACTTTTCCATAAGCCTTCCCCAACTTCTCCTGTGCTCGATACTCTTTAATTTGTTTCGAATATTCGTTCTGGCAGTTGTTGTCAAGTGAGACTATTCCAGCACGGATATAAAGGACATACCATGTCCGAAGGGCGACGAACGGGCCTCCATGCCTTTCCGACGTTGACATCACCAGGTCCAGCCATGTGTGAAACGATATCTGGATCCGACGAAGAAGCATATATGGTGCTTTCGCGCTCTCGAACATGATATTTCTTGTGTTATATTCAGAGATAATCACAAAGAACAAAGGAAGGGAAACTGACCATCTTGTTCTTGATTGGGGCTGCCACCATCTTCTTCAGCTCTTTCTCAATACTGTCACCAAGCTCGCCGTCTTGACGATCTATATCACCGACAACAACATCAAGGAGTATATCACCTCTCTTCTTTGCACCTCCGCCTAAGATGTCCGCATCACCTGTGCTCATACTTCTTCTCCTGCTGGGGCGTCCCACTCCCAATAGTCGCTGGTCGTCTCTACCGACCGTTGGAGGTATAGACTCTTCAGGTTCTTCTAAGCGTCTAGCTTCGCGGCGCTTCTCTAAAATCATCCGTTCCCTGCTCCTGATATTGTTCTTGGATGGCGGCGGAGGAGGTATAGAAGATTCCGAGGATAAACTGACATTTCTGTTCACGAAACCGTTGTTGTGCAGCAGCGCAGAATCGGTAGCGGCGCGTTCCATAATCCGCGAGCCAGGGATTGATTGCTTAGGGGGCTGCAGAATCTCCAGTGAATCATCGTCCTCAGTGGTCACGGTATCGTCTGCATGAGTTCCGGCGACATCATCCATCAGACGATCCAGAGCACTTCGCATGTCCATGGCCACGTCAAGGTCTCCCATTCTCATACTGCTTCCACTCTGGACACTGGGAGTCTCCTCCTTGCTTGGGCCTCGGATGACTTCGAAGCCGTCAAGGGTACCCGTTATAATCCCAGAATCGATATCTCCAAGATCCAATCCACGTCCGAACCTGCTCCCAAAATCAAATTCAAGTTTCTTGGCTACATCAACAGGACTAGATTGTTCCCCCTCCATGACAGTGGCCCTCGTCATTGGTTTTCTTTCGGCACGCCCAATGACACCAATCTCAGTACTGAGATTAGTCACTGTGAACACGGTATCCTCGGCTTGTATTTCTTCGTCGTTTACCTGAGAAGAAATGCTGTCGGGAATGGAAGAGCAGCTGTCATCTTCAAGACTTGTATCATTTCGACTAAATGATGGGCTCTTTGAGTCCGGAGTTTTTGAGCGACTCTGAGAAACGTCTGGGGAATGCTCGAAATGGGGACACCCCTCGAAAGCGAAAGTTGGCCGATCGTCTTTCACTTGAGTATTCTATAAAGTCGTTAGTTAGAGATGCGACTTGAACAGTCAAAGTCATCTGATTGCTCACTTCTGACACTGGTGTATATGTTAACTGGGGTTCATTTGCTGAAGTGTCCTGAGTATCAGCTGATTTTGTTGCAGATCCATCCACCAGAGTTTGATGTGCGATCGGAGGCACCAGTGTCGGCAGCGAGAAAGGGTCTTCCAGTGAAGTCGACGAGGGATCTATCGATGATGATCAATGACAACCGTTTACGGTGATGTTCGCGCAAGGTCAGTAGAGAAGTCACATGCCTGATGATCCAATATCCACCTCAAACTTAGGTATCAATTTTTCTCCATGGCGAGTGTCCGGGTGGTCGGGATTCCTGGTAATCTTACTGGGTGACGGAGTTCCTGGTAACATAAGAACATCTTCACAATCCTCTGTTCGCGCCAGTTGATATCGTTCTGCATGTGTAGACCTTCCGAGAGGAGGTGTAGCAAGATGGCTTGGACCAACGCTTGACGATGCGATAGGACTGCCCAGACGCGAGGATGGACTACTGGCTGCCATCTCCCCGTTTATATTGAGAGAACGTGGAGTTTGTGCGCTGGGCGAAGGGACAGTAGAACACCTCCTTGGCGGTGTAGCGGGCGGCCCATGAGGAGAAGCATGCGTGGGAAGGTTAAACACCTGGCCGTTGACCAGTGGTTGCGGAGAAGAGTGTGCGGAAGCGTACGAAAAATGAGGAGGGGACGTCTTGGGGGAATGCGAGTACTCTCGCTGATGTTGAAGAAATCGAGCGGCATGATGAGACCGTCCCAGAGGGATACCATCTTCGGTATCCAAATCTGGAGGAAAATGAGAGCCGTTTAGCTGACGTGGTGGCGTGCTGGTAGTGACACCAGGACCTGGTTCAACGGCGGCGTTTTGTACTAAGACATCGATGGTCTTCTTACTTGAGGAAGCAAACATCTCTTCAACCAACCCCGAAATGCTCGCATCAGGATCCAGCCCTAGCGAAGGACCGTCGTCACTCAATCCATCATAGGGATCGTTGCTGTCATACGAAGGTTCGTCCATTATTCTATCTTCTTTCTGGGGCTGGTCCCCGCGGAAAAATGGATCATCTTGAGGCTCCTGCTCATAATCGTTACCGACGCCCACCCGCTGCTCTTCTTCATTCTCGCTGTCAGTCTCATTTTCATCCGCACTGATTTCGACGACATCGCAGTTTTCATCCCATGTGACAGTTTTTCTTCGCTGCCTCCTACTTTGGCTGCCACTACTTAGGCGGGGCCCATGCATTCTTCTCGAGACAAGTGAAGAGCGACCAGGTGAGACACTGGTTGTGGGACCGATCAACGGTGCAAGTGAAGGGTGTGCTGCCGGAGGAAGCGATGAAGACGTTGCTGCGGGAAGAAGATGAAGGAGGGGAGGAGGGGGAGACAAAGATTGTTCCTCGGTGCTGGCAGCAGGTTGCTTAAAAGGACTTTTGCTGACCGGTTCCTTCTGAATCAGGCCTTGAAAGGCTTTTGACTGCCTGCGCTCCCTTTTGAGAGCGAAAGGACGCTCGTTCTCATCCTCTGCTTGATAATGCATTGAGGAGGGACGTGGTCGCTTCTCACCCGACACCCGTCGTGGGGAGGGAAACGAAACAGGACGGGCAGGAGACGGAGAATGTGTAGGTATCTGCGACTTGAAAGGAGATTTTGAAACGAGGTTGTTGTCTCGAACATGGCGATAACTTGAAGAAGTGCGGCGAGCAACCGGAGGCTGTGGCAAGGAACGTGGAGAATCTCGTTTGGCTATGCGGAGAGGGGAGGTAATTGAGCCAGAGCTTGCTGAGGCTTGACTTCCCGAGTTCGATGTCGGGGAAATCCAGCCCATGCCAGAGTCGCGCATAATAGAGGACTTAATGGGGTCAGGTGAGTTGGACAAAAACCTGTCTCTGAGTGGAGGCTTCTGGGTCGACATACCTGCACGCCGCGGGGAACAGCGAGCAGCGAGGAACCGGCGGTAAGCTCGCTGTTACGCGCTATAAATTCGGTGATGCTGGTTGTCAAGGTGAGGAAAGACTTAAACTGGCACGGTCAACAAAGATCCCGTCGTGGGAATCCATTAACTTCCTTGCACGCGTCGGGGAGGCGTTCAGTCACATGATCGTGATCCCTCCGCTCAATCAATCATTAGCATCAGGATTTTCAGAGATCTGTCCCATGACACTCAGTTCAATTGTGGGTGCCGGATTGTTCGGCACGAAAAGAATCATGAGCTTCCCTTGAAGACTACGGTGACTCGTCCATACCAACATGGCGCCCCAAAACCTTGCCACCGTCGTGTCTACCTTGGGAGACTATTTATCCTGCGCTGCGACACCCAGAAACATTACTATAGGGATTGGAGGTGCTTGTGTCTTCCAATAAAAGGTTGTCCTTCTCACGTTTTTTTAGCTGTACTAGTATATTTTATAGTACATCGCCTCTGGATCTGGCCTTTTTTCCTCTCCCCACTTCGATCTATTCCCGGTCCACCTTTAGGTCATCCCATTTTGGGTCAATCTCTGGTCATTGTACGTAGCGAAAGTGGTATTCCGCAACGTGAATGGGTTAAACAGTATGGTCCTGTGGTTCGCATCGTGGGCCCTGTCGGCATCGAACGCCTCATCTTCATGAAACCTGATGCGTTACATCATATCCTTGTTAAACATTGGCTTGAATATCCTCGGGTGTGTGGTTCGATACTTGTCTATCGCTCTGATTGAATTTTCTCCTTCTTAAGCCGTCTTTCCTGAGACATATACTTGGATTGGTAACAGGTTATGGTCTCCTCACTGTGACTGGCAACGAACACAGGCAAATGCGCAAAGCCATAAACCCGGCTTTCTCTATCCCTAATCTCATGGCTCGTGCGTGGCTTCTTCCTTTACATGTTTCTTGGGACCGACGCGTTCATAGAAACTGACATGTTTTACGACTCGATCGAGAGGTAAAGCCAACCAAAGCCGCTTCTTCTTTGGACTCACAGAACGTTGTCGAAAGCCTTGTCAAGATCATACACTCAGCCATTGAAGATGAAAAGAATCCGCGAGGAGGCAAAGTACTTCCCATGTACGAATGGAGTACGTATACCGTCCTTCACCTTCACCGACATATTCTTGAATCCTACCAGTGAGCAAAGTAACCCTCGATATAATTTGCCAGACAGCTTTTGGGTATAAAGCCGATTCTCTACATGATCCACACAATGAATTGGCAGAAGCGTACGAGCAACTGTTAAATCTGCAATCAGGTAAGGGAGAGGACATCTTACTTTGCTCGATTGACCACCCATGTCAGGCCCCAATCTTGCAAAAATCGCTATAATAATGTCTATACCTGGCGCAGCAAAAGTTGTCGGATCCAAATGGGCATATGATCACCGTCATTGGTTTACCAAAGTCAAGTTTGTCAGTACGTAAACATGCTTCTGTACAAGGTCCGAGTTGAAAGTGACCCGCGCTCGATGAAGGTGCCGTTAGCAAATTGATCGATTCGATGTATCGTATCAAACGCGTATCTTCTGAGATTCTCCGCCAGAAGATGAAGGATTCTGCAGTCGTGGTCTCTGATACCGAGGCAAAGCGAGACATAATGAGCCTTTTAGTTCGCGCAAGGAAAGCAGATTTAGATAAGGACAAGGGTGTCTATGCTATGAGCGATCGTGCGATGATGGATCAAGTGGTGTGTAATATTAGTGTCTTGTCTTCGACTTTGGTCTCAGCTTTTCGTCAGCTTACGTTTCTAGGTGCCGGTCATGAAACGACAGCCACCGGTCTCTCATGGGTACAAGTTTCCGGTCAGGTTCGTATACAATGCACTAATACTGTGAATCAGACACTTTGGTTATTAGCAAATGATCAAGAGAGTCAGAGCCGACTCCGACAAGAACTCGCTCCTGTTTTTGACAACAATCCACGACCAGCATACCGAAACTTAAAGGATCTGCAGTGGCTTGATTGTGTCATGTAAGCATTCTTTCTTATTTTTATGTGGAACTTCTACTCTGAGCCATGTAACTAGTATGGAAAGCCTCCGCTTGCTACCTCCCGTCCCTTTGACTTTGCGCGAGACTAGGAAGGATGATTATGTGGATGGTATCTTGGTACCCAAAGGTACATTGCTTACTATTCCGGTAGGTTCATTATTCCTCCCTGTTGGCCCCGCTTATCCTGGACAAGATCCGGATTGTCAATACCTGGAAAGTTATATGGGGCGAGGACGCTGAGGAGTACATCTGTTTCGTGTTTTATTTTTCTCGTTCAATTGTTGATCCTCGACGATTAGGTTCAATCCGACACGTTGGTTAAATCTACCCAAAGATTATCATCCGGTGTTTTCCATGTTGTCGTTCCTCGCTGGTCCTCATGCTTGCATTGGGAAAACAATGGCTATTATTGAGATGAAGGCTGTCCTAGCGTAAGCATTTGGGTATAATTTCGACCTTGACAGGTTGATGACTGTGACTTGTCATTACAGCGCGTTGATCGTGAACTTCGAGTTTGAACCTTCTTTCGTCGGTCAAATGATCAAACCTGCTGCTGCGATCACAATGAGTGCGTTGAAATATGTTTCTTGCAAGTTGTTGCTCACGTCTTTCCCCTGCAAGAACCGACGGACGGCATGCCATTGCGTGTCCGACCTGTGTTATGAGGCTTACTTTCCGTTTTATAAGGATCAGATTATCTTTATTGTCGCTTTTTCACGGCTCGATCTACAGTGGCACAGGGAATCCATAGTATCATGGGATCTGATGAGGCAATGATCTGTACTCGTGGAAAATTTATCGAGATATACATGAATGTGCGGCCGTATGGGTCTCAGGAAAGAGATGTGAAGCGCTCGTCTCATACATCGTCCTTCGTGAGAGTGTAACAAAGCTTGATAATCTACTGTAAAGATCGCAGCCGCAGTTGGACTGCGAAAGAGACGCGATCCGAAGCGTGTGTATCTTGTGTCAATGCTTGCCGCACTCTGTGCGTGACGTAACATCATTTTCGGATTTGGTACGTTTATCGACGACCTAATTGCATATAGATGCGTTGTATAATACCAGAATGGTTAAGGCAGTCAAATGACTCAATAAATGAAGTAGACATTTCTTCACAAATGAACTCCTAATTGGAGTCCAGTGCAGTATCAAATAGACTCTCCCTCCCAATGACAGCAACTCAAGAACTCCATTTAGCACCTCGCCGACGATTTCACATGCTGAAGGATAGCTCATCTGACCACTCCATCAATGACATTTAAACATGGGTATAAATATATGCCCAAGTTGATGCGGGAAGCCAGCAATGTCGCCTACACTCGCCTCCAGGCTGCTCAATTGTGTTCCTCAATACTTGGAACGATATGGTGATGTCTATCGTTTCCTGCTGTTGCCTACACTTCTTTTCTTTGGTGCGTGGAATTGTTGGTAACATTTTCAAGAAGTTGACTTTACATCCTTCCTTCTCTCAAGGCGCGGTGACATTTCTAGTTGTTTATCAACTGTTCTTATATCCCTTCCTTTTCTCCCCCTTGCGCCACATTCCGGGCCCGCCTCTCGGCCATCTCATCTATGGACAAGCTCCAGCGATTATTAAAGGTGAAGCTGGTATCCCACAGCGTGGATGGGTCAAGAAATACGGACCCATTGTTCGTGCTGTTGGACCCTTTGGGATCGAAAGATTGATTTTCATGAAACCGGAGGCTCTTCACAAGATTCTAGTGAGCGACTGGGTCGATTATCCACGAGTACGTTTTGTATATCATAACGAATTGATTGTTCACTCTGTTGATTTGTGACCTAAGCCTGGATTCATGAGGAGTGCTCTAGGATTGACTGCTGGATGGGGCCTTCTGACCGTTACCGGTAGCGAGCATAAGCAGATGCGGAAAGTGATGAATCCTGCTTTTTCTATCACAAACCTTATGGCTCGTAAGTTTCCGTCCATTCGAATGTTTGTAATCTCTTCAATCTATTTCACAGAGATGGATATGTATTACGAACCAATAGAAAGGTTCAGCATTACGAATCGCCATAATATCGTTATTTCTCAATTCTTTCTTTCACAGTTTGATTCAAATCTTGGGTTCCAAGATCGACTCCGCGGAGCGCCCAGGAGAAGGGGTAGTTCTTCCCATGTACGAGTGGAGTGAGTTTATCGTGCTGTAATGTCCTTCATTCCAGTCCTTATTGCGTTTGGGTAGTGAGTAAAGTCACGCTTGACATCATCTGTAAGACTGCTTTTGGTTACGAGACCAATTCTCTCCGTGAACCCCACAACGAGCTCGCTGAGGCATATGAACGCCTCATCAATATGCAATCTGGTATGCAAATTACAGTTGTCATACATAAGTTCAGTCCAGCTGACTCCTGATTTTCATAGGGCCTCACCTTGCCCGGTTCATCGCAGTACTGGTCATTCCTGGAGTCCCTCGCCTCTTAGGATCGGATTGGGCATACCGACATCGACATTGGTTCTCCTACGTTAAGGATTTAGGTGCATTTTGACTTTCCTGATGCTGATACATTATCATAACAAGGAAATGTGGTAGCTCCACTCGGAGTGTTGATAGATTCGATGCATCATATCAAGAGGATTTCTGCTATTATACTTGCAGAAAGAATGCGCGACTCTGCAGTCGTTATGTCGGACACCGAGGCAAAACGAGATGTAATGAGCCTTTTGGTTCGTGCCCGTAATGCGGACTCGATGACAAAAGGAGCATATACAATGAGCGACCAAGCCATGATGGAGCAAGTGGTCTGTTCCATCTTCCGTCATTACGCCTCCTTATGTTTTAACTAACTCATCATACTTAATAGTTAACGTTCCTGGGTGCAGGACACGAAACAACCGCATCCGGTTTAGCCTGGGTAGGATAACGAGCACCCTCATGATCACTTTCGCGCGAATTAATACAATTATAGACGCTTTGGCTTCTCGCGAATGACCAAGAGAGTCAGAGACGGCTTCGTGATGAACTTACGCCCGTTCTCGCTGATAATCCTCGGCCCGATTATCGAAGTCTCAAGGAACTTCAGTGGTTAGATTGCGTTGTGTACGTACCACCTTATTCGATTCTTTTCAATGATAACACCATAAAACTGGCAGAATGGAAAGCTTACGAGTGCTCCCACCTGTACCAATGACTTTTCGATCTGCAAAAAAAACAGATTACATCGACGGTGTCCTCGTTCCCAAAGGGACTATTTTTTACATACCTGTCCGTCCTTCTTGGACCTGTCACGTGATGATCACTGATAATACTTCAGATACGCGTAGTGAATACATGGAAGAGCATATGGGGAGAAGATGCCGAAGAGTATGGTTCTGACCTTGTTCCAAGCCATGTCTAGCTAATTGCAGCAATAGTTTCAGACCAGATCGTTGGCTGAACTTGCCAAAGGCTTACAATTCTTCTTCTTCTGTTTTATCTTTCCTCTCAGGCCCTCACGCTTGCATCGGAAAAACAATGGCCATCATAGAAATGAAGGTTATTTTGGCGTAAGCGCGACATGATCTCCGACCCGTTTTTCTATGAATAAATTATTCTTTACAGATTCTTGATTGTGAACTTCGAATTTGAACCTGGTTATGTGGGACAAATCCCTCATCCAACGGCTGCCATAACAATGAGTATGTTTCAATATGTCTTTTTGTTGTGACTCTTACGCCGTCTATAGAACCGAAGGATAACATGCCACTTCGAGTCCGCCGTGTTCAGCGTAAATAATGCATCTTGTCAAACTATAGGCTATGTGACGCATGTGTTTTCGTATCGTACTAGGTATAGTAGTGCATTTAATTGGTAGTTAAAAATACGGTGGCATATTACACGCCGTTATGCAAATGTTACAAATGTTACATACTACTCACTGATATCATATATAGCGCATTGCCGAGTACAGCTGGGTTTAGAAATTGGGAGGGCACGTTAGCGGCAGATGGTCAGTGGGACTTAGGTGTGGGAAGTAGTATGAACTCCGACAAAGTCAAATTGTAGTAAAAGTGGCTATGAGGCGTAACCGGCATCAGCTGAAAAGGGATCGGGCCGGAGAACTAGTTGGAGTGTCCGTAATTACCACCCCCATTATGTACTGCAGGGCTTAGGACACGAAGGTCATGTGTAAAATAGGCCTTTAAGATAAATAAAAACATATCATCATCATCATCATCATCATCATATATAGCGCACCCCACTCCGTGAAGACCCTTGAATATTTTGCTTAATGCGCCGGCATCCACATTGTCCAAACTCAGGATCACGACTGTCAATGGAATATGCTGGATATAGTATAAGTATGCTGACAGGCTATATGTAACGGAGCACCTGTTACTTGTGCTACCTTGCTATATTAGTTCTATTACTATTTAATTATATGGATAGCATCATGTGATGCTATCCCTAAAAGTACAATACATTTACTTATGTAAGGCAGCACCTTACTTCATACTTTGTAGACAGAACTAACAACTGGTTTTGACTTACGGAGTGTGAACCGTAAGCTGCATGAACTGTAATGGAAATGTTACATCTATTTAAGTCAAACAAGCATTAACTTGTTTGCAAATCAGGAATCCAAACTTCTGTGAAAGAAGTTCACTGCCTCTAGTTATGATCAGCATGTTAAAATTTTTGATGTGCACCTTCCACAATGGGCACTGTGGTGACCATGGAAGGTCAGGTGCTTGGGCCTTGGTCTGAGACAGAGTTTGATGGAGCATTGAAGAGTGCTCCACATGGGACATTGGAATTTGCCACATCACACCATGACAGGGGCTGGGGGAGTGCTGTGATGCCAGGAGGACTGCCAGCAGTTACTCTGGTATGACTACCTGCAGGTGGTTGGAAGAGTGTCACAGTGAAGGGCTCTCAAGGGCCCTCTACTCAACTATATTTGACAGTGGAGCCAGGAGGCACCATGGCATTGGCAGACAAAGGGAAAACCTCCCTGTCCCCTTGTATGCACCCACAGCACTGAGGCTGGAAGGACTTTGATCCTTACCAGTGGCTGCAGGAGGTTGGATCAACTCCTCAATGGTGGGGACACTGCTGAGGAGTGAAGAAGACTTCTCATACAGGGCTCACAGTCCTGTACAATTGCAAGCTGGGCCTGCACTGGGTATGTGTCATGACCCACTCCCTAGACCTCTGACATTGTTCCCAGCCTGCTTGCTTCTCCGGAGCCCCTCCCTCAATGCCTTGTCAAAGCCCCAACCATTGAACACCCTCTGTGGCCATCCTGGGTAATTCCAACACTTGTAAGGGTGACCTCTGGAGGCTGTGGCTCAATCACACAGCTGGCAAAGGGAAATCCAAAGTCTATTCAGTACTGGACAGTGTCTACTGAGATAACTACTCACCTGGCAAAGGGAAATCCAAAGAGAACAAGTCTGGGGATTCCCTAGGCTAGGTGTGACACTTCAGAGGCTTCAGAAGCATGAGAAACAACTGTACAGTATGATGGAGAAAAAAGATAAAAGTGATGTGTCAGCAATTAGTCAGCAGTTACATAAGCTGGTGGCAGTGTCAAAGGGGCCACACTTGTCTGAACGAGCTACGCCCCATGCCTTTGGCACGGGCCTGTAGCTCTTGCTTCATCCCAGATCCAACCTCACTTCATTTGGTTAGGTCCTTGTAATTCAAACTTAGTGCTTCATCCCAGACCCAACCTCACTTCGTTCGGTTAGGTCCTCAATATTCTACTCAATGCTTCATCCCAGACCCAACCTCACTTTGTTTGGTTAGGTCCTTGTAATTCAAGCTTAATGCTTCATCCCAGACCCAACCTCACTTCGTTTGGTTAGGTCCTTGTATTTCAAACTCAATGCTAATTCCCAGACCCAACCTCACTTTGTTCAGTTAGGTCCTTGTATTTCAAACTCAATGCTTCATCCCAGACCCAACCTCACTTCGTTTGGTTAGGTCTTTGTATTTCTAACTCAATACTAAGTCTCAGACCTCATTGGCTAACTCTTTGCATTCTCTCAACTCATGCTGACATCCAGACTTAACCTTACTTCATTCAATTTCTCAGTATTTCTTTTCTATTACAATTCAATGCTGAGATATTATATACAGACTAATCATATATCTATATTATATTGTCAAGAAATCACCAAAGTCCACTGGTCTATATTGAAAAGTGAAAGATTATAAAAGTTAGTACTAACAAAGTAAATTCATAAACTGTCACACTTACATTTGTAAAGCATTGAGAATATCTATACTACACTGTCAACTCATATACATTAGGTGCTGAAATTCACAGAGGTTAGCAATTTATTGTTCCAATCTATCAAAAGTTACACTTACATTTGTAAACCATTCAGGATTTCTTGATAGACAATATTAGCAGTCATTCTTGATGTATTTTCTGAATCTAAAATGACTTTGATACGATCTCCTGATGTGCACCGAGAAAGTGCAACATAAAGTTGGCCATGTGCAAAGACTGATGATCAAAGGTCCAATCCAACATGCTTGACTCATTGACCTTGAGACTTGTTGATTGTCATAGCAAAGGCCAATCAAACTGGAAATTGTCTCCTGCGCAATGGAATTGGCAAATCTTCTTCAGAAACATCCATGTTGATCCTTGGAATTGAAACAACTGATCCTGCAAACTTGGCATCTCCACTAATGATTCGGCATCTAAGAACTCTGGTGCTGATGTGGGTGACAATCATTCTTGTTCCATTGCAAAGTCCTTTGGTTGTATCTAAATTTCTGAGGAGCATCACAGGAACACCAATCTTGAGAGCTAATTTAGCCAAAGGCAAACTACTGGCTCTCAAAGAGTTAAGATATTCCATTGGATACAATGCCAGTCCATTATCAGACATGACAGAGTCTGCACTCTGCAAGATCTTCTCTTCTCCTGGACATTTCTGCAGAATTTCTGAATTGATATCCTCTACATCAGAGTTCTTGCCAGAGAGAATAGTTTGATCCAGATAATACTGATCATTTTGATGATGACTAATATGAGGATAAGTGGAAGAGATTAACCCAGTAATAGAATTGTCAATGCAGATCATGGTTTGTGGAAGTTGTACTGTTTCTCCAGGCCCAAGGTTTTTTCTAGCACCAACATCCAATAACCAAGCTGCATGAGCAATATTATCAGGAGTCTGATCCAATCTCATATTTTGAACCAAGTAGTGGACTTGAATCTGATCCCAAAGTCTTCCTCTCTTGAGTGAAGCAGCAATCATCTGCTGCCTAAGTCCTCGTTGGATAACTGGGAGAGTTTGCCTAAAATCTCCTCCAAACACCACAGTCACTCCACCAAAAGGAACATCCTTCTCCAGAATGTCTCTGAACCCTCGATCCACAGAGTCAATGGCATTTTTGTGTTGCATTGGGACTTCATCCCAGATGACAACTTTAGTCCGGAGTAAGAGTTGAGACAATTGAGTTCCTCTTTTGATATTGGCAATGGATGTATCCAGAGCAGGAATGGGGATTTTGAACCTTGAATGTGCAGTCCTACCACCCTCCAGCAATAAGGCAGCAATCCCAGATGATGCTACACATAATGCCACATCTCTATTGGACCGAACAGCAGAAGCTAGGGTATTGCAGACAAAGGTTTTGCCACATCCACCTGCACTGTGAATAAATATCATCTTGCCTAGATTGTTGTCCACAGAGTCCATAACTGCATCAAAGGTTTCTAGCTGCTCAGCATTGAACTTGGCTTTGTTTTCATCTACTCTTCTCTTCAACTCCTCAACATCATAATCAGTTTCCTCTTGCAAAAGTCTATTGCCTAAAATTATTTGATCAATCTTAGAGTCAACTCTCTATACAATAGCCACCTTACCTGGAACCACATTCCAAACTTGTTGAGGTTCTGGCATGTTGGGAAAGTCTTGAAGAGTCTTGCCAAAATTCTTTAAGTTGTCCTCAATGAGATGAAGGCCATAGTCATAGATATCATCATCAATAAAGACTCTGCCCCTATACTGCCATATATTTTCTAATCTGTGTTGAAGATCATCACAAATGAAGTGCTTGAATTCATTCCATAAAGCTTCTGGAGTGACAGGAACACAATGAAATAGGATAGTGCAAAAGAGCTGTCTGAGAGCTGATCCTGGTTGGATTGGAGCAGCTTCAGCAAGGCATTGCCTCCATTCTGCATCATCTTCCAAAAGACCAAGAGCCTTGCATGCTTCCTTGTAGGTTGGATAGATATGACCATTGACTGTCCTGAGATCAGCCCATGATGTTGCATTGGTCACAACTGTGAGGAGCATTCTGAGATAGAACCTTTCTCCCTGCTTGGGTGAAGCAAAGTACATCCTTCCAATAGCTGTTCCTCTTTGCCTCTCCTTCCAAGTCCTTTTAGAAGCATCATAGACAAACTTTGTTGGAAAATTCTGATAAGTAGTATTGTTATTAGGGAATTTGGCATTAGCTTCAAACCAAGCAGTGAGTGTGGTCTTGCTTGCATTAGGCCTAGCAGCTACCACTTCCAAAGGTTCATTATCCTGAAAGTAGACTTCATGTTAGCCTTCCAAATGCACAGATAATCGATACACAGGAGGATACTCTCCATGCATGTTGAATTCAAAGATGTGCCAGCATGATTCAGCTGCTGAGATGTATCTAGCATCCAAGTATTCCTTGATTTCATCCCTCTGTTCCATCTGCTCTCTGGAAATTTCCATAGTTGTCCTATCATGGCCTTTGTAAATGTATTTGTAAATGTACTTGATGGCTTCCACTGAGGCACAGACCTCTACATTGATATGGCATTGATACTTGGCTGAGAGATAAGGATTATATGGAACAACATCACGATTGTCATAACAATGGCCATTCTTTTCAAAAAAACGGCCATTGTCAGGTCTGGCATATTGTGGATAGCCATCATCACCATACAGAGTAGTTTTCTGAAATTCCTTGGGATATCACTTTGAACATTTGCCATCTACCATGCACTTTGCATTAGAATGAGCAAGTCCATATGGACCATGGACCATATTAGTAGTAACAACCTAATAGTCAAGTTAAGTAGCTAGAATAAATATTTAAACCAAGTTAATACCTGATACAATTGAGGCTGAGCCACTGGATCTGGAATTTGGGCAGAGACAATTGAATCCACATCAGATGCATCCTTAATTCTGTGATGATTATGGAAAAAAATCAAGATATGCATGTGTGGAAGTCCTCTTTTTTGGAATTCAATAGTATGGACATGTGCCACACATCTGCCAAAAAGACCTTCTTTGATCTCTTTCACTACAGCATTTTTTTTGAGTTTGAATACTCTGGCTACAATATCAGGTCGATCAGCAGCTGTTTGTTTTTTTCCATTGACTGTAAGTTCCTTCAAGAGAGCTTCTTCAATTTCTGACCACTTTGGATTGGCAGTCATAGTCAAGAAGAGATCAGGTTTACGAAAATGCCTGCAAATAGCCATAGAGTCCTGGAATAATTGCTGCATCTGTTGTTCACTTCCAGTATGAGAAGAAGGAAGAATGACTCGACGGCTTTGTGGAGTAACTTCTTCATCTCCAGCAGCAGCATCCACTACTCCCTGATAAACTTCAGCTCTAATCTTCTTCTGATTATGTCGAACCCAATTCAATCTGCTTTGTTCAACTGAGGCCCATGCATCAACAACATATTGCTGAAATAGCTTTCCACTCCAGAGTAATGCAGCCTCCGTTTCTAGAGTTCTTTGCTGAAGCCTATATGCATAGTATGAAGTTTCTGAAACATTATTTGTTCTTTGTTGCCTTTGTGGTCCATGCCTAGCAGGAATATTGATGTGATATCCAGGCTCTCCAGTTGGAAAAATAATAGTGTAGTGCAAGGGAGTGTAGTGTGGATGTAAGTGACTGATTTGCTTTAATTGACCTCCATGCAAGTGCAAGACTATATCACAATGATTTGATCGTTCTTCAGAGCCATCTCCTGGAATAATAGCAGCAACCCCTTCTTGATCATTAGGATTGTTATGCCGCCAATGATCCCCAAAATCAGCTCTGAGTGTAACAGAAAGCCTTTGTGGGTGGCCTTCTGGAACTTCTATCATAATGCGCCTAGCCTGCTTGTATAAATCAATAAATGGATTGACTCTACCAAGCATATCTTGTAAGGAGGCCATTATTTGTAAATCTAATGTTGGATTCTTTCGTTGATGAAAAGCCAATTGCTCATTATGATCATAGAAATAGAGTTGTGCATATACAGGATGATTGCCTTCAGTAGGAAGCAAAGCACCTGTGAAATGATGGAGTTCTCCATTGATTCTAAAGCTGTAAGGTCCAGGAGCATTGGTGATAGCATGATCAATTTTAACTCCCAGAGATGTGAATGCAAAGGCTGCATTATATTGACAAATAGATGCTTTAAAAGTATTAGAAAGGGGATGGTGGCCATGGAGTAAGTTTAATAGCTCTGGTGGAGTATCTTTAAGTCTGGGCAAATCCACTTAGCCTTGTAAGCAGCACATGCCAAATTTTAGATTGTTTCTAGTAGATTTAGAGAGCTTTTCTGCATCAAAATGTAGAGCATGACAGTGTGGACATATCAAACTCATAGGACCAAGGTAATGAGATGGGGGTTCATTTAAATAAGGCTGTCTTCCTCTTGGAATAGGCTGAATAGGGCCAGGCTGTTGTACAATTTGTGGAATAACAGGAATAATAGGAGGTTCCAGTTGTTCTGCTAGTGGATCATTATCAGGTAGAGGTTCCAATTGTTCTTCTGGTCTATGTTCAGCAGGATTAACATTTTCCAAGTCATCTTCAGCAGGTATGTCATTCTGAGGACTTAAACCATTCATTATTTGTTCTCCAAAATCATTCATATTGTCCATAGGCTCTTCAAAATATTCAAGAGGGTGCAGCATCATTTCATCAAAGGCTGCATGAATATTTTCCAGCTCAAGATCATCTTGAGGAGCAAAGCCATTGAAATCTTCTTCTAAATCAGCTATATGTTGGCCCTCCCATAGTTGTAAAATTCTCTGAGCTAAAAGATGATTGAAAGGCCTATGTTCAGGATCTTGCTCTGCTAATATCTGTTCATATCTCTCTTGTCTCTGTCTTTGCTGAGCAGCAAGTCTTTGTTCCTCTGCTAATCTCTGATTATATCTTTCTTGCCTCTGTCTCATTTGTTGCTCAGCAACAAACCTCAGTCTTTCTTGCTCCACTGCAGCTAATCCCTGTTGTTGTTGAGCAGCAAGCCTCTGTCTATTTTGTTCTTGAGCAACATTTCTTTGTCTTTCTTGCTCCTGAAAAGCTTCCAGTGCTCATTGCTGTTGAGATGCATTATAATTAGACATCATTTCTCTATAAGCAATGTCTCCTCTTGTCAAGTTATTCAGTGCAGGATCAGCTTGCCTACTGGAGATATCATGTAGTGGTCCAGGAATCCTTCTGTGTACAGAAGAAGTAGATGCAATAGTAACATTAGGAGCAAGAGACACATGTGTTTGTCTGCTATGTCTAGGCTGATTCCTTCTGAAAACAGGTACAGCAGGCACATTTTGAGGAATAGGGTTTTGTAATGGAGCATCCCAACCTTCAGGTAAATGTGTTATAGGAGGTATATATATATTTTGGCCCACAGGAGCATTGAAAGAAAAGGGATCATCAGCAATGGCTGGCTGCCTCATAGGTCTCTCAGAAGATCCAGAAGCCACATTATTTATAGGAGGGACATTAGTGCTCCTACTCTGTGCCATAGAATCAAAATGCACAGGTGGCATAGGTGGCATAGGTGGCATAGCAGCATTGAACTGTTCAACATTATGAGAAGAAGCTCTATTACCTCTGTTTGCACGTCGATCATCAGGATCAGTCATTTGTAATTGTTGTAGTCTACTCTGAGAGCGAGACTGTTGTCTCTGACTCTCAGGAGTACTGGGTGGTTCCTGAGCAGGATGTTGCCTAAACTTTGTTGATGAAGAAAGAATAAAAAATAGTTAATAAACACTCACATGACAGTATCTTTCAAGTAGGAAGTATTGGAAGTATTGGAAGCCCCCAATAAAAAGTGATGATTAACCCTAAATTCAAGCTGATGATAACTATTATAATTTTTTAAAAAAATTAGATACATACTCAACAACTGTCCAAAAGTGAAGGATTACAGCAGTAAAGGCCAGAGAACAGAAACTACCAAATTATCAGTCAAGTACAGTCTTTAATAAGCAGGGAACATTTCTATCTTACCTAAATGAGAGCCACATATAAAATGGCTCAAATATAATTTGAAGATAAAATCCAATCCAAAATTCTAATGAAAGAACATGAAGATCAACTTTCAATCAACTCAGAGAAAGAGATCTACCTTAAAAGCAGAAAGCCAATAACTGGTTAGAAAAGAAAATGGATAATACTTGAATTAGTTCTCAGACAAATATAGAAAAAGCATACCTGCAAAGCTATGAACACTCAGAAAAGGAGCCTAATGAAGAATGTAGTGAAGTCTGATTTCAGCCATGATTAGTCCATAAAAGTTACACTCAGAAAAGGAGTATACCTAGCCCAATTCAGCTTCAATATAGAAACAACCACCAAAATCAGCCATTGAACAATTAAGCAAAGAAAAGAAAGCTCACCTGAAAGAAGAGAAAGCTACTCAATGCTCAGAAAAAGTCTAAAGAAGGATGCAATAGTAAAAATCTGGTTATCAGCTATGATCAGTGATTGGAGATGACAAAAAGTAGAGCATACATGGCCAGTTAAGTGTAAAAACCTCCAAAAGAGGGTCAGTAGAGTCTATCAGGCCAATCAAAGCTTCTTCTCACAGTATCAGAGCAGAGAGAATGGTTTATGCTTCAGATTGGAAAGAGAGGTCAAAAGAAAGAGTGATTCGGTGCAATGATTGATCTTTGCCACACACCAAAGGAAAAGGCCGAAAATTAGAGGCCAGCCAAGTTACATAATTTTACATAAGCATTACATAAGGAATCTTCCCAGGTTGTTGGAAGATTGAGGCACAGCCACTTTCCCAGGGGTCATCACATAGTATATAGATTATTGACAGAGAATTGGTGCAGCCTGAGGGCTGAAACTAGGACCAATAGATAGGGAAAAAGGAAGGAGAATAAAGGAAAACTATAGTGGGGCAAATCTGACAAGAACTGGAGGAGGAGAAGGGGAAACAAGTGGGACATCCCCTGACATCACCCCCCCTCTAGGATGTGGCACCTCGAAGCACTGGGTAGAAGAAGTCACAAATTGCCTAGTCAGCTGGTGAAATAGGGTAGATGCCTCAAATAGCTTTTGGGGCATTAGGATGCCTATGGTAGAAGTCCTGGACCAAGCCTGATGCATAAACATTAGCCTGTGGTTCCCAAGAAATGTCCTCAATGCCATATCCCTTCCATTTCACCTTGAACTGCAACTTCCCTTGGAATATCCTGCTGTCCAAGATTTCCTCCATCTCATACTCCTCCTCATCATTGACCAGGACTGGTGGTGGAGGTGGCTTAGAGCAATGGCCTGGGATTGGATGCTCTAGAGCTGGAAATAACTTGACCACATTGAAGACTAGGTGCAGTTGGCAGAGGCCTGCTGGGGAGTTTAAGTCAGTAGGCCAAAGGCCCTACCTTCTTCTCCACTGTGAAGGGGCCAAGATGACAATGTGACAGCTTCTAGAATGGCCTTGTTGTCTTAATGTCTGAGCTATCTAAGTACACATGGTCCCTAGGTTTGTAAACTGGGGCAGGTGTCCATCTGCAATTATAGTACTATGCCATGTCTTCCTTGGCCTTTGCCAGTGTAGCTTTTGCCTCCTCCTGTGCCCTCCTCATCTGATCCACAAACTTGTTGACAGAGTCATTCTCTGAGGGGCATGCCCAAGGTTCAAATCCCATGTGAGAGTGCCTGTCAGTGTCCAGGAAGAATGGAGTCATGTGTGTAGAAGAGTGAACATGGTTGTTGTGTTGGAATTCTGCATCTGGCAGCAGTTCATCCTAGTCATCCTGCCTCTCATTACAAAATAGGTGAAGATACTGTTCCAGTTCCTGGTTAACATGTTCTGTCTGTCCATCTGACTGAGGGTGATAGGCTGTGGTAGTATGAAGCTTCATGCCTAGTAGGCAATACAGTTCTCAAGTGAATTTTGCCATGAACTGGGGGCCCCAGTCTGAGACATACCCATCTGACAGACCATGGAGTTTCTAGACATTCTTCCAGTACAGGCTGGCTGCTCCCAAGGCAGAGCATGTGGTGTGGATAGGTATGAAGTGAGCCCATTTGCTGTAGAGGTCCACCACTACTATTACAGCATTGTACCTATGAGCATCTGGGAGTTCTGCAATGGAATCCACTAATGCAACACTCCAGCAAGCAGCTAGAATAGAGAGTGGGTGGAGCTGGCCCATGGGTGCTTGGCAGCGAGGTTTGGTGCAGAGACAGAGGTCACAGGTGCTAGTATAGGTGCCTACATGTTGGGAGATCTGTGGCCACCAATAGTTCTGGAATACCAGCTCCAGTGTCTTCCACCTTCCAGGATGTCCAGCCACCTGAGAGTCATAATGTTGTTCTACAATGTGCCAGCAAAGTTCTAGAATATTAGGCACATAAATGCATCCTCTGAAGGTCAACAGCCCATTCTGAAGACCCCACTCATCAGCATGCACTGACTTGACTCCACTTGCCTGTCTAGCTTGTAGGGCCTGTGCACCCTGGGCAACTGCATCCTCCTGTGCACCCTCCTGGTTGCCTCTTTGGATGTTCCTAAGGATGTTTGCCTCATCTCCTTGAGCCACAATCCCTTCTTGTGCACAGATGGCAAAGAGCTTTGGTCTGAAGAGGACAATGTTGTTATTATCTCCTGCTCCTGTGCCATGGTCAGCCTGCCTGGACAGTGTGTCTGGTTTGCCCATGCTTCATTCTGGTTTGTGGTGCAATGAGAAGTCAAAGTTGGCTAGATACAGAGACCACCAAGCTTGATGTTGATTGAGTTTCTTAGCAGAACAGAAGTACTCTGGGTTCTTGTAGTTTGTCCAGACTTCAAACTTATGCCATGCTCCTTCAAGGAAATGCTGCCATTCTTCAAAGGACCAAATAATTGCCAGCATCTCCTTGTCATGGATCTCATAGTTCCATTCCACCACATTAAGGCTTTTGGAGTAGAAAGCTACTGGATGCCATTTGCCATCCTCTTTTGACTGCTGGGAGAGGACTGCTCCTGTAGCAAAGTCTGAGCTATCTGCTTCCACTAAGAATGGAGAGTCATTATTGGGGAACAGGAGGACTGGCTTTGAGATCACAGATTGCTTGAGGGCATCAAAGGCAGCTTGCTGTGGGGGCTCCCACTGCTATGCAGTATCCTTAACTGTGAGGTCAAAGAGGGGTCATGCATAGTGGGAGAAATCCTGTATGAACCTCTGATAGAAATTGATAAACCCAAGAAAGGCCTGAACTTCCTTCTTGTTTCTTGGCTCAGGCCACTCTGCTACACCTGCCACTTTAATGGGGTCCATCTTGGCCATTCCATGCAAAATGATCAAACCCAGGTACTCCACTTTAGTCTGTTCAAATTTGCACTTCTCAGGCTTTAAATAGAGCTGGTGTTGGCAGAGGTGTTCCAAGGCAATGCATGTGACCTGGCAATGCTCCTGCAGAGTTTTTGTGTAGATAAGGATATCATCAAGATACATGCAGACAACACCTTCCACAATCAGATTATGGAAAATATCATTTATCATAGTCTGGAAGGTGGCCAGGCTATTGGTGAGACCAAAGAACATTACCAGAGGTTCAAAGAGTTTATGATTAGTTTGGAATGCTGCCTTCCACTCATCCTCTTCTTTGATGTGTACATTGTTGTAGCCCCAGCAGATGTCCAACTTTGTGAAGTAGCATGCACCTCAAAGGTTGTTGACAAGTTCTGAGATGAGTGGCAAAGGATAGCGGTTCTTCACTGTCATTGCATTCAGGACATGATAATCCTGAAACAGACAAAGAAACACATCCTTCTTCTTAATAAAGAAGACTAGGGAGGCCATTGGAGACTTAGAAGGTCATATTTATCCTGAGCTAAGATTCTCCTGTAGGAAAGTGTCTAGCTCATCCTGTTTATAGGGTGTGAGTGGATAGACCTTGCAGCTGGAGGGCTCCATATCTGGTATCAGCTCAATTGCATGATCCCACTGCTTGCACTCTGGAAGTGAATCAAAGGAGGCCTTGGAGAATACATCTTCAAAGTTATAGAGATGATTGGAAACAGTGCTACAGAAAGGCTTGGGCTGTGAGTTTGTTGCAAATGCCTCAGCAAGATGCTGAGAAGTAGTCTGACTGGCTCAAATCTCAGCCACTGTAGGAGGGGGGCAGAGAGTTGTAGCATAGATCCAATCACCCACCTCCATGGTCTCATTTGGGGACTCTGCATCTGGAGTACAGGTCCATTCTCCTTTGCCTTCCTCTTCCTTTGGAGATTCACATCCAACATCCTGGACATCTTTGTAAAGGGCCGCTCTATGAGGGAATGCCAGAGGTGGGGGACTCAGGAGGTCAAGATCAGCATAAGGGAGATGGCCAGCATGACAGGCATGCACAGCAGCATGCTCATGAACCTTGGCTCTCTGCTCCTTACAGGCTTCCTCTGTGCAGGTAATGCAGTGGTATGGGCAATAACTCATCTTCACCTCACCCTTAGTCCAGTCAATCTCTGGATTGTGTTCACATAGCCAGGTGAACCCCAAGATCATATCTTGCTTTTCTAAACTAGTGATGGCAAAAGCGGCTCGCTCTGAGTGGTCTTGTTAGTGGAGGACCAGGTCCACCACAGAGCAAATAGAGCCAGCTTCATTGAGCATGCCATCAACATTGTATATAGGGATAGGACGGGAAAGGGGGCAAGTAGTCAGGTGGTGTTGTTGTAAGTAGTCAGTGTCAAAGAAGAGGCCTGTTGTACCACTGTCAAGAAGGGCAATTACACTTTGGATCTGCTGGGTGTTTGTTGTCTCAATTTCCACCTGTAGCTTCAGGGAGTTGGTAGAAGGGGTGGAAGCAACAAGATAACAATGGGGGAGGCAGCATTCCTATGCAGGAATCTGAAGGCATGGGCTAGTAGGTGTGTTTCCAGCTGAGACTTTAGCTGGAGAGAGAGTTTGTATGTCTGAGGAGGGGCTTATTGTTTCAGGCATAGTATCAATAATGGCAATAGATATATTTGATTCTATGGACAGGGGGGCAAAATGATTAGTACTGGGCAATGGGGGCATACTGGTCATCCATTGCCCTTGTAAAAATCCTCAGACTCTGTAGGAACCTCCTCCAATACATTGGCCACTTCCTCAGAATGAACAGCTATAGGTGCATCCAGAGAGGAGGTTCCTGTGGCATCCTGGGCTGCAAGGAGTTGGATGAGCAGCTCTTTTTGCTCTGATGCTGTTAAGTAGCAGACTTTTAGCCCTTGAGAACAATAATAGGCAAAATGACCTGCCTTTCTACAGCATTGATACAGCAAAGAGATAGAGGACTACTGTTAGGAAGCATCAACATTCATTAGGACTCCTTGAGGTAGGGAGTGCAGGGGAGCAGCATGAGGCATGAAGGAAGGAGCTGCACCTGGTCATGGGGATGCTAATGCAGGTGCAGAAGAGGGAGCTTGGGGGGTGAACCCTCCATGAGAAAAAGGAAAGGTCAAGAGTTGCATCTGCCACAACTTATGTTGCAGTTCCATGAGCTGCCACTGCTCACATGCCACCTTGTACCAGGTATTGACATGCTCATCATCTGGGCACCCCTCTGCCATGCTGTCGATACAATCTCTGAGAGAGGAGTGGAGTCCATCATGGAAGGTTAGGCAGAGTTGTAGACTGTTCAGATATCCAGCCTGTTCAACTAAGGCATGAAAGGAGTTAATGTATTCATTAAGTGACCACTTCCTTTGACTATACTGAGTTTGGTCTCAAAGGGAAAGAGCTGCGGTTCTGGCAGGGTCAAGGGGGAAAAACTCTGCTTGGAACTCCTTCTCAAACTCCATCCAGCCAGAGAAACTCTCCACTCCTTCTGAGCATCGGAAGATACACAATGCATAGGTTGAGGCTTGACTAGCCTTCATGTAGGAGAGGACCCAGGCAATTTTCAAGGCATCTGAGGTAAAGGCTTCACTGCTCAGTTGGATATAGGTGATGCAGGACTAGAGGAAATGTTCTTCAGCCTTATAATCTCCATCATATATATCAGAGAGTGCAGGACAAGGGAGTTTGGGATGAGGAGCTGAAAGGCCTAAGCCAGATGCAGACACAGACCATTCTGCAGCAGCTGGAGCCAAAAAGCCTGAGCTAGGTGCAGACACAAACCATTCTGCATCTGCTGGAGGCATTGAAGGTGTGAGAGGAGCAAGGGGGAGACATTCCAGAAGGGCTTCGAGAGAAAGGGACACTGCTTCAGTAGTTTGATAAAGTTCAGTGAGTTCAGCTATGTGAGAAGTAAGGGAGGCTTGGGTAAGTTGAACCTATGTCTCTAGGGATAGCAAATGACTCCAGGCATTGTCCTGGGGGCTTGAAGCATCAGGGGGAGGTGCTGGAGGGGTTGGCTGGGTCATAGGAAGGGGCTGCAGAGGCAGAAGGGGCTAGGGCAGAGGCAGGGAGGCAACACAAGAAGTGGCTAGCCAATGAGGCAGCCTTGGGGCAGAAGGAGGTTATATGTGAGTCCTTCTGTTTCTTGTTCTTCTAATCCTACTAACATAAGCTGGTTAGACTGGGTCTGACAGCACTGCATCCTCCTTAATGGGGCATCAGTCACTCATGCCTCAATCCAAGATGGACTAGTGCAGATGCTTGGAGAACTTCTTTCAGAGTTGGAGCAGGGGTTCAGGCAGATGGGGCAGTTGTTGGCAGAGCATCAGCAGAGGAATGCAGCAGACCCTGGAGCATGGTGGAAGGTAGAAACTAACATAAGGGAGCCATTACCTGGGCAGCCAGAGGTTCTTGCTGTAGTGGTCACTCAGATGGGGGTAGATCTTATCAAAGGTGTAATGTGGAGGATCCCAGAGGAGGAGGAGGAGTGAGGGGGGAGGTCAGACCTGGGTTTCTTGCTATCTTGCACTTCCATAGTTTCACCTATACAATTTTTGTAACTTTTATCTTTTGTCAATATTGAATCTTTTGAGTTTTGGCAAGCATGCAAGGTTTTAGTTTGTGTCAGGAGATGAGTAAGTGGAAACACACAGGGGTTGCTCATGGGAGTTGAATCCTTAGTAGATCCAGAGGCAGGAGTTAAGCCCACTAATGCCATCTGTGTCAACTAGTCCTAGGATCAATGGAGTTTGGCAGAGCATTGCAAGAGGGTTTCCAGAGTTCAGTAGGAGCATTGGAGGGTTTTCTGCAGAGCTCTGACATGTTTTGAGGGTGTTAATAGGCAGGGCATTGACCTGGGCTTGCTTTTCAGAAGTTCAGACCAAGGTCACAGGCAGTTGTCCTTAGGTCCAGGGCCATATCAAGCATTTGTTAGTGGGGCTGAAGAGTGGATCTCCAGACTTTAAGTATGCTTTGGCAGCAGCTTAGGTTTTTATTTCAACATGGTTGGCAGAGGAGGTGGAGGTCTTCTGGCAACTTTGATTCTGCTTTAATGTGACTAGTGGAGAGGGGCAGAGGTTCCTTTTTTAACAATAGCAAGGGTGACAGAGTAAAGTTTGTCCTTGGAGGTGGGGTAGGTCAGAGATGGGAGTCCTTGGCGGTATAGCAGGAGGGCTCCAGGTTGGGGTTGCCATTGTAGTAGGCTTGGTGGGGGGCTGTTTTACTTGCCAGCTATGCTGTTGGTCAGATTAGCATAGGGGCAGAGATACTTCCTTAAAGTTTGATTTGCTCATTCTTACAATCTGTTGATCTCTGAGTGTGAGGGGTCGAGTGAAGGACTTCAAGAGTGGGGGTGTTTGGAGGCTTTCATTTGGATAGAGACATGCTTGGGTAGGGGTTTGTCAAACTCTGGAGTATTGCATTTTGTTGGAGGTGTGTTTGGTTAGGTGTTTGCTGCACTCCAGAGTATTAGCAGAAGGTTGTGCTTAGTTGGAGTTTGGAAGTTCTGGGCCAGCTACATGACATTCCTTCTTGTTCCTGGCCAAGGGTAAGTCCAGAGACAGGCAGAGGAGTCTTATGTGTTTCTGGCATTCTTGGAGCTTGGAGTTGTCCTTCTCAGAGTAGGAGTTAGTAGTCTAGAGACAGTGCAGAGGTTGGTTGGTAAATGGTTCTTCTTGGCAGGATTGCTTCTGCATGAGGTGTGGAGCAAGCAAGGAGTTTGGAGTTGTCATTCTGTGGGTTGTTCTTTTTGGGAGTTGTAGAAGTAGCATAATGGGTGAGTCAGCTGCTGGCTCACTGGCAGAATTGCATCAAGAGTTGTACTGGGGGATTCAGTGTTGTATTAAAAGTCCAGCAGCAGTTTTGTCCCTTCCCAGGATGGAGCTAGCAGGCTGGAGGCAGTGCAAGAATTGGTGGGGTGCTGGCTTGTTGGCAGAGCTCTTTTAGGTTTGGTGGAGTGTGGGCAGGGTTGGTCCAGAGTGAGCTCAGGGGTTTATGTCTTCTTCCAGAATAGGAGCCAGTAGTCTGGGGTTAGCATGGGGGCTGGTTGGTGGATGGCTTGTTGATAGAGTTGACTTTGGAGGTGGTGTGGAGCAGGGGGGAGAGGGTCCAGAAGTGTGTTTCATCAGTTCATTCTTCCCTAGCACCAGAACCAGAGGTCTGAAGGCAATGTAAGGGTTGAGTTGGGGGGTTGGCTCATTGGTGGAATTGTGGCAGAGGTCATGCTAGGCAAGAGGAGGGGGGTCTGGAGTGGAGTTCTCCTCCTTATTCAAATTAGCATGACATGCAATTATGTAATGGAAGTTACCACTGAGTGGTGGAGTTGTTGGATAAGTGGCAGTGGTCCCCAGAGTCATGCTTGGATGTGGTGGGTGTATTCTAGTTGCCCTCTGAGAGGTTAAGGGAGAGGGTCATCCATGAATGCTGGAGGGTGGTGAGGAAGTTGGTTGCACAAGGACATCACTCAAGACTCTCAGGGGGTCACAGCAGGGGTGGGGGCAATCTTCTATTCATGCTCTAGAGCAGTTTGGAGGTCTGACCACTTTTGATGGAGCAGAGGTAGGTCTTGGCTCTGTGAGGTGATCAACAAGATTTCTGATCAGAGGAAGAGAGTACTGCTTCTTTTGGAGAGCATTATTAATTCCTTGATTGTTAGGGTGGAGATGGAGGAGCCATTCATTTCTCTTAGCATCTGAATCAATTTCTGGCAGATGTGGTTGGGTTACATGGTGCCTTACTAAATTTGGAGGAAACTACTTTGAGTGTCTGGAGCTTGTTCCTTCACTGTGTGATCAATGGTGGGGAGGATGGCAGTGGGGTTGTGACTCTAGTGGTGGAGGTCAGAGCATGGGACATCCTTACTTGTTGTTGGGTGGGGATATCAGTGGCATTTTTTCAATGTCAATTTTGCAGTGGATAGCAGTGGGGGATATTACTTGTTTCTTGGAGAATATATCAGCAAACTTATAACACTCCAGAGAGACTACTTTGTATAGGGTTTGTCCTCCTGATGCTTTGGCAATGTGGTTCTTGTTTGTAGACATTTTTTCTGGCTAGGGTGGAGGGATTCAAGGTTGGTAGTCAATTTTTTGAGCTTGCAAAGTGTATGAATTGTGGATGGGCTGGTGTTGGAGGTTTCTTAGATGGATGTTGGAGCCAAAATGGGGCTCTGGAGCTGTGTTGCCAAGGTTTGGAGTTGTGTAGAGGGGTTTGGGGTGGCCTGGAATGGAGGGTTCAAGGTCCCTCAGGTCTTTATATCAATTTCTTGGAGTCCTTTGCTTTCTTCAGAGAACATGTCAGCAAGTTTGTGATACTCCAGGGGAACTACTTCATATAGAATTCTCTTTTCTTGTAGTCTGTTCCAGCAGGGTGACTTCTGTGCTTGAGTGTTCTTTTGCTAAGGATGGTAAGATTTGGTAGTTCAAGAGCAGAGGCCCCATCTTGTGAAGTGTGTGCAGAAGGAGATGGCATCAAGCACTTCAATGTCAGGGGCTCTAGATCAATTGGGAGGGGGTGTTGAAGTAATGGAAGAGGGGTCCAGAGTTGTCCAGCATTGTGGGTTGGGATGCCATGTGCTGCTCATATTGACTTGGGGGCACCTTCAGGGTGCGTTTCAAGGAGGCTGGGGCAGAGGTGTGTATTCCTTTCTTTCTTGACCACCTTGAGGCTTGGAGATTCTTTTGTCTTGCTCTGGGGTTGCTGGAGTTGGGTTGGAAGCATTGGGGGCCCTAGAGAGCTAGAGGGAGGGGTAGGGAGTTTGTATCTGTACTTTGGAGACTTTATTGCAGAGTTTGTCCAGTCAAACATTAGGTGGGGTCAATGGCTGATTAACCAAGGGGTCCTAGCCTATTCCAGAGGTTAATTCTGTGTTTAGGGGCAGAGCACTGGTCTTGGAATCTTGATTTATTTTTAGAGGGGATGGGATTGTTGTTTTGGAGTTTGATTCTAATGATGGTGGAGCTGGTTTTGGAGGATCAACATCTTCAGAGTTGGTTGGGAGTGTGGCATGGAAGTCAGACAGTTGACTGGCCAAGCAGTAGAAGTTTGCTTCTTTAATGTGGGCAGAAGGGGTGCTGTTGGAGAGTTATTGGGTTAGATATTAGTGACATGCAGATTTTGATGGAGCTGCAGGGTAGGGCCAGTGGGTCTGGAGGTGGGCGATTAGGGGGTGTGTGGTCAGGGTCTTGCTGTTATTTGTTGGTGGGGGTAGCAACTTGTTCTTATGCATCAAGTAATTGTCCCTAGCAGAGGTTTGTATTATTGTTGGGGAGGTGATGTGGATGATGTGCTGGAGAAGTCATTGAGCAATAGATTGATTTATTGCTAGGGTTGGTTGGAGACTAGGTCAGAGATGCCATGGTTGATCCTAGTAGGAGGCAGAGCTGGTGGAGGTGTGGGAAGTATAGGAGGTGCAGGTGAGGGTGGTACAGGGATGATGTGATTGGGGTTGAGCAGAGAGAGTGTCTATGGAGAGAGCCATTGAGTGGGAGTGTGACCAGAGCAGAGGGGACATTTGGCATTGGGTCTGCAATTCAATGTGCCTTGGCAAATTGGGCAAGGCAAAACAAATAATAGTGGGTCTCAGGCACAGGCCAACTATAAATATCAAGAGTCCCAATGAAAGTGTGTGCGGAGTTAATTGCAGACATCATGAACAGAGTAAGGGAGAGTCTTGATATTATATCAGGTTCTACTAACCATGGGGGCTCAGCTACACTAGGCAAATCCTTACTAGGCAGATGTGATGTCCTACACTGATAACTGGGCATTCAGAGAAGGTCTAGACATTGGGTACTTATGAGGATAAGTGATGGAGAGTGATCCAAACAAGTCCAGAGTGGTCTGGAGAAGTCTAGGACAAGTTGCAGGAAAAGGGTCAGGCTTGATGAAGTGGCAGGTACAAGTCCAGAAGCAAGTATTGAGAGTGCAGGTGCAGGGTAAGTGGAGGCTATGCAAGCAATAGGAGCAGGGCCAAAGTTTGATGGGGGATCAATGGAAGTTGATGGCTCTTGGAGCTGAGAGAATAGCAAGGTCTGGAGTTGGTTTCAAGAATGTTTAAGTTTGTAATTGTAAGCATAGAGTTTGTAATTGTAAGCATAGAGTTTGTAATTGTAAGCATAGAGTTTGTAATTGTAAGCATAGAGTTTGTAATTGTAAGCATAGAGTTTGTAATTGTAAGCATAGAGTTTGTAATTGTAAGTGTATGTCAGGTTCCGCTGACCATGGGGGCTCAGCTGCACTGGGCAAGTCCTTACTAGGCAGGCGTGATCCCCTTGCACTGGCAACTAGACACTCGAAAGTGTTCTGGACACTGATTGCTTGTGCGGATAGTCAGTGGGACGTGATCTGAACAGGTCCAGGGAGGTCTGGAGAAGTTGGATCGCGAGGAAACGGGATGGGCTTGGCGGGGTTCAGGCAGAAGACCGTATGGGAGATTTGTGGACACAAAGGGGTGGAAGGCTACGCAATCAATGGGAGTAGAGCCGAGGTTTGATGGAAGATCAGTTGGGGTTGATGGAGTCTGGAACTGAGCAAAGAGTGAGGTTCGGATCAGGTGAAGGGTGTCAGGGTTCGTAATCGTAACTGCGGAGTTCGTGAGGTTGTTAAGGTTGAGGAAGACTTGGGCACAATGGCCAGACGGAGTCACTGAGACAGTGTTGGACAAAATGAAATGGAGTCGAGATGGAACAAGAATAGATTCACGCAGAGATACAAAACAATAATGAGAATGATAACGAAATGGAGACAAGATAAGACTGGGAGACTGAGATAAGATCGGGAGACTGAGAGTAAGGAAAACAAGACACGGAACACAGAACACAAGAAAGAAAACAATCAGACCATAGGTAACGTTAAAAATAGGTGGGTAGGTAGGTAATATCAAGACTAGAGTACGAAGAGCTACTTGACGTCTTATATACTGACTACTGGAGAACTTCAGAGTACATTGGCTGTGGCGGCGGGGCTTGGCAGAGCTCAACGGAGTTGGCGGATGTCAGTTGCGATCAAGGGTCGGGCCGCATTGATATGTTGATGGGATCATTTGGGAATGCGAGTCACCCCAAGGTTGTCATGACACTCCAGAATGGTTCAGAGGAGCCAGAGTGATGGGTGGCAAAGATTGGGAACAGCGGGGGTGGTTCTCAGGGTTCGGGAGATCCAGGGTAAGTGTCAGTGGCTGCAGGGAAGGCGTCAAAGTTGGCCAGGGGGCCGTCGGAGTTAGCTGAGGGTGCGTCGGGGCTAATTGAAATAGGCGCGGGGCATGGGCGGAAGTTTAGCAGAGCGTTGGGGTTTTGGGGAATAGGAGGTTGTTGGACGATGTGCGGGGGTCCAGGGGACGGGTCGTGACAGTGTAGAGTTCATAAAGGCATTAGGGGTGAAAGAACTTGAACACAATAATGGAAACAGAGTCAAACAAGATGAGATGGAGTCAAGATGAGATTGAGATGAGAAAAAAAATAGATTCAAGTGGAGATATGAAATGATTATGGAAACAATAACAGAAATAGAGACAAGACAAGACTGTGAGACTGAGATAAGAAGAAATGTAACATGGAACACAAAACACAAAACACAAAAGGAGAAACAATTAGAAACACATCAGGTAAGGCAATATCATGAGGCTGCAAGTGCCAGTACTGCCTCACAACATACTTACCACTCATTCACATGACTGTAGACTATTTTTGCTCACTGGCCATCTCGTATTCTCTATCTACTGAATACAAGATGCCAGGTATGTTTATTACAGTACTATACACCAATCCATCTACTGAATATGAGATGCCAGATGCCAGACATAAATCTATAGCTTGTCAGGCCCAGTGTCTGATTTCTTGCACATGAATAGCTGCAACATGTTATGGGCCCCAGCCCCCAGACTTACTCAGAAGATCAATCCATTTTTGCTCCATCATCTGATGTAGAAGCACTTCTTGCTTGCACCTTAAGCCCTTGTACTCCCACATTCTCAATGCCAATCAACCTCAGCCCACTTGTCTTACATGGAAGATCCATCTTGATCCCCATGTCCAAACTCAGCATAATCAAATACACAGAGTGGGAAAGATTGATGTATGGGTGCCTGATGTCTTTAGAAGGATCTTGGATAGTCACTGGCAAGGAAACTGAGCCTCAAGACTGTGGTGACTTAGCCTCAGCTCAGGTTATACAGTCCTACTTGCTCTGCCACAACAAGGCTGCTGTCATGACCCGTTCCCTGAAGCCCCATACACTGCCCGACAAACACCCGCTCCCCTGGAACCCCCCCCCCCCCGACGCTTTGTCAAACTTCCCCAGCACTCTGTGCCTACTCCGGCTAACTCTGGCACATTCTCGGCTAACTCCAATGGCCCCCTGGCCAACTCCGACGTCTTCCCCGCAGCCGCCGGCGCTTCCCCTGGACTTTCTGAGCCTCTGGGACCACTCCTCCGCCATGCCTAACTCCATTACATGTCATCAACTTGACACCCTGGCTTCCCTAACTTACCCTGGAGTATCACAACAGCCTCGGAACGGACTGCATTGCAATTGATCCCATCAACATATCAATGCGGCCCGCCCTCTAATCATAACTGACATCCATCAACTCCGTCAAGCTCCGCCAAGCTCCGCCACCACAGCCAACGTCCCCAGAGCTCTTCAGTAGTCAGTATATAAGACATAGAGTAGCTCCTCGTACTCTAGTCTTGAGATTATCTACCTACCTTACCTGATGTGTTTCTGATTGTTTCTTCTCATGTTCTGTGTTCTGTGTCTCGTTTTTCTTATTCTCAGTCTCCTGGTCTTATCTCATCTCTGTTCCGCTATCTTTTTGTTATCATTCCATGTCTCCACCTGAATCTATTCTCATTCTCATCTCGTCCTTGTCTCATTTTGTTTGACTCCATCTTGTCCCGTTTAATTCTGTCTATTGTGTTCAAGTCCTCTCAACCATAATGTCCTTACAAACTCCGCAGTTACAATTACAAACCTCCGACAGTCATTACCAACCCCAGACCCTGCTATACACTCAGCTCCAAACCCCATCAACCCCTGTTGATCCCCCATCAGAACTCTGGCTCCACTCCTGTCATCTGCATAGCCTCCACCTCCTCTGCACCTGCAATACTCACACACAGACTTATGCCTGAACCCCGCCAAGCCCGTCCCCCTTCTCTGCAACTTGTCCTCTACTTCCTCAGACCTCCCTGGACTTGCTCAGATCAATTTCCCTCAGCTATCCTCACAAGTCCCCAGCGCCTGAAACACCTCTGAGTGCCCGGTTGTCAGTGCAGGGAATCATGTTCGCCTAGTAAGGACTTACTCAGTGTAGCTGAGCCCCTGTGGTCAGCGGAACCTGACAGCTGCAGGCAAAATCTACCAGTGGCTCAATGAGGGCAACAGAATGCAAGTTGACACTATTCAAGAGGACCCTGCCACAATGTGGCAAAAGTTAAAGGAAATCCATCCAAAATCAGCTCCTAACACACACTTCAATTCCCTCAGTGACTTGTTGAACATCAGACTGCAAGATGGCAAGTCACTCATTGACCTCAGAACATGCATTAAAGGAACCATGCAATGTATCCAAGCCCTCTGCCCTCTAGCCATTGTTGGCACCAGCAGATTAACCTCCCCAGAATACACCCTCCAAATGCTCAACAATGAATTGGTGACCATGGCCATGCTATGCACACTCCCTCATAATGACTATGCATCCTTCATTTCCTCCATCCTATTACTCAACAGTCTCACCAAGGACAATGTACTAGAAGCCTTCCAAATAGAAGAAACCCAGCAAAGCACTGCCAAAGAAGACGCAGAGATTGCTACCACTGCTGTGGCTTGTATGATCTCCTGCTTTATCTGCAATGGACTACACAAAATACAGGACTGCCCTGGCCTCTCAACTGCATGTGAAAATGCGAAGAAGACCAATGGTAACAAGCCTAAGAAACATGGAAATTGTTATGGAGCAAAAGCTGATGCTGCCAAAGCCACAGACACTTCCAAGGTTGAAGATGGATGCAATGGACCTGCTGTCAGAGTGGAGGCAGCTATTTGTCAATCCACTGACTCTCCACACACACCTTCTGATGTGCTGTGCAATACAGACTCAGGTGCTTCTACACATATGACACCCCACTACAAATGGTTCTTGCCAGACTTCTTCAAGCCCTGGAGAGTCCTTATATACCTTGCCAATAGTGCAGTCATTTACTCTGCAGGAAAAGGGGATGTGTTATTTAGACCAGTGGAAAGGATAGGAATGGAAGGGCTCTTAGTGATGTTGTCATCTCCAACTTCTTGTTTGTACCAGAATTAGCCAACAACCTGCTTTCCATCAACACTCTTAGTATACACCAAGGATTCACTGTAATGTTTTGCAGCCAAAAAGTACTCTTCAACATCAAAGACAAGCCAGTGTTCTCAGCTACTATAAACAAGGCACTCATATCATATCTTGATGGCAAAACATTCATATTGTCACCAGCACACATGGCTAAATCAGCAGGGGTAGGGCCTACCTCATCCTCTGTAATTGAGAGGGCTCTACTGCATTGTCGGATATGCCACTTGGGTACTAGCCACCTAGACTGGCTGATAAAAGGGAATCTCACAGAAGACCTTAAAGTCAAGCCAGACTCAGTTCTCCCCAGCATCTGTGAGCCATGCCTTCAAGGCAAGCAGCACTGTGCCTCCCTCATTCCTGCATATGTCTGATCAAGTGTCAGACATGCTTGGCAGAATATTTACTGATGTACATGGACTGATGCCAGTTGGAGGATACTAGACCAACTACAAGTGGTGGTGTACATTTGTGGATGACAAAACATGTTGGATGAAAGTGCATATCATGAAGCACAAGAGTGACATCTTGAAAGTGTTCAAGGCTTACAAAGCACTTGTTGAGTGGCAAACCAGCACTAAAATCAAGTGCATGCATCATGACAAGGGTAGTGAGTATGTTTCCAGAAAATTCCTTGCACTATGTAAGGCAGAAGGTATATGACTCAAGTTTCTAAATACAGCCACACCACAGCAGAATGGTGTAGCCAAACAACTCAACAGGACAATAAAAAAAGCCATCACCAGTATGTTAGCAGAAGCAAACCTGCCAGAAAGCTTCTAGCCATACACTCTTGGCATATATAGGCACGTCCACAACCACATCCCTACATCTGCACTTGACTCAAACACAACACCATTCAAGGAGTACAAGTGGAGGAAACCACATGTCAGTCACCTTTACATATTTGGTTGTGCAGTGTATATGCTCATAGGCTGGGATAAGAGACACAGCCTGCAGGGGCACACACAGTCAGGTATTTCTATTGGGTACTCTGACAATTATATTAGGTGACACATCTATGTCCCCAGCACTAAAAAGATCTTAGTATCCCACAACATTGTTTTTGATGAGACTCATTTTCCTGGACTTAAACTCACAAATCTGCTAGTGCCACTACCCATAAGTGCATTTGATCTCATTGAAGACTACAAACAATATGACTGGGACAAATCTGAAGCACCAAAGTGCAATGCTGACCCCGCACTCCCACCAGAAAAGGACATTTTTGACAATGACAAGCCATTCACTGACCTGGAGTCAGACAGCACAGAATTGGTGGAAGCTGGCAATGATAAAGAACATCAGCACAAATCAGTAGGAGCAACCAGGGATACTAATGCACAACTACCAGCTGCACTACCAACCAGGGCTGCATGACAACCCAAGCCTCTGCTGCCACCATGAGAACCTAGCCAACAAGTATGATTCCAAGCTCGCAACCCCAATGCTGAGTACTGCAATGCAGTACTTTGCCAAACAAATCAGGAGTCACTGCTTGTACATGAACCACTGCCACTGCCTCTGCCATCACCTTATCCTGAGCTTCCCCCTGAGCAGCCTCTATGGGACATTGATGTTGCAGACATTGATGAACACGGAGAGCAGGAGGTAGCCCTCACTCTGAACTGTGAGTTGGATGATGCACTACTTCTAGCTGGTCATGCTTTTGTCAAGCATAGAGCTGACTTTGGGGGTTATGGCACACTCACAGCCAATGCCGCCATTGCCTACAAAGTAGGCACACACAATATGAACCCATGTTCCTACAAGGAGGCAATGGTGAGCAAAAATGTGGCTGAATGGTACAAGGCTATGTGTGATGAAATGAACACACTCAAGAGTAGTGGAACTTGGTGCCCTGTTTATCTTCCAGCTGGTTGCTGTGCTATTGGCTTGCCCTGGGTGTTCAAGGTAAAACATTTGCCCAATGGTGCAATTGAAAGGTTCAAGGCATGACTCATAGCCCAGGGCTTCAGCCAGCATCCAGGCATTGACTTCAATGAAACATTTGCACCAATGGCTTGTTGGGCTGCAGTTCACACCATACTTGCCCTCACTGCCGCAGATGATATGCACTTTGAATTGGTTGACATTTCCTCTGCCTTCCTCCACAGTGTTGTGAACACTGAGCTCTACATGAAATTCCCAGAAGGCTTCCCCAAAACCATGTCACCCAATGTCAAATGCCAACCTAGCAATGGCAATGCATGTGCCAAGCTGGAGAAGGAGATCTATGGCTTAAAGCAAGGCATGAATTTTTGAAACAGACACATGCATAGAGTTTTCTTAAAGATTGGCTTCACTTGTATCACTTCTGACCCATGCATGTATGTCTACATCCACAACAATGTCCATATCATTATTCCAATCCACATTGATGATATGACCCTTGCCTCCAAATCCAAACCAGCCATTATAAAAGTCATCACAGAGCTTTGGAAGTTCTTCAAGTTGTGCCACCTTGGACCCATGATGGGTCTCCTTGGTGTGGTTGTCATGTGAGACTGCCCTAACTACAAACTCTGGATTAATCAGAGGTTCTACACCATTGAGGTGATCTCACATTTTAATATGCTTGACTGCAAAGCCTCACCCACACTGCTTGCACAGGGTGTTTGCTCATCCAAGGCTGACTCACCTTAGATGCTAGAGGAAGTCAAGGAAATGTGAAATGTACCTTACATTCAAGCCACCAGCACTCTGCTTTACCTCACAATGTGCACATGCCCTGACATTGCTTTTTCTATGGGCATCCTCTGCCACTTCAATGCCTGTGCTGGACCAAAGCACTGGAAAGCCATAAAGCACTTTCTACGCTACATCTGAGGCATGCTTGACTATAGGATCAAATACTCTGCAGATGCAGCAGCCCAACCCCCCTCCCCCTTTATCACATTCTCTGACACTGACCACAGTAGCAACGTAGACAACAGCCATTCCACCACTGGTTCTGTGCTGACAGTGGCTGGCAGCACAGTCAGCTGGATATCTAAGCAGCAAACCATTGTTATGCTGTCTACTACTGAGGCTAAGTTTGTTGCTGCCAGCAAAACTGGCAGGGAGCTCTGTTGGCTATGCAATTTTCTCAGCAACATTGGTATGCTACAATCAATCCCAATGACACTTAATCTCAACAGCCAGTCAGCAATCTCCATTATGAAACAGCCTGGACACATGGGTTGCTTGAAGCATCTCGACTGGCATTGGTTCTGGCTATGCCAAGCTGCTTACAACAGAAAACTCAAGCTTTTCCATATTCCCTCAGAAGACATGGCAGCTGATCTATTAACCAGAAACCTCACCTGGCCTGTCATCACCAAGCTCCATAGGGCCATGGGCATTGTTGGGGAGTTCTTCTGGACTGATCTCAGTGACATTGTGGGCACTCTGTTAGGTGGGAGTGTTGAGGCTGCAAGTGCCAGTACTGCCTCACAATGTACTTACTGCTCACTCACATGACTGTAGACTATTTTTGCTCACTGGCCATCTTCTATTCTCCATCTACTGAATACAAGATGCCAGGTATGTTTATTACAGTACTATATACCAATCCATCTACTGAATATGAGATGCTAGATGCCAGATATAAGTCTATAGCTTGTCAGGCCCAGTGTCTGATTCCTTACACATGAATAGCTGCAACAGGAGCTACTCTATGACTTATATAATGACTACTGGAGAGCTCTGGGGGACAGCAGGTCTGGCAGCAGGGCTCAACAGAGCTGTGCAGAGTTGACAGGTGTCAGTTGTGATCAAGGGATAGGCCACAGTGATATTCTGATGGGATCAGTTAAGGATGCAAGTTGTTCCAGAGTTGTCATAATGCTCTAGGGCTGGTCAGGCAAAGCAGGGAGATGAGTTGGTGACATATACCAGAGTCAGAAACAGTGGGGGAGGGTCTCAGGGGCTCAGGGGAGTCAAGGAAAGTGTTGATGGCTGTGGAGAAGGTGTTGGAGTTAGCCAGGGGGCCATTGGGGTTTGCCAGAGAAGTGTCAAAGTTACCCAGAGTGGGTGCAGAGGGTGGACAAAGGTTGGGGGAGTTTGATGGGGCATTGGGGGGAACTCTAGAGGAGCAAGCAGGTTGGGAACAATGTTTGGGGGTTCAGGGAGTGGGTCATGACAGGATTGTGCTGGACCATTACATGGCCCTACTCTGCTACAACCTCCACCACCCATTGTTCATGAGCTTGGACACCTTCATCCAAGAGTTCCCTGAGAAGTTTGACATCTACAATACTGTGGCAGAGGCTGAGCAAAAATTGATCTCCTTCTGAATTAAGCTCAACAAATGCTTCACTGCATTTGTTGTCCAATTTGAGAGGGAAGCTTATGAGATGAGCTGGAACTACAACATGTTACAGTTCCAACTCCATAAGGCCCTTTCCAAGTGCATCCACAAAGTACTCTGGATTGCTCCAAAGCAGACCACATACAAAGGGCTCAAGAACCTCATTACTCAGATCAACCAGTGCTACTAAAAGAACCCCTCCAGACTTGGCCCCACTTGCAAACCTGGCAACACTTGAAAGTACTACCTGGCAGACTTGCACCACTTACTCTCCATGCCCCACCAACTCTGGAATCATCTCTGGTAGACTCTCCTTAACTGCAGGCTGCCCCCTGGCACCCCCACACCCAGCCAGGAGGCCTGACTACAAGCAACAGCCCTGGAGCAAAAGGAAGCCTTGGAGATCAAGCAGGAGAACAAAGGAAGCCCCAATGAGGACTCCAGTGACAAATAGCTCCAAGCCACCCAAATTCACAACACTTGGCCCCCATGGGTTACTGTTCCCAGGGCTACAAAGGAACAGCAGCACTGGGCTGGCCTGTGCCTATTATGTGACAAGCTGGGCCACTTTATGCAGGAGTGCTCTGAACAGAATGTACTGGGGTATGTAGTCTGGACAATTGACAGAGATGAATTTGAGTTCTAGTATGCAAAAAAACAATTTAGCAATTTAGACCCTGAAGATGCACTGAATCATAGAATCAACCCCAATGCCTTCTCTGCCCAGGTTACACTACTTTGCACACTGGCTCCTGCCCTGGACACCTACATGTCATGTACTTTAGCAAATCAAATATGCAGGAAGAACTTTCTCAGGTAAAAGTAAGTAATCTATGAAGATAAGATAGTGTTAGTTGGTCATTAATGTTCTCATCAGAGACAGAAACTAGAGACCAAGAGATTTGCAATTGTTATGGATTGGGGTGATTGTAGAGGCAAGTCAGAGGTGAAAGCATTCTTGCATACTTATGGTATTTTCAGAATCTTCATCAAAGACTATGCTAAGGTGGCAGCACCTGTCAATTGATAAACTCAGAACAATGTTCCTTTTGTTTTTGGAGAAAGAGCAGTGTGCTGCTATGGCTAGGATGAAGAAGCTGTTGGCTGAGAGTGCTCCTTGGAAACTTGCAGATAATGAATCAGAGGGAGCAGTGATATTTTATGTTGATATATCTTGGATAGCTGTTAAATTTGGTATTTTTCAAGAGAATCCTGGCAATCTGGAGCAGTGCACCTGTGCCAAGTTGGGCTCAATCATATTGAATGAGCATGAAGCATGTTTCTCACAGCCAAAATGAGAGTTATATGGTTTGATGAGAGCATTGCAGGCTAACAAAAATTGGCTAGTGAGTCTGAAGAGGAACTGAAGAAAGGATCAAGAAGCCAAGCTGTAAGCTTAAAGACATGCAAGAAACTTGAAGAGACTGAAAGTTAAATAAACCTAAGGTCACACAAAAGTTCTGGCGATAATGACATTATATTTAGGGTATGCATGATGAGGAAGGGGTTGACTATAAATAAACTACCACAGACAAAAGACAACAAATGTGCTTGCAGAGGGGTGGTCTTTTATATGGTGGTAGCAATGCTATGGAATTTGTCCTGAGGGGGTCCAATAACTCAAGGTCTAAATTGAAGTCAACAGCCTAAGACATTAATCAATGGAAAAAGAAGTAAAATAGATGTACTTTGGGCAAGACATGAGGTCCCATAGATGGGTCACCAGTCTGATTAACTTCAGGATAGCTTACAGTCTGGTCAAGGTGGTCAAAGTGCACAGCAATAAGCTTGAAGGTTTAGGGAGAAGTGTCAAGAGCATAGAGTTGCTGTTGTGCAGTGAGGTCTATGGCATCATGACACTTCTGCAAATTGGCATGTAGGACTGATCCATTCTTGGTGTTGAGAACAGCATTAACTTGGAATAGCAAAGTAAGCATGGCCTTGCTGCTGAGTTTGTGGTCAGCTAATAAAATTTGGAGTGAGAAAAACAATAAATAATGCTAGTTATGAGGAGCACACACCAGTGACAGACAAGACCTTGACATTTTTGGGCTGAGGTTTGGTAAGGGTCAGCAGGAGCATATTGATATACTGCATAAGTGTTTTAGGTTTATGGGCTGGAAAAAAACTCATGTTAGCCTTGTGCTTCCTGAATTTAAGAGCCAACAGACCTAACATAATGTCCTGGTCCTGAGCATGACATTTATGTGTGTAAGAAAATGTGCAAGAAAGAAGAAGATGAGGGTAAGCAGGGAGAAGGAAAAGAGATATGGGCTTATGGCATCAGCCTCTCACTTGCAACACATTACTTCCCATCAATTTTTGTCAATATCAATGATTGCATTGGTCAAGGTAATGAAAGCCTTAGCCCCACTCAAAGCTTCCTCAGCTGTATCAGACAAAGTTTTGAAGTAGTCAAAAGCTTGTTGCACAGCCCAGACTGCTTGACAATAAGTGAGAAGTCAGCCTGGTTAGAGAAAGACTAAGAAAGAAGGACAGATGAGTAATAACAGGAGGATTAGTCAGGGGAAGGGCCAGACTTAACAAGTTAAGGAAGCCCAGATAACACATGTGATCTACAACATGAAAGGAGAGCTCCCTTGTCTTGGCTGTATATCTCTTATGGCAGTGGTGAAGGGAGGGTAATGAAAGATGGAAATGATCACTCCCATGCCATTCTGCTTCATAGTCCCATCAAGCAGCATGGCATAATCAGTCAGATTGGGACAAGCAGTGGGAAAAGTGTTGGAAGCAGCAGTGCATGGGGTGGTAGGAGGTTTGCAAAAAAATGGAGTTGGCTAAGGCATGATTAAGTGTTTGATGTCATGTTTAAGCCTATTTAAGCTACTGCAAATACAATTAAGGTCAAAAACTTCAAGAATGAAAGGCAGAAAAGTAAAAATGATTTTTGTCATTGAAGAGGATAAAAATCTTGTAAAAATTGATAAATAGTGATGAGATCAAGGGTCCTTTGGTGCTGTTGAGGTGCTGAACTGACTGGAGGCAGTCAGTAAAGGTGTAGGGTAGGTGTTGTGATATCTCTCACCAATGAAGAACAACAAAGTAATCAATAAAGCAGAAACCCTCTCAATATACCCACATTCTGCTGAAACCTGTAAGCAAATGCTGAAAAATGTAGACATGGAGGGCACTTACTTCAAAGATAACACCAAAGGTACCCAAAGACTACTGCTGGATGACCAGCAGCAGCACAGACAGAACAAATAAGACCTAGACATGTCAGTGATCATGAAAGTGATCAAACCAATAGCTGATGCACCTGACAGGTGGCAGTGTCAGCTCATCTCGGGTCCTCAACAATTGATACTGATGGCCTGGGCATCTGTTTCATTTGATGACATATCCACATTTTTTCCCATACCCCTACCCCCTCACCCAGGCCCACAAACCCTACTAAACAACTGCACCATCACCAATGAAACTAGTAGGAAGCAGGGTGGAAAGACCAGTAAAAAATATGCCAAGGTGCATCACATGGTACAAAGGAGAAAATTCCTGGTGCTGGCCAACAGACAGACCGGATGACAACAAAACTGTATGATAGTCATCATGGTCCACGCATGGGAGAGCATATATAAAAAGGAGGGGTCCGGACATATCTTGGGCCAATAGCACATTTTGATTTTGGAGTCTTTAATTGATTCATTGAACCCACTTTACTTGTACTCCTAAGTTTGAATATCTAAAAATCAAATATAAATCAACTTTACATCTCAACAAAGTGTAATTCCGAGTGTTTTCGAAGCCTTGAAATTTGTTGAATTAATTAAGTTTGACCACCTTTACTATATAAACAAAGTCAAAACTTTCTAATTCGCATCAGGATTTGAGTGGATACCTCAAACTCCAAAACCCCTCTCAAAGACTATTACTTACTCTCTACAGAAATAATAGACTTAGAAATAATAGGCTTGGCTGGCTTCACGTGATCGCGAAACCTGTGCCTGAACGGGGTGCTTGCCTTATTTGTTTAAGTATGTATCTTTGTTTATGAAGCGGTGAGGTCCTTGAAACCTCCAACCAGTCCATGGTACTCGTGAAACGGACAAGGACTTGGGCTGATACAGACTCTGCCGCCACCTGTGATCAGAACCAAGAAAAAACCGATGATACCCATGTTCCAAATACAAAGATCGAAGATAAAATTCCCAAATCCAAAGCTTATAAGGTCTGAGCGTTGTTGTACTTACGTTCGCGTGCATCCATTAACAGGACCTTTTCAATGAAAGTCACGTCCTCTTTACGTGACTGGGAAATTTTTATTCCCTCTGGGTCTGTTACGTGAGTCGTTTCGGGGTAATTTCATTCAGACCCACTTGAAAATGCTCGCCCCACTTAGTTGGAACGGCTCTTGCTTTGGCCGTGATCGAGCCCAAAGACATTCAGGACATCCATGCGCATGTATCCGTTTTTATGGATCAATATAATCACTACTTTCCAGACCTTCCAGGGTTTGACCTGACACGAGTCGAAGCAGAGTGGTCGCGATTTCGCAACAGTATTCCAGAGATCTGGAAGTTCAATAACGACGGTCGAGAATTTCAGGTCGGCGACGCCATGAAGGCGAGAGGACTTAGTGCCACTCATCCCGTGATTCTTATTCCTGGCGTGATTTCCACTGTGCGCTGAAGGTTTTCCGTGTGGTGAACTCGTTTATTCATTGTTCAATTTGTCATGATTTTAGGGCTTAGAATCTTGGTCTACCTCACCAGATTACCGAGCCTTTTTCCGTGAAAAACTCTGGGGAGGGTTTAACATGATATCTCAAGTTACCTTCAACAAAGAAAAGTGGATATCGGCTATGATGCTGGACCCAGTTACTGGGCTAGATCCCCCAAATGTCAAAATACGAGCTGCGGAAGGAATTGATGCAGCGAGCAGCTTCGTTCAAGGCTACTGGATCTGGTTTGGTCACACGAACTGACTATCTATAAGTTGACCTGAGGTTGGCTGTGTTTTCTTTAGGTCCAAAATCGTGGAGAATTTGGCTGTCGTCAATTACGACACAAACAACTTATATTTAGCACCGTATGACTGGCGACTTTCCTATTACAACCTCGAAGAAAGAGATGGTTATTTTTCTCGGCTCAAGACCACTATCGAGAGTTTGAAGTACTTATTTCATGATTCATGTCTTGTACTTAACACTAACTTAAAAGCCGAACCCTTCCAGACGACGTCAACGTAGGAAAGTAGTCATTGCCGCACATTCAATGGGATCAACGGTATTTATCCCGAGAACTCTTCAGAGACTTAGAGAGAGTTTACAGTGTCTCGCGGTCCAGGTCCTACTGGTGCGTATGTTGGCCTACTGCTGAAATTGATGCTGACATTTTAGTTAAGTACTTGTAAGACTATCAAATGCCTCAAGCCTCCGTTGATCGTCTTACCATTGTTCCCAGTTTTAAATGGGTCGAGTCACCCCTCCACGGAGGTGGAGGTCCTCGATGGGTGGAGGTGATTTACCCCATCCTTTGAGGAAAAAATGGCTTGAAATCATCCTTAGAATCACATCGAAGCCTATATATCGATTGCAGGGACACACCTAGTGAATTCGTCGTTATGTTTTTTGATCACGTTCTAGTTTACAAACCTTATATTCATAGGGCGTTGTACGCATCTTTCGACTGATATCTGCTAGTCTGGTCTTATTTTGTTTTAGGCTAAGGCAATGTCTGCTTTTTTGTCCGGGGAAATGAAGGATACTGTACAGATGAACCCAGCTGGCGCATATGGTATGTATGCTCGCCCTACTTATGCCATGGTCATTTTCCATTGACCTTGTACTGTTCATGCAGTGTTGGAGCGTTTCTTCTCACGCAAAGAAAGACAAGACCTCTTCCGAAGTTGGGCTGGGAGTGCTAGTATGTGGATAAAGGTATAAACTCGAAAATCGACATCCTTTTCTCACACAAACGGATGACTCCTGGAATTAAGGGTGGTAATGCAATTTGGGGAAACGACACGCATGCTCCAGACGATCAGCTGGATGCTGCCCATACACATGGCGAACTGATAGCATTTAAACAAGCCCAAGAATTCAGCTTGACCGCTCACCTAAAGATGACCGCAGAACAAGCGGGGACATGGATTTTGGAACAGACGCCCTCGACTTTCCAGGTGAGCACTTTTAGAATGATCTGCATTACGAACCGTTGAAAGTGGATTTTAAGAAAATGATAGCTACGAATTATTCCTTTGGATTGGAACGGGACGAAACAGTTTTAGAAAAGAACAACCTTGACCCCACCAAATGGACGAACCCCCTCGAAGTCAGGTGAGGACTATCTCGTCTTTTCCAAGAAATGGTCATCATAGTGCTAGACTGCCAAACGCTCCATCAATGAAGTTATATTGCGTTTATGGTCATGGAAAGGAAACGGAAGTACGCAATGATCTCTTAGACCCCTCTGCCTCAGCTGACTGGAGCTCCTAAGCGTTCATATTGGTTCGTCATGAAAAGGGAAAAAGATTCATTCTACAATGGTAACCAATGGTATCATTAGGTATAGAAGAGGAGACCACAGCCGGGATGATATAACTCAGGATGACGTTGAGCAAGTATGTCGAGATTCGTCCTCAAGTGATTGCGTGGACAACCATAGGTTATTCAATATCCCGTCTGCGAAGCAAACGTGCATTGACGCTACGTTTACAAATGACACGATGATCCCCAAGGTTTGTGTTTGAGAATGTTGATCCAATTACAAGGAAGTCTCATCAAAAATGTGTTGGTAAGGTTCGAAATGGGATAAAGATGGGAGAGGGAGATGGTACGGTTAGCTTGCTGAGTCTTGGAGCCATGTGCGCTGAGGGCTGGAAACGACCAAGATGGAACCCAGGAGGTATCAAAGTTGTCACTGTCGAGGTGATACTATCTGCATCTTGCAATGTCGCTGTTTTTGACTGGAAGAACTTGCAGCTTCCACATCGGCCCATCGCCTCCATACCACGCGGGGGGGCCAATACAAGCGACCACGTCGATATTCTAGGATCGACGGGCCTGAACGAAATCATTTTGAAAGTTGCCACAGGTGTCGGTCATGAAATTACTGAGAACTATGTCTCCAACATTAGAGAATACGCAAAGAAGATAGAATGGGACTAACATGTTATCGATGGCAACCTTCCCTACTTGATCATATTCATATCAAGAGGAAAATATCGATTGAACCTTTTCTGATGTTTCGGTCACCTTCGTAATATAGTAGACCAAGAGGTTCAGTAAGGCGTTGTCTTGACAGGGTATGGGAAAAGCTTCTTGAAAATCCTCCGTCCAAAGAGCGCTATGTATGGCTTCACTGTACATGAATCATCGGAAATTGATTAGAAGAGAGTGTGGTGAAAGCACAAACCCCTTCCGAACATAATCTGTTGCCCAACTGACTATTTCTTGAGCTTGGCTACAGCAGTCGGCCCCAAGCTTGGACAGCTGAACAATTTCTTCAGAGGAAAGGTCAGACCAGAATAGGCGAGGTGATTTGCTGTGGTGTTGTTTATTGAGACGTGGGAAGTACTCGTTGAAGCGAATCAGGAAATCCGTCATAGATGGAGGCTTCGCTGTTAGGAGAAGGTACATATCCTACGAGTGTTCGAAACAGTGCAGAGAGGAGGATAAGGACAGCTCACAAGTTGGCAGCACTCCGAGATTAGTGTGGTATACATAGTCCGCATTGAAATACTATCGGACTCGAGCCTTTTGAGGTAAGTCCCGTCTTCTTCAGACAGACGGTAGACAGTATTTTCATTCTGAACCTCATAGTATTCGTTCCAGATGGTTGCCTCAAAGCTAGAAGCTAGGGTACGCTTGCGATAAAATTCGACAGTTGCTAGGAGATCAAGTAGTTGGGGTATTCGACGTGTGACAAGGGTTGGATATAAGATGTTATTGATAGCGTATATTACGACTTGGAGTGGCGGTACTTGTTTGATGATAGAGGATTTGGGTGAAAGGATCTCGCGCTCGATGTATTCTGATGGGACATGAGTATCGGTGGTATGATTGTGAGCTACAAGACATACGATATATTTCTTTGTGGTTGTGTCGAGGAGTCTGGTCAACATCTCCGACGCTGGCAATAAGATCGCGCAGTTTGTGCAGCGGGTCCACGTCCATTGAGTTTAATTCTAAAAATAGGAAATTGACAAAATATACAATCACGTGGTATTACCAAGTTCTCCCAAGTAGACTATTGGCGACGGCGACCCGGACCCGGCATCCATGAAACGCCAATGGCCGCACACTAGCCAAGACAGACTACTACTTGAAGGACATATAGTTTGTCTAAATGACAAACTCGGTCTTGCGCTCTAATGGTTACTCTGGCTTCTAGCTTTAGCTTGCTCCATATGATGTCAACCTCGTTTCATGTCTACACCATTGGGAAAGCAAATTTCCTACTTGTGCTTGAAGGAATACTGATGTATGACTGTTCTCTGGGCTTACGTTCGCTGAGGCAACTATGATGTACGACAAGGTATGCACAACTCCGAGGTGCTTGAGCAACGTTGCGGATTGAGAAACAATGGATCGTTCTTGCATTTGTCAAGACATAATTCTGCAGGCGATACAGTTTATCCGCGGATCAGGGACAGTCTAGGCAGAGCGTCGAGAGGGCGCTCTCCCCTTCTGGAATGAATGGTGGCCGAAGAGAAGACGATCTCGGGGATCTTCGTGCAGCCACGCGACTCCACGTGGGCCGGAGGAACGAAACGATTTGTGGCCAACATTCGCCACGATCATTGCAGCTTCGAGCGATCCATCACCAGATTCCCCAAACGAGTAACGAGATTTCCTATCTTGGGGCTCCCTCTCTATAAAGTCCAATGTCGTCGTTTCCCGTTTTTGTGCCTTTGCTCCCGCTTTTATGTCTTCCCTCAAACATCCCCCGCAGGTACCTTTTTCCGATCGACGTCCTCCATCTGCTGATCCCTTCCAGCACACACAAGTCCTCGTCATCGGTGGCGGGCCTGCCGGCTCTTATGCCGCATCCGCTCTCGCCCGAGAAGGGCTCGACGTCACTCTCTGCGAAGCCGCCACATTCCCTCGGTTTGTCGTCCTGATCTTCCATTCTGTCCATATCTCATCCATTTTCAGATACCATGTCGGTGAAAGTCTTATTCCCTCCGCCCGCCAGTATCTGAGATTCATTGGCGCCGAATCCGCCCTGGTCGACCATGGTTTTGTTTTCAAGGTTTGTCTCTTCACAAATTCTGAACTCCTTGCTGATCAATCCGTAGCCTGGGTCTGCGATCAAATTCAACCAGTTTAAACGTGAAGGCTGTGCGTATCAACCTCCCCTTTCTCTAAACCATCTTCATCTGTCATGTAGACACGGATTTCTTAGCTTTAGGCTGTGAAAACAACGCTTGGAACGTTGTTAGTCTTATTTCGGTCTCAAACTCTCATTGTGTGTCTAAACTGGCTACAGGTCCGCTCTGAATTCGACCAGTTGCTTATGAACCATGCTCGCGCATCTGGCGCAGCTGTCTACGAGCGCACCAAGGTGACGGACGTGTCATTTTCGTCTACTGATCCCACCAAACCTGTGTCTGTCACATGGAGTCATACGCCTACTCCCTCCGTATCTCCGTCAACAGCTCCGTGGGCACCTTTGACATCTTTTTTGGGAAAGATCATGTCCCCTCTCACTGTGCTCAAATCTCCCGTAATTACTGGAACGACTACCTTCAACTACCTGATCGACGCCACAGGTCGCGCCGGCCTGCTTTCTACCAAATATCTGAAGAACCGCCACTACAATGCTTCTTTGAAAAATCTAGCTGTTTGGGGCTATTGGAAAGGCACAACTCTCTATGGCGCAGGCACCGCTCGGCAAGGGTCTCCTTGGTTTGAAGCCTTGACTGGTCAGCATTTCCTCCACTTTGCAATTTGCTCGAACCCTCATCTCCCCGCCTTAGATGAATCTGGCTGGGCCTGGTTTATTCCTCTACATGACGGAACTATATCTATTGGAATCGTCGTTAATCACAAAATTTTCGATAGGGCACTCAAGCAACCTTTGCCACCTTCTCCGTTTTCTCATCCCAGTACGTTCAACCCTACCAACTCCAAAATCATAGCGTATTATCTGTCGGCTCTTGCGTTGGCCCCGGGTGTCGTCGAGCTTATCACATCAGGGGGCAGTATGGTTGAAGGAAGTGTCAAGAGTGCGAGTGATTTCAGCTATTCGGCAGCTTCCTATGCAGGCAGTAATTATAGAATCGTTGGCGATGCGGGTGGTTTGTGTTCCCATCTTAATCTTGGTTGAGCTCTCGCATGACGCTCTCTGCCATTTACAGCATTCATAGATCCTTTTTTTTCGAGTGGAATCCATCTCGCTTTTACATCGGCACTCTCAGCATCTGCTACGATCTGCGCCTCTATTCGAGGTCACTGCCCAGAATTAAGTGCTGCCGAGTGGCATAGCAGACGCGTCTCCACCAGTTACACACGGTATATATATCTTGGCCCTATCTTGCTTTCTCTCTGTTAACTGTTTCAAAGTTTCCAGATCGTCGTTCTCAGCGCATATAAACAGATCCGCGCCCAAAAAATGGATATCCTATGCGACATTGATGAGGATAATTATGATCGCGCCTTTGCATTTCTTCGCCCAGGTGAGCTCGGGTTTGATATTGACAGAGAGTAAATGAAGCTTCTGACACCACGTAGTGATTCAAGGCGCTTCGGATATGGGTGTACGATTGTCAGAAACGGAACTCCAGAAATCCCTTGACTTTTGCGTCAGTCTCTTCAACCCGACTTCACCTGAGCAACACGAACGCCTTTCTCGATCATCTGGCCTCTGCAATGAGGTTTTTGATATTAATGCACCACTTGTTGATCCTGCGATTTTCAGGGACGCCTTGCAGATTGGTTTCCAAAGTCTCGACTCTTGCTCCGAAATCGACAGCGATTCTGATACGGATGGTGACCAATCATTCTCGGAATCGGACCGAGTTTTAGAGACGAAATTGATACTCGAAAAAATCAACGCACGCAGAGTCATTCACTCCGAGTATCATCTCAACAACATGGAAGTTGAGTCGATCGGCGGCTACGTCATGCGTTTGGAAAAAGGAACCTTGGGACTAGCGAGAACGACACATAAGGCAAGGTAAAAACTTGTCCATATATATTTTTTGCATGACTGCACTATGGTTTCTTGGATTGAAAGCACGTCGTAGCCTTGTCTTGAATTATATCGGATTTTCTTTATTCTATTTACTCGTTTTTTTTGTTTTATCGAGTCAGATGTTCCAATACTTGTACACATGCTAGCTAGGATTTCCTAGAACGCGGACGAATTACGTTGGAATTACCACTTGAAGTTTCTCGAGACTTTCCGGCCCGGAACGGCTCAATCTTTTGGTGCTAAGTTTGGTTGACAGACAAGGTTTCCACGAATGACAGACAAGGTTATCCACAAATGACCAAGGTTTCACGAATGACAGACAAGGTTTTCGTAAATGACAGACAATTCAACAGCGAAAATTTACAAGTGAACAACGGGTTTTTCATTCTTGCTGCCGGGCTTGGGTATTCAAATTTACATTTACTCCGTATCGATCAATTTTGGCCGTGGCATGGTTTACTAAATAATTCTGAGCACTTTTATAAGTGCTGAATGGGAGAAGTAAGAGGTGGAAATTGCGTTTATGATGTGTACGAAAGCACTTGAAGTCAGTACTAGCAGTAGCTTTGGACTCGAGCTTAGTTTTTTTTTCATAACTCAATTCTTAATGAGTATCGTCATTTCGATACATTATCCTTCGTGCGGTAATTAATAGTTCAACAACTCGGACCAACTTACCATGCGTGCTAGATAATGCAATTTAGTGATTAGGATCTACCTCCGGACTTGTATTTTTCTCCGAAATCACTTGGAAGGACAGTGTTACATACATAGTCAATCATCTGATACGTCTCTCGAGTCGGCTTCGATTCCTGTTGACTAACATACATATTTGTCGATAACGGCAAATTCTTGCTCCGTTTGTTCATTGAGGAATGATCGGATGACAGATGGTGGGCGTCAAAGGATGAATCTCAAACCGGAGAACTCCAACCTGATGACTTGGTTCATGCACGTAAAGACCCTTCTCCACTGTACGATCGTAGACTTACTCTTCTAATCCAGGCGGCCTGATGGCCCCCGACAATCAAGATATATGTGGCACGAAAGATTGTTACCGGCGGCGTTCGGCAGTGTGGTCAGCATTTCTAGTGACTTTGAGGCGTAAGTGCGTCGGTGGAGAGTCGGGTACCATCGTAAGTGTGTTGAATATGAGTTTCAAGTCAACAGTAAACAAAAATCCATGACAGCTATGAGTCTGTTGGAGATTGCTATAAGATCTTACAGAGCGCAAGTCTGGCTGTAGATCAATCTACTTGATTCTCAGTAAAAGATCCTTTGAATGATGATGCTGGAAGGTGTGGGTGAATAATAGCCAATTCAGCAGATCCTCTGTGGTGACAAAAAGAGGCTCTTTTGAATATTAATCAAAGGAAAGGGCATCCAGAGAATAGCAGAAGAAAACATGTGTCTTGATCTTGATACTTAGAAGATGATGGAGAGACTGGATCACTGCAATGACCAAGATCATAATACTTCTGAGAGCTTTTGTGCATGGCGTACTCATTCAGGTATTTCATGGAATGTGCTGGCTAGTTGGCTTGGCAGACCTAGTAGTGTCTGATGCATGGAAAAATGTGTGCCAATCAAAATCTCTTGAAACAGATCAGCAAAATCTGGCAAAACTTGAACCCTGTCTGTTAATGATTGATTGAAAATTTTTCTTTCTACTGTCTCAGAAGTCCAAGGGTGGATCAATCTTCATTGCAGAGAGTTAATTCAATCCAAAGACAAAAAATAGTGCAAGTATGTGACAGCTGCCATAGTCAATAGTAGTGAAATCTCTTTATAAATAAAAAATTAAGAATAGCAAGTATGTAAATTGGAATGAAGTTGATCTACCTACATATATACAGGGCTACATAAAATAATGACATCTTCCGTGATTGAATACTGATGACCATGATCAAGGATTTTGATGATATCTGGGAACAACATACAGGCTGTGATGTTGTTAGACTAAATGCTAGTCAATGGAATCTCTCTCTTGAAAATATGATGAGTAGATATCTAAGGCAATACTGTAGATGAACAGTACATGTAAAGTAAATCACAAGATTTTCTACTGATTCATTTGCCAGGGTTGCCAGGTTTTGCCAAGAGTTTTGAGCAATTGGCAAATGCTTTTGGCTGTTTTTCCTATGACAGTAGCAGCAGAGAAACTACAAATCAAAATGCTTGAAATAGGTGACTCCAACAATCAAATTTTGAAATGATATCTTCTCACTTAAAACATCTCAAGATGAGCTCATTAACAGTCCCTTTCATGTAACAGAATTTCACCATGTCAAGTTTGATTTTTTCCTGCTCAAAAGTGAACCATAGACCCCTTTTCTCTTTATTAAAATATCTAATCTGGCTGATCTGTCTTATTTATATCCTTTTACCACTTAATCAATCATGTTCAAATAGAATGTTTGTACTAGGCCAATATGATAGCTCCATAGTGCAGGTGAAGTGACCTGAAAGGAGGATATCTTTACACAAGAAGTATCTGTCACAGATTTGTAAGGGTGACCTCTGGAGGCTGTGGCTCAATCACACAACTAGTAAAGGGAAATCCCAAGTCTATTAACAGTAGTGGCACAGCAGAAACTAACTACATACCTGGCAGAGGGAAATCCAAAGAGACCAAGTCTCAGGAGTTTGGTTGCCAGGACTGCAAATTTACAGAAATGAACTATGGGAAGTACCGTGGGAAACATGCACAGAGTCCCATATCATTATCAAAGTCACGTGATCCGGAAATGGAAATCCACTGTAAATGGCCCTGATCTCGAGCCACATATCATGTGATGCTAGTGGATTGGTACTGTCAGATAGGCCTGGATTGAAAGTACTTGTGACCAAGAGATGGGAGGCTGGGAGTGAGAGACTGACTGGGAATAAAGGAAACAAGATGATACTCCAGAAATTGTGAGGTCCCCTGACACCACCCCCCCTAGCATGGGATTGAGTAGAAAAAGCTATGCATTGCTTGATCAGCTGCTGAGATGGAGTAGATGCCTTGAATTGCCCTTGGTGCACTGGAGTGCCTGCAATAGAAGTCTCAAATCAGAGCTGGTGCATGTACATTGGCCTGGAGTTTCCAAGAGATGTCCTCAATGCCATATCCCTTCCACTTTACTTTGAACTGTAGCTTCCCTCAAAACACCCTGGTGTCCAAAATGTCCTCCACCTCATTTTCCTCCTCATCATTGACCAGAATTGGTGGTGGTGGTGGCTTAGGGCAACAGCCAGAGATAGGGTCTTCTGGAGGTGGGAACAGCTTGATGACATTGAAGACTGGGTGCAGTTGATGCAGGCCCACAGGGAGCTTGAGCTGGTGTGCTAATGGCCCTAACTGTCTCTCCACTACAAAGGGGCCAAGCTGATGATGCAACAGCTTTTGTGATGGCCTTGTTGTCTTTCTGTTAGAGCTGTCCATTACACACAGTCTCCTGGTTTGTATACTAGAGCTGGTGTCTGCTAGGGGTTGTAGTACAATCCCATGTCATCCTTTGCCTTCACTAATGCTGCCTTTGCCTCCCCTGCACCTTCTTCATCCTGTCAACAAATTTGTTGACTGAGTCATTCTCTGAGGGACATGCCTAAGGTTTGAATCTCATGCAGGGGTGTCTGCCAGTGTCCAGAAAGAATGGAGTCATCTGAGTGGAAGAATGAACATGGTTGTTGTACTGGAACTCAGCATCTGACAGAAGCTCAACCCAGTCATCCTGCCTCATTACAAAACAAGTAGAGAGACTGTTCCAGTTCTTGATTAACATGCTCTGTCTGACCATCTGACTGAGGGTGATAGGCCATGGTGGTGTGGAGCTTCACTCCCAGCAGGCAGTACAGTTCCTGAGTGAACTCAGCCACAAACTGGGGCCTTGGTCAGAGATATACCCATCAGACAGACTATGGAGCTTTTAAGCATCCTTTCAATACAGGCTAGCTGCTCCCAGGGCAGAGCACATGGTGTGAGTAGTAGGGAAGTGAGCCCATTTACCATAGAAGTCCACCACTACCATTACAGCATTGTACCTATGAGCATCCAGGAGTTTGATGATGATAAAGTCCACTGACACAATACCCCAGCAGGCAGCTGGAATAGAGAGAAGGTAGAGCTGACCCATGACTGGCTGGCAATGGGGCTTGGTGCAGAGACAGAGATCACAGATGCTGCTGTAGGTGCCTACATATTAGGATATATGAGGCCACCAGTAGTTCTGGAACACCAGCTCCAGCATCTTCCATCTACTGTCACAACCCACTCCTGGACCTCTAGACCTTCCCCCAGAACTCCCCACCTCCCTGGAGCTTCTCCCAACACTCCCCCCAACTCACCCCAGCCTTTGTTGACCTATGGTGCCTGCCCTGGCTAACTCCAACACTTCTCTGGAAAACCCTGATGACTTCCTGGCAAACCCTGGCACATGCCCTGTGGGCCTCCTCAGCTCCCCCTCTTGCCTACAAGGCCCCTGAGCCTCTCCAACACTTCCTCTGGCACATGTGTACATCACTCAATCACTCCTGCAACACACACAACCACTCTGGAATTCTCTGATGACCACAGGGTGGGCTGTGTTCCCATCAGAATGTCACTGCAGCCTGCCCTCCAATCAGAGCCAACACCCACCAACCCCACATGGCTCTGACAAGCTCCACTGTTGCATTCTCAACCCCTGGAGAAGGTCCAATAGTTAGTATATAAAGATATAGAGTAGCATTCATTACCAGAGTCTTGATATTACTTTACTTGGTCACCTGTGTTTTGTGTTTCCTTCTGTTATGTTTCCTGGTCTCATCTTTGTTCCCATTCTTGGTCTCAAATCTATCTCTTTCTCTGTTCCTTCTTGTCTTGCCTTTGTCTTGTCTTGACTGTCTATGTTCCCTTTATTGTTCCTAAGTTCCTTTCATCTCTGATGTCATTACAAACTCTGTGCACATGCTATGAACCTTCAAACATTCTTATGACAACTCTGGACCTTGCACTATGCTTGGCCTGGGAACCCATCACTCTTGACTGATCCCCCATCAAACTCCAGCTCCACTCCCATCACTCACAAAGCCTCTGCTTACCCCACTGCCCATACACTTGCTTATGGACTTGTACCTGATGCCTGCCCAAGCCCAATGTTGAATACACTTGGTTTTAGACTTCCCCAGACCACCCCAGACTTGCTTGGACTGCTCCTCCAAGCTTCCCCTCATAAGTACCTGAAGGCCACACCATCCCTGGAGTGCTAGGTTATAAGTGCAGGACATCACATCTGCCTAATAAGGACTTGCCCAGTGTAGCTGAGCCCCTGTGGTCAGCAGAACCTGACATCTACCAGGATGGCTGGCTACATGAAAGTCATGGTGTTGCTCTACAATGTGTCAGCAGAGTTCTGGAATGTTAGGCATGCAGATGTGCCCTTGGAAGGTTAAAAGCCCATCCTGAAGACCCCACTTATCTGCATGCACTAACTTAACTCCACTAGCTTGTTGAGCTTGTAGAGCCTGGGCAGCCTGGACAACCACATCCTCTTGTGCACCTTCCCAATTTCCTTGTCAAATGTCCTTGAGGATGTTTGCCTCATCTCCTTGGACCACAATCCCTTCTAGAGCACAAATGCCAAAGAGCTCAGGCTTGAGGAGGAGGATGTTGTTCTTAACCCCTGCTCCAGTGCTATGGTCAGCATGCCTAGACAATGTGTCTGGTTTGTCCATGCTCCATCCAGGTTTGTGATGCAGTGAGAAGTCAAAGTTGGCCAGATACAGAGACCACTGAGCTTGGTGTCAATTGAGCTTTTCACTATATGGAAGTACTCAAGGTTCTTGTGGTCTGTTCAGACTTCAAAAACTTATGCTGTGTGCCCTCAAGGAAATGCTGCCATTCCTCAAAGGACCAAATAATAGCAAGCATCTCCTTGTCATGGATCTTGTAGTTCTGTTCCACTGCATTAAGGCCCTTGGAGTAGAAGGCTATGGGATGCCACTTGCCATCCTCCTTTGATTGCTGAGAGAGACTGAGAGAGATCTGGTCCTATAGAAAGGTCAGAGCTATCAGCTTCAATATGGCAGGGAGAGTCATCATCTAGGAACAGGAGGACTGGTTTGGAGGTAATATCTTGCTTGAGAGCATCAAAGGCAACTTGCTGCAAGGTCTCCCACTGCCATGCTGTGTTCTTGACAGTGAGGTCAAAGAGAAGACAGGCATGATGAGAGAAATCTTGTATGAACCTCTAGTAGAAGTTAACAAACCCTAGAAAAGCCTGTACTTCCTTCTTGTTCCTTGACTCAGGTCACTCCACTACACCTGCTACCTTAATGGGATCCATCTCTGCCACTCTATGCAAGATGATCAAACCTAGATACTCAACCTTAGTCTGCTCAAACTCACACTTCTCAGGCTTCAAATAGAGTTGATGTTGGCAGAGGTGTTCCAATACAATGCATATGACCCAGCAATGCTCCTCCAAGGTCTTGGTATAGATGAGGATATTGTCAAGATACATGCAAACAACACCTTCCACAATCAGATCATTGAATATGTCATTCATCATAATCTGGAAGGTGACTGGGCTGTTAGTGAGACCAAAGTACATTACCAGAGATCCAAAGAGTCCACAATTAGTTTGAATGCTGCCTTCCACTCATCTCCTTCTTGTGATGCACACATTATTATAGCCCCAACAGACATCCAACTTAGCAAAGTAGCATGCACCTCAAAGGTTGTTGAGAAGTTCAGAGATGAGTGTTAAAGGATAGCAATTTTTCACCTCACTGCATTCAAGACTTGATAATCCTGAACCAGATGGAGAGACCCATCCTTCTTCTAAATGAAAAAGACTAGAGAGGCCATTGGGGACTTAGAAGGTTGTATCTGCTCAAAACTAAGATTCTTTTATTGACACACATTCAGCTCATCCTGCTCATGGGGTCCAAGCAAATAGACTTTGCAGATGGAGAGTTCTGCATCAGGTATCAGCTCAATTGCATGATCTCATTGCTTGCACTCCAGGAGTGAATCAAATGACATCTTGAAGAACATGCCTTCAGAATTGTGGAGGTGACTAGGAACCATGTTACAAAAGGACTGGGCTAAGAGTTTGCTGCAAATGCCTTAGCCAGTCTTTGAGAAGTGGTCTGACTAGCTCAGATCTCTGTCACTATAGGGGGAGGGCAGAGAGTTGTAGCATAGATCCTATCACCAATCTCAATGGTCTCATCTGAAGACTCAAGGGTCTGGAGCACTGGCAGCTTCTCCTTTGTATTCATCTTCCTCCTGAGGTTCACACCCCACACTCTGCACATCCTTGTAGAGGGCCTCTCTATGAGGAATCCAGGAGGTCAAGATCAGCATAAGGAAGATGTCTGGCATAACAGGCATGCATGGCAGCATGCTTGCAAACCTTTGCTCTATGCTCCTTGTGAGCTTCTTGAGCACAGGTCATGCAACAACAAAGAGCAAATCATCTTCACTTTACTCTTAATTTAGTCAATCTTGAGGTTATGTTCATGTAAACAGGTGAATCCCCAGGATCATGTCTTGCTTCCCCAAACTAGTGATAGAAAAAGCAGCTCACTCAGAGTGGTCCTAGTAACAAAGAACCAGGTCCACCACAGAACAAATAGAACCAGCTTTGTTGAGCATGCCATTGACATTGTAGACAGGGATAGGACAAGAGAGGGGATGGGTGGTAAAACAGTGTTGTTGCACATATTCTGTGTCAAGGAAGAGGACTGTTGCCCCACTGTCAAGCAGGGCAACAATGCTTTGGGTCTGCTGGATGTCTGTCATCTCAATCTCTATCTGTAGCTTCAAAGAGTTAGCAGAAGGTGTAGAGGCAATAATGTAGCAATGGGGTAGATGGCATTCCCATGCAGGAACTCAAAGGTGAGAGTTAGGAGGAGGTATACTCCCAGCTGAGACTTTAGCTGAGAGGGGGCTTTGTATGTCTAAGGAGGGGCTTATTATTTTGGATGGAGTATTAGAGACAGCAATTGATATATTGGATTCTGTGTACAAGGGAGCAAAATGATTAGCACTAGGCAATGGGGGCATGCAGGTCATCTGTTGCCTATTTAGAAATCTCCTCCAACTCTACAGGCACAACTTCCAATGCATTGGCAGCCTCAGTGGAGAGAGCAGCTATGAGCACATTGAGAAAGGGGCTCCTGCTGTGTCACAGGCTGTCAGGAATTGGATGAGCAGCTCTTCTCACTCTGATGCAGATAAGTAGTGCACTTCCAGCCCTTGAGAAGAGTAACAGGCAAAGTGGCCAGCCTTTCCACAGCATTGACATAACAGAGTAGAGAATTACTGCCAGGAGGCATTAACATCCATAGGGACTCTCTAGAGTAGGGAGCACATGGAGGCTGGTAGAGGGGCCACAGAAAGGAGCAATGTGAAATGGAGTGGAAAGAGTTGCACCTGCTTGTGGGGCTACTGGAGCATGCATACCATGCATAAAGAAAGCATGTAGGGTGGTGGTGGAGTGCTGTTACCATTGCAGCTCATGCTGTAGCTGCATCAGCTACCACTGCTCACATGCCACCTTGTACCAGGTGTTCATACACTCATTGTCCAGGTGCCTCACAGCCATACTACTGATACAATCCATAAGAGAGGGGTGGAGTCTATTGTGGAAGGTTAGGCAGAGCTGCAGACCATCTGGATATCCAGCCTGCCCAGGAGTGTGGTAGCTCAGCTGGCACACATCTGCAAGTGCAAGATCGGGGTTTTGACTCTGGCTGAGTGTGCCTGTGTGGAAAACACCTTAAAAATCACATAGCTTATTCAATGTCACAGGAAAGCCACTGCTCTCACATGTGTGACTAGGGAGGCTTTGTTGTGCAGGCCAAAAATAAGCAACCAATTAGCATGTGACTTCATGAGGCAATGTCATCACTACACTTGTGTCCAATAAAAAAAAGAGAGGGTTCCCCAAAGTGGCAGATTTGGGAGAGGGAAAAGAAACTTGCAGACTAAGCAGGCCATTATACAGGTGGGTGGGAAGAATAGGGTAAAAGCATGCAATAGGTTGCCAAAAAACTGAGTGACCCATTGATTGGGTTCAGTGTCACCTCTGGTGACAGGATTAGTCTGGGTTAGGGCAGTCTTAGGATCAATCTGGCTTAGCACCCATGCTAGCCCGATTCATTGCAAATTATAGGATCTTGTTTCCCAAAAAATATCATCCAGCTGTGGGATGAGGTTTAGAGTTCTAGGGCCTTGGCTGGGAGGTTTGGTGTTGGAAACAAAAGCAAAAACAGGTAACACCTAATACCAGCTGACAACTGGCAAGCATTGCTGAAAGTAAAAGAGTTTAGAAATTGGGACAGCATGTTAGTGATAGATGGGAAGGGACTTAGTGTGGGAAGTAGTATGAACTCCAAAAAAGCCAAATTGTAGTAAAAGTAGCTATGAGGCATAACTGGCATCAGCTGAAAAGAGATCAGGGCCAGAAAACTATTCCCAGTGTCCATAATTGCCACTCCCTTATGTACTGTGTGAACTAGGACACAAGGGTTCATGATGTATTTTGCATATAAAATAGCTCTCAAATAAAAATCAAGATCAATCAAATCAATCAATCCAGCCTGCTCAACTAAGGCATGAAACAAGTTGATGTACTCATCTAGTGACTGCTTCTCTTGACCATACTGGTTTAGTCATGAAGGGAAAGAGCTGCTGTCTTGGCAGGGTCAAGGGGAAAGAACTTGGCTTGGAACTCCTCCTTTTCAAACTCCATCCAGCCAGTGAAATTCTCTACTCCTCTTAGGCATTAAAAGATGTGTAATGCATAGGTTGAAGCTTGGCCAGCCTTCATGTAGGAGAGGACCCAGGCAATTTTCAGGGCATTGGAGGCAAAAGCCTCACTGCTCAACTGGATATAGGTAATGCAGGATTGGAGGAAGTGTTTCCCAACCTTATGGTCCACATCAAATCCATCAAGGAGTGCAGGGCAAGGAAATTTGGAGCAGGAGGCAGAAAACTCTGAGTTAGGTGTAGAGACAAACCTTTCTACAGCTGCTGAGGGTTCAGGGGGAGGAGTAGGAGCAAGGAGGATGTCATGACCCATTCCATTCCCCCCTTCCCTTCACCATTATCCAACCTCAGATTCTACACAGTCCCTCTCTAGATCTCAGCCACACCCCCAGATCTTAGCCACAGTCCTGTTGCAGCCACATCCAGGTTTCAGCCACCTCTAGGACCGCTTTTCCTGTTTCAGATCATTTCCACAGGCACAGATCCTTTCCAGAGGTTCCAGATCCTTTCCAGAGGTTCCAGATCCTTTCCACAGGTTCCAGATCACTTCCACAGGTTCCAGATCACTTCCACAGGTTCCAGATCACTTCCACAGGTTCCAGATCACTTCCACAGGTTCCAGATCACTTCCACAGGTTCCAGATCACTTCCACAGGTTCCAGATCACTTCCACAGGTTCCAGATCACTTCCACAGGTTCCAGATCACTTCCACAGGTTCCAGATCACTTCCACCTGTCCATGATCACTTCCAGGATTGCTTCCCTTGTTTCAGATTGCTTTCTCATGACTTAGATCACTTCCTGCTATGACTTAGATCACTTCCATCTTCTCCTTTTGGCAGTGTCCTACAGCTATATAAGGTCCCTTAGTCTGTAGCTACACCCCAGCCTTGACATTACCTGATATCTTGTTTGTGTTCTGTTGTTATCTGATCTTCTCTCCATTCATTACTCGCTCTCATTTCTTAGTTTCTTAGTTTCTTTCCTTATCTACATACTTGCTGTTGGCATCACCTCCCCAAGGTGGTTTTGGCTCCTGTAAGTGTCCCCCTCCAGGACTGTGGTCCTGACAGAGGAGGTGTTACAGGAGGGCATGAAAGGAGAAGGACACTATTTCAGTAGTTTGATGTAGTCCAGTGAGTTTGGTAGTGTAGGAGATAAGAGAAGCTTGAGTAAGTTGAACTTGTGTTTCCAGGGACAACAAATGACTCCAGAAATTGTCCTGGGGGCTTGAAGCATCAGGGGGAAGTGCTGGAGGGGTTGGTTGGGTCATAGGAGGAGCACAGGGAGTAGCAGGACACTAGTGGGAGAGAGACATTTTGAAGAACTGAACAAAAAACTCAGAAAATCAAAAGGAGGGCTCCCAGACCAAACCTAGAGACTTGTTCTGCTGTAAGGGTGACCTATAGAGACTGTGGCTCAATTACACCACTGGAAAAGGGAGATCCAAAGTCTATTCAGCATCTACAAGAAGGACTAGAGGTCTAGCTACTCACCTGGCAGAGGGAGATCCAAAGAGAACAAGTCTAAGAATTTCCAATGCCAGTGTTTGGAAAATTTACTCTAGAGCTTCTGGAAAAATCACTCAACAACAATTAAATCCAGACTCCAATCCAAAAATGAAAATTCATTGTAATTGGCCTCAATCTCCAGACTCCCAGCACATGACCATGTACAATATGACCAAAAGGTAGCCCTTAGTCAAAGGTACATGTGACCTGAAGATGAAGGGTTGACAATGAACAGCAGGCCCAGAATAAAGGAAACAATTCAGGGGTTTGGTAAGAGGCAGTGTGGAAAGGGCAACACTTGTCTGAATTATGGACAGAGAACTGGTGGAGCCTAAGGGCTGAAATGGGAGCAATAAATAGGGAAAGAGAAGGAGAATAAAGGAAAACTATAAGGAGAGAGAACAGAACAGAGGGATGAATGGGATGTTTCCTGATAGCCACAAAGAAAGGCTGTTTGTACAGTGGCAAATCATTGCAACATCAAGGAGGCCTAGTCATTGCTAAGAATGCAGCAAAGGCAATATGTGTAACATTTCTATTATGGTTCATGCAGCTTATGGTTCACACCTCATAAGTCAAAACCAGTCAATTAGTCTTGTCTATAAAGTATGAATAAGGTGCTGCCATATGTAATTATGATACAGGTATTTAAAGGTAGTGTTATGTGATGCTACTTAATAATCACAAAGTAAATTAATATTAAAGAGTATTACTACTCAGGGGTAATGGGCACTCTGTTACATACCCCCCTTTTCAGTCCATCAACAGACTCATGGAAAATCAGAACACAAATAAGGGGGTGGGATATAGCATCCCACCTGTGAGTCTCATGAGCTTACTGGAATCCAAGCACAGATCACTATGTTGGAATAGTGGTAGGACCAAGTGGTCCTACTTGATAAGATGGACATAGTACCATCCCAGCATGCTGCCCAACTGTGCTGGGTAACAGGGTGGGCACTCAGTGAGCCTGTGTCCTTTTTCCAATTTGATTGGTAAACTCCTCTGGTAGTTCAACCTGCCCATTCATCCATCTTTGAGGCTGCTGCTACTTTGTTGCTCACAATATTTGCTCAGCACTCTGATACAGCATTAGCCATATCACTGGAGCTACTTGGTTCAGCCTCAGGAATGGCCAGAGTAGCAGTATTAGTTGCTATGGCTGCATCTGAGGGGCTAGGGACAACTTGTGGAGTTGTCTCTGGGTGGGAGTTTGTGGGTGCCAAAGAGTCATCAGTGTAGTCCAGTTCCATGAACTCCTCTATAGGTGCATCCTGAGAGGATGCAATAGAGCTTGCAGCAGGGTCAGTAGAAGCTGAGGCCACTGACAAAGAGGGCCTCTCTTCAGTTGGAGCTGCACTTGGTGGAGGAACTACAGAAGATGGCTTTGCTGCTTCTGCAAGGGAGGCTCTTACCACCTCTGCAGAACAATGCAGAAGATGAGTAAAGATGGCTGCCTCACCATAGCACAGCCATTCAGCTACACTGAGTGGAAAGTGACCATGGCTCTTATGGAGTTGCAAGGGCACTTGGAAGTGCTCCCAATCATCAGTGGTGGGGGCATACCACCCATTATACTCTCCAAAGCAGGGGGCACACTGATAGTCTGGAGTCAATGATGGCATTCATTGGCAACCCTTGTGGATAGATCCATGTGTAGTGCACTCCCTAACCAGTAGTGATTGAGCAGGTATATGCATGATTCACCCAGGCAGGAGGCATGCAGTTTGCCAGGAGGTGACATATCACCTCCATCTCACTGAGGTTGTTAACTTGCATAGGCAGCACTTGCAGCTTATGCAGAGTGAAAGTGTAGGGGGCAAAAGGAGTAGACTCCCCTACATGAGCACAGTAGTTGTCAACTGCATCCCAATAGAGATGAGGTTGAGCAGCCACCATAGTGAACAGCCTCATATAAGCCATTCATGCATGTGGTGTAGTTGGGGCAAGTGCCCAACCCAATACATACTCAAAGACCAAACCTTTGTCTATGTGTAATGATGCATTGATAGCCACACCTGAATACAGGTTCTGTGAATCTGGGTGGCCATGATGAAGAATGTACTGCACCCATGCATCAATGTCAAAATGATGGCTGATCAGGGCTTAATCAAGTCCTGCTCCTTATGTGTTGTTATCTGTATGGCCAAGCATGGGCAACAAACATGAAGGCAAGGAGACCAGTTTCCAATGGTGGTCCCCTTTGGAAAGAGATGTTTCGAACTCTCCTGGAGGCAGCTCCATAACACACTGCATAGTGTGGTCTCTGAGGTCTGGAGCCATGTAAAAGGAGATCCAGTGGAACTTCTGAAGGAGGAGAGCAGCATGTATCTGCTCCCTCATGGTAACCTTAGCCCAGCTCTTCTGAATGAGCTTCAGGATCAGCTGCAGCTGTTCTGGGTTCATGGGCATCCCTCAGGGAGCCCACCAATATAGCAATTCATAGTGCAGGGATATATGAGATATCTCTGCCATCTCTGTGGAGTGGGCAAAGACTGCTTTGTTGCCAACAAAGACCACATTGGCTGTTGGTGACCAGTAGAAATTAGGGTAAAGAATACCCCTGAAGTCTTTTTGGTGCTCAAAGTGCCTGCATACCAATGTGGTCTCTCAGCCATCTGGAAGGCAGCTGGGCACTGTATCATTTAGACACTTGAGGCCCAGTCTGGACTTCTCAGCATCAATAGCTAACAGCTGTTTGGCAATAGCATTGTGCTGCTTTTTGCAACAATGCTCAGCAGCATTGTCTTCTGAGTCACTGTCCAAAATACATTGTTTAGACATTGGAACATCATCATTGTCATTGCTTCCCAAGTCAGATGCTACTGGAGCACCCATGGCAGCTCAGGCAGCTTGTACTTGGGTGACAAAGAATTCTTTGTCATGAGTCCCAACACACTGGTGGAAAGTACTTGAGAGACAGGGCAGTAGGAATATTGTAGGTCCTTGGTGTCAGGTTCTGCTGACCATGGGGGCTCAGCTACACTGGGCGAGTCCTTACTAGGCAGACATGATTCCTTGCACTGACAACCAGGCACTCGGAGGTGTTCCAAACATTGGGGACTTGTGAGGATAGTTAGTGAAGATTGGTCCGAGCAAGTCCAGAGAGGTCTGGAGGAGTAGAGGATGAGTTGCGGGGATGGGGGATGGGCTTGGCAGGGTTCAGGCATAAGTCCGTGTGTGAGTATTGCAGGTGCAGAGGAGGTGGAGGCTATACAGATGACAGGAGCGGAGCTGGAGTTCTAACGGGGGATCAACAGAGATTTATGGGGTTTGGAGCTGAGCATGTAGCAGGGTCCAGAGTTGGTAAAGAGTGTCAGAGGTTCATAATCATAACTGTGGAGTTTGTGAGGACATTATGGTCGAGAGGACTTGAACATGATAGACAGAATCAAACAAGATGAGATGGAGTCGAACAAAATGAGACAAAGACAAGACAAGAACAAGAATAGATTCAGGTGGAGACATGGAACAATAACAAAAAGATAACGGAATAGAGACGAGATAAGACTGGGAGACTGAGAATAAGAAAAACAAGACACGGAACACAAAACACAAGAAGAACAATCAGAAACACATCAGGTAAGGCAGGTAATCTCAAGACTAGAGTACGAGGAGCTACTCTATATCTTATATACTGACTACTGAAGAGCTCTGGGAATGTCGGCTGTGGTGGTGGGGCTTGGCAGAGCTCAACGGAGTTGACAGGTGTCAGTTACAATCAGAGGGCAGGCCATATTGATATGTTGATGGGATCAATTGTTAACATGGTCTGTTCTGAGGTTGTCATGATACTCCAGGGTAAGTCAGGGGAGCCAGAGTGTTGAGTCGATAACATGTAATGGGGTCAGGCACAGTGGAGGAATGGTTCCAAGGGCTCAGGAAGTCCAGAGGAAGCACTGGCAGCTGCGGAGAAGACATCAGAGTTGGCCAGGGCGCCATCAGAGTTAGCCAAAAATGTGTCGGAGTTAGCTGGAGTAGGTGTGGAGTGCTGGGGAAGTTTGACAAAGTGTCAGGGGAGGTTCTGGGGGGACAGGGGTTTGTCGGGCAATGTATGGGGGTCCAGGGAATGGGTTGTGACACTTGGTTTAAGGACCTCAATCATTCCCACCTCTAATCTCTGCAGCACATTTGCAGAAAAGGCAACCAGAGTGGCAACAACTACAGGGTCAGCTGCCACTACTAACATAGTGGCTGGTTTTGCAGTGCTAGCCTTTGCTGTTGCTGACCTTGACAGTCTAGCCTTAGCTACCACTGGCTTTGATGGCTCAGCTTTGGCTGCTGCTGGTTTTGATGGTTCAGCAGTAGATGGAGACACCTTGAAGTCAGGGTGCTTGTTCATCCTCTAGTCATCACTAGCAGGCACATCATCATCATAGAGCACCAGCAGTGCCCTCTAAGTCAAGGAACTCTTGACAAACACAGAAAGCTATGTGCAAGCTCTCTTTGCTTCTGGAAGTTGAGGAGGGGATGCTATCTGCTTCCCCTTCTCCAAGGCTGAGCAAAAGAGGTCTGTCCAGGCCTTATCTCTTTGGTTCTGACAATGTCAAGTTTGTTTAGGACTTGAGATAGTGCTAATTGCACTACTGGGTTATTGAGGACATCAGCCCCAACATCTTCTGTTACTCCAGCTTTATGAAGCTGCTAGAGAAGGTGAGCAAGTTGCTCATCTGCAATAGTAGAAGGCTCAGGCTCTTTTGCTTTGCTCTTGCTCTTCTCCTTTGTAGAGAAGCATTGCTTGGCTGTCTTCTAGGCAGTTGACAAGGGAGTGCTACTCCCCTGTGCTAGTGCAGGTGGCAATGTTGTGGTTGCCTTCCCTCTTCCTTTGCTGGTCAAGGTGGCTATTGGACACCCTGACATACTTGAAGCTGAAGATGGGGCATTTGATGAATGCATTGCAGTGGGCAGCAGCAGGTATGACTGCCATGGAGAGGCCAAGGACTGCATCAGAGCTGTGATCCACTCTGGGTCATTGTTGTCTACCTCCATTGCCTCTGATGAAGATGATGCAGGGACCAAAATCCCTACTCATGGCAATATAGTGGCAGGTTGTCATTGACCTGCTGTGCCCATTGTATGGCTGGGGCTAGCTACTAGCAGTAGGGCCACATTGTATTGTGGCACCACATATTGTTGAAATTCCTGGGACCACACAGGCTGTGGGCCCACAGGGTATCCAAAGTTCATTGTTGGGGGCACCTAAGGTCTCCCATGTCCTCTTCTCATACCACCATGCTGTGGAGGTGCACTGCATCCCTGTGTTGGCAACTGCTGCATTGCCACTGCATAGCTAGGCAGGGTCACATCTCCTGGCACTGCTATGGGTCCTCTGCCCATGGGCCTCATTTCCCTTGGGGCTGGAGCTACTCTTCTCATTGCTGGGGGCATTATGTCCCCAGGCACCAAGCCTCCTGCCAATGCAGCAAAACCACCAAACTCTGGGAGTGAACTACTCTCTGGAGCTGCTCCTTCCCCTCTTGAGCTCTGTCCAGAGCTCACTAAATACTCTGGCAGACCATTCTCTGCCTCACCAGGCCATTTCTTTTTCTTGCCCATTGGGCAAAACTCTCCTTACTTTGATGTTGGTGTGTTGCACCAATGTTGTAGTAGAAGACAAAAGCCAAAGAGACTTTGCAACCAGCCAAAAAATTGGCTGATGTAATATTTGATGGCCACCAGCATGGCAGTGTCACAACCTGCTCTCTGGACCCCTGACCTCATTTCCAGCCTGCTCACTTGCCTGGAGTTCCCACCCAATGCCTCCTCAATCCCCCCAACCCTCATACACCCTTCATGCCTACTCTGGGTAACTCCAATGCTTCTCTGGCAAAGCCTGACAGCTCCCTAGCCAACTCTGACATCTTCTCTGCAGCCACCAATGCTTCCTCTGGCTCTTCTGAGCCCCTGGAACCATCCCCCACCATTCCTGACTCTGTCATATGTCACCAACCCATCACCCTAGTTCCTCCAACCTACTCTGGAGTATCACAACAACCTTGGGATGGCCTGTGTTTCCAACTGATCCCATCAAGATATCAACATGGCCTGCCCTCTGATCACAACTAACACCTGTCAACTCTGCTGAACTCCACCAAACCCCACCACCACACCTGCTGCCCTCTGGAGCTCTCCAGTAGTCAGTATATAAGTCATAGAGTAGCTTCTTGTACTTTAGTCTTGATATTGCTTAATATTACCTATGGTCTGATTATTTCTCTCTTATGTTTTGTGTTCTGTGTTATGTTTCATTTACTCTCAGTCTCCCAGTCTTGTCTTGTCTCTATTCTGTTATCATCCTTGTTATCATTTTGTATCTCTGCCTGAATCTATTTTCATTCTCATTTCAATCTTGCCTTGACTCTGCCTCATTCTGTTCAGCTCCATCTCATCTTGTTTGATCTGTTTTCTTCATTGTGCTCAAGTCCTTTTCACTCTTAATGCCTTTACAAACCCCATGCTTACAATTACAAACTCCAAACATTCTTTAAACCAACTCCAGAGCTTGCTACTCACTTGGTCCCAAATCCCATCAACTTCTGTTGATCCCCCATCAAGCTCCAGCTCTGCTCCCATTACTTGCATAGCCTCCACTTCCTCTGCACCTACAATACTTGCTTATGGATTTGTACCTGACACCCCACCAAGCTTGTTCTTTTTCCTGCTGATGAGTCCCAGTTGTCACTGAGCACCATTTTTGGCATTTCAGACTTAGCAGCAGCTGACTATTTTAAATTTAGCACAAGTCACAACACTCACTATGTGGGGCCTAGCCCAAGGTCTGGACTGAGGTAGCCTTAGCACAGGACTTTAGCATGTGGAGCCTGGAACTTGGGCCTAGATCAGCAAGGCCTAGACCCTTCCTAGCAACTTTAGCAATCCTAGCAACTTTGGCAACAAAACAGTGTTATCTCACTATATATGGATATATTGCTAGACATGTACCTTTTTGCTATCATTCTCTTTGTCAAGTTGACCAACATACTTGAACAGTGTCTACACATCAGAGACTTTGCTTATGGTTTTTTTTTCACTTAGTTATAAACTGACACCTTGTATGGACCATAAACACATTGACAGATGCTGTTGCTAGTGGCAACTATTTGCTTACTTTCCCATACTATACTTTGGAACTGTATAAATACTGCCTGTACATAGACACTTGGACAAGAGAATTGACTTGGATAGATCCTCCTTGAACTGAATCCATCTATCTCTAAGCCTATCAGCTTGAGATTTCACTTTGCCTATACTTTCCCTCTATTCCTTACTTGCTGTTGACTTTGACTTAGTGACAAGTCTTATCACCTTTGACCTCAATCTAGTGTGGTACCAACTATGGGTGCCCTTTGCATTATTTTGACTTAACGACATTAGCAACTGTAGCTAGCAACCAGTTTACATTTGTCCCTTGATTTAGTTTCCCTATTACCACCTTCCTTTTTCTACTCTACTCCCTAACTCCTCTACCTCCATTAAGAGTTCACCTTGTCTTAGCAACACTTCTTGACTTCACTTATTCTTCTTTCTGTCACTAGCAACTCAGGATAGCAATAGCAATCCTTCCAACTTCACCATACAACACAACTTTTGCTCTTGTTCTCTAGGATGGTTACTGACTCACCCTCAACTATTAACTTCCTACTGCCAGCTACCCTATCTAGTGACTAGTGTTAGGTTCTCTCTTTTTAGGTTTCCTGCATGGCACTAGGTGGCATAGGAGCACATCATTTTGGAGCCCACTGTGAGGAAATTTGAAGTTAACCATTCTGCCAGAAACCAGAGCTCAAGCAAAATGTTGCTTGAAAAACCTTATTGAATTACCCCAGTCTTCCTTCTCAACCCCTCAGCACTCTTTGCCAGCAACCCATCCTAAACTTCTTGCTGACAAACTTGAAACCACCAGAAATCTTTGTGACGTTAGTGAAATCCTTGCTGATTTTCCAGGCACCTTTATCAAAAGCTTTCTTGATGCACCCCTTTCTCCTTTGACTCCTACCAACTCTATCTTCTTCCCAAAAGCCCAATCTATCCCCTCATTGCCCATAAACCCCCCTCCTTCACCAATCTCAACAATCACTAATATGAACAATGACCCTGCTGCTCAGCGTGCTAGAATGCTGCTGTGCAATGACACAACTGCACCTAAATGGGATGAGAGTTGCCCCAGGAAACTCCCCCAATATTTAAAGAACTGGAATACCTTTTTGCTGACTGCAGTATCACTGATGACACTCAGAAGAAGGAGTATGTGTCTTGATATGTCTCCTATGACATAGCTGAAACCTGGCTTGGCTTACCTGAATTTGGTGACAACATTGTCATTGGTAACAACACACCCTGACCTTACACTTACCAAGAATGGAAGGCAGCAGTGCTTAGGTTGTACCCTGGTGCTGATGCTAGTGCTTGTTATAACCTTGGCAATCTGGAACAACTTGTCAATCAGACTTTTAACAGCAGCTTAGTGACTTTGGGCAGGTTCTTGGGCTACTATAGGGATTTCCAACATATCACCAGATGATTGCTTGCTAATGGCAAACTCTATCATAACAAGGAACATCGCTTGTTCCAACAAGGTATCCCTACATTGCTTTGGTCCAAAATTGTTTGCCAACTCAAAATCACTCTTCCTGATCACTATCCTGAGGACCCTTATGATGTCAACCAAGTCTTTGAAGGTGCTAAGTGGGTTTTGAAGGGAATGGACACCTCAACAACTAAGACCAGCAATGGCACCAGTGGCATTTCTTTGTTGTTGCCAATTGCTAGTGCACTGGTTTCTCTGTTGCCTACACTTAAGCAGGAAACTTTGGAATTAGTGACAACCACAGCAATTGTCAGTGCATTGGAACATCTAGAAGCCCTCATAAACAAGCAGCAACACCCAACCTTGCCAACAGTTCACCAATAGTACTTGCCACTTTTGTAGCAAAACAGGTCATACCATAGTCTGAGGTACTTGTATGAAATTGGAGCAAATGATTCAACAGGGTAAGATCCATTGCAACACTGAAGAAAAGATCATTTTACTGTCAGGCACTATGATCCCCAATTATTTTGGCAAATGGCTATATATGGAATGCATTGAGGAATGGCACAGGCTTGACCCAGGACAAATCATTACTGGCAGACTCTCTTCCAATGCTAACCATGACCCAGACCAAGTGGCTATGCAGCAGTTGCTAATCCATGAGGTAATGCAACAGGATGTTGCTACAGGCTGGGCACTAAGCAAGGAAGAATGAATCAAGGCTTTGGAATGTGAACTCTTTGCACTCAAGCAACATGGCAAAAAGTTTGATGGTGTACAAGTTCTCTGTGTGGGATATCAACCAGCAAACAATACCCCCAAGGCAGCACCCTCAACTAGTGACACCTCAGCTACTTCATCCCCTTCCAAGTCTACTCCAACTCCTGCCGCTAAGTGTACAGACAAAGGCAAAGCACCTGAATAAATTGTCACCAACAAATAGCCACCTGTTGCTAAGGAACCTATTGTTCAGCCTCCTATCCACCCATTTTCTAGCATCTCTGGTCACTATGTCCTGCCCACTAATAGGAATTTTGCTGCCCCCAACAGGTCTAATGACAGCACATATTGAACTATGCCATCCATTTATGACATCAAGCAGTCCAAAGCAGTCTTTGAACAGGTTTTAAGCACAAAGGTTACAGTATCAGTCAGCAAACTTTGCTTAGTATCCCAGGACATCAGAAATCAGTTTAGGACAGCAGTTATGCCCAAACAACTTGTAGGCACTAGCACTAACACAGTACAGGACCCCAGCAATATTTTCAAAGATATTTTGCTGACTTTTGCTATTGAAGAACCCCAGTTTTTGCTTGGATCCAACACCAATACCACTAATGGACTTACCTCAGACAAGGCACCCCTTGCATCTGTTGACTCCATTGAAGCCTACATTGATTTGCTACCCCATGGAGAAGAGCCTGTGGTGCTCACTGTCACTAAGGATTCTCAATCACTTCATTCCATCATGATGCTGATCAACAACAAAGAGGAAGTGGAATGTATTCACAACAGTGGCTCCCAGATAATCTCAATGTCTGCGGAGATTGCTAGCAACCTTAGGCTATCCTACAACCCCAATATTGTTTTAAACATGCAGAGCGCTAATAGCACTATGGACCAATTGCTAGGATTTGCTTGTAATGTACCCTGCACTATTGGCAACATCACAGTTTATCTCCAGATTCATGTTTTATGGTCTCCCACCTATGACATTCTCCTTGGATGCTCCTTTGATGTTTTAACTCAAAGTACGGTCAGCACTCTTAGTGACATCAAAACCACTATAACAATTATGGATCCCATCACTGGTCAAAGGTGCACAATTCCAACCTTTCTGCATAGCAAATCCAAAAGAAACAACTGCCAAAACATTTGCTTTGAGATGGAAGCACTCTGTTGCTTTCATTGCCAAAGGCATTAACAAAGAAGATAGTGACATAGTGATTGTTATCAGATATGACCATTCAACTAGTCTAGCAACTTGTATAGCTTCTTGCAATTTGGACAATGACATTTTACTTATTAATTCTGACACATAGACCAATCCTGTGCTAGCATATCTTTATGCTACTGCTAGTGGCCTTTCTGATTTGTCCCTTCCATCTTGTTCCTATCTTGTTTCTACTGATACATCTAATTCCCTGATTCTTGGACAGACTTTACCCCTTGATATGAATAATACAGACACTACCTCTACTTATATTAACCTTCCATTCCCTGCTCAATTTGTCACTAACAAACCCCTTAAGCAAAAAGGAGTCCAGGTAAAGAAGAAGTACAAACCCATCACTATGAAAACCAAACTGGTTGCCAGCCATGTTAGTGAGGATTTCTGAATCAAGTGCCAGATTATTGGCAATCCACTAGCAACAATCCCGCCACTCAATCCTAACCCACCACCTTTCATTCCAACAAAGCAATTCACTAGTGAACAACAAGCAAAACTTGTTAAGGACCACAATACAGGTTTCCTCACTAGCAATGAAATCAAGGTATTGGTTGACATGGTTGCCAAGCAGAAGAAAGCTTTTGCCTGGGAAGACTCCAAACAAGGAAGCTTATGCCCCAACTTCTTTCTGCCAGTATGCATACCGACAATACCTCATATACCTTGGGTTCAGCACAATCATCCTATACCCTCAGGGCTAGAAAAAGAAGTATGTGAGATTATTTGCAACAAGATTAATGCTGGCATCTATGAACTGTTGAACTCTGCTTACCGCTCACAATGGTTCTGTGTTCTCAAGAAAAATGGTAAGCTCAGGATTGTGCACAGCCTTGAGCCACTAAACTGTGTTACCATTTGCCATTCTGGAGTACCACCTTTTCCAGACCATGTTGCAAAATCTTTCACTGGACACATCTGCGGTGCCACTCTCAACCTCTATATTGGCTACGATGAACAACTTATTGACCCTGCCTCACATGACTTAACAACATTTCAGACTCCTTTTGGTGCCCTTTGCCTAGTAACCTTGCTAATGGAATGGACTAACTCTGTGCCCATATTTCATGACAAGATTACCTTCATTTTGCAGCTAGAGATCCCCCATAACATGCTCAGCTTTATCAACAATGTTGGTGCTAAAGGACCCAAGGACTGGAGGATCATTGATGGTAAACCCGCTAAGCATCCCACTAACCCACACATTCACCTAGCACTATGGGAGTTCTTTGAACTTCTTAACAGGATTCTCCAGCAAATGAAATATTGTGGCAGCACCTTCTCTGGCCACAAACTTGTTCTATGCACCCCTACTTTCAAGATCCTTGGCCACATTTGCACTCCTAATAGTTGTATCCCTGACAAAAGTTGCTTAGCCCTAATCAAGTGGTGGGGCCCTTGCAAGTCACTATCAGAAGTCCAAGCATTTCTGGGTACAGTGGGGGTACTTAGAATTTTTGTCAAGAACTTTGCACACCAAGCCAACAACTTAACAAAACTTACTCATGTTGGCATTCCTTTTGAGTTTGGCCCTGACCAGATAAATGCTCAATGCAACCTTGTGAAAGCTTTATAAGACACTAAGCCCCTAGTTCCTATCAACTATAAATTGCCTGACCCTGTCATCTTAGTGGTTGACACTTCATATATAGCAGTTGGTCATTACCTTTGCCAGTGCACTAGCAAGAATTGCAAAGAACATTGCTACAACCACTTCAGATCAATTATGCTAAATGACAGAGAGGCCAGATTCAGTTAGCCCAAGTTGGAACTTTATGGCCTTTATTGCACACTACAAGCCTTGTGGATGTACCTTATTGGCATTAGGAACCTCATCATTGAAGTTGACACTTGTTACATCAAGAGTATGCTCCAGAACCCTAATGTTCAACCCTCTGCCAGCATGAACTGCTGGATTATAGCAATTTAAAGGTTTTACTTCGAGCTTGTTCATGTTAAGAGAACTTTTCATAGCCCCAATGGTCTTTTGCAATGCCCACCTCAGCCTGGTGATCCTCCTGTGGACAATAGCAACAATTCAGTTTACAAAGATTGTATTGATTGTTTGCATAGGTTTATCCACCAAGTTCAGCTACCACTACTGCTCCTTTGCCAAGTCTCCATGGCTTCCTCTCACCTACCTCCTCTAGTCAAGTACCCTTATTTGCAACCCTTAGCAACTTTTACTAGCAACAAAGACACTACTCCATGACTAGCTACCAACAATAATATTCAGCCTCTCTGAGACAATGGCACCACTACCTATAGCAATGTGCCCTGCAGTGCTAAAGCTATCACCAGCGACACTTGTGTGCTTCTAGTCAAGAAATGGCTTCAAGATCTCACCAGACCCAAAAGCCTTAGTGGCAATGAGTATGCCACTTTTGTCCACTACACTTCCATGTTCTTTGTCATAGGAGGCAAACTTTGGTGAAGGAGTCAGGATGGTGCTCACAAGCTATTCATTCCCACCACTAGTTGCCTATGAGTCTTGAAGGCCATGCATGACAATTTAGGACATAAAGGCCTCTTTGCTACCTGCTCAGCCCTCCTAGAATGATTTTGGTGGCCTCAAGTTAGCGCTGATATCATATGGTACATCTGGACTTGCCACCTCTGCCAGGTACACTAGATGACCAAAGTTCTCATCCTGCCAATAGTTGCTATGCCAGTGCCCTTGTTCAGCAAGATATATGTTGACACCATGTTCATGCCACCCTCCAATAAGTTCAAACATATCATTCAAGGACATTGTTCACTAACTCATTACCCCAAGTTCTGTATGCTAGCCAGAGAGAACACTGAAGCAATTGCTAAATGGCTATATGAGGATGTTATCTGTTGCTGGGGAGCACTTGGCAAAATCATTACTGACAACAGACCTTCAATCCTAAAGGCAGTCACTTACTTGGCGAAGAAGTACAACTTGCACTATATTCAGATCTCTGGATACAACAAGTGTGCTAATGGAATAGTCAAGCAGCCCCATTTTGATGTTTGCCAAGCCCTCTTTAAAGTGGTCGATAGTGATCAGTCTAGGTGGAGTACAGCTACTTACTCTGTCTTTTGGTCAGAATGTGTTATGGTTCACAAGCAAATGGGTTGCTCTCCTTACTATGTGACAACTGGTACTCACCCACTCCTGCCAGCTGACATAATGGAAGTGACATATTTGCAACCACTGCCAAACTCTCTATTGTTGACAATGGACCTCATAGCCCATCAAGTGATTGATCTTCAATGTTGCCAAGAGGACCTCAACTGCCTTCATAGTGACATCTTTAGTACTTGTTGCCTAGCTGCCATTCACTTCAAAGCAGAACATGCTGCTATGATCCACAATTACAATTTCCAAACCAGTGACCTTGTACTGATGAGGAACACCAGAATTGAGGTAACACATAACAAGAAAATGAAGCCTCATTACCTAGGCCCACTGGTGGTAATTTCTTGTAACCATGGGAGTGCTTACATTCTTTGTGAACTAGATGGTTCAGTACTGCATTGCCCCATAGCTGCCTATTGAGTGGTTCCTTACTTTGCTAGAGAACACATAGCAGTGCCTAGCAATGCTTTCAATGTCAACACCTCATGACTCAGAGAACTTAAACAAACAGACCTTGTAGACAATGATGATACTGGCAATGCCACCAGGAAAGAAGAAAACTAAAACATACCTCTCACTAAGCCCTAGCAACTTTTCTTGATTTGGCTCAGTTTCTCACTGTTCTTGTCCTTATTATCCAGAAAAACCATGAAACATACCTTACTAAAATATTAAGTCCTTTCATTCTTGCCACTCTTTCTTCATATTACTTTTGTTTAAAAAGCCTTTCACAGACACTCTACTTTACTATTTGCTTGTTTCCAAGGTTGCACTTGGCCACTCTGTCACTAGCATTTGGCATGCCTTTGGGGGTATTTTGCCATGATGACTTACTGAGCATTTTCCTCCAAGCATCACTAGTGTCAAGTGACAGTCACTAGTGTGTACTGCCTTATTAATCTTGCTTTTCTTGGCTTTCTCTCAGTTTCTGAACTGTAATGTGCACTATACATTTTGGAGCCCCTTAAGGGAGCCAGTCTGAGGAATACAAAAACAAAAACTAGGAAGCCCCTAAAGGGGAATAGTCTGCATCCATACTACAAAAATCAACACAAAAATCATTTACAGAGGGCAGTGGCTGTTGCTAGGCATCAAGGTTAGCATTGTCATCAGGGACATCCACCAAATCCTCCTCCTCCCAATCTCCCTCACTGATGTTGTTCTCCTTCTGCAAGGCCAGGAAGGCCTGATAGTCGCACCAATATCCTGCTAATGTTGTTAAGGTTTGCTTGGCAACAGCATACTGTGCCCTTGCCACTACCAACTCCTCTCTCACTACCTCCAGCTCTCTCTGGAACTGTCATTCCACCCCTGCTGCCCTCTGGAAAGTCTGCTAGCAATGCCTCTAGCATTAGTGGTGTCAGCCAAGCCAGATCCTCGCCCAGCTACTCCAGCTTGTTATTGCCAACTTGCTGTAGCAGTGTGTTGCTCCAGGTCTCCTAGCAAAGTCATTAGCAATCAAGAAGAAAGCAAAAAGAAAGAGACTTACCTGTTATTGGACCTTGACCTCCCCTGCCCCTTTGTCCTCCTCCATGGCAACTGGGGCAGCCTCAAACTCTTCTTCACTCTCGACCTCCATGTCGCTTGCTTCTCACTCAACCTCAGCAACCGTCACTAGGGGAGTCATCTTCCTCATCTTCACATCTCCTTCACCCTCCTTGCTAGTGACCATCCATAGTTGCTTAGTGCTAGCAACCAAGGCAGGACTTGCAGGTCATTTCTATGCCAGAGGCACATCATTGTCACTGTTATTGTCACTGCCATCATTGCCATCACTCTTCTTGTTGCTCTCCATCAGCTCCCTGCTCTTCCCCTTAGTGACCCTGCTACCTCTAATGGCCACATCCTCCTGCAATGCCAGCAGGTGCAAGCTAGAGGGCTTGACCTTGATGCGCTCTCCTCTTCTCTTCAGCTCCCTCTGTTGCTCCACAAAAGCCCTCACATTTCTTACCAATGCCGCCTTCACTGCTATCCTCTTAGTGAACTTGCTGCCCATGCTCCTTGATGATTGTCTGCTGTACAAACAGCTCTTCCTGGTGCTGTCACAACAATAGCAGGGCTGGGCCTCCATTGGGTACTAGCAGCCCTCTGGGTCATTGTTGGCCCAGCAGTTGTTGCACTAAAAAAAAGTTAGCGACTAGTTAAAAAACAACTGCTAAGTGATTTACCACTCCTTGCATGCACTTGAACTCTTGTTGCTTCTCCAGCAACACAGTCACCTTTCCTTTAGCCTTCTTCAGCACCACCCCAGCCTCCAACCCAGTATAGGCCTTTCACCAGTGAAGAACTGTTGCCAAGTGCTTGTTGGAAAAAGTGTCTTCAATTGGTTCCTGTAAAGAAAACTTAGCAATCATTGCCAAGAGTTAGCAAAAATAAAAGGACTTACTTCAATGTCTTTGTCATCCTCTTCTCAAGCCTTTTCCTTTTCCTTCCCTTTGCTCCTCAGGGTTGTTGCCAAACCCCTAGCAATGTTGCCAGCTGCAGCTTTAGGAGTAGAGGGGCCCTCTTGAATGTTCCCACAATCCACCTTCTCCTTGCCACCACAGCCCTTGCTCCATTCCTCCCCCCTCACCACTGCTGATGCACCTACCAGGTGCTGGAAGAAGAACTGTTCATTTGGCAAGAAATCTTTAAAAAGCTAACATACCTTAGTGGTGTCACTAGTGCTAGCAACTGCTGGGGCACTTACCATCATTCCTGCTGTCAAATTGCCCAGCAAAAACTCCAAGAAGGGATTGACTGGAGCCTAACAATCTTATTAGAACTGTTGCTAAAGAGGAAGAAAAGAAGAAAAGAACTTACAAAGTGCACATTAAATGGATGAACCCATTCTTCCCTCTTGTACTGCTCATAGAGCTGGTGACACTCCTTCTCCATGTTTGCCAGCTCCAGCCACTCAACCCCACTTCCCACAGTCTTGAACTACTGAAGCCGCATCTAGAAGATGGCAGTGACTGCCAAGCAAGGATCCTTTGCCAAGGATGCATGGGCCAAAAAGAGCAAATGGTTGACTTGATCGAGGAAGGCATAGGCCATAGTGATTTTCTTAAGTTGAGAGGCAAGGTTGGCCATAGTGATAAGATCAAGATAGAAGAGGAGATAAGATGAGAGGAATGGGAGGTTGATGAAGTTCAAGCAAAACTGCCAGCTCTTTTTATTTGAAACTTTTTGACACATGGACTAAGCAATCAAATAAGTGACTTTGGGGTTGACTGAGAGCAGTCAATATTTCAGTATAGGAGAGGATGATGAGTCCCAGTTGTTGCTGAGCACCATTTTTGGCATTTTGGACTTAGCGGCAGCTAACTATTTTAAATTTGGCACAAGTCACAACACTCAGCACATGGGGCCTAGCCCAAGGTCTGGACTGAGGGAGCCTTAGCACAGGACTTTAGCATGTGGAGCCTGGAACTTGGGCCTAGATCAGCAAGGCCTAGACCCTTCCTAGCAACTTTAGCAATCCTAGCAACTCTGGCAACAAAACAGCATTATCTCACTATATATGGACATATTGCCAGACACATATCTTTTTGCTATCATTCTCTTTGTCAAGTTGACCAACATACTTGAACAGTGTCTACACATCAGAGACTTTGCTTATGGTTTTTTTTCACTTAGTTACAGACTGATGCCTTGTATGGACCATAAACACATTGACAGATGCTGTTGCTAGTGGCAACTATTTGCTTACTTTCCCATACTATACTTTGGAACTGTATAAATACTGCCTGTACATAGACACTTGGACAAGAGAATTGACTTGGATAGATCCTCCTTGAACTGAATCCATCTATCTCTAAGCCTATCAGCTTGAGATTTCACTTTGCCTATACTTTCCCTCTATTCCTTACTTGCTGTTGACTTTGACTTAGCAACAAGTCTTATCACCTTTGACCTCAATCTAGTGTGGTACCAACTATGGGTGCCCTTTGCATTATTTTGACTTAGCGACATTAGCAACTGTAGCTAGCAACCAGTTTACATTTGTCCCTTGATTTAGTTTCCCTATTACCACCTTCCTTTTTCTACTCTACTCCCTAACTCCTCTACCTCCATTAAGAGTTCACCTTGTCTTAGCAACACTTCTTGACTTCACCTATTCTTCTTTCTGTCACTAGCAACTCAGAATAGCAATAGCAATCCTTCCAACTTCACCATACAACACAACTTTCACTCTTGTTTTCTAGGACAGTTACTGACTCACCCTCAACTATTAACTTCCTACTGCCAGCTACTCTATCTAGTGACTAGTGTTAGGTTCTCTCTTTTTAGGTTTCCTGCATGGCACTAGGCAGCATAGGAGCACATCACCACAACTTGTCCTACACTTCTCCAGACCACCCTGGACTTGCTTGGATCACTTCCCATCACTTATCCTCACAAGACCCCCACATTTAGAACTTCTCCAAGTGCTCAGTTATCAGTGCAGAGAATCATGTCTGCCTAGTAAGAATTTGTCCAGTATAGCTGAGCCTCCATGGTTAGCAGAACCTAACATAATATCAAGACTACTCCCTTACTCTATTTGTGATGTCTGCAATTAACTCCACACACACTCCTATTGGAACTCTCAATGTCTATGGTTGGCCCATGCCTGGAACCCATTATGATTTATTTGGCCCTGCTCAATCTGCCAAGGCACATTGAATTGCAGACCTGGCACCAAATGTCCCCTCCACTTTAGTCACACCCACACAAATGGCTCTCCTCATGGACATCCTCTTCAACTCAACCTTGCACTCACCTCTCCAACACCTCCTATGCTCTTCTCACCTTCTCAGTCAGCTCTGTCTCCTATCAAAGGTTGACTATGACATCTCCAAACCAGTACCCACCCCACCCTGACAATAAATCCAGCTATTGCTTGACAACCTCCTCCAGCATAGCATCTACACCCTTTCTCAACAACAATAACAACCTCCACCAAAGGAAATCACTTGCTGCATAGAAAACCAGTTGCCATCCCCACTAAACAACAAACAAGACCTCCAAGAATGCACATCCCCAAACCCCACCTCCAGATCCACTAGCCCCACCCTGCAACTCTGTTAAAATCCACACATCACCAGTGACTGGCCCAATGAAGCTTTTAACAGTGCCTCCTCCATCCATGATGAAGAAACAAAGCTCTGCCACTTCACTAATAGAGCACCCAACTCCCACATGTTACTCACACCAACCCTGAGAAGGTCAACCCCCAAGCTAGCTCTGCCATCATTGGAATCAAGCCTAAACTAGCTGTCCTACTCCACGTTGACTCAAGATTCCAAGATCAATGCTATGCCACAAACACAGAGCCCACCACTGGAATCAGCTGGGACCCCCTTGGTCAACCCAGCCATCATCTCTGCCCAATGCTTGATGGGACTCCAACACTTCTGACCCAAGTCCAGCAACTCTGGAGCAAAGCCAAAGAATTCCTAAGCCTCAAAGTAGTCAGAAAAGGAAGGAACATGCACCTCTGCCCTGCCTCCTCTCCAACAACCCCTAAAGTCAACAAGGAGAACTATGGCACTCCAACTTGCAATGCAGAATAACTCCAGACCCCTCTGCCACTACTTTAACACCTCTCCCCACTCAATCCAGAACCTCCAACATTAAAAGTGCTTGATGCCACCCTTCTCCACACTCCACCACTAGACAAAATTTCTACCCTTCAACTCCCAGACTATGCTGCCTCTAGCAAGAGAACCCCTCAGCACATGAGTCACCCTGAACAAACTATAAGGAAAAGAGAGTTTCACATGAAGTAGTTTCCCAGAGTACTTTGAATTCACTGACATGTTCTCTCAAGGAAAGAAGAAGCCCCATCATCACCTTCAAGACTTTACTATGGACCCCACACCTGACTGTCTTGAGCCCAGGAAGCTCCAACAATAAAGAGAATATGCCCAGATGCCCCCTTGAGGGGTTTTCCCTACTAAACAATTCAAAAACCCTGATGACTCTGCCTGAGGTCCAGAATGCCTTGACCCACCACTCCAGGCTACTCTGGACCCCTCCACACCACTCTGGACCCTAGTAACACAGCTCCAGAGCCCCCATCTCAACTCTGATGTCCTTGGAGGGAATTCCTGACAACAATGATACAATGTTGTCACACCATTGGGAACATAATAAACACTAGAAGTCAAAACAAACATTTATTAAGGCTGAAAACTGTAAGCCTCCTAGTAAAACAAGTCCCAGCAACATTATCCCTTTAAATACACCAGAAGAAAGACAGAACAGGATAGGACAAGGACTATACTAGACTATACACTCAATAATAGTCCAATCACTGTAATGGGAGATGAAGCATGGGACTGGCAAAAGCACCTGAGTGGCATCAATTCTGGCAAGATCTAGATCTGATCTAAGAATAACCAGATTGGAATGTTGACTGAAAGGAGGTAAAGGGGGAATGAATGAGAAAGAATGGAATGAAGGGAAGGGAAAGGAAGATGAATGGAAGAATATGAAATGAATGGAATGAAGGGGAGGGAAAGGAAGATGAATGGAAGAACCTGAATGGGAAAGAACCTGAAAGGGGAAGAATATGAAAGGAATAAAGGAAGATGAATGGAATGAATGGGAGGGGACAGATGAATGGAAGAATCTGAATGGAAAAGGACCTGAATGGGGAAGAATATGAATGGAAGAAATACAAAGGAGGGAGAGATAAATGGGGCAAATGGAAGCTAAGAATGCAAAGGAGGAATGATGGAACCAGGAACTGGCCTGTGGCACTGAAACAGGCATGCCAAAAGGGGGAATTAAAATAACATTTATGAATAAGGGGCTGGAAAGTATGGAACCAAAAGTCACATGTAGGGGGTGGTCTGTGCACTGTAAAAAGAGGTATAAATAGCCCAAGTAGAGTAGCAAATGGACAGGCAATTAATAGGCAAAGGCTCGATGGTTCCCAGGGAGTGAATCACTTAGGCTGGAGTTTGTTGAGACCCCTCTGCATTCAGAATAGAAATATTTTGGAAGTAAACTCCTTCAACTTCAAGCATTTATCAAGACATCAGTGTGGAATTGGAGTAGACTGCCTAAGTCTTCAAGAAAGCCCCAGAACTATTAGTATTACTCTAACCCAGTACTACAACAACTCATTGATGATGCCCCTATAGCATGCACTCTGCGGGGTCCACCTCTCAACTATCAACTCCAAACCACTCTGCTCTTGTATAAGAAAACATCCATCAAACAAGGACCACACTGCCAGAGCATGCAGAAACAAACCCTATACAAAGTAGTCTCTCCGAAGTGTTCTAAGTTTGCTGATACATTCCCCAAGAGTGAGTAGCACTCTGCTTTGAATCAACATTGAGAAGATGCCACCACCCTCCTCCCACTAACAAATCAACATTGAAGAAAATGCCACCCCCACCCATAACAAGCAGGGACATTCCATGCCTCAATCCTGCCCCCAGAATCACAGCCCTGCCCCTGCCCTGTTCTACTCCTCTGACAATTCCCAGCAAAAGAATAAACACCAGACTCTTCAGACAGTTCCCCCCAAGTTCATCAATGCTCTGGAGCAACCAAATCACATCTACTGGAGATCAACCAGATGCCAAGAATAACAAGTGGCTCCTCTGACTCTGCCCCAACAATCAAAGGATCAATGATGCTCTCCAAAGAAGTGGTACCCTTTTTTCCTGACCAGAAATCTTGTTGATTGCCCTACAGTGCCAAGACCTACCTCTGCTCTATTCATAGAGACCTGTGGACCACTCTGGAGCATGAATGAAAGATCACCCTACCCTGCTGTAACCCTCTTGGAGTCTCTGGCAATGCTCCTGTACAACCAGTTTCCCCTACCACCCTTCAGCACTTGTAGATAACCACTCCCTGACATAAAATAAGTGACCTCAAAGACCTGGGCAATAGCCAGACCCACCCAAGCCCTTGGAGAACTGCTAGAACCCACTCAGCTTATCCAAGCATGGCTCTGGGAACCACAGCCACCTATTCAACAACTCTGCCACTCAGTAAAGAAAACCCCACTCTGAAATCTCCTCTTTGACCAGCATCACCTCTGACACAACCCTGCCAACAAGCCAAGCCAACTCCCACCCCCCACATTGACTCCAGACCTCTGGTTCTTATGATGGAAATGACAGACTAATGAAAATATGCCCCAGATCCCTCTCTCTGCTCTGCACCATCTCCAAAGTCAACTCTGTCAATAAACCACCCACTGAACAATCCTCATGCTAACTCCAAGCTGCTAACTCCCACTCTAAAGGAAGAAGCAAAGTTCTGAGCTCACCCAAACCAACCCCACCCTGCCCCCAACAAACTCAAGAGAGCTCCACCAGTGAGCCAATACTCCACTGATCCCACACCATCTCTGTTTGCTGACTCCACCCTAGGAAGGGGAAAAAACCCACCAACCCTCACACTGCCTCTGTTTCACTGGCTCCACATAACTCCGCTATTTCACTGGCCTCACACAATTCCACCAACAAGCCAACAACCCCTAGACTCTCAATACAATCTTCAACACAACTCCACTAATAAGCGATCAACCTCTGGACCCTCAATGCAATCCTCAGCACAACTCCGCCAATGAGCCAGCAACTCTTGGACCCCCAATACAACTTCCAACCTACACCCTACCACCCATCCTGACCCCCAGTGACCCACAGAATGACAATCTAAACTCCTCCCTCACCCCAAAGCACCTCCACCAGGAAGTACCACTCACCAACCAACCCTGCACTGCCTCTGTCCAAAAGAAGCATCCACCAATACATCCCTGTGCTGCCTTCAAACTTCTGACCTCTAGTACCTCAAGCTTTAAAGAATGCCAGAAACATGTAAGACTTCTCAGCCTGTCTCTGGACTTATCTTTGGCCAGGAACAAAGAGGAATGTCATGTAGATGGCCCAGAAACTACAAGCCCCAACCTCAGACCATAAGAAATTCATTGAGACTAGTCACCTCAAACCCCACCCCCTCATCAATGACACTCCAGAATATAGCAAAACTCCAACCATGCACACCCTTCACTAAACACAATACTTTGGAATGCAATAATGCCTATACCTAGCATGCCTTTGACCAGGATACAATGCTTGGAGCACAGCAAGCTCTAAACCAAGTATGCCTCCAACAAAACACAATACTTTAGAGCTCAACAAACCCCTACTCATGCACAACCCCACCAAAATGTGAACTTTCAGACACTATCAACCAAGGGATTGCAACCCACACTCTAAGGGTGTACCTCTGCCCCTATGCTAATCCAACCCACAGCATAGCTGGCATGTAAAACAGTTCCCCACTGGTTTACTACAAGAACCACCCCACCCTGGAACTCTGCCACTATGCTGCCAAGGGCTCCTGTGTCCAACTGGCCCCACCTTCAAGAACAAACTTCACTCTGTCACCCCCACCATCATCAAAAAGGACCTCCACTACCTCCACTAGCTGCATTAGCACAAGGTCAATCCACCAGAAGACCCCTGCCCCCTCTGCCAGCCATGTTGACAGAAAAAGCTAAAGCCACCATCAAGCATATTTCAAAGATTTGGAGGTCCACCTCCCCTCCCCAAGCTGGCACAATGCTTGACTCTGCCACAGATTTGAGGACCACCTCTATAACTTTGACCCAAACTCCAGGGAGCAAGCCCAAACATTGCCACCCATCAACACCCCAAGACATGCCAGAGCTCTGCAGAAAGACCTCCAACAACCCCACCAAACCTTGGGACCCTCTCCTACAATGCTCTGTCAAGTCCCAATGATCCCAAGACTAGCCAATACAGACAGCACTAGTGGGCTTGACCCCCGCCTCTGGATTTACCAGAAATTCAACTCCCACCAGTACCCCTGCATGTTTTTGCTTATTTCACTCCTCACACAAACTAAAATCTCCCTATGCATGCCTAGGAACACTAACCAAGCACTGTAAGCAACACAGATATACTACAGAAAAGAAGAGACAGTGCATGACAGAACTTAAGACAATAAGAGAGCAAGGCCTAACCACTCTCTCACTCCCTCCCCCCCTCTGGAGCTCCTCCCCTCCCCTCTTCCCCAATCCCCAAGTCCACCTCCATCTGTGCTCAGACCACTACCAGGACTTTTGAAAGCCCTGGTAATGCCTCTCTCATATTTGCTGCCACCTCCCACCACAACTCTGGAGCCACTGTGTTTTGCCACTGATGCTCTGCTAATAACCTCCCCATTCTTACCACCCCCTGCTCCAACTCTGGAGGTCAGTCCATGGGCATCTATGCCAGCCTATCCTGGATTGATACAAACATGGCAGAAGCCCCATCCAAAAGGACTTGGTGCTTCTGAACTCAGCCTATTCCAAACTCATTAACAAAAGTCAGAAAGGAGAGGGGGACACTCACGCAAGATCCCTGCATGCCCCAAGGCCACCTCCCTCACCAGCCACTCCTCCTACTGCCTCCCAACCTTGGCCTCTGCCTGAGTCAAGTCCTCCTCCTCCAAGCCCCACTGCCTCTCCACCTCCACTGTGGAATGTGCCTCCAACTGTGCCAGACATTTCCACAAACTCTGCACCTCCAATCCCCTTGCCATGGTCATCTGCACTACTGTATCATAATCTCGCTACAACACATTCCTCTCCTTCTGCACCATGTCATGGTCCTCCCCCACTCACCAGAGCTCTCCTTCTCATGTTGCCAATATTCTCAACAACCCCTCCACCTGGTGACAAAGAAATGTTTTGGTGATGGAGGGTGCAGGCTCAGAGAAACTCGAGGGACGTTCCATCAGCACATTTGAGTCAGAGGAGTACATGTGGGGCTTAGGGGGCCCCACCATTACCCCCTGCAGCTGCTTGCTGGGCCCCACTTTAGGTAGTGGGGAGGCCCTCTACTTGCTCTTGTCATATGGTGCCACCTCCCCCTCTTTCTGCCTGCCCCATGGGAGTCCCACCTTCTCCACTGACTGCTCTGTGCTCCCCTTGCCCTCCAAACCTGAGCCTCAGCCTAACACCTGGGCCTTCCAACTCTCACCCAGCTGTTTCCTTACCCAACTCTCCTCCCACTCTGCTCCGCAGCAACACATGCAGCATGCTACTCCAGTGAAATCAACATTTCTTGTGCCTAGCATGGCACAGAAGACAGACTGAGGTGTCACAATGTGACCTCACAGTTGGCTCATCAAACTTGCACAACTCCTCTCACTGGGCATAGAGAGTGCACTGGAACAATTGGTCAGCAAACAATGAAGGAAGAGGTAGAGACTCACCAGAGCCTCATTCTGGCACCATTCTAGGGTCAGAGGACCCCATACCTGCCCCAGCACCCCTGCAAATACCTCTGGCATCACCTGTGCTTGTGGAATCCTCTCTGCTTCCAAAACAATGTGGATGATCCCCTTCCTAAGACTGGGCCTTGCAGAATGCCCTGGGGCAATGGGAACTGAATGACCAGTGGGCCCCAACCCCCTCATATGCAAAGAACCCCTGGAGGAGCCCACTGCTGCCAAGGACAACTCTGCTGAGCCTAATCAGTAATTGCAGAGCAAGAAAAAAAACATCACATGCATGACAATGGGCCATCACCTCTACCTTTCTATGGTCCCACTGCTGTTCAAACTCCCACCAACAACACTTGTACTCTGCCCAGATGGCCACACAATTTTCACTAGAAGGGGGAGGGGTTGGTAATGGGAAATGTGATGATAGTGTAGTAGAAGACATGGCAAAAGTTTGGGAACCCCAGAGTACATCTGACCTTTTAATGACTTGGAAAGAGCCCCCTGACAAATGGTGGCCATGCTTTGACTTTGCTCCCCACACTACTGCCACTCACTGCAGTTTGATCAATATTACTTGGCTTTGATTCCCATGCTCTGTTGATCCCCAACCTGTGCCCCACATCTTGAGAGTCTCAATGCTGAAGGGGGGGTAATGTCACGATCCGCTCCATAGACCCCTGACCTCATTTTCAGCCTTCTTGCTTCTCCAAAGTTTCCCTCCAATGCCCCCTCAATCCCCCCAACCCTCATATACCCTCCATGCCCACTCTGAGTAACTCTGATGCTTCTCTGGCAAACCCTGACAGCCTCCTGGCCAACTCTGACATCTTCTCTGCAGCTGCCAACACTTCCCCTGGCTCTCCTAAGCCCCTGAAACCACTCCCCACCATTCCTAACTCCATTATACATCACCAAACTATCACCCTGGTTTCCCCAACCCACTCCAGAGTATCATGACAACCTTGAGATAGCCCACATTTCCAACTGATCCCATCAAAATATCAACATGGCCTGCTCTCCAATCACAACTGATACCCATCAGCTCTGCTGAACTCCACCAAACCCCACCACCACACCTGCTGCCCCCTGAAGCTCTCCAGTAGTTAGTATATAAGTTGTAGAGTAGCTTCTTGTACTTTAGTCTTAATATTGCTTAACATTACCTATGGTCTGATTGTTTCTCTCTCATGTTTTGTGTTCCATATTATGTTTTATTTACTCTCAGTCTCCCAGTCTTGTCTTGTCTTTATTCTGTTATCATCCTTGTTATCATTTCATATCTCTGCCTGAATCTATTTTCATTCTTGTCTCAATCTCACCTCATTCTGTTCAGCTCTGTCTTGTTTGATCTGTTTCCTTCATCATGCTCAAGTCCTTTTCACTGTTAATGCCTTTACAAACCCCACGCTTATGATTACAAACCCCAAACATTCTTTAAACCAACTCTGGACCTCACTACTTGCTTGGTCCTGAATCCCATCAACTTCTGTTGATCCCCCATCAAGCTCCAGCTCTGCTCCCATTACTTGCATAGCCTCTGCTTCCTCCACACCTACAATACTTGCTTATGGACTTGTACCTGACACCACACCAAGCTTGTCCTTCTCCCCACAACTTGTCCTACACTCCTCTAGACCACCCTGGACTTGCTTGGATCACTTCCCATCACTTATCCTTGTAAGACCCCCATGTTTAGAACTTCTCTGAGTGCCCAGTTATTAGTGCAGAGAATTACATCTGCCTAGTAAGGATTTGCCCAGTGCAGCTGAGCCCCCAGGGTCAGCAGAACCTGACAGGCAGCCTGTCCAGCTTCTGGACTAAGTCAAGTTAACTTAGTCCTTCTGGCCAACTGCACAGGGTGCTGGATGCTCTGCAATTCCAACTACTCATCAAGGGCCTCCAGGTCCTTGCAGGTGATGAAGGACTCCTAAGTAGTGTTTTTCAAACTCCAACAAATCTTGAATTTGAGGTTCTTCTCATCCCAACAATAACCTAACAGGTCATTGATAAACCACTCCTGGTTGTCTGGAGCACTGTCAGATTCTGCTGACCACAAGGGCTCAGCTTAACTGGGTGAGTCCTTACTAGGCAGATGCAATGTCATGCACTTATAACCTAGTGTTCTGGAGTGGTCCAGACTTCAGATACTTGTGAGGATAAGCCAAGGGGGGCAGTCCAAGCAAGTCCAGGGTGGTCTAAGGAAGTCTAAGACCATGTACAATAAATATTGGGCTTGGCAGTGTATCAGGCACAAGTCCAGAGGCAGATATGCAGATTGTGGGGTAAGCGGAGGCTATGCAAGTGATGGGAGTGGGGCCAGAGATTGATAGTGGATCAATTAGGGTTAATGGGTTCTGGGGATAAGCATAGAGCAAGGTCTGGAGTCAATTATGAATGTTGGAAGGTCATAATGTATGTGTGGAGTTTGTGACAGCATTAGAGTTGAAAGAAACTTGGGTGATGATAAAGAAAACTGAGTAGACAAAGCAAGACAGAGTCAAGGTGAGACAGGGACAAAAACTAGATTGAGAGAGAGACACAAGACTAGAGACAGAAATAGAGAGAAGACCAGAAAATGTAATGAACACAGAACATAACAAGAGAACAATGGTAATATCAAGACTAGTGTAATGGATGCTACTCTACAACTTATATACTAACAACTGGAACTCCTCCAGAGATTGGGGGTGCAATGGTGGGGCTTGTCAGAGCTGTGCAGAGTTGATGGGTGTTGGTTCTGCTCAGATGGCAGGCTGCAATGATATTCTGATGAAAACTGATGGGAACACAGTCTGCCCTGTAGTTGTTAGGAAGATTTGGAGTTGTTGAGTAGGTCTAGGGGACAAGTTAGCAACATGTGCCTGGGGCAGGAGAGATGTTGGAGGGGCCTGGAGGCTTGGGGAGAGAAGGAGGAATGATGGGGCCTGCAGAGGATGTGTCAGGGTTTGCCAGGAGGTCATTGGAGTTTGTCAGGAAAGCATTAGAGTTAGCCAGAGTGGGTGCTGTGGATGAACAAAGGTGGGGGTGTGTTAAGGGGTGTTGAGGAGGAACTCTGGGGAAGCAAGGTGGCTTTAAAAGGGGTCTAGAGGTCTGGGAGTGGATTGTGACAAGCACTAAAGTTGTATGGCCCTGATGTTGCCCTGTTGGGAAACAGCACATTGTTGCTGGCCTTGTACAGTTGCAGCAGCAACATATGGAACTTAGAATGTATTCTTCATTCCTAGAGTGCTATAAGCAGCTCCAACACATAATTTGAGGTCTCGCTGTAGAACTTCAAGATTCTATATAGCCCAACCCACTTTTGACAGAGCTTCCTAGCTCTGCCTTTTTGAAGGTTAAGGTATTTTGTCAAAAGGTACACCAATGCACCTTTCTCCAGTTCTGGATTGGGTCTACAACACAATTTTGCAGTGCATGTCTTTCAGACACACTTCAATTATTGCATTGTATGCTGCTGCCAAGTTCTCAAGAGCTTGGCAGGCAAACTGCTAAATTCTCCTAGGAATTGCAAATGAATATTATCTTGCCCAAGTTGTTGTCCCCAGAGTCCATAACTTCATTGAAGGCTCCCAGCTGTTCACCATTAAACCTGGCCTTGTTTTCATCCACTCTTCTCTTCAACTCCTCAACATTATAATCTGTTTCTTCTTGCAAAAGTCTATTCCCTAAAATCATTTTATCAGCATCAATGTCATATCTGTATACAATGGCCAACCTACCTGGAACTATATTCCAAACTTATTGAAGTTCTGGCATGTTGGGAAAGTCTTGAAGAGTCTTGCCAAAATTCTTCAATTTGTCATTAATCAGATAAAGGCCATAGTCATAGACATCTTCATTGGTAAAGACTCTGTCTCTGTACTGCCTGATATTCTCCAATATGTGTTAAAGATCATCACAAATGGAGTGCTTGAATTTTTCCCATAGAGCCTCTGGAGTGGTAGGAGCAGTACAAAAGAGCTGTCTGAGAGCTGATCCTGAAGCATCCTAAGGTAGAACCTTTCTCCCTGTTGGGGTGAAGCAAAGTACATCCTCCCAATAGCTGTTCCTCTTTGCCTCTCTTTCCAAGTCCTTTTGCAAGCTTCATAGACAAACTTGGTTGGAAAGCTATGATAGGTGGTGTTATTATTAGGGAATCTGGCATTGGCTTCAAACCAAGCAGTGAGTGCAGTCTTGTTTGCATTAGGCCTGGCAGCTACCATCTCTAAAGGCTCATTATCCTGAAAGTAGACTTCATGTTGGCCCTCCAAATGCACAGGTAATTGATGCACAGAGGGATGTTCTCCATGCATGTTGAATTCAAAGATGTGCCAGCAAGCCTCAGGTGCAGAGATGTATCTGGCATCCAAGTGTTCCTTGATTTCATCCCTCTGGTCCATTCTGCTCTCCAGCAATCTCCAAAGTTGTCCTATCATGGCCTTTGTAGATGTACTTGTGAATGTACTTGACAGCTTCCACTGAAGCACAGACCTCCACATTGATGTGACATTTGTACTTGGCTGAGAGATAAGGGATGTATGGGACAACATCACAATTGTCATGACCACCCATTGTCAGGTCTGGCATATTGAGGATAGCCATTATCTCCATACTGAGTAGCCTCTTAGAATTTCTTTGGGTATTTCTTGCAACATTTGCCATCTACCATGCACTTAGCATTGGGTTTGGCAGCTCCACATGGACCATGGACCATGTTGGTAGTATCAACCTGACAACAAAAATAAGTAACTGAATCTAGGATTCAAACAAAGCCAATACTTGATACTATTCAGGCTGAGCAACTGAATCTGGGATTTGGGCAGTGACCATAGAATCCACATCTGGAGCATCCTTGATCCTGTGATGATGGTGGAAAAAGATCAAGATGTGCATGTGTGGAAGTCCTCTCTTTTGGAATTCAGCAGTATGAACATAAGCCACACAGCTGCCAAGAAGACCTTCCTTGATCTCCTTCACCACAGCATTTTTCTTGAGTTCAAATACTCTGGCAACAATATCAGGTTGGTCAGCAGCTGTTTGCTTCTTCCCATTGACTGCAGGTTCCTTCAATAGAGCTTCTTCAATTTGTGACCACTTTGGATTGGCAGTCATAGTCAAGAAGAGGTCAGGCTTTCCAAAATTCCTGCAGATAGCCATAGAGTCCTGGAATAATTGCTGCATCTGTTGATCACTTCCAGTATGGGAGGATGGGAGGATAACATGTTGGCTTTGTTGGGTTACTTGTTCATCTCCAGCAGCAACATCCACTACTCCCTGATAGACTTCAGCTCTGATCTTCTTCTGATTGTGTCAAATCCAATTCAACTTGTTTTGTTCAGTGGAAGCCCATGCATCCACAAAATATCATTGAAATAGCCTCCCACTCCAGAGTAATGGTGCATTGAATTCCAAAGTTCTTTGCTGCAGCCTATATGCATAATATGCTGTTTGGGTGACCTTTGGTGCTCTTTGTTGATTCTGTGGTCCAAAATTAGAGCAAATGTTAGTATGAAATCCAGGCTGTTCAGTGGGAAAGATGATGGTATAATACAATGGAGTGTAATATGGGTGCAAGTGACTGATCTGCTTTAATTGACCTCCATGCAAGTGCAAGACTATATTATGATGATTTGATTGCTCCTCTGAGCCATCTCCTGGAATTACAGCTGCAACCCTCTCCTGTTCATTGGGGTCATTATAGCATCAAGGGTCTCCAAAATCAGCTGTAAGCTTGACAAAAAGTCTTTGTGGTTGGCCTTCTAGAACTTCTCCTATAATTTGCCTGGCCTGCTTGTATAAGCCAATAAAGGGATTGACTCTAGCAAGCATATCCTGCAAAGAGGCTATTATCTGAAGATCAAGCCCAGGATTGTTCTGTTGATGAAAAGTCAATTGCTGATTGTGGTCTGTGCATATATAGGAAGATTGCCTTCAATAGAAAGCAAGGCACCTGTCAAATAATGTAGTTCTCCATCGATCCTAAAGCTGTATGGTCCAGGAGAATTGGTAATGGCATGATCAATTTTGACTCCCAGAGATGTGAATGCAAAGGCTGCATTGTATTAACAGATAGATGTTTTAAAAGTGTTAGAGAGAGCATGAGTAGGTTCAGTAAATCTGCTGGAGCATCTCAAAGCCTGGGCAAATTCACTTGGCCTTGTAAGCAGCACATGCCAAATTTTGAATTATTTCTGGTAGACTTGGTGAGCTTTTCAGCATCAAAATGTAGAGCTTGGCAGTGTGGACATATGACAGTCATAGGATCAAGATAATGTGGTGCCATCAAATAAGGTTGTCTTCCTCTTGGAATAGGCTGAACAGGGCCAAGCTGTGGTGGAATAGGAAGTCCAAGGGGAGGCTGCTCAGCAGAATTTTGTAGTCCTGCTGGATGGTTGGGTAGAGCAGGGTCCAAGTCTTCTGCAGGTCTCTGTTGAACAGGATCAACATATTCCAAGTCATCATCAGAAGGTATGTCATCCTGAGGACACAATAGCATATCAAGGGGAGGATCCATTTGCTCTACAGGTCTCTGTTGAACAGGATCAACATATTCCAAGTCATCATCAGAAGGTATGTCATCCTGAGGACACAATAGCATATCAAGGGGAGGATCCATTTGCTCTACAGGTCTCTGTTGAACAGGATCAACATATTCCAAGTCATCATCAGAAGGTATGTCATCCTGAGGACCCAATGGCACATCAAGGGGAGGATTCATTTGCTCTGCAGGTCTCTGTTGAACATGATCAACATATTCCAAGTCATCCTCAGAAGGTATATCATTCTGAGGACCTAAATCTTTGAGCTTCATGTTGCTGTTCCCAGCCTTGAGAAATCCTTTGAGCCATAACTGCATTCAAAGGCCTATGTTCAGGATTCAGATCAATATGCTGTTAGACTTTGTTAGTCCCAGTGGCATTTTCAAGTTGTCTTTGACTGACCTCTTCTTCCTCCCTCAACCTTTCCTGGCTCAGAATAGCCAATGCCTGTTGCCTCTCCTGATCTTGTCTTAGCCTTTGTTGCTCTTGCAACACTGCTAGTACCTCTTGTTGTTGCCTCTCTTGTCCTGTAGCCATAGCAATATGCCTTAGCCTTTGTTGTTCTTGCAAGATTACCAGTGCCTGATCTTGTTGCCTCTGTCCCAGCCTTTGTTGCTCTTCTAACAGTGCTTGGTGTCAGGGTCCGCTGACCTCGGGGGCGCAGCTGCACTGGGCGAGTCCTTACTAGGCGGGCGTGATTCCCCTGCATTGGTGACCGGACACTCAAAGACATTCTGGGTCCTGGTGGTTTGCACGGGTAATTGGGGAGATGTGATCCAGACAGATCCGGGAAGGTCCGGAGAAGTCGGATTGTGGGGAAATGAGACGGTCTTGGCGGGGTTCAGGCAGAAGGCCGTACGGGAGATTTGCGGAAGCAAGGGAGTAGGTGGCTGTGTGATCAATGGGGGCGGAGCCGGGGTTTGATGGGAGATCATTTGGAGTTGATGGAGTCCGGGACCGAGCGAAGAGTGAGGTTCGGACCTGGTAAGGGGTGTCGGGGTTCGTAATTATAATCGCGGAGTTCGTGAGGTCGTTAGGGTTGATGAAGAATTGGGCACAAGGGTCAGACGACGTCACCGAGACGGCGTTGGACGAGACATTATGGAACAAGAGTAGATTCGAGTGGAGGTACGAAACAATAACGAGAACGATAACGAAAAGGGGACGAGACAAGACCGGGAGACTGAGATAAGACCGGGAGACTGAGATAAGATCGGGAGACTGAGATAAGACCGGGAAACTGAGAGTAAGGAGAAAAAGACACGAAAACGAACACGAAACACAAAAAGGAAGCAATCAGACCATAGGTAACGTTAAGCAATCTCAAGACTGGAGTACGAAGAGCTACTCGATGACTTATATACTGACTACCGGAGGACTTCGGGGTACGTCGGCTGTGGCGGCGGGGCTTGGCGGGGCTTGACGGAGTGGGCGGGTGTCGGTTGTGATCGAAGATTGTGCCGCGCTGATACGTTGATGGGATCGCGGGTTGTTCCGAGGTTGTCGTGATATTCCAGAATAGGTCGGAGGAAGCAGGGTGTTGAGTTAATGATGGGTGGGCGAAGATCAGGAGTAGCGGGGGTGGTTCTCGGGGTTTGGGAAGCCCAGGGTAAGTGTCAGTGGCTGCGGGGCAGGCACCGAAGTTGGCCAGGGGGCCGTCGGAGTTAGCCGGGGAGGTGTCGGAGTTAGCCGAGGTAGGCGTGGGCATGGGCGGAAGTTCGGCGGAGCGTTGGGGGTCCTTTTGGGGGTTCGGGGGTTTGATGGACGATGTGCGGGGTTTTGGGGAACGGGTCGTGACATCACCCCCCTTTCAGCGTCGAGACCCTTCGAGACGCGGGGCAGGACGGGGATCGGCGGGGCGTGGGAGTCGAAGCCGAGCAATATTGATCAATCCGCAGCGAGTGATAGCGGCGTGGGAGGCGAAGTCGAAGCGCAGCCGCCGTTTCGTCAGGGTCCTCCTCACTCAATTTAAAGCTTTGGGCGTGCCCCGGGGTTTCCCAAATTTCGTCATGTCTTCCCCCAGCGTTCCAGTGGTTTCTCCCGCCGATTTAGACGAGGTGGTGGTGTATGACAGTGGGGGTGAGGAGTTCGAGCGTCGGCGCCGGGGTAGCGTTAGGGACCGGAGTCGTAAGTGTTGTCGAATTTTCCTTTCGGGATGGTTAACGGGGTTCCGGTAGAGTCGTCCGTAGTAGTAGTGGTGGACTTTCCGGGGGTTCCGAAGCGGACCAAGTTTCGTCCCGCGGTGCCAAAGGGGAAGGGGGCGTCTTCGGTGGTGGTTCGGGGAAAGCGTCGAGCTTCCCCACCCTCGGGGGCGGGACCCAGCAAGAGGCCGCGTGGGCGCGAGTTGTCGGCGGGGCCTCCCGAGTCTTCCCTCTTTTCCCCTGTCCCTGGCGTTCCCTCGGAGCGGTCGTCGAGTCCCTCCGCGCCGATTCCTTCAATCACGGAGGTCTTCCTTCGCAAGCAGGTGGAGGCCTTGACGACGTAGTTGGCAGTACGGGAGGGGGAGCTCCGCTGGGCGAGGGAGGATCGTGACGCGGCGCGGACGGAGAAGGAAGCGATGGAGCGGGAGAGGAATATTTCGGTGCGCGTGGCGACGGAGCGGGCGCTAGAGGTGCGGGGTCTGCGGGAGCGTCTGGCGCAGGTGGAGGGGCAACCCGCGGGGGAAGCGGAGGGGCGGGGACGAGTTCTGGAGGGGGATGCGTTGTGGGCGGAGCTGGAGGCGGCGAGGCGGAGGGAGGATTGGTTGGCCAACGAGGCCGCCTCGGGTCGCGTGGGGATTCTTCGTGAGTTGTCTCCCGTTCCTCCGTTCGTTATTGACGGTTCATTTTCGGAGTTTAGGCTGGGTGCGGGAGCATCGGGTCCTCTTGGACGGTGCCTCCGCGGCGTTCGCGTCGATTCAGGACAGGTTGACGCAGGGGTCCGCGGTCCAGCCTCCGGAGTTGCAGCAGGGAATGGCGCGGTTGGAGAGGTTGCTGGCGGGGCATCGGCGACGCAATGCGGTGGCCCCGGGGTCGTGGTGGGAGGTGGCGGCCGATGCGGGGGAGGCATTGCCGGGGTTGGCGGAGATCCTAGCGGTGGTGCGGGCCCAGATGGAGGTCGACCTGGGGGTTGGGCTTCCGGGAGGTCCGGGGAGGGAGTGAGATGGGCGTGGGCCTCGTTTCTTGTCGCTCTCGGACTTGCTGCCTTCCCCGCCTAATGTATATATGATCTTTTGTACGTGAACATGTCATTTCTTGGTCCCTGGGCGTGTGAAGTGAGATTTTTAGTTTTGTCGGAGGGCAAAGTAAGCGAAACACGCAGGGGTGTGAGAGGGAGTTGAATCCCTAGTGAGTCCAGAGGCGGGGGTTACGCCCGCTAGTGCCGTCTGCGCTGGCTAGTCCCGGGGTTGGTCGGGACGGGGCGGGGCATCGCAGGAGGGCTCCCGGGGCCTGTCGGGGTTGGTGGGAGTTCTCCGGTGGGGTCCCCGGCATTTCGGGCGGTGTCGTTGAATTCGTTTCTCGGAAATTTTCGACTGGGGGTGTAGGGGACGTGCGCCGTTTTGGTAGTAGAGGGTGGCCTTTGAATTTTGTACGGCGCCCAACGGGTTCGGGGCTTTGGTTGTCTTGGCGGTGCGGTGGGCGGGGGGTAATGGGGGTCTTCCCATGGTCTAGCCCTTACGTCGGTATTGGTGGTGAAGGCGGGCGGGCCCTTTTTTTTTTTTTTTTTTTTTATTGGCGGGGTTGGGTGAGGCGGGGTTCGTCTTCGCAGTATAGTTGGTCCGGGTCGGGGTTGTGTTCTGGAGTGCTGCGTCTGTGGGCGGGCCTGCTTCGGGTGGCGCTTTGGTGTGCTCCAGAGTGTCGATGACCGAGGGGGTAGGATGCGGGGTGATCAGTCCCAACCAGTTCCTTCGGGCCCGGGGCCCAATTTGGGGTTCCGGGTCATCTACGTGATATTGCTCTCCTGACCAAAGGTAAGCCCGCGGCGGACAAAGGGGGTCTTACGTATTTCTGATACTTCCTCGAGTTCGGAGGTTCGGGGGTCTGTGGTCCCTTCATCGGGAAGAAGTGGGTGGTCCCGGAGTCGACTCAAGGGTCACTCGGTGGGGGTTTGTTGGTTGTTCATGGTTGTTGGGGCGGCGGGAAGGTCGGCCGCGGGAGGGCACTGGAGTGGGGCTCCCCGGGGGATGCGGCAGGGTCGGATTTACTCTTCATTCGTGTTCCGGAGCGGTCCGGAGATTGTGCAAGTGCAGGGGTGATAGTGGGGGGAGGCACTGCCAGCTTGTCTGGAGGCCCCGGTGATGTGGCCCCTGTTCGGGCGGACATATTCCGGTGTAGGGGCGGGGTTTGGAGTGGGTGGTGATTTCTGTTGCGGAGTTGGGGCTACCAGGGCATCATTGTCGAGCCGGCGCTGTGAGTTTTCTTGGTCAGATGTCGGGGTCGGAGCGGAGGCCCTGGAGTCGTGTCGCCAGGGTCCGGAGCCGGGTTGATGGGTTCGGAGGGGTCTGGGTGGGGCTGTTTCGGGCTGGCGCGGGGTCGTTTTGGGTCGTCGAGCCATATGGGGGAGGTCTTTTGAGGATATGGGAGCGCGTGCCCCTGAGGGTTGTCGGGTCGCTTAAATGGCCGATCGTTGTTTTCTGGATGATGGTGGGGCTTCTCCCTCCCTTATATGAACATGTCAGCAAATTTAGAGCACTTGGGGAATTACTTCGTATAGGGTCCTTTTTCCTATAGTTGGTTCGGGGTGGCCCCTATGCTGGGGATCCCTTCGTGGGAGGTGGCGTAGTCTGGTGGCGGAGTGTAAGCTCGGGGATGTTTTGGTCCTGTTCCGGGGTTGTCAGGGTCGGGTCGGGGAAGTCGGGGCCCCTTCATTTGTTGGGCGGAGGTGACGGCCGATCGATCGAGGTCCGGAAGCAGGTCACGGGGTTGGAGCATAGCCTAGGTCTGAGGTTCTTGCCCTGTGGTGGATTCGAGCTTGATTTCGATGGTTTCGGGGTTAGTTGTCGGAGGGTTTATTTCCTTGGAGGGGGTCGATAATAGGGTTTGGTGATGTTGTTGGTGATTAGTCGCGTTCGTCGGTCTGCGGGGTTGCTGGGGGGCCGGTGGAAGATGATTTGACGGTTTGCGCGAGGGGTTGGGAGTTGGGTGTGAGTTGGGGAAGGTGTCCGTGGGGGGAGCCGTTGTATGAAAGTAACTGGAGCGGAGGGGACGTTTGGTGTCGGATCCACGACTCAATGTGCCTCGGCAAATTGGGCAGGGCCGTATGAATCATAAGGGTTCCCCGGCGCGGGTAGACCATAGACATCGGAGTTATTTGATTGTGTGTGCGGAGATAATGCGGGCATCACGGACGGGGTAAGGTCGAGTCTTGATATTATGTCAGGGTCCGCTGACCTCGGGGGCGCAGCTGCACTGGGCGAGTCCTTACTAGGCGGGCGTGATTCCCCTGCATTGGTGACCGGACACTCAAAGACATTCTGGGTCCTGGTGGTTTGCACGGGTAATTGGGGAGATGTGATCCAGACAGATCCGGGAAGGTCCGGAGAAGTCGGATTGTGGGGAAATGAGACGGTCTTGGCGGGGTTCAGGCAGAAGGCCGTACGGGAGATTTGCGGAAGCAAGGGAGTAGGTGGCTGTGTGATCAATGGGGGCGGAGCCGGGGTTTGATGGGAGATCATTTGGAGTTGATGGAGTCCGGGACCGAGCGAAGAGTGAGGTTCGGACCTGGTAAGGGGTGTCGGGGTTCGTAATTATAATCGCGGAGTTCGTGAGGTCGTTAGGGTTGATGAAGAATTGGGCACAAGGGTCAGACGACGTCACCGAGACGGCGTTGGACGAGACATTATGGAACAAGAGTAGATTCGAGTGGAGGTACGAAACAATAACGAGAACGATAACGAAAAGGGGACGAGACAAGACCGGGAGACTGAGATAAGACCGGGAGACTGAGATAAGATCGGGAGACTGAGATAAGACCGGGAAACTGAGAGTAAGGAGAAAAAGACACGAAAACGAACACGAAACACAAAAAGGAAGCAATCAGACCATAGGTAACGTTAAGCAATCTCAAGACTGGAGTACGAAGAGCTACTCGATGACTTATATACTGACTACCGGAGGACTTCGGGGTACGTCGGCTGTGGCGGCGGGGCTTGGCGGGGCTTGACGGAGTGGGCGGGTGTCGGTTGTGATCGAAGATTGTGCCGCGCTGATACGTTGATGGGATCGCGGGTTGTTCCGAGGTTGTCGTGATATTCCAGAATAGGTCGGAGGAAGCAGGGTGTTGAGTTAATGATGGGTGGGCGAAGATCAGGAGTAGCGGGGGTGGTTCTCGGGGTTTGGGAAGCCCAGGGTAAGTGTCAGTGGCTGCGGGGCAGGCACCGAAGTTGGCCAGGGGGCCGTCGGAGTTAGCCGGGGAGGTGTCGGAGTTAGCCGAGGTAGGCGTGGGCATGGGCGGAAGTTCGGCGGAGCGTTGGGGGTCCTTTTGGGGGTTCGGGGGTTTGATGGACGATGTGCGGGGTTTTGGGGAACGGGTCGTGACACTTGGGGAGCAAGTGGAGCTGGTACCATTATAAGCTCTGGTAAGGGACCATTTCTGACCCTTCTATGTACATGAGCAGGCAAAGGTGGCACCATTCTAGGTAAGGGATTCTGCAAAGGAGCATCCCAACCTTCTGGCAAAACTGTTTCTGGAATGACCATAGCAGCTTGAGCAACAGCAGACTGATTGACTCTATTGCCTCTTCTCTGTATAGGAGCAGGTAGAGGTGGCACCACTCTAAGAATGGGATTCTGCAAAGGAGCATCCCACTCTTCAGGCAAAACAGTTTCTGGAATGACCATAAAAAATGGATCATTAGCAGCTGCTGCCTGCCTAATAGGTCTTCCCAAAGAGCCAGAAGCAGTGGCTATAAGTCTCAAACTCCTGGTTCCCATAGATTGATTGATACCCCCAGTTCCCATTTTGAAGTGGTGGGACAACCACAGTATTGAGCTGTTCCAAAGATCTAATGTTTTCTATTTGCATGACAATCATCAGGATATGTTATTTGTAACTGTTCAAGTCTCCTTTGAATCCTAGCTTGTTGCCTTTGGCTTTCAGGAGTAGTAGGTGGTTGCCTGAAACATCAATTGTTAAGCATTTTAACAGTCAAAAACCATAAAAATTGACTTGCATGATGAGACATTTGATGTATCAATAGCTCAATGTGGTTAAGCAGTTATTAATAAGCTTGTTAGTCAACATCAATCAATCAATAGATGTGACCAAACATACTTTGTCATGTGGCCTCCTTTCCACAACCTCAGAAATGTCCATTATTTGGTCATGTTGTGTCCAAAAACATGTGAGGCATGAAAAACAGTATTCACTAAATTGTGTTTGGCCTTTTTTGTCCCTGCAGACTATCTGGCACCTTTCATACATAATCAAATGATAGTATACATTTATTCAAGTTGTCTACTGTATTTATTTTGGTAAGAAATGTATCTGAAGAGCATAAAAACAGCCAAGTCAGATTCTATTATAAAAGGGTTTAAATTTGTCAGCATTTGTCAGTGCTGACAAATTTTGGTCAGCAGAAAAGTTGTTGCATAGGTGCAGCCACTTTCTCATGAGTTGTCACATAATATATAACAAGCTATGCCCCATGCCTTCGGCACGGGCCTGTAGCTCTTGCTTCATCCCAGACCCAACCTCACTTTGTTCGGTTAGGTCCTCAATATTCTATTCAATGCTTCATCCCAGAGCCAACCTCACTTCATTCGGTTAGGTCCTTGTATTTCAAACTTAATGCTTCATCCCAGACCCAACCTCACTTCGTTCGGTTAGGTCCTTGTATTTCAAACTTAATGCTAAGTCCCAGACCCAACCTCACTTCGTTCGGTTAGGTCCTTGTAGTTCAAACTTAATGCTAAGTCCCAGACCCAACCTCACTTCGTTCGGTTAGGTCCTTGTATTTCAAACTTAATGCTAAGTCCCAGACCCAACCTCACTTCATTCGGTTAGGTCTTTGTATTTCAAACTCAATGCTAATTCCCAGACCCAACCTCACTTCGTTCGGTTAGGTCTTTGTATTTCAAACTCAGTGCTTCATCAATCCAGTGACAGAATTGTCATCACAGATCATGGTTTCTGGAAGTTGTACTGTTTCTCCAGGCCCAAGGTTTTTTCCAGCACCAACATCCAATAACCAAGCTGCATGAGCAATGTTATCAGGAGTCTGATCCAATCTCATGTTTTGAACCAAGTAGTGGACTTGAATCTGATCCCAAAAATCTTCCCCTTTTGAGTGAAGCAGCAATCATCTGCTGTCTGAGTCCTCGTTGGATAACTGGGAGAGTTTGCCTAAAATCTCCCCCAAACACTACAGTCACTCCACCAAAAGGAATATCTTTCTCCAGAATGTCTCTGAACCCTTGATCCACAGAGTCAATGGCTTTTTTGTGTTGCATTAGGACTTCATCCCAGATGACAACTTTGGTCTGGAGTAAGAGTTGAGACAATTGAGTTCATCTTTTGATATTTTTTGATCACAAATTCATTGTTCTGAACTTTTTTTGATAAGAAATACATGCATGGGACATGTTCCTTTCTCAAAAAACAGCTAGAAGTGTTCCACACATAGGTAAGCCCCAAAAAAAGCTGAAAATAGTGAAATATTGCCTGAAATATGAAGTCTGGCACCTTTCACACATAGTCAAAAGATGTATTAAAGTTGTCTACTGTATTTTTTTTTTGGAAAAAATGCATCTGAAGAGCAGCAAAACAGCCTGTTACCATAAAAGGGTTGAAATTTGTCAGCATTTGTCAGCGCTGACAAATTTTAGTCAGCAAAAAAGTTGTTGCATAGGCGCAGCCACATTCCCACATCCGTTGTCGCATAATATATAGACGAGCTACGCCCCGTGCCTTTGGCACGGGCCTGTAGCTCTTGCTTCATCCCAGACCCAACCTCACTTCGTTCGGTTAGGTCCTCGATATTCTATTCAATGCTTCATCCCAGACCCAACCTCACTTCGTTCGGTTAGGTCCTTGTATTTCAAACTTAATGCTAAGTCCCAGACCCAACCTCACTTCGTTCGGTTAGGTCCTTGTATTTCAAACTCAATGCTAATTCCCAGACCCAACCTCACTTCGTTCGGTTAGGTCTTTGTATTTCAAACTCAATGCTAATTCCCAGACCCAACCTCACTTCGTTCGGTTAGGTCTTTGTATTTCAAACTCAGTGCTTCATCCCAGACCCAACCTCACTTTGTTCAGTTAGGTCTTTGTATTTTGTTGACCAAGTATTGCTTTTCTCTTACCATTCAATACACTGAGATTTCATCTATAAACCAATCATGTATCTATATTACATTATTAACAAAATACTACAATGTCCACTGGTATATATTAGAGATGCTGAAAATTAAATTATAAAAGTTAGTACTAACCAACCAATTATTTAAACTGTGACACTTACATTTGTAAACCATTAAGAATATCTATACTACATGGTCCAGCTATAGACATTAGGTGCTAAAGTTCATTAGAAGTTAGCAATTTCTTGCTTGAGTCCAACAAAACTCACACTTACATTTGTAAACCATTCAGGATTTCCTGATAGACAATATTTGCAGTCTTTCTTGATGTGTTTTCTGGGTCCAAGATGACTTTGATACGATCTCCTGATGTGCACCTAGAGAGTGCAACATAAAGTTGGCCATGTGAAAAAACTCCTGATCGAAGGTCCAATCCAACATGCTTGACTGATTGACCCTGAGACTTGTTGATAGTCATAGCAAAGGCCAATCGAACTGGGAATTGTCTCCTGCGCAATGGAATTGGCAAATCTTCTTCAGACACATCCATGTTGATTCTTGGAATCAAAACAATTGATCCTGCAAACTTGGCATCTCCACTGATGATTCTACATCTGAGAACTCTAGTGCTGATGTGAGTGACAATCATTCTTGTCCCATTGCAAAGTCCTTTGGTTGTATCCAGATTCCTGAGCAGCATGACAGGAACACCAATCTTCAGAGCCAATTTAGCCAAGGGCAAACTGCTGGCTCTGAGAGAGTTGAGGTATTCCATTGGATACAATGCAAGACCATTAGGATTTCCATCATCAGATATGACAGAGTCTGCACTCTGCAAGATTTTCTCTTCTCCTGGACATTTCTGCAGAACTTCAGAGTTGATATCCTCTACATCAGAGTTCTTGCCAGAAAGGATGGTACAGTCCAGATAATACTGATCATCTTGATGGTGATCAATATGAGGATAAGTGGAAGAGATCAATCCAGTGACAGAATTGTCATTACAGATCATGGTTTCTGGAAGTTGTACTGTTTCTCCAGGCCCAAGGTTTTTTCCAGCACCAACATCCAATAACCAAGCTGCATGAGCAATGTTATCAGGAGTCTGATCCAATCTCATGTTTTGAACCAAGTAGTGGACTTGAATTTGATCCCAAAGTCTTCCCCTTTTGAGTGAAGCAGCAATCATCTGCTGTCTGAGTCCTCGTTGGATAACTGGGAGAGTTTGCCTAAAATCTCCTCCAAACACCACAGTCACTCCACCAAAAGGAACATCCTTCTCCAGGATGTCTCTGAACCCTCGATCCACAGAGTCAATGGCATTTTTGTGTTGCATTGGGACTTCATCCCAGATGACAACTTTGGTCTGGAGTAAGAGTTGAGACAACTGAGTTCCTCTTTTGATATTGGCAATGGATGTATCCAAAGCAGGAATGGGGATTTTGAACCTTGAATGTGCAGTTCTACCACCCTCCAGCAATAAGGCAGCAATCCCAGATGATGCTACACATAATGCCACATCTCCATTGGACCGAACAGCAGAAGCCAAAGTGTTGCACACAAATGTTTTGCCACATCCACCTGCACTGTGAATGAATATCATCTTGCCCAAGTTGTTGTCCACAGAGTCCATAACTTCATTGAAGGCTCCCAGTTGTTCACCATTAAACCTGGCCTTGTTTTCATCCACCCTTCTCTTCAACTCCTCAACATCATAATCTGTTTCTTCTTGCAAAAGCCTATTTCCTGAAATTGTTTGATCAGTATCAATGTCAACTCTTTATACAATGTCCAACTTGCCTGGAATCACATTCCAAACTTGTTGGGGTTCTGGCATATTGGGAAAGTCTTGAAGAGTCTTGCCAAAATTCTTCAGATTGTCATTGATCAGATAAAGGCCATAGTCGTAGACATCTTCATCAGTAAAGACTCTGTCCCTGTACTGCCTGATATTCTCCAATCTGTGTTGAAGATCATCACAAATGGAGTGCTTGAATTCGTCCCATAGAGCCTCTGGAGTGGTAGGAGCACAGTGAAATAGGATAGTGCAAAAGAGCTGTCTGAGAGCTGATCCTGATTGGATTGGAGCAGCTTCAGCAAGACACTGCCTCCATTCTGCATCATCTTCTAGAAGACCAAGGGCCTTGCATGCCTCCTTGTAAGTAGAATAGGTGTGGCCATTGACTGTCCTGAGATCAGCCCATGATGTTGCATTGGTCACAACTGTCAGGAGCATCCTGAGGTAGAACCTTTCTCCCTGTTTTGGTGAAGCAAAGTACATCCTCCCAATAGCTGTTCCTCTCTGCCTCTTCTTCCAGGTCCTTTTGGAAGCTTCATAGACAAACTTGGTTGGAAAGTTCTGATAAGTGGTGTTGTTATCAGGGAATTTGGCATTGGCTTCAAACCAAGCAGTGAGTGCAGTCTTGTTTGCATTAGGCCTGGCAGCTACCATCTCCAAAGGCTCATTATCTTGAAAGTAGACTTCATGTTGGCCCTCCAAATGCACAGGTAATCGATATACAGGGGGATGTTCTCCATGCATGTTGAATTCAAAGATGTGCCAGCAAGCCTCAGGTGCAGAGATGTATCTGGCATCCAAGTGTTCCTTGATTTCATCCCTCTGGTCCATCTGCTCTCCAGCAATCTCCAAAGTTGTCCTATCATGGCCTTTGTAGATGTACTTGTGAATGTACTTGATGGCTTCTACTGAAGCACAGACCTCCACATTGATGTGACATTTGTACTTGGCTGAGAGATAAGGATTATATGGAACAACATCTCGATTGTCATAACGATGACCATTCTTTTCAAAGAAGCGGCCATTGTCAGGTCTGGCATATTGAGGATAGCCATTGTCTCCATACTGAGTAGCCTCTTGGAATTCCTTTGGGTATTTCTTGGAACATTTGCCATCTACCATGCACTTAGCATTGGGTTTGGCAGCTCCACATGGACCATGGACCATGTTGGCAGTAACAACCTGACAACAAAGATAAGTTACTGAATCCAGAATTTAAACAAAGCCAATACCTGATACAATTGAGGCTGAGTGACTGGATCTGGAATTTGGGCAGAGACAATGGAATCCACATCAGGTGCATCCTTGATCCTGTGATGGTGATGGAAAAAGATCAAGATGTGCATATGTGGAAGTCCTCTCTTTTGGAATTCAATGGTATGAACATAAGCCACACAGCTGCCAAAGAGACCTTCCTTGATCTCCTTCACTACAGCATTCTTTTTGAGTTCAAATACTCTGGCAACAATATCAGGTCGATCAGCAGCTGTTTGCTTCTTCCCATTGACTGCAGGTTCCTTCAAGAGAGCTTCTTCAATTTCCGACCACTTTGGATTGGCAGTCATAGTCAAGAAGAGATCAGGTTTTCCAAAATGCCTGCAAATAGCCATAGAGTCCTGGAATAATTGCTGCATTTGTCGTTCACTTCCAGTATGAGAGGAAGGAAGAATGACACGACGGCTCTGTGGGGTGACCTCTTCATCTCCAGCAGCAGCATCCACCACTCCCTGATAGACTTCAGCTCTGATCTTCTTCTGATTGTGCCGAACCCAATTCAACTTTGTTTGCTCAGTTGAAGCCCATGCATCAACAACATATTGCTGAAACAGCCTCCCACTCCAGAGTAAAGCAGCATTAAATTCCAGAGTTCTTTGTTGAAGCCTATATGCATAATATGAGGTTTCAGAGACCTTATTTGTCCTTTGTTGCCCTTGTGGTCCATGTCTGGCAAGAATGTTGATGTGGTATCCAGGCTCTCCAGTGGGAAAGATGATTGTGTAGTGCAATGGAGTGTAATATGGATGTAGATGGCTGATCTGCTTCAATTCCCCTCCATGCAAGTGCAAGACTATATCACGATGATTTGATCGCTCCTCTGAGCCATCTCCAGGAATTACAGCTGCAACCCCCTCCTGTTCATTGGGGTCATTGTAGCGTCGAGGATCTCCAAAATCAGCTGTAAGCTTGACAGAAAGCCTTTGTGGTTGGCCTTCTGGAACTTCTCCCATGATCTGCCTGGCTTGCTTGTATAGGTCAATGAAGGGATTGACTCTAGCAAGCATATCCTGCAAAGAGGCCATTATCTGAGGGTCCAGCCTGGAATTGTTCTGTTGACGAAAAGCCAATTGCTGATTATGGTCATAAAAGTAAAGCTGTGCATATACAGGCAGATTGCCTTCTATAGGAAGCAAGGCACCTGTCAAATGATGTAGTTCTCCATTGATCCTAAAGCTGTATGGTCCAGGAGCATTGGTAATGGCATGATCAATTTTGACTCCCAGAGATGTGAATGCAAAGGCTGCATTGTATTGACGGATAGATGTTTTAAAAGTGTCAGAGAGAGGATGATGCCCATGGAGCAGGTTCAATAAATCTGCTGGAGCATCTCGAAGCCTGGGCAAATTCACTTGGCCTTGTAAGCAGCACATGCCAAACTTTGGATTATAAATAGTAGACTTGGTGAGCTTTTCAGCATCAAAATGTAGAGCTTGGCAGTGTGGACATATAACAGTCATAGGACCAAGATAGTGTGGAGGGTATTCAATCAAGTAAGGTTGCCTTCCTCTTGGAATAGGCTGAATAGGGTCAAGCTGTGGTGGCATAGGAAGCTCAAGGGGAGGCTGTTCAGCAGGATTTTGTAGTCCTGCTGGATGGTTGGGTGGAGCAGGGTCCAAGTCTTCTGCAGGTCTCTGTTGAACAGGATCAACATAATCCAAGTCATCATCAGAAGGGATGTCATCCTGAGGACCTAATGGCACATCAAGGGGAGGATCCAATTGCTCTGCAGGTCTCTGTTGAACAGGATCAACATATTCCAAGTCATCATCAGAAGATATGTCATCCTGAGGACCCAATGGCACATCAAGGGGAGGATCCAATTGTTCTGCAGGTCTCTGTTGAACAGGATCAACATATTCCAAGTCATCCTCAGAAGGTATATCATTCTGAGGACCTAAATCATTGAAATCCTCTTCCAGATCAGCTTCATGTTGCTGTTCCCAGCCTTGAAAAATCCTTTGAGCCATAACTGCATTCAAAGGCCTATGTTCAGGATTCAGATCAATATGCTGTTAGACTTTGTTAGTCCCAGTAACATATTCAAGTTGTCCTTGACTGACCTCTTCTTCTTCCTCCCTCAACCTTTCCTGGCTCAGAATAGCCAATGCCTGTTGCCTCTCCTGATCTTGTCTCAGCCTTTGTTGCTCTTGCAACACTGCTAGTACCTCTTGTTGTTGCCTCTCCTGCTCTGTAGCCATAGCAATATGCCTTAGCCTTTGTTGCTCTTGCAAGATTGCCAGTGCCTGCTCTTGTTGCCTCTGTCTCAGCCTTTGTTGCTCTTCCAACAGTGCTTGGGGAGCAAGTGGAGCTGGTACCATTATAAGCTCTGGTAAGAGAGGATTTCTGACCCTTCTATGTACAGGAGCAGGCAACAGTGGCACCATTCTAGATAAGGGATTCTGTAAAGGAGCATCCCAACCTTCTGGCAAAACTGTTTCTGGAATGACCATAGCAGCTTGAGCAACAGCAGACTGATTGAGTCTATTGCCTCCTCTCTGTACAGGAGGAGGTAGAGGTGGCACCACTCTAGGTATGGGATTCTGCAAAGGAGCATCCCACCCTTCAGGCAAAACAGTTTCTGGAATGGCCATAAAAAATGGATCAGCAGCAGCAGCTGCCTGCCTAATAGGTCTTCCCAAAGAGCCAGAAGCAGTGGCTATAGGTCTCAAACCCCCAGTTCCCATAGATTGATTGATACCCCCAGGCCCCAATTGAAGTGGTGGGACAACCACAGTATTGATCTGTTCCAAAGATCTATTGTTTCTATTTGCTCGACGATTGTCAGGATCTGTCATTTGTAACTGTTCAAGTCTCCTTTGATTCCTAGCTTGTTGCCTTTGGCTTTCAGGAGTAGTAGGTGGTTGCCTATAACATCCATTGTTAAGCAATTTAACAGTCAAAAACCATTAAAATTGACTTGCATGATGAGATATTTAATATATCAATAGCTCAATGTGGTTAAGGAGTTACTAATAAGCTTGTTAGTCAACATCAATCAATCAATAGATGTGACGAAACATACTTTGTCGTGTGGCCTCCTTTCCACAACCTCGGAAATGCCCATTGTTTGGTCATATTGTGTCAAAAAACGTGCGAGGCGTGAAAAACAGTGTCCACTAAATCGCGTTTGGCCTTTTTCATCCCTGCAGACTAATTGGCACCTTTTACACATAGTCAAAAGATAGTATATATGTATTAAAGCTGTCTACTGCATTTGTTTTGGTAAAAAACTTATCCGAAGAGCGTAAAAACAGCCAAATCTGATTGTATTACCATAAAAGGGTTGAAATTTGTCAGCATTTGTCAGCGCTGACAAATTTTAGTCAGCAGAAAAGTCGTCGCATAGGCGCAGCCACATTCCCATGTCCGTCGTCGCATAATATATATAGATAGGGATCAGAAATATAGAAGATTTGTCAGCAACCATAATTTGGGCATGTTTAAATCCAAAGACTTTTTCTGAGAGTGTGGGAATTTGCCCTCTGATGACCATGAATTTGGGCATGTTTAATTCAAAGGCTTTGTCTAGTGGTGTGGGAATTTCACCTCTGCAGACATGTGTAGCCATCTACATTCTGCTGGTGGAGTCTGAACTTTCCCAAACTTTATAGAGCACTTCTATCGACAGAAATTGATGTGCTGTTATCTGGCTCTTATGGTGTGTGCTTCTTTAGATATTTGGGGCTTACTACTACTGCTGAGACTGCTCTGCATTTCCTGCTCTTGAGGACCTAGACTTTGACTATATAGTCAAATATACAGTGCACTAAGAGGTTGCCAATTTGGCATTCAGTAGAGTCTGCTGGCCCATATCTGAGAATCTAAGTAGATAGAAATGAAGATCACCTGAAAGTCTGCCTGATGAGGGAGAACAACTGTATTGATCATACCTCAGTAGACAGAAATGAAGATCTACATACTGCCTGTCAGATATGGGACAACTAACACAAAAAGCAAGAGTGGCTCACCACCTTAGAGTCTGCTTGATGAGGGAGAACAACTAAGGTGGTTGACATGTTGATGTGACCCAAATGCAGACAGAGAAACATGTGATACTAAGGAGCTGACCATAGATGGATAATGTCCTATAACACAACTCCATCAGTGACAAAGTGTCATGGTTTTGCTGAGTTGATGTGCAAGAGGAAGTGATAGAGGAGATGCATCAAGAAGGTGATAAGTTGAAAGAAGGTCAAGAATAAAGCCTTTCTGTGAAAGCCAGAGTTTTTGATGTTTGTGATTGCAATCAATGTGAATGCCTAGATAAAGTGTTACTGCACCCAAGTCAATGACTTGAAACTTCTTATTCATTTCAAGTAAGACCCAATCATATAAAGCTTTAGAGTTTGTAGCATTCAATCCATCATCAACATGAATGCATATGACAATGAATAGCTCTGCACCATTAGGTAATGCAGGAATGGATGGGTTGGGAGGAACCGAAAATCAACCAAAGAATACAGCATGACCAACCTCACACCATATGAGACCAAGAGACTCAAGAACCTTGCATAGTACAGCATACCATTTGTAAGAAGCCTGCTTGAGCCCATATAGCACCCTCAGAACCTGTTTGACTTTCTTTGGATTCATGTCAGGAAAACCAGAAATCTGTTTACAATATATCTCATGGGATAGAGGAGCATTAAGGAAAGCAGTTTTAACATCAAAAGAGAACAATTCCAGATCATGAAGGGCCACAAATGCAAGAACAATGTGAATGCTTGCCATCTTGGCAACTGGGGTATATGTAGAACCATAATCTTCAGGTTGTTGACTGAACCCTTGAGCAACAAGCCTAGCTTTTTCCTTACTACATATGATGGAACCATTTGGATTTAGCTTATAAGCATAGACCCAACAAACACCAATAGCTTTGCAACCTAGAGGTAAATCAGCAGATTCAAAAACACCCTGAGTAACTAGACTATCAACCTTGCATTGCATGGCTGCTTGCCAAACATCAGCATCAGGTTGACAAGATACTTCAAAAAAGTTCTCAGGAGCTTTGTCAAAGTTCACTTTGCAGGGAGTCCAAAAATGCAATGGATCTGGGCCAAACACCACATAGGCTTTGTAGTCAGCAAGAACAGGAATCTCAAATGATGTGAAATCATCAATATCCAAAGGAAGTGCCAGGTTTGAAGAGGAAAGAAGAGAAGCAATGTCCAACAATGCAGACAGGCATTGATGTGGGTTCACCTTAGCAGCACAATTAGCATGAAGCCTGGTAAGATGTTCATTATGCTTTGCAATATCTTCAAGAAAGGCACAACCTGCAGGAGTAGGAACAACATGACAACAAGGACATGGTGGAAGTGGATTTATAGGAAGAGCAGGAACAGAGTTGGGAGAAGGGAAAGGGAGAGGAGCTGGAAGAGAAGAGAAATCAGGAAAGGAATTCACAGGAGAAACAGGTGGGATCAAAACTGAGATAGAAGCCAAAGAAGAAGGATGAACAGGATGAGAAACTGGAGAAGATGAACAAGAAGGAGGAGACAATGAACAAGAACAAGCCTGAGGACAAAGATGACCATGAACATTCTCATTGAATATGATATCACAAGAGAAAAAATAGCAATTGTTAAGGTCATGAACATGCCAACCTATATGACCCTTTCATAACCAACCAAGAAAGCCTCAAAACAATGAGTTTCACCTTGACAGTGAGTCTCCAAGAGATGCAAAACAAAACACTAGCAACCCCAGACCCAAAGATGAGAGAGGTCAGGCTTGGAACCTTCCATAACTTCAAAAGGAGTTGTAAGAGCAGGAAGAGTAGAAGATGGAAGTTGATTGTGAAGATACTGAGCATTGAGGATTGCATCATCAAGAAAAGACATGGGCAAACCCAACTCAGCCATCAAGGCTTGCACATTGTCCTCAATTGTATGAATATAACACTCAGCCTTGCCATTCTGCTGATGAGCATATGAAACAGTAGCTTGAAGAACAATACCCTTGAGCCAAAAATGATCACAAAGAGCACCCTCAACAAATTCCTTGGCATCATCACAACAGACTGCCAGAACCTTATTGCCAGATTTCAATTCCCAACAAGCCTGGACTCCAATGAAATGCTTGGTAGATTGATCACGAAGACAGAAGCACAGTACTCCCAAAATTGGAGAAATCATCCAAAATTGAGTGAAAGTGACTAGTGCATCTTTGAGCAAAACAAGTTGGAAATGGACCACAGGAGCCCATATAGAGCAATTCACAGACAGCATCAGCCCACTTCTGGAAATGATCAAAAGGATGAGTGGGCTGTTTCCCAATGATACACAGGATACAATGAGAATCATTGAATGAACTCACATACTCAACCCCAGAAGCAAAGTTCTTGGTAAGGACAGCATGAGTGGTATCCTGGGCAGGATGACTCATACAACAGTGCCAAAGACTGGGAGTAAGAGGAACACAAGCAAACAATGTCAAAGAAGGTTCCACAGAAACAAACAAGGAATCTAAAGATGGAACAATCAAGTCACAGTATAGGAAAAGTAAGCAATTGTAAACCACAGCCCACAGAGGCAAATCAGCCAAGGCCAGATCAGCAAAGAAAACAGATGTAGCATCATGTTCAAAGAGTAACTTCATATGATTTTCTGTCATTGAACCAACAGAAAGAAGATTGATAGGCACATCTGGCACATAAAGACAGTCCTTGAGCACCAACACCACATTCTTCCCATCAACATGAGCCCAAAAATGAACCTCACTCTAAGCAAGCATCAACAAAACCCCACAATTTGCTACCAACAGGAACAGGAAGATTAGGATGATAGGTCCAGAAAAAATGGTGATTGCATATCAGACAGACAGTACAACCAGAGTCCAAAAGAGAATTGAACTTCAACAACAGACCCACCAGAACAACTGCATTGGAAGAACAACAAAGGCATTATAAGGAAGAGTCTTGACTAACTCATCACATGGCATGTAGTATGCAGTCAAAACAATATAATTCTCACCATTGACTACAGTGGTAGGAAATGTCTCATTCTTGATGTCAAGAAAAAAAGGCTGAGGAGTAGGTAACAATTCAAGTATAGGCTCAGAAGTAGCAACATTTGCATGAGGTCAACTGGAAGCATTGTGAGAAGGATCAGGAGCATGCTGAGGAGGGAGAGGATCTGGTGGAATAGAGGCCAAACTGGAAGAGGGAGGTATAGAAGAGGAAGACAACTTTGCATCCTTTACATCCTGGCCACCCTAACAATGACAAATATCAATCTCAATCTCAATGATCTTGTTGGCCAGCTCTGTGAAAGTGAAGGTACCAAGAGGATTATTCCTCCACAACATGTGAACACAGTCTCAAATAGTATTGAAGGATAGATGATTCAGAATACAATCCATGAATTTCTGAATTTATTTGTAGGCAGAGAAGTCCCAGGGTGTGCCAGTAAGTTGGTTGACAGCCATACACCAAGCCTGAATATAAGTCAGAATGGTACAAATCATGCAGGAGTATGCAAAAACAGATTCCTTCAGCTTCTGTGCACTAGCTGCACTACCAACACTGTGGTGACAACAGAGTATATCCAGGATGTCACAAGCTGTAAGCACAGGGAGATTGTGGGAACCACCATACTGAGGAGGAAGTGGATTAAAGATCTCAGGAGACAGTTTCCCTATAAGGACATAGGAGCACACATTGTTGTTCTTCCAGAAATTATGATATGCAAGTCATTCAGCCAGCATTGAAAATTCATGAAAAGGAGGGGGAATGACAACCTCACAAGTTGGATCAGAGAGCACACCAGGGGGTGGAATTGGACACAAGTGGCCAGTCAAGCCAAGATGATCTGCCAGCATCATGACCACATTGTACCAAGAACCCCAGTCTGCCAAAGAAGAAAGATGAGGAAGGGTATTAATAGGAGGGAGTTTTGTATCAGAACAAGAAGACTCAATAGAAGGTGTGCAAGCAACTGGCTGAGCAGCTGGAGGAAATTGAACAATATCAGGAAAATAGTATTGATTATAAGGATCATAAAAGTTATGAGGGTAGCCAGAAAGAATGGAGGGAGCAGGCACTGCAGCATAAGTTTGTGGATGTGGAGCATATAACTGTGACACAATAGGTGGAGAATTGTAAGCAGAAGGAAAAACAGGAACCATAGATGGAGGTGGAGGTGGATGAGGAGGAAGGGGGGGAAGCAATGCAGAAGCTGAATGAAGGAAAGGGGAAGGTAAGGTAGAAGAGTCAGAAACAGAAAGAGAAGATTGAGTGAAGAGAGGAAGAGATACAGTAGGTTTAAAAGAAGGACAAGGAGAAACTGAATTAGAAGAATCTGCAGGGGAAACAGAAACTGAAGGAGAAGAAACCTGAGAAGAAACAACAGAGGGATGGAAGAAAGATGACATGGGAGCAGTGGCAGGAACAGACAAAGAACAAGAAGAAACAGGTGCAGCAATAGCAAAAGAAGGAGGTTGAGAGCCAAAAAGGAGTGGGAGTTTTGGGAACTGCACCAAAACCAAGAAAAGATGAAATATGAGGTTGATGGATGCACTGAAATTTACCAGGAAAGAGAGAAGAGTCAGGTACTAAAGTAGCAGATGAGTTCAATGGTAAAGTAGAAAAATGAGGAGGAATATCATGAGGAAAAGGAGGCTGGACAGACTGGGGCAGCCAACCAGAAGATACAAGTGCTGGATCCAAGCACAAAGATGGTGGGACCTGTGCAGCAGAGGGTTGCCAAGCAGCAAAGGGATCAGATGATGATCCTGACATAGTGCTACAACAGAAGAGAGTGACCAAAAATGATTGAAGAACAGTATAACAATGGAGGCAAAATAAGACCCCAGCTGAGAGATGTGATCAAGAGAGGAATAGAACAAGAAGTGAGTTGTCCCAGTAGTTCAGATGGTACACAGCAATCCACTAAAGGATGCCCATAACCTGCTGGCCCATATCTGAGAACCTAAGTAGACAGAAATGAAGATCAGCTTAGAGTCTGCCTGATGAGGGAGAACAACTGTATTGATCATACCTCAGTAGACAGAAATGAAGATCTACATACTGCCTGTCAGATATGGGACAACTAACACAAAAAGCAAGAATGACTCACCACCTTAGAGTCTCCCTGATGAGGGAGAACAACTAAGGTGGTTGACATGTCAATGCAACCCAAATGCAGACAGAGATACACATGATACTAAGGGGCTGACCATAGATGGACAATGTCCTATAACAAAGTCCAACATCTCAGTCTTAGTTTGCTGAGACTCCAGATTGCTTGACATGACTTTGCTCACTCTAGCTTTTTTGGTGTGACCTCTTTTACTCAGCAGTGTCAGGAGCTTTCAGTACCTTTTACTGCCTCCATTTACACTTCACCTGCTTAGCAGAAAAGGGGTGTAGTATAGCTGCTATAAACTATTTACTTGAACACTGTCTTGTGGCATGTTGAAGTCTAGAAAACCTTGAGTAGTATATCAGAGGACACAGGTTCAACACCTGTTCTAAGCTTTCTGGGACTCTTGGACTTGTGCTCTCTCTGTGTGCTTATTGTTTGGTTACCCCACTATACCATTGTGTTTGCAAGAGGGCAGTCTATAAAATGCCAACTACTATTTCTAAGGATCCTGACTGTGCACATACACAATGGCTTAGAGAAAGTCAGCATAAAGCTAAAAGACATAAAAAAGGAAAGCAAAAAGAAACTCCAACATTGACAATGTCTATTTTACATCTCTTTGCCTTGCAAAATTCATATATATAATATTAGATTCCTCCTTGCCACCTTCTACTTCTTCTCCAATTACACCTCTGGAATCTGTTGCAAATATCTTAGGTATGTTTAATCTTTAACCTAATGTATAATCTCATGTTTCAATAGTTTCCAACCTTGCTATGCCTCCTCAACCAGCTGGTGCAGGGCCATCTCAAATTCAATTGACTCCAACTACCAATCCACATACTCTATCACAAATCCTTGCTGATACACATATCACTTCTTCAAATTCTACTTCATTTCCATTGGTATCTGTATTTCCTTTTCCATGTATGTGTGGTGGTGGCCATAAGTGGTTTTGCAATTGTGTAATGAATTTATCTGATTTTAATAATAGCACCTTACACTCCCAAAAGCACTGGTCAATGTTCAAATGACCAACACACTCCTACAACTCCAGTGACATGTGAACTCCATAGATAACAAATCCAATTACTGCTCCTGCTCCTCCTCCATCACTTCACCTTCAAAATCTCCATTTCAACAATATTCAATGGCTAGATCTACCAGATGAGGATATAGAAATGCCTGAAGCTCAACCACAATGTCTTTTTGCCAGTGCTTTACAAGCAGAGACTCCTCATTTTACTTCTTCTGTTGATGTCTTTGGTCCAACCCCACCACCACCTTCTATTTTCACACCTTCTCCACAACCATTTCCCATGACACTAGCCAAACAACATTCACCTGCTTGAATCATGAACCAATCACAATTTCAAGTAGGGACATTTGCTTGACAAGAACATCCTCTAAATCCAAACAAGTTATAGTGTACTTTCAAATGTCATTGAGTGCCAAAAGAAATCTTTGGTACTACATTGAACTGTGATCATTGCAAACAACAAAGTTGTGACAGTCATCAATGTGCTGCACAACAAGTTGCTGAGGCTCATGCTTAAGATCAACTGGATATCAATCATATGCAACCAGTTCACACTCCATTTCCTAATTCTCCACCTCTTCCTGCATCTTCTGCCACAACTCCTGCTCAAGGTGATACTTTGGCCAAACTTGCAGTTTCAGCAGAAGATAAATGCATGTTGGATGATGTATGTTTACAAATTATGAATATCAAAATAGAGAAATGCAAACTGTGCCATGAGAAGAGGTTTGACCTTAATGTTACCAATGATGGTGCATGCACTAAGTGTCATAAAGGCAAAAAATACTAAGCTTGAAAACAAAATGTATCCTGGAATCTATCCTGCTCATTTGCCTCAGCTTATGCAAATGGAGGAAATGCTTGTTTCTCCAGTTCATGCATTGATCCAACTCTGGCAAGTTTGTGGTGGTCAATTTAAACACACTGGCCATATCTGCAACTTTCCTCACAAAAATACAGTCTTTCATCAAAACCTCCCTTTACCTCCTGAAGATTGTGCTATCATTATTATGCAACATGCCAGAATAGACCCACAAACAAACTTTGCTGCTTATGAAGATTTCTGTGTTTGTCATGGATATGTTGAAATATGGCTTCACTATCTTCAAGACAACCATCCTACCTTCCATACCAATGCAGTTCACATTGATTTTCAGTGACTTCAGCAACTGCCTCAAAATTGCTTAGTCTACAACAGATTATGCACTGTAGAGGATCAGGAGTTTGAGGATCCTACAACTCAAGAAACAAGATCACCAAAGGCTGAAGACACAGATAATGCATTGGCTAATGATCAAGAGCCTGTTTTTTCTAGTGGATTTATTCCCAATATGCATATATGAGAGACTGAAATGGAGCAGCTACAAAATGCTGCACAAGAACATATTGGTCATCAAAATCCTGATATGTGTCAATTACATGATGCTGTCTTTAACAATGATGGGCCTATAATCCTGACTATGCCTAATATCTGAGGCACTCCTATCAATGAATATACACCATGAGGCATTGCAATTGATGCATTTCCAACACTTTTCTGCACTGGAGAAGGAAGACATTCCATGAAGCTATAAACTTCCTACTGTTGTCTTTGGGAAATGCCCAGGATATACTGGTAAGCCAAAAGCTACAAAAAATTTACTACTATCTTTACTGATTGAGTCTCAAAGCCCTCCAACTCCTGGATGGCATGGTGTGGATCCATCATGGGTTCCTGTTCCGTCAGTGACTGCTTCTTGGGAAGACAAGTCAGGGAATCAGCTTTCTCATCAATGGTTTCCTTTGACATTGGCTGGGCCATTACTATTCACAAAAGCCAGGGTCTTACTCTTGATGAAGTCACAATTGATCTAGAATCCAAAGATTTCTCATCATGACTGACATTTGTTGCTATCTCCCATGTTAAAAAACTTAGAGGATTGGCTTTTCACACTCCATTTGGGATCAGTTGACTTTGATGTGGAGAAGAAACAGAATCAATGAAAATGTTGAGAGAGGACAATATCAGACATGCAGCATCTGGATTTACTCTCAATACTTATGGAATGGACCTGAGTGAATATATATTTAATGAGTAGTTACATTGAAACCTTATGACTAGACATGCGTGTTTATTCAGAGGCAGCAAGGTCCCCATTCCGTAGGTGAGGTACTCACATACAAACATACTTGAATTTTATTGCCCCCAACTTGGCACGCGGCCATCTTGGATCCCCCTATTGTATGGGCCCCGGCTGTTCGGACCGTGCCAGCCTTTTATCCATTGCCAGTTTGCACCCATACACTTTCTTCCAGTTTCTGGGACCTATTGGTTGCAGATAGATTTACTGTCTTTGCCAATTATTACCAGCATGATGCAGTGCTATAAGACCTTGTAAGGAACCTGCTGATTGCCAATTGTGCATTGGATACTCAGGCTATACTGTCCATTTATTATAACAACAGCCTGTACTTACAGCATAGTCATAATATAACTAGCGTTGTAACTACAGCATCACCAATTTTCAGTCAAATATTTCGCCAATTGGGAGAATCGAACCTGTGACCACTATCCCAAAAACAACGATTGATACAACCATAACCAGTTGACCACAGAGCCTTAGTTACAATGCAAACTTGTTGTGATAAGGGGAGCAAGCTCCCCTTCAAAATATCCCTGGAACCCTAAGCATGTTAACAAAACCTTAACAGAACCTTAACAGAACCTAACCAAACCACTAACTCCCTAACCGTAACTCTAACTGAACTCTAACCAGGCTAACCATGTGCTCAACAGGCAGGCCTCATGGGTACATAGGCCTTAATGTGTTGAATCTATTATTGAGCTTCTTAGTTCAATGGTTGTATTGTGTCTTTCTTCCAATTATGTGCATTAGTATTAAGGTTGTTGGTTCAATTCTCTTTGGTTGATTTCTTTTTGTCCGGTTCAACATTTGATGCTGTTGACAATTATCACACGTGATTGATGTAACAAGCAGCGCTGTAATTACAACTGTGGTTATATCAGGCTTATCCTGTCATGACAGGGGATGTTATATCATCCTGCCAGCATCAGGTGGGATACTTTAGTGGACGACACACTGCGTCGGACCCGCAGTCCCAGGCCGACCGCGAGACTCTGCTCCCATTTTACATCAAACCGCAGTTGAAATACTTGACAACTGAGCGCCGCGAGCCCTCTTGATAAACCGGTATCCCTGTGCATACCTTCTGTAATCCGCGCGCCTAGGCGAGGGCAGCTCATTGATGTACATAGAAAAAAGCTTCAGTTGACGGAAGCCAAACTTGAATCAAACATGTGGACTGAAAAGGTTTCCAATTTTGGTGCCGTACTTATCTGCCCCCAAATAAGTATCTGCTCTCGTAGATTTGCCAGGAGAAGCCGATTCCTTTTTTCCATCATACATATTTTCATTCTGCCTAGGCAGGTAGGTTCTTCGACGTTCAACGGTCGATTGGATAATGCTCGTCTGTCTGACAGTCCTCATTCGGTGTCTGATGTCTTTGATTAAGCAAGACAAGCGAAAGCGAGACTACAAGTTCACCATGATCTTATTATTGTTCTATCTTCGTCCACACGGTTCATTGGTGAATGTCCGCCTTCTGATAACATATCTTCGCGCCTTGCTTCTATTCTTGTGGTGTAGAATCGTTATAAATCCGACATTGTAACAATGGTCACTGTCTCAAAATTGGTCCAACTTTCTTTGCAATCACACTATGTCATTGAGACGCTATTGTTTTGTATTCCTGGGGGCTGTCGCAACAGTCCGTAGCATTGCGGCTTCTGGAAGCGCTATGCAGGGTATGGATGATGCCATAGCTATTCAGAAGGAGCAGATGCAACGAATGCGTGACTTCTTGGGGCCTGTGTCTAATGTCGAGAGTTCAACATCCACGACGATAACCTTCAGCAACCCTGCTGCCGAGCAATTTTTCGTCGATGGAACTAAGATACCTGAAGGCGAGTCGAACTTGAACTGTGTCATTTGGGGCTTGTTGAATCATTCTCATCTCAGTTGACTTTGACGCTGGACCATCCTATGCTGGATTGATGCCCATTTCTGGGGATGAGAACGAGACACGAAAGCTGTTTTTCTGGTATCAACATAAACCCTGTTCGTATAACGTTAACTGAAGTCTGATAGGTTTTGGCCCACTAATAATGCGTCCAACGCAAATACCCTTACATTTTGGACGAATGGTACCTCTAATCTGTGTCAGTGGTCATGAGGATTTATAGACCTTTTACAATCAGGCGGCCCGGGTTGTTCGTCCCTCGAGGGGTTCTTACAAGAAAACGGTCCGATTTGTACGTATAACGACAGAAATTTCCCACTTTATCTTGACTATACTGTAGCGTGGTCATGGGGCCAAGCCAAGCCCACACCGTGAGCAATTCGAGCAACTTTTTCTCAATCACCTCTTGACCCCAAGTCATAGCAATCCGTGGTCCTGGACGAACCTTTCCCATGTCCTCTGGGTGGAGCAACCGGTCGGGGTACGTGCTACCCATCTCCATTCTGGCCCGTGATTCATCCATACCTCAATCTCAGACTGGATTTACTCAAGGCACTCCGAATATCACCAATGATGATGAACTGGCAGCTCAGTTGACTGGGTTTCTGGAACAATTTTTGGAAGTCTTCAGTGAACTCAAAGGGAATGATTTCTATTTAACTGGAGAAAGTGTTAGTGTTTGTCTTTTGTGTTCTTCGAACTTCTTGTGACAAAGACTAGTATGCGGGATTTTGTAAGAGTTCACTGGACCGGAAGATTGAAGGATGATTCTTATGTCTAATAGATGTCCCCTATATTGCTAACTGGATCTATGAACACCCAGGACTCGACCTCAATCTGAAAGGGATATGGATCGCGGATCCTTCGCTTTCGTACGATGTTGTTCAAGAGGAAATTCCTGCGCTTCGCTTCGCTCAGGTAACCAACTTTTCGGGTTGGAGGCTGATAACTTTGTTCATACATACTTCTCTCAGGCCAACAAGAACCTCTTTCCGTTCAATAGCACTTTCTGGGCAACACTTCAGACGATATCCGATGAATGCGGTTATACGGATTATCTTGATGAATTTGTAACGTATCCGCCGAAAGGACAACTTCCACTTCCTGTTGCGACGAATGGCACGTTCACAGTGACTCGGGCCTGCCGAATTCATACCCTCATACAACGCGCTATCGGCCTGTGCGCCCCTATCTCTCTGTTTTGTACTTGTTTTACAATTATAATGCAGCCTTAACCCAGTGTTCGATGTTTACCGGTAAATTCGTAACGAGATTGACGCTATTCATACTACTAATCCATATCAGAGTTTCCGACACCTGGCCCAACCTCTGTAGAGTAGTTTTGTTTGTTAATGTCCATACTTACTCATCTCACGTTAGGGAGTGTTCTGGGGTTCCCCCGTTCCACCCAGGAATTCATTTACTTCAACAGGTACGTGATGAATGTTCGTTGCATCTGTCGTACTCATTTTGATCATCTCAGGACTGATGTAAGTTGAAACTCATCTTGCCGCGATGCATCAGGGTAATATCAATGCTATGTCCTTAGGTCCAAGATGCTATTCACGCACCTCACATCACTTGGAGTACATGCTCAAGCCGTTCAGTTTATATCAACGCGGCAACTGGGGGTCCAGGGAATGACCAATCTATTCCTTCTACCTTGAGCGTTCTGCCGAATGTGATAGAGAAATCAGTTCGAACAGTCATTGTACACGGCTTAGCGGTGCGCAATTTCAATTTCTGCATGCTCCTGAGCAGTATTGAAACAACACCCCAGGATTTCATTCTTATAGCTGAAGGGACTCGCATTGCAATTCAGTACGCTTCTTGGGATGCTTTGAGTCACGAATTCGTCAACATCAGATCTATATAGGAACATGACCTGGGGTGGTGCTCAAGGCTTCCAATCACCGATTGAATCCGAGAACTTCCTGATCAAAGATATGGGAGTATATGGAAACATGCATATCGAACGGGGGCTTGCTTGTACGTTTGAATCTGACGAAGGAGTGTGCGATTATACTGATTACGGGTCATAGACGTTGAATTCTTCTTTAGTGGACATATGACTCCTCGTAAGCCTGCTCAATTGTCGTTACACTGTCACTATTTTTGATACAAATTCTCTTGCACAGAATTTGTTCCTTGGGCTGCATTTAATGTGATTTCTTACTTGTTGGGTCATCAGGACTCACCTTCCTCTTGATCCTCTCGATATATTTATTGTGTAGTTCAACGTTGTTGATTAGTGTCAAAGGTCCAATCCAAGTTCCATCGGCCTCACAGGACAAAAATAAGCCATTAGCGCGGTCCGCAGCGAAAGTGTTATTAGTGTCATTCGTTATCATTCGTGATGAGTGTCGTTATAAGTGCCATTCTGAGTGTCAGTCGTTCCATCGATGCTTACCTCAGTCCGATCATTGTAACCCCGAGTGACTAATATTTACCTCGAACAAACCGGCTCACTATAAGTACCTATTCTCACATCTATCGTCCTTTATTCTGTCCTTGTCATCATGTCCGCGCCCCCACTTCCGCCAACCTTGGCCGGCCAAATCGACGTTCTCATGATCGATAATTTCGACTCGTTTACATGGAATCTCTACCAACAGATATCTCTGCTAGGGGCGAATGTCACCGTCATTCGGAACGATGCCATTCAGCCTGAATCTTTTCCCCAATTGAAGATTAACTCTTTGATAATTTCACCGGGGCCAGGTCATCCACAAACCGACTCGGGAATATCCAAGGCTGCTATTGATTATTTCAAGGGCAAGGTTCCTATACTCGGGGTCTGCATGGGGCTCGAATGTCTCGTAGACTTACATGGAGGAGAAATTGGGTGAGTGTTTTTCTTCGCAATCTACGAAGTTGATCATAGCCATTTATCTAATTGATGTTTTCTAGGTATGCCGGAGAGATAATGCACGGCAAAGTCAGTAACATCCGTCACGACAACAGGGGGTGCTTCAAAGGAATCCCTCAAGGAATTAAATCTATACGTTACCATTCCTTGAGCGCGTCCCATGCTACATTGCCCCCAGATCTTGCCATCACGTCTATCTCTGATTCTGGGGTCATCATGGGTGTACGCCATCGCAAATATACTCTAGAGGCCGTTCAATATCATCCAGAGAGTATTCTCAGCGAAGGTGGAGATGACCTTATTCGCAATTTTCTCTCTTTGCGGGGTGGACTATGGGAGGAGAACCCTCACTCAGATGTTCTCGATAGTATCCTCCCACCGTTTCCTGTAGAAGCTCTTTCGAAAGAGATTGCTTCGGACGCGAGTATTGCGGTGAAGGCGCCTACGATACTCGAAAAGATATATGCGCAGCGGAAAAAGGACGTTGCTTTGGCCCAGTCGACTCCCGGGACGACCTTTGCTGACCTAGAAACTCTTTATCATCTCAACGTCGCACCACCGCTGATATCATTCCTACACCGCATTAAACAGACAGAATCGGACAGCCCAGCTTTGTTTGCTGAGATCAAACGTGCTTCTCCCTCCAAAGGCCCCATCTCTCTCTCTACTTCTCCTGCCGCTCAGGCTTTAACATATGCTCTTGCTGGTGCACAAACCATATCCGTTTTAACTGAACCTCAATGGTTCAAGGGATCGTTACAGGATATGCTTCATGCCCGCCTTAGCGTAGCGCACCTTCCAAACAGGCCAGCTATTCTTCGAAAAGAATTTATCCTGAGCCGTTACCAGGTGCTTGAAGCACGTATCTGGGGTGCAGACACCATCTTGCTCATTGTGAGCATGCTTCCCGAAGCTTTGCTTAGAGATCTGTATAAATACAGTCTGGAATTAGGAATGGAGCCATTAGTTGAAGTCAACAACGCAAGGGAGATGGAGTTGGCTCTCGCGCTTCCAGCCAAGGTCATCGGGGTCAATAACAGGAATCTCCATGATTTCAAGGTCGACATGGGGACCACCAGCCGCTTGAGTGATATGATCAAGGGGAAGGATGTGATTCTGTGTGCATTGAGCGGGATATCTTCACCAGAAGATATCCAACGATATTCGTCTGACAACGTGAAAGCTGTCTTGATCGGCGAGAGTCTCATGCGCGCGGAAGATCCTGCTTCATTCATTCGTCATCTCCTTTCGTTACCAGCTCATCCAGACTCCTCACCACTATGGCAAAAGGCTCGGCCACTGGTGAAAATCTGTGGCATCCGGTCCAAAGACGAAGCACTTGCTGTCGCTCAAGCCGGTGCCGATATGCTTGGTCTGATGTTTGTAAAAAGGTCGAGAAACCACATTGATATGGAAACTGCGAAAGAAATATCAGCAGCAATTCGGACTCTGCGCTATTCCAATGCTTCAGCTTCGCCTCCACCTGAAGTTGGTAATAGCCCGTGGTTCAGTGCTCACGCATCACGGCTCTCTGTCTCTGGGTCGCGCCCTCTTTTGGTCGGTGTTTTCCAAGATGCACCCCTCGCAGAAATTCTCCACGCTGTCTCTTACGCCCAGTTGGATCTCGTCCAATTGCATGGGTCCGAACCTATTGATCTGCCGCATCACATTCCTGTACCTGTCATCCGCGTCTTCCATGTTGGAAAAGGATCTGGGGCCGACGGCATCACGAGAGCTGGTGTTCATCAGTTCGTACTCCTCGACAGTCTGCGAGACGACGGCAGTAAACTCAGTGGGGGCTCTGGAGAAACGGTTGACTGGAACTTTGCTAGGAGCGTTGTTGACGCCGGAGAAATAGTGAGGACGGCTCATTCTTACTCTCTTCCCACTCAACCAGCTCCATCGACGAACAACGGGAAACAGAAGGAAGACGCTGCTGTGGCTGCGACTGCAGTTAAAGCTGTGTCTCCTAAACTTCCTCTTCCTATCATTCTTGCTGGTGGTCTTAACCCCACCAATGTTGCAGAAGCGATTAAAACAGTTCGTCCCTGGGCTGTTGACGTGGCGAGCGGGGTCGAAACTGAAGATCGTAAAGGCAAGGACCTTAATAAAGTTTTGGCATTTGTACAGGCAGTGAAAGGCACAACGGTCTGGGCAGTTTGAAGCTGAAATGAAACAGAAATCTGCGATTTCGAATAAAGCCACGAAAAAGTCTTTGAGTAAGTAACTGATTCCACACAGAACAAGACAAGTACAGGATATCGATACTTTTATTTTACATGTATTTAGATCACTGAAATCATATCGTCTTTCGGTCCACATCATGCTCTGACGCCACCGCCGAGATGGGTGCTAGCCAGTTCGCGTTCCAATTCTTCACTGGGGTCATCCATGATAGGGCTGGCAGGGCGATCGACCGGCACCGGTGCAGTGAAAGAAGAGGTGGCTCCATGCATCGGTCCATGTTCCTGAACAGGAGAGCTAAGAATCTCCTCTCGCGAGGGAATTGGTAGACTTCGACGTTGAGCGAAATAAGAATAATGTACAAAAGACGGTAACGGACCTCTCTTGACGGCGCATCTGCCCAGAAGCCCTTGCCTGAGCGCGCACTTCGGCCCGGAAGTCATTGACTTCTTCGACGATCAGCTTCTTCATACCCTCAATGCTGTCTTCCTCTTCAAAGCCGAAGTCGAATTTCTGGTTCAGACTTGAGAAATCATATTTATCAATGCCTTGCATTTGGGACCAACACACCTTCTCACAGATAGGTTCATCAGCAGGGTCATGCCAGACCTGGAAGTATGGGTGATTCAAAGCCTGCTCACAGCTGATTCTTTTAGCTGGATCGAAGCACAGCATTTGCGAGAGAAGATCGGTGGCTAGGGGATTCGCATAAGGGAAGAGGGTTGAAAACGGGACCCTTGGCTTAATCGGAAGTGACCGAATGTAATCCTGAGCCTATGTGTACGACAAATGTTCAACAGAGAGCATCTGCGAAGACAAGTCAACATACACGCGGAGAACCGACGCGTCGCAAAGTGTCTTCTGATGGTGTTCCAAGGTAGTGAAGCACTTGGTTGAGCTGGTCGACATAACTACGAATTGATCAGTCACACGTTTCCCAACGAGGGGTCTCCATGTCTTACTCGCGACCTTTGAAAATCGGTTTCCCTCCGAGCAATTCAGCCAGGATACAACCGACTGACCATACATCTATAGCTGTGGTCTTTGCCACTGATCAGACAGACAGTCGGAATTATATTTGGATACGTATCTCACATAGTTACCAAAGCTCAACATGATTTCAGGCGCTCGGTACCACCGAGTAGCGACGTACTCGGTCATGAAACCTTGATTTCCAGCCGCACGAGATGTCCCTCCGCCTGGGGTATAACCTCTTGCCAGTCCGAAGTCACAGATCTTGAGGTCACAATCAGCATTGACAAGGAGATTGCCAGGCTTGAGATCGCGATGCAGAACGTTAGCAGAGTGTATGTACTTAAGTCCACAAAGCGTCTGGTATAAGAAGGATTGAAAGTGGGCATCTGTAAGGGGTTGCCTCGAGCGGATCTATGATCGGGTGTTTAGTGAAGGAAATTGTCAAACAGAAACCTTGATACTCGCTATCGCATGGAGATCTGCCTCCATAAGCTCTTCCTAGGTGGTAAATGGTCAGATACATTGGTATCTCGAAGTCACTACACTTTACATAGAGATAAACTTCGTCGAAATTCCCACTCGGCTGAAAGACGATGTCCATATCATACAGACATGTAATCTAGAAGGGGTCAGGGTCATGACGACCTTCCATACGGTATACAACAAACGTTCTTGTGCCCACGGAAGTGATGCAAGAGCCTGATCATCCCAAGTCAGCGGCGCTTAACAGGATCTTGAGCACATACCTGATCTCGCGTAAGCATCTCTTGGTGAGGATGCGCTGGAATGCGGAGATGAGGCGAAAGCACTGCAATAAGCGACGAGACAAACCTTGGTGTTGATATTGGTGATCTTCTTAATGGCGCACCCTTCACCTGATCTACGATGGGTGGCAGCCACGACACATCCATACGCGCCCTGACCGAGCTCCTTGACGAACTGGTACTCGGAGTCGACGACGAAGACGGAGTTAAGGGCAGTGAAACTGTGCCTTTGCATAATTCCGCAACAAATAGGTGAGGACTCTGACAACTGGCCCTTTGGGCGCGTATCGATCGATCCTTGGAGCAAAGAATCGCAAACAACGCGGTGTTGGCGGCAGCACAGCCTCAACCGTCGCCAAAGTCTCCGTCCCTGAGCGTTGAGCGCAGCATGTTCCGGCGTGGGCACCGCTTTCAGCGCGCCATGATAAAATCCGACTTATTTCCAGCTTCACCATCATTCCTCGATGGCGGCTAAATTCCTTTGTTGTCTGCCTCTTCGCCTTGGTGTCCTTGTCATTGCGTTCATTCAATTCCTCATCACAGGAGCCACTGCCGCAGCAGTCTGGTGGTCGCTTTTGGACGCAAATAATGGTACGTCTTTCCGATACCCACTGAATTCCTTCTGTACTTGACATACTCGTTAGAACCTCAGCTCACCCAGAAACTCAAGACGGGCATCATCCTCATCGGAGTTGTTTACACGGTGAGCGCTCTTGTATGCTTGACCGGGTAAGTCTGCCTCCTGTTGAAATACAGATGATTTGATGATCTATCAGCTTCATTGGCGCTCTTGCAAGAAAATTGGGAGCCATCAGGACATATCTCTTCGTTCTCTACCTGACACTCATCCTCCAAATCGCAGTCACGGTCTTTAGTCTCATCAGCTTCTACAACTTGAGACACGCAACTGGTCCGGACTGTCTTATCCAGAGCAATGGCTCAACTTATGATATATGTGAAGAAGCTGTCAAAATACCTCAGGGAGCCGTTATAGCCTCAGCTATCATCCCGATTGTGATTCAGATGTGTGCGTTGATCTGAGTGTGGTTCTACGGTCTTATATTGACTAGTTATCGTGAAGATGCTTGCTACATTGTCTCCGCATACAAAAACCGACTCCTCCAACAAAAGCGGGACAAAGACGTGGTTCTGACAGTCAATCCTGTCTACGCACCAGTACCTGGTTCAGAACATGCGTTTCCCGTACCTCACGCAAACCTGCCATACGTTTATGGGAACGGTCCTCATGCTTTCGGAAATCAAGGCGGAGTTCATCATGTCTGAGTATGTACTGATCATACTGCGCTTCAGAGGTAACAACATGTTCTTGTGGTCTCTACGGACATATCTATACCTACTGTAATATCATGATCGTTGTATAACGTCGTTGTATAACCAAAGCTTGACAATGAGAAATGGCATTTCTATGTTTGGATCAAGTGATGATGGTACATAGCGCGGTTTCCTTCTTGGCAACCACAGACATTTGCTCAACATCTCAACGACCATGACTGATGACTTCCGACGGCTGGTGTCGAGTGCAAACCAAGCTGCTCGTTACCGACCAGCCAATGATCCCTATAATGGATACCCCCCGTCTTCCTCAATGAGTCCTTATTCCGACCAACCGCAGCCGGCAATGGATCCATTTTTCGATGATGATGACGACAACGTGTCAGACTCCGTGTTTGGTAGACGGAAAGCAATGGAATCGCAAGACAGTGGTTTGCCCCTAGCTCGTTATGCAGTACCACCTGCTGGTGCAGGTCCTTCAAAGCTAAGCTTGGGTGACGGAGTTCCACAGGGTTGGAATTTCGACGACGATGACTTTCAACCGGCTGGCGCGCTTCCAACTCAGCCTGCAAAGCCTCCGGCTAAGCGAAATTGGAAATGGCCGTGGCAAAGGGAAAAAGTCCTTACAGGAGAGCGGATCATCGCACTCAATAATACCGCAGCCAACGGCGAGTTTCCTTCCAATTCTGTTTCAACATCCAAATACAACCTTGTCACCTTTATACCTAAGTTTCTATTTGGTACGTCTACTTCGAAATCACGTATACTCCGAACTTCATTGCTCTTCACCGTCAGAACAATTCTCCAAATACGCCAATCTGTTCTTCCTCTTCACGGCATGTATTCAACAAATTCCCGGTGTATCACCTACAAATCGTTATACTACAATTGTACCGCTGGCGGTAGTTCTGTTGGCCTCAGCTTTCAAAGAGGTACAGGAAGACCTAGTAAGCTCTTGAAATTTAGATGTGATTTGTCTAGCTCTCATTGACCGTTAGAAACGACATCAATCAGACGCAGAACTTAACGCACGGAAAGGAAAAGTCCTTACTTCTCAGTCAATCTTCACGGAGAAGAAGTGGAAGGATATCAAGGTCGGAGATGTTGTTCGCTTGGAGAGCGACGATTTCATCTCTGCCGACATGATTCTTCTAAGTTCAAGCGAACCGGAGGGCCTTTGTTATATTGAAACGTCGAATTTGGACGGGTACGCGAAATCCCTCTATCAATCTGACTATCTCTTCAATCTTCACGCTACGTCAACAGAGAGACCAATCTCAAGATTAAGCAAGCATCACCGCATACATCGTCGCTCACAGCTCCGTCTCTTGTTAATACGTTACGCGGCTCTCTTCGCTCGGAACACCCCAACAATTCTCTGTATACGTACGAGGGAACGCTGGAACTCATCACTCCTGAAGGGACGCCGAGACAAGTGCCTTTAGGGCCAGATCAGATGCTATTAAGAGGAGCACAAATTCGAAATACGCACTGGGTATACGGTCTGACTGTCTTCACTGGACATGAGACCAAATTAATGCGAAATGCAACGTGAGTCTCCCCTTGTTTGTTCTTTGTTACAATCCTTATTTTCCGTCAGTGCTGCTCCTATCAAACGGACTGCCGTGGAGAGGCAGGTCAATGTACAAATTGTTTTCCTGTTCATCCTTCTCCTTGCTCTCTCTGTTGGGTCTACTATAGGAAGCAGCATCCGTACATGGTTCTTCTCATCTCAACAGTGGTACCTTGCGGAGGCTACGACCTTGACTGGCAGAGGTGAGGTATCTTGACTCGTTTTTAGAATATTGGTACTGAATACGGGCCCAGCCAAAGGATTTATTGAAGGTTTGCATACTACCTACTGAACTACGATGTGTTAACTTGGTAACTTCTTTCGCTCAGATATTCTTACATTTATCATCCTCTACAATAATCTGATCCCCATCTCGCTGATCGTCACAATGGAAGTTGTCAAGTTTCAGCAAGCATTACTGATCAATTTCGACCTCGACATGTATTATGCCCGAACAGACACCCCTGCTCTGTGTCGCACCTCCTCTCTCGTAGAAGAGCTCGGCCAGATCGAATATGTTTTTAGCGATAAAACTGGAACACTTACGTGCAACGAAATGGAATTTCGATGTTGTAGTATCGGAGGGGTGGCGTATGCAGATGTTGTAGATGAGAGTAAGCGCGATGCGGAAGGTGGCGATGGATGGAAAACATTTGCTGAGATGAGAGCCGTCCTTGAACACAACACTAACCCATTCGTGGGTTCTGGGTCTGGCGCATATACTCCAGAAGAGCGGGAAAGGGAAGTTCTGCAGGAATTCTTGACAATGCTGGCAGTCTGTCATACTGTCATTCCTGAGGTGAGGGATGGTAAAACTGTTTTCCAAGCCAGCAGCCCGGATGAAGCAGCTTTGGTGGCCGGCGCCGAATTATTGGGCTATCAGTTCCACGTGCGTTTTTTTGATGCGCTCAGAATCATGCCTTGACTTTCTATACAAGATACGGAAACCGAAGTCAGTCTTTGTCAACATTCAGGGACAAGATCAAGAATTCGAGATCCTAAATGTCTGCGAATTCAACTCTGCACGAAAACGCATGTCAACCGTGATACGGGCGCCAAATGGGAAAATCAAGATCTACACAAAAGGCGCAGACACTGTCATCCTGGAGCGACTGAGTAAGAACCAGCCCTACACGGACAAAACTTTGGCTCATCTTGAGGTGAATAGTTTCACGATTCAGTCTCATTCTGTTGTCAGTTCAAAGGTATTGGATTAGAACTACGCTACCGAAGGTCTTCGAACATTATGTCTGGCGTATCGTGACGTATCGGACGAAGAATATCGACAATGGTCTGTCATCTACAATCAAGCTGCTGCTACAATCAATGGGCGAGGAGAAGCACTTGATCAAGCGGCTGAATTGATTGAAAAGGATCTCTTTCTTTTGGGTGCTACAGCTATAGAAGATAAGCTGCAAGATGGTGTTCCTGACACTATCCACACTTTACAAATGGCTGGCATTAAGGTATAATGCAGTCCTGATATTGCAAACACAATTTGAACTCTCATAGGTCTGGGTACTCACGGGAGATCGGCAAGAAACTGCTATCAACATTGGAATGTCTTGTCGGCTGATTTCAGAATCTATGAATTTGGTTGGGTGGTTTTTACCCAGGATTGAAATACCGCTCATCTCACCCTTCTCAGATCATTGTCAATGAAGAGACTGCCCGCGAAACTGAACAATTCCTTACTAAACGGCTTAATGCCATCAAAAATCAACGTAACTCCGGAGAGTTGGAAGATCTAGCGCTCATTATCGGTATGAAGACAATGCCCTGACAACTCAACCTTTCGTTCCTAAATGATTGACATGTTAGATGGCAAAAGCCTAAGTTTTGCTTTGGAAAAGGACATCTCCCAATTCTTCCTTGAGCTGGCGATCATGTGTAAAGCTGTCATCTGTTGTACGTCTTTTGCGCCCATGAAGGTATTCTACTGCTAAACATCCTCTCACCAGGTCGTGTTTCCCCGTTGCAAAAAGCACTTGTTGTCAAGCTCGTCAAGAAGAATCAAAAGGCAATCCTGCTTGCCATTGGCGACGGTGCTAACGATGTAAGCATGATTCAAGCCGCCCATGTCGGAGTCGGCATATCTGGGGTCGAGGTACTATCCTTTCATAGTTACTTGAACACATGACTAATACTCATCAACAGGGTCTTCAAGCGGCTCGTTCTGCCGATGTTGCAATCTCCCAGTTCCGGTATCTAAAGAAACTATTACTAGTCCATGGGGCTTGGAGCTACCGCCGCCTCTCTAAACTGATTTTATGTATGTGATCTGTTACTGTCGCGGATCCATCTAACTTCGGTTTGCAATAGACTCCTTCTACAAGAATATAGTACTATACATGACACAGTTCTGGGTACATCCGAATGCCTCGTTCCTTGTCCTTTGGTTGATTGACTATCTGAATAGTATTCCTTTTTCAACAACTTCTCTGGGCAAATTGCGTACGAGTCATGGACATTGTCGTTGTACAATGTCGTATTCACTGTTTTGCCTCCTCTTGTTATTGGCATTTTCGATCAATTTGTTTCCGCTCGAATTCTCGACCGATATCCGCAACTCTACATGCACGGTCAGAAGAATGAATTCTTCACCAAAACGGCCTTCTGGCTGTGGGTTGCGAACGCTTTGTACCACAGTATCGTGCGTCACTCTATCCAGCACAAGGTGCTTCTCTAAACTCTCATGTCATCCTCTCTACTAGCTCTTGTTTGGTTTCTCTGTTGTTCTTTTCTGGGGAGATCTTAAACTAGCTGATGGACTTGATTCTGGACATTGGTTCTGGGGGACGACACTGTATCTCGCCGTCCTTCTAACTGTCCTTGGAAAGGCTGCTTTAATCTCAGAGTAAGTAATTTATGCCTTACAGCTGCTTCTACTTACTACCCTCTTCGTACAGTCTCTGGACGAAGTACACCGTCGCAGGTGAATTAATCCTATCAGTTACAAAGACACCTTTCTGATCAGCGGTCTCTAGCCATACCTGGATCATTTATCTTTACAATGCTATTCTTGCCTTTTTATGCTTTCCTTGCTCCAGTCATAGGGTTCTCTACCGAATATGCTGGCATTGTTCCTCGCCTATGGACTAATGCGGTCTTTTATTTTGTACTTCTTCTGATTCCCATATTTTGTCTTGCCCGTGACTTTGCATGGAAATAGTATGTATTTCACTTTGATCCTGTTCTTCCGAGAGCTTCCAGCTCATACACACAACAGCTATCGGCGAACTTACCGACCTCTTTCATATCACATCGCTCAGGAATTGCAAAAGTACAATATTCCAGATTATCGGCCACGGCAGGAACAGTAAGTGTGAAAGAAGTGATTAATAAAGTGACTAATTTTGGTGCTTCAAGGTTTCAAAAGGCGATTAAAAAAGTTCGAGCAACCCAACGCATGCGTCGAAACCGTGGCTTTGCGTTTAGTCAAACGGAGAATGGCAAGCAGGATCAAGCCAAACTGATACGAGCATATGATACTTCCAAATCACATTCACGGCCTACGGGTTATTAGACTAATGAGGAATGGACAGTGTAATTTATATCAGCATTCCTTATCTAATCTTAGTGGTGGCAAGCACCATTCCCTGACTCTTATGGACAAGCTACAGTTCATGCCTTTGGCATAGTCCTGTATCCTCTTGCTAAGATAGAATGCCATCCATTTGTTCAGGCTTCGAATTTTGTTGACTCAGTGTTGAGGATTCAGACTCAATCTCACTCAATGCTGAGATCAAGACCCAACCTCACTTTTTTTGGTTAGGTCTTTGTATTTTGTTAACTCAATGCTAAGATCTAACCTCATTTTGTTCAGTTAGGTCATTGATATTCTGACTTAATGTTAAGACCCAGCCCCAACCTCACTTCATTCAGTTAGGGCTTTGAATCTTGTTGTGTCAGTGTTGAGACCCAGACCCAACCTCACATTTTTTGGTTAAGGCTTTGAATTTGAACTTGACGCTGTGATCCAGATCCAACCTCACTCTGTTTGATTAGGTCTTTATATTTCATGAAATCATACCTTGCCAAGACCTAGCCCCATCCTCACTTTGTCTACTTGGGTCTTTGATTTTTATTTGTAAGAGTTCCTCAATGAAGTAATCAAGACTGTCATATAAATGAAGCTTTCCCACTTATCTCCTTACTATGCTGACTTGGGTCTTTCTTTGTTCAATCAATGTGCTTATAGTTGTTATTGTTCATGTTAGTGAATGTTAGTCTTTATTATAATTTCCAGTCTCAAAGTGTTGGGCACAGTGGCTCAGCTGGCACCATTGTGTCCTTAGGGATGATGTGATGATTCCAAGTGGCAAGCACCTAACCTGGAGGTCAGGGGTTTGACTCTCGGCTAAAATGGACATGGTATGCACTGTGGCCTTTGGCAGAAAACAATTTAGACACTGCACCTGGCTTATTCAATGCTGCCAGGAAGCCACTGCTCACACGTGTTGACTAGGGAGGCTTTGTGGGTCAGCCAATTTGGAACAGACCAATCAGCATGTGACATGATGAGGTTAGGTGACCACCATGCTTGTGCCCAATCAGAAAAAGAAAGGGTTCCTTGATGTGATAGATTTGGGAGAGGGTCTGGACCAAGTGCTGGGAAGGAACCTCACTGACCAAGTGGGTCATGGTACAAGTAGGTGTGAGGATAGGATGCCAATATAAGTTGATCAGGCTGCCAACATAATGTGTGGTTCATCAGATGGGTTGGTATGACTGTTGAGGTCATTGGCAAGCTGAAATAAGTGGTTGGGTGCCTAGCCTAATATGGTGCGGCATACTGTCACAAGTAAGTTTTGCCTTGGCTGGCTCATTCTGACACAGGTTCCAAATCTTGGGATTGGCCTTCTGAAAGTAACATCTGGGTGTGGGGAAGGGTGGAGTCATGACTACCCTTGGTTGTGGGTCAACTAGAGGAAGGCATGAGCTTGCCAATTGGGCAATTCAAAAGTCCTACACCAATCAACTCCAACTAAGCTGTACCAAGTGTAGCTGAGTTCAGAAATTGGGATGGCACATCAGTGGCAGATGAGGAGGGATTTTACAGGTGGGAAGTAGTATGAACTCCAAAGGATCAAATTGTAGTAAAGTGGCTATGAGGCGTAACTGGCACACTTGAAAAGGTGTCTGGCCAGAGTACCAATTGGATGTGTCTGTAATTACCACCCCTTTCAAACTGCAGGACCTAGGACACTATGTTCACATGTAAAATAGGTCTTTAAGTAAACAATTAGATTCATCATCATCATCATCCACTCTCAAAGTTGATTTAACACTTGATTCTTTTTTTAAAGTTAGATGATTGTGAGATTCATTATTGGTTTCAGTCCCATGCCTTGGATATATAACTATATCATGAGTTGCCACAAATCTGTTGTTTAACCAGAAGAATGTTCCTGCAGCAGTAAGTTGCTGATTAATTTGTCATGTCTATGTCTATATCAAGATGAATCAAATATCTTTGTTTTTTATCAGTACCACTGATACAACATCTTGTAGATGGTTCACCTGGAATTTACTAAGGTAAATATTATGCTTTTATATTTTTATATTTTTGATTCTTTTTTATGTTTTTGATTCTACTCTGACATTATTTGTAGCAATATTAACAACAATGGTTTCAATCTTTCCCTGGCTGGGTCTTTAATGATGGATGTTGGCATTTTGGATGCCTTCATAAAGTCTACTAAGCCTGGAAGTCTGCACAAAGGAGGAATGGGATGAATGTGGAACATATTTATAACATGGTCATCATGGTCACATGTTATATATTCTCTGCCTTGTACTATCATCTTGCACATCTGCAATACCTTCTAAGTTTTTACTATGGATATCTCTGTGTTTGACAATTACTACTTTTTCTCTAGACACTGTTTCTGAATTTACTGCTACAAAATATACTTCTACTAGGCAACTGTGTACTCATTTTCAACTGGCTTCTCCTGTTGGACCAATGATTTTTGAAAGTAACCACTAGTCTTGATCAAGTGGGCATGCTCTAGCTTCTTACAGACTAACTGTAGAGGATGTAGAGAAAGAAAATGTGCCCTTAGACACAGGGCATGGACTACAAGGATTCTCTTGAAGATGCCACATCTATGTCATTACTGTCAGGTTCCGCTGACCTAGGGGGCTCAGCTGCACTGGGCGAGTCCTTACTAGGCGGGCGTGATCCCCTTGCACTGGTAACTGAACACTCGAAGACGTTCCGGGCACTGATGGCTTGTGCGGATAGTTGGTGGGATGTGATCCAGACGGATCCGGGGAGGTCCAGAGAAGTCAGATTGCAAGGAAACAAGACAGTCTTGGCAGGGTTCAGGCAGAAGACCGTATGGGAGATTTGCAGAAGCAAAGGAGTAGGCGGCTGTGTGATCAATGGGAACGGAGCCGGGGTTTGATGGGAGATCATTTGGAGTTGATGGAGTCCAGGACCAAACAAAGAGCGAGGTTCGGACCTGGTGAAGGAGTGTCAGGGTTTGTCATCATAATCGCGGAGTTCGTGAGATCGTTAGGGTTGATGAAGACTTGGGCACAACAGTCAGATGGAGTCACCGAGACAGCATCAGATGAAATGGGATGGGGTTGATATGGAACAAGAGTAGATTCGAGTAGAGATACGAAACGATAACAAGAACAATAACGAAATGGAGACGAGACAAGACCGGGAGACTGAGATGAGACCGGGAGACTGAGATAAGACCAGGAGACTGAGATAAGAAAACGAGACACGAAACATGAAACACGAGAAGGAAACAATCAGACCATAGGTAACGTTAAGCAATATCAAGACTAGAGTACGAAGAGCTACTCAACGGCTTATATACTGACTACCGGAGAACTTTGGGGTACGTCGGCCGCAATGGCAGGGCTTAGCGGAGCTCGACGGAGTGGGCGGGTGTCGGTTGCGATCGAGGATCGGGCCGCACTGATATGTTGATGGGATCATTGGGGAACGTGGGTCGCCCCGAGGTTGTCATGACACTCTGGAATGGGTCGGAGGAACCAGGGTGTTGAGTTGATGATTAGTGGCAAAGATTGGGAACAGTGGGGATGGTTCTCAGGGTTTGGGAGATCCAGGGTAAGTGTCAGTGGCTGCAGGGAAGGCGTCAAAGTTGGCCAGGGGGCCGTCGGAGTTAGCCGGGGAGGCGTCGGAGTTAGCCAAAATAGGCGTGGGGCGTGGGCAGAAGTTCGGCGGAGCATCGGGGGTTTTTGTGGGGGTTGGGGGGTTGATGGACGATGTGCGGGGGTTCAGAGGACAGGTCGTGACATCACCCCTCCTTCAGCATCGAGACCCTTTGAGACATGGGGGGCAGGACGGGGATTGGCGGGGCGTGGGAGTCAAAGCCAAGCAATATTGATCAATCTGCAGCGAGTGATAGCAGCGTGGGAGACAAAGTCGAAGCGCGGCCGCCGCTTCATCAGGGTTCTCCTCAATCAATTAAAAGCTTTGGATGTACTCCGGGGTTTCCCAAATTTTGTCATGTCTTTCCCCAGCGTTCCAGTAGTCCCTCCCGCTGATTTGGACGAGGTGGTGGTGTACGACAGTGGGAGGGAGGAGTTTGAGCGTCGGCGCCATGCTAGCGTCAGGGACTGGAGTTGTAAGTGGTGTCGACTTTTCTTTTTGGGATGATTGACGGGGCTTTGTAGAATCATCCGTGGTGGTGGTGGTGGATTTTCCAGGGGTTCCGAAGCAGGCCAAGTTTTGTCCCACGTTGCCGAAGGGAAAGGGGGTGTCTTTGGCAGTGATTTGGAGGAAGCGTCGAGCCTCCCCACCCTCGGGGGCGGGACCCAGCAAGAGGCCGCGTGGGCACGAGTCATTGGCGGGGCCTCCGGAGTCCTCCCTTTTTTCTCCTGTCCCGGGCATCCCCTTGGAACGGTCATCGAGTCCCCCCACGCCAATTTCTTCGGTCACGGAGGTCTTTCTTTGCAAGCAGGTGGAGGCTTTGTTGACGTCGTTGGCAGTACGGGAGGGTGAGCTCCGATGGGCGAGGGAGGACCATGATGTAGCGCGGATGGAGAAAGAAGCGATGGAGCGGGAGAGGAACACTTCGGTGCGCGTGGCAATGGAGCGAGCGTTAGAGGTGCAGGGCTTGCGGGAGCGTCTGATGCAGATGGAGGGGCAGCCCGCAGGGGAAGCGGAGGGGCAGGGATGAGTTCCAGAGGAGGATGCGTTGTGAGTGGAGCTGGAGGCGGCGAGGCGGAGGGAGGATTGGTTGGCCAACGAGGCCGCTTTGGGGCGCGCGGGGATCCTTTGTGAGTTGTCTCCTGTTCCTCCATTCATTACTGACGGTTCATTTTCTGGGTTTAGGCTGGGTGCGGGAGCATCAGGTCCTCTTGGACAGTGCCTCCGCGGCGTTCGCGTCGATTCAGGATGGGTTGATGCAGGGGTCTGCAGTTCAGCCTCCGGAGTTGCAGCAGGGGATGGCGCGATTGGAGAGGTTGTTGGCGGGGCATCGGCGACGCAATGCGGTGGCCCTGGGGTTGTGGTGGGAGGTGACGGCTGATGCGGGGGAGGCATTGCTGGGGTTGGCGGAGGTCTTAGCGGTGGTGTGGGCCCAGATGGAAGTCGACCTGGGGGTGGGGTTGCTGGGGGGTCCAGGGAGGGAGTGAGATGAGTGTGGGCCTCGTTTCTTGTTGCTCTTGGACTTGCTGCCTCCCTCACCTTTTGTATATATAATATTGGTACGCGAACATGTCCTTTTCTTGGTCCCTGGGCATGTGAAGTGAGGTTTTAGTTCGTGTGAGGGCAAAGTAAGTGAAACATGCAGGGGTGTGAGAGGGAGTTGAATCCCTAATGAATCCAGAGGCGGGGGTTACACCTGCTAGTGCCGTCTGTGCTGGCTAGTCCCGGGGTTTGTCGGGACGGGGCGGGGCATCGCAGGGAGGTGTCAGGTTCCGCTGATGATGGGGGCTCAGTACACTGGCGAGTCCTTACTAGGCGGACGCGATGTCCTGCGCTTATAATCAGGCGCCCGGAGTTGGAGCGGAGGTGGGGAAAGCTTGCGGGGGGTCCCTAGGGATAGCGGCCTGAATAAGTCCTGAGTGATTCAGAGGGGTCTAAGACTGGAGGTACTGGTTGTTGACCCAGGGCGGGTGTCAGAGCTAGTTAGTGGGCGCACAAGTAGATTGCGGGGTAGGCGGAGGCTTCTTGGCTGTTGGGGGGCGGGGTCGGGTTGGACAGGGGATTACCGGGGCTTGGTGGGTTCCGGGGCCGAGCGGGTAGCGAGGTCCGGAGTTGTCGTTAGGAATGTTCAGGTCGTGGCGCGTGTGCGGAGTTCGTACTAACGTAGGGAGCAAGGGAACTTCAGAGGAACAAAGGAAATATGTACAGTCGAGACGAGATGGAGACGAGACGAGACTGAGAAAAGATAGATTCGAAACCTAGAAACAGAAATAGAGACGAGACGGGAGACAAAACATAGGAAACCAGTAAAAGGTAATATCAAGACTAAAGTTCGAGGAGTTATTCTATGGCTTATATACCGACTACTGGGTGCCTCCGAGGGTGGCGGATATGATGGCGGGGGTCGACGGAGCTGTGCTGAGTCGACGGGTGTTGGGTACAATCCAGGGTCGGGCTGCGGCAGTATTCTGATGGGATCAGTTGGGGGTGCGGCCGCTCCGGGGATGTCGTGACACTCCGGGATGGGTCAGGTAAACTAGGGTAGAGGGTCGGGGACGTATGACGTGGCCAGGAATGGAGGGGGGAGGTTTCAAGGGGGTGTCAATGGTTACGGAGAGGGAGTTGCCATCGGGGTTTGCCGGAGAAGCGTCGGAGTTGTCCGGTGTGAGCGTCGAAAGTGTGGGCGGGGTTCCAGGGAGTTAGGCGGGAAATCGGGAGGGGTTGGGAGCAGTGTCTAGGGAGCTAGGGAGCGGGTTGTGACATCACCCCCCCTTCAGCGTCGAGACCCTCAAGACGCGGGGAGCAAGTCGGGGAGCAAGTCGGGGATCGGTAGGGCATGGGAATCAAAGTTGATCAATATTGATCAAACTGCAGCAAGCGGCGGCAGCGTGGGGAAGGAAGTCGAGGTGCGGCCGCCGTTTGTCAGGGGCCCCTTCTTGATTTATTAAAAAGGGTGGACGCACCCAGGAGTCCGCCAGCTTGTCGCAATGTCTTCTTCAGCTTATTCTCCCACAGCATCTAGGTCGCCGTCCCTGCCTTCTCAGCCGTTGTCCTCCGAAGATTCAGAGGGTTGCCGAGATCACTGTCGGGTCGAGGCGATGTACCGTAGTCGTGAGTGTGGCCTGTTCCCTGTACCCCAGAACACTGACTGTCCCTTCACAGAGTTGTCCGTGGCCGTGGCTGGTCCCTCAGGGCCACCGTCTGGTGTGGATGCGACGCAGCCCCCGGCGGGCGTGGTCACTTCTATGCGTTCCAAGTCTGGCATTCGCTCGGGGGTGGTCCGGCTTGTCCCAGAGGGTTCGAGGATGGTCCAGGTGGAGGTGACGCCGGAGCAGTTTGCCGAGGCGGTGGGCCAGGCGAGGGGTCCCCCCCACCCTCAAGTGGTGTCAGGCGGCGGCCCCGGTGAGTGGTCATTTAGCTTCATGTTTCCCAAACCAACATGCCCCTGCAGTGTGCGTCTTGTACCCGACGAGGGGAGCAGTGCGAGTTTGAGGAGCCAGCATCGGGGGTACGGCGGGACATGTCGGTGTGTCTTCCATGCCGTTTGCGGCACAAGAAGTGCTCCGTCACCCTGAGCTGGCGGGCCGTTTGCGTCGCAGCGGAGCAAGGGTGGGATCAGGGTTGGGTCGCAGCACAGCTGGAGGAAGGGCGGAAGGGCAGGGTGTCGGGGAGGGGCTCCGGGGCTGAGGAAGGGGAGCAGATTAGCGCGCCTGTCATGAAGGTGGGCCCTCCGTGGGGTGGACGGAGGGAGGGGGCCCCTTCCAGGCAGGAGAAAGGGAAACGGAGGGCATCCCCTTCACCCGAGGCGGGTCCCAGTAAGCGGGCGCGGGGCGAGCAGGTAATGGGGGGCCCCCCTGGTTCTGCGGTGTATTCCCCTACGTCCGAAGCCCCCGTTGAGCAGTCCGCGGACAGATCGTGGTCGGTGGCGGAGGCCTATCTGCGGCGTCGGGTAGAGGGCTTGGAACGGTTGTTGGTCGTACGCGAGGAGGAGATTCAGGGGGTATGGGAGGAGAGGGACGGGGCTCGACAGGAGTTGGACGGGGTTCGGAGGGAATGGGACCTGGCACGGAAAGACAAGGACGTCACCGTCGGGACTGCCGCGGAGCGATTATCTCATCTGCAGGAGTTGGAGGTGCGGACGGTGCATTTGCAGGCACGGGTGGAGGTGGCGGAGGTGGCGACGCAGCAGGCAGGAGGCTCAGGGGTGCGGGAGACCCAGCAGGGTTCCAGCGCTGGAGAAGTCCGGGCGGCGGCGGAGAGGACGCGGCGGCGGGAGGAGTGGCTTGCTAACGAGGCAGCCTTGGGCCGGCGAGGAGTGCTTTGTGAGTGGTTTCCCCGCTTTCTTCTCCTAAGCGCTGATTCAGGTTCCCCAGACTGGGCCCGGGAGCATCGCATCCTTCTCGACGGGGTGTCGGCAGCGCTGGGGTCCATCCATGATGGGTTGGCGAGGATGCCCGGGGACCTTCCACCGGAGTTGGGTCAAGGGGTTACGCAGATGGGGCGTCTGTTGGCAGGGCATTGGCGGAGGGCGACGGCAGACCCCGGAGCGTGGTGGGAGGTAGCGACGGACGTGGGGGAACCGCTCCCCGGGCAACCTGAGGTTCTGGCGGCGGTAGTGGCACAGTTGGAGGTGGTTATGGTGGGAAGGGTAGCGGGGTTAGGGTCGGAGGAGGAGGGAGAGTGAGGGGAATTCGGACCCCGTCGCTGACTTGTTCCCTGCCCCTTTCTTGTTTGAGTATATACCTGTACATCGTTTGTGCCTATACAGTCTTTGGACCCTCTGCTGAGTGTGGGGAGTTTCAGATAGAGCGAGGAGAGGAGTAAATGGAAACACGTAGGAGAGTATTGGTGGGAGTTGAATCCCTGGTGAACCCAGAGGCGGGGGTTACGCCCACTATTGCCATCTGTGTTGGGTCAGTCCCGGGGATTCCGGGGCTTGGCGGGATTCCGTCGGTGGAAGTCCTGGAGTTGGTCGGGGGCTCTGTCGAGGTTCTTTCAGGGTTCCCACGTATCGTCCTCAGGTCCATAGCCCTTCCAGCGGACCAAGTACTGGAGTCGGCCGCGAACTACCCGGGAGTCGAGGATCTCGTCGACCTCGTAGTGATACTCGTCCTCGACTTCGACGGGGGGCAGTCGGCTGGGGCATTGGCCAGGGAAGGGGTCTGGGGCGTGCCTTTCAAGGAGTCGAACGTGGAACACAGGGTGGAGGCCCTTCAGGCCTGGAGGCAGGTCGAGCTTGTAAGCGTGGGTGGAGACCTTCCTGAGGATCTTGAATGGACCGAGGCGTTTGTGGTCGAGTTTGATAGAAGGCCTCTGGGTCTTAAGATTTCGTCGGTCGAGCCAGACCAAGGTGCCGGGAGGCCAGTTGGGGGTCGGCTGGCGACGGGCGTTGGCGTGCTTGGAGTAGGCTTGGTTGGCGGTGTCGATCTCGTCCCGGAGGAATTGGTGGAGGGAGCGGAGGTCCTCGGCGACTTCGTGGGCAACGTGGGAGGGGATGTCCTTGAGGGACAGCGTGAGTCAGGGATTGTAGCCGTTGTTGGCATAAAAGGGGGAAACTCCGGTGGCGGAGTGAGGCGTGTTGTTGTAGGTGAATTCGGCGAGGGGAAGCTCCGCGCGCCAGTCGTTTTGTAAATAGTTAACGTAGAGGCGAAGATACTGTTCTAACGTCTGGTTTACGTGCTCGGTTTGCCCGTCGGTTTTCGGGTGGTAGGCGGTAGAGAGGCTGGTCTTGATCTCGAGCGCCTTGCACAGCGATTGCCAGAAATGAGACACAAATAGGGGCCCACGGTTGGAGACGATGTCGTCGGGAAGTCCATGTTTGGAGAATACGTGTTCTAGAAATAGTTTGGCGAAATCCGGGGCGGTGTCAGTGGTGTGGCAGGGAATAAAGAGGGCTTGCTTGGTAAGGTGGCAGACAACGACGAGGATTGCGTCGAAACCTTCAGAGTTGGGGAGTTCGACGATATGATCCATTGATATTGAAGACCAGAGGCGGCGACCGACGGGGAGGGGTTTCAGTAATCCGTGGAGGCGATGGCGGGGGACCTTGGCCCGTAGGCAGGGTTCGCAGGCCCTCACGTACCGCATGACGTCCTTCTTCATTCCTGGCCAAAAATAAGTCCGGGAAATGAGTTGAAGGGTCTTACAAATTCCTGGGTGCCCCCGGAGTTTGTGATCGTGGTGCTGCCGGAGTATGTCGAGGCGAATGGACTTATGGTCCAGGGTGTAGATTTGTCCACTCCGGAGCAGCAGGCGGTGGTCCGGGGATAGCGAAAAGGGGTTGTCTACGCTCGATTCGTTGGGGTTGTTGCGGGGGTCGTGCTGGTTGAAGAAGGGGTCTGGGGGTGAATTCCTGATTTGCTGTAGGATTCCTTCTTCGTTTAAAATCAGCACGGCATGTAGATGTTTGGGTGGGATTACCACTCAATGGTTGAATGCATTTCGTTCGGTTTCGAACGATTTCTTCGGATACACGTCGGGTCTTCGAGTGAGGGCGTCGGGCTTTGCGCCGAGTCGCCCGGGGCGGTAGTGAATGGTAAAATCGTACTCCGAAAGGGTTTCAGACCATTAAGCCTGGCGGCGGCTGAGCTGTTTCGTGGTCGTGAAATATTGCAGGTTGTTGTGGTCGGAGTAGACTTGGATGCGGTGCGGGGACCCCTCGAGGTAGGCCCGCCACTGACGGAAGGCTTCGACGATTGCGAGGAGTTCCTTGTCGTAAATGTCGTAGTTGAGTTCCGCGGGGATCATTGATCGGGTGTAGAATGCGACGGGGCGGAGATCCTTGCCCTCCGAGTTCGACTGGGAGAGTATCCCGGCGATAGCGTAGTCGGAGGCGTCACATTCGAGCACGATCGGTAGGGAGGGGTCGAAATGGCGGAGGACCGGAGCGGAGGTGAAGGCCTTCTTCAGGAGGAGGAATACGCTCTGGCACTTGCTGTCCCAATCCCAAGGGGTGTCCTTCCTTGTGAGCCGGTTGAGGGGTTTGGTGATTCCAGAGTAGTTGTCGATGAAGCGGCGATAGAAGTTAGCAAACCCCAAGAATGACTGTACCTCCTTGACGTTCCACGGGGAGGGCCAGCTGAGTATCACGTTGACCTTGGCGGGGTCCATGCGCACACCATCAGGGGTGACGATGACCCCGAGATATTCGACTTCCGCTGTGTGGAATGAGCACTTTTTGGGTTTAGCATGAAGGTGATACTCTCGGAGTCGTTCCAGGACACGGCGGACGTGCTCCGAATGCTCCGCCGGCGAATTCAAGTAGATCAGGATATTGTCCAAATATACGATGATAAAGACGTCATTCATGTCGTGAAAGATGTCGTTCATGAAGTACTGGAAGGTGGCGAGGGAGTTAGTCATTCCGAAGGGCATTACGAGATACTCAAAGAGGCCGTAGAGGGTGCGAAAGGCGGTCTTCCATTCATGCCCCGGGGCGATCCGGACGTTGTTGTAGCCGGAACGAAGGTCGATTTTTGTGTAAATCTTGGTGCTGCAAAGGCGATCAACAAGGTCTCCGATTAAGGGGAGGGGGTACCGGTTCTTCTTGGTGACTTTGTTGAGTCCCCAATAATCCACACAGAGTCGGAGGGATCTGTCTTTTTTCTTGGCAAACAAAACCGGAGCACCAGCCGCGGAGATTGAGGGACGTATGAAACCTTTGCCGAGCATGTCGTTGAGGTATTCCTTCAGGGCCCGGAGCTCGATTTTGGACATGTTGTAGATCTTGCCAAACGGGGGTGAGGTGCCTTCTTCGAGGTCGATCTGGTGGTCGTAGGAGCGGTGCGGAGGGAGTTCCTTGGCACTTCCTTCAGAGAACACGTCAGCGAACTTATGATACTCCAGGGGAACTACTTTGGATAGGATCTGTTCCTCCGTCTTCTTTTCTGGCGTGATAGTCCCTGCGTGGAGGTATTCCTCCGGTAGGGCCGGCATGACTTGCAACTGGAAGGCGGGGGTGCCTTCTCGTAGGAGGCGCGCAAAGGGGACGGCGCCAATGATTTTAATGTTGAGGGTTCCGGAGTCGACGGGGCCAGGTCCCGTAGGTGTAGCAGTCGGATCTGGGGTGGCATCGGGGTCCGGGATAGGCTGGAAGCAGAGGTGGATGGCGGCTGCTAAGCTCGCTTCGGGGCCAGGGAATTGCATGGTAAGGTTCTTCCAGTTGATGTCGGGGTTGACGTCTTGCAGCTACGGGAGTCCGAGCACGATCGGGGTCGACGGGGGTAGTTGGGTAATGAGGAGTCGGGCCTGGAACTGCAGGTCGTTATCGAGGGTGAGGGTGTTGTCGTGGTACTGCGTGATTCTTGTCGTGGCGGGGCTCCCATCAAAGAGTTGGAGCTCAAGGGGTTTGTTGAGGTTGTTGTGTCGGAGGTCGAGTTGGTTGCTGATGAAGACACCGGAGGTGCCACTGTCTATGAGGGCGGGAAGTACCTTGAGCAAGCCGCCAAGTCGGACATAGATGACAAACAATTGTGCAGACCTAGAGCGAAGTTGCGGCGGGGTCCGGGGTGGGTTGATCGTGGTCTCGGAGCTCTCGGAGGGGGGTGAGACATGGAAGGGTACCAGTCCGGAGTCGGTGGGGTTGTCCCGGTCGAGGCGTAGGGTGAGACTGGGCCAATCGACGTGGGGATTGGTGGAGCAGAGCCATGAGAACCCTAAGACGACAGGGGCAGAGGGGTGTAATTTTGTGACGAGTAGTCGGAGTTCTTGCTGTTGTCCGTCGGCGAAGGTCAGGGTTGTTTCTAGGCAATGAGTGATGTCTCCCGCTGGGGTAGAGTCTCCGTCAAAGAGTTTGAGGGGGATCGGGGCAGAAAGACGGCGGAGGGGTTGTGGGGCAAGCGCTGCCAGGGATTCATCAATAAAGTTATTGGTGGCGCCGCTGTCGACTAGTGTGGGGACGGGTTTGTTGGTGAAGGGAAGAGTAGTGTGGAGGAGGAGGTTTGTGGAGGATTGAGAGGGGAGGTGTGCTGGGGGGTTGTCCGGGGCAAGCATCATTGCGCGGAGGAGTGTGGCTGGGGCGGAGAAGACATTGGGATGTGGTCCGCGGTCTAGTGCGTCTTCCAGACCTAAACCGCCGACTCGTTTTCCATGAACTGGTAGTTGCAGTCTTCTCCGTCGATCGTCCACATGGCGCGTCCCATCACCTGTCGTTTAGGGCAACTGCGAATAAAATGTCCCTGCTCACCACATAGGATGCACGCGCCCTCCTTCCGTTGTTTCTCCTGCGTTTCTTCCGGCATGTCGATCCACTGACTGTCCTGGATCCTATTTGCGCATAAGGCTTCCTGATCGTCGGCGGGGTCTGGGATGTTGTTGCGATCGTCGGGGTTGGTATCCAGAGGTACTAGGGTGTCGTGGAGGTCGGCGGCGTTGAGCTGGGCGGGTGGTCGCTGCCCCAGGGGCCGGTTAGTGTTGGGGACTCCTCGGCCCGGGGGGAAGTGGGGTGCGGGGTTAGCAGGGTTAGCGGGGATGGAGGATTGGATGCCATTGGTTGCTCTGGCCTGCCAGTTGGTGTTACCGGAGGTATTCCATGGGGTCCGGGGTGCCGTGTTTTTGCTGCGATCTTCCCAATAACGTTGGTCGACCTGGGTAACGAGCGCCTTGTACCCGTCGTAGGTGGTTTGTTTGGGCACGAGGCGAAGGACGTCCTTGATCCGTTGGGGCAGGGCACGATGGAGGGTGAACCGGAGAGCATTGTAATTCCAGCCGGTCTCGTAGGCCTCTCGTTTGAATCGTACAATGAAGGTCGTGAAGCGTTTGTTGTCGCGCATTTAGAGGTTGAAGAGATTTTCCTCCGCCTCTGCTACGGTGTCAAAGACGCCAAACTTACTCGAGAATTCTTGAGTGAAAGCGAGACAATGAGAGAGTACGGGATTGTTTGGATCAAACCGGAGTAGCGCGGTGTAGTGGTCGAAGGCGATGCCCTGTAAGTATGATGCGGCGAAGGCCACTCGTGAGCTCTCAAGCTGAAAAGTGATGGGCTTAGCTTGAAACATAGTTAAACACTGGGTCAGGAAGATCCGCCACTTCCGGGGGTCGCGGCCGGTGAAGGGTTCGGGCTTCTGGATGTCGAGCTTTCCTTCCTGGGCCAGTGCGTTGCGGGTATCGTCCTGCAAATTTTGAGTTCGAGGTGGGGGTCTGGCGTTGTAGTAGTAGTAGTAGTAGTAGTAGTTATTTCCGTTTCCGCGCTGGGGGGGAAAGCTGTCCATCGCCGGGCCCCATCCTCCCGGGGGTCCGCCATTGGGTGGTCCCCCACCAGGGTTTTGACCTACACTACCCGGGGCGGGTCCTGGGGCCCATCGAGGGGGAGAGGGTCCTCCGGGATTCGGGGGTCCAAAATAGTTGATGTTGTTGGGGGGGTTAGGCATCGGGGCAGGCGGGGGACGAGAGGGGTTGACGGAAAGAGGAGGTCGGGGCGCCCTGGGGCCCAGGGGCTGTTGCGGGGGGACTGGGGCGTTGGGACGGGGCGGAGGGGCATTGCTATGAGGGGCGCGGAGGTCGAAGTGGGGGGGTCGGTCTCGTTGGGGCCCGTTGCGCAGGGGGTGTTTGTCGGCGGGGTTGCCCGGCTCGTCGATATAGGAGAGGGTCTGGTTGTCGTCGACGACGCCGCCACCCACACCCTGGCCCTCTCTGCCCGGCCCCGGGCCAGCTCGGTGCCCAGCGCCTTCCGAACCTGGGACCAACCCGCTGTCCCCGAAATCCGCTCCCAACGACCGCCCCTACGCGTCGACGACGACAACCGGACCCTCTCCTATATCGACGAGCCGGGCAACCCCGCCGACAAACACCCCCTGCGCAACGGGCCCCAACGAGACCGACCCCCCCACTTCGACCTCCGCGCCCCTCGTAGCAATGCCCCTCCGCCCCGTCCCAACGCCCCAGTCCCCCCGCAACAGCCCCTGGGCCCCAGGGCGCCCCGACCTCCTCTTTCCGTCAACCCCTCTCGTCCCCCGCCTGCCCCGATGCCTAACCCCCCCAACAACATCAACTATTTCGGACCCCCGAATCCCGGAGGACCCTCTCCCCCTCGATGGGCCCCAGGACCCGCCCCGGGTAGTGTAGGTCAAAACCCTGGTGGGGGACCACCCAATGGCGGACCCCCGGGAGGATGGGGCCCGGCGATGGACAGCTTTCCCCCCCAGCGCGGAAACGGAAATAACTACTACTACTACTACTACTACTACAACGCCAGACCCCCACCTCGAACTCAAAATTTGCAGGACGATACCCGCAACGCACTGGCCCAGGAAGGAAAGCTCGACATCCAGAAGCCCGAACCCTTCACCGGCCGCGACCCCCGGAAGTGGCGGATCTTCCTGACCCAGTGTTTAACTATGTTTCAAGCTAAGCCCATCACTTTTCAGCTTGAGAGCTCACAAGTGGCCTTCGCCGCATCATACTTACAGGGCATCGCCTTCGACCACTACACCGCGCTACTCCGGTTTGATCCAAACAATCCCGTACTCTCTCATTGTCTCGCTTTCACTCAAGAATTCTCGAGTAAGTTTGGCGTCTTTGACACCGTAGCAGAGGCGGAGGAAAATCTCTTCAACCTCTAAATGCGCGACAACAAACGCTTCACGACCTTCATTGTACGATTCAAACGAGAGGCCTACGAGACCGGCTGGAATTACAATGCTCTCCGGTTCACCCTCCATCGTGCCCTGCCCCAACGGATCAAGGACGTCCTTCGCCTCGTGCCCAAACAAACCACCTACGACGGGTACAAGGCGCTCGTTACCCAGGTCGACCAACGTTATTGGGAAGATCGCAGCAAAAACACGGCACCCCGGACCCCATGGAATACCTCCGGTAACACCAACTGGCAGGCCAGAGCAACCAATGGCATCCAATCCTCCATCCCCGCTAACCCTGCTAACCCCGCACCCCACTTCCCCCCGGGCCGAGGAGTCCCCAACACTAACCGGCCCCTGGGGCAGCGACCACCCGCCCAGCTCAACGCCGCCGACCTCCACGACACCCTAGTACCTCTGGATACCAACCCCGACGATCGCAACAACATCCCAGACCCCGCCGACGATCAGGAAGCCTTATGCGCAAATAGGATCCAGGACAGTCAGTGGATCGACATGCCGGAAGAAACGCAGGAGAAACAACGGAAGGAGGGCGCGTGCATCCTATGTGGTGAGCAGGGACATTTTATTCGCAGTTGCCCTAAACGACAGGTGATGGGACGCGCCATGTGGACGATCGACGGAGAAGACTGCAACTACCAGTTCATGGAAAACGAGTCGGCGGTTTAGGTCTGGAAGACGCACTAGACCGCGGACCACATCCCAATGTCTTCTCCGCCCCAGCCACACTCCTCCGCGCAATGATGCTTGCCCCGGACAACCCCCCAGCACACCTCCCCTCTCAATCCTCCACAAACCTCCTCCTCCACACTACTCTTCCCTTCACCAACAAACCCGTCCCCACACTAGTCGACAGCGGCGCCACCAATAACTTTATTGATGAATCCCTGGCAGCGCTTGCCCCACAACCCCTCCGCCGTCTTTCTGCCCCGATCCCCCTCAAACTCTTTGACGGAGACTCTACCCCAGCGGGAGACATCACTCATTGCCTAGAAACAACCCTGACCTTCGCCGACGGACAACAGCAAGAACTCCGACTACTCGTCACAAAATTACACCCCTCTGCCCCTGTCGTCTTAGGGTTCTCATGGCTCTGCTCCACCAATCCCCACGTCGATTGGCCCAGTCTCACCCTACGCCTCGACCGGGACAACCCCACCGACTCCGGACTGGTACCCTTCCATGTCTCACCCCCCTCCGAGAGCTCCGAGACCACGATCAACCCACCCCGGACCCCGCCGCAACTTCGCTCTAGGTCTGCACAATTGTTTGTCATCTATGTCCGACTTGGCGGCTTGCTCAAGGTACTTCCCGCCCTCATAGACAGTGGCACCTCCGGTGTCTTCATCAGCAACCAACTCGACCTCCGACACAACAACCTCAACAAACCCCTTGAGCTCCAACTCTTTGATGGGAGCCCCGCCACGACAAGAATCACGCAGTACCACGACAACACCCTCACCCTCGATAACGACCTGCAGTTCCAGGCCCGACTCCTCATTACCCAACTACCCCCGTCGACCCCGATCGTGCTCGGACTCCCGTAGCTGCAAGACGTCAACCCCGACATCAACTGGAAGAACCTTACCATGCAATTCCCTGGCCCCGAAGCGAGCTTAGCAGCCGCCATCCACCTCTGCTTCCAGCCTATCCCGGACCCCGATGCCACCCCAGATCCGACTGCTACACCTACGGGACCTGGCCCCGTCGACTCCGGAACCCTCAACATTAAAATCATTGGCGCCGTCCCCTTTGCGCGCCTCCTACGAGAAGGCACCCCCGCCTTCCAGTTGCAAGTCATGCCGGCCCTACCGGAGGAATACCTCCACGCAGGGACTATCACGCCAGAAAAGAAGACGGAGGAACAGATCCTATCCAAAGTAGTTCCCCTGGAGTATCATAAGTTCGCTGACGTGTTCTCTGAAGGAAGTGCCAAGGAACTCCCTCCGCACCGCTCCTACGACCACCAGATCGACCTCGAAGAAGGCACCTCACCCCCGTTTGGCAAGATCTACAACATGTCCAAAATCGAGCTCCGGGCCCTGAAGGAATACCTCAACGACATGCTCGGCAAAGGTTTCATACGTCCCTCAATCTCCGCGGCTGGTGCTCCGGTTTTGTTTGCCAAGAAAAAAGACAGATCCCTCCGACTCTGTGTGGATTATTGGGGACTCAACAAAGTCACCAAGAAGAACCGGTACCCCCTCCCCTTAATCGGAGACCTTGTTGATCGCCTTTGCAGCACCAAGATTTACACAAAAATCGACCTTCGTTCCGGCTACAACAACGTCCGGATCGCCCCGGGGCATGAATGGAAGACCGCCTTTCGCACCCTCTACGGCCTCTTTGAGTATCTCGTAATGCCCTTCGGAATGACTAACTCCCTCGCCACCTTCCAGTACTTCATGAACGACATCTTTCACGACATGAATGACGTCTTTATCATCGTATATTTGGACAATATCCTGATCTACTTGAATTCGCCGGCGGAGCATTCGGAGCACGTCCGCCGTGTCCTGGAACGACTCCGAGAGTATCACCTTCATGCTAAACCCAAAAAGTGCTCATTCCACACAGCGGAAGTCGAATATCTCGGGGTCATCGTCACCCCTGATGGTGTGCGCATGGACCCCGCCAAGGTCAACGTGATACTCAGCTGGCCCTCCCCGTGGAACGTCAAGGAGGTACAGTCATTCTTGGGGTTTGCTAACTTCTATCGCCGCTTCATCGACAACTACTCTGGAATCACCAAACCCCTCAACCGGCTCACAAGGAAGGACACCCCTTGGGATTGGGACAGCAAGTGCCAGAGCGTATTCCTCCTCCTGAAGAAGGCCTTCACCTCCGCTCCGGTCCTCCGCCATTTCGACCCCTCCCTACCGATCGTGCTCGAATGTGACGCCTCCGACTACGCTATCGCCGGGATACTCTCCCAGTCGAACTCGGAGGGCAAGGATCTCCGCCCCGTCGCATTCTACACCCGATCAATGATCCCCGCGGAACTCAACTACGACATTTACGACAAGGAACTCCTCGCAATCGTCGAAGCCTTCCGTCAGTGGCGGGCCTACCTCGAGGGGTCCCCGCACCGCATCCAAGTCTACTCCGACCACAACAACCTGCAATATTTCACGACCACGAAACAGCTCAGCCGCCGCCAGGCTTAATGGTCTGAAACCCTTTCGGAGTACGATTTTACCATTCACTACCGCCCCGGGCGACTCGGCGCAAAGCCCGACGCCCTCACTCGAAGACCCGACGTGTATCCGAAGAAATCGTTCGAAACCGAACGAAATGCATTCAACCATTGAGTGGTAATCCCACCCAAACATCTACATGCCGTGCTGATTTTAAACGAAGAAGGAATCCTACAGCAAATCAGGAATTCACCCCCAGACCCCTTCTTCAACCAGCACGACCCCCGCAACAACCCCAACGAATCGAGCGTAGACAACCCCTTTTCGCTATCCCCGGACCACCGCCTGCTGCTCCGGAGTGGACAAATCTACACCCTGGACCATAAGTCCATTCGCCTCGACATACTCCGGCAGCACCACGATCACAAACTCCGGGGGCACCCAGGAATTTGTAAGACCCTTCAACTCATTTCCCGGACTTATTTTTGGCCAGGAATGAAGAAGGACGTCATGCGGTACGTGAGGGCCTGCGAACCCTGCCTACAGGCCAAGGTCCCCCGCCATCGCCTCCACGGATTACTGAAACCCCTCCCCGTCAGTCGCCGCCCCTGGTCTTCAATATCGATGGATCATATCGTCGAACTCCCCAACTCTGAAGGTTTCGACGCAATTCTCATCGTTGTCTGCCACCTTACCAAGCAAGCCCTCTTTATTCCCTGCCACACCACTGACACCACCCTGGATTTCGCCAAACTATTTCTAGAACACGTATTCTCCAAACACGGACTTCCCAACAACATTGTCTCTGACTGTGGACCCCTATTCGTATCTCATTTCTGGCAATCGCTGTGCAAGGCACTTGAGATCAAAACCAGCCTCTCTACCGCCTACCACCTGGAAACCGACGGGCAAACCAAGCGCATAAACCAGACATTAGAACAGTATCTTCACCTCTACGTTAACTATTTACAGAATGACTGGTGCGCGGAGCTCCCCCTCACCGAATTCACCTACAACAACACACCTCACTCCGCCACTGGAGTTTCCCCCTTTTACGCCAACAAGGGCTATAATCCCCGACTCACGCTGTCCCTCAAGGACATCCCCTCCCACATGGCCCACGAAGTTGCCGAGAACCTCCGATCCCTCCACCAATTCCTTTGGGACAAGATCGACACCGCCAACCAAGCCTACTCCAAGCACGCTGACGCCCGTCGCCAGCCGACCCCCGACTGGCCCCCCGGCACCTTGGTCTGGCTCGACTGACGAAATCTTAAGACCCAGAGGCCTTCTATCAAACTCGACCACAAACGCCTCGGCCCATTCAAGATCCTCCGGAAGGTCTCCACCCACACTTACAAGCTTGACCTGCCTCCGGGTCTGAAGGGCCTCCACCCTGTGTTCCACGTTCGACTCCTTGAAAGGCACGCTCCAGACCCCTTCCCCGGCCAACACCCCAGCCGACCGCCCCCCGTCAAAGTCGAGGACAAGTATCACTATGAGGTCAACAAGATCCTCGACTCCCGGGTAGTTCGCGGCCGACTCCAGTACTTGGTCCGCTGGAAGGGCTACGGACCTGAGGACGATATGTGGGAACCCCGAAAGAACCTTGACAGGGCCCCCGACAAACTCTGGGACTTCCACCGACGGAATCCCGCCAAGCCCCGGAACCCCCGGGACTGACCCAACACAGATGGCAATAGTGGGTGTAACCCCCACCTCTGGGTTCACCAGGAATTCAACTCCCACCAATACTCTCCTACGTGTTTCCACTTACTCCTCTCCTCGCTCTATCTGAAACTCCCCACACTCAGCAGAAGGTCCGAAGACTGTATAGGAGCAAGCAGTGTACAGGTATATACTCGAACAAGAAAGGGGCAGGGAACGGGTCAGCGACGGGGTCCAAATTCCCCTCACTCTCCCTCCTCCTCTGACCCCAACCCCGCTACCCTTCCCACCATGAACACCTCCAACTGTGCCACTACCACCGCCAGAACCTCGGGTTGCCTGGGGAGCTGTTCCCCCATGTCCGTCGCTATCTCCCACCATGCCCCGGGGTCTGCCGTCACCCTCCACCGATGCCCTGCCAACAGGCGCCCCATCTGTGTAACCCCTTGACCCAACTCCGGCGGAAGGTCCCCGAGCATCCTCGCCAACCCATCATGGATGGACCCCAGCGCTGCCGACACTCCGTTGAGAAGGATGCGATGCTCCCAGGCCCAGTCTGTGGAACCCGAATCAGCGCTTAGGAGAAGAAAGCGGGAAGACCACTCACGAAGCACTCCTCACCGGCCCGAGGCCGCCTTGTTAGCAAGCCACTCCTCCTGCCACCGCGCCCTCTCCGCCGCCGCCCGGACTTCCCCAGTGCTGGAACCCTGCTGAGTCTCCCGCACCCCTGAGCCTCCTGCCTGCTGCGTCGCCACCTCCGCCACCTCCACCCGTGCCTGCAAATGCACCGTCCGCACCTCCAACTCCTGCAGATGAGATAATCGCTCCGCGGCAGTCCCGACGGCGACGTCCTTGTCTTTCCGTGCCAGGTCCCATTCCCTCCGAACCCCGTCCAACTCCTGTCGAGCCCCGTCCCTCTCCTCCCATACCCCCTGAATCTCCTCCTCACGTACGACCAACAACCGTTCCAAGCCCTCTACCCAACGCCGCAGATAGGCCTCCGCAACTGACCATGACCTGTCCACGAACTGCTCAATGGGGGCTCCGGATGCAGGGGAATACACCGCGGAACCAGGGGGGCCCCCCATCACCTGCTCGCCCCACGCCCACTTACTGGGACCCGCCTCGGGTGAAGGGGACGCCCTCCGTTTCCCTTTCTCCTGCCTGGAAGGGGCCCCCTCCTTCCGTCCACCCCGCAGAGGGCCCACCTTCATGACAGGCACGCTGACCCGTTCCCCTTCCTCAGCCCCGGAGCCCCTCCCCGACACCCTGCCCTTCCGTCCTTCCTCCAGCTGCGCTGTGACCCAACCCTGGTCCCACCCTTGCTCCGCCACGACGCAAACGGCCCGCCAACTCAGGGTGACGGAGCACTTCTTGTGCCGTGAATGGCATGGAAGGCACACCGACGTGTCCCGCCGTACCCCCGATGCCGGTTCCTCAAACTCACCCTGCTCCCCTCGTCGGGTACAAGACGCACACTGCAGGGGCATGTTAGTCCGGGAGACATGAAGCTAAGTGGCCACTCACTGGAGCCGCCGCCTGACACCACTCAAGGGTGGGGGGACCCCTCGCCCAACCCACTGCCTCGGCAAACTGCTCCGGCGTCACCTCCGCCTGGACCACCCTTGAACCCTCTGGGACAAGCCAGACCACCCCCAGGCGAATGCCAGACTTGGAACGCATAGAAGTAACCACGCCCGCCGGGGGCTGCGTCACATCCGCACCAGACAGTGGCCCTGAGGGACCAGCCATGGCCACAGACAACTCTGCGAAGGGACAATCAGTGTTCTGGGGTACATGGAATGGGCCGCACTCATGACTACGGTACATCGCCTCAACCTGACGGCAATCTCGGCGACCCTCTGAATCTTCGGAGGACGATGGCTGGGAAGGTGGGGACGGCGGCCTAGATGCTGTGGGAGAATAAGCTGAAGAAGACATTGCAACAAGCTGGCAGACTCCTGGGTGCGTCCACCCCTTTTAATAAGTTAAGAAGGGGCCCCTAATGAACGGCGGCCGCACCTCGACTTCCTTCCCCACGCCGCCGCCGCTCGCTGCGGTTTGATCAATATTGATCAACTTTGATTCCCATGCCCTACCGGTCCCCGACTTGCTCCCCGCATCTCGAGGGTCTCAACGCTGAAGGGGGGGTGATGTCACGACCCGCTCCCTAGCTCCCTAGACACTGCTCCCAACCCCTCCCAATTTCCCGCCTAACTCCCTGGGACCCCGCCCACACTTTCGACGCCCACACTGGACAACTCCGACGCTTTTCCGGCAAACCCCGATGGCAACTCCCTCTCTGTAGCCATCAACACCCCCTTGAAACCTTCCCCCACCGTTCCTGGCCACGTCATACGTCCCCAACCCCCTACCCTAGTTTACCCGACCGTCCCGGAGTGTCACGACATCCCCGGAGTGGCTGCACCCCCAACTGATCCCATCAGAATACAGCCACAGCCCGACCTTGGATTGTACCCAACACCCGTCGACCCCCACCATCATATCCGCCGCCCTTGGAGGCACCCAGTAGTCGGTATATAAGTCATAGAATAACTCCTCGAACTTTAGTCTTGATATTACATTTTACCGGTTTCCTATGTTTCGTCTCTCGTCTTGTCTCTATTTCTGTTTCTAGGTTTTGAATCTATCTTTTCTCAGTCTCGTCTCGTCTCCGTCTTGTCTCGACTGTACATATTTCCTTTGTTCCTCTGAAGTTCCCTTGCTCCCTATGTCAGTACGAACTCCGCGCATGTGCCATGACCTGAACATTCTTAATGACAACTCCGGACCTCGCTACCCGCTCGGCCCCGGAACCCACCAAGCCCCAGTAATCCCCTCTCCAGCTCTGACCCCGCCCCCCATCAACCGAGAAGCCTCCACCTACCCTGCAATCTACTTGTGCGCCCACTAACTAGCCCTGACACCTGCCCTGGGTCAACGACCAGTACCTCCGGTCTTAGACCCCTCCAAATCACTCAGGACTTACTCAGGCTGCTCTCCCTAGGGGCCCCTCGCAAGCTTTCCCCACCTCCGCTCCAACTCCAGACGCCTAGTTATAAGCGCAGGACATCGTGTCCGCCTAGTAAGGACTCGCCAGTGTACTGAGCTCCTGTCGTCAGCGGAACCTGACACCCGGGAGTCGTGGCAGGGTTGAGGCAACTCTTCATTTGTGTTCCAGAGCGGCCCAGAGATTGTTGCAAGTGTGGGGATGGCAGTGGGGAGAGGCACCGCTCGCTTTTCTGGATGCTCCGATGATGTGGTCCCTGTTCAACGGACATATTCTGGCATAGGGGCGGGATCCGGAGCGGGTGGTGTTTTATGTCGCGGAGTTGGGGCTACCAGGGCATCATTGTTGTCAGGGTCCGCTGACCTCGGGGGCGCAGCTGCACTGGGCAAGTCCTTACTAGGCGGGCGTGATTCCCCTGCATTGGTGACCGGACACTCGAAGACGTTCTGGGTCCTGGTGGTTTGCGCGGGTAATTGGGGAGATGTGATTCAGACAGGTCCGGGAAGGTCCGGAGAAGTCGGATTGTGGGGAAATGAGACGGTCTTGGCGGGGTTCAGGCAGAAGGCCGTACGGGAGATTTGCGGAAGCAAGGGAGTAGGTGGCTGTGTGATCAATGGGGGTGGAGCCGGGGTTTGATGGGAGATCATTTGGAGTTGATGGAGTCCGGGACCGAGCGAAGAGAGAGGTTCGGACCTGGTAAGGAGTGTCGGGGTTCGTAATTATAATTGCGGAGTTCGTGAGGTCATTAGGGTTGATGAGGAATTGGGCACAAGGGTCAGACGACGTCACCGAGACGGCGTCGGACAAGACAATATGGAACAAGAGTAGATTCGAGTGGAGGTACGAAACGATAACGAGAACGATAACAAAAAGGGGACGAGGCAAGACCGGGAGACTGAGATAAGACCGGGAGACTGAGATAAGACCGGGAAACTGAGAGTAAGGAGAAAGAGACACGAAAACGAACACAAAACACAAAAAGGAAGCAATCAGACCATAGGTAACGTTAAGCAATATCAAGACTGGAGTACGAAGAGCTACTCGATGACTTATATACTGACTACCGGAGGACTTCGGGGTACGTCAGCTGTGGCGGCGGGCTTGGCGGGGCTTGACGGAGTGGGCGGGTGTCGGTTGTGATCGAAGATCGTGCCGCGCTGATACGTTGATGGGATCGCGGGTTGTTCCGAGGTTGTCGTGATATTCCGGAATAGGTCGGAGGAAGCAGGGTGTTGAGTTAATGATGGGTGGATGAAGATCAGGAATAGCGGGGGTGGTTTTCAGGGTTTGGGAAGCCCAGGGTAAGTGTCAGTGGCTGCGGGGCAGGCACCGAAGTTGGCCAGGGGGCCGTCGGAGTTAGCCGGGGAGGTGTCGGAGTTAGCCGAAGTAGGCGTGGGCATGGGCGGAAGTTCGGCGGAGCGTTGGGGGTCCTTTTGGGGGTTCGGGGGTTTGATGGACAATGTGCGGGGTTTTGGAGAACGGGTCGTGACATCACCCCCCTTTCAGCGTCGAGACCCTTCGAGACGCGGGGCAGGACGGGGATCGGCGGGGTGTGGGAGTCGAAGCCGAGCAATATTGATCAATCCGCAGCGAGTGATAGCGGCGTGGGAGGCGAAGTCGAAGCGCGGCCGCCGTTTCGTCAGGGTCCTCCTCACTCAATTTAAAGCTTTGGGCGTGCCCCGGGGTTTCCCAAATTTCGTCATGTCTTCCCCCAGCGTTCCAGTGGTTTCTCCCGCCGATTTAGACGAGGTGGTGGTGTATGACAGTGGGGGTGAGGAGTTCGAGCGTTGGCGCCGGGGTAGCGTTAGGGACCGGAGTCGTAAGTGTTGTCGAATTTTCCTTTCGGGATGGTTGACGGGGTTCCGGTAGAGTCGTCCGTAGTAGTAGTGGTGGACTTTCCGGGGGTTCCGAAGCGGACCAAGTTTCGTCCCGCGGTGCCAAAGGGGAAGGGGGCGTCTTTGGGGGTGGTTCGGGGAAAGCGTCAAGCTTCCCCACCCTCGGGGGCAGGACCCAGCAAGAGGCTGCGTGGGCGCGAGTTGTCGGCGGGGCCTCCCGAGTCTTCCCTCTTTTCTCCTGTCCCTGGCGTTCCCTCGGAGCGGTCGTCGAGTCCCTCCGCGCCGATTTCTTCAATCACGGAGGTCTTCCTTCGCAAGCAGGTGGAGGCCTTGACGACGTCGTTGGCAGTATGGGAGGGGGAGCTCCGCCGGGCAAGGGAGGATCATGACGCGGCACGGACGGAGAAGGAAGCGATGGAGCGGGAGAGGAATACTTTGGTGCGCGTGGCGACGGAGCGGGCGCTAGAGGTGCGGGGTCTGCGGGAGCGTCTGGCGCAGGTGGAGGGGCAACCCGCGGGGGAAGCGGAGGGGCGGGGACGAGTTCCGGAGGGGGATGCGTTGTGGGCGGAGCTGGAGGCGGCGAGGCGGAGGGAGGATTGGTTGGCCAACGAGGCCGCCTCGGGTCGCGCGGGGATTCTTCGTGAGTTGTCTCCCGTTCCTCCGTTCGTTATTGACGGTTCATTTTCGGAGTTTAGGCTGGGTGCGGGAGCATCGGGTCCTCTTGGACGGTGCCTCCGCGGCGTTCGCGTCGATTCAGGACGGGTTGACGCAGGGGTCCGTGGTCCAGCCTCCGGAGTTGCAGCAGGGAATGGCGCAGTTGGAGAGGTTGCTGGCGGGGCATCGGCGACGCAATGCGGTGGCCCCGGGGTCGTGGTGGGAGGTGGCGGCCGATGCGGGGGAGGCATTGCCGGGGTTGGCGGAGATCCTAGCAGTGGTGCGGGCCCAGATGGAGGTCGACCTGGGGGTTGGGCTTCCGGGAGGTCCGGGGAGGGAGTGAGATGGGCGTGGGCCTCGTTTCTTGTCGCTCTCGGACTTGCTGCCTTCCCCGCCTAATGTATATATGATTTTTTGTACGCGAACATGTCATTTCTTGGTCCCTGGGCGTGTGAAGTGAGATTTTTAGTTTTGTCGGAGGGCAAAGTAAGCGAAACATGCAGGGGTGTGAGAGGGAGTTGAATCCCTAGTGAGTCCAGAGGCGGGGGTTACGCCCGCTAGTGCCGTCTGCACTGGCTAGTCCCGGGGTTGGTCGGGACGGGGCGGGGCATCGCAGGAGGGCTCCCGGGGTCTGTCGGGGTTGGTGGGAGTTCTCCGGTGGGGTCCCCGGCATTTCGGGCGGTGTCGTTGAATTCGTTTCTCGGAAATTTTCGACTGGGGGTGTAGGGGACGTGCGCCGTTTTGGTAGTAGAGGGTGGCCTTTGAATTTTGTATGGCGCCCAACGGGTTCGGGGCTTTGGTTGTCTTGGCGGTGCGGTGGGCGGGGGGTAATGGGGGTCTTCCCATGGTCTAGCCCTTACGTCGGTATTGGTGGTGAAGGTGGGCGGGCCTTTTTTTATTTATTGGCGGGGTTGGGTGAGGCGGGGTTCGTCTTCGCAGTATAGTTGGTCCGGGTCGGGGTCGTGTTCTGGAGTGCTGCGTCTGTGGGCGGGCCTGCTTCGGGTGGCGCTTTGGTGTGCTCCGGAGTGTCGATGACCGAGGGGGTAGGATGCGGGGTGATCAGTCCCAACCAGTTCCTTCGGGTCCGGGGCCCAATTTGGGGTTCCGGGTCATCTACGTGATATTGCTCTCCTGACCAAAGGTAAGCCCGCGGCGGACAAAGGGGGTCTTACGTATTTCTGATACTTCCTCGAGTTCGGAGGTTCGGGGGTCAGTGGTTCCTTCATCGGGAAGAAGTGGGTGGTCCCGGAGTCGACTCAAGGGTCACTTGGTGGGGGTTTGTTGGTTGTTCATGGTTGTTGGGGCGGCGGGAAGGTCGGCCGCAGGGGGCACTGGAGTGGGGCTCCCCGGGAGATGCGGCAGGGTCGGATTTACTCTTCATTCGTGTTCCGGAGCGGTCCGGAGATTGTGCAAGTGCAGGGGTGATAGTGGGGGGAGGCACTGCCAGCTTGTCTGGAGGCCCCGGTGATGTGGTCTCTGTTCGGGTGGACATATTCCGGTGTAGGGGCGGGGTTCGGAGTGGGTGGTGATTTCTGTTGCGGAGTTGGGGCTACCAGGGCATCGTTGTCGAGCCGGCGCTGTGAGTTTTCTTGGTCAGATGTCGGGGTCGGAGCGGAGGCCCTGGAGTCGTGTCGCCAGGGTCCGGAGCTGGGTTGATGGGTTCGGAGGGGTCTGGGTGGGGCTGTTTCGGGCTGGCGCGGGGTCGTTTTGGGTTGTCGAGCCATATGGGGGAGGTCTTTTGAGGATATGGGAGCGCATGCCCCTGGGGGTTGTCGGGTCGCTTAAATGGCCGATCGTTGTTTTCTAGATGATGGTGGGGCTTCTCCCTCCCTTATATGAACATGTCAGCGAATTTAGAGTACTTGGGGAATTACTTCGTATAGGGTCCTTTTTCCTATAGTTGGTTCAGGGTGGCTCCTATGCTGGGGATTCCTTCGTGGGAGGTGGCGTAGTCTGGTGGCGGAGTGTAAGCTCGGGGATGTTTTGGTCCTGTTCCGGGGTTGTCAGGGTCGGGTCGGGGGAGTCGGGGCCCCTTCATTTGTTGGGCGGAGGTGACGGCCGATCGATCGAGGTCCAGAAGCAGGTCACGGGGTTGGAGCATAGCCTAGGTCTGAGGTTCTTGTCCTGTGGTGGATTCAAGCTTGATTTCGATGGTTTCGGGGTTAGTTGTCGGAGGGTTTAGTTCCTTGGGGGGGGTCGATAATAGGGTTTGGTGATGTTGTTGGTGATTAGTCGCGTTCGTCGGTCTGCGGGGTTGCTGGGGGGCCGGTGAATCCACAGGCGGGCTTCGGGGAAGCGCGTTCTCAGTGGTTTCTTTGTAGCTGGCGATCCTCGCGCTGTGGGTGACTGTTCCATGGCAGGTTGGCATTATTGTGGGTCGGAGGGCTGGCGCGGTGCTGGAGACCTTGTTACTCATTCGATCGGATGGTCGCCAGGCTT